>OY743182.1:26402089-27769922 GCA_963555705.1 Ligustrum vulgare
TCGACATTATAAATATCGAGATTGACATTTAGAATGTTGTTCTAGACAGTTCTCAAATTTCGAAATTGTCGATAATGAACATGCAACTGTTTATTATTTTAAACAACTTCTTGTAGATAGCATATTTTTGTTGGCTTATTTTGTGTAAGCTCATCATAGTATTGTTGCTGACACCCAGATATGGGAGATTTAATGAAGTTCATTCTCTCTCACAGTGATAATTTTCTCAACATGGATGATGACTGGAAGTGCCTTAACAACTGGACATCATCCATTGTTATTCGACTTGTTTATAGAGAAAAGTAGTTAAGAACAACTTGTGTAGTAATCATTTATCAAATAACATGTGAATGTTTGTAGCTTTTTATTCAATTCTCGACATTCTATAATAATAGGTTAAATCACGACATATAAGATTTCAAAAGCGCCATTCGACTTTAGTTCAATAAGTTACTTGCATTAACGTCAAATTACATTCTATTACAAAATAACTTGCATCAAGTGAAGTATTTCCTCCACACAACAAATAGTAATTCGATGACAAAAAAATGTTTATTCACCTAAAGTTGCATAAAACAGGTAACCACTTCAACTAATTTTAATGTTTAAGTATACCAATATCAATTCAACTAGGTCGTATTGTTTGCATTGCCTAATTTGCTATCTCTTCATCGGCACAATCATCGAACATAATATTGCAACAAAATAAATAGTATATCATTTTAGAACTAAAATTAATTTGATGTGAATGTTGAGAAGACCACTTGAATTAGAAATAAAATCTCGACATTTAGCACTTGAATATTCAACATTCATGATTATTCTCGACATTTTAACATGTCGTTCTCAACATTTGGTACCTATTTTTCTAGACACTTGACATATTATGTCAAGGATGACATAATCTATCCAAGATAACGAGTTTAAGCCAAAATACATAAAAAAAAGTCCGGTGATTACTTCAAAATGACAAGAGCATGTGACAAGTCCCTAATACATGTGCAAAGTGTGAATCACACAAAATAAAAATCAAGAGTTTAATGAAAAAACACATAAGATCATTGCTTCTCAATTATTCTCTTTCTCATCATTCTTTACCCTCTTTCTTTCGCAGGGTGCGTAAGGGGTCCTCTAGGCTATTATTCAAGAGGAAGCTGAAACAACATAAAATTATCCCCAAAAAAACATGTTATTCTTTAATAGGAAAATAAGTTCTAGTACATGTTAAAATCTGTAATGTTAATTCACCTATTTTTCTGTTGTGTCTCCAACTAATTTGTCACCCGTTAGTTGTTGTATGTTACTTTCATCAGGACTTGTCTCTTGAATCCCCACTGTGGAAACGTGCATGGTTCAAGAACACGATCAAAAGAAAAGGTGACGCCAAAAATACTAATTACAGATGACATAAGGGCAATTGATGAAGGAAAAATGTATTCATGTATGCAGTTGATTTATTCCCTGTTAACACAAAAAATAACCAAATAATAATAACAAATAGAGCCTAAGACAAAGCCGAGGTAGTTTTTCAATATCAATCTACTATCAAAACTTGGTAATAGAATGAAATATCCAACACAACTCATTACTAAAAGTACAACAGTCACAAACTGTTGGAAAGTGTATGCCCGTCGAGTTAATTTATTTGTACTCGTGACGTTTTTGGAATAAAATGTTATCTTATATATTTGATTATATTATTTTGAGCTTGCATTAATCCATAGATCGATTCGATATTACTAATTGAGTGTTTAAGTTGTTAAACACAGAAAGATTCAATTTGTAATTCGATCTAAAATTATTGTTCACGATCAGTAAAATAAATATGGATAATTTATTTTTGATCGTCTCGATTTCATTAAAATCTATCTTTGATTTTGAAAATGAAATAGAGAGTACATTTGATATGTATTGAACGGGACCACGTGAAATTAATTTGTGACATTGACCGTGCAAATTTAATTTCACTTGACTATCGTACATGGAACCTTAATCCTAATCGGATAATGAACTTCGATTACTAACTTGAAGTTCTTTGATGTATCAATGGGTGAGATCAAATTGTTCGTCAATATCTCGGTACTTTGGGAATTAAAGTAAAATAACGAGGAACATATATTCGTATTATGGAATCCGTCACCATTAGGTATGATCATGATCTCACTGGTTCTTCTAATGGACAGTTAAATCTGAGCTCAGTAATTCGACAATGATTGTTGGATTTTATGATGTGATGTGATCACATAGAACTGTCAGATAGAAGATGGGAGTCGAGAATTTATGAATATTCAGATAAGGGTATATTGGTTGTTTAACCTTACTTCGAATATTCCAGTTGATCGACGGGGGTAACATGTAAGAGCGATAAGTCAGAGGATATAATTATTGGTTATTGCTTCAGTAATTACAATTTTACTAAGAGTGCAATCTCGTTCTTTTAGTGAAATAGAACGTGATTAATAAATTATTTTGATTGGTCAAGAGTTGACTGGATCAGAATTAATTTATTGGAGCTTAGTTTAATTGAGTCCGATCAGGTTCCCTTGGTGGCTTCAATAAAACAGGCATATACAGGCTTATAACTTGTATTGGGCCGTGCAGAAATGGGCCTGGGTTATAGTATTAGGGTTGGTAGGGTTTTAGAGGGTAAAGAAGTTATAAATAGTCTTCTAAGACTATTTTTCTTAACCTAATACACATGTGGGCGGGACACACACTAAAGTGTGAAGTGTGTGTTTTATTCTCTTGATAAAAACCCTAACCCTAGTGTAACCAAAAGGCCAGAGAAAAGTGACCACACACTTGCATAGCCTCTGTTGAAGAACACCAAGGAAAACTTGAAGGTTTGGAGATTGGTGGAATCAAGATCTACACAGATAATTGTCAAAGCACGCTACAAGGGTAACGATTGCTAAATTATTATTTGTTCAAAATTATTTGATCTAGTCAAATACATAAAACGGCGAATTCCTATTATGGGATGATCCAAATCACAAGAAATTAATTTTTGTGATTAGATATCCCGTTGCGTCAATTTTTTTTTCCCAACAATGGTATCAGAGCGAGGTTTTTGATACTGTTTTATGTATTTAGGGTTAAATAATTTTGTTATGCATGTGTTAGTGGAGCGGTGTAGGTTTTATGTGATTTGATCTGTTATTGGTTGAATGATATTTTAATGAACTGATTTATGACCTTAGATTGTTTGTTGTAAATTATGTATTTGTTTTATCGAGTCATGTAACAAAAGGGGTGGATTACGACTCCATGTTTCCCTTTTGATTTTGATTTATTGTAAAATAGAATTAGAAATTAGTTTTGCAATTATATCTTGTTGTAATCAAAAGTATGAAGACCGAATCTGTGAAGGCTTGAACATGGAGGACCTCTGCAGCAATTTCGAAATAAGGATTTCACTTCACCATCTTCAACACTTCAAGGGCTTGGCTTGCAATTATTGGAAATCAGCCATGAACCGCATGCAGGCAGTCGGCGGGACTCGTGGGTGCTACCAATGTGCTCGGCAGTCAATGGCGGCGCCTTTGGCGTCACTATCTTGGCTCGATCGCGACGGTAGCGGAACCCACCTATCTCACTGCACACAGTCGGTGGCATCACGGCGCTGCTGTTGCGTTCTGTGGTCGATCGCGCCATCTTTGGCGCTGTGACTCCACGAAGATCGCGGCGGCAGCGAGACCCGCTGCCTGTGCAACGCTGCGTGAGATCGACAGCACCACCGTGGTGCTGCCGCTGCTGCCATTGGTGGTTTATTCCACCTTGTTGGCAGCGGCGGCGGCACCCGGAGGCTGGCACTGACGTGGGATGATTCAAGCATTTTCCGGCGATGGCATCTCAGAAGGCAGGGGCTGAAATCGCGGCGGCTGGAATTTTGAGTTCTCCATTGGTAGGTTACACAGCATGCAGGAAGAGAGGACTATTTATTTGGGCTGTAATTTAAGTTGGGCCTTGCTTTCTTCTTGGGCCGGCCGGTTGGACTGAATTAAAAATTGCAGATTGGACCATTTTGAAGTTGGGCCAGATAATTATTATTTGAAGAGTTCGAGTAATGGGCTGGACACTTGCAAATGGAAAATGAAGAATTGGGCCGGGTTGTGGCTCAATGTAATCTTTAATTAATTTGTAATTTTGTGTCTAGGTTTTGGCCATAAATCATGTTCTAGTTTATTTTATTATTGCATTTATTTATTGCTTTAATTAAATTGTGGATGAATGTCATTTGATAACATGTCATGTAGATCGCATTAACACCGCTCTAGGAACTATACTGTCATGCATAGTTTTATATTTTATTTTCTTTTCTAAATGTTAGATTAGAAAATAATTTTGATAATTATTAAATTGATTTTAAAAGTTAAAATTGATTATTTAATTATTAAATGAAAACCCAATAGTTTAAAAATATTAAGTGAGTGAGGGTGCAAATTTTTGAACCCACGGCCTCCCTTGTTAGCCCATTAGTAAAAATTTGTGCATGCCTCGTACTAATTTATTTAGTCTCCCTATAGGAGGGCTGCACTGTTTTGGTTACTGGTTTGGGCCCAATTAGGTGATGATTTATTTAAGTTTGAATTAATCATGATTACCCTATAGGTAACGTAATTAATTTGGTACTTGAAAAATTATCAATATAAGGGTTGAACACTTAAATCAAAGACATCGTGGGGACTTCCTATAGAATATCCAAACGATGTCAATGATGGCCAAATTTTAACGACAATAAAATTAATATTGCATGAGATGCTAGATATATTAATTTTAATGGGAGGGTCTCAACCTAGCCATAAATCTCATTTATTTCTCCTATAGAGAAATGTGTTTAAGATTTTGGGGTTTTAGGATGTCGTCATATTATAGTAGTTTTGGGTCTACTTGTGCATTATTTTATATTCATGCATCATATATGAAATCATTGAATGCATAGCTCATTTTCTTTATTTTATTTTATTTCAGAAAAATGTCTGGAAATTCACTGTCCATTATCTTAACTAAAAATCAACTGGTTGGAGAAAATTTTATTGATTGGAAACGTAATTTGATGATTGTTCTCACCGCCGAGAAGCATAAATTTGTGCTAACTGAACCCCGTCCCAATGCACCGACTCGGACTTCCACACCTGAACAGAAGGCCGCATATGAGAAGTGGATCCATTCTGATGAGATGGCCCGCTGCTACATTTTGGGTTCTATCTCAAATGTGTTGCAGCAGAAACATCAGAATATGGAAACTGCTGCTCTGGTTATGGAGAGCCTTCAGCAAATGTTCGAACATCAAGGTCGTCAGGCCCGTCAGGCTGCTATTAGGTCTATTATGAACATGCGCATGAAACCTGGAACACCCGTTAGAGATCATATGCTTGCATTGATTGGTCAGTTTAACGTGGCTGAGGTTTTGGGGGCTGAAATCAATTCGGAGACGCAGGTTGACATGGCTTTGGAGACTCTCCCAGAGATGTTCTCTCAGTTCAAAGTTAGTTATAACATGAACAAGCTGGATATGTCACTGACCGAGTTGATGCAGGAGCTTCAAAATGCTGAGACTGTTCTTAAGACCAGGGCCAATGATGTGTTGACTGTTGCTTCTGTTGGACCATCCTCTTCCAAGCCGAAAGGCAAAGGAGGCAACAAGAGGAAGAAGTCTAACAAGAAGGGACCACAGCAGCAGGTCAAGAAAGCAAAGACAGAAGGCAAGCCAAAGGGGAAATGCTTTCATTGTGGACAGAAAGGTCACTGGAAGAGGAACTGCCAGGGATACCTAGCTTCCAAAAGGCAAGGTAATGGTGAGTTATCTTATATTGAGTCTTGTTTAGTGGTTGATTCTACATATACTTGGATAGTAGATTCTGGAGCCACTAATCATGTTTGCAATTCATTGCAGGGGTTCCAAGTAACCAAGCAACTCAGTGAAGGGGAGCATACTTTAAGGGTTGGCACAGGAGCAGTGGTTTCTGCGAGAGCTGTTGGAGTAGTTTATCTTTATTTTAATAATAAACATTTGGTTTTGAATAATTGTTATTATGTTCCGGATATTACCCGAAATTTGATTTCGGTTGCATTACTTTTTAAACATGGTTATTCTGTTTATTTCACTTGTTTGATGGTGAAAATTGTTATGAATAAAGTTTTAATTTGTGAGGGACATATGCTTAACAATTTGTATACTTTGAAACCTGCCGATAGCTCTCTATATCACATTGCATCTAACAAACGCATTAAGTTATCTCCTACTAATGAGACTTATTTATGGCACCTGAGACTTGGTCATGTTAACCTAAATAGGATTCAAAGACTTGTAAGGGATGGTCTTTTGAGTGACTTAAAAGTGGAATCCCTACCAATTTGCGAATCCTGTCTGGAAGGAAAAATGACCAAGAGACCTTTTACTTCAAAGGGGTATAGGGCCAAAGAAGTCTTGGAATTAGTACACTCTGATGTATGTGGACCCATTAATGTCCAAGCTAGAGGTGGGTATGAGTACTTCGTCACCTTCACTGATGATTACTCTAGATATGGTTATGTTTACCTAATGGCACGCAAGTCTGAAGCTTTTGAAAAGTTCAAAGAATTCAGGACTGAAGCGGAGAAGCAATTAGGTAAGAACATTAAAACACTTCGATCAGATCGAGGTGGAGAATATCTATCCCATGACTTTAGGTCATATCTATCAGAAAATGGGATTGTATCCCAATTAAGTGCACCAGGTACTCCCCAACAGAATGGTGTATCTGAAAGGAGAAACAGGACCTTGTTGGACATGGTCAGATCAATGCTAGGCTTCTCAACTCTCACAACATCTTTTTGGGGATATGCTCTACAAACTGCAATATACTTGCTTAACATGGTTCCATCTAAATCTGTCCCTAAGACACCCCTGGAATTGTGGAATGGGCGAAAGCCTAATCTGGCACATATACGGATATGGGGATGTCCTGCACACGTGCTTAAGGGAAAGGTGGAAAAGATGGAATCAAGATCACAAGTATGCATTTTTGTAGGATATCCAAAGGGAACAAGAGGATATTACTTCTATAGTCCTCAAGATAAGAAAGTTTTTGTGAGTACAAATGCAACTTTCTTAGAGGACAAGTATATAGAAGAACGTGAATCAAAGAGCAAGGTTCTTTTGGAAGAGATGAAGGGAAAAGTTCCCAGTTCATCAACCCCAGTAATCCGCATTGAACCTACTCAGGATGAATTCACGTCCCCACCAGTTACGGTACCTGAATTCAGTGGGAGACAAGTGGAGGTTATACCTTCCATGTCTGCTGGATCACTGACACGTAACTTGGAGGAGGAACAAGTCCCCATTGCATCACCACTTGGTATTGAAATTGGAAACGAGGGACTTGATACCAGAGAGCCGGTGGTAGAACAAATACAAATTCCAATCAACCAGGAGCCTCCTCAGCATAGACGAAGTGAGAGAGTCATTAGACCATCCTCCAGATACTTGCTCTATGGAGAGTCTTTCGAGGCAGTCTCCACTGAACAAGAGGAGGATCCTACTTCGTATAAAGAAGCTGTGAAGGATGTAGACGCTGACCATTGGAGGAGTGCCATGGACTCAGAAATGAAATCCATGTACACTAACTCTGTCTGGGATCTTGTAGATGCACCTAATGGGGTAAAACCCATAGGATGCAAATGGGTCTATAAGAGAAAAAGAGGGGTAGACGGAAAGGTACAGACCTTTAAAGCTAGACTGGTCGCTAAGGGTTTCACCCAAAGAGAAGGTATCGATTATGAGGAAACCTTCTCACCTGTGGCCATGCTTAAGTCTATTCGGATCCTCTTATCCATTGCAGCTCATTTTGATTATGAAGTGTGGCAAATGGACGTCAAGACAGCATTCCTTAATGGAAATCTTGACGAAAGCATCTATATGATGCAACCAGACGGTTATACCCAAAAGGGTCAAGAGCATAAAGTATGCAAACTGCGTAGGTCTATTTATGGACTTAAGCAGGCGTCTAGGTCCTGGAATATCATATTTGATCAAGCTGTAAAAGGTTATGGTTTTGATCAGAATCTTGATGAGCCTTGTGTTTATAAGAAAATTAAAGAAAACAAGGTGATTTTTCTCATACTGTATGTAGATGACATCCTGCTCATTGGGAATGATGTAGGAGCATTAACATCGGTTAAAAACTGGTTGGCGCAACAGTTTGATATGAAGGACTTGGGAGAAGCCAATTATGTTCTAGGAATCCAGATCCTTCGGGATAGGAAGAACAGGAGAATTGCGCTATCTCAAGCTTCATATATAGACTAGATTGTGGTGAGGTTCGCTATGCAAAATTCCAAGAAAGGTCAAACGCCTTTCAGACATGGAATTCACTTGTCACGGGAGCATTGTCCTAAGACTCCTAGTGAAATGGAACACATGAAACAGGTTCCTTATGCTTCGGCTGTAGGAAGTCTTATGTATGCTATGCTATGTACTCGCCCAGATATCTGTTATGCTGTTGGAATTGTCAGTAGATATCAGTCAAATCCTGGACCAGAGCATTGGACCGCTGTAAAGCATATACTCAAGTATCTTCGCAGAACTCGAGATTATATGTTGGTTTATTCAGCTCCAGATTTGGTGCCAACGGGTTACACTGATTCTGATTTTCAAGCTGATAAGGACTCCCGAAAATCCACATCTGGATCAGTGTTCACACTGGGTGGTGGTGCCGTTGTTTGGAGGAGTATCAAGCAATCATGCATTGCTGATTCCACCATGGAGGCAGAATATGTGGCAGCTTGTGAAGCAGCCAAAGAGGCAGTATGGTTGAAGAAATTCTTACTGGACCTTGAGGTGGTTCCATCTGCATCTCAGGCCATTATTCTATACTGTGATAACAGTGGAGCAGTGGCGAATGCAAAAGAGCCCCGCAGCCATCAGCGTGGAAAACACATTGAGCGTAAATACCACTTGGTTAGAGAAATCGTTCAACGAGGAGATGTGATAGTGTGCAAGATAGCATCAGCAGAAAATCTTGCAGACTCTTTTACCAAAAGCTTACCAGCTAAAAGTTTTGAGGGTCATATTGAAAATATGGGTGTACTTAACATGTCTCATTTACTCTAGGGCAAGTGGGAGAATTGTTGGAAAGTGTATGCCCGTCGAGTTAATTTATTTGTACTCGTGACGTTTTTGGAATAAAATGTTATCTTATATATTTGATTATATTATTTTGAGCTTGCATTAATCCATAGATCGATTCGATATTACTAATTGAGTGTTTAAGTTGTTAAACACAGAAAGATTCAATTTGTAATTCGATCTAAAATTATTGTTCACGATCAGTAAAATAAATATGGATAATTTATTTTTGATCGTCTCGATTTCATTAAAATCTATCTTTGATTTTGAAAATGAAATAGAGAGTACATTTGATATGTATTGAACGGGACCACGTGAAATTAATTTGTGACATTGACCGTGCAAATTTAATTTCACTTGACTATCGTACATGGAACCTTAATCCTAATCGGATAATGAACTTCGATTACTAACTTGAAGTTCTTTGATGTATCAATGGGTGAGATCAAATTGTTCGTCAATATCTCGGTACTTTGGGAATTAAAGTAAAATAACGAGGAACATATATTCGTATTATGGAATCCGTCACCATTAGGTATGATCATGATCTCACTGGTTCTTCTAATGGACAGTTAAATCTGAGCTCAGTAATTCGACAATGATTGTTGGATTTTATGATGTGATGTGATCACATAGAACTGTCAGATAGAAGATGGGAGTCAAGAATTTATGAATATTCAGATAAGGGTATATTGGTCGTTTAACCTTACTTCGAATATTCCAGTTGATCGACGGGGGTAACATGTAAGAGCGATAAGTCAGAGGATATAATTATTGGTTATTGCTTCAGTAATTACAATTTTACTAAGAGTGCAATCTCGTTCTTTTAGTGGAATAGAACGTGATTAATAAATTATTTTGATTGGTCAAGAGTTGACTGGATCAGAATTAATTTATTGGAGCTTAGTTTAATTGAGTCCGATCAGGTTCCCTTGGTGGCTTCAATAAAACAGGCATATACAGGCTTATAACTTGTATTGGGCCGTGCAGAAATGGGCCTGGGTTATAGTATTAGGGTTGGTAGGGTTTTAGAGGGTAAAGAAGTTATAAATAGTCTTCTAAGACTATTTTTCTTAACCTAATACACATGTGGGCGGGACACACACTAAAGTGTGAAGTGTGTGTTTTGTTCTCTTGATAAAAACCCTAACCCTAGTGTAACCAAAAGGCCAGAGAAAAGTGACCACACACTTGCATAGCCTCTGTTGAAGAACACCAAGGAAAACTTGAAGGTTTGGAGATTGGTGGAATCAAGATCTACACAGATAATTGTCAAAGCACGCTACAAGGGTAACGATTGCTAAATTATTATTTGTTCAAAATTATTTGATCTAGTCAAATACATAAAACGGTGAATTCCTATTATGGGATGATCCAAATCACAAGAAATTAATTTTTGTGATTAGATATCCCGTTGCGTCAATTTTTTTTTCCCAACACAAACAACTTCTTATTATCTCACTATTGAAAAAATGATTCTGTGGCACTATTTATAATGAAACCAGTCGGTACAAAGTTTTTTTAAAAAGAAACTTATTCATAAATGCCATATTTCTTGGCTAAAAAACCCTCCAACTTATTAGATAAGAAATATGAAAACTAAAAACAAATGACAAGACATATCAATATAAAAATGAAATAGAAAGAGAGCGAGGGCAAGTGGAGCATTATCACTTCAATACAAATATAATCAAAGAAGAATGCACAATGAGTCTGGTGCATCATAATTAAAAATGAAATCATCAAGCAATCTGAAACACTCGAATAGGGACATCCCAATTTTCATATAAATTATAAAAAAATCTGGTTTTTATACAAAGCTCTAAACCATTTGTAACAAACAATATACACATGCACTTCCAATTAAAAAAGGAACGAGACAAATGAAATATATGGTTTCGAAATAATCTTGAGACCTTCATAAAGAAGAAGTGTGGCAAATAAATATCAAAATGATGTCGACTATGGTTGCTTTCCTGATGTTCAAATGGGTAAAAACAATAATCTATAATTGTAATAACCCGATTTTATACTAGTCAAAGTCATATATGGAATAATCAAGTCAAAGTTAAATTAGGACCAAATTATATTATTTTATTTGTTGGGTTATTTTTCTAAAACTTATATAAGTTGAGGGCTTAATTAAGTCAAGGAATAAGAGTGGGGACCTTCTTGACAATATTTAAAGACTTTACATATTATAATAATATGTATTACAACAAACCAATTGCCAAACCAAAGGAAACAGAGGCTGGACACAGAGAGGAAGAATCGGGAGAAACAAAAGAGAAAAAAAAAAAAGAAGAAGAAAAAAAGAAGGGAAAAAGAAAGGAAAGGAAGAAAGAAGAAGGAGGAGCTCGACCCACTTAAGGTGTTTATTGTTTTGGGGTTATTCTACCATCTTTTCCTAGCTTTAAGAGGTAAGTGGTAAAATATTTATTGTTCAATAATGTGTAAAATTAGGGCTTTTGATTTATTGTTTAAATGTGAGTTATATATGAATGTGGGAACGATGATTTTGGTGATTTTAGTTGTATATTTAAGTATTGAAATAAATACTTGATATTAAATATTAAGGTTTTATGTTATTGGGTTAAACTAGTGATTAAGTTGAGATAAACTTGTATTTTGATTTGTTTTGTACTAGAAATGGATTTGTTGGTGTTGGTAATGAATGTTGGTTTAGTTATGAAGAGGGGTAAATAAACTAGTAAGCTTGTAAAAATGGAAATTGGGATTTAGATAAATGTGGCTCTAATTTTGAATCTTAAGTGATATTAGAACTCAATTAGTCTTTAGGGGTGATTTTGTGTTCCTAAGTAAAAAGGGTAAGTATGGTGTAATATGAGAAAAACAAGTTTAATGAGTTAATTTAAGTATGAGATTCTTTTACTATTTTATCTATTAAGGTGGTTTTAAATGTAGATGTGAAGATTTTATTTCATCTCAAGAGGTGACGAGGAAGTTGGCGTTATATACCGGCCAAGCTAGTTGACGGTTAATTATTGTGTGAGTGGAAAAGTTATTCTTCTAAAAACTTAAAGGAATTCACGTTATTCAAGTTTTCTATTACATTGATTTTCTTTAAGTTATATATGATTTTGAAAGCAATGGCTTTTAGCATGGTTATCACAATATATGTTTTATAATTACGCTTGTTTAAGCATGATGGTTCTAATACCATTTTTACGAGCATGATTAATCAAGTTGAGCATGTTTGATTTCAAAACCACCGGAAGTACCCGATGTGGTTATCTGTTCTTGTGTTAGTGCACGGAGGGGGCAATGGACTCGTGCACTAGCGGATATTATTTGTGATCTTAAGGATCTGTCGCGGAGGGGGCCTATGGCCCGTGTTCAGATGATCTTAAGATCCACTCTTATGCACGGAGGGGGCCTATGGCCCGTGTGTAAGAGTGCATATATATATGAGGTCTTTGGGACCCACTTTTGTACCCAGAGGGGCTTTGGGCCAGGTACGGAGGTGCTTAGCAGTCTACGAGCGTATGACTAGATACAGATTTCAGAAAATTTAGTTGGATACCTTTGGTGTGATTTTCTTATGTATCACAGTTTATCAGTTATGCTAAAGATGATTATTCCACGATCTTTATGATTATTCTTAGCATGTATGATTTGATTTAAAGTGATAAAAGATTATGAAATAAATTATGTTTTCAGAAATGGTTTATAAAATACTTTTATTTCAGAAATTCCACTCACTGAGTCACAAGCTCATGTTTTTCCCCACCTTTACAGTATAGGAAGAAAAATAAGAGTTTCAACAGCATCGAAGGAGCCTTTAAGTTCTCAAGGAGCTTTGTAACATTGTCATTTGTAGGAGTTACTTTGGTAAGCTCTTAGGAGACATATTCTAAGAAGATGCATTGGAATATGCAGTTATTCTATATAAGTAATATACTTTATCAGGAATGTGTCTGATGATGATGTATTTTGGATCATGTATATATAAAGAAGTGGGTTAAGAATTGTAGTTATTATATTATGTCAATTGTCTTGGTTGGAAGATTTGAAAAGTGATATAGTTATTTATGATTTTATAGGTTGGTTAAGTCAATATTATAGAGGAGACTCTGTCAAGATTTTATAAATTTCTATGTAACTAAAATTATTTATAGTAAATCTTGAAAGTTAAAGAAACGTTAAGTTTGCCTTGGTGGTGGGTCCAACATCTAGTTGTCACCTGCCATCGGCACACGTCACGTTTCAGGTCCAGTAGGGTGATCTGACACGGGTCGTGACAAATGGTATCAGAGCATGGTTAAGTTGGGAGAGGTAAAATATGAAGGGAAGGAGCTTGGAAATAATTGGATATGCAATTTTGATTCTTTGGGATGTTCAAAAGGGAGATATGATAAATTTAAGAATATAATCATTTTGTGATCATATTAGAATCTGTGAGATTAAATATGTGAGGTCATGTGGTATGCCAACGATTATGTAACCAGATGAGAATGTTATAAGTATACATTTGATTGTGTAATGATATATTTGGGTTTCGAAATGAATTAGTTGTTCTATGACCATTTATGGGATTTTTGCATGTATTTGGAGGAAATGTCTTGTATACATCTTGGGTTATGTTGTATATATATATTTTCAAGGATAAATATTGGTTAATTTTTGGGTATATGCCTAGATGGTGACAATTACAAGAGAGAACCATGATTGAATAAAGAAGATAAATGATTCTAGTATCATTGGAATTTTATGAAAAATGATTTTCATATAGTATATGGTGGATGATATGTGTTATAGATTTGGTTATTTATATGATATATGATTATTTGGGGGAAAATGTCGGTTATTATAACTGGGAAATGTTGAATATATTTATAGTGGATAAGATGGACATTTATTAAAATTGAGAATATGGAGAAAAGACTGCTTCTTCTCAATAATGTAAAGCTGAGGAAAGAGATTTAAGAATAAACTTCGCAGAAGTATTCACACATCTTTTCAGTAGAACATTAAGTGATGATTGAGTATGGTGAAGGATGAGGTAGAATTTGTATTCAAATGTCTCAATTATCATTAAGTGAATTTGATTATTGCACATGTACAGTACACTCCAAATGAATGAAGGTACATTAATATGGAATTTTATTAAGATTTCCTAGTGATTAGAAGGGTTGATTGATGTATATTAAGCATTCATTTTGATGTTATATATGATACTAAAATATCTTGATAGAAGATTGTTTGAACAGAATGGAAGATTTATTGATGTTGAGATATTAGTATATGAAATCTTGTGGTAGATTTGAGGTGTGATAGTACATGAGATAAGTATGATAATTATTATTTTATGGTATTAAGGAAATTGATATGATTAAATATTGAGGTCATATAATATGATAATATGTGACATGTTATATGGTTATTACAAAATATGGTAATAGAAAGTTAAGTAATGGTATGATTGTTCTATAGAAAAATAGTGTGATTTTATACTTCAGTTATTGAGTTAATTAATCTTCTTTTGATCATATATTGGGTTAGTGTGAAATATGACTTATGATTGGGAAGTCCCATTTTTAGTCATAAGATAAGGAGTTTATTTGAAAATTTGGGTGATGTAGATTTGGTCAGTTATTGTCGGCTGTAATTTAGATATGATTAAAGTATTGTATTCTCACTAAGACTTATCATTTACCATGGGACATGCCTAAGTTAAAGTTTTGGAGAATATTGAGAGTTGTATCTTGAATTTCAAATTGGGAAGTATGGAGTTTTTCTTAGGTTTGGTAAACTGAAAAATTGAGAATGATATATCTGATCCTTATGAGGATATTTAAACCCTGAGTTTTAATGTTATTAATGAGATAGCAAAGGGCTTATTTGGTGATCAAAGAATGTAATTATTAATGATAAGGCTTAGTAAGGAGGTATCAAGATTAAACCATGTCCTAAGTTCGTTAGCATTGTTAAAGAAAGTCCAACTTAAAATAGTTGATAAGAGTTTGATTTTTAAGGATCGAGGCAAGATAAGAAAGATTGAGATCTATGTCCATTGAAAGGATCTTGGAGAAATTATTTAATGAAAAGGTAACACAGTTAAGTGGATAATATAGGTGTTTAATACATTCATATGCTCATGGCTTAGTCAAGTGAATTTCGAGGACGAAATTCTTTGAAGGTGGAAAGATTGTAATAACCCGATTTTATACTAGTCAAAGTCATATATAGAATAGTCAAGTAAAAGTTAAATTAGAACCAAATTATATTATTTTATTTGTTGGGGTTATTTTTCTAAAATTTATATAAGTTGAGGACTTAATTAAATCAAGGAATAAGAGTGGGGACCTTCTTGGCAATATTTAAAGACTTTACATATTATAATAATATGGGGGGATTTATTGGTTTAGCCATGTGAAACATTCAATTTTTAAGAATGACCACTTCTTGTAATTTGTCCATATTTCCCTTAATGAAGTTAGTTAATTACTTTGCAAGCTATGTCCCTGAATTTAATTTGGTTCATTTAATTCAATACTTCTTGTTATATCCATATTTTTTAATCTCTTAAGTTCTTCTAAAAATGTTCTATATTGTAATAATTTCTCAAAAGATTTAGGATGATCTTTTTTAGTTATATATCCTAATGTTATTCCTTCTGAAACTTTTTGTTCTACATCATCGTATTCTTCTATAATTTTATGAACTGTATTTATATTTTTTGCTGTTACAACAAAATTAAATTCTATTTTATTTAGGATGGCATAATCAATATCTTCGTATATTTCTTTTAGTTTAGATTGTCCAACAGAGTGTATATTTTTAGATTTTTCAACGATAGTTAATAAAAATGAGATTTCTTTATTATTTAAATATAGTTTATGATCACAGTTATTAGATGTTGATGTTTGTGAAGTATTCATAGATTATTGAGTTGGTAAATTATTATACAAAATTTTCCTGGTATAAATCCATTCTTTGATCTAGTAGAATACAATAATCTGCAATATATTGTTCGTATTTTTCTAAATGTTTATTATATTCTTCAGAAGATATGTTTTCATTTTCCATTTGTTGTTTAATATCTTCCATTTTATTTTTCAATTTTTCTAAAAGGTTATCAAGTCCTTTGATTGTATATCCTGGCATTTAAGTTTGGAATGTATTTGTCGTAATTTTATTTACTAATTCCATTTTGATCTGTAATATATCAGAATAATTTATAATATATTGATTATGATTTTCTAAAAGTATATAATATTGTTCAGATGATTCATCTATATCTATTAATTGCGATATAATGTTATCTATTTTTTCCATTATCATATTTAACAAATTGTCTAATCCTTCAATTGTATATCCAGGCATTATAAACACAAAGATAAATAATTTATAAAATTTCAAGTAATTTTTCAAACTCTATTAGTGTTTGGGAATTGATAATATCTATATCAGCCATAATATATGTGCTTGGTTCAAATGGTATATTATATTTTGAAATACTTTTCTTTCTCTTTTCTAATTTATCAATTATATCTTGAATATTTTGTATCATTATAGATCTTACAGTACCTCTAGCAAAATTTTCTATCAGATTTTCTTTAAAACTTTTTAATATCTCTTGTGATGCCTAGAGTTGCTCTTGGTATCCTATTTTATCAATTTCATTTTCATATTCAATACCTTTTTTACTTTTGATATACTTTTGAACTTTATATGGACCTCTTTTAGTTCTGAGTTTTTTCATGATATAATTACTATTATTCATGATATTAAGATTTTCAAAAACTGGTAAAGAAAGATTCATCTCTTCCATCACTGTCATAATCTATTACATGATCATAATCATTATCACTACTAAACACATATCCTAAATATAATTCATTATTTATTTCAGTATTATCACTATCAAGCCAAAAATAAATAATCGATTTTGTAATTTCTAATCCTAATATTCTTTTTAATGTCGGAAAGATAGCTAACAAACATGTCATATAGACATGATATAACTTTTTTATTTCATTATTTGGTCTAGTAAACTGTTTATGCATGAATAAAGGTTCAATTATGCTATGATATTCATCATTATAAGGACTGTTTTGATAATTAAATTTAACAATTCTGGATTCTGTCATGTTAAAAGTTCTTCTTCCTCCTAATTCCGTAAAGATAGATATATTAAGAATACTAACATCTTTTCCTGTTCTCAGTACCTTTGTATTTTCCTTCTATTGTTAGTGACCTTCAGGCTTATAGGTTTATGTTTCACACCCTCCAATGGCTTCCTGCCTTCACGGGTTATTAGCTAAACCTGGATGCCTTCACTGTATAACTCTTTAGATGGAAAATATTTTAGGACAGAGTGTAGGGAGTTTTCTTAATAATATATCTTCTTTTGGAAATAGGATTTAGAAGACCAGAATTTAGAAACTCCTCATAATATGATAAGTAAATTGTGATTTTATTGATAATATGAAGATTGACAAAGGATTGGTATGAGAATTTTTCAAAGACAAAAGATTTTTGGCTTTCTCACAAACTGAGTGCTCAAGAGAATTCTGTCTTTCAACTAGCCCGGAGGCCTCTATTTATAATACTACATTGGACACAATTACATCACTGCTTACATCATTGTCCTAACAATTTCACAGCTTTTTTCACCTAAGGACACACCTGTCCCTCTATTATTTATTACATCACATGACTCTTACATTATAGGGACACTTATCCTTCTATTTTTTGGTCTTGACATGGCCCCTACATTGTTCTGCATTGTTGAATTAAAGTAGGTTTATTAAACAGCTTCCACTTGTCCATCAATTCTGTTGGCATATAAAGCAAATCCATCAAGTGGCTTCCACCTGTCCATCAATTCCTTTGGCATGTGGGGCAGTTCCTGGCTATGCACGCCTCTTGAAAAGTGGCAAAGCTTCCATGGATTTGATGAGTATCAAATTTATTGATGTATTCTTGCAAGATTGTTGATTTTTCTTTTCCTCCATTAGTGAGTAGGGTCCATCCATTGTACTGGCATATGCATTTGAATTTTTTCTCGTACAAGTTTTTGGCAATATTGTAGAGAACTTTAATTCCCAACACTCTTCGTGATCTAAACCATGATCTTGTAATGTTTGGTACTGGCTTAGTATTTTTTCCAACTTCAATTTGAAAATTTCGAGCAACATATCCAATCGTGATAATATGCTCAGGAGGATAATATATCCTTCCATCAATTTTAGGACTAATCGAATAAAATTTTAAATATATGGGTCTTCCTTGAGCAAACTTTGAAATTTCTCCTTTTAGTAAATCATCAAATTTTTTGATTTCTTTCAGATCTTTTCCTGGATAGACAAGATCCAAGAATCCATAATCAGCTGCCATTTTTTTCATGACGGGATCTCCTCCCTGAGTAACGATCAATCGTGGGTATACATGGTCTCCAGACAAGATATAATAGCAATCACATTCTTGAAGTTCATATATAACTTCAACTATAGTTTTATATTCATTTTCTTTTGGTAAAAAAGGGGAATCATCTTCCTCTTTAGTGCGAATTCTGATTACCCTTGTATGTTCATCTTTGGCATTGATTGTGATTTTTCGAGGAATGGCTTCATTTATAACAACTTTTTTGGGACTTGGTTAATCTCTTTTAATTGTTGGTCCACCACTGCTTCCTGAAGATGTACCTGTTTGTATTTTTGATATAACCTGTTTGGTATCAGCCTGTTTGGTAATCAACTATTCAAACTGAGATTCAATCTCAATTATGTTATAGCTCAATTCTTTAGTATAATTGTGATAAAATGTTGAGATTTCCATCAATTGCTTGAAACTTCCTTGGAGAGTTTCTGCAAGTTGTTCAATTCCAAGCTTTATATCTTCAGCTTCCTCCATGAGGAAGTTCATTCACTTTTTAGTGTCTATCAGGGATTTTTTGATATTATCCATCTGCAAATTCAATATTCCTGCTTAAAAAGTCCGCAAAATAATTATTAACACCTTTAATATGAACTATATCAAAATTATAAAATGCCAAATAGGCTTGCCATCTATGAAGTCTTCTATATTGAAGTTCTGGTGGTAATTTATTTTTTACTAAACCTGCAACTTGAGAATTATCAGTTTCAACAATGAAATTATTGGATAATAAAAACAATGAAAACTTATTTATTCCTCTGATGATTGCTAACAATTCTTTCTCATGAGTAGTATAATTTATTTCTGCTTGATTAAACGTTCCACTTGAGTATCTACAAATTTCATTAAGATCTGTTTTTAATATTGCTGCCCAATACTTATCCGAGGCATCAGTATTAACTATCAGATTATCTCTTTCATCTGGTAATCTTAATTTTGGTAAATTTTTACATTCTTCTTTTAGTAATTTGACAATTTATGTGTGTTCATCACTCCATCATTTGGTATTTGTTTTCCTGAGTAAGATTTGAATTTTATGTCTCTTTTTTGATAGATTTTCAATAAATCCTTCTGCATAATTTAAACATCCTAAAAAATTTTGTATTTGTTCTTTTGATTCTAATTTGTCTGGAAAACTTTCTATCTTTTTAGATATATGGGTTTGTAATTTTATCCCCCTTTTATCTATTGATAATCCAAGAAAATCAATTTCTTGTTTTTCTATTATAGCTTTATTTTTTGAAAGAACATTTCCTTCTTTTTTGCATTCATTTATAAATTTAATTAAATGGTTTCTATGTTCTTCTCTATTATTAGAACATATTAATATATCATCGACATAGACAATTAAGAATTCATTAAATTTTCTAAATATGTTATCCATTCTTCTTTGATATATTTGTGGTGCATTTTTTAAACCAAATGGCATAACCATCCATTTATACTTACCTTGGGGTGTACTAAATGCTGTGTATTGAATACTATCTTCTTCCATTTTTACTTGCCAAAATCTTGATTTGCAATCAAATTTAGAATAATATTGCTTCCCTTTTGCAAAATTTATTAATACCTCTTTGTTTGGTAAAAATATCTATCAAATTTAGTATATTTGTTTAATTCTTTATAATTTATCACCATTCTAGCTTTTCCTTTTTTTGTTCAGAATGTTTCATGACCGTAAAAGCTGGACTACTATGGGGTCCATTACTAGGTCTGATTAATTTTTGGTTAAGTAATTCTTTTATCTGAGTTTTAAATTCTTGTGTATCTTGTATGATATATATCATTGGTCTAACTCTTATAATAACATTTTCTGTTAATTCTATTTTAGCTTTTGGATGATGTGGTTTCCAAAATAATAATGGATTCTCTCCACAAATTTTTTTTAGTTGATCAATGATTTTTTCATGTTTGTTTGTATGTTTGTTTTTAAGACTTTTTTTATACATTATTTTTTTATTTTTTATTTCATTTTGTGTAATTGGCTTTTTCTCTCATTTATCACCACGCTGTGTTGGCTGAACTCTGTAAGGTCTAAATTCTCTGGGTGTTTTTAGTAAATGTGCACAAGGTGTTTGTAACATTATCATGTAATTATTTTGTTTATAATATTGAAATTGTTGTATAAAGTCATTTCCTAGTAATATATCACATTCTAATTTGTTATAATTATATATTTTATTTACAACTATTTGTTTACTCCCAAGTATTATATCAACTTTATCAGCACTATTAATTATATGAGTACTTTCTCCTGTTACTCCTGTAATTTTTATCTTTCCATTAGTATTCCATGATTTTATTAAGAAACTTTTGAATATTGTTATATCACTTCCCGTATCAATTAATGCACATGTTGTTATATTTGTTTCAACAATTGTAACTTATATATAAACGGCTAATGGAAAACTTATTTGGTTATTCATTTATTCAGTTTTTCTGCATAGTATAGTTTGACCATTATGAGTTATATATAATCCTTCACGTTTTATACTATAATCTTCTAATCCATCTAGAAAGCTCATTCCTAATAATACATGAGGATTTACCATACTGCTATCTGCATGACATGGTACTAGGAGATTTATTCCTCCTATTTTTATTGGTACTTTTACTTCAAGTTCAGTCATATGTACTTGTCCATCAAAATTTATATATCTATATGGATCAGTTCTATGAGATATTAGTCATTTATTTCTATTTGAAGTTATATGACATTCACTAGCTCCTGTGTCAATTAATATATTTGATCCTTTTATATGTTCTATTCCATTAAAATATTCACCTTCTATTTTCATATTTCCAGCATTTCTATTAAGTTTTATTTCTTTTATATTACTAGTTTCTCCTAATTGTTTTCTATTATGTAAACTTGCTGATCTCCTAATTAATCTGCCATCTTCAAATGTTATGTTATTATTAGGGTATTCTTCTTCTCGTAACTCTATGATTTCCGGTTTATTTTTTGTTATAGTAAGTTCATAGTTTCTTGGATCTAAACTTATTTGTTTATCTGGCTCTACAGCTTTACCAAAATCTTTACATTCTTTATGAATCTCAATATATGGTTTTTTAGAATAAATGTTTCCATAATTAGAATTAGTAAATGTGTATAATGCCCTGTATTCTATAGTCATGATTTTATCTCCTGGTTCCATTATGTCATCTTTATGTAATTTGAAATGTAGTCCTAAAACTTCATTAAAGTTTCCATCTTTTAACGATATACAATATTTTGGATAACATGTAAATATCAGTTTCTTATATGCTAGATTTCCTTCTACTGTTCCTAAATGACTGTCTTTTAAATTTATAATTCTTCCATCATGTAAACTTACATTCAAAGGCGAATCTAATCTTTCTCTAAACAGGGATTTAAACATTATTTGGATACCTACTAAGTAAACATATTGAATCTTTTCACTTTGTTTTCTATTGATCTTTGTTAATAATTCCGTAACTGTATTTTTTGTTAAAAGATTTAATTTGTGTGTTCCTTGAGTGGTTCTAACATCTATTGCCCTTTCAGTTTTATGATATTCATTTATTGCTACTTTTTCTCTTTTCCATATTCTGTCTAATATTTCCCATTTTCCTATTTTCAAATCTAAAGATAATTTTTGTATCTTTCTAAACTTATTATTATCAAAAGTTACCTTTAATCCATAACCTTCTATTCCTTCATATTCTTATTTATCTATGTCCTTATTTGTTTCTATTTCTTCTATTTCTTTATCCTGATTCTGATTCATTACTTTCTGAATCTGTTTCACTTATATAGACTTCTTGATCATAGTATTCTTCAATATCTGATATTTCACTCAGTTCACTTTCTATTTCTAGATATTCTTTTTGTAATATCTTAACTTTCTTTTTGTTACAATCAGGGCTTATATGTCCCATTTCTTCACAATTCCAACATTTACATTGGCTTTTGTCTTTCTTATAAGTTTTATTTTTCTGTTTTTTATTTGAATTATATCTTCTTTTGTAATATCTTCTTTTAGGTTTTATATATTTTTTCCTGAAGTTTCTGAATTTTTTAAACTTTCTATTTTTATATTTTCTTTTATTATTATATTTTCTTCTTTCAGTAACCAAATCCCCATTGGGTAGGTTTTTCTATATCTTTACAACATATTCTGGTTAATTTTCCTGATTTCTTTAATAATTGTCTTTGTTGACATATATATACTAATATTTCAAATAGGAATTTTATCCTTGATCCTAATGTTCTAGGTGTTCCAGGGTTATCTCTAATAAACTTTTCAAATTCTATTTTAAAGTATATTCCCCATGATCCTGGTAATTTATTGTAGTACATATCTCTATATACTTCTTGATTTTCATTTGTAATACCGTTTTTTCGTTTTACGGGCTTTCATGAATTTCGCGTAATTTTTCTATTAATGTCTCTATTAATCATTATTGACATTATTATTGTTGATAATTATTTGAATTATTTTGCAGTGGAAGGATTTGGACGCCGTCTCGCTCAATGTGCCAATTAGAAAATTATAAATTTGTTTACTTGCAATTTATGTGAATAATTGTTTTATTTCCTAAGCTTGCCAATTTCTATTTTTGTCAAATGATTATAAGTGATAAATTTTAGGGTATTTTGTAAATTTATGATAGATGTGTACTTAATTTTGAAACTTAGGGAGAATGAGGGACTAAATTGCAAATTCCCTAAAGATTACACTTAAAATCTAACCTAACCCTCATTCTCACCCTCTCACCCGACGCCTTCTCTGTCTCGACTCCCTCACGGCTGCAACATCGTTCTCTCGGCTCTCTCTGTCTCCCGTCCTAACCGAACCTCTTCCGGCGACGCCAACCACAACCCCGGCCTCCACCACCTCCCCTCCACGGTAAGATTAGTGTTTTTGTTTTTCTTTCCTCCCTCTCGACCGCAACTGCTCGAGCTCGCACCCACGGTCGCGCAGTCACTCGCGATTTTACACACACACGACACACTTTTTTTTTTTCACACACACACAAACGGGTTTGTGTATTGATATATATATGTTGAGTGTATGTATATATGCTAAGATCTTCAGATTTCAAATATGTAGATTTCGAATTTTGAAGGTTAATTTTGAGATTTGAATAATGTTTATATATATGTATGTATAGAAGTATTTATGTGTGTGTGTGTATATATATATATATATATATATATATAAATTATACAATGGATTTTAAGATTCTTGACCTCAGTTAGTGAATAATGTGTAAATATGTGTGTATATTTAGAGTTGTGTATATATATATATATAAAATTTCAGATTTTTGGAATTTATTAATGCAGGATATTTTAATTGATCTTATTTTAAATTGAGACATTAATTATAATCCTACATTTCTATGCTTTTTAAGGATTTAAAATGTAATGTTTTGAGAATTGGGAGTATGAAAGGTGTTTTAACTGATTTTATGTGCTTTAATGTTAATGTAAGGTCGCATTAGGTTAAATCGAAGTTTTAACTTTAGTTAGGAATACTTAAAGTCATATTTATTGAAGTATGTGAATATTTCATATTTGATGAGATTATGAAATTAGTTAATTGTTTGGTAATGTTTGAGTTGTAATGTGAAGTTTGGATTTAGGAATTTATTTACAAATTATTTTCAAACTTCAAATTTTAGCAATGTTAATTTTAACCACGTTGACCTGTAATGGTAAATTGATATTCTGTAAAGTTGAGTTAAGTTAAATATTTTAATGAGTTTGAATTTAAAAGATGAGAAGACTTTCTAATGTACATTGAGATTCATTCTTTGTCTTGAACATGGGTTTTATGTGTTTTTGTCATATCCTAAGGTCACACTTAGGTTAATCTGAAATCTTGATCTCGATGGGATGTTCTGCCATTATTAAAAAGGATAAGATGACTTCGTAATGTTCAGTGAAATTTTATTGTTCGTTTTGAATGTGTGGTATATTGGGATTGGTTAGTATTAAAAAGAATTTCAAATGTGTTTGTGAACTAAGAGTCATATTTATTGATGAATGTGAACAATTAGGATATTTGGTACATTGACGTCACGGGAAGCCGATGTTCCTCCACTTGCAAATCAAGAAAACGGTAAATATTAAGGACATCAAGTAAGTAAACTTCCCCCTATTTTCATAGAAGTTGAATGTAAATGTGAAAGTTATGTGTAAATGACTGTCGTGCAAATTACTTGCCTTGATGAATTGCATTTACTTTAGGAAAACATATGTTATTGAGAAGAATGTTCAAGCATGCACGTTACATGTCATTGCATCATCAAGCATGCATTGGCACCGAAATGAGAAAGTCAAATGTTTTCATGAAAGGAATGTGTCAAAGTGCAAATTTTTGTCAAAAAAGTATGTATCCCAAGTTTTTGAAAGAATGGGTGTACTTCTATGTCATGAAAGGTGCGAGTGGGAAATGGGGCGCGGGGGACCGGCGTACCCGAATGTAATGTTACACCGCTTTGCGGTGGGAAAGTGAATGTTACACCGCTTTGCGGTGGGAAAGTGAATGTTAAACCGCTTTGCGGTGGAAATGCGCATGTTAATCTGGTTCCAAATAAGTAATTTCCCACTGTATGCTGATTGACTAGAAGTTACATCAAGTGAGCTCACGATGGAAATGAATTGAAAGTTTTGAAATGTTGAACGAAAGTTGAAAAGTTTGAAAGTTCTGGAAAGTAATGTAAATGGGGATACATACACGAAATTTCGAAAAGCATTCATGTCATAAGCATGCATTCATGCATACAGTTTACTTACTGAGCTTTAGCTCACCCCAATCCCTCCCCAATATTTCAGGTGATGAAAGTTAGATGATCAGAGGAGAACACTTGGCGGCTGACTCCGACAGTACCCGTTGTCGCCTTAATTAATAAAGTTTAAATTCATTTGAGTTATCATTTAAATTTATTTCTTCATTCATTATTATTGATAATGGTTTGGTTGGAGTTATTTTGATTAAGTATGGAACGTATTAGAGGTTAAATTACCTTTATTTCAATGGTCAATGTTTGATGATGTTTTGAAAAATCTTATGATTGAGGAGTTTGGGAAATGTATGAATTGGTTTTGGAGATGATGAATGTGATTGAGATGTGATGGATGTTTTAAATTTTAAAAATGTTTTTTTGATGTCCCTCTACAGGTTGGCTATGTCCAATTTATAGAGGAGACTCTGCCGAAATTTCTGTAAAATTTTATAATAGATAAATGAACATTTAGGTCGTGTAAATTATTTAATTCCGCATTTAATGTGAATGGAAGTTGACACGCCTAGGTTTTAGACTCTTAAACTTGGGGTGTTACATCATTACTATAGAATTGGACATAATAGTATTCTTTAAACTCACAAGTATATTCTTTGATTTTACACATATCACATATTGTTAAATTTATTAATCTTACTCTTGCATTATCTTTTTATCTTATTGATTCTGCTTCAAAATTACTTATCCAATTTTCTACTAAAAATTCATCCGCAATATAATCTACTAATTTTTCTATTCCCTTTCTATCTGATTTTATTAATCTGTCTGTACATTTCTTCTTATTAATGCTTTTGTATCACTACTTATTCATTCCCACCAATTTCTAACATGTCCTTCAAAAGATGTTACTAAAAAATTTATCATTCTATCAGTATTTTCCCATGTATCATCTTTATTATATAAAAAGAATAGTATCATTGAATCTGCCCAAGTTAATAAGGCTTTTTTAGTGTCTATTTTACAATCCAAATCTAATTTTGTTCCTCTATGATTAATAGGTTTATCATAATTATTATTTGGTTCAAACCTATCTTTATATTTATTCCCTCTGGGTGGTTGTCTATCTCTGATTTTATCATAATATTGCCGGTGTGGTTTACTATATAAGGGTGCATAACTTTCATCTGGATCTGGTAATTCTTGTTTAGAAGTTCCTATATGAACAGGGTTAGGTGCTCCTCCAGTATTCATTGAAACTTGGTATTCATTAAAATTTTCTATGCTTAACTGGTCAGAATTTTCTATAAGCAAATCTAATTCTTCATTCATTTTTGTCTTGTTCTTCTTCAATTTTTTCTTCAGATTTTAGTTTTCCTAAAGTTTTTTCTATAGATTTTTGTAATTCTAATTCTTCCTCTAGTATTTTTGGTAATATATTTCTCCTAAATTCATCATCCATACTTCCTGCTTCTATTATAATTTTTTCTTGTTCGAAATGCTTCTTTCCTATTCTAAGTATTTCTTTTTCGATTAGTTTTTTATCTATTTTCTTATCTTTGGTTTTATTATTTTCTTTGAATTCTCTAATTTCTATTTTTAATATATTTATATCATTTCTTACTTCTTTTAATTCATTTTTTACTTCTTGAACATCACTTATTAATGATTTTATTAATATTTTTAGGTCTTCAATATATTCGCTTATTGACATTTTATACTCTTGGTTTTTGAGTTTTTTGTACCTTAAATAATCTGTCATACATATTATCTATTTTTATTTCTATCTTTTTTATTTTTTCTTCTATTAATATGATTTTTTCGTTTTCATTCTTTCTTATTTTCTCATTTAATTTATCTATTTTTTCTATAATTATTCCAATTTTATCTTGATTAATTAATTCTCCTGACTTTCTTTGGAATTCTTTTAAGATTTCTTCATTTATATTTTTAACTTCTCCTATCATTTTTTTTAATTCTTTGAATTGTATTGTTAGTTTATTTTGAATATTTTGTAATTTTTCTTTGATATCCATATCCTGTATATTTAATTGTTGTAATTCTTCAATGGCTAGTTTATCTTGTAAATTTATATTTTTATATGTTTGCCATAAAAATGCACTTATCCAATTTAATTGCATATTAAGAAATCCATTGGATTCTCCCCATGAGCTTAATGGTTGAAACATAGTTGTATTGGCTCCTTTTATTTGGTAAGATCCTACTGGTATATTAATATTTTCTATTATTTGTTTTTCAAATTTTATTTCTGGAAATTCTGTCATTAAATTCTTCCTTTGATATGCTCAACTTCTAATCTTAATTCCGTATCATATTTTAATTCTTTACATATCATTATATTATATTCACAAAATTCTTCAATTGATCTTATCATCGTTTTTCTTTGTTGTGTTCTATAACTTTTTATGTAATATTTTATTTCTCCAGTTATATCGTATTTTTCTATATTGATTTTTTCTTTGTTATTTATGATCATAAGTATATTAGGTAATTGTTTTAGAATTGTATTAAAATATTTTCTTTTACTTTCTAATGATTTTAGTCTTCGAAATCCTTTTCTTTTTATATTTCTTTCTTCTATCATTTGATCTAATAGATTTCCTCTTTGTTCTATTATTGAATCTAATTTTTCATTTGTTTTCATATCTAGATATTTGATTATTAAGGGTTCTCCTCTATGATAATCCATTTCTATAATCTTTGTATAATTCTTCTAGTATATTTTTGTGGATTAAATCTAATATTTCGTTTATGATAAAATCTTCTTTTATTATATCGAAATTTATTAGATTATAAATGTATTTTCTTATATCTTTGTCTAAGCCTTTTAAAGTTCTCAAGATTTCTATTTTATAATTATCAGGTAGTATTAATGTATGGATTATAAATCTTGATGTATATATTATATATTTATTTTTAATTTGTGTTATATAATATTTATCTTTTAGATCTGCTATATGGCTCTGATACCAAGTGAGGGGGGTGCTACTATGAGTGAACAAAAATCAAATAAAATCATATAAACAAATAAATGTAAAGTTTTAAGGACTAAGTTGTAACTTTTCTAAATTCTAAGAGGCTTGGTTGAAATATGATATTTAAGGGTATTTGAGGTAGTTTATAGTATTTAAGGCTATTTTGATAAATTGATAAATTTTTTGGCTATTTTTCCAAAGGGCCATTTCCATGGTATGCCACTAATAATATGTATTACAACAAACCAATTGCCAAACCAAAGGAAACAGAGGCTGGACACAGAGAGGAAGAATCGGGAGAAAGAAAAGAGAAAAAAAAAAGAAGAAAAAAAAAGAAGGGAAAAAGAAAGGAAAGGAAGAA
Organism: Ligustrum vulgare; assembly: GCA_963555705.1. Taxonomy (NCBI): domain Eukaryota; kingdom Viridiplantae; phylum Streptophyta; class Magnoliopsida; order Lamiales; family Oleaceae; genus Ligustrum; species Ligustrum vulgare. The sequence continues at coordinate 26,430,672 of OY743182.1, forward strand.
AGAAGAAGGAGGAGCTCGACCCACTTAAGGTGTTTATTGTTTTGGGGTTATTCTACCATCTTTTCCTAGCTTTAAGAGGTAAGTGGTAAAATATTTATGTTCAATAATGTGTAAAATTAGAGCTTTTGATTTATTGTTTAAATATGAGTTATATATGAATGTAGGAATGATGATTTTGGTGATTTTAGTTGTATATTTAAGTATTGAAATAAATACTTGATATTAAATATTAGGGTTTTATTTTATTGGGTTAAACTAGTGATTAAGTTGGGATAAACTTGTATTTTGGTTTGTTTTGTGCTAGAAATGGATTTGTTGGTGTTTGTAATGAATGTTGGTTTAGTTATGAAGAGGGGTAAATAAACTAGTAAGCTTGTAAAAATGGAAATTGGGATTTAGATAAATGTGGCTCTAATTTTGAATCTTAAGTGATATTAGAACTCAATTAGTCTTTAGGGGTGATTTTGTGTTCCTAAGTAAAAAGGGTAAGTATGGTGTAATATGAGAAAACAAGTTTAATGAGTTAATTTAAGTATGAGATTCTTTTACTATTTTATCTATTAAGGGTTTTAAATGTAGATGTGAAGATTTTATTTTATCCCAGGAGGTGACGAGGAAGTTGGCGTTTTATACCGGCCAAGCTAGTGGACGGTCAATTATTTTGTGAGTGGAAAAGTTATTCTTTTAAAACCTTAAAGGAATTCACGTTATTCAAGTTTTCTATTACATTGATTTTCTTTAAGTTATAAATGATTTTGAAAGCAATGGCTTTTAGCATGGTTATCACAATATATGTTTTATAATTACTCTTGTTTAAGCATGATGGTTCTAATACCATTTTTACGAGCATGATTAATCAAGTTGAGCTTGTTTGATTTCGAAACCACCAGAAGTACCCGATGTGGTTATCTGTTCTTGTGTTAGTGCACGGAGGGGGCCTTGGGCCCGTGTACTGGCGGATATTATTTGTGATCTTAAGGCTCTGTCGCGGAGGGGGCCTATGGCCTGTGTTCAGATGATCTTAAGATCCACTCTTATACACGGAGGGGGCCTATGGCCCGTGTGTAAGAGTGCATATATATATGAGGTCTTTGGGACCCACTTTTGTACCCAGAGGGGCTTTGGGCCGGGTACGGAGGTGCTTAGCAGTCTACGCGTGTATGACTAGATACAGATTTCAGATGATTTAGTTGGGTACCTTTGGTGTGATTTCTTATGTATTATAGTTTATCAGTTATGCTAAAGATGATTATTCCACGATCTTTATGATTATTCTTAGCATGTATGATTTGATTTAAAGTGATAAAAGCTTATGAAATAAATTATGTTTTCAGAAATGGTTTATAAAATACTTTTATTTCAGAAATTCCACTCACTGAGTCACAAGCTCATGTTTTTCCCCACCTTTACAGTATAGGAAGAAAAATAAGAGTTTCAGCAGCATCGAAGGAGCCTTTAAGTTCTCAAGGAGCTTTGTAACATTGTCATTTGTAGGAGTTACTTTGATAAGCTCTTAGGAGACATATTCTAAGAAGATGCATTGGAATATGCAGTTATTCTATATAAGTAATATACTTTATCAGGAATGTGTCTGATGATGATGTATTTTGGATCATGTATATATAAAGAAGTGGGTTAAGAATTGTAGTTATTATATTATGTCAATTGTCTTGGTTGGAAGATTTGAAAAGTGATATAGTTATTTATGATTTTATAGGTTGGTTAAGTCAATATTATAGAGGAGACTCTGTCAAGATTTTATAAATTTCTATGGAATTAAAATTATTTATAGTAAATCTTGAAAGTTAAAGAAAAGTTAAGTTTGCCTTGGTGGTGGGTCCAACATCTAGTTGTCACCTGCCATCGGCACACGTCACGTTTCAGGTCCAGTAGGGTGATCTGGGACGGGTCGTGACAATAATGGCCTCTCACAATAATCTATAACATGCCACAAAAATAGAACTTTTAAGGAATTTAAATGTACATTACCTCATCAGCTTCACATTTTGCTGCACTATGATGGAGTATGCTCACATAAGAATCGATCTTTCTCGAGAATTCTTCTTCCATTGCACGAACGTGTGTTCGAAAGAAAGGGTCGTAACCTATTTTCGTTTGGTAACTCACTGTACATAAATAATAAGACAACAAAATTAGACTGATGTGATCCGGAAAAGGCGTCAAAATGAGAAATCAAGATACGTGCAATTCAACAATATTCTACATAGGAAAATGAACAAGTTTCATGTTGGGCTCGAGTCGAGATTCAAATAAGATCAATTAATGTCAAAGGATCAGAAAATTGGGCAGAAGCTGACTTACGGCCGTAACACCCATTTTTACGGCCGTAACATCAACATCCGAAATTGGGCAGAAAGGCAATTACGGCCGTAACGCATGATCTCACGGCCGTAAATGAAGTGGACGTATTCACGGCCGTAATCCAAATACTCACGGCCGTAAACAGAGTTTTGTAACTATTATTATTTTGTTCAGAATGTCACTTACGGCCGTAAATAAAATTGTCACTGCCGTAACATATGTTTTTAATTTTTAATCCGTAGCTTACTTACGACCGTAAACTCAAAAGTCATGGCCGTAACTTAGGCGTCGTAGTTTTGAATTAATTAGGTGGTTAGGGTTTTGTTTAGTTCTAGTTTATTTTGTTTATTTTAGTTATTTTAGCTTAATTAGAATTCTATTCAGAGTCAGTTAGCGACTAGGGTTTATTTTGCCTATTTATATGATTTTCCATTCAATGTAAAAATAGAATACTTTTGATGAATAAAATTATTGAGTGTTTTTACTCTCTCTAAAGGTGAGGATTTTCCCTTTAAACAACGAACTTATCAAGATTCAAATCTTGTGGCGTTCAAAACAATTGAACTTATCAAGGATCTGGACATTCCTTGTGGCGTTCCCCCTTTGTGGTTCTTATCTCCGCATCGTAACGGGTCTCGGGTTTAATATACCCCTGGTTCTTGCGTCGTGAGGTTGGGGTTGCATTGTTATCGTCCGTTCCAACCTAGATTCGAAACTTTCCAAGCGTTATTCCGCGAGCTACGACGAGGACCCCCTCCCGGATTCTCATCATAAACACATAACAAAATAGCAGATGAGGTAATTGAAAAAAATGCAACAAACAAAAAAGAAAGCAAAATGAACCTTGAATTGTCTGGTCGAAGAGAATGAACCTGCAAACAGCCTGAATAGTGAATTTGAGGTTGGCACTTTTAAGTGAGAAGAAGAGTAGAGAGATAGTGACCTAGATAGACTAGGTATCAAGTTTTCATTGGTCAAGCTCAATAAAATATTATAATAAAAAATTTTCCTTTAATGTGGAATTTCAAATTTGCAGTAAGGGCATTTAAGTTAAAAATTTTAAAAAATGGACATTACTAAAAATTGGAACATTTTTACAAATAATAATGTGAAAATGGACATTTTATGTGATTTCCTTTATAAACAATTATGAAGTTATTTATTTTTTATTGCCATATATATATATATGTACAAAGTTCTTATATTTGGTAACTCTGTTTTGTTTATAAACTAATTTATTTATGTTTTTTGAGGTAAATAGTAATAATTGAAAATTAGAGAGATAATATGTGTGTGGTTAAAATGTGATTTTAAAAATTGTGTAATTTATAAATTAATTTATAAACTTGTTTATTGGATTTATGAATCGGATGCTTCTATGTCCTCAACAATCATGCAATGTTTATAATGTAGCACACTTAATTATTTTGTGTCATATTCATTATGTCGAGCCTCTGTTTATAAATAACATATTTTCTCATTTACATTTTAATCGTATACATTTTTTCAACTCACTATTCAACTATATATTTTACCGCAAAAATATAATATTCTCTATTTATAAATAAAAAACTTTTACGAAGGCTAAAGTTCACATAGGAGGGAGGGTAGTTATCGACTATACCTTTACATCGTGGTAGGTCAGAATTAGGGTGGTTTAATTCTCAATTATTTTTTGGGAAGTCATACCTAGATGCACCAGCTTTTACGAAAACTTGTTTATTCGTAGTGTTAACAGTAGTCTTGTTACGTTTCGCAACATATGAATTGTCATTTGAAAATAGGGTTTTGTACCAAATTTAGTTGTGCGTGTTCCCAGATATTCAAGCTTTCAACTTTATGAGATTTATCGGGTGTTGACAGGAGACATGCCCAACAAAATTGGGATAAATTCCACTTATCAGTGGACATTTTTTGTGTTACGAGACACCACAATGTTATCGTCAACATAAAACACGCGTTTTTAATTGATCTAGTGGTATCAGGGTATATATGTTGATAAATCAAAATTCCTGGGAATACTCCTAATCAAATTTGAGGCAAAAAAATCATTTTTATAGAACAATTAGTATTTTGCGATCGTTCAACACTAGAAGAAATCAATTAGATGTAGAAATATAAGAGTATTTGGTGATGGGTTGTCCCACTGATCACAGAAGGCACCGTTTCCAACAATAAAATCGACTAGTATTTGTTTGGATACCATACGCAATTTAAGTCGAAAATGACAACAATATCATCTCACACATTCCTAGAGTTCAAAATAAAACACTTCAAATTTATCGTTTCATTTTTGTCCCCTCACTAATAAAATATTGACACAGCATTACAATTTCAAATCTGTCAAAGATTTTTTGAATAATACGTTAAGATTTTAGTTAAGTAAGATAAAATATTTGAACTACAAACTTTAATAAAATTACGTGTCTTGTCAATTTTATTTTTATAAAGTTAGTCATTCATCGAATAAATATTTTTTCGTGTTAGCTAAAAACCTTCACAATTAGACGCTAAAAAGTTGATGCTTCAGATGACAAACAACTATATGGTCACATGAATTTATTTCATTAATTGCCACTATTTGTTAAAAGTTATATGTTTAAAAACATGTTTTATTATATTTTTTAAGTAAGATATGCGATTGAAAAGTAGAGAAAGAAAACGTATGTAGTTAAAAAGTGAATTAGGAAATTATATTGTTTTTTTTAAAAAAAAAAACATGTTTGTCGAACAAAGGCTTAGGTAGAATGAGTGATCAACTTGTAATAAAGTTGAAGTCTAGTGATTAAATCGATACAATATGAGATTTGACAGACTAAAATGAAATTCCATGAAAAGTTTAGTGACCACAAGAGTATTTAATCTGTTAAATCATAAATGGAAACTTATAACCCCATCTTTTAACACTGTTTCTTTTATCATCCCTCCCTCAGCACCCCTCCGTGGTAGAGACAGAATTACAATGGTAGCTTCTTGTCTCAGCCTCGTCTCCTTGTACGGCAGCTACCTCCGCCGCTGTCTCTCCAGCGCCGGTCTTTCTTCTCAAACAATAGACATTGATGGAGATACCTCCATGCATTTCTGGGGTCCCAACCGCTCCACAACAAATTCTAAACCTCCATTGATCCTGATTCAAGGATTTGGTCCCCATGGCATTTGGCAATGGCGTCCACAAATCGTCTTCTTTTCCAGCGAATTCGACCTATATGTGCCCGATCTATTATTTTTCGGAGAATCTTATACAAAATCCTCGGATAGGTCAGAAGTTTTCCAGGCGGTTTGCGTTACGAAGCTTCTCGAAAAATTGGGGATTGAGAAGTACTCTGTTGTGGGAACGAGCTACGGCGGCTTCGTCGCTTACCACATGGCGGTGAAATGGCCGGAGAGGGTAAAGAAGGTGGTGATCGCCAGTTCCGGGGTGAACTTGCGGCGGAGGGATAACGAAGAATTGTTAAAAAGAGCTAAGGTAAAGAAAATTGATGAGTTGATGCTGCCCGCGACGGCCGGTCAGCTTCGGACGTTGATGGGCCTTTCTGTTTTCCGGCGTCCCTACATGCCGGATTTCTTGTTAAATGACTTTATTGACGTAAGTTTTTCCAATTATTGATGATTCTACATTCTTCATTTAATTAGCATAAAATTACATTATCTCAACAGATGAATAAAATTTTAGTTTTGTTTATGCTACACGATAAAAGTACTAAAATTAATTATTTCCTTTGATCCTTCTCAAGAACAATGTCGCCTCTACGCATTAAATGAAAATATTAATTGAGGGCCAATTGGTTGTTGGGAAGAAAGTGGTTCCATATGCTCCTTACTCTTTTACCCTCTCTAAACCTGGAAACGTACTCAAAGATTACAAGTTGACAATTTAAATTAAATGCAATAAAACAGAGGTAAAAAATCTAAATGCTACATTTTTTGTAGGTTGTTAATGTCCACTTCAATATTCCTATTTAACTGCCACCATAGTCGTCACCAACTTGACCTAAAAGCCTTGTTAGGTGTTTAATTGAAGCTTTCATGGCCCACATTATAATGGCTTGCATTGCATCGGTCAAGAAATTAGATGCGGGAACATATTTAAATAATATCTTTGCATGTAGGATTGAAAGGACTAGAAATTAATTAATTATTTAAATTATGTTGAATTGTTAATTAATGTTTGCAACTGGGCACAGAAATGGTATTCTGATAATAGAAAGGAGAAGCTTGAACTCTTGAAAGGACTCAGTCTCGGACGAGATGACACAGTAAACATATCTCCTCTCCCACAGGTACATTACTCACACTTAGCTTCCGTTGTTTAATGAAATCATTACAATTTATAAACTAATTTATAAATAACATAATTTAATCACACACATTTATCTCGCCATTTTTAAACAATACATTTTACCTCAAAAATATAAATAAGCTAATTTATAATTGCTACAATATTATCGAAGAGAGCCTTAAATGTAGGGTTTCATTTTCTTGGTTCACATCTATAGGCTTTTTTTTTTTTTTTAATCTTGATCAACATGAAATGGTTTTGCAGGAATCGTTGATTGTATGGGGAGAAAAAGACAACATATTTCTATTAGAAAAAGCCCATGAACTCAAGAAGTATGTATTTCATATATAAATACACAAACTTGTTATAAACAAGTGCTTATTATTGGTATTTTATTTTTTTTTTGTCTGTCTTCTCAGATTGCTAGGGGAGAAGGCGAAAATAGAAGTCATAAAGAACACTTCACATGTTCCTCAGCTTGAATACGCAGCAAAGTTCAACAACATTGTCAAGAATTTTTTATGCGAATTGCCATAATTCTTATCTTTTAGTTTGAGATTTGTAATATATAACTAAAGGGTTTTGATATCTTGGGTCAAGCTTTTTGAAACAGTGTTCAGTTGAATATTATTCATGTTGGGAACACATGTTGTTCTATTCACAAAAATTGATTTATTGTGAGTAAATCATCTCGTTACAAGATTTTCTATTATATGTATTTAATTTGGAATAAATAATTTTGTGCACACAAAAATAAAAAAGATATTATCCTTGTAGCGTTCTTTCCACTGCTGCTTGATTCTACCAAACTTTCAAGCTTTCCCCGGTGTTCTCCAATGACAGTTGTGTAGGTGTGTGGTCACCTTTTTCTAGGCATCGGTTAATCTAGAATTAGGGTTTGCTTTGTAAAGAGGAAATACACATTACACACTTTAGTGTGTGTCTTGCCACTTTTTCAATTAGGTTAAGAAAAATAGTCTTGGGAAACTATTTGTAACCTCTTTACACTTCAAAACCCTACCAACCCTAGTACTATAACCCAGACCCATTTCTGCACAGGTAATAAGCCTGTATAAGCCTATTATAGCGAAGCCACAGAGGGAACCTTATCGAACCCAATTAAACTAAGTTCCAAAAAATTAATTATGACATGGTCAACTCTTGATCAATCAAAATTAATTTATTAATTACGTTCTATTCCACTAAAAGAACGAGATTGCACTATTAGTAAAATTGAAATTACTGAAACAATTAATCAATAATTATTCCTCTGACTTATCGTTCTTACATGTTACTCCTGTCGATCAACTTGAATATTCCGAACAAGTTAAAATGACCAAAATGCCCTTCTCTGAATATTCATAAACTCTCAACTCTCATCTTCTATCTGACAGTTCGATGTGATCACATCACATCATAGAATTCAGCAGTCACTGTCGGATTACTGAGCTCAGATTCAACTATCCACTAGAAGAACCAGTGAGATTATGATCATACCTAAAAAGGTGATGGATTCCATAATACGAATATATGTTTCTCGTTAGTTCACTTCAATTCCCAAAGTATCGAGATATTGATCAACAATTTGATCTCACCCATCGATACCTCAAAGAACTTCAAGTTAGTAATCGAAGTCATTATCCGATTAGGATTAAGGTCCCACGTACAATAGTCAAGTGAAATTAAATTTGTATGGTCAATGTCACAAATTAATTTTACGTGGTCCCGTCCAATACATTCCAAACGTACTGCCAATTTTATTACCAAAGTCAAAGATAAACCTTAATAAAACCGAGACGATCTTATCAAAATAAATTATCATATTTATTTACTGATCGTAAACGTTAATTTTAAATCAAATTACAAATTGAATCTTTCTGTATTTAACAACTTAAACACTCAATTTGTAATTTCAAATCGACCCGTGGACAAATGTAACTTCATATTAATACAATCAATTAATATTTTATTTTAAATGTATTGAATTATACTCTATGGGCATATATAATTCCAACAATCTCCTACTTGCCCTTAGAGTATACATGAAACATCAAATCGTCCATCTTGTCAATATCATCATTACATTAATGATTATGTTCTCAACCAAGATGATAACTCCTTTCGATGTAAGTCACGGTTGTAGAACAAACAATCAAAGATTACAATACTCAACCAATTAACCACCTTATCTCCCAGTTATATTCCAATTTTGACCACTATCGAGAGTCCTGGTCAAATCAGATATTAATTAGTTTTAATCCTTCATATCACAACTTGAATAGATAAGCAAATATTTATTCGTTTTCCAAAAACGCTTGAGTATATGCTTTACCTCTATTCAACGAACTGATCCTCGATCAAACAAAATCACTAACAATATCTCCAACATAAGATACGACCAATCTAGTGCAAAGTAAAGCTTCCTATAACCGGAGCATAAGGAACCTTCTCTATCTTACCATGAGTCTTAGGAGAATACTCATAAGTTAGGTAAAATCAACAAAGAACATTATTCCTTTCAAGACTTCAATATTACAAATTTAGATAATACTTATTACACGAAATAGTTCTAGTTAGGGGGTATTTGATAAGTGTTTTTATACACTTATTTGTATATCTAAATTAGAATATTAGTATTTTGTTTTAGAATAATTACTACTTAATTGGTGCATATTTATTTACTTTTCTAGAAAATATCCTAAGAGATGAAGAATGAAGAAATTAAGGGAAATATTGCACAATTGGAGGACATTTGGAGCTAAATTGAGCAAGTGAGAAGTTGATGACGTCAACCTGGAAAGATGCAATGTGCAAAAGTGAATAAAGTAGAAGTTGGAAGTCTCAATTGAAGGAGTTGAGAGCTGAATGGATGAAATTGGGAAGATTCCAAAGTTTGGGGACTCAATCGTAACAATTGGAAGTGTAGGACTGAAGGTGCAATTAAAAGATGGAAATCGCGATCGCTGGATTCCAACCACGCAATCACTCGAAGGTACAAAATAATCACCCGAGCCTAAACTACCTTACCAAGCGATCGCCGTCCCTAAGCCTGAGCGATCGCGTGGTTATCCGACGGGGCCGCATATCAGATTTTTCTCGCGATTTTTAACAGGCTTTGGGCTTTTTGACCTAGGTTTCTCCCTAACCTATAAATACAACTTATGAGGCACGAAATCAAGACATTTTCCTCTCCATAGAACGAGCCACAATAGAGAATTCAACATCAAATTCTTGGAGAATCAAGCACAAAAGGCCGTGAAGTGAAGATAATTGAAGAATAAAACTTGGTGCAAGATTTCCATTCTTTTTATTATTTTTAACTAACGTTGATTTTTATTGTTATTGTTCTTTATTAATGATGTGTAACTAAATTTAATGTTGGGATGAACAATGTAGCCTCGTTATATTATTTTAAATCCAAATTCCATAGTTTTAATGTTTTGTTGAATGTATTGATTTATTATTGCTCTTAATGCTTGAATTGCTTGATCACCAATTCATGATATATTGAATTATTTTCATAATTCAAGAAGTGAGTTAATAATTTAGAACGTGATAATAAATCCGTTAATTGAACGAGAGATAGAAATATACTCTTGGAATTATTTTCGGTCGTATGTGAATTCTTGTGTTTATTGCTTCTAGATAAGGAATATTCAGACCCACTGTAGAGAGAGATGGTTGACTTATTTAGGTAGAATTGATTTTAACTCGAGAGAGGAATTTCAATATAAATTAGTGAATTCGAACGAGTACATAATTAGGAATTAAAACATGGGATTTGAGTTAATTTAATTGGTTAGGTGAAATAATGAATCCCAACTATTTTACAATCGTTTTTAAAACCAAATCAATTTTGTTTCATTTTAATTCTTTAGTTTATGTTCTACAATTTTAGTTTAAACAACCAATCACATTCATTTGTTCAAATAAGGTATAGAACTAACATATTTCGATAATTAATAGCAGTCCTTGTGGGAACGATAATCCGGATCTTAGGTCCACTATATTACTTCTCACGACCCGTACACTTGCGGGGATATCTCGCACCCGAGATATCGGTGAACAAAAACCAATAGAAGTCTTATCAAAGCTAATTTATTGACCCAAAACTTGTTCGTAACAAGATAAAATATCTAACAACGCCCAGGAGCGAAGGGGCTCTGATATTCTAATATTAGATGAGGAAGAACAAGTTTCAATCGATTAGCGACTATTTTTGAGATCAACTTATATATAACATTACAAAGGCTGATGGGGGTGAAAATCATGCATATGTTCTGGAGCTTTCTTCTGCGGGATTAGAACTATGTTTGTGTCATTAATATCAAAAAGAGGAAGCCCATTATTCAACACATGCAAGCATAAAGGGATAATAGAGGGTTTTAGCACTTCCCAATGGCGTTGGAAGAAAGCTGCATGAAATCCATCAGGGCAAGGAGCCTTAAATGGCCCCATTATTTTCAAAGCGGACTCCACCTCATCTATATCAAAGGGATGTTCTAATATTTCAAAATATTCTACTGAAAGATAAGAATTAATACCCCTAGCACCACCCTCCAAAGACTCAAAAGAAGGGTTTGTGGTAGTAAAAAGACCGTGTAAATACTCCTCAATTACTCCCACCAAAGCTGGGGTATCTATCGCGACCTCTCCATTATTAGTAATCAGTCGGTCAATTGAGTTTTTGATCCATCTCCTGGACGCTTTCGCATGAAAAAACTTTGTGTTCATGTCTCCCGCTTTAAGCCACACCTCTCGTGAACGATGTCTCTAGTACATTTCCTCTCTCCCAGTTAACATATCTATTTCTTTCTCCATCAGCCTGATGTCATCCATACGGTCCCCACAATCTGGACCTTTATATAACTTCTTAATATGGTCACGCAACTGTCCCAATTTTTGTTTCCAAGAACCAAAGGTGGACTTATCCCAATTTTGAAGGGCCTCTCCACATGCGCCTAAGACTGTACGTAAATGGGCTAGGGGCCGATCCCCTCTCGCCTTGAGCAAACCCCATTTCCATGACTGGTTTACAATCTCCCCAAAACCTTCTTCTCTTAGCCAGAATTCCTCAAAAAAAAAATTTTTAAGACCCCCTCCTAAAATTCGTCTTAATGGAATGCCTTTGCAACGTATAAGGATTGGACGGTTATCCGAGTTGGTAAGTCCAAATGCTAAACTTTCGCTCTAGGAAACAAACTATGCCACTGAGAGTTAAAAACAAACAGGTACAAAAGTTCTTGAATATTATTTGCCCCAATACCTTTATTATTCCAGGTGAATAACGTTCCAATGTGGTGTAATTGACCCAACCCGCAGTCCTGAAGAACATCATGAAACCCCTGCAAAGCACCCAACGACCTCGCTATGCCACCTTCTTTTTTCGATGGGCTAAGAATTTTATTAAAGTCTTCCCTACACACCCATGCCTTAGCACTCATTTCTTTTAATCGATGAAGAAGTTCCCAAGAACAAAACTTACGTTCAGGTTGTGGTTCCCCATAAAAACCAGTGAAATGCCAGCGATGATTCCAAGGATAGAGATGGAGGCATCAATATGGCCACATGAATAACTCAGAACTCCCACATCACATACATCTTTACACAAAAGCATTAGCCCTCCACTTCTTCCACGTGAAGGCACCACGAACCCATTATCCATACGAACCAAAAACTTAAAAGTATTTGCCCTATTTCCACATAAATGAGTCTCAGAGACTAAGTCCGAGTAATAAATGCGGATCAAATCCCGCATTGCATGGATCATGCCAGGGTTCCCCATACCCTGCACGTTCCAGCATAAACAACTCATTGAGGTTGGTGGCTCTACAACGTAGAGTCCGCCATTAAGTTATCATCAGATAAAGTCTCACCTGTGTCACCATTGCCTCCAGCCTTTAGTTTTTTCGCCCATCTCCCCTTGTCAGTCTCCTCCAGTGGCCCCTCTTTTTAAATTGTCCAAGAATTTCTCCAATTTCGATTGCTTGCATCATCCCCCTATCCCCGACTGCCAAGCCATCAACATCTTTTTTCTGCTCCTTTTCCCATCTCTGCCAAGTCCCTATTCGAGCAATCCCTTGCATGGGATCTAAAGCACCCTCCTCTCGCAAACACTTATTAATACAAGTCTTTCCCATCAATGATCTCCCCTCCAAAAGTCCCTACTGTGGGGAAAGTTTCTGCCATAAACCCCCTCCCCTCTTCCTGACCTATTGTGGCATTACCTACTATTACGCCCTCTGGTTTCCCACATTCCATGATGTCTCCAATATCTGAATTAGTGGGCATTTTTCCCACAGTACCAGTACCTTCCCCAGCAGCCTTTACTTTTACCCCTGTGGAAACCTCATCCTTCCCTCGCTCTCTTTCAATGCGCTCCCCGATAGAAACCCTTCCAGCAGCCCCTCGGCGAGTACTCAGCCAAGTTCTATACTTTTTACTATGCATATTCCCTTCGCCACTATCATCCCCCTGAATCTTTTCACATTCGATGTCTTTATGTCTGAGGATCCTGCACTCAAGCAAAAAATTAGAAGTCTTTCAAATTGAAGCAAGAACAAAAAATCTGTAGTTGGATCACCCGCTCTTGCTTTGATAGCCCTCCTTAGTGGTTTGTAATGTCCATATTCACGCGAAGCCGAAAACCCGGGCCTCCCAAATCAATTGCCTCCACAATACCAAGAGACTTTCCCAACTCCCTTACACATTGTTCCGATGCCAATACTAGCGGGACGTTCTTCACCTGAATCCAAAATAAGGCTAAGGAAAAACATGTAGAAGCCACCTCTCTGAACCCCGTAGGCTTTACAAGAACAAATAAATTTTTATTGAATGACCAAGGGCCATGCACAATCACTCGCAGAAGTTCCGAAGAAGATCCAAACTTAAAGATGAAATTGTTGAAACCCACCTGTTGCTTGACAGTAAACTAAAATTCTGTACGCCAAATAATCCGAAGCACATTAAGAAGCCCTTCTTTATTAACCGCTCGACTCCCTAGAATTTTTCTGAACAAGCACCGATTAAGTGTCTTCGTTTACATCACTAATTTATGAAAAGAAAATTAAAGTATTTCCGCAAATTTCATACGCCATGTGTTGGCATCGAAATTTGAAAATGAAAGAAAAATCTGGCTGTGCATCTCAATTAGATTCTTGTTTACTATTCATAAAATTCACCCTTAAATATTTTATGAAATAAAATTTTGTTTAAAATTGTGTTACCATCTTATTTCATACTATTGTATAAACAAATTTGATTATTATTCTCATATATTTTGGGAAAGTATACAAGATGATATGATAGAATGAATCTATCTAATTGATATTATTATTAAGGATTGATATCATATGGCAAATACCTTATTACTAATTAGAGAGTAATATAAAGGTGAATATGGATTATTGTTGAACATTGTTACTCACAAGGGGAATAATTCACTTAAATGAAAATTGAGAAGTTTGAAATTTATCCCAAAGTGTGGGGGTACTATTCAAACAAATTAATTGAAGAATATTTATCACACTCGTTGAGGGGTCAATTAATTAATTACTAGAACAAATTTGGTTGACAATATTGAGTTTCTACTTTCTTTCATTGAGTGAAATAATTGGAAAATCAAATTCTTTAATCGAGTAGAGATATTGTGATATAAAAGTTATAATCTTTCGTTGAATGAAAGAATATTTTAGAATCTACTCTAGAAGTGTGAGGTAGTACGATTAAACTTTAAATAAAGTTTAAGTAATATCATTTTGAAGTTTATGAAGTGCAAAAAAGAAGTACAAAATATTACGATAAATTTGACAAGTATTCAAATAACCGTGAAGTGATCGCATTTAAATATTCAAAAGAATTCTGGACGTAAACATGTCACATTAAATCAAAGAGTGATTCAATAACTTGTAAAATGTTGAGTTAAGACTTAACTTATTATCTTAGAAAAGAAGTATGCCTTCGGTTCAATGGGTACGAACAAGTCATTTGATAATTGGATAGTTTCAACACTTTTCCAAAACTATACCTCATTCTATATTAGAATTGTTGGTTGTTACGGTTGGAGGATGAGTTTAAAAAACTCTTAATGAAGTTCAGTATTACAAGTATCTTAAAATGTAACAAGGATACTGGAAGAACTTCACCTATATGAACTTCGGGGTGGTGCCGCTTCAATGGAGATCTTAATTTTTCTCTCTTAATTTATACACTAAGGTAAGGTTTTAATTGAAAGATACCTTATTTTATGCATAATACCGTTTTAAAAATTAGTTGGTGAGGATATTTGAACAAGGGAGGATTTTTGGAAATTTGATTCCAATAGTTGTTCAAATGTTTTTTAAAGTCATGGACGAAAGTACGAAATTAAAGTGATGCGATAAGGCATTGCAAAGAGACGAAAAACTCAGTGAGATTTTAAGATTTACAATCGTAAAGTACTATGTCTTTTAAACAGACTATTTTTTGGTTGTACCATGTGATCACAAGGTACTAAACCTTGCTTCGCAAGGACTTTTCTGAAATGCACCTTTTGGAACCTAAGGCGATTTTTTGATTCCCTTTTGTCAAAGGATCATATATTTCTGTTTATAGTCAATTGATTACTATATATAAGATGTTATGTTGATTGAAAATATATAGAGAAACATCTATCTATTTCATGTGAGATCTTTTCTACCAAATTCAAATTCAAACTCATTTTCATTGTTTCTTGTTCCTCTTCCAAGTAATCATTGTGCTTTGAATGTATTTGGTTGAATGCTTGAATTAATCCTCTAAAGCCATTTGCATCAAACCTTAAGCATGTAGATCGAGAGGGGAAAATGTACTTTTAGGATAGAGATCTCGAATCGTGTTTGAGCCTTATTTTTTTGTCACCTTTTCGGTGTTTGTTCCAAATTTTGTGCGATGGTTATAATCATTATATTCAAGTGTTTAGTTCGTGATTCTTCATTTGATGTGAAGTCTTTTCATCTCCAACTCTCATAAGTAAGGTTGATAACAATTAGTATATGTGTCCTAATTTAAAAACAAAAAAAAAATCTTTCGTGTATTTCCACCAATTTAGAACATTCTAAAAAGGTAACTTCATGGGTATTACATCATTGTTTAAAATTGAGGTTCTGTAAATAGTAACATGATGGTTATTAAAGCTAATCAATTGAAGCCGGTTATGAAACATGAATTTATTTCTTACACAAAACCCCTTTCTTAACTTCATTCCTACTTTTCTTTTCTTTTAAGTTGGTTAAGAGAGTAACACAAAAAGAAGTGGACTTTTATTTTTCTTAAAAAAACCTACCATTTCATCAAATCTTTCTTTTGAAAGTAAATCCAACAAAAATGAGTCAAAGTGCACATTCCGGTAATGCTCAAACAAGGAGCCATGGAATCAAAATCCCTCAAACTTTGGGAGGAACCACGGTGAAACTTAAAGAGTTATTGTAGATCAACATATGGATATATTCATGAAAAAAATGAAACACCACGACAAAACTATAGGCCGCTTTGTACAAAACCAAAATATTCTACATCCGGCTCAAATAGAAGTAGAAGTTGAGTCCCCATATCGGTTATTAGAAAATACTTGCCCTGTAAGGAGAAGTTCGAGCTTCTTTGAAGACGTGTCCATAAAAACTAATATGGAAGTTTGGACTCTCTAGAACAGACACCACAAACAAATGTGTGAAGGAAGTGTGTTCACCCGATTGAAAAATCCAAGTCGTTGACCTCCTAGAATCGCTACTACCAAAACTGAACAACACATTGGAGACATGATACCCCAAAAAATAAAGTCGCTAAAGCAAATGAACTGGAGAATTGCAGAACTACAGTCAAGGAAGAGAAAATCAATGGGAGAGTATGCACAAAATATATACTCACCATTCTCTGAGGACATCCTAGCTACCAAATTTCTTTAGTGTCTTTCTTGGGAAAGGTAACCGTATCTTCAGGTCGCTCTAGGCTCTACCAGAATCAAGCGTAACTTGGGACACGTGCTGCAAAAGCTTAGGTCAACACTTATATTATAGCTAGTCATCAACTGGAAGCGAGCAAGATGGTGATGAATTGCATACTCAAGTGCTCTAATCCTCTTAACTACAGGCCCCACCCCATCTCTATTGTATTTGTTCCCAGTTGTACCCTAAAAAAAGGAACCATGAATGTTGGATAATTTTTGAAGGTAAACCGAAGGATGTGGCGAGTAAGAAGCCATTTTCATCTTGTTTCCTTGCCAGAAAGATCAAAGATGCCCGTACCAAAAGGATACAAAGAGAATAGTGATCCTATGGGCCACATTTACAAATACACTTTCTTGATAGAGCTTAAGGATGCTAGTGTCGTAGTAACGTATAAGTCCTTTCCAACTTACCTTCTAAGATCGCACCCAAATGTGGCTCAAGTTACCTCCAGTATCCATAAAACGATGGGACGACCTAATTGTGGCCTTCTTGGGCCAGTGCATATGTGCTAGGATGAGAATCACTCCAAAGGAACACCTTGTATCAATTAAACAAGGCCAAACTGAGTCCTTGAGAAGTTATCTTGATAGATTCAGCAAGTGAAAAATTCAAATTGAAAATGTTTCTGACGATACTGCCCTCATGGATGTGCTCTTCATTTTATAATCTAGTACGAGATTCTTGTAATAGGAAAAACCCCATACCACAAATTCTTGAGCAGAGTTGAAAAACTTATTAGCACAGAGGATTCCATGTATGACGAGGTTACAAGGACTAAAGACAATTCGAAAATAGGAGAAAGGGAAGTCAAATGAGACAGAATAGCAAATTAGAGAAAAGAAAGACAAGCAAATATCAAATCACAGCTATACCCTACAAGGATTATACTCTGAACTAAGAAGCAAAAACGAAGGGCCCTGAACCTAGAGAGATAAGAAGCTTTGGCCAAACAGGTAAAAAATTGTTAAGCAATGAATTTATCATAGAAGCTCAATACCAGAAAGTGGGTTGGAAATCAAGTAATTGTAAAGAAAGAAATGGAAATTGGAGGGTCTGCATCAAATTCACCGACCTCAATAATGTTTTCCAAAGAACAACTTCTTGTTGCCATGAATCGACCAGATGGTAGACGCTATTGCAAGACACAAACTCCTAAGTATCATGGGCGTGCACTTAGGGTATAACCAGGCTCCCATATACCTTAAAGATAAAGATCATACTTCCTTTATCATGAACATGGGTTCCATTGTTACAAAGTTATGCCTTTTCGACTAAAGAATGCGAAATACACATATCAAAGGTTGGTTAATTTAATATTTCCGACCTCATTGGAAAGATTGTGGAAGTTTATGTTGATGATATGCTTTTTAAGGGTATTAAGTTCATTGATCACATATAGTACCTGAAGGATATGTTTACCATACTTAGTAAATATAGAATAAAGTTCAACCCATTAAAATGCACCTTGGGAGTGAGCTCAGGAAAATTCTTCGGTTATGTGGCCAATTAGAGAGGAAATAAGGCCAACCCGAAAAAAATTTGAGCAGTGATGGAGATTAAAGCGCCAACCAGTCAAAAGGATGTACAAAGCCTAACTGAGAGAATTACTGCACTCAACAAATTTGTCTCAAGATCTATAGATAAACGTAAACTATTTTTCGACGTGCTCAAGGGTGGGATGGTTTTCTAATTGACAACACTGTGCCAACAAAAATTTGATGATCTAAAGGAGCACCTTTCATGACCCCTCTCGTTGTCCAAACCTATTACCGAAGAACCATTACATCTCTATTTAGCAGTTTCCAACACTCCATTAGTGCAGTACTGGCTAGAGATGATGAAGAAGAAGAAGCTTAGTTGCTAGTATATTATACCAGTTAGCTCTCCAAGCCTGAAGAAATTAGCTTATGCCCAAATTTATGACCTAACAAAAGCTGAGGACATATTTCATGGAGCATCGGATTATATTATGACGAACTACCTACTTCGTCAATTCCTACAAAAAGCAGATACATCTAGAGGAGTGGTCATATGGGTGGTAGAACTAAGGTAGTTCGAAATCTTCTAAAACCAAGAATGGTATAAAAGGCCAGGCCTTGGATGAGTTCATCACAGAGTGTAGCCTGGAAATCAAAAAAGAAAAATTGAATTCCAGCTGCCCATATGAGCTATTCGTCAATGATTTTTCAACCAAAATGATGGCACGAGCTAGCCTAGTCCCAGTGAGCATGGATAAGCAAATATTCTACGAAGTTCTATGTTTTGACTTCAAAGTTTCTAGGAGGAATATTGGGCCCAAAATGGCAAAAAATGGGCATTACGTAGATTATCATCCATAATGACTCACAGCTCATGGTAAACCAACTAAAGGGAGGTGTATCAGAGCAAAGATGAATGCATGACTTGTTGTTTGAAAATTATACAGAACTCATTCACAAGTTCAAGTGTAAATCAAATCTCAATGACTTAAAATAGCCACACAGATGCACTAGTTAAATTGTCCAATAGCGACGACGTGGACAAACTAGATAGTATCCTATTAGGAAAACATTAGTACGCCATGATTGCACTAATGAAGTAGCACTGATGGTAGTAGACCTCAAAACCGCCATGATGGATGGAATCTTCAATCATTTCAAAGATGATTGGCCCATAGGAGACTAGAATTTAACTTAAAAACTGACGATAAAGATGGCTAGATTCACAATTATAGATGACGTTTTGTATAAGAAAGGGTATGCAACTTGCGGACGTTTAGTGGTACCAGGGAGGCCTTTGAAATTCTTAAGTTCCATAGGTCCAAGGTTCGAAACCCCCTGGGAACGCCGTCTACCTCTCACGGAACAAATCCATACTACACGGTGGAAAATTCGTGTGTTGATGTCCCGTAAGTACTCCAAGGGCACGGCACCGTCAACACTACTCATGTTTTAATGTGCCTCAATGAAGAAGACTCCTACTATGCCCTAGAGAAATCCATTGAAGGAATCTATGAAAACCACACTAAGGAGTCCATAAAGTTTTATGATAGGGATACTATTAGCCAACTTTGAAACGAGATACATAGCTTGAAAGTACGAAAAATCTCAAAGATCAGGCCTCTATAAAGAGCTCCACCTGAAGAACTGAGCTCAGTCATCAGCTCTTGGCTTTTCCCTAAGTAGGGAATATACCTGATATGCCCCATGCCTAATGGAAAGGGAGGGAAAAAAATTAGCCACAATGACAATAGATTATTTTACCAAATGGGCATAAGAAAAAATGTTAGCAAAGATTACGGGGCAGAAGACTGAACTATATATGGAAGTCCATTATTTACTGCTTTGGAATTCCTCACTCAACAGCCAAATAGTTCGACAACAAAAGGTTCAGGGTGTTCTTTGAAGAGGTAAACATAAAGAAGCACTTCTTTGCTCCTATTCATCCCCAACCCAATGGCCAAGTGGAAGCAATCAACAAAATTATCAAACACAGTTTGAAAGCTTGGTTTGATGAACTCAAATTAGTTTGGGAGAAAAACTTTCCGATGTGTTTTGGTCATACATGACAATGACTAGCACTCGAGAAACACCATTCTCCCTCGCATTTGGGATAGAGGTAGTTACCCATGTAGAAATTGGAGTCCCCTCTTACTATACTCCCCAATGAAGTATGCAAGCCAAATCTCTACTAGCAGGGCTGAACATTTTAGAGGAAAAAAGAAATACCTCAAAACTTAGAAACACAATTTATAAGGAAAGAAGTGAGAGGAATTAAAATATTAGTTTGGAAAAGAGATTTTGAGATAGAAGACCAAGTCCTCAGAAAAAGTCTTCTTGGCTATAGGAGAACCAAAAATAGGGGCTTTCATCCCAAAATGAGGATGACAATAAGAGGTGATGAGGATATTAAAAGGTAGTGACAACGAACTAAAAACCTTACAAGGGATCCCTCTGCTACACCAATGGAATGTAGAGCACCTCAAAAAATATTATCAATAGTGGGAGAACAACACATATTTTTGAAGGTCCCTTATAAACATTTTTGTATCTTCTTTTCAGGTCATTGAAAAAACCCTGAGTTCGATACAAATACGGAGAAAAATATCCTAAAAAGATCAAAAAACTTGAAACTTGAAGAAAACCCAGACCTGAGGTCTGGAAAAATATTCCGTGAAAGTTTGCATGACAGAACAACCACTCTTAGGGGTATAAGTGCTACATATTAGGAATGAAGTTCTACAAGCCATAATTGAACAAGTATGTTCATTTCTTAAGTAAATATCATTCCAAGGCATGAGTAGTTCAAATATGTCCATTCATTTGGTAAAAATTATTGTATTAATGAAAAATGTTAGAATAACTTAATATGTTGCAAAGAATTTTACTTCACTACAAGATAAGAGTTACAATTGGAGGCCTGGAAATCCGTTACAAAGGGATTCAAAATAGAAAAGCATAGGAAAATAGCCTAAGGATCGACAATATTGATGTCAACAGCAGAACCCCTTTCCTGTTGAAAGAGTTTAGCCTTAGTCAGCTCTTCCTTTTCCTCTAGCTCTTTGTTTTTGTCTAGCTCTTTGACATCAGTTGTTAGCCACTTAATGTTAACTCCAAGAGATTCTCTTAGAAACTCCTAAAAAATGGGTTTAATGTCCATTATGTAGAGCTCAATTCCACCATCTCAAACTTAGGAGATTCTCTTTGTAATTTGCTATCACTTAGAAGATAATCACTTGAGCCTGATCTTTAGAAGCCTTAAGTTGGAGTTGGGAAATTTCAAGAAGCTCTTGGAGTTTCTTTACCTTCTCAACTTCCTTCTTTAAGCTTCACTTGTGGAGATCATTCCTCTCTTTCTCCATCCTTAGTATTTCCTCAACTGGAGCTTTGGAGTCATTCATTAAAGTTGCATACTATTTAGTAAGATTGCGCTGGTGCCTCTCATCCTCAAGTGCATAAATTTTTGTTCAACCTCTAGCTACAGTTGCTCCTGCCTTTTACTGACCCTCTTAAAGTATGCAGCAGTAGCATACATGTGAGTAGTAGCCCTGGAGTTATTGATGGCTACAATAACATGTAATTTTAAAACAATATCTTGATGTTCATAAACAAAAAAATACGATCCATTTGAATTTCTTTTGCTTTTTGTTTGCATTCAATTTTACTTCTTTATTGTTAAGTGGCACCATATTGTTGTATGTCCTACGATTGTGACCAGATCAACCGCACATTCCACATATCACAATTTGTGATCTTCCACATGTTGACTTCTTTTGTTTCTCCGTAGGTTGTCCAGAAATTCTCTCTTGACTAGGAGCAAGTACTAGTCACTTCTTTCAGGAAACTTCATTCTACTCTATTTTCAATGGGAAACATAGTTTCTTAGTAGATATTCATATATGCATATCCCGTGTCATAAACTGAGACAAATTCATACATATCCAACTTCAAAGTTGTTAGTGCTGCTAATGCATGCGGACATGGAAATTGATCAATTTCGAACATTCTACAACTACGTGTACATTCTTGTATATCAATCATGGTCAATGAAGGATCGTCCCTAACATCAAACAACATGCGATTGGTTGGGAAAACTTGTAATTAAGCATCGATTATATTTGTAGAGACTAAAGAGGTGAATAAATTAAAATAAGAAGCAGTGACTTTACATTTACATTTCTTAAGCCGTTGCTCATTTCCTTTAACATATTTTCATACTTTCTTGCGAGTTTTGTGAAGGCTCCATGTGCATTATCTCTATTTTTGCAAATTTTTTGTCTTAACGATTCCAGTAATGCTTCAATAATTAGTCCTTTGCCGCTCTTGTGACTATATTCATGGATTTAACAATGTTTGATGTCATGGTAGAGTATCTATTAGTTGGAATGTGCAACTTTGGCCACTTATCATGGCCAACCTCCTCATATAAACAAATAATCATGACTAAAAGACAATGTCGAATCAGGAAACAAAATCACACAATGACAGACTAACATCAAATAGCTTGTCACATACTAAATATCCCATGATTTCTTCATCCATTCTCTCCAACTGTTACATGTGATATTCAAACTCAATCAATGTTTATGATCGAACCGAAGAATTGAAGGCATGTGTGATGTTGTGACCTGATTTTCCAATATTTGACTTTAAGTTTTTAAGCAAGTGAAAAGTACAGATCCCATTCATTTCCTCAGGATATACAACTTCAATGACATTTCTTATGCTATTGTGTCTATCTGATTGATATGATCCTGTTCGGGATGCTCACAGAAGAAACGCCGAAATGTTTCGAATTTAGGTTGTTGATGAACAGTAACATGGAGACTCGAGCCTCATGGCTCAAGAACCTAAGGTATATTAAACCTTAGACCCGTTGAGACGTGAAAAGAGGAACTAACATGGGTTAAAAGCCACAAATGTTCTCCAAATCTTTTGATAAGTCTGGGTTTTGTGAACGCCACAAGGATTTGATAATCTTTTATAATTTCGGGGATGTTCAATCAAGAACAATATGTGGAGAGTAAACACTCAATAGAATTTATTTTATTTTATTTTTAATTAAAGACTCTTACAATGAAAGGAAATAACATAAATAAGCAAAAAGACTTAAAACTAGGTCTAGCCACTATAGAGGCACAAATCCTAACAAAATAATCAAAAAATGGAAAAACAATAAAAACTTGGAAAACCCTAATCAAAATAACAATGCGCGGTCTCTGAGGCCAAAATGAAGTGGCCGCACAGGAAACTTGTTTTGCTCTGGGGTTAAAATAGGGCCACACACGCGACCGCCTAATCAAAATAGGGTTAAAATAGCTTTGTTTTACTTTCTACCACTTCGTGATTTCTTGATTTCCAACTTGGTTCTTGGCTTATTTCTTGATTTGAACTCTTGTTTGGCCTGAATTATTGGTCTTTCTATCAAGCCCGCTATGATTCACATGATTCCATCCTTCAAGTTGATTTGTCCCGAATCATAGCTTTGTTCATTATGTTTCATTGCACCTCCTTAATCAAACGGAAATCGTTTGCTTCCATGCCATAGGACCAACCCATAGAACCCCATTACTTGAATTGCATAGGTGGATCAAAATCTTTGCTTCCTTGGCCATATGTGATGCGGCTCAAGCTTCCAATTGTTTTTAGCCTACAAGTAAGATTCAAATAAAGTGGGGAGGGAAATGTTAGTTTAATTAAGGTACATGTATAGATCTTTGTACTCATGATGGATCATCACCACCTCATCATGTTGTACTCATGATGGATCATCACCACCTCATCATGTCCAGCAATGAGGCTCTTCTCTTCACCTCCAACATTCATTTCATTTTCTTACTCATTCTCTCCTTTTAAAATTTTAGTTTCAACTTCCTCTTCCACATTTTTAATCTCAACCACCTCTTCTACATTTTTATTTTCAACAATCTCTTCTACAATTTTATTTTCTACCCCCCTCAACTTTCAATTCATGCATCTCTTCATCAATAATTTTAACTTCTTGTTCATCCATCTCTTTAATATCCAATTCATCATCTCCTACCTCAAATTTTGGATTTTTTTAGCTAATTCTATTTTCAGCTCTCTGTCCTTCTCAACGTTCATATCCCAAGACTCTTTTGATAGCCCAAGACTAACTAACCAAAAGGGGGGTGAATTGGTTTTATAATTTTTTTTCGCTAAATAATATTGAACTTAAAAAATATAATTTAGTTATAAACAATAAATGTTATAGAAAGTGTAAATTAACTAAATGATCAAGATAGAGTGCTATAAAAGTGTAAATTAGGCAAACATAGTGTAACACCTAGAAAACAATATTGCACAATATGGATTAACTAGTAATAATAAGTGCGATGTAAGAAAATAAAATGAAGAAAAAGATGCAAAAAATATTTAAGGAGGTTCAAACAAATTGCTTGATCTATGTCCTCAGTTACGAAGCTCTCCATCACAAGCGAGGCCAAATCCACTATATTGATAACTTACAACAAGAAGTATCAAATCCTTAAGTGACTTACAATATGGAGCACTTATCCTTAAATGACTTACAACAAGGAGCACTTATCCTTAGCAAAAATTGAGTTTTCAAAAGGATCTTGAAACCATAAGATAACAAATGATAAGTTTACAATTAAGGAAGACTCTCTTAAACAAATGATATAATCAAATCAAGTAGATAGAGTGTTTTGGATAACACTTTGATAGATGGTAATGAATTTAGCTCAAGTGTTTTGTTGAAAATACTTTGATAGATAAAATATGAAATATGTAGGATCTTTGAATCGAAGCTTTCAACCAAATAACCTCTCTTAACAAGTAATACTAGTTAAGTATGAAGAGAGATTCTCACTTTAATAAAAGTGCTTGGTAAAGAAGAACTTTTATAAATAAGAAATGATAATAATCAAGCTGTAAAGTTTTCTTGTCCACTTGGAACCTTTGATGAGATAGATGAAGAAATATTCAATAGATCAAGAGATTCCTTTGCAATAAATGAAGTAGAATTTAATACAATGTAGACTCAATAATTTTCCCAATTAATTTCTTTCTTAGATGTTCTTGTAAGTTGGTGAAAATGAAAGCGAGAGAGAGGGCTATTTATAGAGAAAAATTCACATGTTCTGACTTTTTCGGTCAACCTCTTCCTTTATGCGGTCGATCTTAACATAGCCGTTAGAGAAAAATAGCAGTTGGAGTTCAAAAATAGATAGTACGGTCGACCTGACTTAATTTGAGGTCGTCCTCAAGGTACCATGAGGTCAACCTCATGTGAGGTACTGTCGACCTCAAAAATTAGCATTTCAAGATTTTGATTTTTCAAGTATTTTTTTTTTATCAAAATTGATTTTGAAAAAGATATTTTAATGACTTTAAAATGTAACTTGAGCTTATGAAGTGCATTTCCATTTATCGATGCATTAACCTTACATATGTTGAGAAGCAATTTGTAAATGCTCAATTTCTTTGTAGGCTTCATTGTTCGATCTTCATGCTACCATGCTTCTTAAGTCATTTCTCAAATGTGGCCATTTCTTCATTTGTGAGGACAATTTGTACTTGTAATACATTTGGAGAATGATTATACATGAGAGTGCACATTAATATACAAGATAAACTTGTTTGTTATAATCAAAACTATAGGATTAAGTCAACCATAAGTCAAAAATTTCCGCCTTTTTGGTTATGACAAACAAGGTGAAATATATATGTTGTGTTTTAGTAAGGAAAACAAAATGAATTTAGAATATTGCATTTAATTATAAGTGTCCCCCCTTACTTCTTCAATCAATAGAAATTTTAGCCTGAATTCCCCCTTTCTTTTTCAATCCGATAAACATATCATTTTTTTAGTTTCAATAGAAAGTGTAGTGTTCGCTTTTCCCATTTGAAAACCATTTGAAATTATAAATTTGCTCAACCTTTCATAATAAGCTCTAGGAGCTTGTTTAAAACCATATCGAGCCTTTCTAAGTTTAAATACATCTTTCGGAAATTTGTGATTTTTGAAACTGGGAGGTTGCTCAACATAAACTTCTTCTTGAATAAAGTCATTTAAAAAAGCACTTTTCACATCCATTTGATAGAGGGTGAAACCTTTATGGAAAGCGAAAGCAAGAAGCATACGAATAGATTCTAATCTAGCAATCGGTGCAAAAGTTTCTTCGAAATCAATACCTTCTTCTTGATTGTAACATTGGGCTACTTATCTAGCCTTGTTACACACAATTATACCATTTTCATCTCATTATTTTGAAAATCCCATTTTGTACCAATAACAGTTTGATCATTTGAGAAATGAAAGCACAATTATTTAGAAAACCTTTGGTAGAGTTTCTAGTACTTACCCCTTTGGATGGATCACCAATTATGAGCTCCTATGGATGAGAGGGAACAAACTTCCATTCATTGGGAAGTGTTGGATCACCCGGATTTTTGGAAGATTCTTCTTCTCCTTGTTGAGGAATTGATTCTTCCAAATCTTTATCTTCCATGTCTTTAGGACTTTCCTTGTTTTGATCTTGAATGTTCATTTACTCAAAAGAAATTTCCAAACCCACATCATCATCTTTCTCTTGATCAAGAGAATTGGCTTCATCAAAAGTAACATGCATGGATTCTTCCACTACTATAATTATTTTGTTGAAAATTCTATAAGCTTTGCTAGTAGGTGAATATCCAAGGGAAATTTCATCATCCAATTTTTAATCAAAATCTCCCAAATTTTCTTTTGTATTTAGAACAAAATATTTGCAACCAAAAATTTTAAAGTAACAGATATTGGGAACACTATTTTTCCAAAGCTTATATGGAGTTTTGGTTTTCTTTCAACTTACCAAAACTCTATTCATAATATAGCAAGTGGTGTTAATGGCTTCGACCCAAAAATATTTGGGTAAATTATTTTCATTTAACATAGTTCCAGCCATTTCTTGTAATGTGCAATTCTTTCTTTCTACTACACCATTTTGTTCAGTAGTTCTAGGAGTCAAAAAATTATGTTAATATCCATTTATTTTGCAAAATTCATCATATGCAATTTTATCATATTCTCCAGCATGGAGTATCTCTTTTCTTTTGAACATTTTTGCAAAATATTTAAAAACATTTAAAACTTCATTTTCAAGTTTAAAAAAAAAAACTCAAGTAAATCTTGAAAAGTCATCAACAATGACAAAAGCATAGTGCTTACTACTTAAACTAGCGGTTTTAGAAGGTCCAAAGAGGTTCATGTGAAAAAGTTGTAAATGTTTTGTGGTTGAAGAAAATTGCTTAGTTTTGAAATAACTCTTTGATTGTTTTCCAAATTGAAAAACATCACAAATCTTGTCCTTTTCAAATCTTAAACTTGGTAGACCTTTAACAAATTAATTTTTTGAAATTTTTGAAATTAAGTCCATACTAACATGGCCTAATATTCTATGCCATAGCCAAGTATCATCTTTAAAGTTGGACAAACATTTCAATTCCTTTTCAAACTCAATATTAATGATATAAACATCTTTACTTTGGCTTCCTACGAAAATACCTCTTTCGATGTAGCATCTTTGATAAGACATCTTGAAGAATCAAATTTGATATGATGACCTTTATCACATAATTGACTAATACTTAATAAATTATGTTTGAGATTATCTACAAGTAGAACATTTTCAATAGAGGGAGATAGATGATTACCAATATTTCCAATGCCGACGATTTTTCCTTTGGCATTATCTCCAAAAGTCACATGACCTCCATCCTTTCTTTTGAAATTTGACAAGAGTGATTTGTCTCCAGTCATGTGTTTTGAGCAACCACTATCCAAGAATCAATTGCTCTTTATCTTTGTTGATACCTACAAAACATGATTTAATTATTTGACTTTTGGTACCCACACAATTTTGGGTCCTTGATAGTTATCTAGTGGTTCTTTGAACCCACTTATGTTTCCCTTCAAAATGTAGTTTCTTTTTGACCAAACAACTAAAAGCTACATGTTTATTTCTATGCAATAACTACATGTAGAAGTGTGATGCCCTGAGTTCCATAAAACTCGGGTCGCCACGTCGTCCATTAAAACTAACTATTTAACAAAATATTTCGGAAATAAACTAAATTTTAAACATCACATTCATTTGGAAAATTAGCAAGGGTAACTCAAATTTAAATAAATCTACTTGAAAACATTTCATAAAATTCCAAATCTCGACAATTTAAATTAATAGGGTTTAATAAACTAGACTTTCAAAATAATTTAAAATTAATGTTTGCCATCACTGCCCTTCATTTCCCACCATCTCCGAAATCTGTAATTGTTGTTAAAATAACGGAGTGAGCATTTCATAAGAAATACTCAGTAGACTCATCGCCAATAATTAATTTACAAGATAATTGAACACATAATTATGCAAATAATACAGTGACTTTCTCTTCTTAATCATAGGAATAAAAAAGTGAGTGCAAATGAACATATTCGTGTCTTGTCTTATACAAATAAAGCATATAAGTTATGACATGCATAACATAAATTTCTCTTCTTATCTCATAAGAGATATTCTTGTCTTGTCTCATACAATTAATTATATAAATCACGTAAATCCACATAACACATGCAATTATAATATAAACTAAGTAGTGGGGGCGAGTCTACCTCAATTATCTCGAGACACGTAAAATGTAGAGCGGAAAGTAATCTCAATCTCTTAATCGTCCGCACGTGTCGTCTAGCCAAAAATAGGAAATAAGCCTTGAATTAGTAATTCGAAATTTTAAAGTTTTAAAAATGATAAAGTAAAATTTAGGGACATAGTTGGAAATTTAATAAAACTAAAATTGAAAAGTTTAAGGATTGAAATAGACTTTTCGAAATTAGTGGGCTGAGTATAAGGGAACAAGGACTCTAGGGACTGATTTATTAATAACTGAAACCTTGGGACTGATTTGGTGAAATACTGAAATTTTTGGAATTGAAAATTAAATCTTTAAAACAAAGAGGACTAAAATAACTTAATTTAAAATTAGGGACTGAAATAAGTAACTTTAAAACTGAAGTTACTATTTTAAACTATTTTAAAAATTGAGGGACAGAAATTAATGGATCTTGATACTTAGGGGACTAATATATATAACCTTCAAAAGATGAGGGCTAATAAGAAAAAGACTAAAAAATATCTTATATACAGTTAACCCCTCTCTCTCTCTCTTAAATCGTAAACAAATAGAGTGAGAGAGACAACAGAGGGCGGGGAGGGGGCGGAGACCCTCCCTCTCCGATCCAAACTGCCGGCCAAACTGGCGTTGGCACCGCCGTCGAGTGGCGGGGTGAGGAGGTGAGTGCGGGTGTGTGAAAGAAATAAAACTCAAAGTTAGATTTATTTTTTTAGGCTACGAGGTCGTGATTAAGTCAGATTATTGGTTTTTTCGGCATTTACTCTGGTCAACAGGTGGTAGTGGGTAAGTTTTTGGGTTTCTCTTGGTTTATTCTTGGGTTTAGGTTTTAATTTGGGTGAGGATTTGAGGAGATTATGGCCGTTGATGGTGGTGTTCGTGGGTTCCGGTGAGGCTGGTTGTGGTTGTGATGTTGCAGTGATGATGATGATGAAGAAATAGGTGGTGCTATGCTTGTGAGACTGTGGTTTGGCGAAGGGCAGCGGTGGTGGATTGGTGTTGTTTCGAGCGGTGGTTGCGGTTCATGGGTGGTGCTTGGTGGGTTGTGACTTCGGCTACAGCGGTGACTTGATTGGATGTGTGGAGTGAGTTTGCAGGTTGTGCTCCAACGGTAGTGTGGAAAGAAAATTTACCCATAATGGTTGCTTGGCTTGGTTGCGTGAGTTGTTGAGGAGGGAGGAATTGAGAGTTATATGATCAGTAAATTTTTAGGGCACATATTTTTAGGTTCTTAAATGGGCCATGAATTTAGGCTAGCAGAATTTTCTAATTGGACTAAAATGAATTGGGCTAAAAATAATCAAGATTTGGACCAATATAATATTTTGGACCTAAAATAATAAAATTTGGACTCAAAATTATTACAGTTTGGATTAAAAAATAATAAGGAATTTGATACTTTAAAATATTTGAGATTGAGCTGGATTTGGAATAGATTTAAATTTATTTTACAATGGCTAGACGAACACACTTTCACTTAAAAAAAAAAAAAAAAATTGGTTAAAACTTAGCGACACGTTTTTCGAGAAAACGATTTTATATTATTTAAAAAAAAAATCTCGATCGCTACAAGAAGCTTTAACAAAAATATTTTTGAGAGATTTTTGTTTCAAAGATGGTTTGTAACCAATTCCACTTCTACAAAAGACACATTGTCGTTTACCAAGCATAAAGTCAAAATTTCTCTTGCCTCGAGTGAATTTGTGAACAATGTATGTTAAATATAAAACTTTTTTCTTTTAGGGAAAAGTTTTCTATAATCAATGCATTTTGATTATTATTTTCTTTTTCAATAATTTGCTGTTTTTCCAACATATTTTCGGTTTCATTTTTCAACAAAATGTGTTCCCTTTTAAGAGTGAATGTTTAAGAGCGAAATGTTTAAGAGCAAGTTTTTCAAATGCTTCAATGATTTCTTCATATGAGATAGATAATTCATCATAAGAGGGAATGCTATTTGTGTCTACCTCATTCACAATGGCCACACATATTTGCAACCTCATCTTTGACTTTCATTCTCATCTTGCTCATCATCACTATCACCCCAAGTTGCTTCTTTCTGAAGAATTTTCTCTTGGGACATTCGGTTCTTTTGTAGCCGGGTTTGGCACAATCATAGCAAACAACTTTCTTTTCTTCACTTTTATCTTCTTTCTTTTGGAATCTACGATTGTTGCGAAATCATCTCCACTTTTTGACAAGAAGAACTAGATCATCAAGTTTCTCATAACTCTTGTTTGATTTTGAGGTTTCTTCATTATTTGAGACTTCAAACCAATTTGTCTTATAAGAGGATCCTTCTTTTCTTCCTTTTTTGCTTTTCTAGACTCCTCCTTTTTCTTGGCATGATTTAACTCATAGGTCATCAAGGTTCCATAGAGCTCTTCCAAAGGATATGTGTTGACATCTTTGGTGTTCTCTATCAACATCCTCAATGAGTCTCAATCTTCTGAGAGAGACCTAAGTATTTTTCTAACAAGTTCACCATTGTTAAATTTTCGATCAAAAAACCCTTAAGACCATTAACAATGTCGATGAACCAAGTAATCATGTTTGCAATGGGTTCATCTTGTTTCATAAAGAAATTTTTCAAAAACTTTACACAAAAGATTTATCTTAGTTTCTTTACTTTGTTTGTACCCATGTGTGTAACTTCTAATGCATGCCAAATATCATATGTGGAATCACATGTTCTAATACAATTAAATTCATTTATATTTAAAGCACAATAAAGAAGATTTTTTTTCTCTAGCATTCAAAGATAGTTTCCTCTTATCATCTTTAGCAAATTGTTCCCGAGGTTTTGAAATAGTTTGATCTGATTTTCCATCAACTTTAATGACTTTAATATGCTTATGAGGACCAAATTAAATAACCCCCCAAACATTATTAACAGATTGAATGTAAATCCTTATCCTAGTTTTTCAATAATTATAATGTGTATCATCAAATAGGGGAGGGCGACTTGTAGGATGCCCTTCAATGTTGTGGTTAGCCATAACTCTAGATTGTAAAATCTTTAAAAATTGAGCTCCTAAGCTCTCATACCAATTGATAGCCCAAGACTAACTAACCAAGAGGGCGGTGAATTAGTTTTATAAATCTTTTTCGCTAAATAATATTGAACTTAAAAAACAATGATTTAGTTATAAACAATAAATGTTATAGAAAGTGTAAATTGATGAAATTATCAAGATAGAGGGCTATAAAAGTGTAAATTCAATAAATAAAATAAGTGTAACACCTTGAAAACAATATTGCACAATATGCACCAACAAGTAATAATAAGTGCGATGTAAGAAAATAAAACGGAGAAGAAGGTGCAAACGATATTTAAAGAGGTTCAATCAAACAACTTGATCTACATCCACTGTCACCAAGCTCTTCGTCGTGAGCAAGGCCAAGTCCACTATGTTGATAAATTACAACAAGGAGTATCAAATCCTTAAGTGACTTACAACAAGGAGCACTTATCCTTAAGTAACTTACAATAAGGAGCACATTTTCTTAACAACAATCGAGTTTTCAAAAGGCTCTCAAAATCGTAAGAGAACAAATGATAAGTTTACAACTAAGGAAAACTCTCTTAAATAAATGATATAATCGAATCAAGTATATAGAGAGTTTTAGATAACACTTCGATAGATGACAATGAATTTAGCTCAAGTGTTTTTTTGAAAATACTTTGATGGATAAAATATGAAATATGTAGGATCTTTGAATCGAAGCTTTCAACCAAATAATCTCCCTTAACAAGTAATACTACTTAAGTATGAAGAGAGATTCTCACTTTAATAAAAGTGCTTGGTAAAGAAGAGCTTCTGTAAATAAGAAATGATAATAATCAAACTTGAAAAGTTTTCTTATCCACTTGGAATCTTTGATGAGATAGATGAAGAAATATTCAATAGATTAAGAGATTCCATTGTAATCAACGAAATAGAATTTAATACAATGTAGACTCAATGATTTCTCAATCAATTTCTCTCTTAAATGCTCTTGTAAGTTGGTGAAAATGAAAGCGAGTTAGAGGGCTATTTATAGAGTGAAATTCGCATGTTCTGACTTTTTCGCTCGACCTCTTCCTCCATGTGGTCGACCTCAAAATAGCCGTTAGAGAAATATAGCCATTGGAGTTCAAAAATAGATAGTAAGGTCGACCAGAGTTAATTTTAGATCAACCTCAAGGTACCATGCGGTCGACGCATTTCAAGATTTTGGATTTTCAAGTATTTTTTATCAAAGTTGATTTTGAAAAAGATATTTTAATGACTTTAAAATGTTACTTGATCTTATGAATTGCACTGTTATTTGTTGATGAATTAACCTTACATATATCGATAAGCAATTTGTAAATGCTCAATTTCTTTGTAGGCTTCAATACTCGATCTTCTTTCTATAATGCTTCGTACGTCCTTTCTCGAATGTACCCCTTTCTTCATTTGTTAGGATGATTTGTACTTGTAATACATTTGGAGAATGCTTATACATGAGAGTGCACGTTAGTATACAAGATAAACTTGTTTGTTAAAATCAAAACTATAGGATAAAGTCAACCATAGGTCAACATCTTCTTACAATTCAACTAAACTTTCAATTCACTCTCTTTCTGCAATTTTATAGTAGCCTTTCTTTAACTCTCCTTCTTTCTCAACTTAGCTTATTTTCCAGCCTTCCGTTCATACATCATTCTTTCCTCGTAAATTTATGTTTGAATCCTCAAAAGCGCTATCGCATTAATCTCTTCTTCCCTCTCAACCCTA
Source organism: Ligustrum vulgare (assembly GCA_963555705.1). NCBI lineage: Eukaryota > Viridiplantae > Streptophyta > Magnoliopsida > Lamiales > Oleaceae > Ligustrum > Ligustrum vulgare. Next base: position 26,464,126 of record OY743182.1, read on the forward strand.
ATTTCAACCTTATTATTAGAGTCACGCCTATATTGCCTCCTAGCAACAGGGCTCATTTTTAGCTTGCATCTTTTTCGATTTAGCAATATGTCTACCATTTTTATTCGACATATTCATAGTCTCATCCAATCTCCTATCCAACTCATCACATAGTTCCAGCATAGTGGTCAAAATGTGATTTATTTCGACACTCCCTCTATATGAAGATTCTTTTGATATGGGTTTATACATTATGGAATTTATGTGGAAGTCAATAATTTCAAGTAAACTCAAGAAAGGCAAGAAAACTCAATAAAAGCAAGAAACTCATGAACAAGATGAGATATTCTTTCAAGAATTGTAAAGAACTCCAAGACTTTTTAAAGAAATTCACCAAATTGGTTCTTGAACTTCTGAATGACCCTTTTTTTTGGAATTTTCAGAATTATAAGTGAATTTCCAAAATTAAAAAATTAATTTTTTTATTTGGTAATCCGACTACGAATACATGAAAACAAACGAGACTTAATTTGGATGAAAAACAGACATAAAAACAATTTTGGAATTTTTTTTTTTTTTTGATATTTTTATGAATCAAGACTCAAGAAACACAAGAGCACGAAGATCACAAAATAAAGACCACAAACAAAAATATGAAATGGATTATTCCGTGTAAACTCTATGATAAAAATACGGAATCAACATAGGATATAATAACTTGAATTCAGACTCCAGCTCTGATACCAGATGATATGATCCCGTTCGGGATGCTTGCAAAAGAAACGCTGAAAAGTTTTGAATTCAGATTGTTGGTGGACAGTAACATAGAGACCTGAGCCTCATGGCGCAAGAACCTGAGGTATATTAAACCTTAGACCCGTTGAGATATAGAAATAATAAACAACATGAATGCCACAAAATTTTTCCAGATCTTTAGATAAGTTCGGGTTTTCTAAACGCCACAAAGATTTGATAATCTTTGATAAGTTCGAAGATTTTCAATAAAGAACAATATTTAGAGAGAAAATACTCAATAATTTTTTTTAATCAAAGTTTTTTCTTACAATGAAAGGAAATAACATATATAAGCAAAAAATATCTAAACTAGGTATGTCCGCTATAGAGGCACAAACCTTAACAAAATAATCAAAAAACGGAAAAAAGAAATTCTGAAAACCCTAATCGGAATAACGTCGCGCGACCACTGAGGCCAAAATGACATGGCCTTGTAGGAGACTTATTTTGCTCTCGAGTTAAAATTGGGTCACACGCGCGGCCGCCCAAAACTCACAGCGTGGCCACTTGGTTTTACTTTCTACCACTTCATAATTTCTTAATTTTCAACTTGGTTCTTGGCTCGTTCTTGACTTGAAGTCTTGTTTGACCTGAATTATTGGTCTTTCTATCAAGCCCACTATGATCTCTCACTAATACTATACACAGTTTGTCCCGCACTCTATAGGACCCTTTTCAACATGTCGAAACGATGTCCATTACATATCATTCTCGTTGTCCCCTACCTTGAATGCAAGTACAAAGATGTTGTTGTTTGCATCTTGCGTACATGCTGTGAAGAGTGCCCCACCACGTTGTCCATTCAAGTACGTACCATCAACGAAAACTACAGGTCTACAAAATTCCCATCCAGCTATAGATGCAACCAAAGTCATAAGGCAATACTCAAACCTATTTATATGATATGTCGCTATGCTTGTGACTGTTCCGATGTTCATTTGTTGCAGTATATGAAAATAAGAATATAGTCTCTGAGAAGATGTATTCGGGTCACTTATAATCAACTTCAAATTCTAGTCACGTGATCCCCATTCTTTCACATAATTAACCAACAATCCATATTTATGCAATACATCATGTGACATATCTTAGGTGTGTATATGGTTCTTGAAGATACTTGTAGTTGATGTAATTTGACATAATAGAGCTTGGCATTCATCGATGAGATCCTAAAATAATGTTCATCGAGCATGAGCAACCACTACCTATTTTCCCAATCTTGAACATCATTGTTTATCCAAAACACGAAGACCTTAATGTCCAAATGAAATCACTTTGTAAATAATGGGTCACATATTCCTTCTTTTTTGATCTCATCACCTTATACTCAAATTTGTTCTATACTGTATAAAATGTCAAGCTAATTTTAAGTGTTTCCTTGTTGCGAAACACCTTTCCTTGATACCAATGTCACACCTTCTTTGAAGTTTCCTTTGTCAACAGTCACAACAGAGTTACAAATATCAGATGCTATTTGTTGCAAAGAATGGAGCTTAGCAGATGATTCTCTGATAACTGTCGAGGATTTCGAACATTGTAAAGTACAACTTGACTGCAAAAAGGTCTAAACTTACAACTTCTAAGTTTATAGGGTCAGGGATGCGTGACATCCATACAACAAACAAACGTGCAAAACTCTCATCCTCATTCACACATAGATAACAAGTAACATTCGACACAATAGATGTCAAATGAAGTCATACTTAAAATAATCATGGCATAGACATCAAATACAATCATGGTCACATAAAGTCACAATTAGCATGTATAACTGGTTATAGACCGTAACATGATGATAAACTTAAAGGTGAAACTGGGATCGAAAATTTAATCTAATGCACACATAATTTCACGAATATTAACAAGTCACATTGAACTTGTTATAGCTCAGATCCAACGTAGAAAAATTCACATAGCAACAATGCTTGGTCATAGAGAATCCAAGTTAATGCATTGAAATTATCACTGACTATTTCAATTTCACATGCTTACTGGTTTTGATTTCACAAAAGTCAAAACCTATTATGTTCTATAGTATGACCATATTTAATTAACAAACATGTCAATGTAAATTAAGCACATATGTGGTCATAGAAGTCACATTCATAGTGAACAATAGTCATAGACACTAAACACAAACATGTCACAACAAGTCACAATGAGCACAAAATCTTGTCAGGTGTTGTTTAATATGATAATAAATTTAAGGGTGAAACAATAGTCACAACTGTAATCCAATGCATACCTAATTTCACAAATAACTACAAGTCATAAGGAACTCATTACATGTCAGGTCTAAGGTAGACAAGTTCACATACAGTCAATAAAGGTCTGGTCATAGGGAGTAACATTTAATGCAATAAATTGGTTGTTTTGAAAACACTTACTTAATGGTCCATCAATTAACATAGAGGTCACATCCTATTCTATTCAATAGTCACAAATGGTTACAACCAATTAGTAGTGACATATGTCAAAGTGAGTCAAGCACAACTGTGGTACCATATAGTCATTGTAACAACCTGGGTCCCACTTAACGAGCTGTCCCGACCGTTACATAGACGATGTACTATCCTCACTGTACTAACATAGGTCTTTTCAGCATGCTTTGTCCTTATTCACACGCTCCCCAAGAAAACTTCTCAGAGGGTCACCCATCACAAAATTGCTCCAAACCAAGTACGATTAACTGTGAAGTTTCTAACGATGGACTTCCAGAAAAGAATGTGGATCTTGTTAGTATGAGTAATACCTATCAAATCTTTTAAGCTTTCTTGGCCTGGGTTTTACAGTCACATTGACAATGAACAATGGTCACATACGATTTTCCACCTAACTGTGTATAGAAACATAAGAACAACGGTCACTTAGAAAATAAACAATTGTCACATTGATAGTAAACAATGATCAAAAATGGTATCACTTAATTCGAAGATGCTTTCATAAACATCGAGAATATGGTTACAATAATTACAAATTTGATCATAAAAATGATAGTATATGTTTTGGGAAATTCAATTATGCTAAGAACCAACTACTTCTTCTCCAGATGAGAATTTCATGAGTTATGGGAGTGTATTGTGACATTCATGGGTTGGTTTTTGCTTGGAATCGAAGATTGATGGAGAAATTTTAGTGAATGTAGAGAGATTTTCGAAATTGGAAGTACAGATAGAGAAAGTGGTATTTTAATCTGCGAGGGATTTTTAAAAATGGAATATTTTCTATTTCATTTTAATATATATTTAAAAACTATAAATTTATTCTAATTTAGACTACATGATATATAAATACATTAGATTTAACACCTAATTTTAAAAACAATTTTATAAGTTTGTTAGTTATGGAAAGTGATTCTTATAATGTAGTATTTTTGCATTTTTCCTTTAGGATTTCATAATATTTTTCTTGATTACTTGCTAGTAATCAAGAAAATAGGCAAAACAAATAAAAATAGTTCCCCAAAATCTACAATCTCTGTGCATGGTGTTTGTTTCAAAAGTTTCTTATTGCTCTGTGGATCAGATTCAAGATTATTCTAGTTAATTGTGTAATAAGCAAAGATATAATTATTGTCAAGGATTCTTCCTAAACATAAAGACTATCATTTTTCGGTATTTAAATTGTTTAATTCCATTTTACATGCTTAAGTAAATACACAAAAACTTAACTTGGTTGAATTATTTTTTGTTGATGAGTGTAGGATGGAAGAATGATATGCATTTATGTCAACAAAAAACTATGACCCTCGAGTATCTCTTGGTGGGTTCTTTATATTGACAATAAGTGAAATGCACCGTCTATGGTATAGAATCTATCGATGAAGATTTGATGATCATGGTTGCCCATCGAGTAAATTTATTTGTTCTTGAGACATTTTGAAACACGATATTATTTATATATAAATTGACTAAAAAATTAATTATGTTTCTTTCGAGCTTGGATTGTCAATATGTCAATTTGATATTACAGATTGAGTATTTAAGTTTTTACATACAGAAAGATTCAATATTTAATTTAATCAAAAATTATTATTCACTATCAATAAATAAATATGAACAATTTATTTTGATAAGATCGTCATGATTTCGATAAATTCAGTCTTTGAATTTAGTAATAAAATTGAGAGTACATTTGAAATGCATTAGATGGGACCATGTGAAATTAATATGTTACAGTAACCACACAAATTTAATTTCACTTAACTTTCATACATGAGACCTAATCATGATCGGATAATGGACTTTGATTACTAGGTTGAAGTTCTTTGAGATATCAACAAGGAACATATATTCGTAATATGGAATACATCACTTTCTATGCAAGAACTTGATCTCACATGTAGTGGACAGTTGAATCTAAGCTCATTAATTCAATAATTTGTGATAGAAGATTGAGAATTGAGGATTTGTGAATATTAAAAAAAAGGGTATTTCGATCATTTTATCTAACTTTGAATATTCAAGCTGATTGACAAGGGTAACGTGTAAGAGCAATAAGTCAGAGATGTATTTATTGATTATTTTTCAGTAATTCCAATTAGAGTAAGGGTGAAATCTCATTTTTTTAGTGGGGTGATTAATAAATAATTTTAACTGATCAAGAATTGACGACGTCAGAAATAATTTGTTAGAGCTTAGTTTAATTGAGTTTGATCAGTTTCTTTCGGTGGCTTCACTATAATAGAGCTATACAGGCTTATTACATGTTTTGTTCTATGTAGAAATGAATCTAAGTTATGGTACTAGGATTAGTAGGGTTTATGAGTGTATATGGATTACAAATAGTCTCAGAAGATTGTTTTTCTAACTAATGCAAAAATGCAGTACACACACTAAAGTGTGAAGTGTATGTATTCTCCTTACATAGAAAGCCCTATTTCTAGTGTATTTTGCCCTTAATTTGAATGTGTGATAAATTATTTAGATGGGCCATTGCAACGTTGGTTCAATTTTTAAATGGGTCGAAATATTCAACTGAGTTCACTACATATTGGACTTTGGCTTTTGGGCTGAAGAAGGCTTTGGAGTTTTGAAATGGACACTTACAAATGAGAATTGAAGAATTAGATCAGCTTGTAGCTCATGGAATCTTTAATTTTTTTATATATAAAATTTTATGCCTAGGTTTGAGACATTTATTACATTCTTATTTATTTTATTTTATTTATTGCATTTATTGTTTTAATTAAATTGTATGTAAATGAATGTTGTTAAATAACATGTCATGTAGATCACATACACACCTCTCTAGGTACTATACTGTAATGCATTATTTTATATTTTCTTTTCTTTTCTAAATGTTAAATTAGAAAATTAAATATCTTTAATAATAAATAAATTGGTTTAAGATTTAAAATTTATTAGGTAATTATTAAATAAAAACTCAAATGTTAAAAAATATTAAGTGAGGGTGCAATTTTCGAACCCACAACCTCCTCTATTAGCCCGTTATTAAAAATTTGTGTATGCCTCGTACTAATTTAATTAGTCTCCTTATATGAGGGATGCACTATTTTTGTTACGAGATTCTGACCAATTAGGTTATATTTTTGAAGTGTAAATTAATCATGATTATTCTATAGACAATGTAATTAATTTGGAACTTGAAAGATTATCAATGTAGGGGTTAAATACTATGAAGAAACCTTCTCACTTATGTCCATGTTTAAAGTCAATTCGGATTCTCTTATCCATTGTAGCTCATTTTGATTATGAGGTGTGGCAAATGGATGTTAGAACGATATTCTGTAATAAGAATCTTAACGAGAGTATCTACATGATGCAACTAGACAATTTTATAAAATAGGGTCAAGAGCATAAAGTATGAAAACTGTGTAGGTGTATTTATAGACTTAAGCCGTCGTCTAGGTCCAGGAGCATCATGTTCGACCAGGCTGTTAAAACTTACGATTTTGATTAGAATCTTGATGAACCTTTTGTCTATAAGAAGTTTAAAGACAACAAGGTAATTTTACTCAAGTTGTATGTAGATGACATCCTACTTATTGGGAATGATGTAGGAGCATTAACATCTGTTAAGCACTGGTTGGCATAATAACAATTTAATATGAAGGACTTACAAGAATCCAACCATGTTCTGGGAATCTAGATCCTTCAAGATAGGAAGAATAAGATAATTGTGCTATTGCAAACTTCATACGTAGAAAAGATTCCAGCGAGGTTTACTATGCAAAATTTCAAGAAAGGTCAAACACCTTTTAGATATGGAATTCACTTATCACAGGAGCATTGCCCTAAGACTCCTAGTGAAGTGGAATACATGAAACATGTTCTTTATTCCTCAACTATAGAAAGTCTCATGTATGCCATGTTGTGTACTCGACCATAAACGTGTTTTGCTATTGGGACTGTCAATAGATATAAGTCAAATCATGGACTAGAGCACTGGATTGCTGTAAAGCATATCCTTAAGTATCTTCACAGAACTTGAGATTGTGTGATAGTTTAGTCAACTCCAAATTTGTTACCAATGACACACAATGATTTTGATTCTCAAGCTAATAGAGACTCCTGGAAGTCCAGATCAGGGTAAGTGTTCACATTGGGTAGCAATGACGTTGTTTTGAGGAGTATCAAGCAGTCATGCAATATTGATTCCACAATGGTAGCAGAATATTTCGGAGCTTGTCAAGCAGCCAAAGATGTGGTATAGTTGAAGAAATTTTTTTGGACCTTGATGTGGTTCCCTCTTCATCTAAGGCCATTGCTCTATACTATGATAACGCTGAAGATGTGGAAAACGCAAAAGAGCCCCGTAACCATTAACATGGAAAACACATTGAACATAAATAGCAATTGGTTAGAGAAATCGTTCAACAAGAAGATGTGACAGTGTGCAAGATAGCATCAAAAGAAAATTTATCCGACCCCTTTACCAAAAGCTTACCGTCTAAAAGTTTTGAGGGTCACATTGAAGATATGGGTATGCTTAACATTTCTCATTTAATTGGATAGTTTTTGCCCGCCGAGTAAATTTATCTGTACTCGTGACATTTTGAAGTAAGATATTATTTATTGATGTATTGATTGATAAATTAAATATGTTGTTTTGAGCTTATTGTCCATAGGCTGATTTGATATTACAAATTTAGTGTTTAAGTTATTAAATATAGAAATATTCAATTTGTGACTCAATCTAAAATTATTGTTCACGATCAGAAGATAAATATGGACAATTTATTTATGAGATCGTCTCAATTTTGCTAAAGTTCGTCTTTGACTTTAGTAATAAAATTGAAATTACATTTGGATGAAATTGGATGGGACCATGTAAAATTAATATTTTTCATTGACCACACAAATTTAATTTCACTTCAATGTCGTATGTGGGATTTTAATTGTGTTCGGATAATGGACTTTGATTACTAGCTTGAAGTTCCTTTAAGTATCAATGGCTGAGATCAAATTACTAATCAATATCTCGATATTTTAGGAGCTAAAGTTAACTAACAAGGAACATATAATCATAATATGGAATCCATTAGCTTTTAGGCATGATCATTATCTCACCGGTTCTTCTATTGGACACTAGAATCTAAGCTCAGTAATTTGAAAATGATTGTTGAATTCAATGGTGTCATGTGATCACGTCGAACTGTCTAATGGAAGATTAAAGTTGATGATTTGTAAATATTCAAAAAAGGCCATTTTGATCATTTTACCTAACTATGAATATTAGAGTTGATTGACGGGGTAACATGTAATAACAATAAGTCAAAGAATATAGTTATTGATTATTGTTTCAGTAATTTCAATTAGATTAATAGTGGAATCTCGTTATTTTAGTGGAATAAAACGTGGTTACTAAATTATTTTGACTGATCAAGAGTTGATCACATCAAAATTGATTTATTATAGTTTAGTTTAATTGGGTCTGATCAGGTTGTCTGGGTGGCTTCAATATAATAGAGTTATACAGGCTTATTACCTATTTTGGGCTATGAATAAACGAGTCTTGGTTATAATACTAGGTTGGTAGAATTTTGGAGTGTACATGAGTTATAAATAGTCTCAGAAGACTGTTTTCTAACACTATAAGACATAAAAGCGGGACACATATTAAAGTGTGGAATGTATTTTCTCCTTACATAGAATTGTACCCTATTCCTAATGTTACCTAGAGCTAGAGAGGTGACCATACACCGACATAGCTTTGGTAGAATTAAGAACACAATTGATACATATTATTGTAAAGTACGCTACAAGGTAATCTTCTCAATAATGTTATTTGTGACGAAATTTTTTTAATCTTAGAGTTAAATACATAAAATAGGTGAACTCCTCCGACCGGGATAATCTAAATCACAAAAAAAAAAAAAAAAAAAAAAAAAATTGTGATAAGACATTCCGGTGTGTTTCCCAACATGGCCTAGTTGATACCATAACAGAAATAACTTTTATCATGTATAATGCACAACATTTTTCTCAAGGCACCATTCTTTATGCAGGTGTCTCAATCTTCATCCTTGAATAGAGGGCCAAATCTGAGTTTGTTAATGCTAAAACTAATCAGCAGGTAATTTATTGGATTCTGAAGTTCTGTTCCTATATTTGAAATTTAAACAAGGCGTGACTTCTTTGACTAGTTGAAATGGACTGTGAAGATGTAAAGGCATGGATGAAATCGTTTTTGTCCAGTTATTTTTTTAGAGTATAAACACTTGTTGCTGGTTTTTCAAATTTTCATCCCCTTGTAATCATAGTTATTGTCTCTGTGGGATGGATAAGCAAATAGAAGCCTATTCGATCTGTACTAAAAACTTGTTAATAAATTTGAAAATATTAATGTGGCTTTAAATGAAATGTACAATAAAATGAGTGGCTTAACTCTACATTTCATTCAACAGCACCTAGAAGAATGGTGCTAGATACCATTATTCATACATTTATTTGTAGTACTGGATGGACATCTTTGCTTGCTTAGAATGTATAGAGGACAATAATAAATAGCTAAAATCTGCACGTGCTGATGCATATTACACCCTGCAAAAGTAGTAGAATTAATCATTATTAGTATGTCAAAAAGACTGAGAATATGAAAACAAGAGAAGAAGGATGAACGTGAGTGTACTGGATGTATTCAATGTTTATTTTCGCATCGGAAGAATGTGAAACAGCCTGGAAAGCATCGTTTGACAAGACCATGGTTGATGGACATGGCCTTTTGGAGCAAAAATCCACCACTCTCACGTCTACGGTGCCCTCCTTGCAAGGCCTTCTATTTCCACTCAAGCACCGTAATCTGTAACGCCTGCCACATGAAGCCCCGTTATCCCACAAACCTTCGTTCACTGAAACAAATAGATTTCCTGGTGGGAATTGGTCTTGTCTATATCCGTGGCACTTGGTAGCTGCACAAAAAATATAAAATGAAAAGCCAGACGATGTTTATTGTACATAGTCACGAATTTTTTTGCACATATAAAAAAAAAAAAATAAAAAAATGCAAGGGGCGTTCAAACAAATACACAACTTCTAGTCCTTGTTTGATTAACATAGTTTTTGAAAAAAAGTTGGGTTTTAGAAATCTAATGGTTAAAAAGTAGTTTGAAAAGTAAAAAATTGTGGGCTTGACTTTTTTAGATGGTTGAAATTGATTACTGTAGAAAAAAGTAGTATTTTTTATAAGATTATAGTAGAATCAAACAAGGACTTATTATCATAATTGAAATTTACGTCATTTTAAAAAATAATTCAAAAATACTTCAATTTTTTTTTTTTACACTAAATTATACGTTCTTTATCACAAGTATCATATTTTAATATTTTAAAAGTATGATACTTTTAAAGTCTAATCACAACATGAAACTTATAATACTTTTAAATTTTTATTATTTTTTTTAAATAATTTTTTATTATTATAACCTGAAACTTTGTCAATTTTTTATAATAGTTTGGAAGAATTTTAGTATCACACATTGATATTTACAGAATTTTTATGATACTTTCATTATATTCAATTAAGCATTTCATAAATATATTGTAGAATTGGTAAAAACTCAATGGGGACATCTTTCAACAACACATTGAGCCTCAAAAAGAGAGGTGGCACGTTGATGGTGAGAATATTATAAATTTTTAAAGAAGAAAAGAAAAAATAAGTAAAAATCAATTAAAATACTTATAATGTAAGTAAAATTTTAATAAGGGATAAACATATAAAATGAAGTGCAAGTATACCAAAAAACAAATATGCTATGCCCCTACGTCGATGACAGACAGACGAGTGAATATGCAAACATTTATCTGTCAAGTTTTGGGCATTGTACGCTTACGTGTGTATGGAGGATCATACGACGTCGCAGTGCCAAAATCCCCTTGGACTAGACTTTTTTGATGGCATAGGACTATTATTGCCAAGATTAGAACTGGAAAAGGAAAAGCCATGAGTAGAAAATGAGTTCTGATACTCAAGGCAAGCATCAAATTTATAGTATCTTCTACCTTTTCAATTGGGATGATTTCGGATAAGTATATTTGAGATTATCATATGGCAGGCCTTGCATGAATTTGACTTTTTATTGGTTCAAATATAATATATATATATCCATAACCATTTCAGCGGCTGTAAATGCAATTTCTTTAGACCCATGGACAAATCCTCGTCCGCTGTGGAGTGGATTCACACTCCACAAACTGATCAAATGAAGATTATATTGGACGAGAAATACAATTGTATAAATTGGCAAAAAAAAAAAAAAGGGGCAAAGATATTATTTTAAAGAAATAATTAAATTGAAATAGATGCTGGAATGGTAAAAGATGTGGGGGATGAGCGGTTCGAATCTCATTTCATTTGAATACTATTGAAGATTACACAAAGTATATATGTATATTTCTATCCCCTATCGAACCTTATGACAATTAATTCAAGTCATCTAATGATTTTCCACTCTTTTGATTATAGAAAAAATCACATACATCATATAATCATGTATCCAAAATTATAGATGAAAAATAATCCACAATTAATTGCCCAAACCTATAAATTGCATAAATTAAAAAATAAATCAAAATATGGAATCCAGAAGATAAATATTCATCACAATCCTAATATAAAAATATTTAGCATGTACACATGTTTAAAGATAAATCACAAGAAATATAATTGGAATTCATCACCAGAATCATATTCTTGATCTTTGGTCTTCGATCTTGAATTTGGCGTAGATAGATTGGTTCTTTGATTATTTGATAGCCCTTCAATGTGATTTTGACAAGTTGGGAACTCCAAAACGTGCCACATGTCATGTATATATAGATTTCGTCGTAACCTAGGTGAGAATGGATGAAAACTTGTTGAATTTTGCGTAAAAAGCCCAGCTGCCGGCCCGCTCGAATAGGCACGCGGCCACTCGTTTTTGAGATTTTTTTTATTCTATCCATTTAATTGTCAGTCGTGCAACTGCATGGTGCAATGTGATGAGGCTGCGCAATTCAATGTCCCTATGCAATTTTCACCTTCTGAATTCATATAAATTGATCCTCATGATTTAATTGCATAGCAAGTCATCCATCTTTCGATTTGATCAATTTGGTTCTTGAAGTTTCGATTTCTTTAAATTTGGTTCTTTCTTCTACTTTTCCTCCGATTTGCACCTTAATTGACTTCTTCAACTCTTCATTTGCACAATTTAGCTCTTTTATCATCTAATTGGCTTGTTTTTCTTCAATTCCTTCATTTTCTCGACTTTGAGATATTTCTGGAAAATAAGCAAATAATGACTAAATCAAAAGGCAAATATTCTAAAACGATAACAATAAATCCTAATTTGAGAATTGAGATAAGTGTATAAACACGTATTTGAGAAACTCCTTCACTTTTTTTATTATTTAGCTTTTGTTCAGAATGAATTAATGAATTATTTAATTTTATAAATAAACAAAGGCAAATAACGAAATAGTAAATAGTATTCGTGGTCCATTATAAATTTTGATACCTTGTATCGATATATATTTATTATACTTATTTATTAGTGTTTTAGATTTTCACGTAATCTAATTTAAAATACAACTAAACGTGTTTATTCTATTCTTACTTCTTAATAGTGCGCCAACCCAAAACATAACGTCAAAATGCAAAGAATTTGAATAAAGGAAAGAGGAAATCCATGATTTAACTAGTCTTTTCAGTTTTATCAACTAAAATTGACAACACTTGAGCTGACTGCTGATCTTATTTTATGACTGGAAAGTGACGATTAAACAATTTTTTCACGTCTTAGCTTATTCTTTTACAACTTACTCTTAGGTAAATTTTTGCGTACAATTAGATCATTATGAATAATAATTTAGGAGTGAAAGTGTCATTTCAAGAGGAATAAATTCTAAGTTGAATCACAGTAATTCAATTTAAAATTCGCGTATAACCAAAACAAAAAATAATTCTTGTGTTTAATTTATTGAGCTTTGTGTAAAAATGAGCAAAGTTTTATTTAAATAGTGATCAGGCATTCAAAATAATCAACTAGTATACATTATCAACAACACAAATCAACTAAATAAAAGGTCATTGAATTGAAACTACAGAAGAATACGTTTCATCTTCACTCCAACACCCAAGTGTTCAGCCTAGCATTTCTGTGATGAAATTACAACCCAAAAAATAATGCTAATTGATCATCAGAAACATGGAAGTTGTTGATGAATGATCTAACTTAAATGGTGAAACGGCGGCGTATGGCTTGACACGTCATACCAAGTGAGGTTAGACTAAATGGGATGAATGAATCATTTCGAACTAACCATCTGGTCAGATAGTTACCAAGAACTATCTCCAATGGTCGGAAGGTCAAGACATTAGACTTGTACCGATATGATGATCAGGTCGTGCATTGACTTATGAAGATTGAACGAGATCTATAACTACTTTTGTTAGATGGTAGTTAAGAGAGTTATTCATACATGGAGATAGTTAGGTTAATTAGAAATCAACTAGTTTGTACTATGTAGGAACTCAAGTAATTCAGTTATGTACTTATGTCAGGTATTCAGATATTATAACAAGCCAACTCATCCCTTCCTCCCTATAAATATAGAAGAGGGTAGCTCACAAAGGATCCCAACTTTGACTATTAAAAACTAATACAACATATATATAAAAATCATACGTGGAGTCCAGATCATTCGCACGATCTGGGATCCACCTTTCTCACATATAATTTTGTGTTACATAACTGACACTCACCTATTTATTTGTTGACTTGGAATAATTATATTCCAATTGTCAACAATTGGCGCTAGAATGAGGACCGCTTATGACAATAGCAGTCCATTCAACCATTTTATTATATCCACATCATTCATAACAATCTTCAGACAGCATGGACGACCATGGCTCCGAGTGCAATCATGGGAACAAGGGGGACCATGTGGAGACACTAAGTCGTATATACTAATCCCCGGTCGGATCCTCAATTAGGAGTAGTCATGCGTCAGTTGCAAGAACTGACACAAGCAATTGGAAAGATGCAACAGTGTCAAAACCTTCGGGAACTTACAAGCCCCTCATAACGAGGCAGAACCCTCTTTCCATCCCCCAGAAAACAAGCAGAAGGTGCGTCGAAAACTCAATTATGCGTATGATAGATCTAAAAGTCCCATTGGAGAAAGCAATCCATGTTTCCTCCGCAAGAGATCACCCAAAAGGACACGCGTGTCTTCATCAGACTAGGTCCAGATTAAATAGCTCCAGCAAGGAGGGGCAAGGCATCAGTACTAAATAGAAGACCCACTGAATCGTATCATTCGGAGAGATCTGCTCATAGTCCATACTCCGAACCCACTAGAACCAGAGGTGGAACATTCAAAGCTAGTGCCAAAGATATACTAACGCTAGACCTTAGCGATCCACTCTGCACTGATGGAAATGGAAGCTTGTAGGAACTCAATGAACTAAAGAAACAATTAAATGATCTTGAAGGTAAACAAAAAGGGCACGATCTGACGGACGGTTACGCTCTCTTCTGATCTTCACCATTTTCGAAGGGAATTCTGAAAGAAACTTTGCCGAGCAAGATCAAAATGCCACAAGTACTTAGCTATGACGGAACTACGGATCCAGTGGCGCACATAGATCGATATATCTCATGGATGGAGCTACAAGGAGTTTGTGACGCCATCATGTGTAGGACTTTTCCTCTAACTCTCGAAGATAGAGCTCAGAGGTGACTACACACTTTTCCTGACCATTCCATAAAAAATTGGGCAGTTCTATCCTCTCAGTTCCTCTACAACTTCATGGCTGCAAAGACAAGGACAACCCCTAAGGAACAACTTGTCCCCATTAAACTATGAAGAACTGAATCACTGAAAAGCTACCTGGATCGGTTCTACTAGTAGATTATGGACACCAGCATCGGATGATGCACTCCTTATGGCAGTAATGTCAGGTCTATGGCCAGAATCCAAAGACCTTTCAAGAATTCCTGGCAAGAGCAGACAGGGCAATAGGAGTTGAAAAAGCAATGTCCACTAGGGTTGAAGACAAGGGAGTAATGAAAGATTAAGAAAGATCAAAAGGCAAGGAGAAGGAACCCATAAAGAATGACAAGTTCAGCCCAGAAAAAAAATGCGATTTTCGAGGACCTGGAAACTTCCGACCTTATCAGACAACCACCACACCAGTTGATCTCCTAAATGCCAGACCAGAAACCATATTCATGAACATAAAAGATAAGAATTTTTATCAAGACCTGGACCACTCAGAACAGGTTCAACCGAGCTCAATCAGTCAAGGTATTGCAGATACCACAAATCAGCTGGGTACGACACAGATCATTACAAAGACCTGAAGATAGAACTTGAAAAACTGATCAATAGAGGTCACCTAAAAGAATATGTAGGAGAAAAAAATATGAATTAAGATAACGAGAAGGATCAAGTAGAATTTAGGGGCATACCCCTTGCTGAAATCCGAATGCTTGTAAGTGGGAGTAAAAGTCGAGAAGGATCCAAAAGACAAAGGTGTCAGGACATCAGTGTAACACCCCAAGTTTAAAATCTAAAACCTAGGCGTGTTAACTTCCATTCACATTATATGTGGAAATAAATTATTGAAAGCATTTAAATTTTCATTTTTCTAATATAAAATTTTACAGAAATTTCGACTGAATCTCCTCTATAAATTGGACTTAACCAACCTGTAGAGAGACAACATAACCGACATAATAATTTAAACAAGCTCAACCATATCTCAACCACATTCATCATCGCCAAAACTAATTCATTCAATTCCCAAACTCCTCAACATAAAATTTCCAAAAAATATAGACGTTGACAAATGAAATAGTAAGATGTTAAATCATTAATGCGACACCATTCTCATTCGAAGCTAACTTCAACCAAACCATAATCAATAAAATGAACGAGAAATAATTTAGATGATAACTTAAGTAAATTTAACTTTATTTCAAAAATGACAGCGGTACTGTCTGAGTCAACCACCAAGTGCTCTCCTCATGTCATCTAACTTTCATCACCTGAAATATTGGGGAGGGATTGGGGTGAGCTAGAGCTCAGTAAGTAAACTTATGCACGTGATGCATGCTTATGACATGAAATGCTTTAAAAATTTGAAGTATGTATCCCCATTCACTTTAACCTTTCCCAACTTTCAAACTTTTCAAACTTTCACTTGACATTTCAAAACTTTTACTTCATTTCCATCGTGAGCTCACTTGATGTAACTTCTAGTCAATCAGATAACAGTGGGCAATTCTTATTCGGAACCAGATCACATTTACAAGTAAAACCGCAAAGCGGTTAACATTCATTCCACCGCAAAGCTGCTCATTCACTTCATTTCACCGCAATGCGGCTCATTACATTCGGGTACGCCGGTCCCCCGTGCCTCATTTCCCACTCGCATCTTTCATGAACTAGAAGTACACCCATTCTTTCTTAAAAACCTGGGATACATATTTTTGAACAAACTTGCACCTTGACACATTTCTTTCATTTAGAAACATTTGACTTCCCAATTTCGATGCCAATACATGCTTGATGATGCAATGACATGATAACGTGCATGCTTGAACATTTCCTTAAATACACATACTTGCATAGTAAACCAAAAGCATTAGAATTTCGTAATTAACACGAATGTCAATTAAACATATAATTCCACATTGAATAATCAACTATGCTGAGAGGAGGGGAATTTTACTTACCTGCAGTCCTTAGTATTTATCGTTTCTGAATTTGCAAGTGGAAAAGTCTCGGATGCCCGTGATGTCAATGTACCAAAAGTCCTAATTATTCACATTCATCAATAAATGTGACTCTCAGTTCACAAACACATTCTTTATTCATTTTAATACTAATCAAACATTAACCGAGATTAAAACTTCAATTTAACCCAAACGTGACTTTACATAATAACCAAAACACATAAAACCATAATCGAAAATAAGAGATAATTTTCAATCCACGTTAGAAAGTTTCTCGTCTTTTAAATTCAAACTCAAATTAAAATATTTAACTTAACTCAAACTTTACAAAATATCAATTTACCATTTTAATCATTATAAAATCTGAATTTCTCAAAAATATTTCAATTAAATTTTAAAATTAACCAAAAATAACCAAATTCTTAAATCTGAAATTAACAAATTTTGAATTCGAACGCTACACTAAAAATTCAATCAAAGTAACTTAAACTCTTAAAAATCTCACTTATGAAAATTGACCATTATAATCCAAATTAAATCTTAAATATTAATTAGTCAAACTAGTACCCAATTTCTGGGATTTTGAAAATTACTTGTATACACACATATACAATTAATTCATTTACCCATTTTTGTCAATTATTCACGTCACTTATCAATCTTATCCAAACTGAAAGTAAGAAAACTCGTTTATATTACTTTCCCCAAAATTTGATATTTGCAGAATTACTCGAAGATTAACCAAAATTTCAATTAGCCTAATTATGAATTTCATGATTCTTTACACACACAAAAGTCAATATATACATACATATATACACATTACCCATTGAAATTAGCATAAAAATCTGAGAAATAACTCCCAAAAATCTGAATTTTATATAGGAGGTACATACATAAACGTTATTTACATAGAAATCTATATATATACATGTGTATATCGAAATATGTATGTATGTGTGCGTGCGTGAAAGTGGGTGAACCCGTGTGGGTGCGGTTCCGTGTGTGTGTGCATGAGAGGGGAAGGGAGGGGCGGCCTTACCGTGATGGGGTGCACGGTGGTGGTGGTGGTGGTGGTGATGGTGGCGTCGACCGAGGGAGAAGAAGCCGAGAGAGAGAGAGACGGAGGTGAGAGGGAGAGACCGAGACAGAGCGAGAGAGTGAGGGGCGTGAGATAGAGAGAGATGAGAGTCTGAGAATTTTGGTTTAAATGTTTAAGATTTGGTAATTTGCAATTTAGTCCCTCAACTCTTATAAATTGGTAAATTTAAGTCCACGACCCTCAAATAAAATTTCCAAAGTGTCACCAAACTTTTCCCACCTTCAATTTATGAAATCTAAGTCGCTCACCACCTAATACCAGTAGAAATCAACAAGTTTAACAAATAAAACAAATAATTAGACATAGAATTGTACATAAACAATTTATCAACATTTTAATTGGCACATTGATCGTGACGGCATCCAAGTCCTTCCACTGCAAATTAAGTCAAACATGAAAAATAAAATAATCAGTTACATAATTTATAATGGTACCAATATAAAATTATGTGAAATTCAAGAATGCGCGTAAAATGAAAAAGTGGTATTACAATCAGAGATGACTGAAACAACTACCAGATCTTGTCAACAAGAGCTCCAGCCCCTGCAAAAGAGGATGAGTAATTCGGCTTCGATGAGAAGGATGCAGAAGGAATACTCCAACCATACGCGGATGCTCTGATCATAACCATGCCTATTTTGGGAGTGAAGATCCCCCAAACTCTTGTAGATAATGGAAGTGCTGTCAACATCTTGTACTGGAGGACTTGCGTCCAAATGGGTCTGGAAGAACAACATCTTCTGCTTTACTCCACGAAATTACAAGGCTTCATTGGAGACTATGTCACACCCATAGGTCAAATTGCAGTAATGGTAGAACTTGGAGATCCTCCATGCACCAGATTTTGTCATAGCAGACATAACATCCAAGCATAATGTCATTTTGGGAAGGCCAATCTTATATGAGCTAAAGGCGACAACCTCGATATATGTTATGTGATGAAGTTCCCAACCCCTCATGGGGCAGGCATAGTGAAAGGGGACCAAAGAGTGGCTCGAGAATACAATTTGAGTTTATGCCCCAACAGGTACACCAACTAAAAGGTGTAAAGACAGAAGATCCAATTGAGGAGATCTAAACGTTAGACCCACGTTTGGACCAAAATGAGACAAGGATCTGACTAGTAGAAGACCTCGCATTAATAATCCTTAATTTGAACAAACCTAAATTACAGCTAAAGGTCGGGAAAGACGTCAAGGAACCAGTAAGGTTTGAACTGATAGATTTCTTGAAGAAGAATAGCGATGCCTTTGCTTGGACCCATATCGACATGGAGGGAATACCTGCACATTTGGCCTGCCACTAGCTCAATATTGATCATGGAGTGAAACCGAAAAGACATAAGCACCATCTACTGAATGGGGAAAGGTATGAAGCTCTTGCAAACGAGATCATAAAACTACTAGGTAATGGATTTGTTTGGGAGGCGAAATACCCAGAGTGGGTAGCCAATCCAGTTCTTTTGCGTAAGAACAACAAGACGTGGAGGTTATGTATAGATTTCTTTGACTTCAACAAGGCTTGTCCCAAAGATAGTTTCTCACTCCCGTACATAGATCAAACAGTAGATGCAACTGTAAGACATGAATTATTGAGCTTCGTGGACGCATATTGGGAAACAATTAGATCCCGATGTATGAACTCTATGATGAACACACTTTATTCATCATAGATAAGGGCCTATACTGTTATAAGATGATGTCGTTTGGTCTGAAAAATGAAGGGCAACAAACTAAAGATTGGTCAACTCAATGTTCGCGAGGCAAATTGGGAAGACCATGGAAGTATACGTGGATGAGATACTCGTGAAGAGCATCAGGTCCCCAGATCACATCCAACACTTGGACAAAATGTTCACCATTCTCAGATAGTAAAAGATGAAATTAAATCAGGAAAAATGTTCCTTCGGTGTCGGATTTGGCAACCTCTTGAGATACATGGTGCATCAGAGAGGAATTGAAGCAAATCTGGAGAAGATTAAGGCCTTAATTGACATGAAGCCCCCAGGCTGCATAAGAGAAAAATAGAGTCTAACCGGAAGAATAGCAGCCCTGAATAGGTTCGTCTCGAAATCAACTGACAAATGCAGACCTTTCTTTGAGGCCCTCAAAATGGGAAAGAACGTCCATTGGATAGAACAATACCAGAAAGGTTTCAAAGATTTGAAGAAACAGCTCGCTTCCCCACCTCTGCTCTCTAAGCCAATATCGGGAGAAGTTCTAGAACTGTACTTAGCAGTGTCAAAGAGAGCGGCTAGTTCGGTTTTGATCAGAACAGAAAACGACGTCCAGCACCCGGTGTACTATGTCAGTCAGGCATTGAAAGATGCGGAGTTGAGATATCTACCAATGGAGAAGCTAGCATATGAATTAGTTATGAGTTCGAGATAATTGAGACCTTACTTCCTTGAACACTCCTTGGAAGTACTAACCAACTATCCACTCGCCAGACTGTACAAAAATCTGACATCAAGGGAAGATTGATGAAGTGGGCAGTAGAGCTTGGACAATTTAATATCACTTACAAACCAAGGAATATTATTAAAGGGCAAGCACTCGCGAATTTCATAGAGAATTTCGTCACCACATGGACATTAACCGACCTCATCAGGATGGACTTTGGGACCTGTATGTGGATGATTCATCAGCATAAAATTACACAGGAGCTGGCATCGTTCTTGTTCGTCCCTAAAGTTCACTAAACTGTCAGTCCCTCCGCTTCGAATTCCCCGCAACCAACAATGAGGCATAATATGAAGCTCTTATTGCAGGTCTAAAAGTGTCAAGGAACATGGGAATAACAAGACTTATTGTGCACATTGATTCCCAACTCGTTGTGAACCAAATTCAAGGAACTTACAACACAAAAGAGGAGAAAATGATATTTTAACACACATGATAGCAAAAAAGATACTGGGGAGTTCGTTCATGTAGAAGTAAAGAAAATACCAAGGACTCAAAGTAGCCAAGTCAATGCCATCTCAAGACTCGCCACAAGTGAAGGAGCGATACTTTACATAATATTCATATCAGAAGAGTAAGAAATTCAGCCCTAACTGAAGCAGATATGACAGTAATGGCAATCAACACAACCAAGAGTTGGAAGGATGAGATCATCTAACACATGAAAGATGGGGTAGTGCCCCCGAGTCAAGATGACGCTTGGAAGCTAAAAGTCAGGTTTTCCAGGTACACTCTTATTAGGGATTTCTATACAAGAGAGGCTTCTCCCTCCAACTACTCAGATGCCTAAATGAGGAGGAAGCCCTATATACTATGATAGAGATACACGAAGGTGTATGTGGCAACCACACTGGAGGCCAGTCTCTAGCGTTCAAGATCTTGCAACAATGGTAGGCCATATTTGAAAAACGATGCTTTGGAGTTCGTAAGAAATTGTGACAAGTGTCAAAGGTTCACCCCGATGATCAGATCACCCCCAAATGACCTTACATCTGTGATGGCACCTTAGCCATTTGTAAAATAGGGCATTGACCTAATCGAACCATTACCAATAGGGAGAGGATCAACCAAATACGCAATAGTAGCAGTTGACTATTTCAAAAAATGGACTGAGGCAGAACCCCTAGCAAAAATTACTGAACAAAAGACCACAGATTTCATCTGGAAGTCCATCATTTACCGTTTTGTATTCCTCACTTTATAATAACAGACAATGGAAAACAATTTGACAATGCCAAATTTAGATCATTCTATGAAGAACTATATATCAAGAAACACTATTCCACCCCATGTCATCCACAAGCAAACGGACAAGTCGAAGCATTCAATAAAATCATCAAACATACGTTGAAGACCAGACTCAACGAGTTGAAAGGTGCCTGGGATAATAAATTACCACGGGTTTATAATCTTATAGAACAACTTGTAGAACAGCAACCGAGGAGACCCCCTTTGCCCTCTCCTTTGGATCTGAAGCCATGATTCCTGTTGAAATCAGTATCTCCTCAAGCAAAATGGAATGCTATGAAGAAGGGATGAACACAGAAATGCTACAATGAAGCCTAGACTTTACAGAAGAGAAAAGAATCGATTGAAACATCAAGGAACCAACCTACAAACAAAGAAGCACCATGTTTTAAAATTCCCAAGTAAGATGTCGAAAGTTCCATGTAGGAGATCTGGTACTCATAAAAGTATTCATAGCCACCAAAGAAGCTCAATCTGGTTCACTTGCCCCACCTTGGGAAGGACCTTACAAAATCGTGAAAACCTTACTCAATGGAGCATACGATCTGGAAACTTTGGAAGGAAAAATCTTAGCATACCCATGGAATGTAGAATATTTGAAGAAGTATTATCAGTAATCTTTTCTTTTGAATATCTGTAATGACAAACGAGTCATGAAAGTACCCCAATGAATAAAAATATTTAGTTAAATCAAGTGTTCTTAACTCAAAGTCAGATTATGTATCCAATTGGGTATGTCATAACGGAATTTACGAATTCCTTAGGACCCTTAGTCATGCACTAATCAGGTCTGTCATAATGGAATTTACGAATTCCTTAGGACCATTAGTCATGTACCAATTTGGTCTGTCATGACGTAATTCATGAATTTCTTAGGACCCACGATTAGAAATTCCTAGCAATTACGCATAAAAAATTCATAGTTCGACCTGACTGCTTTAGTTCGTTCACGAAAGTTCATCACAATTATGCATAAAATTTGCATTAGCTGACCTAATTGCTTCAGTTTGATCATAAAAGGATTACAGTTTTAAATCTTTTTATTCCCAATTCGAGGATTAATATGACCTAACTGCTTCGGTTCGGTCATGAAGGGATTATATTTCTAAATCTTTTAAGTCCTAATTTGAGGACAAATACTACGCGACTATTCCAGTTCGTTCATAAGAGGATTACAATTATAATTACTTTAAGTTCAATTTTAACGATCAATATGACCTGATTGTTACGGTTCAGTAACGATTATAATCGTAAATCTTAAGCCCGTCTATGGATTAATATTACCTAATTGTTTCAGTTCTTTGGAAGATTTGCATAACAATTAAGACAAAATTATTCAGTTCAATTATGCAGTTCGATTAGTTACTTCTATTTATTCCAAAAGTCCAAGATCAGAAAATACATTCAAAAAGTCCAAGATCTGACAATACATTCCACAAGACCACATAGAAACAAGAGACAAAGGGGAGAATACAAAAATTAGCTTCAGGACTGCTCTATTGAAGAGGGGTCCCCCTGGGTCAACTCTTCAATTGCATGTGCTTGCTCCTTTTTGAGGTTCTTCAAGTCTTATTGCAATTGACCAGCATCAAATGAAGGGAAGAACTCTTGAAACTGAGCAACAACACTCTCCAAGGCCATGATATATGTGTTAGTATGACCGATCTCGTATTCCTTTAGTCCTCATAATCATCAATGATTTTGGCCTTCAAGACCTTATCAGACTGGATTTTTTGGAGTTCCTCCTTCACAGTTTTCAGCTCAACCTCCATCTCCTCTTTAGCCTTGGAGTCAGCTGCCAACTTAGCTTTCAGTTCATCATTATTAGATTGGGATTTAGCTAAGTCCAACGCAGAACACTTCTCTGCCATCTCACCTCTTTCCAATTGTAATACCTTTCTCCTTTTTCCATCTCCTCATGCTCTTACTCTAACACCTTGTTGTGATCTCTCAAAAGTATAAGTTGCTAGATCAGTTCTTCGTATTGCTCCATCTGATCATTGGCTCTAGCCCTGATGTGGGACAAGTAGTTTTGGGTAACCCACAGAAAGGCAGACAGGCATCAGTAGAGGTCAACAGATCCATGTCCGAAGCCATGGTTTCCTTCCTCTTGTCCCAACTTTTGACGATCATATCAAAAGAGTTATGAATGCTATTGGGAAGGACTTTAAGAGCATCAGAGCCCAGACACCTACTAGAACTAACATCCCTCAAGGCCTTTGATCCCTTTAGCTGCAAGTGCTTGATATTTACCAAAATAGGTAAAATCGGAAGGGTCATTCACCGTCGACTTTGAGCGAGCGTGAAGATATGAAGGAGGTGGGTTATCCAAAGGAAGTTTATGATCTCAATGAAATGGATATTCAGAATGGGTTGACAAAGTCGGATTCTCTTGAACTGATTTCCCTTTGTCGGACGCAAGCATGGATGAGCTAACATCAGGTCGTTGAATTTCAGTAGCACGGCCTGATGAAGGAAGAGGTCCATGTCCTGGAGGCAGCTTCTCCCCTCCAGTAGTTGGTCTTTTTATCTTGTTCCCAACAAAGGCAGATCTTTCAAACGGTGGCGTAGCTTTCCTTTTTGATCGAGGTGGTTCTGCAAAATGAAAAGATTTAGGAACTGGGCGAAACTTGAAATGACGAAGAAGGAAATACTAATGACTTGGAGGAGTAAAGAAAGAGGTAGACAGATGCATAGTAGTAAGACCATCCCGGAATAGATTCTCCTCTGTGATCAACTCTCTAAAGTCCCACTTGTGTTTGAGAAGTTCACGAGCACTTTGTAGTTGCAGCTCAAAATCTATAGACCAGGATGGATTGATCGAACCTGAAAAAAAGGAAAACAATTAATATTCGAAGAAATCAAATTGTAGTTAGTGAAAAAGGTCTAAAATGTACATTTCAGTTTATAATGGGTTGGAATGGCATAATCCGGCTCATCCACGCGATCCAAGGTTTTCCATTCACCCCCTACATAGAACCACTAGTCTCTCCCGCCCATATGGAATCTTGGAGTTCCGCTACTAAGTTCCCACCAGTGCGAGGTTTGACCATAATATAGTACCGTCCTGAATCTTTTCCATCAGCTCGTAACTGGTAAATAGAGTCGAACTCTTTCACAGAAGGTGGATTAAACCCTAACTTATTCAAAATGATGAGAAATCTTATGAGAATTCTCTACCCATTTGGAGTTATTTGTGAAGGAGCTAATCCCTAATACCTAAGGAAATCAGTTATTGTACGGGCTAAGGGAAATCTAAGGCCTGCCTCTAACATCATCCTATTTGCGGCCACACATCCCTCTGGAGGCTCGTCATCCCCTTCATCACTTCTGGGGAGAAAAAATAGTACTAAATCTGGGATCCTAAACCGGTAATGCCACTCTGCTAGATCACTTTCAGAGCCATTAGAAGGGTGGTAACCGGCATGCCAGAAAGTCGAACCCAAACTAGAGAAACCTGTCCTATTTGAATCTATTTGTGAATACAATGTGGGGCGAGAAATTAAAGGTGGATTCACCAACCTAAGTGGCTGCGCACCTAAGGAGATACCCAGCCCATTGTTACCGTCCTGGGTTGATTCACCAGAACGAGTGCTTAAGTCCGGACTCGAATTCTCATTCCCTTTTCCCCACGACTCGACTATAGTGGATTCACTACAAGAATTACTCATAGCTGACTCAAGATATAAAGAATACCTGGGTGCTATGGAATACCTGAAGGTAAGATCATGCAAAGAAACACTCCAAACGATCAGAAGCTCAAGCCGGATGAAGAGATGCAAAGTTTTCTTACGAAAAAAAGAGCAAGTGAAGAAAAAAGAAAGGATGAAGTTCCCTTTATATGGGTTTAGCATTTATCATCAGTTCAGAATTTGAAGACAAGCCTCGAGCCATTAACTGAAATAAAGGAAATTGACACCTAGGTGTATTTCTCTGACACCATCAGACCTAATAACAATGGACGGATGACACGTGTAAATGCCATCATAACCTTATCACCAAATTGATTCTGAAGGAAAAGTAATCGTAGGAGCAGGCTTGAAATTCTTTCAACTCAACTCCTAAGGGAAATTGTTGATGAATGATCTAATTAAATGGCGAAATGGTGGTAAATGACTTGACACGTCAAGTGAGGTCAGTCTAAATGGGATGAATGAATCATTCTGAACTGACCATCAGGTCTGATAGTTACCATGAACTATCTCCAATGGTCGGAAGGTCCTGACATTAGACTGGTACCGATCTGATGATCAGATAGTGCATTGACTTATGAAGATTGAACGAGGTTTATTACTACTTTGTCAGATGGTAGTTAAGACAATAATTCAGACATAAAGATAGTTAGGTTAGTTAAAAGTCAACTACTTTGTATTATGTAGGAACTTAAGTAATTCAGTTATGCACTAATGTCAGGTAATCAGATATTGTAATAAGCTAGCTTACTCCTTTCTCCCAATAAATATAGGAGATGGTAGCTCACAAAGGATTCCAACTTTGCCTATTAAAAGCTAATACTACATATATATATTAGAAATCATATATGGAGTCCAGATCATCTCCACGACTTGGGATCCACATCTTTCACATACAATTTACATAGCTAACACTCATCTATTTCTTTGTTCACTTGGAATACTTATATTTCAACTGTCAGGAAAAGTGTAGGAGAAAGAAGTGAGATCAATCCCTCAATTCTGTAGAAACATACCGTTGTGATCGCATGAGCTATTGCTCTATGATCGCAGGGCTCAACTTCGAATTCTATGCAGTTAGGTCCCCATGTCATTCGGTCAACTCCTGTCATTTGCATTTACAATCCAAGCCCTTGATCTTTTAATTCATGTCCATGTTGATCCCTAATCTCAGAATTATAAATAATATTTATCTTTTTAGCTCGATTTTCATTCATTTTCTACAAAATCACATCCAACATCGAGTTCTACTTAAAATATAATATTATGTGAGATTAAGAAATAATAATTTCATAAATGTACTTCCAAATATACAAGTTTAACGGTCTAGATAAGTGCATAAACTACACATATCATTTAAGTTCTAGTTGGAAAAAAAAAGGGGGACTTTATTTCAACTTTAAATTGATCTATTGGCTTCCTTGGCATTCTCATCCTTTTTAATTCTTGGCTATTTGTAATTCTTATGTAATGTCCGTTGAAAAGTAAAAATCATAATATTTTAAAATGATTATTATATTATATTATATTATACTATATATAATTATATAAATACTGAAAGTGGCTATTAATAATTTGGGTACTTTTGGTAAGCATGATATAATCATCAACTAATGACTGCTAAGCGTGTACCACACCATTCATAAATCATAGATGATAAACATCCCATTGATATAAGTTAGTGGGCTTGATCTGCCCTACAACACATAATGATGAATTTTTCGATAAAAGTATACGAAAATAGAAAAACGTGTCAAATATAGCCTTGTCGAATAGGACAGGTAAATTAAGTTGGTTTAATCGTGATTCCCATTGATTTTAGGTCAGTGGAAGTAGTCTCGTCTTTTCTTACGCAATCCACTTATGTCATGGCACCAAGATTTAGAGCCACATGTCGCATACAAAAACCTTTCATCCCCACTCCAACTATAGACATGGGATAGAGGAATTATTTAGCCATGCTTGATAAAATATAAAATTAAGATTTTAATCTAAATTAAAGTCAATAATTAATTTTAATCACAAATTTTATGAGACACACAATTTTTCAACCACACATTTCATTAACATCTGTCAAAATTTACTAGCATATGATTTTATTCTCCTCCAAACAACGACTTAGTCTGTTTAATTGAACACGATTTAATAAAAAAGATTTGTAAAACATTAAACTAATTCTTTAATTGTATACATACATGTAGCAAATTGATCATAGATAAATTTTTTATCTATAATCTAAATCATCATACTGAGATTATCAAGAATCAAATAACTGAAATGAAAGCGTACCATAATCAGACATGATTCATAATGATTGATTGAGTCTTCCAAATCAACAATATTCTTTATTTTCTCTCTGATGATGACATGTCAGAACAGAATGAAAAGTACCTGTAATTTTGCGTCTGTAACCTTATCTATATACTTAATTGGATGTTAACCTAAAATTTTACCCTAATCTTATCCTATCCCACCCAAAATCACCCTACCCACCAGCAAAGTCACAATTGGTCACACAAAGTTACAATTCGATCACAATTACAAATTTAGTAGCAAATTTACCCCCATCGCGCCCCGCCCCACCCCACCCGACTCGCAAAGTCACATTTTAATCACAATTATAAATTTGGTCACAAATTTCATCGCAACCTCACCCCACTCACCACACCATATCAACAAAGTCACAGTTGGTCACACAAAGTCATAGTTCGATAACAATTAAAAATTTAGTTGCAAAATTCACCACACACCACCCCACCCTGTCATCAAAGTTGTGATTGGTCACACAAAGTCACAATTGAATCACAATTACAAATTTAGTTGCGAAATTCACGCGAAACCCACCCGTCTCACCCCCACTCCCAAAGTCACAGTTGGTCACACGATCACACAAAGTCATGGTTCGATCACACAACGTTATAGTTCGATCATATGAGGCTATAGTTCGGCCACACAAGTTAAAGTTCAGTCAAATAAGTAACAATTCGGTCACACAAGGTCACACAAGGTCATATAAAGTCACAAGTCGATCACATATAGTCATATTTGAACCAACTGTAGGTCACATCACGTCCTCGTCCAATAGTCATACAAAGTCACAATTGGTCACACACTCTAATATAACTAATCACAATCACCCATAATTGGTCATATATTATTTATTTATTTACTGGTCACAACTTACTCCTTTTTTTGGTCACATCCTGATTTTTACAATTGGTACAAAGTAGATCCAACAAAAGCAGGTGTGATCTCCGCGCTGCTTCAACGGGGCAGCGGTCATCCTAATGTCTCCGATAAAGTGGTAGAGTGAAGTCAGAGAGTAGAGAGTGAAGGGAAATTGGAGAGGATTAGGGTTTGAAAATGTATTATAATAGATGATTATTTCTTTATTCTGTATTAAATATATTAATTATAATTTATTGACACCTAATTATGAAAAAATAAAATTCTCCTCTTTATTTTTAAATTTTTTATTTAGTACATAAGGTTTCCTTTAAATTTCCCTTAATTATATGCTTAAAAGTCCAATATACCAAATCCTTATTAGATCACTTCAAATAGACTTAACTAAATTTGATAGTCTTTGATTTAATACACAATAATTTACATATAAGTCCACATGATCGATTAAATACAATCCCCCACTTAAGTTATATAGGTAAACTTACAATTGTGCATCAATCATAATTTTATGAGTATTCAGACTATTGCTATTATTACTGAATGCATCCCTAAAAAATCCGGTCCATCAAACAACATAGGATCAAAGCAACTTTTGCTACATTTATCGTAAATAAATTCATCAATGGTCACGTATATCGACATAATTGAATGACATGGATCAAGCATGGATGTGTTGCATGGAAATTACATGTAATGTGATCTTAGCATGCCTATTTCCAATTGGTCCAACCTTATACCTTAGTATATCATCCTCAAATAAGTTCATAGATAATAAAAATATCACCTTACAATTGAAAATAACTTTAACCTTAAACATATCCAAATGACAGTAAATATGTCTAATGTAAAAGCATCTCAAATACAAGCTACCATTGAAACCAAATATCCTCTAGAAATACAATCCATATGAGCAGTGTGCTCATGAAAGATATTGGGTGTTAATGCCTTAGTAAGCGGATCCGAAATTATGGAGTTTGTCTCAATGTGCTCTTATCGACACATGTCCACTTTGAATTATATCCTTCACAACCAGGAACTTATGTCAATGTGTTTTAACTTAGTTGAGCTCCTGTTGTTACTGAATATAGAACTACTGAGTTTTGCCACAATATAACTTTAGTTGTCTTTCTTTATCGTATAGAATACGTAGCCCAGTAACAAATTTTCAAAGCTATATTCCATGATTAGATGCTTCACAGCAGGATACAAAGTTTGGTTTCTTAGCATCCAACAAAATCAAAATCAGAATACCATATGATCTCCAACTGATTCGATCTTCTTTATGTGAGCATGTAATATTTTGTTCTCTTTAAATACCCTTTAACCCTATTGACTGCATTCTAATTATCCATCACAGGATTACTTAAATATCTTCCTAGCACCCCAACAATGTACGCAATATTCGGACGCGTACAAATCTAAGCACACATTAGACTCCTTATAGCTGAAGCATAAGGGATCTTCTGCATTTCCTTAACTTCGAGGTCACTTTTCGAGCATTAGTTGAGACTAAATTTGTCTCTCTTACCGAAAGCGGTGTCCCTTGATTTATTGTCTTGCATGCCAGACCTCTTAAGTACTTTATCGATATAGCCATTTTGTAACAATCCAAGAATACCCCGAAAGTGATCCCGGTGTATTTGAATACCAAATACAATAGAGGCATCACCAAGATCTTTCATATCAAAATTGCTTGATAAAAATAGATTGGTTTCGTGCAATATGCCTAAATCATTAGTGGCAAGCAGTATGTCATCAACATATAAAAATAGAAAAATAGTCTTACTCCCACTAAACTTGTGAACCATCAAAATCATTTATCTCAAAACTAAACAAGATAATTGCTTGATGAAATTTGTAGTACCCTTGACGAAAAACTTGCTTGAGGTCATAAATGAATTTCTTTAATTTCGCAAGACATATTTTTCGAGTCTCCTCACACAAAGATTTCTGGTTGCACCATATAGATTGTCTCATCAGTATTACTATTGAGAAACGTTGTCTTAACATCCATTTGATGTAACTCAAGGTCAAAATGTGCAACAAGCACAATAATTGTCCTAAAAAAGTCTTTCGCTGAAATAAAAAAGAAAATCTCTTTGAAGTCGATGCCTTCCTTTTGCGTAAAGCCTTTAACTACAATACGACCCTTATATCTTTCCACATTACCTATCGAATTCCTCTTAGTTTTAAAAATCCATTTGTAACCAATGGACTTCGCACCTTCTGGCAATGGGACATGATCCCAAACTTTATTATCTTGCATAGACTTATACTCTTCATTCATATCATCAATCCACTTTTGAGAGTTAAAACCCTGCATGGCCTGATGGTAATTGATTGTTTCATTTTCCACCATTCCGTTATTTCCTCATGTTCTTGGAGAAATACTATTAAATCATCTGAAATAGCATTTTTCCTTTCGCAACTGGATCTCTTAAATGGCATTGATTTTTAAGGTTGTTTAGTTTGTACTTCTGAAATAATTACCTTCTTTTGGATGGGAGATTCTTCAACACTATCTTGTTAAGGTTCCTAAAATACTTCTTGATCAATGACAGGTATATAAACTTGCACATTTCCAGAATCAAGAGCGATCCTTTCTCAACTTCTTCTTCAAAGACAACATTTCTAACCTTATTTCTCCCCCCTAACTCAACATCCTCAAAAAATGTTGCACTTCCCGTTTTAAAAAATTGACTTGTGCGGGATCATAAAATTCATAGCCCCTCGATCATTCACAACAACCAATAAAGTACCTTTAAACTGTTTTGGAATCCCTTTTTATATGGCCTATGAGGCCTAGCCTTAGTTGAACATCCCTAAACATGGAAGTGCTTTGGACTAGGCTTTCTGCCTATCCAAAGCTCATAAGATGTGCAGATCTATTATTACATTAAGTTAAACTCATCATTTAAATAATAGAGTCCGTAGGGTAAGTTTAAATAACTTGTAAGTCATAAGGTATTGTGACTGTGAAATACGAGTCATTGATAACTAATACTTTAATAATCCCAAATTTAATAATTTACAACATTAGGGGTTGAAGTTATAAATTCCATAATCTTCAAAGATCAACTTAAATTCCTTAATAATATTAGGGGACCTGATTGTGCAATAAACCTAAAGATTTGAAATTGCACATTAGTCCTTGGAATCTTTAAATTTCCATCTCAAGTCCGTTCTCCAAAATCACAACTACTAGGGTTTGAAACCCTAGATTCTCGTCGTCGCCACAATGTTATAACAATGTCGGTGGTGCCATTCTGGTATGCACAGCAGCCCTGAGACACAACTCACCTGCAGTGACCGTCACCCCTCGGCCTCCTCACAAACCGTCTGCAGCTTGGTCTTCGCCGCTCCACAGTAGCAACAGTATTAGCTCGTGGCTCCGAGAACAAGCAGTCACGCGAAGGCAGCTTGCTTGCAGTGCAACCCACTTGCAGCGCCTATGGGCACTGCAATTCCAGTGTCATTGGTGCTCGTTATCAACATCATCCAAACCTATTTCGAAAACTTAATCCACTATTTTTAGAGCAAAATCTCTGTATTCTAATTTAACACCCAAACTCAAAATCCATATACAAAAACCCAAATCACATATATAAAACATATGCATAACAATAATTGAATTCAACCAACCCAAATTCAAAAAATCCATAAATTCAACCCCGAAACTCCAAGTTTTTTAATCTAAATCCCAAAATCAAAACTCAGATGCATATGTTTCAACAGAATCCATTACAGTGAGGAGAATAGGCCAAACGATAGTTGACGAAAAGCTTAGTAAAAAAATGTAATATTCAGTTCATAACTGAATCAGATTGATAATTTTTCGAAATCAATTAAACTTTGAATTTTCAGTACAAATCATACCATTCAATTAAACACAGATCTAATAATAATCCAACGTGATGACTATCTCTAATACCACTTGTTAGTAAATTTATCATAAATAATTATTTATCTATAACCTAAATCATCACGTTGGAATTATCAAGAGTCAAATAACTTAAGTGGAAGCATACCTTAATTAGACATGGTTCATGATGATTGATTCTGTGGTTGACTCTTGTAAATCAATACGTAGTCCTTATTTTCTCTCTGATGATATGATGACAGAATAGAATGAGCAGTACATGTGATTAACCGTATTTATATACTTAATTACCTGTTAACCTAATTCGGTCCATTATGAAATTAGGAACAATGGCCTGATTTCTACACATAAAAGTTCATACTTTAATTCAATACATAAAAACCCAATATACCAAATCTTTATTAGATCACTTCAAATGGACATAACCAAATTTGATAATCTTTTCGATTCAATACACAATAATTTACATATAAGCCCACATGATCGATTAAAACATTACATGTACATATATGTAGAAGCATAAAAAATGATCAGTCATTGCATATAAATTTTGAAAAATCAATGTTTGTGATGTACGCCTCTATACTAGCAAGGGTTGTACAATTCTAATACGAGTAATGCACGTCGAGACGTGAAAGTCGTGCTACACATGTGCGAGCTTTGGAACATAGAAAAAGAAAGAATGAAATGATAAAATTAATTTTTAGTTGGTTTAACACATATTTGATGAGGATTAAAATTTTTAAATCAATCAGTTTTAGTAGTTTTTGATAAAAGTTAATGAAACATTAACCTTTCTTTCATCTGTTGTAGGTGTAGTCCCAAACCTTTCAATTATTGTGCAATTGAAGGATAAATGGATGGAATCTATCAAAATCTTTGTTATTCCATCCAAAAATTGATTTTGCCCTTGTTTGGTGGGAATCAAAATTAGTTTTTTAGAAAATTTTAATAATAGTTGACAAAATTTAAGGTTGAAAGGTCATGGGGTCCATGAAATGTGTGGTTGAAATTAAACTTTGACTTTGACTTAGATTAAAATCTTGATTTTAATACTTGTTAACGTATTAATGAAATGAATTAAAGTTGAAGACTAAAATTTGTGATCCTCGACATTTTAATATTTGTTAACGTATTAATGAAATGAATTAAAGTTGAAGACTAAAATTTGTGATCCTCGACAAGTTGATTAGCAAAAGACACGTCAATCTTTGATGTCTTGTTACTATATTCAAATCTTTATCTTTATAATATATAAAAGTTGGATTGTTCCTACAAACATTTTCCCGTCCATTTTCTATTTCTATAAGTAGTAAGTTCCCATAAAATTAAACAATGTGAATCCAAATAGGATTAGTGTGAATGCAAAATGGATGTATGTCAAATTGAATGCAAAATTTAGATATAAATGTGAAAGCATTTATTGCCTTACACACACACACACACACACACACACATTATGATAGATACTAAATAATGGCTAATATTTTTTTTAATCAATTTTAATTTTATTATTAACACTGATACTCAATGAGTTCAATTAATATTTTTAGTTATCAATATTAAAATTATCATTTAATTACTATTTTTTATTTGTTGTTCTTAATATTATTTGTAACTTTCAATATAAAACTTGTGTTTTAATTATTAACGATCAAATCATTTGTTATCTTTAATACTAAAAATCATATTTTCTGAAATATATAAGTTTTTGAAAAAATACGCTGCTTATAAATAATTTGTAGAAAAAGTTATTGACCGAAGACTAATATTTAATAATTAATATTTTGATTTCTTTCTAGTTAATAATATCAATAGAATGATTAACAATTTTTAATCATTCTTAATTTTAATAAATTTTTAAAGATTATAGGGTATAAAATTTTTCGTATAATTTCGTGATCTCTAACTTTACTCTGTTATTGTATCATGATATTTGAGAGATTTTCAAATTATTATTCTGACTATTTGACTTTGATTTTTTGATAATTATTTTTGTGAAAGGTGATTTTTTTAGAATGTATAGTTAAAAAGTAGTATGAAAAGTTGTAAAAAATATTTTTTAAAATAATGTGTGATTGAGAATGAATTTTCAGAAAAATTGATTCTTGAAAAATAAATTCCACATGAGTAAGTAATAAAGTATTATATCTTATGAGCTAAACAACAGCGCCGCTTTTTATGAATCGAGATGTACAGATGATTTCTTAGTATATAAATTTAAATGTATTTGTGATATACATTCATTAAAATTTAATCAAACCTAACATTTCATGTTACTTAATTTGCTACATTCATTTAAATATATGATCACATGTATTTAATTTGTAATGTTAAAGTAAATTTGGAACGAAATATTTGTTTAATAAATTTAAATATCAAATATTGTAATAAAATAGTTAATAGCTATTCTAATAGTACTATTCAGATAGTGATAAATTATGTATGATAATCTAGAAATTATATTTTTAAAAGATTAATTACTTCAATAGTCATTAAAATTGAATAGTTATGCAAATGGTCATTGAATTATTATTATTATTATTATTATTATTATTTTAAAGTAGTAAGTTGTTAAGTTTCTAGCTATTACAATTGTGGAAACTTAAAAAAAAAAAAAGGCCCCTATTAAGTGCACTTTATTCAAGCCCTAATTTTTTTAAAATTCATTTTCAACTAACATTCTATTTTCTTCAGATCCTGTAGCCTCCTAAGGCTATACTGAAGAAGATAGAGATCATCTTTGCACGCTTCCTTTGGGATTCCAACGAGGGTGTTCATCGCTTGCATTGGAGGAGATGGAAGGATTTATGCGTTCCTACTGATGAGGGTGGTCTTGGCTTCAGACGCCTACAGGATATGGTTGATACTTTCTCGATGAAGCTATGGTGGCCTTTTAGATCGTAGAGATCCTTTTGGGCTCAGTTCATGCTAGGCAAATATTCTATGGGGGCTCATCTTACACTTGTGGTTATTCCACACTAGGCTTCTCCTTCTTGGATGAGGCTAAAGAGGGTTGGACCACTTACTGAGCCACACATTGTGTGGCATCTTGGTGCAAGACAGATATTTTTCTTGCATAATTGTTGGATGGGTGATACTACCTTGGCAGCTTTGTTCCCAGACAGACATCACTCATTGGCGAGTGTGCAGGATTTTTTTGATGACACTGGATGGGATATTGACCGTCTTATTCAGGTCCTTCCACCTATTGTAGTTGCACAGATAGGGGTGTTTTCGTTATGTGTTGACACTCCTAATCGGATTGTTTGGAGGGATAGTTCCGATGGAGATTTACTACCAAGTTGGCTTGGCACTTGGTTCGAGCGGCTCATCAGACCCAGGATTCCTATCGTCTGATGTGGAGTTCTACCCTACCCGTCACAGTCTCTTTCTTCACTTGGAGGTTAGGCAGGGGTTCATCCCTATTGACACAGTTATTCAGAGGTGTATTGGATGCCACTTAGCATCCAGATGTCAGTGTTGCTCACAGATTGAGACTATTACGCATATTTTCACAGGAAGCACTATTTCAGATCAGATTTGGAACCACTTTGGAGATATTTTCTAGGTTCCCATGATTTTGATTGAGGATGTCAAGCAGAGGTTCCAGCGATGGAGGTATTCTGGACGCTATGTTCGACTGGGCCATATTTGCACCGTTATCTACCTTGTCATATTTTAGTTCCTATGGATTGAGAGAAATGATGAGAAGCACAGGGGCATTCGAATGGAGCCGAGGAGGGTTATTTGGAGAGTATACCGGATGCTCTCATTCTTACATATGGGAGACTCCTTAGATCATAGCATTGGCGCGGGGACAAAGTTGTTGCCTCTTTATTTGGTATTATTTTTGCTCCTTCTACACCCTCTCCCCCTATTTTGGTACTTTGGTGTACTCCCTCGGTGGGAGCCTTCAAGCTTAACACTGATGAATACGCTAAGGACGGTGCAGCTAGTGGAGGGGGTATTATTAGGGATCATGATGGGCACTGTATATGGGTTTTTTCTGTATTCTATGGGGACTGCCTTATTCTTGAGGTTGAGCTGCGTGCTATCCTGGATGGCATTCTTCTTGCTCGAAGATTGGGGATTACAGTTATTTGGGTTGAGGCTGATTCTTTAGTGGCTATCCATTGTATCATCTGAGGAGGTGGACCTTGGAGGATTCAGGGCATCCTTAGATAGATCAGATACATCCTTCAGTTTGATAGTGATATTATTTCCCATATCTACCGTGAGGGTAATCAGGTTGCTGACGTGCTTGCATCAGAGGGTTGGGATCAGAGACACTATCAAGAGTATGGACCGCATGATCTACCTCGCAGACTCAGGGCGCTTGTACAGATCGACAGATATGGCCTACCCAGCTACATGGGGCTATAGCTTAGGCTTTATTTTACTTGTACTTTTCATTATTTTTATTGTTAGGGAGCTGAACTCCTACATTTACTGCTTCCTTTGCTTTCTTGGAAGTTATGTTTATGTCTCCCTCCTTTCATGTACTATCTACTATTAATGTTAGCTCCTTGCCCGCATGAGGATAAACTGTGAACGACCCAATCTATTAAAAAAAAAAAAAAAAAAAAAAAAAAAACCTAACATTCTATTAATAAATCTACATATAAGTTATAAAAAAAAGTTACACTTTTTAACAGTTCATTTTACCAAAATTTACTGTTACGAACTACATTATTTGAAATAATGAGTCTCAAACAGGTGCTTAAGTATATATTCTCCACAAAATCATTATTATTAAACTCATTTTGTAGATAATGAGGGCTCAAACAAGTACTAAATATGCTCATGATAGAAAAATATAATACATAAAGGTAGAGCACTTCCAAAAAAGGTATTGACTCATTTTCTTGTCTAAAACACATTTCCTAAAATGGTAATTATAGTATTAATTTACTATTTATAATTCATTTTGGACAAAATTCAGATTTAAAATAATCCAATTGAATGCAAATTTTTAAATAGCTGCATTTTTCAAGCCCCAAAATTTTTTTTTCCGTCTTCCCCTCTTGAAATTCAATTACATTTTTTTTAAATTCGTAAAAAAAAAAAAAATCTGAGGATGAAATATCACTTAAAAATATTTTTATTTTAAAAATAGGAAATGAAAAAGGATGAAATAAGAACGTTCATCAATCTATTTCCCTTTTCTTTTCTTTTTCGTTTTAATAAAATTATGAGCGTATGTCACAAATATATCTATTTTTTTTTACTTATTTCAAATTTTATTTATATGTAATTTTTATTTTCCATTTTATGTTTTAAATCAATTCAAATTACAATATTTAAAGAAATTCTTGGAATGACAAACATATAAACCGTAAAAAAATTTAAAAAAAATTATGGTATGTGTAATGTATCTTTGTAATTAATTATCTTCCTTCGTTTCTCATTTTTAATTAAATATTCGTTTCATATGTTAACATATAAATTTAATAAATGTAAGTAACAAATGATCGTGCATCGCACAGGTATAACATCAGTTAGTACAATGAAAGTGGAGTAAATTACTTTTTCAAGTATTTTGTATTTTAAGCTGTATTTAACAAGTATTTAAACAATTATGAAATTGAAAAGTACATTTTTCTTTACATATTTGATAGTGTTTTGTGCAGAAAGTGGAATAATGCTAACAATTAAAAAGGACTTAGACGATGTATAGGGAACAACAACCTCTTGAGAAAGTCCCAACAAGGGGTATGTGTTTACAAAGATTACAATGAAAAATGAAATGCCTCCAAGGAGTACAAGCACACTGAATTGTAAAGTAATTAAAAGTTAAACAAGGAAAACTTAAAAGAAACAAAATTACATTTTCTGTGTTTTGAGAGTGAGTGATCGGATCCTTGTGTCTACACTTTCTTCTTGCTTTTATACTTCCTTGACGGTTTTTCCTTTACTCTCGTTCGAAAACTATTCATCGCCCAGTAACTACCCACTTTCTTCTAGCGGATGACTTTTCAAAACTACCACATTAACTGCTGCCATTACTCAACCAAATTTCTTGGATCGTGGGACATGATGAGATTTCCCAGTAACTGTTTGATAACCATTGCCTTAAATGATAATGACATATTCCAATCGCCCAGATTTTGGGCGTCTTCTAGGCTTTGGCGATGTTGGACCTTTACCTAATCAATCCACTTTGGGCCTTAGCTCAATAAATCTGATTTGGGCCTCCACATGGCCCTATTTGGGTCCATTCTTTGGATTCCTTAAATGAGCCACATTTTTTTATGTCAACAATTACCCCAATATGGTCAAATTAATCTTGTGTCATCTTCATCTTCTACATTTTCTCCATGACATTTGGAGTCCAAAAAGGTGAAAAACTCCAATCATACCTTTTGCTCGGCGGAAACTTTATATTCCAAAAAGATATATTATCACATTGCATTATCGCACACGTAATCCTCAATATCCTTAAAAGATATATCATCACGTTGCCTTGTTACCTCCACATTCTACTTTCTATTACATCATCTGCATCTATAAGTCCACTGTTCATCTTCTTGCTTCCCACTCAAACTCTCATTCTCTGAAAGAATTCGAAAGCTTACACTTTGTGATAAATGGCATCCTCAAAGAATCTTTTTGATAACTCTGTTAGCTTCGAAGACCTTCAGGAACTTTTGACAAAACTCTATGTCGATCAAGCATCTCTTTTACTTGCTAACCCTGACCTTCATGAATTCTACTTGGGTCTAGTGTTCAATGACATGGACTCCATTGATCGAATAGCGGTGGCACATTCATTCTCGTGTACTCAAGAACCTCCTTTCTCGAACCCTTTCCCGTTAAAACAAATTCGAGATAAGGGTATTCGAACTTGGCCCAAGGCTGATACTATTTTCCATCTTTGGCATACACTTTTGATGAAACACTGCCCACTCTTTGATCGTGCTAGAATTTCCAACGTCCTAGGAATTGCTACACGTCCTTCAATTTATGACTCTATGCTTTTTCACACTGTTTTGAGCTTCTAGTCTTCTGAATACAACACTTTTATTTTTCCCATGGCCCATTGTCCATCACTCTGAGGAATGTTGGTCAACCTTCCACCATTGGGCGATATCATCTCTCATGTCATTCTGATTTCTTCTATCGCCCAAAAAATTGACAAGAAATTTACAGACTCCTATTTGGGAATGCAGAAACTTTACAACAACTCCAGTGCTAAGCCCACCCATGCAGGAGCGCGTGGCCTTTCTTCAGGGCTGGCTTTGCAGGTATGTCCTCTATGTTCCCATCCTTAAGCCCTCTAAGTCTTATTTTCCTATAGCGCATGAGTTAGCGCGGGGTAGAACTTTAAATCTTTGCTCACTCTTCTTGGTTGTATGGCTTCTCTCCAAACTCAAATGAGGATTATTGCATCTCCCACTGGCAATGGGTCTCTTTGGCTTACTCAATTGTAGTTCAGAGCATACTTCCCACAATTTTGTATCGCTTCGACTCGTCCTCGGTCTTTTAGTTGCTATGGGCTAATCATCAACAAATTGATTCCAGTTGATATGTCCAATAGGGACATTTTTACATTCTATTACAATTTAAATTCCATTCCTACCTTTTTTCCCTTTCTTCGCTCATCAAGTGCCAGTCTACGTACAAGCTCCTTCTACTTTAGATGACATGGGATCCTATTTACCTGTTTAGGGTCAGTACTTGATTGGGAGAGAGTTATTTCATGACATTCTTACTGGGACAAATGCCAAGGCGGGAGTTGAGATTTATACCCCTCGGTTTTTTGCTTGTCAACTTGCTTTTGGCCAAACTTGGCCTACCCCTCCTTGTTACTCCAAGAGTCTCAAAGAGCATTTCCGTACTGTCAATAAGGTAGAGGCTCAAGGTATTGATGCTCGTAACGCTCTCTTGATCAATGGTTTCTCTTTAGCTCTGTTTTAATCCAACTTCTGTTATTCACCCCTTTTTTTTAGCAATACTGGCCATTAGTGAAGCGTAGATTGTTCCTCACCAATGTCAGCCATGCTTTTCATTTACTCTATGGGTTAAGGGCTTCTACAACTTCTGCTTCTCCCACTTCTGCTCCTATTTTGTTTGTACCTTTATCTATCAGGAGTCCTACAAAATATCCACCTGCTCCATCGCTCGTTCCAAATGCTCTACAGTAGATTCTCTTCAACATAGTTCCCCATCTACTCAAGTTGTGACTAAGGATGCGTCTTTCGTAAAAGGCCAGCTTCAGACCCATCAGAGAAGTCTGATGATGATAAGGATGATGATGATGTCCCTCTCATCATCAGAAGGAAGGTATTTCAAGCGTATAATCTTGTTTACTCTTCTAACAAGATTTATATGAAAATATCTTAACATGTCAATATTTAACTTTTATCTTATCAGAAGAATCCTACCTCCCCTTCAACAACTCTTATTCCACTTCTTCCTTTAAGCCCTCCTGCATCTTTGCCATCCTAAGAGGGGATTTTTTCTGAGGAAGAAATTAAAGGCCAAGAATCTTTGATCGCCCACTAGAATGGAGAACCCTCACCTTTCCATGGAATTGACCTCCCAAGCGTGGAACCAGAAGGTAGACTTTTGATTTTTCTTTTGTTTGTATCATTGGCCTTTAATTCATTATTATTTGTTTCTTGCAGAGGTGTCCACCAATTTTCTTGTTGCAAATGATCTTGGTCGTCCAGATAAGGGGCAGACTCCACAAGCAGTGGAATCATCCAGTGTCATACCCCGATTTTCTTCTTCCAAAGTTGTTGATGAGGTAATCTTTATTTTATCTTTCAATATTCACTGTAAAGAAAATGCTAAATAGTTGCATTTTTCTTTATAGGATGCTAACATCATTTTGCTCTCCATTCAGGACTTGTTCAATTCTTGGGAACAAGTTAAAGTAGGCAGTACCTCTTACTCTTCTTCAGCCATTTGTCCTTTTGCTGTACCTACTGCATTTTCAGAGGAGAACATGACAGTTCTCAGCTACTACCATGTTGCTAGTCAACGAGATAAATTTGAATAGTTGAGCATACAAATGGATTAATCTCTTGAACTTCCTTCGCTCAAACTTCCACTCGATATTAAACCAGCTCTGAAGATTATCCACTCTGAAATAAGCTCTTTGCTGGCTAAAAATGTGGAGTTAAAGGCCCAGAAGGCTCAGTATGTATGTTCCATGAATGAGAAAGAATATCTTCATCATGAAATTGAGAAAGCTAAGAGAATTTTAAATGAGCTTTCTTGTGATGTCATGGTTCAAGATTCCTTAATAATGAGTTTGGCTGCTGAGATGAAGGAACTCCAAGAAAGAATGGACGATTGCAAAGCTAGGTTGGCTGCCAATAAGTGGAACACTTCTCAAGAACTTGAATGAACTAAGTCTTCGCTTGAGCATTATTCAAGCCTGGAAATTGACGAAGGTCTTATAGCTGAGCTTTCTACTGCATTCATTAACCAATATAATGAATGGGAAAATTTTAGAGAACAAATGCTTTTTCTTTGAGGTAAATTGTAATTAAGACATTAATGTCTTGACTTTTGGTAGAAAGATCTCATCCTTTGCTTTGTTTTGATAAAATTGTTTTAATTTTATGATGGCAGCCAATGCCTTATGTGCTTTGTGTTATCTAAATATTCTAAGTCATATGCTCCATTAGGAAACAGTTTTTTCACTTTATATGGCCCTTCCTAATGGGGTGACCATTTCTATATTTTGGATCTTTGCTATCCAAAGGGAGTATCGTCTTCCAAACTAAATCACACATGCTAAAGAACTTGACTATAACTTTTTATTATAATACTCAACCTTTTTTCGCTTTTGAACTTGCAATCTATTCAGGACGTCCAACTTCAATTCGTCCAATTCTAATAAATTTTGTGCCAATGATTCTGCATGTTCATCTTCACTCAAATTACTATGCAATTTCACTCTAATTGACTGCATATCAATCTCCATTGACAATATTGTTTCTTATCCATAAGTAAGTTGAAAAGTTGTTACCTTAGTGCTTGAGCATGAAGATGTTCTATAAGCCCACGACACTTTATTCAAGAATTCATCCCAATTCCTGGCATTTTCATCTTTTGTTTTCCTTATTATATTTTTTAGAACCTTATTAGAAGATTCTCCCCTCCTATTAGATTGGGCATAATAGGGTGAAGAATTTACCAACATAAATCCAAATTCGCATAAGCATTCCTTCACTTGATCTCCATTTAAAGAGGTTCCGTGATCAATCGTTAAAGTTTGGGATATCCCAAATCTATAAATAATATGATCACGAATATACTCTACGATATTCTTCTGAGAAATCTCCTTTAAAGGTATTGCTTCTACCCATTCAGTGAAGAAATATGCTGCAACTATTATAAACATGCGTTGCTTGGATGATGGGGGATATATCTTCCCAATAAGATCTACTGCCCAACTTTTGAACAGCCAAGGCTTAATAATAGGTGCCATTTTGTTGTTGGTACTCTTTGAATTGGGTCTTGTTTTTGATACGCTAGATAGCTTTTGGCATACTAAACGCACAATTCTCCCGTTTTGGGCTAAAAGTACCCACTCCTAATAATAAACCATCTTATTCTTTGGTCAGCTTGATGAGCCCCATATATTCCCTTATGAACTTCAGACATGATTGTTCTGGCCTCTTGCAAACTCACACATTTTAGTAATATGCCATATGAGCATTTCTTGTATAACTCCTCATCTCTTAGTACATAATTTAACGAGTGTAGCTTCATTTTCTTATTATTCTCTTTGTTAGGTTCTTTCAAAAACCTTTTTTATTTCTCCTCTCCAATCCACTACATCTCCATTTTTGTATGGAATGAATGCCCATCGTTCTCGCTCTCCGTTGAATTATGGGGAATATTACTCCATATTCACAAGTGGGTTCCAAATTTAGCACCTTTGAATAACCCAAAGCCATTTGGGCTAATACGTTTGCTAAGTCATTGTACATCTTGTTAACATATTGAAGTTCCACTTGATCAAATTCTTTCAATAATTCTTGGACGATTTCATATTGGCCTATGACAGAATCACTTTGACATTTAAAATTGCCAACCAATTGATAAAAATTGGGGATCGCCATTGATAATTACATTCTTTATTCCCAACTCTATTAATAGCTCTAAAGCCTACAGTCAATGCTTCATAATTAGCTTGATTGTGGTACATATTCTATCCAAATTGCTAGCAAACTTGCAATAAACCCCCCAATGGATTTATTAACACTATTCCTACCCCTGCATCTCCAGCGGTTTTTGATCTGTCAAAGTATAGAACCCAAGGTTTAAATTCAAATGAATCGATCTCTAGCTCAATTTCTTTAGGTACATCTAGGCATGGATGATCGGCCAAAAAATTAGTCAACACTTGATTTTTAACTGCCTTTTGGGATATGTATTGTATTCAAGTTCCGATAGTGCCAACGTCCAAAGACCAATTCTTTTATGTAAAATACGGCGAGAAAACTTGTACTTAACCAAATTTACTTTAGAAACTAAATAGACAATTATAGCTGTAAATAAGCCCTTATTTTTGTACATGTAAAATACAAAACAATGCAAAACATTACTTTTCAATAGCAGAATAATTACATACACATTTTGTTAACTGTCTAATAAGGTAATAAATGGCCCTTTCTTCACCAAATTGGTCTTCT
This sequence comes from Ligustrum vulgare, assembly GCA_963555705.1. NCBI lineage: Eukaryota > Viridiplantae > Streptophyta > Magnoliopsida > Lamiales > Oleaceae > Ligustrum > Ligustrum vulgare. The sequence continues at coordinate 26,508,319 of OY743182.1, forward strand.
TGCGCGACCATTCCGGCTACTGATTCTTGTTCAGCAGATATGTATACTTTCATTGGTTGTCCTTTGATAGGTGAGACTAGCACTAGTGGACTTGATATATATGTTTTCAGGGTATCAAAAGTCTTTTGATGCTCTTCCTTCCAGACGAATTAGTCCTGATTTCTCAGCTTTAAAAGAGGAAAAAACCTTTTGTTCACCCTGCATAATTAAAGATAAAATGTCTCATAAAGTTTACTTGGCCAAGAAACCTTTGCAATTATTTCTTGTTGCCGGTAGTTTGGACTCTAAAAAGGCCATTGATTTATTTTTATCAAGTTCAATTCCTCTTTCATGCACTAAAAAACCAAGAAAATTTCTTGCATTAACACCAAATGCACATTTCAAAGGGTTCAATTTCAGTTCGTATTGCCTCATTTGCTCAAATGACCGGTTTAATTGTTCAAAATGGTCTTCTTCTTTAAGAGATTTGACCACTATGTCATCTACATAGACTTCAACAAAGTCACATATCATGTCATGAAAAATTAAATTCATCGCTCTTCGATAAGTGGCCCATGCGTTTTTCAGGCCGAAAGGCATAACTACCCATTCAAAATATCCTAAAGCTCCAGGGCATCTAAAGGAATTTTCATGTACATCTTCTTCAGCTATATAAATTTGATTATATCTTGAGTACCTGTCCGTAAAAGAGTACATTACATGTCCAGCAGTTGAATTTACTAAAGAATCTACCGTAGGCATTGGATATTCATCTTTGGGCGTTGCTAAGTTTAAATTTCTAAAATCTATGCACACCATAATACTACCATTGTTTTTTAAGACATGCACGATATTAGATAACCATTTGAAATACCTGGCTATTCTAATAAAACTTGTTTTTAACAATCACTCTATTTCTTTCTTTACTTCAGGCAATATGTTAGGGGCAAAACACCTAGAAGGTTGTTTATAAGGTTTAATATTTGGTTTAGTTGGTAATCTATGTTCTACCAAACTTTTATCTAAACCAGGCATGTGTTCATATTCTCAAGCAAAACAATATTTGTATTCTTCTAACAAAGTAATTAATTTATCACTTACCTCTTGGCTAAGCGCTTGGCTGACAAATGTTGGGCTATCTTCCCCTTCATTACCAATGTTCACCTTTATCAAAGGATTTTGTGCTTGAGCATGCCCAAGTTTTTCTATCCCCATTACTTCATCGTCCAAATTCTTTGTGGACATTAACTCCTCTAAGCAATCTACCTTGTTAACTTCTCAGCCATTATTCTGCTCCAACTTGAACACTGCTAATTTGTTCTTTAAGGTTGTCAGTGTTGCTTCTTCTTTTGTTTTCTCTTTACATCCATTATTGATTGACATCAATTTGGCTTTGAAGGCCTGAATCTCGGACATGTCCATTGGTTGCTGAAAATTCATTAGAATTCTTTGGTGATCTTTTTGCCAATTTCTGGCTCTTCAAGGGCTACTATGTTTGGCCTCATTTGATTGAACATTTCAGTAAGTGCGTCCACTGAAATGGCTCTTCACTCCGTGTGACAATTTGAGATTCTTCCCCATCTTGAATTGCTCAGACAGGTCCATAATTTCCTTCATAGATGAATCTCTCCACTAAGTTTGCTTCTGAGCGACAAATGGTCTATGATCGACTTGCACTACCTTTGCCTCACCTTTATCGTTCCAAAAAACTAAGCATTAATGGAGAAAAGAAGGTATACAATGATTCCCACATACAATGGCCTTAAGTGTTTTGTTAATTTCATAGTTGGCCTCTTAATGATGACCTATTCAGCTGCATCTATTTCCACTTCCTGCTTGTCTTCTATTGAATCAACTTCCCATGATAAATTCACATGCAATATTTCACAATGAGTATCTGCAGTTTGAACCTCCTTTTTACTTTCCTTTATCGCTTCCTCTTTAGTTATCCAGCCTGTAGAGGGAGGCGGTATCCTTGAAGGTGAGCCATACTTCTCAGAACAAGGTACCCTCACCTTTCTTTTGCTTGTCCTATATAATATGTAGTAATCAAAAGAATGCCTAGATGGTTCGCCCAATAACTCAACCTCGCGAACACCTTCCTGGTATAGTTGTTTCAATAAGTTATTGTACGAAACTCCCCTTCTTCATCTCTCTACTTCTAAGTCAATTTCCTCTTCAATGTCAGTCATACCATTGTCTTCTTCTCCATCATATACCTCTTGAGATGTGAGATGTTTGGCCTTCTTCATATTCCAGCATGCACGCTTCTTCCTCATTATCTTCCCTTTCCTCTTCTTCATTTTCTTTACTTTTGAATTCATTGGCTTGTAAATAATTATTAGCCATGACAGGAGGTAGAGTACCAAATTAAATAGTGAGGGGTCACCCTAGATCCTCTTCATCTTCATCCTTTTTACCACGTTCGAATGTTGACTTTCCAGAAGAACTTTCTGGTGCTACTTCCATTGATTCCCCCATACTGGCTTCTTAATGATCTTTTAGAACATTTTTATTAGCCACTTTGAGTAAATTCGGTATTTCAAGGCATAATGACCCCTGCTGTGGTCTCATCATCTATCCATAGTTCCTTAGGAAATGCCTTTATTGTGTCCTGGTCATTCCATTAAAAGGTTCAATGTAGCGACCGAGAATTTTTCACGACTTATTTAAATAAATATTATTTTTTTAAATGTGTCGCTACGACTTTGTCCATTTATTTTAAAAACGTGATCGTCTAGCCAATGAAGTAAAATTAATTATTTCAAATTTATCTTATTTCGACTTTCAAATTTTATTCAAAAGTCTCTCATTTTCATTATTTATCTTTAAGTCCAATTTTTAATTAAATGAAGTCAAATTATTTTAAATCCAAAATATTTAATCCCCAATTCACATTCATTTTAATCCCAAAATTTCCTCCCTAACTTCTACTTTCATATTCAAGCACATTTTCCCCATTATCTCTACCCAATCCCTCACAATTAGCCATTCAACCTAATTACATCCCACGTTTTCTTCTCTTCCCACCCATTTCATCATCATCAATCACCATACTTTACACTACTTTCCATTTCATTTTCCACCTAATCCTCCACCACAAAGCTCCATTTATGAATCCACCAAGCCTCATTTACAACCACATTCAGAACCATAGCCAAGAATGAAATAGCCTCAATCCCAAAATTTCGTTCCTCAATCAACCATTATATTCTTGTCAATCCCATTCATACTTCCTTTCCCTAATCAACCAAGTAAATTTCTGAAATTCTGTTAGCAAACCAAGCTCATCACAATTTCCTCACATTTTTTTTATTTCTTCCCAGAAATTATCTCCTTCCAGTTTCATGCTATTCAGTTATGGATAATTATTAATTCCCAAAATCCTTCCTCTTTAATCAGCCATTACCCCTTGTAACTCCCTTCAATCTCACCATCCTTCCATAATCTTGATCAGAAGCAAACCAATACATATACATTCCTATTCTCCCTTCCTCACAATATTCACAGCAACCAATCTGCAAGATCGAATTCCACGCACTCAGTGCCTCTAATCCTAATTAATAGGACTATGGGATATTGAGAGTGTCGCCTCGATTTAATTAATGAATCGAAGGAGACAAAAGAGAATTCAATAGAAAACAATGTCATCACCATCGAGCCGCCGCCTATCACCCACGGCCACGCCACCAGCCACCACTGCTCGAAACCACCAAGCCGCTGCCTCTCTCTCACCGCCTCCAAACCCGTCCACAACAACCTGCACAATTCGAACCCACTAATCACCACCACCTGAACCGCAATTACCGAACAACCACCGTCACATTTCATCAACCACTTCACCCTCACCCCCCGCTGCAACCACAGTCAACTCCACCATCATCATCATCACCACAATACACAAACAACACAACCAGCCCAATCAGCCACCGCAACCAACACCGGGATCACCACCACCGCACGACACCACTGCCCAAACACCCCAGTACCAAACCAACTCCATATCAAACCCAAAACCCAAAATTAACTTACCCAAGCTACTCACCTTCGACCGTCGCTTCTTCGACCGGAGTTTCACCGAAAATGGTAATCCTAGATCCGAAATCAAGCCTCGGTTTTCACCCTGTTTTGACACCCAATGTTGAGCACATAACCTCCCCACCATCCGCCTTCGGCGCCGCCAAGTGATGGCGGTGATTCCGCCGGAGATGGCGCCTGCAGCGCCACCGGAGAGGAGAGCTTCTCCCCTCTCTCGCCCTTCTCTCTCTGCCTCTGATTTCAGAATGGGATAGAGAGAGAAAGATATTTTGATTTAATATTTTGATCTTTCAGAAATTACCCCTTAAGCCCCCACGTTTGAAAAGTGATCATTTCTGTCCCTCAAGTCTCAGAATCATTCAATTCAGTCCTCACAATGTTTAAAATGTCTTATTTCAGCCCCTACTCTTAAATTAAGTTATTTCAGTCCTTTAGTTTTAAAATGATTTTAATCAGCCACTCCATTTTTAAAATCTATTATTTCAGCCCTATAGTTTAATATTAGTTTTGAGTTTCAACTCAACTTTTAAATTATTCATTTAGTCCCCCAACTGTTAAAATAATAATTTCAGTCCCTAAAGTTCTAAGTCATTTAAATCAGTTTTAAAAGTATTAAATTGGACTTATTATTTTAAGTTATGCTAGACGAGGCGCTTGGACATTTAGAAGAACAACGTGATTTTTCTTGCTCAACTGTCAGACTCGTGATTTGAGGTAGACTCTAATCTACAAATTTACATTTTTCAAAAGTGCGCATCAATAATTATTTGGATTATAAGTTTAGCATGTATGATTGTGTTCATGAGAATTACTTGCTTAAATGCATGAGAACTTGAACTTTTATGTTCATGAGAATTACTTGCTTAAATGCATGAGAACTTGAACTTTTATGTTCATGAGAATTACTTGCTTAAATGCATGAGAACTTGAACTTTTATGTTCATGAGAATACTGGTGATCGTTAGGCACCTGAGAACTTGAATATCATGATTATGTGTTTTAATTTATAATGTTAAATGATTATTATGCGCGAGTCTACTGAGTATTTCTATGAAATACTCACGTTTTCCAAAAACAAATTTTGCAGATGACGGAGTCGGCGGCGAGGCGTGCGATGGTGGCAATTATTGAGATTTTAGAAATATTTTATTTGAAAGTGAAACTTATTTATTCATGTTTTGTTCCAAGAATAATTTTTCAAATCATTTCAATATTTGAATTGTTTCATAAATGTCGTCAATTTAATTATTTATCGTTACTTTACTTTAAAACTTAAGATTTAATTTTTATGAATTGTTTTAATTAAATTGATTAAAATTTAGTTTCCGCTTTAACTTTTAAACAATGGATGTGATGTTTTATAAATTCATTTATTCCGCAAAAATGTTGTTTCAAAGGTTTCAAATAATAAATATGATGTTTGAGATTTTTAATTATTTCCGCAATAAAATCAGATTTAAAGGACGAAGTGGCGTCCCGGGCTCCGCGGAATTCGGGGCGTTACAGCGTGGTATCAGAGCGGGTCTACGTTTCTGTAGACTTGCAAATTTTGAAAAGAGAATTTTTTTTTAAGAAAAATAATAATAAATAATATTTTGACGACAATGTTTTGACGACTTTTGCCACTGCCATCGTTCGCTCCGCCAACTCCGAAGGTAAATGATTTTATCATGAAATTTATGTGATGATGATTTCGGATACATGAGAAATGAAGTATTTTGAGAATTTGATGAGAAAGAATGAGAAATATTTTTGTATCCGAAATAAGAAATAAGAAAGAAAGAAAGAAAACGAGTTTGAGCATAATTTGAAAGAGTTTTTAAATATTTTTACGTCCTCGTAATTTTAACTAAGAGAAATGGATAAACCCCGCCTAATTGGACTTTGCATAACTGGTTTAGGACATGGCACCTTTCACAAGAAGTCAACTGAAGAATTTAGATCTAGTATATGCTCCTATCAAAGGGATATCACACTATGTACGTAGATGTTGCATCAGTCGGAAATGGTTACTGTATATTTGTCCTGATTGATGATTATAACTCTGATTTTTTTTGGAAAATAGTGATTTAATTGGAATTTGGAGACTAGATCATATTCTATTTCATGATTGAATTAGGTTATGTTACACATACACCAGAGATTTAATTTTGAGATTAGATTAGACATGAAGTTGAAGCTTATAGTAGCAAGAAGAAAGAATTGAACTTTGGGTTTTTGATAATATAATGATGCTTAGACTTATTATTGGGTTAAGTTTTGTCTTCTTGCTTAAGCATTTGATTGAGATTTGGATGAAAGGATTTAAAGTTTTGAATAAATAACCACTGACAATATTTATGGAATTGATGAACTGAATTTTCCAACATTAATTGGATATGTTTTTCATTGTATTCATGGACGGTATTTTGGTTTATCCTAGAGATAGTAAACAATATGAGGAACATTTGAGGATTTTGTTGGAGACACTTCGAGATTATGAAAGGGAAATTTTGGTTGACCTTTGAACAATGAGGAAATATTATTTTTCAAGTATAGGATTGTTGAGAGTTATTGGTTGCGGCTTAGGTTAGCATGAGTGAAGTATTGAACGGAGTATCAATTTGGAGTTAAAGTTTTGATAATTTTGGAGATTGTTATTTATAAACATCCTGATTGGTGAAGTGTGCAATCGATTAAGTATCAATGTAAATGTGGAGTTATATGATCATTTCAGGCATACATAGGAAATACCAATAGATTCTCGTATACGATAAGCTGATGATATTATGCTGATTTGTGGATAACATGCTATTAGGCATATTACACGGAAAAATATTGATGTGAGTTGAAATGTTACAATTGATCTTGGGTTATTCGTTATAAGAAGTTTGAGAAGAATGATGATAAACTTCATAATTGATTATTATGGTGCGACATGATTTCTGAAAGAAATAGTAGAGATTAATAAAGAGGTTTCTCTAGTCAAAGTCCAATGGGGTACACAAGGTAGTGCTGAAACTACTTGAGAAAAGAAAGAAGAAAGAAGTCTGGCTTAATACCCAGATATATTTAGATCAAGAAAGTTTAAAATTTCGAGGACGAAATTATTTTAAGTGGAGAAGGTTGTAGCGATCGAGAAATTTTCAAACATAAAAGATTTGTTTTACCAAACTCGTCGCTACGAATCTCCAAATATTATTCAAAAACCAGCGCTCTTGTCTAGTCATATTAATTTTTTTAAGTTTTTAAGAAAGAAGAAATTTTGAAGTACCAAAGTATTTTAGATCAAGAAAATTTTTAAATTTCGGGGACGAAATTATTTTAGGGTGGTAGGGTTGTAGCGACCGAGAATTTTTCACGACTTATTTAAATAAATATTATTTTTTTAAATGTGTCGCTACGACTTTGTCCATTTATTTTAAAAACGTGATCGTCTAGCCAATGAAGTAAAATTAATTATTTCAAATTTATCTTATTTCGACTTTCAAATTTTATTCAAAAGTCTCTCATTTTCATTATTTATCTTTAAGTCCAATTTTTAATTAAATGAAGTCAAATTATTTTAAATCCAAAATATTTAATCCCCAATTCACATTCATTTTAATCCCAAAATTTCCTCCCTAACTTCTACTTTCATATTCAAGCACATTTTCCCCATTATCTCTACCCAATCCCTCACAATTAGCCATTCAACCTAATTACATCCCACGTTTTCTTCTCTTCCCACCCATTTCATCATCATCAATCACCATACTTTACACTACTTTCCATTTCATTTTCCACCTAATCCTCCACCACAAAGCTCCATTTATGAATCCACCAAGCCTCATTTACAACCACATTCAGAACCATAGCCAAGAATTAAATAGCCTCAATCCCAAAATTTCGTTCCTCAATCAACCATTATATTCTTGTCAATCCCATTCATACTTCCTTTCCCTAATCAACCAAGTAAATTTCTGAAATTCTGTTAGCAAACCAAGCTCATCACAATTTCCTCACATTTTTTTTATTTCTTCCCAGAAATTATCTCCTTCCAGTTTCATGCTATTCAGTTATGGATAATTATTAATTCCCAAAATCCTTCCCCTTTAATCAGCCATTACCCCTTGTAACTCCCTTCAATCTCACCATCCTTCCATAATCTTGATCAGAAGCAAACCAATACATATACATTCCTATTCTCCCTTCCTCACAATATTCACAGCAACCAATCTGCAAGATCGAATTCCACGCACTCAGTGCCTCTAATCCTAATTAATGGGACTATGGGATATTGAGAGTGTCGCCTCGATTTAATTAATGAATCGAAGGAGACAAAAGAGAATTCAATAGAAAACAATGTCATCACCATCGAGCCGCCGCCTATCACCCACGGCCACGCCACCAGCCACCACTGCTCGAAACCACCAAGCCGCTGCCTCTCTCTCACCGCCTCCAAACCCGTCCACAACAACCTGCACAATTCGAACCCACTAATCACCACCACCTGAACCGCAATTACCGAACAACCACCGTCACATTTCATCAACCACTTCACCCTCACCCCCCGCTGCAACCACAGTCAACTCCACCATCATCATCATCACCACAATACACAAACAACACAACCAGCCCAATCAGCCACCGCAACCAACACCGGGATCACCACCACCGTACGACACCACTGCCCAAACACCCCAGTACCAAACCAACTCCATATCAAACCCAAAACCCAAAATTAACTTACCCAAGCTACTCACCTACGACCGTCACTTCTTCGACCGGAGTTTCACCGAAAATGGTACTCCTAGATCCGAAATCAAGCCTCGGTTTTCACCCTGTTTTGACACCCAATGTTGAGCACATAACCTCCCCACCATCCGCCTTCGGCGCCGCCAAGTGATGGCGGTGATTCCGCCGGAGATGGCGCCTGCAGCGCCACCGGAGAGGAGAGCTTCTCCCCTCTCTCGCCCTTCTCTCTCTGCCTCTGATTTCAGAATGGGATAGAGAGAGAAAGATATTTTGATTTAATATTTTGATCTTTCAGACATTACCCCTTAAGCCCCCACGTTTGAAAAGTGATCATTTCTGTCCCTCAAGTCTCAGAATCATTCAATTCAGTCCTCACAATGTTTAAAATGTCTTATTTCAGCCCCTACTCTTAAATTAAGTTATTTCAGTCCTTTAGTTTTAAAATGATTTTAATCAGCCACTCCATTTTTAAAATCTATTATTTCAGCCCTATAGTTTAATATTAGTTTTGAGTTTCAACTCAACTTTTAAATTATTCATTTAGTCCCCCAACTGTTAAAATAATAATTTCAGTCCCTAAAGTTCTAAGTCATTTAAATCAGTTTTAAAAGTATTAAATTGGACTTATTATTTTAAGTTATGCTAGACGAGGCGCTTGGACATTTAGAAGAACAACGTGATTTTTCTTGCTCAACTGTCAGACTCGTGATTTGAGGTAGACTCTAATCTACAAATTTACATTTTTCAAAAGTGCGCATCAATAATTATTTGGATTATAAGTTTAGCATGTATGATTGTGTTCATGAGAATTACTTGCTTAAATGCATGAGAACTTGAACTTTTATGTTCATGAGAATTACTTGCTTAAATGCATGAGAACTTGAACTTTTATGTTCATGAGAATACTGGTGATCGTTAGGCACCTGAGAACTTGAATATCATGATTATGTGTTTTAATTTATAATGTTAAATGATTATTATGCGCGAGTCTACTGAGTATTTCTATGAAATACTCACGTTTTCCAAAAACAAATTTTGCAGATGACGGAGTCGGCGGCGAGGCGTGCGATGGTGGCAATTATTGAGATTTTAGAAATATTTTATTTGAAAGTGAAACTTATTTATTCATGTTTTGTTCCAAGAATAATTTTTCAAATCATTTCAATATTTGAATTGTTTCATAAATGTCGTCAATTTAATTATTTATCGTTACTTTACTTTAAAACTTAAGATTTAATTTTTATGAATTGTTTTAATTAAATTGATTAAAATTTAGTTTCCGCTTTAACTTTTAAACAATGGATGTGATGTTTTATAAATTCATTTATTCCGCAAAAATGTTGTTTCAAAGGTTTCAAATAATAAATATGATGTTTGAGATTTTTAATTATTTCCGCAATAAAATCAGATTTAAAGGACGAAGTGGCGTCCCGGGCTCCGCGGAATTCGGGGCGTTACAGCGTGGTATCAGAGCGGGTCTACGTTTCTGTAGACTTGCAAATTTTGAAAAGAGAATTTTTTTTTAAGAAAAATAATAATAAATAATATTTTGACGACAATGTTTTGACGACTTTTGCCACTGCCATCGTTCGCTCCGCCAACTCCGAAGGTAAATGATTTTATCATGAAATTTATGTGATGATGATTTCGGATACATGAGAAATGAAGTATTTTGAGAATTTGATGAGAAAGAATGAGAAATATTTTTGTATCCGAAATAAGAAATAAGAAAGAAAGAAAGAAAACGAGTTTGAGCATAATTTGAAAGAGTTTTTAAATATTTTTACGTCCTCGTAATTTTAACTAAGAGAAATGGATAAACCCCGCCTAATTGGACTTTGCATAACTGGTTTAGGACATGGCACCTTTCACAAGAAGTCAACTGAAGAATTTAGATCTAGTATATGCTCCTATCAAAGGGATATCACACTATGTACGTAGATGTTGCATCAGTCGGAAATGGTTACTGTATATTTGTCCTGATTGATGATTATAACTCTGATTTTTTTTGGAAAATAGTGATTTAATTGGAATTTGGAGACTAGATCATATTCTATTTCATGATTGAATTAGGTTATGTTACACATACACCAGAGATTTAATTTTGAGATTAGATTAGACATGAAGTTGAAGCTTATAGTAGCAAGAAGAAAGAATTGAACTTTGGGTTTTGATAATATAATGATGCTTAGACTTATTATTGGGTTAAGTTTTGTCTTCTTGCTTAAGCATTTGATTGAGATTTGGATGAAAGGATTTAAAGTTTTGAATAAATAACCACTGACAATATTTATGGAATTGATGAACTGAATTTTCCAACATTAATTGGATATGTTTTTCATTGTATTCATGGACGGTATTTTGGTTTATCCTAGAGATAGTAAACAATATGAGGAACATTTGAGGATTTTGTTGGAGACACTTCGAGATTATGAAAGGGAAATTTTGGTTGACCTTTGAACAATGAGGAAATATTATTTTTCAAGTATAGGATTGTTGAGAGTTATTGGTTGCGGCTTAGGTTAGCATGAGTGAAGCCTTGAACGGAGTATCAATTTGGAGTTAAAGTTTTGATAATTTTGGAGATTGTTATTTATAAACATCCTGATTGGTGAAGTGTGCAATCGATTAAGTATCAATGTAAATGTGGAGTTATATGATCATTTCAGGCATACATAGGAAATACCAATAGATTCTCGTATACGATAAGCTGATGATATTATGCTGATTTGTGGATAACATGCTATTAGGCATATTACACGGAAAAATATTGATGTGAGTTGAAATGTTACAATTGATCTTGGGTTATTCGTTATAAGAAGTTTGAGAAGAATGATGATAAACTTCATAATTGATTATTATGGTGCGACATGATTTCTGAAAGAAATAGTAGAGATTAATAAAGAGGTTTCTCTAGTCAAAGTCCAATGGGGTACACAAGGTAGTGCTGAAACTACTTGAGAAAAGAAAGAAGAAAGAAGAAAGAAGTCTGGCTTAATACCCAGATATATTTAGATCAAGAAAGTTTAAAATTTCGAGGACGAAATTATTTTAAGTGGAGAAGGTTGTAGCGATCGAGAAATTTTCAAACATAAAAGATTTGTTTTACCAAACTCGTCGCTACGAATCTCCAAATATTATTCAAAAACCAGCGCTCTTGTCTAGTCATATTAATTTTTTTAAGTTTTTAAGAAAGAAGAAATTTTGAAGTACCAAAGTATTTTAGATCAAGAAAATTTTTAAATTTCGGGGACGAAATTATTTTAAGGTGGTAGGGTTGTAGCGACCGAGAATTTTTCACGACTTATTTAAATAAATATTATTTTTTTAAATGTGTCGCTACGACTTTGTCCATTTATTTTAAAAACGTGATCGTCTAGCCAATGAAGTAAAATTAATTATTTCAAATTTATCTTATTTCGACTTTCAAATTTTATTCAAAAGTCTCTCATTTTCATTATTTATCTTTAAGTCCAATTTTTAATTAAATGAAGTCAAATTATTTTAAATCCAAAATATTTAATCCCCAATTCACATTCATTTTAATCCCAAAATTTCCTCCCTAACTTCTACTTTCATATTCAAGCACATTTTCCCCATTATCTCTACCCAATCCCTCACAATTAGCCATTCAACCTAATTACATCCCACGTTTTCTTCTCTTCCCACCCATTTCATCATCATCAATCACCATACTTTACACTACTTTCCATTTCATTTTCCACCTAATCCTCCACCACAAAGCTCCATTTATGAATCCACCAAGCCTCATTTACAACCACATTCAGAACCATAGCCAAGAATGAAATAGCCTCAATCCCAAAATTTCGTTCCTCAATCAACCATTATATTCTTGTCAATCCCATTCATACTTCCTTTCCCTAATCAACCAAGTAAATTTCTGAAATTCTGTTAGCAAACCAAGCTCATCACAATTTCCTCACATTTTTTTTATTTCTTCCCAGAAATTATCTCCTTCCAGTTTCATGCTATTCAGTTATGGATAATTATTAATTCCCAAAATCCTTCCCCTTTAATCAGCCATTACCCCTTGTAACTCCCTTCAATCTCACCATCCTTCCATAATCTTGATCAGAAGCAAACCAATACATATACATTCCTATTCTCCCTTCCTCACAATATTCACAGCAACCAATCTGCAAGATCGAATTCCACGCACTCAGTGCCTCTAATCCTAATTAATAGGACTATGGGATATTGAGAGTGTCGCCTCGATTTAATTAATGAATCGAAGGAGACAAAAGAGAATTCAATAGAAAACAATGTCATCACCATCGAGCCGCCGCCTATCACCCACGGCCACGCCACCAGCCACCACTGCTCGAAACCACCAAGCCGCTGCCTCTCTCTCACCGCCTCCAAACCCGTCCACAACAACCTGCACAATTCGAACCCACTAATCACCACCACTTGAACCGCAATTACCGAACAACCACCGTCACATTTCATCAACCACTTCACCCTCACCCCCCGCTGCAACCACAGTCAACTCCACCATCATCATCATCACCACAATACACAAACAACACAACCAGCCCAATCAGCCACCGCAACCAACACCGGGATCACCACCACCGTACGACACCACTGCCCAAACACCCCAGTACCAAACCAACTCCATATCAAACCCAAAACCCAAAATTAACTTACCCAAGCTACTCACCTTCGACCGTCGCTTCTTCGACCGGAGTTTCACCGAAAATGGTACTCCTAGATCCGAAATCAAGCCTCGGTTTTCACCCTGTTTTGACACCCAATGTTGAGCACATAACCTCCCCACCATCCGCCTTCGGCGCCGCCAAGTGATGGCGGTGATTCCGCCGGAGATGGCGCCTGCAGCGCCACCGGAGAGGAGAGCTTCTCCCCTCTCTCGCCCTTCTCTCTCTGCCTCTGATTTCAGAATGGGATAGAGAGAGAAAGATATTTTGATTTAATATTTTGATCTTTCAGAAATTACCCCTTAAGCCCCCACGTTTGAAAAGTGATCATTTCTGTCCCTCAAGTCTCAGAATCATTCAATTCAGTCCTCACAATGTTTAAAATGTCTTATTTCAGCCCCTACTCTTAAATTAAGTTATTTCAGTCCTTTAGTTTTAAAATGATTTTAATCAGCCACTCCATTTTTAAAATCTATTATTTCAGCCCTATAGTTTAATATTAGTTTTGAGTTTCAACTCAACTTTTAAATTATTCATTTAGTCCCCCAACTGTTAAAATAATAATTTCAGTCCCTAAAGTTCTAAGTCATTTAAATCAGTTTTAAAAGTATTAAATTGGACTTATTATTTTAAGTTATGCTAGACGAGGCGCTTGGACATTTAGAAGAACAACGTGATTTTTCTTGCTCAACTGTCAGACTCGTGATTTGAGGTAGACTCTAATCTACAAATTTACATTTTTCAAAAGTGCGCATCAATAATTATTTGGATTATAAGTTTAGCATGTATGATTGTGTTCATGAGAATTACTTGCTTAAATGCATGAGAACTTGAACTTTTATGTTCATGAGAATTACTTGCTTAAATGCATGAGAACTTGAACTTTTATGTTCATGAGAATACTGGTGATCGTTAGGCACCTGAGAACTTGAATATCATGATTATGTGTTTTAATTTATAATGTTAAATGATTATTATGCGCGAGTCTACTGAGTATTTCTATGAAATACTCACGTTTTCCAAAAACAAATTTTGCAGATGACGGAGTCGGCGGCGAGGCGTGCGATGGTGGCAATTATTGAGATTTTAGAAATATTTTATTTGAAAGTGAAACTTATTTATTCATGTTTTGTTCCAAGAATAATTTTTCAAATCATTTCAATATTTGAATTGTTTCATAAATGTCGTCAATTTAATTATTTATCGTTACTTTACTTTAAAACTTAAGATTTAATTTTTATGAATTGTTTTAATTAAATTGATTAAAATTTAGTTTCCGCTTTAACTTTTAAACAATGGATGTGATGTTTTATAAATTCATTTATTCCGCAAAAATGTTGTTTCAAAGGTTTCAAATAATAAATATGATGTTTGAGATTTTTAATTATTTCCGCAATAAAATCAGATTTAAAGGACGAAGTGGCGTCCCGGGCTCCGCGGAATTCGGGGCGTTACAGCGTGGTATCAGAGCGGGTCTACGTTTCTGTAGACTTGCAAATTTTGAAAAGAGAATTTTTTTTTAAGAAAAATAATAATAAATAATATTTTGACGACAATGTTTTGACGACTTTTGCCACTGCCATCGTTCGCTCCGCCAACTCCGAAGGTAAATGATTTTATCATGAAATTTATGTGATGATGATTTCGGATACATGAGAAATGAAGTATTTTGAGAATTTGATGAGAAA
This sequence comes from Ligustrum vulgare, assembly GCA_963555705.1. Lineage (NCBI taxonomy): Eukaryota > Viridiplantae > Streptophyta > Magnoliopsida > Lamiales > Oleaceae > Ligustrum > Ligustrum vulgare. Next base: position 26,523,419 of record OY743182.1, read on the forward strand.
GAATGAGAAATATTTTTGTATCCGAAATAAGAAATAAGAAAGAAAGAAAGAAAACGAGTTTGAGCATAATTTGAAAGAGTTTTTAAATATTTTTACGTCCTCGTAATTTTAACTAAGAGAAATGGATAAACCCCGCCTAATTGGACTTTGCATAACTGGTTTAGGACATGGCACCTTTCACAAGAAGTCAACTGAAGAATTTAGATCTAGTATATGCTCCTATCAAAGGGATATCACACTATGTACGTAGATGTTGCATCAGTCGGAAATGGTTACTGTATATTTGTCCTGATTGATGATTATAACTCTGATTTTTTTTGGAAAATAGTGATTTAATTGGAATTTGGAGACTAGATCATATTCTATTTCATGATTGAATTAGGTTATGTTACACATACACCAGAGATTTAATTTTGAGATTAGATTAGACATGAAGTTGAAGCTTATAGTAGCAAGAAGAAAGAATTGAACTTTGGGTTTTTGATAATATAATGATGCTTAGACTTATTATTGGGTTAAGTTTTGTCTTCTTGCTTAAGCATTTGATTGAGATTTGGATGAAAGGATTTAAAGTTTTGAATAAATAACCACTGACAATATTTATGGAATTGATGAACTGAATTTTCCAACATTAATTGGATATGTTTTTCATTGTATTCATGGACGGTATTTTGGTTTATCCTAGAGATAGTAAACAATATGAGGAACATTTGAGGATTTTGTTGGAGACACTTCGAGATTATGAAAGGGAAATTTTGGTTGACCTTTGAACAATGAGGAAATATTATTTTTCAAGTATAGGATTGTTGAGAGTTATTGGTTGCGGCTTAGGTTAGCATGAGTGAAGCCTTGAACGGAGTATCAATTTGGAGTTAAAGTTTTGATAATTTTGGAGATTGTTATTTATAAACATCCTGATTGGTGAAGTGTGCAATCGATTAAGTATCAATGTAAATGTGGAGTTATATGATCATTTCAGGCATACATAGGAAATACCAATAGATTCTCGTATACGATAAGCTGATGATATTATGCTGATTTGTGGATAACATGCTATTAGGCATATTACACGGAAAAATATTGATGTGAGTTGAAATGTTACAATTGATCTTGGGTTATTCGTTATAAGAAGTTTGAGAAGAATGATGATAAACTTCATAATTGATTATTATGGTGCGACATGATTTCTGAAAGAAATAGTAGAGATTAATAAAGAGGTTTCTCTAGTCAAAGTCCAATGGGGTACACAAGGTAGTGCTGAAACTACTTGAGAAAAGAAAGAAGAAAGAAGAAAGAAGTCTGGCTTAATACCCAGATATATTTAGATCAAGAAAGTTTAAAATTTCGAGGACGAAATTATTTTAAGTGGAGAAGGTTGTAGCGATCGAGAAATTTTCAAACATAAAAGATTTGTTTTACCAAACTCGTCGCTACGAATCTCCAAATATTATTCAAAAACCAGCGCTCTTGTCTAGTCATATTAATTTTTTTAAGTTTTTAAGAAAGAAGAAATTTTGAAGTACCAAAGTATTTTAGATCAAGAAAATTTTTAAATTTCGGGGACGAAATTATTTTAAGGTGGTAGGGTTGTAGCGACCGAGAATTTTTCACGACTTATTTAAATAAATATTATTTTTTTAAATGTGTCGCTACGACTTTGTCCATTTATTTTAAAAACGTGATCGTCTAGCCAATGAAGTAAAATTAATTATTTCAAATTTATCTTATTTCGACTTTCAAATTTTATTCAAAAGTCTCTCATTTTCATTATTTATCTTTAAGTCCAATTTTTAATTAAATGAAGTCAAATTATTTTAAATCCAAAATATTTAATCCCCAATTCACATTCATTTTAATCCCAAAATTTCCTCCCTAACTTCTACTTTCATATTCAAGCACATTTTCCCCATTATCTCTACCCAATCCCTCACAATTAGCCATTCAACCTAATTACATCCCACGTTTTCTTCTCCTCCCACCCATTTCATCATCATCAATCACCATACTTTACACTACTTTCCATTTCATTTTCCACCTAATCCTCCACCACAAAGCTCCATTTATGAATCCACCAAGCCTCATTTACAACCACATTCAGAACCATAGCCAAGAATGAAATAGCCTCAATCCCAAAATTTCGTTCCTCAATCAACCATTATATTCTTGTCAATCCCATTCATACTTCCTTTCCCTAATCAACCAAGTAAATTTCTGAAATTCTGTTAGCAAACCAAGCTCATCACAATCTCCTCACATTTTTTTTATTTCTTCCCAGAAATTATCTCCTTCCGGTTTCATGCTATTCAGTTATGGATAATTATTAATTCCCAAAATCCTTCCCCTTTAATCAGCCATTACCCCTTGTAACTCCCTTCAATCTCACCATCCTTCCATAATCTTGATCAGAAGCAAACCAATACATATACATTCCTATTCTCCCTTCCTCACAATATTCACAGCAACCAATCTGCAAGATCGAATTCCACGCACTCAGTGCCTCTAATCCTAATTAATAGGACTATGGGATATTGAGAGTGTCGCCTCGATTTAATTAATGAATCGAAGGAGACAAAAGAGAATTCAATAGAAAACAATGTCATCACCATCGAGCCGCCGCCTATCACCCACGGCCACGCCACCAGCCACCACTGCTCGAAACCACCAAGCCGCTGCCTCTCTCTCACCGCCTCCAAACCCGTCCACAACAACCTGCACAATTCGAACCCACTAATCACCACCACTTGAACCGCAATTACCGAACAACCACCGTCACATTTCATCAACCACTTCACCCTCACCCCCCGCTGCAACCACAGTCAACTCCACCATCATCATCATCACCACAATACACAAACAACACAACCAGCCCAATCAGCCACCGCAACCAACACCGGGATCACCACCACCGTACGACACCACTGCCCAAACACCCCAGTACCAAACCAACTCCATATCAAACCCAAAACCCAAAATTAACTTACCCAAGCTACTCACCTTCGACCGTCGCTTCTTCGACCGGAGTTTCACCGAAAATGGTACTCCTAGATCCGAAATCAAGCCTCGGTTTTCACCCTGTTTTGACACCCAATGTTGAGCACATAACCTCCCCACCATCCGCCTTCGGCGCCGCCAAGTGATGGCGGTGATTCCGCCGGAGATGGCGCCTGCAGCGCCACCGGAGAGGAGAGCTTCTCCCCTCTCTCGCCCTTCTCTCTCTGCCTCTGATTTCAGAATGGGATAGAGAGAGAAAGATATTTTGATTTAATATTTTGATCTTTCAGAAATTACCCCTTAAGCCCCCACGTTTGAAAAGTGATCATTTCTGTCCCTCAAGTCTCAGAATCATTCAATTCAGTCCTCACAATGTTTAAAATGTCTTATTTCAGCCCCTACTCTTAAATTAAGTTATTTCAGTCCTTTAGTTTTAAAATGATTTTAATCAGCCACTCCATTTTTAAAATCTATTATTTCAGCCCTATAGTTTAATATTAGTTTTGAGTTTCAACTCAACTTTTAAATTATTCATTTAGTCCCCCAACTGTTAAAATAATAATTTCAGTCCCTAAAGTTCTAAGTCATTTAAATCAGTTTTAAAAGTATTAAATTGGACTTATTATTTTAAGTTATGCTAGACGAGGCGCTTGGACATTTAGAAGAACAACGTGATTTTTCTTGCTCAACTGTCAGACTCGTGATTTGAGGTAGACTCTAATCTACAAATTTACATTTTTCAAAAGTGCGCATCAATAATTATTTGGATTATAAGTTTAGCATGTATGATTGTGTTCATGAGAATTACTTGCTTAAATGCATGAGAACTTGAACTTTTATGTTCATGAGAATTACTTGCTTAAATGCATGAGAACTTGAACTTTTATGTTCATGAGAATACTGGTGATCGTTAGGCACCTGAGAACTTGAATATCATGATTATGTGTTTTAATTTATAATGTTAAATGATTATTATGCGCGAGTCTACTGAGTATTTCTATGAAATACTCACGTTTTCCAAAAACAAATTTTGCAGATGACGGAGTCGGCGGCGAGGCGTGCGATGGTGGCAATTATTGAGATTTTAGAAATATTTTATTTGAAAGTGAAACTTATTTATTCATGTTTTGTTCCAAGAATAATTTTTCAAATCATTTCAATATTTGAATTGTTTCATAAATGTCGTCAATTTAATTATTTATCGTTACTTTACTTTAAAACTTAAGATTTAATTTTTATGAATTGTTTTAATTAAATTGATTAAAATTTAGTTTCCGCTTTAACTTTTAAACAATGGATGTGATGTTTTATAAATTCATTTATTCCGCAAAAATGTTGTTTCAAAGGTTTCAAATAATAAATATGATGTTTGAGATTTTTAATTATTTCCGCAATAAAATCAGATTTAAAGGACGAAGTGGCGTCCCGGGCTCCGCGGAATTCGGGGCGTTACAGCGTGGTATCAGAGCGGGTCTACGTTTCTGTAGACTTGCAAATTTTGAAAAGAGAATTTTTTTTTAAGAAAAATAATAATAAATAATATTTTGACGACAATGTTTTGACGACTTTTGCCACTGCCATCGTTCACTCCGCCAACTCCGAAGGTAAATGATTTTATCATGAAATTTATGTGATGATGATTTCGGATACATGAGAAATGAAGTATTTTGAGAATTTGATGAGAAAGAATGAGAAATATTTTTGTATCCGAAATAAGAAATAAGAAAGAAAGAAAGAAAACGAGTTTGAGCATAATTTGAAAGAGTTTTTAAATATTTTTACGTCCTCGTAATTTTAACTAAGAGAAATGGATAAACCCCGCCTAATTGGACTTTGCATAACTGGTTTAGGACATGGCACCTTTCACAAGAAGTCAACTGAAGAATTTAGATCTAGTATATGCTCCTATCAAAGGGATATCACACTATGTACGTAGATGTTGCATCAGTCGGAAATGGTTACTGTATATTTGTCCTGATTGATGATTATAACTCTGATTTTTTTTGGAAAATAGTGATTTAATTGGAATTTGGAGACTAGATCATATTCTATTTCATGATTGAATTAGGTTATGTTACACATACACCAGAGATTTAATTTTGAGATTAGATTAGACATGAAGTTGAAGCTTATAGTAGCAAGAAGAAAGAATTGAACTTTGGGTTTTTGATAATATAATGATGCTTAGACTTATTATTGGGTTAAGTTTTGTCTTCTTGCTTAAGCATTTGATTGAGATTTGGATGAAAGGATTTAAAGTTTTGAATAAATAACCACTGACAATATTTATGGAATTGATGAACTGAATTTTCCAACATTAATTGGATATGTTTTTCATTGTATTCATGGACGGTATTTTGGTTTATCCTAAAGATAGTAAACAATATGAGGAACATTTGAGAATTTTGTTGGAGACACTTCGAGATTATGAAAGGGAAATTTTGGTTGACCTTTGAACAATGAGGAAATATTATTTTTCAAGTATAGGATTGTTGAGAGTTATTGGTTGCGGCTTAGGTTAGCATGAGTGAAGCCTTGAACGGAGTATCAATTTGGAGTTAAAGTTTTGATAATTTTGGAGATTGTTATTTATAAACATCCTGATTGGTGAAGTGTGCAATCGATTAAGTATCAATGTAAATGTGGAGTTATATGATCATTTCAGGCATACATAGGAAATACCAATAGATTCTCGTATACGATAAGCTGATGATATTATGCTGATTTGTGGATAACATGCTATTAGGCATATTACACGGAAAAATATTGATGTGAGTTGAAATGTTACAATTGATCTTGGGTTATTCGTTATAAGAAGTTTGAGAAGAATGATGATAAACTTCATAATTGATTATTATGGTGCGACATGATTTCTGAAAGAAATAGTAGAGATTAATAAAGAGGTTTCTCTAGTCAAAGTCCAATGGGGTACACAAGGTAGTGCTGAAACTACTTGAGAAAAGAAAGAAGAAAGAAGAAAGAAGTCTGGCTTAATACCCAGATATATTTAGATCAAGAAAGTTTAAAATTTCGAGGACGAAATTATTTTAAGTGGAGAAGGTTGTAGCGATCGAGAAATTTTCAAACATAAAAGATTTGTTTTACCAAACTCGTCGCTACGAATCTCCAAATATTATTCAAAAACCAGCGCTCTTGTCTAGTCATATTAATTTTTTTAAGTTTTTAAGAAAGAAGAAATTTTGAAGTACCAAAGTATTTTAGATCAAGAAAATTTTTAAATTTCGGGGACGAAATTATTTTAAGGTGGTAGGGTTGTAGCGACCGAGAATTTTTCACGACTTATTTAAATAAATATTATTTTTTTAAATGTGTTGCTACGACTTTGTCCATTTATTTTAAAAACGTGATCGTCTAGCCAATGAAGTAAAATTAATTATTTCAAATTTATCTTATTTCGACTTTCAAATTTTATTCAAAAGTCTCTCATTTTCATTATTTATCTTTAAGTCCAATTTTTAATTAAATGAAGTCAAATTATTTTAAATCCAAAATATTTAATCCCCAATTCACATTCATTTTAATCCCAAAATTTCCTCCCTAACTTCTACTTTCATATTCAAGCACATTTTCCACATTATCTCTACCCAATCCCTCACAATTAGCCATTCAACCTAATTACATCCCACGTTTTCTTCTCTTCCCACCCATTTCATCATCATCAATCACCATACTTTACACTACTTTCCATTTCATTTTCCACCTAATCCTCCACCACAAAGCTCCATTTATGAATCCACCAAGCCTCATTTACAACCACATTCAGAACCATAGCCAAGAATGAAATAGCCTCAATCCCAAAATTTCGTTCCTCAATCAACCATTATATTCTTGTCAATCCCATTCATACTTCCTTTCCCTAATCAACCAAGTAAATTTCTGAAATTCTGTTAGCAAACCAAGCTCATCACAATTTCCTCACATTTTTTTTATTTCTTCCCAGAAATTATCTCCTTCCAGTTTCATGCTATTCAGTTATGGATAATTATTAATTCCCAAAATCCTTCCCCTTTAATCAGCCATTACCCCTTGTAACTCCCTTCAATCTCACCATCCTTCCATAATCTTGATCAGAAGCAAACCAATACATATACATTCCTATTCTCCCTTCCTCACAATATTCACAGCAACCAATCTGCAAGATCGAATTCCACGCACTCAGTGCCTCTAATCCTAATTAATGGGACTATGGGATATTGAGAGTGTCGCCTCGATTTAATTAATGAATCGAAGGAGACAAAAGAGAATTCAATAGAAAACAATGTCATCACCATCGAGCCGCCGTCTATCACCCACGGCCCCTCTACCAGCCACCACTGCTCGAAACCACCAAGCCGCTGCCTCTCTCTCACCGCCTCCAAACCCGTCCACAACAACCTGCACAATTCGAACCCACTAATCACCACCACCTGAACCGCAATTACCGAACAACCACCGTCACATTTCATCAACCACTTCACCCTCACCCCCCGCTGCAACCACAGTCAACTCCACCATCATCATCATCACCACAATACACAAACAACACAACCAGCCCAATCAGCCACCGCAACCAACACCGGGATCACCACCACCGTACGACACCACTGCCCAAACACCCCAGTACCAAACCAACTCCATATCAAACCCAAAACCCAAAATTAACTTACCCAAGCTACTCACCTTCGACCGTCGCTTCTTCGACCGGAGTTTCACCGAAAATGGTACTCCTAGATCCGAAATCAAGCCTCGGTTTTCACCCTGTTTTGACACCCAATGTTGAGCACATAACCTCCCCACCATCCGCCTTCGGCGCCGCCAAGTGATGGCGGTGATTCCGCCGGAGATGGCGCCTGCAGCGCCACCGGAGAGGAGAGCTTCTCCCCTCTCTCGCCCTTCTCTCTCTGCCTCTGATTTCAGAATGGGATAGAGAGAGAAAGATATTTTGATTTAATATTTTGATCTTTCAGAAATTACCCCTTAAGCCCCCACGTTTGAAAAGTGATCATTTCTGTCCCTCAAGTCTCAGAATCATTCAATTCAGTCCTCACAATGTTTAAAATGTCTTATTTCAGCCCCTACTCTTAAATTAAGTTATTTCAGTCCTTTAGTTTTAAAATGATTTTAATCAGCCACTCCATTTTTAAAATCTATTATTTCAGCCCTATAGTTTAATATTAGTTTTGAGTTTCAACTCAACTTTTAAATTATTCATTAAGTCCCCCAACTGTTAAAATAATAATTTCAGTCCCTAAAGTTCTAAGTCATTTAAATCAGTTTTAAAAGTATTAAATTGGACTTATTATTTTAAGTTATGCTAGACGAGGCGCTTGGACATTTAGAAGAACAACGTGATTTTTCTTGCTCAACTGTCAGACTCGTGATTTGAGGTAGACTCTAATCTACAAATTTACATTTTTCAAAAGTGCGCATCAATAATTATTTGGATTATAAGTTTAGCATGTATGATTGTGTTCATGAGAATTACTTGCTTAAATGCATGAGAACTTGAACTTTTATGTTCATGAGAATTACTTGCTTAAATGCATGAGAACTTGAACTTTTATGTTCATGAGAATACTGGTGATCGTTAGGCACCTGAGAACTTGAATATCATGATTATGTGTTTTAATTTATAATGTTAAATGATTATTATGCGCGAGTCTACTGAGTATTTCTATGAAATACTCACGTTTTCCAAAAACAAATTTTGCAGATGACGGAGTCGGCGGCGAGGCGTGCGATGGTGGCAATTATTGAGATTTTAGAAATATTTTATTTGAAAGTGAAACTTATTTATTCATGTTTTGTTCCAAGAATAATTTTTCAAATCATTTCAATATTTGAATTGTTTCATAAATGTCGTCAATTTAATTATTTATCGTTACTTTACTTTAAAACTTAAGATTTAATTTTTATGAATTGTTTTAATTAAATTGATTAAAATTTAGTTTCCGCTTTAACTTTTAAACAATGGATGTGATGTTTTATAAATTCATTTATTCCGCAAAAATGTTGTTTCAAAGGTTTCAAATAATAAATATGATGTTTGAGATTTTTAATTATTTCCGCAATAAAATCAGATTTAAAGGACGAAGTGGCGTCCCGGGCTCCGCGGAATTCGGGGCGTTACAGCGTGGTATCAGAGCGGGTCTACGTTTCTGTAGACTTGCAAATTTTGAAAAGAGAATTTTTTTTTAAGAAAAATAATAATAAATAATATTTTGACGACAATGTTTTGACGACTTTTGCCACTGCCATCGTTCGCTCCGCCAACTCCGAAGGTAAATGATTTTATCATGAAATTTATGTGATGATGATTTCGGATACATGAGAAATGAAGTATTTTGAGAATTTGATGAGAAAGAATGAGAAATATTTTTGTATCCGAAATAAGAAATAAGAAAGAAAGAAAGAAAACGAGTTTGAGCATAATTTGAAAGAGTTTTTAAATATTTTTACGTCCTCGTAATTTTAACTAAGAGAAATGGATAAACCCCGCCTAATTGGACTTTGCATAACTGGTTTAGGACATGGCACCTTTCACAAGAAGTCAACTGAAGAATTTAGATCTAGTATATGCTCCTATCAAAGGGATATCACACTATGTACGTAGATGTTGCATCAGTCGGAAATGGTTACTGTATATTTGTCCTGATTGATGATTATAACTCTGATTTTTTTTGGAAAATAGTGATTTAATTGGAATTTGGAGACTAGATCATATTCTATTTCATGATTGAATTAGGTTATGTTACACATACACCAGAGATTTAATTTTGAGATTAGATTAGACATGAAGTTGAAGCTTATAGTAGCAAGAAGAAAGAATTGAACTTTGGGTTTTTGATAATATAATGATGCTTAGACTTATTATTGGGTTAAGTTTTGTCTTCTTGCTTAAGCATTTGATTGAGATTTGGATGAAAGGATTTAAAGTTTTGAATAAATAACCACTGACAATATTTATGGAATTGATGAACTGAATTTTCCAACATTAATTGGATATGTTTTTCATTGTATTCATGGACGGTATTTTGGTTTATCCTAGAGATAGTAAACAATATGAGGAACATTTGAGGATTTTGTTGGAGACACTTCGAGATTATGAAAGGGAAATTTTGGTTGACCTTTGAACAATGAGGAAATATTATTTTTCAAGTATAGGATTGTTGAGAGTTATTGGTTGCGGCTTAGGTTAGCATGAGTGAAGCCTTGAACGGAGTATCAATTTGGAGTTAAAGTTTTGATAATTTTGGAGATTGTTATTTATAAACATCCTGATTGGTGAAGTGTGCAATCGATTAAGTATCAATGTAAATGTGGAGTTATATGATCATTTCAGGCATACATAGGAAATACCAATAGATTCTCGTATACGATAAGCTGATGATATTATGCTGATTTGTGGATAACATGCTATTAGGCATATTACACGGAAAAATATTGATGTGAGTTGAAATGTTACAATTGATCTTGGGTTATTCGTTATAAGAAGTTTGAGAAGAATGATGATAAACTTCATAATTGATTATTATGGTGCGACATGATTTCTGAAAGAAATAGTAGAGATTAATAAAGAGGTTTCTCTAGTCAAAGTCCAATGGGGTACACAAGGTAGTGCTGAAACTACTTGAGAAAAGAAAGAAGAAAGAAGAAAGAAGTCTGGCTTAATACCCAGATATATTTAGATCAAGAAAGTTTAAAATTTCGAGGACGAAATTATTTTAAGTGGAGAAGGTTGTAGCGATCGAGAAATTTTCAAACATAAAAGATTTGTTTTACCAAACTCGTCGCTACGAATCTCCAAATATTATTCAAAAACCAGCGCTCTTGTCTAGTCATATTAATTTTTTTAAGTTTTTAAGAAAGAAGAAATTTTGAAGTACCAAAGTATTTTAGATCAAGAAAATTTTTAAATTTCGGGGACGAAATTATTTTAAGGTGGTAGGGTTGTAGCGACCGAGAATTTTTCACGACTTATTTAAATAAATATTATTTTTTTAAATGTGTCGCTACGACTTTGTCCATTTATTTTAAAAACGTGATCGTCTAGCCAATGAAGTAAAATTAATTATTTCAAATTTATCTTATTTCGACTTTCAAATTTTATTCAAAAGTCTCTCATTTTCATTATTTATCTTTAAGTCCAATTTTTAATTAAATGAAGTCAAATTATTTTAAATCCAAAATATTTAATCCCCAATTCACATTCATTTTAATCCCAAAATTTCCTCCCTAACTTCTACTTTCATATTCAAGCACATTTTCCCCATTATCTCTACCCAATCCCTCACAATTAGCCATTCAACCTAATTACATCCCACGTTTTCTTCTCTTCCCACCCATTTCATCATCATCAATCACCATACTTTACACTACTTTCCATTTCATTTTCCACCTAATCCTCCACCACAAAGCTCCATTTATGAATCCACCAAGCCTCATTTACAACCACATTCAGAACCATAGCCAAGAATGAAATAGCCTCAATCCCAAAATTTCGTTCCTCAATCAACCATTATATTCTTGTCAATCCCATTCATACTTCCTTTCCCTAATCAACCAAGTAAATTTCTGAAATTCTGTTAGCAAACCAAGCTCATCACAATTTCCTCACATTTTTTTTATTTCTTCCCAGAAATTATCTCCTTCCAGTTTCATGCTATTCAGTTATGGATAATTATTAATTCCCAAAATCCTTCCCCTTTAATCAGCCATTACCCCTTGTAACTCCCTTCAATCTCACCATCCTTCCATAATCTTGATCAGAAGCAAACCAATACATATACATTCCTATTCTCCCTTCCTCACAATATTCACAGCAACCAATCTGCAAGATCGAATTCCACGCACTCAGTGCCTCTAATCCTAATTAATGGGACTATGGGATATTGAGAGTGTCGCCTCGATTTAATTAATGAATCGAAGGAGACAAAAGAGAATTCAATAGAAAACAATGTCATCACCATCGAGCCGCCGCCTATCACCCACGGCCACGCCACCAGCCACCACTGCTCGAAACCACCAAGCCGCTGCCTCTCTCTCACCGCCTCCAAACCCGTCCACAACAACCTGCACAATTCGAACCCACTAATCACCACCACCTGAACCGCAATTACCGAACAACCACCGTCACATTTCATCAACCACTTCACCCTCACCCCCCGCTGCAACCACAGTCAACTCCACCATCATCATCATCACCACAATACACAAACAACACAACCAGCCCAATCAGCCACCGCAACCAACACCGGGATCACCACCACCGCACGACACCACTGCCCAAACACCCCAGTACCAAACCAACTCCATATCAAACCCAAAACCCAAAATTAACTTACCCAAGCTACTCACCTTCGACCGTCGCTTCTTCGACCGGAGTTTCACCGAAAATGGTACTCCTAGATCCGAAATCAAGCCTCGGTTTTCACCCTGTTTTGAAACCCAATGTTGAGCACATAACCTCCCCACCATCCGCCTTCGGCGCCGCCAAGTGATGGCGGTGATTCCGCCGGAGATGGCGCCTGCAGCGCCACCGGAGAGGAGAGCTTCTCCCCTCTCTCGCCCTTCTCTCTCTGCCTCTGATTTCAGAATGGGATAGAGAGAGAAAGATATTTTGATTTAATATTTTGATCTTTCAGAAATTACCCCTTAAGCCCCCACGTTTGAAAAGTGATCATTTCTGTCCCTCAAGTCTCAGAATCATTCAATTCAGTCCTCACAATGTTTAAAATGTCTTATTTCAGCCCCTACTCTTAAATTAAGTTATTTCAGTCCTTTAGTTTTAAAATGATTTTAATCAGCCACTCCATTTTTAAAATCTATTATTTCAGCCCTATAGTTTAATATTAGTTTTGAGTTTCAACTCAACTTTTAAATTATTCATTTTAGTCCCCCAACTGTTAAAATAATAATTTCAGTCCCTAAAGTTCTAAGTCATTTAAATCAGTTTTAAAAGTATTAAATTGGACTTATTATTTTAAGTTATGCTAGACGAGGCGCTTGGACATTTAGAAGAACAACGTGATTTTTCTTGCTCAACTGTCAGACTCGTGATTTGAGGTAGACTCTAATCTACAAATTTACATTTTTCAAAAGTGCGCATCAATAATTATTTGGATTATAAGTTTAGCATGTATGATTGTGTTCATGAGAATTACTTGCTTAAATGCATGAGAACTTGAACTTTTATGTTCATGAGAATTACTTGCTTAAATGCATGAGAACTTGAACTTTTATGTTCATGAGAATTACTTGCTTAAATGCATGAGAACTTGAACTTTTATGTTCATGAGAATACTGGTGATCGTTAGGCACCTGAGAACTTGAATATCATGATTATGTGTTTTAATTTATAATGTTAAATGATTATTATGCGCGAGTCTACTGAGTATTTCTATGAAATACTCACGTTTTCCAAAAACAAATTTTGCAGATGACGGAGTCGGCGGCGAGGCGTGCGATGGTGGCAATTATTGAGATTTTAGAAATATTTTATTTGAAAGTGAAACTTATTTATTCATGTTTTGTTCCAAGAATAATTTTTCAAATCATTTCAATATTTGAATTGTTTCATAAATGTCGTCAATTTAATTATTTATCGTTACTTTACTTTAAAACTTAAGATTTAATTTTTATGAATTGTTTTAATTAAATTGATTAAAATTTAGTTTCCGCTTTAACTTTTAAACAATGGATGTGATGTTTTATAAATTCATTTATTCCGCAAAAATGTTGTTTCAAAGGTTTCAAATAATAAATATGATGTTTGAGATTTTTAATTATTTCCGCAATAAAATCAGATTTAAAGGACGAAGTGGCGTCCCGGGCTCCACGGAATTCGGGGCGTTACATTCAACCTGCATTGTATTGGAATAAATGCCAAATATTTGGTTGACGAGGTTGTGGTCTGGACATTCGACCATTGTACATTGGTCTGAACTACCTCTTAAAAGGTGGTTTCCCATAGAACGGCCTGCTTCACCCTCTAATGGGTTGGAAACATGGAACAATACATTGACAAGGATGATGTCCCCATGTTCCCATTTCTTCAGCATTCTCATATACTCCTCTCTTATATCTTGCACACAAGATTTCTTCTCCTTTACCCTTAATACGTTCAAAAACGCTAGGATGGCATTCAACATCTTCTTCTCCATCATCTGCAACCATCTTGAATTTTGGGAACCCACTTTTGATACCAGTTGTCACCATATTTCACCCTGAGTGGCTGTGGGAAAAGGATTTTGATCCACTGCCATCTTCTTTTTGGCTCCAAAAGTGATTCGCCCTGACTCAATTGCATCCGGTAGTACACGATGAAAAACCAAGTAATTATTAGTCATATGAGACCATGTATTGTGCCATTTACAATATTTTTTAACCTTGATTTGTTCAGGGTTTGGTAATTTATGCTTATCACTCAATTTTATTTGCTATTCTTTATAAATCTTATCAAATATAATATTAGATTTGGTCACATCAAAGGAAAATACCCTAGCCTTTTTGTTTTCATCTCTCATAAGCTCATTTTTTATCGTCGTGTCTGACCATCTCCCTTAACTAATTCGACCAAAAATACTTCAGTCTGAGCATAATATTAGTCAACTGTATGAACATTAAAATTTGGTTCTCTATAATAGGTCCCTCTACTAGAATTTTTCATTTGCTTTTCTTCTCTTATTAAACGTTCATACCTGATTACGTTAGCACTTAACTGAAAAAGGTCAAGAAACTTTTTGTCCTGGATTTCTACTTTAGGTCAAAGCTTAAACAGCTTTGGACAATTTCAACAAACTCCTTTCTGGTAAATGCACAAAACATTTTCTCCTAGTGGCATTGATCGATCGAGCATTTGATCGACGAATGTAAGGGGAAAATGATCCTTCCTAACGGCATTGTCGAGCTTGCGGTAGTTAATGCAAACTCTCCACCCTGTCACCGGCCTTGTTGGAATAAGCTCATTATTTTCATTTTCCACCACCGTGACACCTCCTTACTTTGGAACTACTTGTACGAGGCTTACCCATGCACTATTCGAGATTGAATAAATAATGCCAGCATCAAGCCACTTCACCCCTTCAATTCTAACAACTTCTTTCATGTTAGGATTCAACCAATGTTGATTCTCGATTGAGGGTTTGAAATTATCCTCCATAAGAATTTTATGCATTTACAATGAAGGGAAAATACCTAGAATAACCAAGATGGTTCATCCAATAGCCTCTTTATGCTCCCTCAATACCCGAAACAAATTTTCTTCATCCGCTTCATTCAAAGAGTTAGAAATAATAACTGGGAGGATAGAAGATTCTCCCAAATAAGCATACCTTAAATGAGAACGAAGAAGTTTTCGCTCAGAGTTGGTGCTTTCTCAAATGATGGTAATGGTGGTGAAGAACTCTTCTTCAACTCCTCAAAGTAAGGAGCTTTCTTGTGTTGATATGGTGGTGAAGCCTCCAAGTAATAAGCCATTTGTTCAACTTCATGATCTTTATCCTCAATAGTCAAAGAATGAACAATGCAAGACACTGGTGGATCTTTGGAAATCCCTAGATTGAAAGAGTAGGCCACTAGCTGATCAATTGCATCCACCCAAAAACATGAATTGTACTCCGAAGGATATTTCATGGCCTTCAACACATTGAAAGTGACTTTCTCAACTTGCATCCTCAATATCAATTGACCTTCTTGCACATCAATGAGAGCTCTCCTATTGCTAGAAATGGCCTTCCCAAAATGATAGGGCTGTCATGATCTTCCTCCATATAAAGAATAATAAAATCCATCGGGAAGATAAATTCATCTACTTTCACAAGAACATCCTCCATGATACCCCGTGGATATTTGATGGATCTATCCGCCAATTGTAGAAAATCGATGGTTGCTTTAGCTTCTTCTAATTCCAATTTCCTGAAAATGGATAAAGGCATAAGTTAATGCTAGCACTAAGATCACATAAAGCTTTACTAAAATTTGTATCACCAGTAGTGCACGAAATAGTAAAACTTCCTGGATCATTGATTTTTGGAGGTGGCTTGTTTTGTATTAAGGCACTATACTCCTTTGTTAATATCACTGTCTCATGCTCTTCAAGTTTTCTTTTGTTGGATAGAATATCCTTTATGAACTTGGCATAACTTGGCATTTGAGCTAAGGCATCGGTGAATGGAATTTTGATGTGTAGCTTCTTGAACACTTCCAGAAATCTTTCAGATTGATTATCAAGCTTTTGATTTTGCAACTTTTGAGGAGAGGGAATAGGAGGCACATAAGCTTTGATTGGTGTTGGTGCCTTTGATGTTGATGTTCCATTTCACTTTCCTTAGGCACTTCAACACTTTTTCGGGTGTTTAAATAGGCTCATTTTCTTCAATGGGATCCTTGCTTGATTGAGTCATTAGTTGTGCAACCGTGATCTCGGGCAATTGTACCGCACTCCTTGTTGTAATAGCTTGAATATTCTCCCTTGGATTTGTTTCGGTATTACTAGGCAAAGCTCCTTGTTGCCTTTCCGAGAGAATTTGTTTTATTTGGCCCATTTGCTTCTCCAAATTTTCCAAAGATGCATCATTGCATTCTTGATATTGCAATTGATGATTTGCTAACTCGATGATAGCTTCTTCCCATCCCTCTTTTTTTCTTGTGGCTTTGGATTCAACACATTTTGATTGTTTCCATAAGATTTATTGGGATGATTCATCCATCCGGGGTTATAAGTAGGAGCATATGGATTGAAATCTTGACGTTGGAAATTTTGAGCATACGCAACTTGCTCGGTAGATGAAGAACCACTTGCCATCAATGGACACATTGAACTTTGATGATTAGCCCCACATGTCTCACATACTAGAGGAGTTTGAACCATTTTGACGGGCCGAAAAGTTGAAGTAGAAAGGCCTTCCACTTTCTTGGCTAAGGAGTCTATCTTTGACATACAAGTGCATAATCATCACCCACACATGCACCACTAGAACTTCTTGGTGCACCTCTATCCGACCATATTGCACCATGTTCACTCATGATCTCGAACATGTCATAAGGTTCTCGAATGTTTTTTTTTGAACGATCCATTAGAGGGTGAATCCATATTTGAACGAAAAAGAGGAGTTAGCCCGACATAGAAGTGGTTGACTTGTTGCCCAGTTAATTCCATGATTTAGGTCACTTCCTAAGCATATCTTTAAACCTCTTCCAAGTTTCATGAAAACTTTCCACCTCAAATTGTTTAAATGTGGTAATGTCATGCTTTAGTTTAGCAACTCTAGAGGGCGGGAAAAACTTTATAGTGGATCTTTGGAAAAATTCCAACCAACCAGTGATGCTTCCTGGAGGCAAAGTGTCAAGCCATTCTCTTGCCTTGTCTTTCAAAGTGTGCACAACAAATAATCTCATTCAGATTGCTTCCACATGAAACCCTCGTATTTAAATTTGCTAAAAATCTAAATGAAGCATGCTACATGAGAATGTGGATTTTCATCAATTCTTCCACAAAATGAGATAGTGTTAGAGAACAAACTGATCACATCCAGTTGAAGTTGGAAGTTTGGATGATCATAGGATGGATAAACAATGCATGACTGATTCTCAATAATGGAAGAAATCATGAAATCCCCAAATAGGATGTCTTCTTCATTATCAACCGCCTCTTGAACTTTACCCTCTTGAGGATTAAAATCGAGTGGGACTCCACCCCTTGGAATAGTTGTTGGTGGAGCATTAAGCTCGTTGTTCAATCCTTTCTGTTCCATCTCAATAAGAAAGTTGTCTCCTAGCTTCGCGTTGTTCCCCTACTCTACATCGAAAATTTCCTTCAATAACTGGATCTAAATCGATTAGATCAAGGATCCTCGATCGACGCATGTACTATAAACAACCTAGAACAACAAGAGAAATTAGGAAATTTTTCTTCACAAAGCGAAAGAAAATTTGTACATGAAATAAGGGTAACCAGTTGTTAAAACTAATATCAACTAAAATGTAATCTAAATAGAAACAATCCCCGGCAACGGTGCCAAAAACTTGTTTGCTAGAAATACACCTCATATTGCATACAAGTAATAGTGGACTAAATGAGTTCAATTTTTCGACCCCACAAGGATTGTCTATTCTAAATACACTTAAATATGATCAATTCCAACAAGAAACACACACAATAAAGTTTGAGTTTGGAAATTTTACATAACTTGAAGATAAATCTACAATAGATAAAATGGTTTAATAGGAAATAGTTGATGAATTGATTATGAAAGAGAGTTGGGATTCTTCATTCCACTTGACCTTCACCTAATTGAATTCTCAACACACAAATTGAAATTTTATTTACTAATCATGTTAGATCCTATTTCCCAATTTTAGTTAATTACCTCTCTTGAGTGAAATTAACCTTAATTAGTGGAATTAACCAATTAAATCTCTATGTCAATTAAAAACACACCAATTGCATTAAAACCTTTGTGAAAATAACTCAATGAATCATCTAAGGTTCGAGGTATATCTCTATCCTTAAAAAGAACCTAGACCATGTATTGTATTGATCTAGAATATACAACAATTTCTCAATAATTGACCTTCCACGAAATCCAAGAATTAATTTAGCCAAAATAAATGCACGACAATAAATACAACAATAAATGCGCAAGAAAATAAATAACTTAAATTCTCAATCCAAGCATTAATTTCAATTAAATTAGGTCAAGGTTCCTCAATCATCCCAACATAATATAAATTAGTCCATAATGAAATAACAATAAAAATCAAAGATTAAATGCATCATTTCACTAAAGGATTAAAATAAACAAGGAAATATGAAGATTAAACAATGTAAACTTCCCTTCAACTATGATTTTGACTTCAAAACTTCAATATTCTTCCATTAAGTTGTAGGTATTCCCCTCTTCAATCAACATTCAACTCCAAAATATAAAAAATTACAAGTAAAGCTAACTACAATGCAAGAAAAGAAGGATTTTTGAGAGAAAAATGGAAAAGAGGCAAGTAGTAACATGAACCCTAGCTCAAATGAGGATTAAATTGACCTCAAAACCCTTAAAATTGGTGGACTTCGCATATGACAGCGTTTGGACCTTATCGAGTCGATAGGAAGAATTGACACAACTCAAATCAATGTCAAGTGGTTAGGGCCCATACCTTGAATTAGTATTGAAGCGATAAGTGGGTTATCACATGCTCACATCACTCGAACATTTCATTAATATGTGTTTTTTTATAGTGCAAACGAAGTGGAAATAGATATGGACAAGAGTTGGATAAAACTGAAAAGAATATGGGGCAAGTCCACCGAATTTGCTAACGGAGTTGCAGCATTTATGAGAACGGTCAGGCCATTAGCAAATGGTAAGGGGATGATTTCTTGTGCCTGAAATAACCATTTAAATAGAGCGAAGCAATTAGTAAATGTTGTATAAGACCACATATTCCGATATGGTTTTTTAGAACATTAAGAAAGATGGATTCATCACGGAGAGCCAATGGAAGTTACTGTTGACATGCAGCCGCAAGAGAAAGCTACAGTTTCGAGAGATGAGATGACAAACATTCTGTATGATTTAGTCGGGGGAGAACCTATTGAGGCAGGGTCTAACGTTGAGTATGACGAGTTGAATGAGGCATTGTAATCAGAGCTACATCAGGCGTCTCGTCGTTAAACTTCTTAGCTAAGTTGATGGACATTAAAGTGATGAACAAGTGGACTATCAAATCATTTGATGAGCTACTTAAGTTGTTGAAGTTGACATTTCCCAATTTAAATCTTGAAGATTCATATAATGAAGCTAAGAAGCTAACGAGGAAGTTAGGGTTGGGCTGGGCTATGAGTCAATTCAAGCATGTGTGGGAAGCACCAAAGAGGTGTGGCAATGCTCAGATGCTGAAGGTCGAGAGGTGCTTTAAGGCAATGGCAGCGTTCCACTGTCTATAGATTTCGACTTGGCACAGAGAGGATGATTTGTCATCTCGGTCCTAACGAGCTAGATTTTATCATATTTTTGGGGACGACAGTGCGCCAGTTCTTCGTCCCCAAGTACATGAGATGGAGCAAGGTCCCACAACATTTAAAGGATCGTGTTCAAAGAGGTCGAGGTGCGAGATTTTAAATTGTTTTAAAATTATACCATATTTTAATTATCTCAATTTCATTAAATGTTGGAATCTAACTTTTTTTCCACAGAAATACTTCAACAATAAGGCAGATGTTTCAATGGAGAAGTGGGGTTGATAGGGGAGTTGACAAGAGAGCCTCTAAGTGCTACAAGGAGTACAAGGGCAAGGCCCAGTGGTAAACACGATTTGGTTTGGGCGGTTTGGAGCAAAATTTCTAACCAAACCGTTTAAAATGGTTTGAAATTTTTCCAAACCAAACCGTTTCATTTCCTAAACTAAACTATTTTTTGTGGTTTGGTTCTATTTAAAACCGCAGTTTGCAATCATATAAATTTGTAGATCCCAAACCAAGCCACATTCTTATACGGTAACGCAAAAATGAATGAAAGAATGATTAATCTACCAATAGCAAAGATCAAAGATTTTGTAATCGGTACACAGCATTGAGTGAAGGATCAACACCAACTTTGTGGTCGATAATTAAGAAATACCTCCAACATTATGTAGATTACATCAAAATGTGTTCTTGGATTTTTTTTTTTTTTTTGAGATGCAACTCACATTTGCAATGGGATTACTCCAGCAAGTTGCAACTACAAATGAGATTTACTTGTTTAGAACCATTCACATAAATAAAAGACAAACACACTGTGTTACTGCAAGAGTATTTGTTCTATTCAGTATGCTATACATATGTGTCATAATAAACTTTCGTCTAATTTTTTTATAAAGTTCTTCAATGGAAACTGCATGCCACATTTTAACTTTTCTGCAGCATTCGATAGTTCTAGTTGGAAATGGTGTTGGATTGCTTATAGGAGGGATCAAACAAGCATAGATTAGCGCATAGATTTACTCCTGAAAAATCTCACATTCTTTGCAATTGAAAGAGGCTAGAAATCTTTCAAGAACATGTTCAAATTTTGATAAAAGTTATCCTATAATTCATTTCTATTAGAAAAAGAAATCAAAGCAGCACTCAAAACGACTTAAAGGTTTCAATAACAATCTGAATTTGATAAGTTATTCTTGCACTCATTTTTTATAATTTGTTTAAAACATGGCGGGTTGCAGTTCCAAACCGTGGTTTCGAAAATTGAAACCTAAACCAAATTGTTTATCACTGTTCACTAATATTTCACAAGTGTACGGGTCATGAGAATGAATAAAGTGGACCTAGGAGTCCATATTATCATCCCTCAGAGACTGTTTATTAAGTACCGAAATATATTAATTATTATCCCTATATGAACGGACGAATATGATTGGTTGTTTAAACTAAAACTAAAGAATTAAATGAAGAATTAAAAATTGCAGAATTGTTTTGTTTTAAAAGATAATTGTAAAGTAGTTGAGATTCATGATTTCACCTAACCAATTAAATAAACTCCAATTCCATGTTTTATTTCCTAAATACATATTAGGTCAAATTCACTAATGTATATTGAAATTCCTCTCTCGAATTTAAATCAAATTCTACCTAAATAAGTCAACTATGTATCTCTACAGAGGGTTCGAATATTCCTTAGCTAGATGCATAACGCTCAAGAATTCACACATGGCCACAATAATAACAAGAGTATATCTCTATCTCTTGTCCAATTACCAAATTTATTACCTTGATCTAAGTCATTAACTCACCTCTTGGATTATGGAAATAACTCATTAAATCATGAATAAGTGACCAGTTCATTCACGCCTTAAACACAATAATAAATCAATACATGTAACAACTCATTAAAACAATGGAATATTGGAATTAAAATAATAAAGCTAGGCTATAGCATTCATCCCAATATTGAAATTAGTTACACATCATGAATAAATAACAAAAACAATAAAAATAATAATAACACGTGATGGAGTTTATGAAATTAACAACAAGAAACGAAATCTTGCACCAAGAGTTGAATTCTCGTGGAAATATTATAATCTCCACGCCTTTTGCCTATCTTGAATCTCCCAAATAATTGATGTAAAATCGCCAAGAAACTTCGTTACGAGGCTGAGCAAAAGCCTCCAAATCATGCCACCAATCATGGAGTAGCCTTATTGACTCGTTGAGAAATTTCGCCCAAGGGGCCATCGCGCCTAGGTCAAGACAGCGATCGCGTGGTTATGCGTCCTGACGCAATTCCGAGCTTTCCTTTGCCTTTCAAGTTAGTCCCTAAGTTTTATTTGCACGGTGCATCCTCATCTTCTGATCTGATCAATATGACCCCCAAAACTTCTGGTTTTCATCAATAGAGCTCTTTCTTCTCTGGATTTCTTCAATTTAGTACTCGATCCTTTGACTTTTCTCCACTTTATAGCTCCAATTGCCACAGACTTGACTTGTATCTTCTCAATTGCTTCCTTTTCTCACTTTTGGGATAAATTTTGAAAAAATAACAAATAAACACAACTTAGGCAACATATATTCTCAAACCACAGTGAAATACCCTAATTTTGATATATAAATGTGTAAAATACACTTATCAAATACCTCCAAACTAGAATCATTGTTCTTCCTCGAACAAACTAAATAGAAACAAAAACTCAAAACAACACATCTTTTCAACCAATTTGCATACCATAATGCCTCAGGTTCATATCAAACATCCACTAGGGAGAAATAATTAGACAACATGATAAAATCATTTTTTTCTTACTTCATGCCCAACTTATCATGTGTGTGTGTGTTAATAGCTAAAATTAAATGCATACTCATATCAAGATCCACTCAACATAGTGTGGCTAAAATTGCATAAGCCCAGATCCCAGGTAGTTAAACAACACTGCTCTATCAATTTCTTGCATCTCTCAGGTATGATCACTTCCTCATTGCTTTTCTCTTGAATCCCAAGGTTCCTTCTATTCATGTGGTTTCCAAACATCAAAATTTTGCATTTTTCCACACCAGGTGGTCAAAATTAGCTAAGTCTACCCAAACAATCAATGGTAAGCGGTTCCCTAATCCATACCTTTAGTATCCAAAGTCTCAATCAACAAGCTTATACCAAGCAATTTTTTTTTTTATAGACGACTTTTTCTTTTTTAATCAATATATTTTACCATCTTTGTGTGAAACTTTTCATACTTGCTTTCTATATGATCATTGTAATGAGCTTTTGGTCAGTGACTCCCTAGCCAGACCACTTTAGGGTAATGGTAGTAGGTTTCCAAGAGTCTTTGTACTTAACCCCTAGGTACAAGGTTCGAAACCCATTGAAGGCAAAAATTAACTTCCTGGAAACGAGGCTGGTAGCCCTTGAGGGCCAGGACGACCAGGGGGGAGTGGAAAGACCATGAGTAGATGGCCGGCAGCCCTTGAGGATCGGGTACCCTACAAAAAAGGCGTCTTTTTTTGTAATGACCCGGCTCCCTCGCTGGGGCCTTCTCTGTGTAGTACTCATGGTCTTTCCACTCCCCCTGGCTCCCTCACTGGGGCCTTCTCCAAAAGTGGATTTTTGCCTTCCGCAGGATTTGAACAATATACCTAGGGGTTTAGTACAATGATTCTTAGAATCCTGCTACCATTAGACCAGGTTCAGAGAACCCCTCAGACTTAATTACTAGAGTCATAAATGTTTAAACAGAAAATATAAAGATATTTTAGCATCTTATGTGTAAGTCCACTCTCCATACTTGCTTTCTAATTGACCCTGTAGCGTGCTTTAGGTCGGTGACTCCCAAGCCCGACGACTTTAGGGCACCAGGTTTGAAAGACCCCTCAGACTTAATTATTCGAGTGAAAAAGGCTTTTGAAGAGTAGAATAAGACCTTTAGCATTTTTCTATTTTTTTGCTGGCAATGGTTTATACACATTGACCAATACCTCCTCAACCAATGACACATTTTAGGAACTACAGACCCTTAAAAGTTCAAGCCTACCTTCACCACTTCTTTCCACCCCCAAAATGCTCTTGAGAAAGTTTAGATTCTAAGTTTTAAAGGTTAGGATGTCTCCAGATCTAAGTTTAGGTATCATACAGTCAAACCTAGGTCGAGAAATTTAAAGTTACCCCACATGTACTAAACAAATCTTTCCACTAGTAATTATCCAATCTTGGCTATGTGCTCATTTATAAACAAGTCAAACATGAAGAAGCAATTCTCAAAACTAGCATAAGTATACATAGTGTCCAAAGTTTCTCCCCAAACAGAAAATCTTACCCGAACTACATCACAAGAGGTAAACAAATTTATTTTTCAAGATTCGAAAGCAAAAGACAAAAATATCGAGCCAAGTTGCATTAATCAAAAATAGTTGTAAGTTACAAGAACAGTTGTAAACACCCCCAAACTTGTGAAAAATTGCAAAAAATTGCAAAATAGAAGTGAAAAATGAAGTTTGACTGGTGTTTTTCAACCTCGTATTGCATCGAAAAAGTACAAATTTTTAAAAAGTGTTTTGGGCATAAGAAAGTACTTCACTACACGTACAAGTTATTAAAATTTGAGGGAAAATGGAGAACAAATGACTAGTGAAATGAAAGGACGAAGTGGTGACGTGAGCTTGCAATGGACCTATAGATGCCTTGCAGCGGTGCAATATGGCTTGTAATGGTGCTAGAATTTCAAACATGCATTTTTGTGCATTGTAATGAACCAAAGTGTGAAATTATAGCATAAATCCAATAAGAAATATGTAATGAAGATGAATGCATGGACGCTTTTCTCTAATGGAAGCAAAAATTCCATTGGTGCATTTAGTCGAACACTTGGAAGGCATAAGAAACTCAATGAAGATATCATCAAAATGTTAACATGGAAGAATCCAAATTTGATTTCACAACATCACAACACAAACATACTCAAAATCTAACCTAACCTGTTCTCCAATCAATCAAAATTTCGAATTTTCGCAAAACTAGGGCTAAAACCGGATTAAGGAGAAAAAATTCAAATACATGTGATTTCATACCTTGATTGTGTGCAATGAAATATTTTAGACCTTGATGTTAAGCCTATTTTATGATGCAAGTGTGGATTGGAGATGAAAATTGTTCGCTAAAATTGTATACCGTAAGTGCAAGGTTCGCGTTCAAGTAGTAAAGTGGACTCGAAAAGTCCGGGTTATCGTAACCACGAGGATTGATTGATTTGTAACTAAGCTTGTTGATTTCATTTTAAAAGAAAAATCAAGTAACATAAAAGTTTGGTTTGGTGGTGAATGACTAAATGACATGAATAACAACGTGGTGATATGAAAACTAAAGTAAATGAGCAACAATATAAAACCTAGAATAAAAACTAAGTAAATTAAGTAAATTAATGATAAAAAAAACTTGGATATTAAACTAAGTTACAAAACATGAGAAATTCGAAATTTAACCTAACATATGTAATGACTTGTAATGACAAAACAAAATATTAACAACATTTGAATGATTACATAAACATACAACAACATTCCTACTCATGAAAACATAAACATAAATACCCATAATCCATAAACAACCTAAAATGCTTAAATAAAATTTAATTAATCAAATATTCCAACACAATAACAGTAACCCATAATAAAATAATATCAACATTTAACAAATAACATAAATATAAACATATCAATAACAAATTTTCTCCTTTAAAGAGAACTCCATTCTGTGAACTTTTTGAAGAGAGCATTCCATGGGTTTTTCACTTTGAAGCAAATTTTCTCCTTAACAATAAATATTTCCCAACAACCCAAGCTTAAAACATTAAATACATTAATGATATAAATTTTTTTTGATGAAAATGTGAGAGAATAACAAAAATCAAAAGCTTAAACAACAACAAAATACTTGAATATAGGAAAACAGTACTAAAAAATAAAAACATTAATTGAAAATTGCATTAAAGAAGTGAATGTTTAAGAGAAAAATACAAGAAAAATAGAAAAAAAAGGCAAGAACTTACTTAAGCCATAGTAAAGTGAGGAAAAATCTATTTATATCCACCAAAACAACTCAAAAACACCCAAAAAAACACAAAGATCCATGTAAAACAGAGTTTTGGGCCGAACCGGTTCGTCCGGGTTGACCCGGACAGGCCCAGAATTTTTTTTAAAAAAAAGAAATTCAAAACCGCGTGATCACGTGGTGACAATTCCGAACCAACTTTAGTCTCGGGTCTGTTTCGAGCCATGGTTCGCATGCGTGGCTCGGATCGACCACGTATTCGCGTGGTTCAGCTGAGCCGTGATCTTTGCAACCAAGTCATTTTGTAATTACCATGAGGTTCTTCATCTTTCAATGATGATCAATTAAGTCCCCAAATTTTCAGATTTCTTTCAAATAGGTCCTTCTAAAATTGCACTTTATGTCCTTCAACTTTTGAAATCTTACAATCTGGTCCCTCGACTAATTGCCCAACTCGTCTAGAACTTCTCAAAAGTGACAAAATGGTCCCCAAACTTCCAATTTTAGCATAGTTTGCACTCCTTTTGTGATTTTTGGCCTCAAACTTGGATATTAACCTATTGAACCACAAAATATGTATGAATTAGCAGATATTTGCCCAAGATATTCCAAAAATTGCTAATTTAAAGGCATAAAAAGTGTATAAATATGTGCTTAACAAATACTCTCAAACTTAAACTCTTGCTCGTCTCGAGCAAGTATATCTACCAAAACCGAAAGCAAATGAATGAAAGATGAACAATGCTAGACAACTTTGTAAATTCTGTCTTGAGTGTAAAATTGCATGATTAATTCACAATTACGTTTTCAAAATAATACTACAAAAAGAAGTTGAGCTTATCTCATGTTTGATCGATGTGAGTGTGCTTAGTCACTTCCAATTATTACTAAGATTCAAAGAAACATTATAGGAAGGATAAATTTCAAAACAATACTATCCACCCTTAGTGGTCAATTTCATTTCTTACCCTCTTGTGACATTCATCCCTCCATATTATTTCTTTTCTCTCCCGAGATGCAATCCTAGAGGTAACTCTCAATTCACACATTTCCTTTTCCACTAAAGCTTGGTTATGACTTACCGGAAATCTCAACAATCTAGATATGCAGTGACTCTCCACTAGATGAGTGCTTCAACATTAAAGTTTATACCAAACAATTCAAACCCACTATTAATCTAAGCCCTTATGCAAATACAAATGCATGATTTCTACAAATTAATGTGATGATTTCTCGTGACTTGCCCACTCCCTTAAGCTTTCTAATTGACCCATGTAGCGAGCTTTAGGTCGGCAACTCCCCGATTATTTTAAAACCAAAGGGTACCAGGTTTCAAAATACCCCTACGAAATTAATAACTCGAGTAAAAAAGGATACGAAGTGAGGTAGACTTATTAAGCAAATGCAATGATGATAATTTTTTTTAAGGTGTGTGTGTATCCTACTCATTAAGCTTTCTAATTGACTCATGTAGCGAGCTTTTGGCCGGTGACTCTCAAGTTTCAAACTTAAGGCACCAAGTTTCAAGATACTCCTACAGGCTTAATTACTCGAGTAAAAAAGGTTACGAGATAGGGCAATGCAAAAATTTAAATGGGCTTAGATTTCTTGAATTTGGTCATCACTTATCTTATACTTAAAATAAACAACACTCCACACAAATTTATATCAAGCATGCATGGAATCACTACACCTCTAGACCGTCTCCTTTACTGGATCGACCACCCCCAAACTTGTCTAACAAAGGATCAAGAGATTAAGAACATTGAAAAGAAATTGGATAGGTTGATAAAAATTGAAAATGCAAGCTTACAACCTAATTTCTCTACTTCACAAATTTCTCCAACCTTCAATAGATTCCAAATCTCAACAACAATTTTTCATGATTATTGTGCTCAAGAGAACTTAGGATCACTCATGGATAAGTAATTTATAAAAATCGGCACAAGTAGCATATTCGATCATAATTCGTGAATTAATCAGCAATTCCAAACATCAAATCATTTTGAGCCGACAATGTGATCTAGCATGCCAATATCTCGACTTTTTGATTTTCATTCGGGAGCATTGAGGATAAAGGATGACTTTTCCTCCAAGGGTTACCCTTCCAAGAATGGTTTCAACCTTTGCCCATTGACTTTGAATGTCCCTTGTTGGGATGATATAGCTCAATAGCTCCATGGGGAAAATTTTGTGAAATTGTGATTGGCCCCCACCAATGGGATCAAAGCTTTTCGAGGAATAACCGAAGTCGGGAGTTGAATAGAAGAACTTGTTGCCCAACTTTGAAATCTCTCTTCACAATGTGTTTATCATGCCATTTCTTGGTCCTCTCCTTATAGATACGAGCATTTTCATATGAGTTGAGGTAAAATTCATCAAGTTCATTGAGTTGAAGCAACCTCTTCTCACCAATTAATTTTGCATCAAAGTTCAATGCTCGTGTAGCCCAAAATGCTCCATGCTCAAGTTCAATAGGGAGATGACATGATTTTCCAAAAATAAGACAAAATGGAGACATACCAATAGGAGTCGTGAAGGCGGTGCGGTAAGCCCATAATGCATCATCTAGCTTTCTTGACCAATATTTTCCTGATCTACTTACCGTCATCTCAAGAATTCTTTTCAAATCTCGATTTGAGATCTCCACTTGTCCACTTGTTTGGGGATGGTAAGATGTGGCTACTCGGTGCTTCACTCCATACTTTGACAAAAGTGAGTCAAGGAGGCGATTGCAAAAGTGTTTTCCTCCATCACTAATGATGAGTCGGGGGGTTCGAAAGCGTGTAAAAATATTCTTTTTGAGAAAATCGACAACCACCCGAGCATCATTAGTAGGCAATGCCACCACCTCTACCCATTTAGAAACATTGTCCACCGCCACCAAAATGTATTGATTTGAGAACGAGGATAGAAATGGCCCTGTGAAATCAATTCCCCATACATCAATAATCTTCACTTCCTAGATTGAAGTCAATGGCATTTCATTACGCCGAGAGATGTTCCCACTCCTTTGGCATCTATCACATTTGGATGCTAGAGTATAAGCATCCTTGAACAAAGTTGGCCAATAGAACCCCGATTGAAGAACTTTTGAGGCAGTTTTGGAAGCTCCAAAATGACCCCCATAAGGTGATGAATGATACCTATCAAGAATTTCTTCCATTTCTTCCTCGGGAACATATATTCTAATTATTTGGTCCGACCCCCTCTTCAAAAAATATGGCTCATCCCAAAAGTAATATTTCACATCGGCAAAGAATTTCTTCTTTTGTTGATAAGAGAAATCCGGGGGAAGAATACCACTTACAAGGAAATTCATGAAGTCTGTATACCATGGTGCTTAGAAGACTTTGAGAAGATGGTTGGCATTTAAAAGTTGTTCATACGAAAAAGCTTCATTGATTTCCTCTACTCCCAACTCCTTAGGTTGATCAAGTCTAGAGAGATGATCGGCAACAAGATTATCCGCTCCCTTCTTATCACAGATCTCCAAATCAAATTCTTGTAAGAGAAGGACCTATCTAATCAATCTTGGTTTCACATCCTTCTTAGCAAGCAAGTATTTTAAAGAGGAGTGATCAGTATAGACAATTACCTTTGAGCAAATAAGGTACAATCGAAATTTATCAAAGGTAAAGACCACGGAAAACATTTCTTTCTCAGTTGTGGCATAGTTTAATTGAGCATCACTCAATGTTCATCTTGCATAATAGATCACATGCAAAACTTTACCTCTTCTTTGCCCCAAAACTGCTCCCATGACATAATCACTAGCATCGCACATGAGCTCAAATGGTAAACTCCAATTCGGTGCCACGATAATACGAGCTGTGATAAGCCTCTCTTTAAGAGTGTTGAAAGCCAAAAGACACTCTTGAGAGAAATAGAAAATGTTGTTCTTCTCTAGTAGAGAACAAAGAGGTTTAGTGATTTTGGAGAAATACTTGATGAATCTCCTAAAGAAGCCGGCATGCCCCAAGAAACTCCTTATGCCTTTCACTGAAGTAGGAGGAGGAAATTTCTCAATAACTTGGATTTTGGCTTTATCAACCTCAATCCCCTCTTTTGAAACCCGGTGGTCAAGTACAATGCCTTCTTTCACCATAAAATGACATTTTTCCCAATTAAGCACTAGATTGGTTTATTCACAACTTTTCAACACCAAGTCAAGATTACTCAAGCATGCATTAAAAGAATAACCTAAAACCGAAAAATCATCCATGATCATCCATGAATACCTCGATGAATTTTTCCACCATGTCGGAAAATATGGCCATCATACAACGTTGAAAAGTGGTCAGTGCATTGCAAAGACCAAATGACATCCTCCTATAAGCAAAAGTCCCATATGGACATTTGAAAGTTGTCTTCTCTTGATCTTCTGGGGCTATCAAGATTTGATTGTAGCCCGAGTATCCATCTAAAAAACAATAGTTGAGTGCCCTGCCAACCTCTCAAGCATTTGGTCAATAAAGGGGAGAGGAGGTGATCTTTTCTACTGGCATTATTTAACTTCCGGTAGTCAATGCACACTCTCCATCCGGTCATGGGCCTTGTTGGAATAAGCTCATTGTTCTCATTTTTAACCACCGTGACACCTCCTTTCTTTGAAACACATTGGACGGGACTCACACATGCACTATCCGAGATAGGATAGATAATTCCTACATCCAACCACTTCAATACATCGGCTTTTACCACTGCTTTCATGTTTGGATTTAGACGGCGTTGGTGCTCCACCGTTGGTTTGAAGTCATCCTCCATGAGGATTTTATGCATGCATAGAGTAGGGCTAATACCCTTAATATCCGCCATATTCCACCCGATAGCCATTTTATGCATTTTCAACACCCTAAGTAGTTTTTCTTCCTCCAATTCATTCAAAAAATTCAAGATAATAACCGAAATGGTAGAAGAATCACCCAAGTATGCATACTCAAATGTGATGGAAGAGGTTTGAGTTCAAGAGTTGGGGCTTGTTGAATGGAATGTAGTAAAGGAGAAGGAGCTTTCTCCCAATTCTTTAAAATATGGCCTCTTCTTGTAAGGCTAAAATTTGGAAGCCTCCAAGTGTTGTGACATCCTTCCAATGTCTAAATCATCCTCTCCCTTAGTGGTTATAGAGTGAGCAATGCAAGTCTCAAGGGGATCCTTAGATGATCCATGGATGAATGATGTATTCACTTCTTGATCAATGATGTCTACTCAGGAGCATGAATTGGCCTCGGCGGGATACTAAATGGATTTCATGATGTCGAATGTGATTTGCTCATCTTGAACCCTCAATATCAATTTTCCTCCTTGCACATCTATTAGAGCCTGACCGGTTGCTAGGAAAGGTCATCCCAAGATGATTGGGATATCAAGGTTTTCCTCCATATCAAGAATGATAAAGTCGGTGGGGAAGATGAATTTGTCCACCTTGATTAGCACATCCTCAATAATACCACACGGGTTCTTAATAGAGCGATCGGATAATTGCAATGACACTGTGATTGGCTTCACCTCTCCCATGTCCAATCTCCTGAAAATAGACAAATGCATCAAATTAATACTAGCACCAAGATCATATAATGCTTTTCCAAAAGTTAAATCACCAATAGTACAAGGAATAGTAAAACTCCCTGGATCTTTGATTTTTGGAGGCAATTTGTTTTATAGTATGGCACTGCATCCTTCTGTTAGCATCACAGTTTCATGATCTTCTAGCCTCCTCTTGTTTGAAAGAATGTCTTTATTGAACTTTGCATAGCTAGGCATTTGTGCTAATGCATCAGCAAATGGTATGTTGATTTGAAGTTTCTTGAAGACTTCAAGAAATTTACCAAATTGTGCATCCACTTTGTGCTTTTGAAGTCTTTGAGGGAAAGGAATGGGAGCCACATAAGCTTTCACCGGAGTAGGCAGCTTTATTGAAGTTTCCCCATTTTCCTCAGATGTTGCATCATTTTCATTCGCATCCTCAACATCTTCTTTACCTTTTGGATTAATCTAGGGTTGTGCCAAAGGTTACTTTACCGTAATTTTCGGTAATTGAATTTCACTTCTTGTAGTGATGGCTTGCACATTTTCCCTTGGACCAGATTGTATGTGTTGGAGTAAGGATTGTCTTGTGGTCGGTTGAAATTTTGGGCATAATTCACTTGCTCAATTGAAGTAGAAGCCATTTTAAGCATGGGACATTCCTCAACCTTGTGTGTTGCTCCACATACATCACAAATAGACATAGGGTAGATTGCTTTTACCGTATGCTGAGAAGACAAGTCATCATACTTCTTGAATAAAAGGTCCATCTTTGTCGATAAAGCCGCATATACATCAACTTCATAAATTCCCGTTGCATTCTTTGGCACCATGCGGTCTGTTGGCCAAGTAGAATTGTGACTAGCCATCCTCTCAATGAGCTCAATTGCTTCATTGGGAAATTTTGTAGTGATTGATAAGTGTATTTTATACACTTATTTCTATCTTAAAAGTAGAATTTTAATTGTTTATTCAAGAATATTTTCTATTTATTCTATGTCATTTGTTTATATTTTAGGAATAACCCAAAAGTCGTGAAAGCAATGGAATTAAAGCTAAAATTGAGCAATTGGATGTAAAAAGTGTCAAAGTGAGCAAATCAAGAACTGATGCAGTCAATCAAATGACTAATTTGAAGAAAAAATTGAATTTGAAAGAAATTAGAAGTTCAGGGGCTAAAATGCAACAATCAAAAGTTGGAGGACTTTCTGTGCAATTAAAAGACAGGGACCAACATGTAACATTTAAAATTCAGAGAATTGCCTTAAACCATAATACCTTGCGATCGCACGGTGCTATAACCGTGGGGTCGCACGGCTAGAAATTTCAGAGACTGAAGTTGACCTGCAGCGTCGTACGATCGCGCATATTTAAACCGTGCGATGGCACGGTTATTCGACTGGGCCGCAGCTAGGCTTTTTGCGCGGTATTCAGCAGTTTTTCTCCTCAATTAACCTAGACTTCATAAAAATCTATAAATACAGGGCATAAGGCACAAGATGAGGGGTTCCAAACTTGTCAAAGGTGATCTCGAAAGGCTGTCGAACTTTCAAGGAACCAACTGGCGCATGATTGAAGATTCTTCTACACCATGGTGAAAAGGGTGATGAACTCCAATTATTATAGTTGTAATTTATATTTTATCATGTTTTTGGCGCCGTTGCCGGGGATTTTTATTTAAATTTATTTTTAGATTACTTTCACTAATTCGGACTTTTTACTTGCTTTAATTTTATTTTTACTTTTATTTTCAATTTCTTTGTTTTAGTTAGTTACTAGTTTCCTTTCTTTTAGTTGTGTATGCTACGTTCGAAAAAAGGAATCTTCGAAGCTGACCCGGAAATAGAACGTACATTACACCGTAGGTTAAGAGAACTTAGGGAATTAGATAAATCTAAAAACCAAAAAGAAAATCAAATGGAAAACAACAATTTGAGATTGCCCGCTACTGAGCCAATTAATGAAGATGGCATGATGGTCGGTGATTTCATGACACCTCAAGTTGTTCAAAATCAATCCAACATAGTCTATCCACCATTTGGGCAGGAAAACTTCTAGTTGAAGACCAATGTCGTCAACATGTTCCAAAATGGACACCAATTTCATGGGAGACCTGATGAAAACCCGCACACACATGTCTCTAAATTTTTAGATTCATGTCAACACTTTACATATCAGGGCATGTCTGATTATGCTATCAGACTCAGGTTATTCCCTTATAACCTCAGAGATAGGGCTGTTGAGTGGTTGGATTCTCGCTCAGCTGCGAGTATAACTACTTGGAACAACTTGGTCCAAAAGTTTTGCACCAAATTCATGCCTCTAGCTAAGTTTGTCAAACTGAGATATGACATCACCATGTTTCAGCAACAAGATGCTGAATCCTTTGATGATCCGTGGAACAGATTTAAGGGCATGCTGAGGAAGTTTCCAAACCATGGGATCAAACGAGGTGATTAAGTGAAGTGCTTCTATGAAGGACTACTTCCACATTTTAAAAACATGGTTGATTCCTCATCAAATGGTTCATTAGGCACAAAGAGCATCGAGCAGGCATTGGAGCTCTTCGAGAAGATAGCAAATACAAATGTCATGTGGGGATCAGACAGGGTTGTTCCAAAGAAGGCATCAGGAGTCTATGAAGTGGATGCTTACACTTCCATATCAGCAAAAATAGACTCTTTGGCTGTGAAAGTGGAGGGCATAGCATTGGTGAGTCATTCATCAAAAATTGCTAAAATGACTTGTGAAGTGTGTGGTGCAAACCACGCCACTACAGATTGCCCTATTCCGGCTTGTCCATTGGAGCAAGTTGACTATGTACAAGGAGGTCAACGCCAGAATAATCCATACTCGAATACCTACAATCTAGGATGGCGCAATCATCCTAACTTTTTCTTGGAAAGATCACTCTAATGGACACATTGCGCCTAATTTCAACACTGAAGAGAGAAAGCCTACATTGGAAGAAATGCTTGGGAAGTTTGTGGAAAAGACAAAACAGTTCATGTCTAGAACAGATTATTTTATGAGAAAAATTGAAACCACAATTCAAAATCAACAGGCTTCAATCAAAAATCTGGAGACTCAAGTGGGACAGATAGTACGGTTGATCACAACTAGAGCTCCGGGTATATTACCTGCAAATACTGAGGTAAACCCAAAGGAACAACTAATGGCTATAAATGTAGTGCAACATGAGATAAATGCTATCACTACGCGTAGTGGTGTGCAACTTCCTGAGATTCATGCTAAAAAGCCAGCTGGAGTTCCTGAAAAAGTTGTGGATAATCTTGAGAAGATGGCTGAAAGGGAAGATACCCATGAGGTGAAATCAACAATTAAGCCTCACGAGTCTCCTATTCCATTTCCACAAAGGCTGAAGAAAACAAGAGAGGATAAGCAATTTAACAAGATTGTGAATATGCTAAGAAAACTGCACATAAATATTCCTTTTTTTGGAAGCCATCACACAGATCCCAAGTTACACCAAGCTGCTTAAAAAGATGATGCCTAGCAAGAAAAAGCTTGAAAAACTTGAGGAGGTCACTTTGAATGAAGAATGCAACACAATCCTACAAAACAAGCTGCCACCTAAGCTCAAAGACCCAGGGAGCTTTTCAATACCTTGCATTATAGGTGATTTAAAATTCAACAAGGTCTTATGTGACATACGTACAAGTATAAATCTGATGCCCTTGTCTTTATACAAGAAATTAGGACTGGCTGAACTAAAGGAAAGCAATATCAGACTGCAACTGGTTGATCGATCAATCTGTCACCCATATGGAGTTGTGGAGGATGTATTGGTGAAAGTTCACAAATTCATATTCCCAATGGACTTTATCATCTTAGATATGGAGGAAGATGAGAACTTTCCTTTGATACTTGACAGACCATTCCTAGCCACTGCACGAGCATTAATTGATGTAGAAAAGGGAGATGTAGTGTTGCGAGCTGAAAATCAAGAGGTGACTTTCACAATGATGCAATTTGATGTCCATGAACCAGAACTAGAAAATTGTTCCAGGATAGATGTCGAGTTGGAATTGGCGTATTGGGAGAGGTATGAATACAAGGTAAGGGCAGATGATGAGGCTACACCATCCAATCTAAAACCACCTTGAGAAATATTTTCCAAAAAGTCTAGCTCTAGACTATAAATGAAGCGCTTGTGGGAGGCAACCCAATTTTTCAAACCATTTTCTTTAGTTATTTTGTTTATTGCTTTTTAGTTATTTTTTTGCTTGATTGTTGTTTAGTTGCTTGACAATGCATTTTAGGAGCACAAGTGTATTTAGAGTGTATGCATTGAGTTGTTATGTGCTTTAGATAATTCTAGTATTCTATTTTGCACATTCTTGCACTTTTAGTTTCCATTGCGTTTCTATTTGTTTTGCTGTTTTTTATCACAATCTTTCACTTGATCAACTAACTTAGGACATGTGCACATAATTTAGAAGTTGGTTGCATGCATTTGGATGTGTTTAGGGGTCGAAAACGGAGTCCAAAATCGAAAAATGAAAAAACTTCAAGACACTGCCTTTTATACCGTGCGGTCGCACGGTTCAATACTGGACAGTTTCGCCAGATTTATTTATATGTTGAATTCTCTCATTTTAACCACTTTCAAACCCATTTTACCTCCCCCAAATCATCCCACATTGAGTCCCCAATTAGTCCCCATTACTTGCACATCATTTTAACTCTATTTCATGTCTTGGATTGCATCAAAAACATTCAAGAGGTATGGATTTTTACACAATTTCACAAAATCATGCATAATCTTTTGTTCTTCATTTTTTTTGTAAATTGTGAAATTCTGGATGAGTGGTGATGGGCTTAGGCTAGAACTTGGAGTATTGAATTGTGTTTATTAGGTGAAAATTTTTGGCTTAATTCAAGTCTCCAACACTATGTGTTCCATTGATTTCTTCATGCGCATGCTAGGTGTTTGATTTAATGTCACAATGAATGTTTTGTTGAGTTTCTACAAATCTTTTTGAATGATCACCTTCACTACATGTTATACATCATTTGTGCATCATTCAATCATTGTTCAAATTGGTTTAAAGCATGAAACTCCACTTAAAGATCATTGCACTACATGGCACCTCATTGCAAGGCCATTGCAGGCACCACGGCACCATTGCACCTATCTTTAGCTTCACTGCACCTAAT
Organism: Ligustrum vulgare; assembly: GCA_963555705.1. Taxonomy (NCBI): domain Eukaryota; kingdom Viridiplantae; phylum Streptophyta; class Magnoliopsida; order Lamiales; family Oleaceae; genus Ligustrum; species Ligustrum vulgare. Next base: position 26,560,126 of record OY743182.1, read on the forward strand.
TTGTCACATCTTTTCATGACCCATATGAACTCCAAATTCGCTGAATTTTTGATATATTGTAGACCAAGTTATGTACTTTCATATGCCTGGGACATGTCTCGGGAAATTTTCACTTTTTCGAGGCGATGTCAAGGGCTAAAAGTCAGTGGTCGACCATATTTCAAAATTTTCAAAATTTTTCTAAGTCCTAGTTTGGGTGTGTTGTGTTGATTTGCTTTAGATCCTATATGATATTCATGCTTCTAATGATAAATAACTCTTGTTTGTAAGAAAAATATCATCGTGGGACACTTGGAGCCAACCTTGGAAAAGTAAGAAAGGGGTCGAATCATCCAAGCTACATGAAGATCAAAGCTTCAAATTGAGAACACCACCTCTCCAAACCTGGGAAGTACATAACACCCTCTTTGTTATTTTTTGCTCTTATTTAGTTATTTGCTTTGAATACATTGAGGACAATGCATAGTTCTAGTTTGGGGGTGGGCTCATTCATGTGCTTCATGTACACATTCATTCGATTTTGGGGTTTAAAAAAAATTGGAAAATTGGAAAACTCATAAAAAAGTGGAAAAATTTGAAAAAGTATGTTGATTTATTTATTGCTTATGATATAATTTGAATTGACTTCTATTGATGTGATCCGGACCAGGCATCGAAGGGCGAAGTTGAGACATCGGCAGTATGACGGTGATCTACATGGAAAACGGAGCAAGTTCCATGTTGGAATCGAGCCAAGAAGACGAAAGAATCAAGCCGAGCCGAGTACACGAAATTGTTTATGCAGAAAGGGCCTTACGGCCGTAATGGAAATCCTTCACGGCCGTAAATCATATAATCACGGCCGTAAAAGCTATTGTCACAGCCGTAATCAACTATCGAAGGAAAATGCAGAATTTCAGCAGAAAAGGTCTCACGGCCGTAATGTCCAGTCTTACGGCCGTAACATTCAAACCGGAGGAAATTCACGGCCGTAATCATTGTTTCACGGCCGTAACCAATAACTCAGTTTTTGATCAGAAAGGCCTTTACGGCCGTAAAAGGAGTCGTCACGGCCGTAAATGAGCAACGTCAAATTTTCCGGAATTTTGCCAATTATTTTGTTTCCTTTTATTATTTTAGGTTATTTTCCTAATTTAGAATTTTAGTCTATTTAGAATTCTATTTTGAGTAAATTAGATGCTAGGTTATTTTGGTTATCTATACGCTTTTTCAATTCATTGTAAAGACAGTTAAGTTGAGTTTGATTAATAAAATTTGTGAGAGGATTCTCCAAAATTGAGAGGTTGAGTTTATTCCCTTTTTCTTGAACTTATCAAAGATCCGATCTTTGTGGCGTTCTTCCAGCAAACTTATCAAATATTCGCAAGAATATTTGTGGCGTTTCTGAATTCGAAACTTATCAAGGAAATTGACAAGTCCTTGTGGCGTTCACCAATCTTGGTTCTTCAATCCGCATCGCCACAAATTGCGTCGTGATTGTCGGGTCAAGGTTTTACCGTCGTTCTATCCTTACTTTCGTTGTTTGTCTTGTGTCAGTTCTGATTTAGATCTTTCCTAGGTTTTAATTGTCGTTATTCCGCGTGTTCGACGAGATTCCCGACCGGGAACTCATCATCTGGTATCAGAGCTTGGATCTATTTCAGATTCTTGTGTTTCTTGATTTTCTTGATTTTTTTCGTGTTCTTCGCGTTCTTCTTGTCAGTCATAAATTTTTTTTAGTTTGATCCATAAAAGTCAGTCCCAAAAATGCAAAAGCGTTTTTCTCCTTCGTTTTTCGTCCAAATTCAGTTCCGTTTTTTCTGCCATACTCGTAGTCAAATTCTGTGACAGATTATTAAAAAAAAATTCCGAAAATTCCAAATATTTCCCAAATATTCCGAATTTCCTTGTTCGTGTCTTAAAAATATCTGATAGAGAGGTTTCCACATCTTCATCTTCTGTTGGAGACAGGAAACAGCCCAGGGGTGTGAATAGAAAGGATGAACAGGGTAATGGTGATATTGCAGCAATGAGGGCACAATTTGAGAGATTTATGGTACAGATGGAGAATCGAGGTGCAGAACGTGAACAAAGACCTCGTGATCAATCTCATGATGGTTCTCGGGTTAGGAGAGGTAATAGACGTGAGGTTGGTGTGGATAATGAAGAAATGGGCAGTGAAAGTGGCAGTATATCTTTGGGTAGTATGCGAAGAAGGGATAGAGGAGATAGGTATGAGAGGAGGCAAGATAGGGAGCGTCGTAATGCTAGGAGGCATCGTAGGGGTAGAGGTGATGTTGATGACGACCTTGGGAAAATTAAGGTGAAAATACCATCGTTCCAGGGTAGGAGTGATCCGGAGGCGTACTTGGATTGGGAGACAAAGGTCGAACGGCTTTTTGATTGTAATAATTATTCGGAAAAGAAGAAGGTGAAATTAGCCGTGATTGAATTCACCGATTACGCAAATATTTGGTGGGATCAATTAGTGACGGGTAGGAGGAGGAACCTTGAGGAGCCAGTGGAAACTTGGGGTGCATTAAAAACCATAATGAGGAAGCGGTTTGTGCCGACTCATTATTATAGGGATATTTATCAGAGGCTGCAGGGTATGACTCAGGGGTCGAGGAGTGTAGAAGATTATCATAAGGATATGGAGGTGGCGATGATTCGGGCTAACGTGGTGGAGGATCGGGAAGCTACGATGGCTAGGTTTCTGAGTGGGCTGAATAGAGATATTGCCAATGTCATTGAGCTGCAACATTATGTGGAGCTGGAAGATATGGTGCATATGGCCATGAAGGTGGAAAGGCAGCTAAGGCGAAAGGGGGCAGCAAGACACTCACCATCTTATCCTACATCACAACCTAAGCAGGAATCCAACATTGAACATAACCCGAAAGGGAAGGAGGAGCCTACAACAAAAGGTAAAAATATTTCTGATCCTCAAACTACTCGGGATAGAAATATTAAGTGTTTTAAGTGCTTGGGTATGGGTCATATAGCATCCCGGTGTCCAAATAGGAAGCTAATAATCTTCCGTGATAATGGTGAAATTAGTTCCGAGGATGAATTTAAGGGAATGCCTAAGTTAGTGGATGTTGGAGCTAGTAGTAGTGATGAGGAAGGATTGACCTATCCTGAAAAAGAATCACTTGTTAATCGGCGTGTCCTTAGTGCTACGGCTAGGGTGGATGAAATTGGTGAGCAAAGGGACAATCTCTTCCATACTAGGTGCTTAGTGGGTAAAAAGGTTTGTGGTATGGTGATTGACGGGGGAAGTTGTACTAATGTGGTTAGTACAATGTTGATTAATAAATTGGGCTTAAGCTTGATGAAACATCCAAACCCTTATAAATTGCAGTGGCTGACCGAGTCAGGGGAAATTAAGGTAAATAAGCAGGCTAGGGTCAATTTTGCCATCGAGGGTTATAAGGATGAGGTGGTCTGTGACGTGGTACCTATGCATGTTGGTCATATATTGTTGGGGCGACCCTGGCAACATGATAGGAGGGTAGTGCACGAAGGGTTTAAAAATCGATATTCTTTCGTCAAGGGTGGAAAGAAGATCATTCTTGCTCCGCTGTCACCAAAAGAAGTCCGAAAGGACCAATTGAAAATAAAAAGCGAGTTTGAGGAAAAAAAATAAGAGCGTTGAGGCCACGACCTCAGAAAAAGGAGAGGGAACGAAAATTGAAAACAAGAGAGTTGAGGCCACGACCTAAGAAAAAGGTGAGCTTGAGAGTGAAAAGAAAAAGAAAAGAGAGTCCACCACAAAAATGAGTTTATTTGCATTTGCTAACACATCCCTCCCCAGTTCTACGAAATCTGTTTTGCAGGGTCATAACTCAAGCCATGAACGTAAAGCGGGAAAGAAAGTTATTGGCCAAAATAAGCAGCCCAGGAGTCTAAAGGATTGCATGAAGCTTAAAAATGATCATCGAGCCCAGGAAAGCAGGATGAATTTGAAAAGCCGACCAAAAATGGATTCGAGGTCGAATCCTTTTCAAGAGAGGGAGTATGATGTGATCCGGACCAGGCATCGAAGGGCGAAGTCGAGACATCGGCAGTATGACAGTGATCTACATGGAAAACGGAGCAAGTTCCATGTTGGAATCGAGCCAAGAAGACGAAAGAATCAAGCCGAGCCGAGTACACGAAATTGTTTATGTAGAAAGGGCCTTACGGCCGTAATGGAAATCCTTCACGGCCGTAAATCATATAATCACGGCCGTAAAAGCTATTGTCACGGCCATAATCAACTATCGAAGGAAAATGCAGAATTTCAGCAGAAAAGGTCTCACGGCCGTAATGTCCAGTCTTACGGCCGTAACATTCAAACCGGAGGAAATTCACGGCCGTAATCATTGTGTCACGGCTGTAACCAATAACTCAGTTTTTTATCAGAAAGGCCTTTATGGCCGTAAAAGGAGTCGTCACGGCCGTAAATGAGCAACGCCAAATTTTCCAGAATTTTGCCAATTATTTTGTTTCCTTTTATTATTTTAGGTTATTTTCCTAATTTAGAATTTTAGTCTATTTAGAATTCTATTTTGAGTAAATTAGATGTTAGGTTATTTTGCTTATTTATACGCTTTTTCAATTCATTGTAAAGACAGTTAAGTTGAGTTTGATTAATAAAATTTGTGAGAGGATTCTCCAAAATTGAGAGGTTGAGTTTATTCCCTTTTTCTTGAACTTATCAAAGATCCGATCTTTGTGGCGTTCTTCCAGCAAACTTATCAAATATTCGTAAGAATATTTGTGGCGTTTCCGAATTCGAAACTTATCAAGGAAATTGACAAGTCCTTGTGGCATTCACCAATCTTGGTTCTTCAATCCGCATCGCCATAAATTGCGTCGTGATTGTCAAGTCAAGGTTTTACCGTCGTTCTATCCTTATTTTCGTTGTTTGTCTTGTGTCAGTTCTGATTTAGATCTTTCCTAAGTTTTAATTGTCGTTATTCCGCGTGTTCGACGAGATTCCCGACCGGGAACTCATCATCTATGCTTTAGTTAGAAACTTGGACAACGTGTGAACTTGATTTTATTAAATCTTTCATCCATGTAAGACTTCAATCAAACTGGAGCACTTAGCCAATTTCAAATAATCACTTGTGTAGGGAAATGCTTGATACTTGTGGGGTAAATTTGTGCACTTTGACCATAGAATTGACTTAAAAATCACAAACCTTAAGTAATTAGATCCCGACCTAAAAATGTAGAGCAGTTTTGGGGTGGGAAGGTTAGATTGAGTATGCATTGATGGATTTAAGACTTGAAGTTTTAATTTTGCATCTTTAGTATAAGAGGTTTTAATCAACAAGTATAAACCATAATAACCAGCATAAAAACAGAAAAATGCTGAAGGTCTTATTCTACTCTTCAAATGCCTTTTTGACTCGAGCAAGTAAGTATGAGGGGTTCTCTGAACCTGATACCCTAAGCTCAACTGAGTTGGGATCTTCCGACCTAAAGCTCGCTACAGGGGTCACCTAGAAAGCAAGTACAGAGAGTGGACTTACACATAAGACGTTAAAACATCTTTAACTTTTCTGTTTAAGCCTTTATGACTCGAGTAATTAAGTCTGAGGGGTTCTTCGAACCTGGTACCCTGAGCTCAACTGAGTTGGGAGCTACCGACCTAAAGCTCGCTACAGGGTTCATATAAAAAGTAAGTATGAAAAGTATTGCACAAAGATGGTAAAAGACAAGGACACTAAAAGAAAAAGTCGTCCATATGAAAGAAAAAAGGAATAAAATTGTATAAGCTTCGTTGATTGAAATTCCTAACACTTTGTTAATTATTCTTGGTCTGTCGTGCATACTTGTCTAGTCCTAACTGTCTTGTGTGGAAAAATGCAAGTTATTCATGTTTGGAAACCACATCAATAGGAAAGACCTTTGGATATGAGAGAAAAGCAGTAATGTTGTGATCATCCACGAGAGAATAAGGAAATTCAAGAGAAAATCATTGTTGACCACATGGGATTCGGGCTTACTCTTGCACAAAAAGTCACACATTATCAAGTTTATTTTTGCATAAGTTTGCATTTGATTTTGGCTATTCACACAAACACAATGAAGTTGAGCATCGGATGAATGAAAATATTTTATGTTGTTCATAGTACTTTTTCTAAAGTGAATCGTCAATTTAGATTGTTGAAGCGCATGGTAAATAAGTTGACAAAAGCAAAAACATATATATATATTTTTTTTTAATTTGCCTTTTTACATTTATAGTTTAGTTTTGATTTTGTTCGAGGACTAACAATAGTTTTTAGTTTGGGGGTGTTGATAAGTGTATTTTATACGCTTATTTCTTTCCTAAAAGTAGGATTTTAATTGTTTATTCAAGAATATTTGCTATTTATTCTATGTCATTTGTTTATATTTTAGGAATAACCCAAAAGTCGTGAAAGCAATGGAATTAAAGCTAAAATTGAGCAATTGGATGTAAAAAGTGTCAAAGTGAGCAAATCAAGAATTGATGCAGTCAATCAAATGGCTAATTTGAAGAAAAAATTGAATTTGAAAGAAATCAGAAGTTCAGGGGCTAAATTGCAATAATCAAAAGTTGGAGGACTTGCTGTGCAATTAAAAGACAGGGACCAACTTGTAACATTTAAAATTTAGAAAATTTCCTTAAACCGTAATACTGTGTGGTCGCACCGTGCTATAACCATGCGGTCGCACGGTCAAAAATTTCGGCGACTGAAGTTGACCTGCAGCGTCGTGCGATCGAGCATATTTGAACCTTGCGGTCACACGGTTATTCGACTGGGCGGAAGCTGGGCTTTTTGCGCGGATTTCAGCAGTTTTTCTCCTCAATTAACCTAGACTTCGTAAAAATCTATAAATACAGGGCATAAGGCACAAGATGAGGGCTTCCAAACTTGTCAAAGGTGATCCCGAAGGGCTGTCGAACTTTCAAGGAACCAACTGGCGCATGATTGAAGACTTTTCTACAACATGGTGAAAAGGGTGATGAACTCCAATTATCATAGTTGTAATTTATCTTTTATCATGTTTTTAGGATTGAAATCTTGTGTTAGAATTGTGATGAAGTTTTAACTATTTGATTCCGCGTTTTTACCAATTATTTAATATATGCAGTTTATGAGTTTGATGCAATTAAATAAGTGCTTTTATTATCTTGCAATTGTTTGACCAGCTTTTGTGTGATTGTCTTCATGATTTTCTATGTTCGAAAGAGTAGGATTTCATGAGAAGCTATTTAATTGCCACAAAGTCCGATAGGGGATAGAAATATATCCCTATGCTTTGTGTTATCCTATATAGTGTTCATTGACCTTTAATGCTTTTCTAATTGGTTAATTGTCATAGAAATATAGTCAATTGGCATTTAGAGATAGGTTTTTATGCATCGCTCGAAAAAGGACTTAAAACATTTTAGGAACATGGATATTCAAAACCCCATAAGTTGTCTTTAAATGATTTGGTTAAATACATGGATGATTTGGTTAAAATGGATTCATAATTCTAATGCGTTTTCTTTTATAAGTTTTAAAAAATCAAATTTCTTATTTTTATTTTTATTTTTATTTTTATTTTCAAAAACAAAATTTTCAAACTCAAACAAATTCCTTGTTCTGGTTAAGGATCTGTAATCCAAAATACAATTTAAAACAATCTCTGTGGGATCGATACTTGGACTCTCGTCCACTTTATTACTTGCACGAACTGTGCACTTGCGGAGCATATCAGTGATAACTCCATTGGAGGCCGAATCAACCGTCACTTGGCTAGATGGATTCATCCCAAGGTAGAAATATTGGACTTGCATTTGCTTGGAGAACCCATGATTTGGACATTTTCTAAACATCTCCTTGAAACTTTTCCATGCCTCATAGAAACATTCGGCGTCAAGCTGTCGAAATGTGGAGATATCATTCTTCAATTTATCTATTTTTTTCCGGAGGAAAGTATTTTGTAGTGAACTGATGCAAACCACATAGCAATTGTAGCTACGCAACCCACAAATTATTGGAATCGACCTAAGAACGCCAAAGAACCACGATTTAGAGATTGATTCAAATTAATTGAACCAAGCAACCAACACAATCAACAGATATGCTGACCTCTTGATCACAATAAAAGTAAATCTCACCCAAGATTTGAACAAACAAGATTAACTCGCAAGTTCGGATTTTATTCAATGAAGAATAAGAATATGAAAGCAAAATAGCCTCTCAATTATAATATCAAAGTTGTGCAAAGTCTGTTTTACAATGAATAGAAAAAACGTATAAATAAGCAAAATAAACCTAGTCGCTAATTAGGCTCAAAATAGAATTCTAATTAAAGTAAAATAGTTAAAATAACTAAAACTGGAAAAAGAGGAAATAAAATCCTAAAATTCGATCCGTTCCACACTTACGGCCATAAGTCTAATTTTCCTGGAAATCTTATTTTCGACAGAGAGACAGTTACGGCCGTGATGGATGTTGGTTACGGCCGTAACTTTAAGCAGAATATAATTTACGGCCGTGAGATTGTTTTTACGGCCGTAATGGCCTGACTGCAACATTTTCGTTATTCTTGGTCTCCAACTTGATTTTCGTACTTGTGCCCAACATGAAACTTGCCTCTTTAGTCGCCAAGAATGTGTTTTCATCCACTGTTGCTTGAAGAATTGTATTCGGGATCTAGATCACATCATTCCCTCCTTCTTCAGGATGATTCGTCCCGAATCATAGCTTGGTTCATGGTGTTTCAGTGCATCGCCTGGATTAAAAGGAAAATTCTTGTCTCCATTACATAGGATCAACCAATAGTCTAATACTTGGATTGGATGGACGAGTCGAAATATGAACTTCCTTGGCCAAATGTGGTGTGACTCAAACCTCCAAGTATATTCAACCTGCAAGAAAGAATTAAGCAAAATAGGGTGGAAAATGTTAGTTTCACAAAGTACAAGATAGGAATCCTTGTACTCATGGTATATCATCTCCAAATCCTCTTCCCTAACAACGAGGTCCTTCTCTTCACCTCCTTCCTTTGTTGCAACTTCTTGCTCAATCTCTTCTATTTCTTTTCTCTCAAGCCCATCCACATCTTCTAACTCCAAATTTTCAAGCTCAACTACCTCTTTTAAATTTTTTACCTCAACCAACTTCTTCATGTTTTCATTCTCTACCCCCCTCAACTTTCAATTCATGCATATCCTCATCAATAATTTTAACTTTTTGTTCGTCCACCTCTTTATTACCCAATTCCACATCTCCTACCTTAAATGTTGGATTTTTTTCAACTATTTCTACTTTCAACTCTCCCTCCTTCTTCCCAACATTCATATCCTGAGGCTCTTCTTGCAACTTAACTACATTTTTACCTCCCCGTGCAATCATGTCCTCTTCTAGAAGTCTTAATTGATAATTCAATCTGGATAATTGATTAATCTTTTCCTTCACCTCCATTTGATCTTCAAGTATTTGCTCTAGTGTTAAACTAGCTAGGGTGATTGATTCTCCATCATTCACAAATTTGTACATGTTTCTATTCTTATCATAAAATGCTTTCCTCTCATGCCTCCATGGCCTACCCCACAACATATGACAAGACTCTAGAGGCACCACATCACATAATACTTCATCACTATACCTCCCAATGGTGAAATTCACTAAGACTTGCTTGGTCACTTTGAACTCCCCACACTCCTTCAACCATGTCATCCTATAAGGTCTAGGATGTTGTAGTAAATGCAACCCCAATTTTTCAACCATGTTGATACTAGCCAAATTAGAGATGTACTCCCTATCAATAGCCAAACTACACAGTTTATTACCCACACGACATCTAGTCATGAAAGTAGGATTTAGCTCATAATCCATCCCTTTACGTGAATGTCAAGAATATTCAAAATAAGGGGATTTAAACATCAAATAGCAGGAAGAAATTTTAATTTGACTCGGAAGAAAACGATTATCAAGAATTATAAAGAAATTCAAGAAAGTGGTTCTTGAATTTTGACTAGAAAGGAAAGAATATCAAGAATTTTAATTTAACTTGGACACCAAGGAATTATCAAGAATTTTTTTTTTTTTTTTTTTTTTTTTTTTTTTTGAATTTTGGATGAATTTTCGGAATAAAAAAATAATAAAAAAAATAATTTTTTTTTTTAAATCCAAAAATTCGACAACGAACACGACAAAACAAACGGAACTTAATTCGGATAAGAATTAAGCAAAACAAACACTTTTGAAATTTTTTTGGAACAATTTTTTTGGGTTTAAAGACTCAACAAACTCAAGAACAAGAAGAACGCAAAAAACTGAAAAACAAAACACTCAACAAAATATTGATGATTTTTATGGGACTCGATGATAAACATAAAAATCAAACTGGATAGAAAACTCAAGAAAACAAAATAAAGATATAACCTTGATTTTTGGAGCCTAAGCTCTGATACCAAATGATGCAAACCACGTAGCAATTGTAGCTACGCAACCCACAAATTATTGGAATCGACCCAAGAACGCCAAAGAACCACAATTTAGAGATTGATTCAAATTAATTGAACCAAGCAACCAACACAATTAATAGATATGCTGACCTCTTGATTACAATAAAAGTAAATCTCACCCAAGATTTGAACAAACAAGATTAACTCGCAAGTTCGGATTTTATTCAATGAAGAATAAGAATATGAAAGCAAAATAGCCTCTCAATTATAATATCAAAGTTGTGCAAAGTCTGTTTTACAATGAATAGAAAAAATGTATAAATAAGCAAAATAAACCTAGTCGCTAATTAGGCTCAAAATAGAATTCTAATTAAAGTAAAATAGTTAAAATAACTAAAACTGGAAAAAGAGGAAATAAAATCCTAAAATTCGATCCGTTCCATACTTACGGCCGTGTGAGATAGGTTACGGCCGTAAGTCTAATTTTTATGGAAATCTTATTTTCAACAGAGAGACAGTTACGGCCGTGATGGATGTTGGTTACGGCCGTAACTTTAAGCAGAATATAATTTACGGCCGTGAGATTGTTTTTACGGCCGTAATGGCCTGACTGTAACATTTTCGTTATTCTTGGTCTCCAACTTGATTTTCGTACTTGAGCCCAACATGAAACTTGCCTCTTTAGTCGCCAAGAATGTGTTTTCATCCACTGTTGCTTGAAGAATTGTATTCGGGATCTGGATCACATCATGAACTTTTGAGCAAGATCATTCCATGTCGTAATACTTCCAATAGGATTGGCATCTAACCATTCACAAGCTCCATCTTTAAGGGTATGTGGAAATAACCGCATGTTGATGACCTCCTTGCTAGTACCCGGATAATCAAAGTTACTATACATCTCCAAAAACAACAAGATGCGAGTAAATGGATTCTCCTCGCGCGGTCATTCCATAGAATTGTAGATGCCCCTTGAAAAGATTAATCACATCCGGCATTAGAAGAAAGTCCGAATGTCCAAATGGGGGATATGTGATGGTTCCTCGATTTTGAGTGATGAGAGGGACCATGAATTTCCCCATTGGTCTATCATCTTCATCAATAGCGGGATTTGCACCATCTTGGTTGTTGTCCCCCATATTGCCTTGTATTCTTTGTTATTCAACTTGTTCTCTTCATTCCCTAATCCTACTCCTATAAGTTCGTTTAGGTTCAGGATCAAATGGGAGAATGTCCCAAGTCGGACGTTGTTGTATAAATAAAGCAAGAGTACCTAGAAAATGAAAATGAAAAGAAGAAAGAGATGAGAATGAGAAGACAATTCAATTAACAAAAATCAATACATTTAGTACAAATAAAATCAATCTCGAGCAACGGCGCCAAAAACTTGTTCGCTAAAATCATATACCGCATGTGCACGGTTCGCGTTCAAGTAGTAAAGTGGACTCGAAAAGTCCGGGTTATCGTACCGACGAGGATTGATTGATTTGTAACTAAGCTTGTTGATTTCATTTTAAAAGAAAAGTCAAGTAACATAAAAGTTTGGTTTGGTGATGAATGACTAACTAAATTACATGAATAACAACATGGTGATATGAAATCTAGAAAACTAAAGTACATGAGCAACAATATAAAAACTAGAATAAAAACTAATTAACTAAAGTAAAATAATGATAATAAAAATTTGGTGATTAAACTAAGTTACAAAACATGGGGAATTCTAAATTTAACCTAACATGTGTAATGACTTGGAATGACAAAACAAAATATTAACAACATTTGAATGATTACATAAACATACAACAGCATTCCTACTCATGAAAACATAAACATAAATACTCATAATCCATAAACAACCTAAAATGCTCAAATAAAATTAAACATAATCAAATATTCCAACACAATAACATTAACCCATAATAAAATAACAACATTTATTTAACAAATAATATAAACATAAATATATCAATAACAATCTAAATAAGAGATTACAAATAAACTGGTAAAGAGAACTCCCTTCTAGTGAGCTTTTTGAAGAGAGCATTCCATGGGTTCTTCACTTTGAAGTAAATTCTCTCCTTCAACAATAAATATTTCCAACAACCCAAGCTTAAAACATTAAATACATTAAAGATATAAAAAGTTTTTGATGAAAGTGTGAGAATAACAAAAATCAAAAGCTTAAACAACAACAAAATACTTGAATATAAGAAAACATTTGTAACGCCCCGAATTCCGTGAACCCGGGACGCCACTTCGTCCTTTAAAATTTACTTTATTTCGGAAAATAAATTTAATTCAAAGCGTCACATTCATTATTTGAAACCTTCAGCGGAAACTTGATTAATTTAAATATAGAACAATTTAATCTCAATTGTTAAAATGGAAGTAACGATAAGTAATTTAAACTAGTAACATTCATAAAATTGACTAATAACATCATCATTTATTTAATTTTCCAACGCTGCCCATTCATTCGCAGCCATCTCCGAGATCTGTAAAAGCTGTTAAAAATGGAATGAGCATTTCGAAAGAAATACTCAGTAGACTCATCGCCAATAATTAATTTACAGAATAATTTAGCACATACTTATGCAATCATACAGTGACATCATCATCATCATCATAGGCTATTTTAATAAAATCAAAGGCTCTTTAAAATTATAGGGTGTGGGTAGTCTCGTCTCATGCATTTAAAGCATGTAAGTTATGCATAACATCATTTCTCATTCTTATCTCATAAGAGATATTCTCGTCTCATTTCATGCATCAAAGCATATAAATCACGTAATTTCACATGAGGCATGTAAATTATAATTTAAACTAATTAGTGGAGGCGAGTCTACCTTAAATCACGAGTTTGAAAAATAAAGTTGGAAAGTCACGTCAATCTTCTAAATCACCAAATGTATCGCCTAGCCAAAAGAAAATTAAATTAATTTAGTATTTCGAAAATTGAAATATTAAAGTGAACAAATAGAGTTTAGGGGTTGAATTGAAATTTTAAAGAAAGCATGGATTTTAAAAGTGTAGGGGCTGAAATGGACTTTTCAAATTTAGTGGGCTGACTCATAGGATTTTAAAATGCTAGGGCTCAATTAACTCATTTCAAAAGTGTAGGCATTAAATTAAAGGACTTCTAAAACAAAGGGACTGAAATAGACACATTTCAAAGTTTGGGGCTTAAAAGCAATTTTTCAAAATCAAAATAAATATAACAAATTTCACTCTCTCTCTCTCTCTCTCTCTCTCTCTCTCTCTCTCTCTCTCTCTCTTCATTTTCGTTAAATCGAGAAGAGACAAGAGAGGGAGGCGACGGGGAGGGGCGAATCCCCTTCCTCCGGTCCACGCCGTCGGCCAAGCCGGCGATGGCGCCACCATCGCAAGGTGGTGCCGGTGTATGGGTGGGTCAAAAGGAGGAATTTTTGGGTGAGAAACCGAGGCCAAACTAAGGCTCGTTTCTTAGGTAAACCGAGGCTCAAGGTTGCAATTTGGGGTAGTCTTCCGGCGAACTACTGGTGAGGGCTTCAAGGTAAGTATCTGGGTTAACCTTATATTCTGGTTTTTAGGTTTTATTTGATTTGTTTTGGGATTTTTGATTTGGGGCAGAGGTGGCGGGTGAGGATGTGTTGATTGTGCGATGACGGTGGTTGGTTTAGGTAATGACACGAGGATGTTGATGATGTTGGTGATAATTTTTGTGGGATTGTCTATGGTGGAAAATTCGATTTTGGAAGCGGGGTGGTAGAGTTTGGGATTGTGGCAGGGGCGGTCGAGTGGTGATGACATGGTTGATGTTCGACTATGGTGATGCCGGGCTGGAGTTGAAGTCGAAATTATATGCTCGGTTTGGTTTGGGTAATGTTTTAGGTTTACAGATTGTGGTTGGATTGATGCAGGCGTTGGAGATTTAAATCTGTGGCAACTGATTATGGTCGGGTTTGGAGATGGATGAATATAGTAATGGGAGAAATTGATTGAGGCAGTGACTGGTTTGGTGGCCCTGTGACTTTGCGGTTGGTGATGATGGTTCAATTGGCTTCATTCCGGTTTGTGTGTTGACTGGGTTGTGCAGATTGTGCAGATTGTGTAGTATGATAATGAAGATGGGAAAGGACTACCTTGTGCTGAGAGTCTGTGGCTCGATGGTGGTTGCTGGTCTGGTTGGAGGTGATATAATGGAGTTATAATATGCATAGCTTGTCTGTAGGAAAATGGTAATCGATGGTAATTGGGGAAGGATATTTGGGGTTGATTGGGGGAAATTGCTGAGAATTTTTTTGAAGTGATTTAGTAAATTGCTTGCTTGGTGATTGAGTGAGAGAGGAATTGGGGAAAATAAACTGGTTGATGGAATTTTTGCTGTGAATGTGGGGTGATAATGATGGAAAAGGAAAAATTGTGTGAATGTAATTATGGGATTGAAGTTGATTAAGATGGATTGAAGAGTGATCATGGGGAAGGGAAAAATAATGTGCTGAATATGAAAATGGAAGTTGGGGAGGAAATTTTGGGATTAAAATGAATGCGGATTGGGGATTTTAAAAATATATAAAAATTTGAGAATGAATTTAAATTGAAGATAAAATATTTTGGATTTAAATATTTAAAGTTTGGACTAAATCTTTAAAGATACATTTGGAAACTTCTTAAAATTGAAATTAGACTTAAAGATAAATAATGAAAAGGGAAACCTTTAAATAAAATTTGAAAGTCGAAATAAGATAAATTTGAAATAATTTAAATTTTACTTCATTGGCTAGACGATCACGTTTTTAAAATAAATGGACAAAGTCGTAGCGACACATTTAAAAAAAAATACTTATTTAAATAAATCATGGAAATTTTTTGCTCGCTACAACATTACTAAAACATAAAAACATTAATTGAAAATTTCATTAAAGAAGTAAATGTTTAAGAGAAAAATACAAGAAAAATAGAAAGAAAAAAAAATAAAGACAAGAACTTACTTAAACCCTAGCAAAGTGAGGAACAATCTATTTATATCCACCAAAACAACTCAAAAACACCTACAAAACACAAAGATCTGCGTACAACAGTGTTTTGGGCCGAACCGGGTCAGCCAGGTTGACCCGGACCGGACCTGGACCAGAATTTTTTATTTTTTTTTAAATTCAAAACCACGCATGATCGCGTGGTGACAATTCTGAACCAACTTTAGTCTCGGGTCTGTTTCGAGTCATGGTTCGCGCGCGTAGCTCGAATCAGACCACGCATTCGCATGGTTCAGCAGAGCCTTGGTCTTTGCAGCCAAGTCCTTTGGTCCTTCTAAAATTGCACTTTAGGTCCTTCAACTTTTGGAATCTTGTAATTTGGTCCCTCGACTAATTGCGCAGCTCGTCAAGAACTTCCCTGAAGTGACAAAATGGTCCCCAAACTTCAAATTTCAACATAGTTTGCACTCCTTTTGTGATTTCTGGCCTCAAACTTGGATATTAACCTATTTAAACACAAAATATGAGTGAATTAGCAGATATTTGCTCAAGTTATTCCAAAAATTGCTAATTTAAAGGCATAAAAAGTGTATAAAAATGCACTTAACAAATTCGAGAAGTCGAGAGAAGACAAGTACCGGCCGTGTGATTTGAATTACTAGTTCAGGCGCTAAGAGGTTTTACTTAAACCAGCATTCAGTTCACGCAAACGATCACGTGGTGAAATCACTGGAAATCGCATGGTGAAATCACCGGTGATCGTGTGGTTTACTGTTTTAAAAAATGTTAATTTTTTAGTGCAATGTCGCGATCACGCCTGGGCTTATAGCTTGATCGCGACTCTTACCTGTGGAGGCCCTTTTTTCTCTTGTGAAATTTGTTTTGAAAATTGGGGTAGACTCTAAAATGTTTTGTAATGCATGTTAATATGTTTTTGACCCTTTAACCATGTTCAACTAGTGAGTGTGAGTTGGGGATGACGACTAAAGCCTAAACTACTAGAAATTTATATAAATCTAAAATGTACATAAAAATGCCTAAACATGCACAATGATGCTACTATGTTATAAATATTTTGCACATACACACTAAAATGCACTAATGCAAAATAAACTTTACAAGTACAAAAGTTATGCATGAATCTATGATAAAATGATGAAATAAATAAAGGGAAACTGAAAGCATAGTAATTAAAAGGAAAGAAAATTGGGTTGCCTCCCAATAAGTGCTCTGTTTATAATCTCAAGCCCGACTTTTTAAGTTGGTCACTCTAGAATGGCAATATCAATGTATGACTTTTCCTTTGCAAAATATACCTCGAAGTAATGCTTGATTCTCTGCCCATTGACTTTAAAATGCCCTTTTGTTTGATGATGAAGCTTAAAAGTGCATATGGAAAAAAATTGTGCAATTGTGAATGGACCCGACCATCTAGACCACAATTTTTCCGGAAATAGCTTCAAGCATGAGTTGTACAAGAGCATTTGATCTCCCTCCTGAAACTCTCTCTTGTGAATATGTCAGTCATGCCACTTCTTTGTCCTATCTTTTAGATTGATGCATTCTCATAAGCTCCTATGCGAAACTCATCAAATGCATTGAGTTGTAAAAATCTTTGATCTTTGGCCAAATCAATATCAAGATTCAATTGGTTTAAAGCCCAATATGCCTTATGTTCAAACTCAATAGGCAAGTGACATGATTTTCCAAATACCAACTGGAATGGTGACATCCCAATAGGGCTTTTGTAGGCTGTTCTATAGTCCCATAAAGGATCATCCAATTTATTAGACCAAACTTTTCGAGATGATTTTACTGTTGTTTCCAAAATCCTTTTTAGCTGTCTATTTGATGTTTTCAGTTGCCCATTGGTCTGTAGATGATAAGTTGTCCCCATGGGATGATGGGTCCCATATTTAGCCAATACTGCCTTTGTAGCGACCAAGAATTTTTCATGACTTATTTAAATAAATATTATTTAAAACGTGTCGCTACGACTTTACCTATTTATTTTGAACACATTTTCGTCTAGCCATTTAAGTTAAAATTTAAATTATTTAAATTTATCGTAGTTCAATTTCAATTTTTAATGAAAGTATCTTATTTTCATTATTTATTTATGTATTTTAATCCAAATTTTAATTATTTAAGTCCAAAATGCTTCAAATCCCCAATTCATGTTCCATTTCAATTTAAATCCTAAAATTTCCTCCCCAACTTCCATTTTTGCATATACAACACATTTTCCCCATCATCTCTACCCAATCCCTCTCAATTAGCCATTCAACCTAAATTACAGAATTTAATCAGAGTCAATTCATGTTCTCCAATCCCACAATCCTCTCCCAGAAATCTTCACAATTTATCTTCTCCAATCCCACAATCCTCTCCCAAAAAACGTCGATTTAATGTTGTGGCATTCAGGAGCAGAATCTTAGTTACTTGGGAACAAATTTTTTTATTAATATTAATTGAATTTTGTGATACGTTTTGGTGACGTATGTGGGAAGATGTTAGAAATCAAGATGGTGCATAAATGTACTATATGAATAGATTTTCGTATACGATAAGCTGATGATATTATGCTGATTGGTGGATAACATGTTATTAGGCATATTACATGGAAGAATATTCATGTGATTTCTAATGTTACAATTGATTTTGGGTTATTCGTTATAAGAGGTTTGAGAAGATGAGGATAGACTTCATAATGATTAATTATTATGGATATGATTTCTTAAAGTAATAGTAGAGATTAATAAAGAGGTTTCTCTAGTCAGAGTCCAATGGGGTAGACAAGATATTGCTGAAACTACTTGAGAAAAAAAAAAGAAGTCTGGCTTAATACCCAGATATATTTAGATCAAGAAAGTTTAAAATTTCGAGGACGAAATTATTTTAAGTGGAGAAGATTGTAGCGATCGAGAAATTTTCAAACTTAAAAGACTTGTTTTACCAAACTTGTCGCTACGACTCTCCAACCTTAACGGTTATTATTCAAAACCAGCGCTATCGTCTAGTCATATTGTTATTTTAAGATTTTAAGAAAGAAATTTAAATGCGTTTAAATCTTTAAGTCCAAATTTCGAATTTAAACTTGTCTCAGTTTCATTCTTTATTTTAAATTTTATTGGGGTAGATATGGTAGTGATGAAGCTACCTGGTTTAACAAAGAAGAAATTTTGATCAAGTATCCAATTATTTTAAATCAGGAAAATTTTAAATTTCGAGGACGAAATTATTTTAAGGTGGTAGGGTTGTAGCGACCAAGAATTTTCCATGACTTATTTAAATAAATATTATTTAAAACGTGTCGCTACGACTTTACCTATTTATTTTAAACACATTTTCGTCTAGCCATTTAAGTTAAAATTTAAATTATTTAAATTTATCGTAGTTCAATTTCAATTTTTTATGAAAGTATCTTATTTTCATTATTTATTTATGTATTTTAATCCAAATTTTAATTATTTAAGTCCAAAATGCTTCAAATCCCCAATTCATGTTCCATTTCAATTTAAATCCTAAAATTTCCTCCCCAACTTCCATTTTTGCATATACAACACATTTTCCCCATCATCTCTACCCAATTCCTCTCAATTAGCCATTCAACCTAAATTACAGAATTTAATCAGAGTCAATTCATATTCTCCAATCCCACAATCCTCTCCCAGAAATCTTCACACGTCTCCCTCAATTTTGTACATTTCAATTGCCAACTTCCTTCATCCATTTCCCCTCAATCAACATTCTTCCCCAATCTTGCAAAATTTCCATGACCAACTTCCTCGAATTTTTCCTCACTAATCCTAAGTCACTCAATCACCATAACTGGAATGCATCCCTTTAATCTCTCTTTCTTCCCCTCATTCAGTCATTATCCCTTGCATAATCTCTCAACATTTCCTAAACCAGAAAATTGCCACACTTTACCCAAAATAAACCAAACACTCAGCCACACCATACCATTCCAAGCAACACACGACACTGTCAATTCACCAAAGAACCACCACCTACTGCCCATACCCAACCACCGGAACACTACCAACTCCAACTCCAAACCCAAATCAAACAATCACAAACCAAACTCCAAAATTCTCCAACCAAATGAACAAATCAGCAGAGCCTCAATCCACAACCAAAACTCGTCACCCATCTTCAATATGCAGCACTGCCTTCAGCCCACCAGCCCAAGAATCACCACCATCGTCGAGCATCACACCACCGCCAATGCCAAACCCTCCACCACACAGTCACTGCACCACCATACCAATCTACACTGCCCATTCAACACCATCACGTTCGAACCCAACCACAACCAATATCACAGCAACACTGACATCACCAAACCCGAGCCTCTTGAATCTCCACTCCAATTTCATGAAAGCAAAAGAACCACACACACCACTCGATACATCCCCCAACTTCGACCACCTACTGCAAAACCACCAAATCGACCCACACAGCCACAAAATCAAGAAAATAATCTAAACCCAATACTTACCTCAACCTTCGACCGGAGTTTAGCTGGAAATCACCGCCCCAAAATCTGAACCCAAGCCTCGGATTCAATCCTTAATCGCACCCAAAGTCGCCCAACTCTCCTTCTTCTTCCGCCCTACAACGCCGCCATCGCCGCCCCTCGAAGGCGGCGCCATCGCCTGCGAACGCCGGTGAAGGCACCGACGGCTTTTCTCCGATAGCCCGCTGTCTTCTCTGCCTGATTTCGAAATGAGAGAAGAGAGAGAGACGGTCATATATATGTATATATGATATTTTGATAATTTGAAAATTTAATGTTTAAGCCCAAGTTTTGAACATACGTCTATTTTAGTCCTTGAATTATAAAAAATATTTTGCCTAGCTCCTACAGTTTTAATGTGTTTCATTTAGCCCTATTAAGTTTCAAAATATTCCTAGTCAGTCCCCTGGTTTTTAAATCCTTATTAAAGCCCCTTAGTTTCCAAGTATTTGTTTCAGCCCCTATTTTAAAAGAGTTTTATTAATTAGCCCCCATGTTTTTAATGCCTTTTAATTCAGTCTCAAGTTTTAAAATATTTTTATTCAGCCCCTTTAGTTTTTAAAAGTATTATTTCGATCCTCTAAATTTTTATTCAACTCTTAAGCTTTGCAAATAATTTATCTTAGCCCCAACTATTTCGAAAATGAAAGTAATTAGTCCCCAATATATTTAAAATATATGAGTTAGCCCAATAGTTATCAAAATCTTTTAGTATCAACTCATTTCCAATCCCAACTATGTTTGGTCTTAATCTTAATCCCTAAACTTTTATTTCTTCTTTTAAAACTCTTTCAATTGAAACGTTTGATTTCCAAATACCACTTTAAGGTTTATTTATTATTGGCTAGACGAGGTGCTGTGACATTTAGAAGAACAACGTGAACTTTCTTGCTCAACTTTCAAACTCGTGATTAAGGTAGACTCTGATTCACAAATTTAAATTTTCAAAAGTGCGCATCAATAATTATTTGGATTATAAGTTTACCATGTATGATTGTGTTCATGAGAATTACTTACTTTCTAAGCATGAAACTACGTTACGAGAATTTACTTGCTTAAATGTATGAGACTTGAACTTGTATGTTCATTAGAATACTGGCGATCGTTAGACACCTGAGACTTGAATATCATGATTATGTGTTTTAATTTATGATGTTAAATGATTATTGTGCACGAGTCTACTGAGTATTTCTTTGAAATACTCACGTTTTCCAAAACAAATTTTGCAGATGATGGAGTTGGCGGCGAGGCGTGCGATGGTGGCCATTATTGAGATTTTAGAAATGTTTTATTTGAAGTTGAAACTTATTTATTTCATGTTTGTTCCAAGTTTATTTTCAAATTATTTCAATATTCGAATTGTTGACCTTTTGGGTCAAACTTTATAAAATTATGTGAAATGAAATTTCAATTGTTGTTTTATTTTTCGTTAAATCATTATTTTCAAAGTTAATTTGAGACGATGAAGTGGCGTTCTGGGTGTTCTGAATCCAGGGCGTTACAACGTGGTATCAGAGCAGGTCTACGTTACTGTAGACTTGCAAATTTTGAAAAGAGAAATTTTTTTTAAAAAAATAATAATAAATAATGTTTTGACGACAATATTTAGACGACTTTTGCCACTGCCATCGTTCGTTCCGCCAACTCCAAAGGTAAATGACTTTATCATGAAGTTTATGTTATGATGATTTCGAATACATAAGAAATGAAGTATTTTGAGAATTTGATGAGAAAGAATGAGAAATTTTTTGTATCCGAAGTAAGAAGAAAGAAAGAAAACGAGTTTAAGCATAATTTGAATGAGTTTTTAAATATTTTTACGTCCTCATAATTTTAACTAAGAGAAATGGATAAACCCCGCCTAACTGGACTTTGCATAATTGGTTTAGGACGTAGCACCTTTCACAAGAAGTCAACCGAAGAATTTAGATCTAGTATATGCTCCTATCAAAGGGATATCAGACTATGTACGTAGATGTTGCATCAGACGAAAATGGTTACTTTATATTTGTCATGATTGATGATTATAACTCTGATCATTTTATGGGAAAATAGTGATTTAAATTGAATTTGGAGACTAGATCATGTTCTATTTCATGATTGAATTAGGCTATGTTACACATACGTCAGAGATTTAATTTTAGGATTAGATATGAAGTTGAAGCTTATAGTAGCAAGAAGAAAGAATTGGATTTTGGGTTTTTTGATAATATAGTGATGCTTAGACTTATTATTGGGTTAAGTTTTGTCTTCTTGCTTAAGCATTTGATTGTGATTTGGAAAAAAAGGATTTAAAGTTTTTATTTGGCCAAGTGTATCTCTATAGGGAGTAAATATACTGCTTAACAAGTTGGCAATAAAGAATAAATACCCACCGACAATATTTATGGATTTGATGAACCGAGTTTTCCAACATTAATTGGACATGTTTTTCATTGTATTCATGGACGATATTTTGGTTTATCCTAGAGATAGTAAACAATATGAGGAACATTTGAGGATTTTGTTGGAGACACTTCGAGATTATGAAAGGGAAATTTTGGTTGACCCATGAACAATGAGGAAATATAATTTTTCAAGTATAAATGGTTGAGAGTTATTGGTTGTTTATTCACGTTGTGGCTTAGGTAAGCATGTTTACTACAAGAGTGAAATCTTGAACAGATTATCGATTTGGAGTTAAAGTTCTGATAATTTTGAGGATTGTTATTTATAAACATCCTGATTGGTGAAGTGTGCAATCGATTAAGTATCAATGTATATGTGGAGTTATATGATCATTTGAGGTATACATAGGAAATATCAAGTTATATCTTGCAGAAAATGTTGTGGCATTCAGTAGCAGAATCTTAGTTACTTGGGAACACATTTTTTTATTAATATTAATTGAATTTTGTGATACGTTTTGGTGACGTATGTGGGAAGATGTTAGAAATCAAGATGGTGCATAAATGTACTATATGAATAGATTCTCGTACACGATAAGCTGATGATATTATGCTGATTGGTGGATAACATGTTATTAGGCATATTACATGGAAGAATATTCATGTGATTTCTAATGTTACAATTGATTTTGGGTTATTCGTTATAAGAGGTTTGAAAAGATGAGGATAGACTTCATAATGATTAATTATTATGGTGTGATATGATTTCTTAAAGTAATAGTAGAGATTAATAAAGAGGTTTCTCTAGTCAGAGTCCAATGGGGTAAACAAGATAGTAGTGCTGAAACTACTTGAGAAAAAAAAAAAAAAAGTCTGGCTTAATACCCAGATATATTTAGATCAAGAAAGTTTAAAATTTCGAGGACGAAATTATTTTAAGTGGAGAAGGTTGTAGCGATCGAGAAATTTTCAAACTTAAAAGACTTGTTTTACCAAACTTGTCGCTACGACTCTCCAACCTTAACGGTTATTATTCAAAACCAGCGCTCTCGTCTAGTCATATTGTTATTTTAAGATTTTAAGAAAGAAATTTAAATGCGTTTAAATCTTTAAGTCCAAATTTCGAATTTAAACTTGTCTCAGTTTCATTCTTTATTTTAAAGTTTATTGGGGTAGACATGATAGTGATGAAGCTACCTGGTTTAAGAAAGAAGAAATTTTGATCAAGTATCCAATTATTTTAAATCAGGAAAATTTTAAATTTCGAGGACGAAATTATTTTAAGGTGGTAGGGTTGTAGCGACCAAGAATTTTCCATGACTTATTTAAATAAATATTATTTAAAACGTGTCGCTACGACTTTACCTATTTATTTTAAACACATTTTCGTCTAGCCATTTAAGTTAAAATTTAAATTATTTAAATTTATCGTAGTTCAATTTCAATTTTTTATGAAAGTATCTTATTTTCATTATTTATTTATGTATTTTAATCCAAATTTTAATTATTTAAGTCCAAAATGCTTCAAATCCCCAATTCATGTTCCATTTCAATTTAAATCCTAAAATTTCCTCCCCAACTTCCATTTTTGCATATACAACACATTTTCCCCATCATCTCTACCCAATTCCTCTCAATTAGCCATTCAACCTAAATTACAGAATTTAATCAGAGTCAATTCATATTCTCCAATCCCACAATCCTCTCCCAGAAATCTTCACACGTCTCCCTCAATTTTGTACATTTCAATTGCCAACTTCCTTCATCCATTTCCCCTCAATCAACATTCTTCCCCAATCTTGCAAAATTTCCATGACCAACTTCCTCGAATTTTTCCTCACTAATCCTAAGTCACTCAATCACCATAACTGGAATGCATCCCTTTAATCTCTCTTTCTTCCCCTCATTCAGTCATTATCCCTTGCATAATCTCTCAACATTTCCTAAACCAGAAAATTGCCACACTTTACCCAAAATAAACCAAACACTCAGCCACACCATACCATTCCAAGCAACACACGACACTGTCAATTCACCAAAGAACCACCACCTACTGCCCATACCCAACCACCGGAACACTACCAACTCCAACTCCAAACCCAAATCAAACAATCACAAACCAAACTCCAAAATTCTCCAACCAAATGAACAAATCAGCAGAGCCTCAATCCACAACCAAAACTCGTCACCCATCTTCAATATGCAGCACTGCCTTCAGCCCACCAGCCCAAGAATCACCACCATCGTCGAGCATCACACCACCGCCAATGCCAAACCCTCCACCACACAGTCACTGCACCACCATACCAATCTACACTGCCCATTCAACACCATCACGTTCGAACCCAACCACAACCAATATCACAGCAACACTGACATCACCAAACCCGAGCCTCTTGAATCTCCACTCCAATTTCATGAAAGCAAAAGAACCACACACACCACTCGATACATCCCCCAACTTCGACCACCTACTGCAAAACCACCAAATCGACCCACACAGCCACAAAATCAAGAAAATAATCTAAACCCAATACTTACCTCAACCTTCGACCGGAGTTTAGCTGGAAATCACCGCCCCAAAATCTGAACCCAAGCCTCGGATTCAATCCTTAATCGCACCCAAAGTCGCCCAACTCTCCTTCTTCTTCCGCCCTACAACGCCGCCATCGCCGCCCCTCGAAGGCGGCGCCATCGCCTGCGAACGCCGGTGAAGGCACCGACGGCTTTTCTCCGATAGCCCGCTGTCTTCTCTGCCTGATTTCGAAATGAGAGAAGAGAGAGAGACGGTCATATATATGTATATATGATATTTTGATAATTTGAAAATTTAATGTTTAAGCCCAAGTTTTGAACATACGTCTATTTTAGTCCTTGAATTATAAAAAATATTTTGCCTAGCTCCTACAGTTTTAATGTGTTTCATTCAGCCCTATTAAGTTTCAAAATATTCCTAGTCAGTCCCCTGGTTTTTAAATCCTTATTAAAGCCCCTTAATTTCCAAGTATTTGTTTCAGCCCCTATTTTAAAAGAGTTTTATTAATTAGCCCCCATGTTTTTAATGCCTTTTAATTCAGTCTCAAGTTTTAAAATATTTTTATTCAGCCCCTTTAGTTTTTAAAAGTATTATTTCGATCCTCTAAATTTTTATTCAACTCTTAAGCTTTGCAAATAATTTATCTTAGCCCCAACTATTTCGAAAATGAAAGTAATTAGTCCCCAATATATTTAAAATATATGAGTTAGCCCAATAGTTATCAAAATCTTTTAGTATCAACTCATTTCCAATCCCAACTATGTTTGGTCTTAATCTTAATCCCTAAACTTTTATTTCTTCTTTTAAAACTCTTTCAATTGAAACGTTTGATTTCCAAATACCACTTTAAGGTTTATTTATTATTGGCTAGACGAGGTGCTGTGACATTTAGAAGAACAACGTGAACTTTCTTGCTCAACTTTCAAACTCGTGATTAAGGTAGACTCTGATTCACAAATTTAAATTTTCAAAAGTGCGCATCAATAATTATTTGGATTATAAATTTACCATGTATGATTGTGTTCATGAGAATTACTTACTTTCTAAGCATGAGACTATGTTACGAGAATTTACTTGCTTAAATGCATGAGACTTGAACTTGTATGTTCATGAGAATACTGGTGATCGTTAGACACCTGAGACTTGAATATCATGATTATGTGTTTTAATTTATGATTATTGTGCGCGAGTCTACTGAGTATTTCTTTGAAATACTCACGTTTTCCAAAACAAATTTTGCAGATGACGGAGTTGGCAGCGAGGCGTGCGATGGTGGCCATTATTGAGATTTTAGAAATGTTTTATTTGAAGTTGAAACTTATTTATTTCATGTTTGTTCCAAGTTTATTTTCAAATTATTTCAATATTCGAATTGTTGATCTTTTGGGTCAAACTTTATAAAATTATGTGAAATGAAATTTCAATTGTTGTTTTATTTTCCGCTAAATCATTATTTTCAAAGTTAATTTGAGACGATGAAGTGGCGTTCTAGGTGTTCTGAATTAGGGGCGTTAGCCTTGAACAATTTCTTGTTAAAATGACTCCCTCCATCACTTATGATTACCCTTGGTGCTCCAAACCGAGTAAAAATGTTTTTCCGATAAATTCAACTACAATTCAAGAATCATTTGTTGGACATGCTTTTGCTTCCATCCACTTCAGCACATAATCCACACCAGTACATACCTGTTGTTATAGGAAGGCAGGAATGGGCCCATGAAGTCAATTCCCCACACATCGAACACTTCAACCTCCAAAACATTGTTAAGTGGCATCTCATGCTTTGATGATATATTTCTAGTTCTTTGGCATCTGTCACAAGTTTTAACAAAAGAAAAGGCAACTTTAAATACAGTAGGCTAATAAAAACCACATTGTAACACCTTAGCTGCTGTTTTTATAGCTCCCATGTGACCACCATATGGAGATGAATGGCACCTCTCAAGAACATGAATGATTTCCTCATCTGGAATGCACCTTCTGATTATTAGATTCAGTCCCCTTCAGTACAAAATGGGTCTTCCCAATAGAAGATATTCAAATCATGGAAAAATATCTTCTTTTGCTAGTATGTGATATCAGTTGGAAAAGCATTGCTAACAAAGTACTTTACATTATCTGTGAACCATGGACCCTTATCCTTTTCCACCTGCATCATGTGAGCTAAAAGAATCAACTTTTCATCTGAAAACACTTCTTTTATTTCCTCTGTAGTCCCCTGATCTGCTTGCTCCAATATGGATAAATGGTCTGCAACCGGATTTTCTGTACCTTTTTTATCCCGAATTTCAATATCAAACTCTTGAAGCAGTAAAACCCATGTAATCAATCTATGCTTTGCATCCTTTTTCCCAAACAAATTCTTCAATGCAGAGTGGTCAGTGTAGACAAATACCTTTGATTGAATGAGATAAGACCTAAATTTCTCAAAGGAAAATACAACTGCTAGTAGTTCCTTCTCAGTTGTGGCATAATTGATCTGTGCATCAGTCAATGTTCTGCTAGCATAATATATCACATGATCCTTCCTCTGTCCCAATGCTGCCCCTACCGCATAGTCACCCACATCACACCTGAGCTCAAAAGGCAAACTCCAGTCCGATGCTATGATAATTGGTACAGTAGTTAATTTTTTTGAGTGTATTAATAGATGATAAACACTCTTTAGAAAAATTAAAAACAACATCTCTCTCCAACAAATTACATAGGGGCTTAGTGAATTTAGAAATTTTTTTTATAAATCTTCTGTAGAACCCAGAAACTTCTTACCCCTTTAACTGAGTTAGGTGGTGGTAATTTCTCAATCACTTGAATTTTCTCCCTATCTACTTCAATCCATTTTTCTGAGATCCTGTGACCTAGAACTATCCCCTTATGCACCATAAAATGAAATTTTTTCCAATTTAGCACCAAGTTTATTTTCGTACATCTTTTAAGTACTAGAGATAACTGATGTTAACATTTATCAAATGAAGATCCAAATACTGAAAAATCATCCATAAATACCTAAATGAAGCATTCCACCATATCTGAAAATATTGCCATCATGCACCTCTGGAATGTAGCTGGGGCATTACACAGTCCAAATGGCATTCTTCTAAAAGCAAAGGTACCATAAGGACAAGTAAATGTTGTTTTCTCCTAATCAACTAGAGCTATGGAAATCTAATTGTATCCCGAATATCCATCCAGAAAACAATAATGTCAGTGACCGCTAGCTTCTCCAACATATGATCGATGAATGATAGAGGGAAATGATCTTTTCTGGTTGTAGCATTCAGTTTCTTGTAATCAATGCAAACTCTCCATCTGTTACTGTCCTTGTCCTCATATGGATTTACTCATTGTTTTTCATTTTTGATCACTGTTATACCCCCTTCTTTGGCACTACATGAACTGGGTTGACCAAAGCATCTTCTGAAATTGGATATATGATACCAGCATCAAGTAGTTTCAAAATCTCTTTTCTAACCACTTCTTTCAATGTAGGATTTAGTCTGCACTGTACTTCAACTGATGGCTTGGAATCATCTTCCATTAAAATGTTATGCATGCAAATTGCTGGACTAATGCCCTTAATGTCTCAATAGTCCATCCAATTGCAGTCTTACGTTCCTTCACCACCCACAACAACCTTTCTTCTTCCAAATCTGTCAAATAGCTCGAAATGATAATTAGCAAAGTTGATGACTCCCCCAACAATGCATAATGTAGATGTGTAGGTAGAGGTTTCAACTCCAAAAGTGGGAGGATTTTAACATGATGGTAGAGATTTCTGTATATTTTCACCCAATGGCTCAAAATAAAGACCTCCTTTGAGTGTGAACCTTGGTGATGTTTCCAACTCATATGTCATCTCTGCTACCTCTTTTTTATTTGACTTTGTAGACTCGGAATGAACAATACATGCCTCCAATGGATCTCTTGGATTCCCCTCATTGTATGCACTATGCACTGCCTTTTGCACAAGATCAACCTTGAAGCAAGTATCCAAAGATGAAGGATACTTCATTGATTCAAAGATATTGAAGGTGATCTTCTCCTCATCCACACGAAGCACCGGGTTCCTTTGTGAACATCTATCAATGCTTTTCCTGCTATCAAGAATGGTCTTCCCAAAATTAGTGGGATTGTCTTGTCTTCCTCCATATCTAGAATAACAAAATCTGCAGAGTAGATGAATTTTCCCACTATTATCAAAACATCTTCAAGAAGACCCCAAGGATATTTTATCGAACGATCAGCCAACTACAGGGAGATTGTAGTTTGTTTTGCTTCCCTTATCCCTAGCTTCTTGAAAATAGACAAAGGCATCAAGTTAGTGCTTGCACCTAAATCATATAATGCATATTCAAAATCAATAGAACCAACAATGCAAGGGATTATGAAACTCCCTGGATCTTTCAATTTGAGAGGCAACTTTTTTCTGAATTATTGTAGTTCATTGTCTCATGCTCATCTAATTTCCTTTTGTTTGTGAGGATTTCTTTCATGAATTTTTTGTAGCTCGGCATGTAGGTCAAAGCCTCTGCAAAAGGAATGTTGATGTGCAATTGCTTGATCTTCTCGATGAACATAGCAAACTGCTGGTCAAGCTTATATTTCTTCAATCTCTGTGGATATGGGATGGGTGGTACATATGCTTTAACTGGTGTCAGAGCCTTCTTCACCTGACTATCTGAACTTTCTGATTTTTCTGATTGATTTACTTTCTCAGTCTGATCTTCCTCCTCTTTAGCTGCCTCTATCAAAATCTCCGCTTTATCTATCCTTTTCACATTGATTTATGGCGACTTAACCCTACCCCTAGTTGTTATTTCCTATGCTTGCTCTTTGGGTTTTGTTTCAGTATTACTAGGCAATTTTCCCTGTTGTCTTTTTGATCTGTCAATTGCTAACTGTCCCGATTTTTATCTCCTTGATGCCAGCTTGATGACTTTGCAGCAATTATAATATCAAGTCTTCATTGGAGGGTTTTTTTGCTACTGTTGTTGTTGAAAGCCTGGCAGGCATTGGACATTTTGATTATTTTCCAGAAAAGTTTGGACGCTTTCTCCATTCAAGATTGTATGTTTGAGAGTAAACACACCCTTGTTGCCTCTGATTGTTCTTAACATAGTTAGCATGTTCCATATTTGGTTGACCTAGATGTACCATAGGACAATCTGACAACGCATGATTCTCAAAACAGTAATCACAAACTAAGGTTGTTTACACTTCATGTACTGGTTGTTGATTCATGCAATCGATTTTCTTTGTCAACGCATCCAATTTAACATTTATAGCTGTAATTTCTTTGACTGAAGCTATACCACCAAATTTCTATGCAGAACAATCTGAGTACCACTTATAACTGTTTGCAGCCATTTTCTTGAATATTTCTAAAGCCTCTTCATAAGTCAAATCCATCACTGATCCACCCGCTGTAGAATCTGCATGCTTCTTGTTATCATTTGTCAAACCATTGTAGAATATTTAAACTAGGATCTAGTTAGCTATCCCATGTGTAGGACACTATCGAATCAGCTCATTGAACCTTTCCTAAGCCTCAAAAATTAATTCCCTTGGTTGTTGACTGAATGAAAGGATGTCACGCCTGAGCTTTGACATCCAACCAAGTGGGAAGAATTTGTCAACAAATTTCTGGTTCATAACTTCCCAAGTTGTAATTGTGTGAAGAGGCAGTGTGTAGAATCATCCCTTTGCTCTGTCTGCCAAAGAGAATGAAAATAATTTCAACTTTACGGCATCACCGGAACGCCATTCATGCACTGCATGTCACATAATTCTTGGAAAGTTTGAAGATGTGCATGTGAATCTTCAGATGGTAGCCAATGAAACACAGCATAATTTTAGATCAAGGAGATCAAAGAAGTCTTGATCTCAAAATTATTGGCTGAGATTATAGGAGGCACTATGCACGTTCCAATGTTCCCTACAGGAGAAATCATATAATCTCTCAACGCTAGCCCCCCATGATTTGGTTGATTTTGTTGCTGTACAACAACATCTGCTGGAAGATTATTTTGATGTGCTTAATTATTCTAAATTTTGTTATCTATCATGGCTAAATCTGTGTGTTGAGCTGCTTCCAACTATTTTCTGAGCCTTTGTCGAAAAGTGCGTCCAAGTTCTGTATCAAGAGGAAGCAATTCAGATGACTTAGATCTTCTTAACATGAGTTAAATAAAAACAAAAATAAAATAAAAATAAATCAAATAGAAATTCAAAGTAAAGTAAGAACTAATGAGTATAGATATTAATAAGAAAGTCCCCGATAATGACGCCAAAAACTTTTTCACTAATATTTCGAGATGCGAAATATTCCCGCAAGTTTACAGGTCGTGAGAAGTAAAGAAGTGGAACTAGGAGTCCGGATTATCATCCGGATTACTAAGTACCGAAATATGTTAATTCTTATCCCTATTTGAACGAACGAATATGATTGGTTGTTTAAACTAAAACTAAAGAATTAAAAATTGCAGAATTTTTTTATTTTAAAAGATGATTGTAAAATAGTTGGGATTCACGATTTCACTTAGCCAATTAAATTAACTCCAATTTCATATTTTATTTCCTAAATATGTATTCGGTCGAATTCACTAATGTATATTAAAATTCATCTCTCGAGTTTAAATCAATTCTACCTGAATAAGTCAATCATGTATCTCTACAGAGGGTCTGAATATTCCTTATATAGATGCATGACACACAAAATTCACACACGACAGCAATAATAACAAGAGTATATCTCTATCTCTTGTCTAATTACCGAATTTATTACCTTCATCTAAGTTATTAAATCACCTCTCGGATTATGGAAATAACTCATTAAATCATGAATAAGTGGCCAGTTCATTCATGCCTTAATCAATACATGCAACAACTCATTAAAACAATGGAATATTGGAATGAAAATAATAAAGTTAGGTTACATCGTTCATCCAACATTGAAATTAGTTACACATTATGAATAAAGAACAACAACAACAACAACAACAATAATAATAATAATAATAATAATAATAATAATAATAATAATAATAATAATAATAATAATAATAATAATAATAATAATAATAAATAATGAGTTTATGAAATTAACAATAAGAAAAGAAATCTTTACACCAAGAGTTGAATTCCCATGTCAATCTTCTAATAATCTCCACACCTTTTGCCTTGCTTGAATCTCCCAAATAATTGATGTAAAATGCCAAGAAACTTTGTTAGGAGGCTAAGAAAAAAGTCCCAAAATCATGCCACCAATGTTGTGTATATATATATCTTAGGGCAAAAACCTGGTGGAAACGAGCCAAAATTTTGTTAAAACCATTGCAAAACAGCCCAAGATTGGCCCCGGGAACCCATGCGATCACGTGGTTATGAAATCAGCAATCGCGTGGAGTAGCCTTATTTGAAATTTTCGCACAAGGGGCAATCGCGCCTAGGTCAAGCCAGCGATCTCGTGGTTACGCATCTTAGCACAATTCCCAGCTTTCCTTTGCCTTTCAAGTTAGTCCCTGAGTTTTATTTGCGCGATGCGTCCTCATGTTCTGTTCTAATCAATTTGACCCCAAAATTTCTGGTTTTCTTCACTCTTTCTTCTCTGAATTTCTTCGATTTAGTCCTCGATCCTTTGACTTTTTTTCCAATTTAACTCCACTTTATAGCTCCAATTTCCACAAACTTGCTTGTATCTTCTCAATTGCTTCCTTCTCTCACTTTTGAGATAAAATCTGAAATAATAAAAAATAAACACAACATAGGCATCATTTATTCTCAAACCACAAAGAAATACCCTAATTTTGACGTATAAATAAGTGTGTAAAATATATTTATCAATAGCGGTTTGAAATTTTTCCAAATCAAACCAAACCATTTCGCATATGAAAACGAACCAAACCAAACCATTTGTTGTGATTTGATTCAGTTTAGCGGGTTAACGGTTTATTTGTTCACCCCTAGCAAGGCCCACAAACACAACAAGATACACGGCCATACAAAACCATTTGATGATATTGACATGGTCTACTGGGGGTAACTGTGCGGAATTATTCGAGAGCATATCATTCAAGGTAAAATTAATAACTTATATTTCATCTATTAACTTATAATTATTTTCATATTTACTACTTTGTGATTTCAAGGCCGAATCACAGAGGAACATGACTAACTGGGCTAGGATCCCTCCCATACCCTAGCTTGCAGGGATCCAAGTATACTGTGGCAACATGCCACGCTAAAGTAGTATTATTATTATTATTATTATTTTTTTTTTTTTTTTTTTACCGAGACACAATAGTGGGCTTTCATTTTGGATATGTGGAAGTCCATTCACACTCGACATACCAATCAGGGTGAAGTTTGGGTCAGCGAGCAGGATGGGGGCCAATATGCAAGTATTATTTAAATCTTAAATTTTTTTGAATTTAATACAATTTTAAATTTTCTCTTATTTTCCTAATCATTTGATTTTTAAAATATTCAGAATGCTACACTCCAGGCAAGAGAGATGCAGACGCAGCATGCCATCTCCTCGGGGACACAATTCGACGAGCACAATGTCATCCGATAGGTACTCGGAGAGAGGCGGGGCCACATCCATGGAGTTTGCTGGATTGTCCCGGGCGTCTCCAATTCGGCATTTTCGACTACAACTTAACCCACTATTAGAGAGTCAGCGCGTGTTGCGTTGCTCGAGCAGAAATTGGAGACCTAAACTGCTAAGCTGGCCGAGACCATGTCCCAACTTGCTTGAGTTATCACACTATTGGGGCAGATATTTTCGGGAGAACTATCAGAGTCAACCCCGACGCCAACAAGCGGTGCCGAAGCCTCGACTTAGGTGACTGGAGACAATGACAATGACTTCGACTTAGATTCGTAGTATTTATCTTTTTTAATTTTGTGTAAAAAATATTGGTACATAATTTTGTTGTTTAATACATTTTATTTCGTTAAATTAATATTTTGAAGTTTGATTAGTAATTAAATATTTTAAAATACTAATAATTAAAATCAAAAAATTATTAAAAAATATTAATTAAATAATATTATGTATCAGTGACGACAAAGTCGTCTCAAATAAAATGTTACTACGTTGTTTTTAGAGACGAAAGTCGTCTCTGTAGGCTGGACAAAATTAGATCAGATGTTGTCTATATAGGGTCCAAGTCGATAAAGACGACTTTGTCGTCTCTAATTGTCGTCATTGAGGACAACCAAGTTGTCTCTATTTGGCATCAGTAACGGGCTTAAAGCGACGGCCTTCTAAGACGACTTTGTTGTCTCAAATGTGAAATTGCAACGACTTTCGGGCCTTTAGAGACCACTTTTGTCGTCTCTGATGGGCAATATTCTTGTAGTGATTATCATGCATGTATTTTCAACATATTAGTCAACCTTATTTTGGGTTGATCTTTATGTGCATCAAGAATACATCAAAGAAATTGGTGCCTGAAATTTCAAACTGGAGGATTTGAATAATCAAGTTGCCATTGTTTGCTATTAGACAATTGATCACTTGGTAATATAGATTGAATCATTTGAATTTTGCTTTAATAAGTTGAGGTTTTTTCCATTTTGTTGCCTACAGATGCAGAATGATGCTATTTTTTTTTTTTATTCAAAAGATTCAAGCATGAATGGGAAGCACATGAACGGGCAAGATGATGTTAATACTCCTCCAAAGGGGGCGTCCCCTAATTTAGGCTCTCCCATCCCGTCTCTCTTTTGCTATATTTGTAATTTGTTGGGCCACAATTCACGTTTAGTTATCTGATATGTGCATTATATCTTTATTTTTTCAAGATGGGTGACATTCATGATTTGGAGAATTCTCTTGTTGCATTTTCTATTAAACCTGTTCAGGCACTCAAGCATGTCTGGTTTGCACAGCTGGAAAAATTCATTTTCATCATTCTTGAATTTAACATCATATATTTTTGACCCTTCTATTGCAATCTATATTAAAATCCATGTCTCCAATTACATGTAGTTATTAGTCAGCAACTAGTTCCACAAACGTGCAATGCACTGATATATTATATTGACAAAAAATAATGCACTGAAACATAACGATGGGACAAAAACCAGAAAAAAACTAACACAACTCATTGTCAATCCACATAATAATAAGCATTTAATATTACAAATTTTGTAAGACATCATCATACACAAGATTTGTCATTACATTTGCTGTGTTTTCATCTACATCACATACCAATATCTTCAGACTAGCACGATTCTTAACTCTTGAAACTGTTATATACAACTGCCCATGACTGGAAACGAATTTTTTTATGAATAGTCCGACATACGAAAGTGATTTACCTTGATTCTTATTGATGGTTATATTATAAGATACAATCACTGAAACTGTGGTCTTTTGAATTTGATAGATAATCTTATGCAATCAATGACATCCTTGGGACTGCATTGCTTCCTAACATATATATAATTTTGTGTAGGTCTGACTTGAAAATAAATTGACTATTTGGAAGTAACCATGCTTACCCTCAACATAGGTAATTCTCTTGTAAGAAAAAGTAACATATCTAAACGTGTTAGGAAACAAAAATTTACATAAAAATAAGCTCACTTTTAAGCTTAGGAAAACATGTTCTAAGAAAGAAAACGAAGGGAAAAAAAAATAAATATTAGCCATATAATAGATTCTTTTTTTATTATTATTACTAGTTTATTTGGGCACGCATTGCGTGCAATTTGGCTATTATTGAAATTTTTGAGTTTCCAACATAGTATGTTGAGTTTAAAAAAAATAAAAATAAAATTGGACAGTCTACACGTTTTGTGTAATATGGTCATTATTGAATGTTTTGAGTTTGTAGTTTAAAAAAAAAAAAAAAAAAAAAATCGAGCAACTAGCTGTCCAAAATTGGGACGAAAATAAGAACAATTTTGCTGATTTGTTCCCTTTTATATATAAGGATTATATATGAGGGATTCTTCTTCACCATCATCATCCAGAAATATTATAGAGCAGTAACAGCTTTATGATCTAATGTTTAAAAAAGTTTATGGGAATTAATAGAACACAATGGAAGATTTTCTTTCCAACTGAAAGATCCATCCATACAATCTTCGAAACTAAAATTTAATGTTAAGAACCTTACCAAGAGACCTGTCGGATTTAGCATCAACTTCATTTTTGAAACCAGTATTGGAACTAATATCTCCATAACTCAACTCTTCACTTATGATTTTAGAAAAGCAAGCAACAATACGATCAAAAAAAAAGAAAAAGAAAAGCAAGCAACAAAATAAACAAAATTAATCATGAGAATTGTACAAGCTAGTCTCTATTTGATTAGAACTATTGCATGAGCTGCCATTAGTCATTAGTATAAATTTGTCCAAAAAATAATAAAATATACGTCGCTTTTTGGAACAACATATGCCTATAATAGAGTAGCGACATTTTTGAAAAAAAAAAATTTGATATTATTTAAAAATAGTTTTTTTAAATAAATAGTAATTTTAGGAGAATTGATTATTGAAATTTGGTTGAAAAGTCAAATATTGTGGACTTGATTTTTAATCACCGACCGTAGGAAGTTCTTTCTCCCATACAAGTTAAAAAGAGAATGGATGACGTCTTCGCAAATACTTCCGTAGTCAAGTTCTTCAAAAAATCACCGCAAACCCTCCCAAATACACCATATGTCCGCAATTTTTCTACCCAAACCTTCACTCCCAAATAGGGATGACAGTAATACTCACGGACCCGATACTCGTTGAAGACCCGACATAAATGGGCGGGGATTACCCGGCTAAATGTATTCGTGGGTAAGGTATGGAAGTAAATTTTAAAATTCGACAAGGGTATGGGTCGGGTGTGGGTTTTACTACAATACCCATACCCGACCCGCATACCCATTAATTTCCTTAAAAATTATAGAATTTAAAACAAAAGTGATTGTGTAAAAAAAAAATAACAAAGAATAAAGAATAGAACACAAATATCTATTGATATTATTAACGTCTAAACCTTAATTTATTTAAATTATTAACTTTGTTAACTTCTAAAAAAAATTGTTCAAATTTGTTTGTTTAGTTTCAACCTAGAATAAACTTTTTTCAAGTTAAATTCAAGTGAAACTCAACATTTAACTACTTCAAGTTTTTTTGGAGAACCTTTAACATATTTATAATAAAATAAATAAATAATTAGTAATGAGTTTCAAATGAGTATAGAAGCATACCCGCCTCCGACCCACCCCGAACTCGTCATTTTTAAATGGGTATGGAGGTTGTAAATCTTTAATAAATAATGTATGAGTTTTATAAACCCGACCCATTTCCGACCCATTGCTCCCAACCATTGTCCCCTCTTTATTTTGCTTAATTCGAGATAACGTAGCAGAAGAAAGCCAGAATTGGAAGAAACAATATCGTCGATATATTTTCTTCTTCAAAGATGCTACGCCGTTAACCTCACCGAAGGATTTCTGGGTATTCCTTTATCTCTGCAGGTCAAAAATACACTCGTTTCCGTCATCAATCAGTATAGGTCTATCGATTTCTTTATTGAATTTTGTATTAGAAGTAGAAAAGTGTTAAATTCAGCCAATTTTTTTGGATAACGTGTAAGTTCATTCAAATTATGGAATACAATTCATTTGTCTCTAAAAATCTGGTAAATTGATGTTTTTTCTCAACTTTTTTATATTCATGTTAATAAATCATGCCTATACTGTCACTTTTTTTAATGAATCGTCTTATGTTTGCTAAACAATTGTTTAGGTTTTGCGTAAATGGGTATGGGTGTAAAATTCTGCTTGTTTTTAAACTATTTGTATGAGCTCTTTCCATTTTTAGTTTCTTTTTTGATGAAATTGAGTTTGAATCTAAAAGGTTGTACTCTAATAGTTTGCTTATTATGTAATCTTTGCAATTTTGGATGTGCCTCTAGGAGTAAATTGTTTATAATTCTATAGTTGATCGAGGTTGTTGAATTCTTCTTTGAAACTTTTTGCCTCTGGGAAAATCAGGAAAATTGGTAGAAAAGTGAGACACAGAAAATAACAGCCAAAGTTGTGTTGGGAACTATTATGACTTATGACTTATGACTTATGATGTTAAGAAAATGGTTGATGGACCTCTAAATTTATAGAGAATGATACAATGCTTGTAATAAGCATTATAAATATGTAGCCATATTTATGGATTTCTATGACAACGTGGCTTTTTAAATCTCTGCCATTGTAAAGTTAGTAATCTTTCACTAGCCTAAACAATTCGATTTCATTTATCTATTTCGACATATTAATTTCTGGTGGTGCTGTGAGTTGGAATTGGTTAGTGCATAAATTAGTACTCCCTCCGTCCCAAAAAGATAGTCCTACGGTTATTTTCACACATATTAAGAAATTGTAATTTGTATAGTTAGGGTATTAAATTTTATCAATGTTTTTCATTTATACCCTTTATCCCTTATTTATTATGTTAAGTGGACTCACTTCGTTTCCCACAAAAAAATTGAAAATGCAATAGATAAGTAGTTGTTGTATATTGTGCCAAGATAAATTAAATAAGGGTATATGTGGAAATGAAAAATTTAATCCATGCTCAATATGAAAACAAGACTATCTTTTTGAGAGAGGCAAAAATAGTATACAGGACTATCCTTTTGGAACGGAGGGAGTAGTTTAAAAATACGATTGGTCATAAATTAGTACTGGATGTTTGTGCTCATTGCCTAGTAATTTGAATGATTCTCTTGTGATTTCCAATAATTAAAAATACCCGCGTTGAAAACTAAAGAAACTGGAGCTCCTCTTGTATGGGATGGAGCCATCAATGCTAAGTTGACAAACGAAGTGATCCTCTATTTTATCAAATCCTATTTTGATTATTCTTGTTTCATCCTGTTATTTCACACCTAATGAACCTTGCTTTGGATGCTATAAACAGGCAGGAGTGAAGTTGGGGTATCAAGGCCATCAAGGGTACGAAAAGCTACTGAGCCTGGCATGGTATTGTGTGGTGTTGACTAAGAGGATGTTGTTGGGTAAAATTCAATAATATGGGGCCAAACATGTATAAAATAAAATGTGTGGTGCTATCTTAAGGATTTAGTCAATAAAGTAATCCACTAAAGATTATTTAGGACTAATGGGTATTAAGTATCGTGAGATTAAAGTGTAGAGACAGATTCAATGTTTTAAATTGATGAGGGGCCAATTTAATAACATTGAAACACGATAGTTGTCCTACAACTATTTATACAGGTCATGGTCCCCAATTGAGCGTGATTTTTCATAATTCTCTGCATCCCCGTCAACAGAGAAGAAACATAAGGAGAAAACCACGAATCAGTTGTAAGGCCATAACCCCGTTCAATCAAACACAACAATGGATTCAGGTACGCTTCCGCTTCAGTTTGGATCTTGATAATTACAGCATGATGTTTGTGGATTTTAGATGAACATTCATCTATATTAAATTTAATTTTAACAAGTGGTAACAGAGCCAACATCGTGTTGAATTATCAGATCAATTTTACACGCATATATGTAAAACCTTGACTTTTGCGTATGTATACCTCTGAATTCGAAAATATACATTCAGCCAAATTGATTTCAAAGTTTCGAAATATATACATACGCTAACACTGCAAATTGAAAAATTTAGAATTATACATACACACACAGCGAATTCGAAATCATACATACACACTGCAAGATCGTGAAAATCTGGAAACATGCATCAATTTTTTATTTTTTTTTGTTTATTTGGACGCTTCTCTCTGTGTATGAACACATATGCGAAAATCTTGGTTTGATTAAATGGATTTTCAGTTTTGATTGTTTGCATATTTCGAATTGGTTTTTTGTTGTGTATGGATAGTATGAATTG
The DNA here is from genome assembly GCA_963555705.1 of Ligustrum vulgare. Lineage (NCBI taxonomy): Eukaryota > Viridiplantae > Streptophyta > Magnoliopsida > Lamiales > Oleaceae > Ligustrum > Ligustrum vulgare. Next base: position 26,599,811 of record OY743182.1, read on the forward strand.
TGGTTGAGTTGTGTACGGATTTATGGTGGTTGTTGGTTGAGGATGAAGAGGAGAAGCCGCGCGATTCAGCGCAGCGTGTGACGGCGCTATAGCGCCGGTTCAGGTGACGGGCGGTGCCAGCAATGGCGCCGTGTGCTTAGACAGGGTGCGACGAGACTAGGGTTTGGTTGCAAACCCTAGTTCTTCCTATTTTGGCCCAGGGACCTCGATTGTAAATTTGAAGTGCTGAAGGGCTCCTTTGCAATTTTTGGATATTTTGTGTAATTTGCAACTTTGGTCCTCCCTCATTATTTTAAAATAAAGTTTAAACCCTAAGTTTATAAAAACTTTTAAGTTGGCCCTTCAAACATCTTAATTTACAAAATCAGCCCATAAAGTTAAGAAATCATTTAAGTTGGGTTTTAAAAGTTCTGAATTTTACGATTCAGTCCCTAAAGTTTCTGATTTTAATTAATTGGCCACTAAAGTTTGGGAAAATTGCAATTTAGTCCTTCAAGTTTAAAAATAATTCATAATTGGCCAATCAAGTTTAATTAAATTGCAATTTAACCATCCAACTTAATGATTACTTAATCCTAAAGTATTGAATTTCATAATTCAAATCCTAAAGCCTTAAATATATGCAAAACAATCGATTCAAGTTCAAATTTTGGTATGACGGACTCTTTTGAGAAATATAATATTTCGAAGTGAATTAATTGAAGCAACATGTTGCCAAAGCAACCTCTCTTGTGGAAATTAATTAACTTAGAATATTAGAAGGTTTTGTGTGTGTGTTGTTCATGCGGATATTGATCGGCCCAAAGGAAGGTCAATGTTTGGCTGGAATTTCACATGCACCTGTGGTGATAAACACGTGACGATTATTTGGTTTAACGTGTGATCAATAAATCGGTACAAAGAAAGGTTTATTGGTTGACATGTCTTATTGTCAGTGTTTGATTACTACATCGAGAGTACCACTTACAAGTTAATATTTCTGTCCAAAGACTAAATATTGATGTTGTGCTGGGTATCTTGTGATGGGCCTTACCATTATTTGAAATTATTATTTGCATAATAAAGTACTAATGTAAGCTATTTCCATCTTCTTCTCTATACAGTTAATTCGTCTGCTACCACAATATCTGCAAATCTTAACTCAATTCCCATGCTTGATGGGTCAAACTTCAAGGATTGGAAAGAGAACGCACTAATTGTTCTCGGCTGCATGGATCTTGACCTTGCTCTCAGGGTTGAGCAACCGGCTTCTCTTACGGATGCAAGTTCACCTGATGACAGGAGGAACTTTGAGAAGTGGGAACGCTCAAATCGCATAAGTCTAATGATCATTAAACGCGGCATTCCGGAAGCCTTTAGGGGCGCAGTATCTGAAGAGGTAACTAATGTCAAGCAATTCCTTGCCGAACTTGAAAAGCATTTTGCTAAAAACGATAAGGCTAAAACAAGCACGCTTTTGCAAAGCTTGATTTCAATGAAGTATAGAGGCAAGGGGAACATAAGGGAGTACATCATGAAGATTTCTCATACTGCTTCAAAACTTAAGGCACTAAATCTCGACTTATCTGATGACTTGTTCGTGCATTTAGTATTAATATCGCTTCCTGCACATTTTAGTCAGTTTAAGGTCAGTTACAACCGTCAAAGGGAGAAATGGACTCTAAATGAGCTCATTTCATATTGTGTGCAAGAGGAAGAAAGGTTGAGGCAGGATAGAACTGAAATTGCTAACTTGGCAAGTACCTCTAAGGATAAGGGCAAGAAAAGAAAAACAGAATATGAAGCTGCTAAGGGTCCAGATCAAAAGAAACCACATAAGGACAAAGAGGGTTCTTTCGTTTGCCTGAAACCTGGACATTTAAAGAAGGATTGTACCAAATACAACGCTTGGCGTGCAAAGAAAGGTACATTTCTTAATTTGCTCTGTTATGAGGTTAATTTAGCTTCAGTACCTAGAAACACTTGGTGGTTAAATTCTGGTGCTACTACTCACATAAGTGTTTCTATGCAGGGTTGCCTGTTCTGCCGAAAGCCAAGTGATGCTGAAAGATTCATCTTTGTGGGCGATGGAAAATCGGTGGAAGTTGAAGCAATAGGCACTTTTAGGTTATTATTGGGAACTGGTTTTTATTTGGATTTGAAAGACACTTTTGTTGTGCCGTCATTTAGACGGAATTTGGTTTCTATTTCCTTGTTGGACAAATCAGGATATTATTGTTCTATTGGAAATTGTCAGTTTAGTCTTTCTTTAAATTCAAATATTGTTTGTACTGGTTCATTATGTTCATACGATAACCTATATTTGCTTGATACTATTGCATCATATAATGAAACCTTGTATGTGGAATCACGTGGTACTAAGCGAAAATTAAATAAAGAAAATTCGGAAAAAATATGGCACAAGCGCTTAGGTCACATCTCAAAAACTAGAGTTGAACGACTTGTGTCAGATGGCATTTTGGATTCCCTCGACTTTACGGACTTTGATGTTTGTATTGATTGTATTAAGGGAAAACAGACCAAAAACAAAAGGTTAGGTACTAATAGAACTTCGGACGTCTTAGAATTGATACACACAGATATTTGTAGACCATTCCCTACGGCTTCCTGGAATGGTCAACAATATTTTATATCATTCATAGACGATTACTCACGTTATGGGCATCTATATCTTATTCATGAAAAGTCTGAGTCACTGGACATGTTCAAAGCTTTCAAAGCTGAAGTTGAGAATCAACTCAACAAGAAAATTAAAAGCGTTAGATCTGATCGTGGTGGTGAGTACTACGGCAGATATGACGGTTCAGGTGAACAACGTCCAGGACCATTTGCTAGATTCCTAGAGGAATGTGGAATCGTCCCACAGTACACCATGCTAGGTTCTCCTAGCATGAATGGTGTAGCTGAAAGACGAAACAGGACTCTTAAGGATATGGTAAGGAGTATGATTAGTCATTCTACTTTACCAAAATCACTCTGGGGAGAAGCATTAAAGACTGCAGCTTATATTCTAAATAGAGTACCAACTAAAGCTGTTGTTAAAACACCTTATGAGCTTTGGACAGGCAGAAAGCCCAGTCTAAAGCATTTCCACATTTGGGGATGTCCAGCTGAGGCAAAGCCTTATAGGCCGCATGAGGATAAAGTGGACTCCAAAACAGTTAGCAGCTACTTTATTGGTTATTCTGAGCGATCAAGGGGCTACAAATTTTATAATCCCACGCTTAAGTCAATTTTTGAAACGGGAACTGCAACATTTTTTGAGGATGTTGAGTTTGGGGGGGGGGGGGGGGGGAGAAATAAGGTTAGAGACATTATCTTTGAGGAAGAAGCTGAGGAAGGATCGATTTCGATTCCTACTGTTACTTTTGACAATGTGCAGGTTTCTATACTTGTCATTGATCAAGAAGTATATCCGGAAACTCAGCATGATAATGTTGAAGAAACTCCCATCCAAAATCCAGAAATACAAACTCAACAACCTCAACAAACAATACCATTAAGGAGATCCACTCGAGAAAGGAAAAATGCTATTTCGGATGACTATATAGTATTTCTCCAAGAACATGAGGAAAATAATGGAATGATGGAAGATGATCCAATCAATTTTCATCAGGCCATGAAGGGTTCTAACTCTCAAAAGTGGATTGATGCCATGAATGAGGAGTATAAGTCTATGCAAGACAATAAAGTTTGGGATCTTGTCCCATTACCAGAAGGTGCGAAACCCATTGGTTGTAAATGGATTTTTAAAACCAAAAGGGATTCGAAAGGTAATGTGGAAAGATATAAGGCTCGTCTTGTAGCTAAAGGTTTTACACAAAAGGAAGGTATTGACTTCAAAGAGACTTTCTCTCCGGTTTCAACGAAAGAATCTTTCAGGACAGTCATGGCACTTGTTGCACATTTTGACCTTGAGTTACATCAGATGGATGTAAAGACGGCGTTTCTCAATGGAGACATTGATGAGACGATTTATATGGTGCAACCAGAAAACTTCGTGTCAGGAGACTCGAAGAATATGGTTTGCAAATTAAAGAAATCCATCTATGGACTCAAGCAAGCTTCCCGGCAGTGGTACTACAAATTTCATCAAGTGATCATCTCGTTTGGTTTTGAGATAAATGTTGTTGATGATTGTGTGTATCACAAGTTCAGTGGGAGTAAGCAAATTTTCCTGGTTTTGTATGTCGATGACATACTGCTTGCCACTAATGATATAGGCATGTTGCACGAAACAAAGAGCTTTTTGTCAAAGAATTTTGAGATGAAAGATCTTGGGGACGCCTCTTTCGTATTAGGAATTCAGATACACCGGGACCGCTCTCGGGGTATTCTTGGATTATCACAAAAGAGCTATATCGATAAAGTTCTTGTAAGGTTTGGCATGCAGGATAGTAAACCAGGGGACACCCCTATTGCTAAGGGAGACAAATTTAGTCTCAACCAGTGCCCGAAAAATAATCTTGAAGTTAAGGAAATGCAAAAGATTCCCTATGCATCAGCTGTTGGGAGTCTGATGTATGCTCAAGTTTGTACACGTCCAGACATAGCGTTCATTGTTGGAATGCTAGGCAGATATTTAAGTAACCCTAGGATGGATCATTGGAAAGCAGCAAAGAGGGTTATGAGGTACTTGAAGAGAACAAGAGATTGAATGCTTACATACAGCAGATCGGATCAGTTAGAGATCGTAGGATACTCCGATTCTGATTTTACGGGATGCCAAGATAGTAGAAGATCCACATCAGGCTACATATACCTGCTAGCTGGAGGAGCCATTTCCTGGAGGAGTGCTAAGCAGACACTCGTAGCTTCTTCCACTATGGCAGCAGAATTTGTAGCTTGTTATGAGGCATCTAATCATGGGATATGGTTGCGAAATTTTGTCACCAGGCTGCGCATTCTGAATGGAATTGAAAGACCATTAAAGTTATATTGTGACATTAACTCTGCAGTGCTATATTCCAATAACAACAGGAGTTCAACTAAGTCAAAGCACATTGACATTAAGTTCCTGGTTGTGAAGGAAAGGGTACAGAGTAGACATATTTCCATAGAGCATATTGTGACAAACTCCATGATTGCGGATCCGCTCACTAAGGGATTAGCACCCAAGGTCTTTTACGAGCACACTGCTCGTATGGGTGTAATATTTCTTGAGGATATTATGATTTAGTGGGAGTTTGCATTTTGGTTGCTTTATGTTTTGGTTTTGGACACATTTGTATATTTGGATAATTTTCTGTACAGAAATAAAGTATTCAATTCATTCTACTCTGTTACATTATGTTTGTTATTGATCTCACCTAAGGAATAAAGTCGGACCAATTGAAAATAGGCATGTTTGGATCACATAACATGTAATTTTCATACTACACTCTCATGATTGATCTATGTAATTTGGTTGTATTGGTATACGTGACCATTGATGGATTTAGTTACGGTTAATGTAACAAAAGTCGCTTTGATCCTATATTAATATGACTGATGGACGAGATTGTTTGGAAATACCCTTAATAATGATAGCAATTTTTTGAGCTCATAAGGTTGTACACATTTGTAAGGATACATGTATGGCCCAGTGGGAGATTGTTGGATAAAATTCAATAATATGGGGCCAAACATGTATAAAATAAAGTGTGTGTTGCTATCTTAAGGATTTAGTCAATAAAGTGATCCACTAAAGATTATTTAGGATTAATGGGTATTAAGTGTCGTGAGATTAAAGTGTAGAGACGGATTCAATGATTTAAATTGATGAGGGGCCAATTTAATAACATTGAAACACGATAGTTGCCCTACAACTATTTATACAGGTCATGGTCCCCAATTGAGCGTGGTTTTTCATAATTCTCTGCATCCCCGTCAACAGAGAAGAAACATAAGGAGAAAACCACGAATCAGTTGGAAAGCCATAACCCCGTTCAATCAAACACAACAATGGATTCAGGTACGCTTCCGCTTCAGTTTGGATCTTGATAATTACAACATGATGTTTGTGGATTTTAGATGAACATTCATCTATATTAAATTTAATTTTAACAGATGTTCCCATTGCCTCCTGTACATTGAAGGCCCTCGTTCATTCCACGAAGGCTATACTGATAAACCCTTCTCATTCTTGTTCATTATTTATGGATCATCATTCAACAGCATTTACTGTAGCTTTTGTTGCAAGGAAAACTCCTTAACTTGAGACTATTATTAGCAGCTAAAAATTATTTCAGTGCTATATCTCAAATAGGATGCATTCTCAAAGAAAATAAGCGTAACTTAGAGGCTTTACATACCGTTTTGCAATTCAATATTATTTTGTCTTATTTACTTATCAGTTAATTTGAAGCCATAACCTACAATCAGAATCTACCGCGAGAAAGCGGTATACTAGTAGATGGTTGAAATTGAGTACTGTCAAAAAAAGAGAAAAATTTAAAGAAAAACAAACAATAGCTATATATGCGACGGTTGCTTATAACGACCCATACTAAAAATCATATTTTAAGTAAACCCACTACCGCAACCCCCAAAATCCATCAAAAAATCTTCAAAATCCACTAAATTCTCTCATACTTGATGCGAACCCCATTGGTATATCGATCAAGAATTTCCACACCTATTTGAAATCTTCCCAAGAAAGCTAAAGTGGTAAATAAAGCGATAAATAACTTAATCTAAGTTTAAATCTAACCCGAAATTCAAGGATTAAACTAACCCTAATCCAATGGGTATCAACTAAACAAATTCCAAGGTGGTGGAAAATAAACAACAAATAGAAGAATAATAATACTCAAGGAAAGTTGATTAAATTCCAAGAAGAAACAAGATAAAAGGGTTTTATCTCAACCTAAAGAGGAGTCTCACAAGACCAAGCTCTCATGAGCATTCAATGAACATCGCTGGTTTTTTGAGTTTGAAATGAAAAGTGTATTTAATGTACAAAAATGGGTAAAAGATGTAAATACGAAAATTGCACAAAAACCCCTTTTTTTGAATTCAGGGTGTTTCGGTCGACCGAAATATTTTCGGTCTATCACATGGTCGACCGAAATTGCACACTCAATCCTTAGTCGAACGTGACTAAGGCTAACTCCAAAATTCTCTACAGACTTTTGGTCGATCGGAATGACTTTCGGTCGACCGAAATTGGCTGAGTCCAATTTCTTCTCATTTTTAGCTCCAACTTGATTATTGGCTTCTTTTCATGACTTATTCACATTGTTTAGCCTCGAATCTTGAACTTATTCGACGTCGAATCTCGTCATGGGTCCCACAAGCACACGCATCAAGGTTTGACTTTCTTGGTTCTCATCATCCCCTCCCTTTTGAAAAGAATTCGACCTCGAATCTTGCTTGATTGCACGAGTGTGAGATTCCTTGACCTTTGATCTTGCAACATTGCGGACCACAAGTTCATGCGATGAAGTTGGACCTTCGCGATTCTCATCACTCCTCCATCTTGAAAAAGATTCGACCACGAATCGACACCTACAATAAAAATAGGAAATTCAGACACAATAAATGTAACTGAAATTTCATACTCATCGTGCAAAATCAATTTGTAGGCGTTGCCAAGAGCTTGAGATGTGCCAACACTGTAGAGTAGCCATTTAGATTTTATTATATTGGGAACCCGTTCTTTCCTCCAAATGAACAACATCCAACCACCTGGGTCAAATACAACTCGCATTCAATCTTGGTTCGGATTGAAAGTGCATTTTTCAATATGCACCCTAAATTGACGCTCACCCTGCTCTATCTGGGGCTCAACCAAAACTGTCTTTTTATACCCACCTAAACTAACATCTCCATCAATAAACAAGTGCGTCAATCTCAAAAGAGTTAGTAGGCTAGGGCCAAAAACAACATCAAGTGGAGAAAATTTGCTAATAGGATGAGCAATTCCATTGCAAGCGAATTGAACAACCACAATTTGAGCATCATTTTTATGCAAATGCACCACTCCCCAAAAGAAAAGATTCATCATGTTGATATCAATATTGGCTTCATGCCATGTAATAAAATGCAAAAGTTTAATACCCCTACCAACATCCAAAAAATTAGCATAATTTCTTTTCTTTAGTTCAAGTAAGCCCAATAAAAAATTCATAGAATGAGTACCCCAAGGTTTACTAGGAACGTGTTTATGGATACATGAGCCACGAGGCCAAACCTTATATTCAACCCTGTTGTAAGTGATGTGTTGACAAAGATTATGAGCAAATGCCACATTGATTTTCATCTTGAGCCAATGAGAATGTTCAACTAGTAAAGTTATGGTGCCCTTAATGCCAAAATGTCTCATCAAACTCCTCATATGTGTCTCTCTCACTTGTAACTCGCGCATGGGCCATTTAGGAACAAACAATATAATCCCCCAAAATAAATAACTATCATGTTTATAGAGTTCATCAATATTTATCTCATTACATGATTCAAAAATGTTAAACAATTTTGGTTGACTAGCATGCATGTCCCTAACAAGTTCAAAACAAAATGAGTGGACATTTAGAAATGTTAGAAGCGAAGTCCTTTTATCATCAAGATATTACAATAAAATTCTCCCATGGACTCCCTCAACTAACAATTCCTTTATCGGAAAAATAGGTACATCAATCATATCTCCACAAAATAGGAGTTCTCTATGCCCATAAAATTTACTACACGCAACATTTTCACAAAAGGATTTGGTACTTTTGGTACGTGCAAAAAGTTGTCTTTACAAATTAAGTACTCATCATGCCAATGACCTTTACCAAATGTTACATTTTCACAAGTCAACAAAACACATGTCAAATCTACATCAAGATCATACAACCCTCTAATATATTCAAGACATAATAACCTTACATTCATGTAAATGTTAGGAGCATAACTCCTAGATGTTGCATTGGTCATGTCATTTTCTTTACCTCGGTTGTACTCGTTGTTTTAGGAACATGTTTCCATGAATTTCTTCCATAAGGCATGATTTTGGAGTTCTTTGTTGGCTTGATAAGTTGGCCTCACAATTTCCTGCAACAAAGAAATAACTAAACTAGGGAGGGAGTTATTAGAATATTCAAGCGCAAAGAATATTTTGGAGTGATCTCTTCTCTCCATTTCTTTGGTGGTTCTCTTCACACTCTCTCCTTTTTCTGAGGTAGGAACCTCAACCCTCGTCTTTTCTCTCGCCCCTCTTTTTTCTGGAGTCGTGGCTCCAACTCTCATTTCCTCACCTTTTTCTGGGATCGTAGCCCCAACTCTCATGTCTTTTTCATCCTCACTTTTGCCTCTTCAACAAATTTTTTAATTGAATGTTCTTTTTCTTTCACCTTCCCTTTTTCTTCTTCAAACTCCTTCTTGAGTTTTATTTAATCTTTGTTAACCTCTTCAGGACTCAAGGGTAGGAAACACAACTTTCTTCCCATTCAATATGAAGCTATACCGTTTTCTCTTTGTATTATATGTCACACCCCTATCTCTTTGCCAAGGTCTCCCAAAAATTATGTGAATAGTGTGCATGGGAACCACATCACATAATACTTGATCACTATAAGTACCAATGTTAAAAGTAAGAAGAACTTGTTCACTTACTTTCACCTCCCCATAGTCACCCAACATTTGCAATACATAGGAATTAGGATGTTTCATAACTGGTAACCCCAATTTCTCCACCCTACTAGCACTCACCAAATTCGTATCTCTCTATCCATCTATAATGAGATTACATGCTGTAATACCCCGACTAAGAAAGGTTAAAAGAAATGATAGGTACTACTCATACTAAAAAGGTGCACCTTCTTTTTCAAAAGTCCATCATTAGAAACCCCAAAGTTAAGCGTGCTTGGTTTGGAGAAATTTTGGGATGGGTTACCTCCTGGGAAGTTTTCTCGGGGAGCGTACGAGTGATGACAAAGCTTGCTGAAAAGACTCGTGTTGGTACGGTGGGGATAGTACGCAGTCATTTAACGGTCGGGACAGACCGTTAAGTGGGACCCGGGTCGTTACAAATGGTATCAGAGACGACCGCTTGCCGAAAATCGGGAACTAAGTGCTACGCCATAGGGCGGGAGCCACCTCTAGAATCCCAACGCCTGGCAACAGATCCTCAGATGGGTTAAGCGCGACGAGGACGTCGTGAGTCTAACAGGGGGTGATTGTAATACCCCGACTAAGAAAGGTTAAAAGAAATTATAGGTACTACTCATACCAACAAGGTGTACCTTCTTTTTCGGAAGTCCATCGTTAGAAACCTCAAAGTTAAGCGTGCTTGGTTTGGAGAAATTCTGGGATGGGTGACCTCCTGGGAAGTTTTCTCGGGGAGCGTGCGAGTGAGGACAAAGCATGCTGAAAAGACTCGTGTTGGTACGGTGGGGACAGTATGCCGTCATTTAACGGCAGGGACAGGCCGTTAAGTGGGACCCGGGTCGTTACACATGTCCTATCCCCACAAGGCATTTAGTGTAGAAAGTATTTCCTCCATTCTACTCTCTCTCATTATCATGGGCCAGAGATGTTGGTGGCCTAGCATTCATCTCCAACTCTACTTCTCTACTTTCACTAATCCCATGGAATGATGAATTTCGCATTCTCACATTATCAATATATTCATCAACTCCATTTCTCCTATCATCTAACCACTCTCTTCTTTTCCTATTCATACTTCCATTTTGTTCACCATCCCTATCATTTCTCAAAACATCCCCACATTTTTCCCTAACTTCTTTCCTATTCTTCCTTCCCATTCTCCCATCATCAACCAAAACATCTCCACATTTATTCCTTATTCTTCTATTATCCCTTCCCTCTCCTCCATTACTAGTTGATGTACTCTCCCCTCTTGTTCCCAAATGATCCAACCCACCCCCAATCTTCTCCATTTGCCTAGCCATGGTGGTTGAAAGATTTAGCAACATTTCCTTCAATTCTTGAGTTTGAGTATTGGAATTTGACATGGTGTGCAAGTGTGAAAGTGTTGTCACAAGAATATTTTTCACTCGTGTTTCACTCAATTTAGACTTTTATCCTCTAATGAACTTACCACTCTTGCCTTTTTCCATTCAAAAACTCCTTTCTCAAGTTCTCCAAAGAAGGTAATCAACTAAACCACAAAGTATAATTCTTGTGGAGTCAAAGAAATCACAAACAAGGAAGAAGGAATTTATAACAAGGAGATATAATAGTAAGTGGAATTTATGTGCTTGCTATACTAAAAAAGGAACAATTTTTATGTGGGATAAGATGCTAGGAACACAATTTCAACAATGGGATGGAATAACCACAAGTAATAGACAAGGCATAGATGTAGAGTAATAAGCACAAAGAGTGTAATTTTCAATGAGGCAATTTAACAAACACTTTGTACTCAATCTTGAAGTGGCCTTGAATGGATATAATGTGGATTATGAAAACCCCCAACAACACAAATGTGGCAAGAAATGAATGATCAACAATTACCAAATGTTATGGAGCAAGTGATATATGGGATAAAATTTTGATAACACAATCTCAATGATGGGAATGACAACTACAAGTATTTAGTAAGACATGAATATTGAACAATAAGACATTAATGGAGTATTTTTCTTTGGGACAAATATCATACACTTGGTAGGCACACTTTAGAACAAATAGAATTACAAGTGTATGACTAATAGAATCCTCCAATAAGTTCAACAATCAAAAATGCCGAATTTTTGGAGTTCAACAAATGATCAAGAACAAAAAATTTCCACAATTTTTTCCAATTTTTTTTTTTTTGAATAACAACAACAATAATGTAAAGGATATGTTTACCAAATTAGAACCAAACTCTAATACCAAATCATGGAACCCCCTTGGTATATCGACCAAGAATTTTTACAACTATTTGAAATCTTCCCAAGAAAGCTAAAGTGGTAAATAAAGCGATAAACACCTTAACCCAAGTTTAAATCTAACCCAAAATTCAAGGATTAAACCAACCCTAGCCCAATGGGTATCAGCTAAACAAATTTCAAGGTGGTGGAAAATAAACAACAAATACAAGAATAATGATACTTAAGCAAAGTTGATTAAATTTCAATAAGAAACAAGATAAAAGGGTTTTACCTCAACCAAAAGAGGAGTCTAACAAGACCAAACTCTCATGAGTATTCAATGAACATCACTAGTTTTTTTAGTTTGAAATGAAAAGTGTATTTAATGTACAAAAATGGGTAAAAGATGTAAATACGAAAATTGCACAAAAGCCCCTTTTTTTAATTCAGGGTGTTTCGGTCGACAGAACTTGTCGACCGAAATATTTTCGGTCGAAAAAATGGTCGACCGAAATTGCACTTTCGGTCGACAAATCCTCAGCCGAACGCTACTAAGGTTAACTCCAAAATTCTCTTAAGACTTTCGGTCGACCGGAATGACTTTCGATCTACCGAAATTGGCTGATTCCAATTTCTTCTCATTTTTGGCTCCAACTTGATTCTTGGCTTCTTTTCTTGACTTATTCACATTGTTTAGCCTCGAATCTTGAACTTCTTCGACGTCAGATCACATCATGGGTCTTACAGGCACGCGCATCAAGGTTTGACTTTCTCGGTTCTCATCACTACTTTTTCTACATGATATGACTCTGACTCTTCTTCCACCACTCATATTCACAACCCGACTTACAGTGACTAATCAGAGATCCATGTCAGAAACTACGAGGGTGGGTATGAAGTGGCGAAGACAAGCAGGTTTCTAGGAAACAGAGGCTTGGAGTTCGAACTTGAGGCTGTGATTCGGGGTGGTTCGGTCGGTTGTTAGTTTGGGTTGAATTTGTTAATTTTGGTTTGCGTGATTGAAATTCGGGATTGTAGAATTTTGGGTAGTTTGACGAATGTCCGAGTTTTTCCAATAGTGACTCGGCTTGTGGCGTGTGTGGTTTCAAAATTGTATTGGGCGATTCTGTGAATTCGAGACTCAGGTTGAGGTTATGTAGTTTGTGGAGAAACATAATCAGGTTAATTTGTTAGTTCACAACTAAATTTCTAATATTGCAATTTTCACCACTATTGACATTTGTTTGTTCTGTTAGAAAAACTATTAAATAGATAATCGTTTATCTATAATCCATAATTATCATGCTGAATTATCAAGAATCAAATAGCTGACGAGGAAGCGTACCTTAATCAAACATGGTTCACGATAATCTATTATGGAGGTTGGCAACACGTAGTCCTTATTTTCTCTCTGATGATGGGATGTCAGACGTAATGAACAGTACCTGTGATTCAGCCCCCATAACCGACTTTATATACTGAGTTGCCTATTAACATAATTTGACCCATCATGAAATTAGAAATAATGGTCTGGTATCTTCACATAAAATTCCACACTTTAATTAGATGTATAAAATCCCAATATACCAAATCCTTGTTAGATCACTTTAAATGGGCTTAACCAAATTTGATAGCATTTGACTAAATACACAATAATTCACATATAAGCCCACATGATTGATTAAAACCTTAAAATCTCCCACTTGGGCTATATTTGTAACTTTACAATTATGTATCAATCATAACCTTATGAGTATTCAGAATTTTGCTATCATTACTGAATGCATCCCCAAACAATCCGGTCCATTGATCATATCAACATAAGATCAAAGCGGCTTTGTCCACTCTGAACTATATCCTTCACAACCAAGAAACTGTATCCTTCACAACCAGGAACTTATATCTATGTATTTTGACTTAGTTGAGTTCATGTTGTTATTGGAATATAAAATTGCTGAGTTATTGTCATAATATAACTTTAATGGTCTTTTTATACCATGCACGGCCCAGTGACAAAATTTTGCAGCTATATTCCATGATTAGATGCCTCAAAAGTGTTACAAACTCTGCTACCATGGTGGAAGAAGCTATAAGTGTCTGCTAGGCACTCCTTCTGAAAATAACTCCTCCAACTAGCAGATAGATGTAGCCTGATGTGGATATCTTACTTTATTGGCAGCTAGCAATCATAATACCATCTAATCTCCAATTGATTCGATTTTTTGTATGTGAGCATGTAATCTTTTGTTCTCTTTAAATACCTTATAACCCATGTTTGACTGCTTTCCAAATGATCTATCCCAAGGTTATTCAAATATCTCCTTAGCATCCCAATAATGTAGCAGCTTTAGTTGGTACTAGATACGATCTTTCTTCAAATGTCCAGATTTTTGACAAAAGAAACAACCATCAATATCTTTATATGGTTTCTTTTGTTCTGGACCCTTAACTACTTTATGTTCTTTATTTATTTTCTTGTCCTTATCTTTAGAAGTTTCTTCCATTTGAACACTTTCAGTTCTGTCCTGGTTCAACTTTTCTTCCTCTTGCACACAAAATGAAAAATGAGCACATTAAGTGTCCATTTCTCCCTTTGATAGTTACAACTAACCTTAAATTGACTGAATTGTGCAAGAAGCTTTCACAATATGAAATGAGCTCATCCAGAGTCTATTTCTCCTTTTGACAGTTATAACTAACCTTAAATTGACTGAATTGTGCTAAAAGCGATATCAATACCAAATGTACAAGCAAGTCATTAGACAAGTCAAGATTTAGTCCCTTAAGTTTTGAAGCAGTGTGAGACATCTGCATGATGTACTCCCTTATTTTTCCCATTTCCTTTACACTTTAATGAAATCAAGCTGTGCAAAAGTGTGCTTGTTTAACCTTATCATTTTTCGCAAAACATTTCTTAATTTCGACAAGAACTCATTGGCATTATTTACCTCCTTAGATATTGTGCCAGTAAAGGCTTCCAAAATGCCGCACTTAATGATCATTAGACTCATGCGACATGAGTAATCTCACTTCTCAAATTTCCTCCTTCGATCATATGAAATTTCATCCGTCAGAGGAGCAGTTTGCTCAATCCTTAGTGCACAGTCCAGATCCATGCAGCCAAGACCAATTTGAATGTTTTCTTTCCAATCCTTGAAGTTTATCCCATAAACACAGTGATTAAATTTGAGCTATTAGAGATACTAGTAGTAGAACTTGAAAACGAATAGAGAACACTTAAACAAAATAGCTCACATAAATACCTTATTATGCAAATCATAATTTCAAATAATGGTAGGGCCCATCACAAGATATCTAGCACAACATCAATATTTAGTCTTTGGACAGAAATATTGACTTGTAAGTTGTACTCTTGGTGTAATGATCAAACACTGACAGTAAGATATGTCAACCAAATCTTTCTTTGGACCAATTTATTGATCATGCGTTAAACCAAATAACCGTCACATGTTTATCACCACAAGTTCATGTGAAATTCGAGCCAAACATTGATCTTTGGGCTAATGATATCCGCGTGAATAACACACAAACACCTAATTTTCTCTTGGTGTAGTGATCAAACCATGGCAATAAAACATGTCAACCAATAAACCTTTCTTTGGACCGATTTATTGATCACACGTTAAACCAAATAATTGCCATGTGTTTACCACCATAGGTACATGTGAAATTCGAGCCAAACATTGACATTTCTTTGGGCCGATCAACATCCGCATGAATAGCACACAGATAAACACCTTCTAATATTCTAAGTTAATTAGTATCCGCGAGAGAGGTTACTTTGGTAACATATTGTTTCAACTAACTCACTTTCGAATATTATATCTTTCAAAAGAGTCTATTGTACCAAAATTTGAAACTGAAACCACTGATTTGTATATATTTTGACTTTAGGATTTGAATTATAGAATTCAAAACTTTAGAATAAAGCAATCCTTAAGTTGGAAGGGTCAAATTGCAATATTCTTAACCTTTTGTGGCCAATTATGAAAAATTTTAAGCTTGAAGGACATAATTGCAATTTTTCCAAAACTTTATAGGCCAATTTAGGAGAATTCCAAACTTTAGGTCCCAATTTGAAAGAAAGTCAAACTTTAGGAGTCAAAATAGAAAAAATTTAATCTTTAGAGGCTGATTTTTGAAAATTTTCAAAATTTAGGGATTGAATTAGAAAATTTTCAAACTTGAGGCCCAATTTTGAAGTAATTTTAAACCTTAGGTATGAAATTAGAAAACTTCAGAACTTTATATGGTGATTCAGAAAATCTTCAAGTTTTGTAGACCAGTTTTGAATATTTTCAAACATTAGAGGCTGAATTCGAAAATTTTAAAATTTTAGGACACAGAGTAGAAAATTTTAAAACTTTAGGGACTAAATTATAAATTTCAAAACTTTAAAAATCCCAACTTTAATAATTTATAACCTTAGGGGCTCAGTTATAAATTCTACAACTATTAGGGATCAACTTTAATTCCATAATAAGATTAGAGAACCTGATTGTGCAATCAACCCAAAAATCTAAAATTGCACATGAGTCCTCGGAATCTTCAAATTTCTAGTCCAAGCCCCTTGAACCAAGACCGCCACTGCTAGGGTTACAAGCCCTAGCAACCGTCGTCGCCAAATTTGGTAGAACGCAGTGCCATTATAGACAATTCACCTGGCTACAGCGCCATCCCCGATGCTGCTCACCTCATCGTCGCACCCATAGCCGAACGCAGCAGTAACCCGCCTTTGACAATGTCGTCAATGCCGACAGCAATTGTACCACAGCCACTAGACAGAGCTTCTGGAT
This sequence comes from Ligustrum vulgare, assembly GCA_963555705.1. Taxonomy (NCBI): domain Eukaryota; kingdom Viridiplantae; phylum Streptophyta; class Magnoliopsida; order Lamiales; family Oleaceae; genus Ligustrum; species Ligustrum vulgare. Next base: position 26,616,408 of record OY743182.1, read on the forward strand.
CCGAACAGATTCAACAATACACAAATTCCCAAATTTCAACAAAATCAATTTATAGGTTCTTATATTCAATTTTAAAACCATGTTCAACCACCAACCGAATCATATAAGCCAAACATTATGCCCAAAACCTTCAATTTCATTACTCAAACCGTATGCACATTCATACATAGAAATTCCATCTGAATTTTGCTTGTTTTCTCAAACTAACAATACGACTATATGTGTGCGTGCGTAAATACAGAAATATATACACATACAAAGGCATGTACAACAACTACATATCCATATCTTAAAGAAATCGTCTCACCCAAAATCAGATTCAAAATTTCAACAACAAAAACTATATTCAAAACCCAAATCACATTATTGAACACGGATTTGATAATTCAACATGGCGATAGGCTCTGATACCACTTGTTAGAAAATTTATTATATAGATAATTGTTTATCTATAATCCATAATCATAATACTGAATTATCAAGAATTAAATAGCTGAACCGGAAGCGTACCTTAATCAAACATAGTTCACGGTAATCAATTATGGCAGTTGGGTCTTCCAAATCAATACGTAGTCCTTATTTTCTCTCTAATGATGGGATGTCAGACAGAATGAATAATACGTGTGATTCAGGGACCATAACCGAGTTTATATACTAAATTGCATGTTAACCTAATTCGGCTCATCATGAAATTAGGAATAATGGCTTGATCCTGATATCTACACATAAAATTCCATACATTAATTAGATGCATAAAACCTAAATATACCAAAGGAAAAATTACATGAAACCCTTGATTTAAAGATTACTTTGTAAAAATAAAGTTATGAGTTTTAATTTGTAAAAATCATGTCTTATTTATAAATTAATATTTATTAATAAATATTTTATAGCAATTCAAACCTAAATAGTTTCAAATCTGTTCATCAGACAAACCTCATCTCTCTCTCTCTCCAAAACCCCACCCAAGGTGATCCGGCCACCACCACCGTTCCGCCGGAGCTGAACTGTAAATCGAAACTAGCAAGTGGCACAGGAGAAGCGGGCTGTGCACCTTCAATCTCTCAAGCGGGCCCTGCACCTTCAGCTTTCGTCGCGCAGTAAGTCGATGCTCGCAAAAGAAGCGCTATTCACCTTCAGCCCATCACCAGCCTCCGCCCTACATAATTGGCGCTGTAACTGCTGCGCTTCGTCGACTCAAGCGACGCTCACATCGTCGATTCTGCTGCTGCACATTCCGTCACCCAACGCAATTTTGTCATCCTCCTTCGATCTGTTGGTTTTGATGAGATATTGGTGGTTGGTGGTTAGTGGTTAGTTGTGGTTCCAGCTGTTGAAATGGTGCGTACCATTTTTTCAGACGGTGGTGGTGGCAATTTTATATGTTGAAAATTTTGACATGGTTTAAAGCAGTAGGTAGATCTGTGGGATGCGGTTTTGAAGTTGATGGTTGGGGGTGATTTTAGACGGTGCCTTTCCTGTTTGTTGAAATGATGTAGATCGTTAATTGAGAAGGTGTTGGTGGCTGGTCACGGAGGCGGCGGTTGGGTGGTATTGCAGGGAAGCAATTTTGTTAAGAAGGTGAAGGTGGTTGGTTGGGCTTGTGTTTGGGGGTCAGGGTTGGGTTAGGTGTGGGGGTGGTTTGGGGAGGTGGGGTCGGGGTTGGGTGATTTGAATAGTAATTGTGACTAAAATGTCGACTAAATGTGACCAATTATTAGGTAATTGGGACAAAAAATTGACTAATCGTGACTAAGAAAATGAGTAAGTTGTGATCAATTATGAATGACCATGATCAATTATATTAGAGATTGTGACTATCTTTGACTTTGTGTGATCATTTGACAATGACGTGATGTGACTTACAGTTGTGTCAACTATGACTATGTGTGATCGAACTATGACTTTGTGACCTTGTGTGATCGAGTTGTAACCTTGTGTTTAGGGGTGGGCAAAAACCGACCCAACCCGCCGAACCCGCCCAAACCGACCAAACCCGATCGGTTTGGGTCGGTTTTTCATGAAAAATGGGTTGGGTTTGGGTTTTTTTTTTTTTTTTTCGGGTTGGGTCGGGTTGCGGGTTGGGTGAATAACCCGACCCAACCCAACCCAAAAAAAAAAAGACGTTTTTTTTTTTTTTTAAAGTAATGAAACTTGACTTATTTAAATATTGATTGAACATATTTTAATTTTATTAGCAAGTGTTCAATTTATTGCATTTTTGGTTAATGTAGTGTACATAATTGATTTGAATTAATGATAGATTTATGAGTTTTTTTTTTTTTTTTCAAATTTTTTACTAATTGGGCCAAAGCCCAAACCGACCAACCCGACCCAACCCGATCAAAATTTGGTGGGTTGGGTTGGGTTGGGTTTGAATTCGTAATTGGGTTGGGTTGGGTTGATTTTTTATCAACCCGACCTTAGTGGGTTGGGTTCGGGTTGGGGCAAAAACTGACCCAACCCAACCCACGCCCACCCCTACTTGTGTTATTGAATTGTGACATTGTTGACTAAACTGTGACTATATGTGATTTCATGTGATTGAACTGTGACCTTATGTTACGGGAATGTGACCTCATGCTAGCTAACTACGAATTTTGTGACCGAACTGTGACCTTCAGTGACCAACTGTAACTTTGTGTGATCAACTGTGACTTTGGAGTTGGAGTGGGCGGGTGGGATTTTGCAACTAAATTTTTAATTGTGACCGTATTGTGATTTTGTGTGACAAACTGTGACTTTGTGTGACCAGCTGTGACTTTACATGTGGGGTGAGGTGGGGTGAATTTTGCAACTAAATTTGTAATCGTGACTGAATTGTGACTTTGCGTTACCAATTGTAACCTCGTTTGACCAAACTGAGACTTTGTGCGAACGAACTGTGACTTTTTGTGACCAACTTTGACTTGCGGGTGGGTGAATTTTGTAACTAAATAATTAATTATGATCGAAATGTGACTTGGTGTGACTTAATGTGACTTTTTGGGTGGGATGGAGTTGCGGTGAAATTTGTGACTAAATTTGTAATTGTGACTGAAATTTGACTTTGAGTGACAAATTGTAACTTTATGGGTGAGGGAGTAGGGTGGGTAGAAATTTGTGACCAAATTTGTAATTGTGACTAAACTATTACATTGTTTGACCAACTGTGACATTTTGGATCAAATGAAGGTGGGTGGGGGTAGGGTGGGTTTGGGGGCTACCCGGGCTGGGTGAAATTTGCGACTAAATTTGTAATTGTTACTTTGTGTGGTCAATTGTGACTCTGGGTAGGTTGGGGTGGGTGACTAAATTTGTAATTATTAGCGAAATGTGAATTTGTGTGATCAACTATGACTTTGTGGGGTGGGTGGGGTGAGGTGAGGAGGGGCGGGGTGAGCTAAGGTTGTGGTGAAATTTGTGACTAAATTTATAATTGTGACTTTTGTGTGACCAATTGTGACCTTGTAGTTGGATGGGGAGTGGGGTGGGGTTGGGGTAGGGGTGTGGAGGGTTGAAATTTGCATTTAAATTTGTAATTGTGATTTTGTGTGACCAATTATAACTTTGCGGGTTAGGTGGGGTGGAGGTGAGGTGGGGTGGGGTGGAGGTGGGGTGGGAAAAACATCGAGAGAGAAAAACTTATTTTTGGGGTGGGTGGGGGTGGGGGTGGGGTGTGGCGGTGTGAGGTTGAGGGCTGGTCGGGTAAGGCAGGGGGTGAGGGAGGTCATAATTTTGATCGAATTGTGACCTTGTGTAACCGAGATGACTTTACATGTGGGATGGAGTTGGATGGGGTGAGGTGACGTGAGGTGAGGTTGTGTGACCAACTGTGACTTTCCTGCGTAGGTTGGTGAATTTTGTAACTAAATTTGTAATTGTAACTGAAATGTGACTTTGTGTGACCAACTATGACTTTATGGTGTGAGGTGGGGTTGCATTGAAGAGACATGTGAGATTTTTAAATTAATTTATAATTATGATCGAAATGTGACTTTGTGTGACCAATTGTGACTTTGAAGGGTATGGTGGGGGTGGGGTTGGTGGAAGAGCAGGGGTAGGGTAGGGTTGCGGTCAAATTTGTGATTAAATTTGTAATTACGATTTGTGGCTGAAATATGATATTTTGTGTGATCAATTGTGATTTTGCGGGTGGGGAGGGTGGTTGGGGGTGGCAAGGGTAGGGTGGGGAAGGGGTGGGTGGGGTGTGGTGTGGTGTGGTGTGGTGTGGTGTGGAAAAGTAGAAGAAAAAATCATTGTGTAACTTCATGTGACCAAACTATGACTATATGTGACTTCATGTGATTGATCTGTGACCGGAATGTGGCCTCATGTGACCAGACTGTGATCTCATATGACCTAACAGCGACTTTGTGTGACCGAACTATGACCAACCGGGACTTTTTTGTGACCAACTGTGACCCTAACTTCGACTTTTTGGGACCAAACTATGACCTTATGTGACCAATTGTGACTTCGTGTGACCAAGTGTGACATTGGAAGTAGGGTGGGGTCTTGTAACTTAATTTGTAATGTAACTTGACATGAGGGGTGCATGGGGTCAATTTTGCAACTAAATTTTTAATTGTGACCGAATTTTGACTTTGCATGTGGGATGGAGTTATGTTGGGTGGTATGGGGTTGCGGTGAAATTTGTGATTAAATTTGTAATTGTAATTTTGTGATTGAAACATGACTTGTGTGACCAATTGTGGCTTTATGGATGATAGCGGGCGGGGTGGAAAACATCCAGAGAAAAAAATTCATTTTTAGGCCGGGTGGGGTGGGGTCGGTTGGTTGGTGAGTGGGGGGTAGTGGCGGGGTGGGTGGGGTGTGGAAAACTAGAAGACAAAAATCATATTTTGGTGGGGTGGGGTGGGGTGAGGTGGTGGGGCCGGGGTCTGGTCGGGGTGAAAAAGTAGAAGAAAAAAAAACTATTTTTGGGTGGGATTGGTTTGTCGGATTGGTGGCGGGTAGGGGCGGGGTGAGGAAAATTAGAAGAAGAAAAATTATTTTTGTGTGGTGTGGGTGGGGTGGGATGGGGTGGGGTTGGTGGGTGATGGGTGTAGGATCGGGACATGGTGTGGAAAAGTAGAAAAAAAAATCATTTTCGGTGGAGTGGGTAGTGTTGGGATTGGTTGGTGACGAGCGTAGGGTCTAGACGGGGTGTGAAAAAGTAGAAAAAAATCATTTTTGGGTAGGGTCAGTTGGTTGGTTGGGTGGTGGGGTAGGGTCAGGAGTAAGGTGGGTGGGGGCGTGGAAAATTGAAGAAAAAATCATTTTTGGGGTGGTGGGTAGGAATGTCATGAGTAGGTATGGTGGGGTGGGGTGGGGTAGGGACTGGGTGGGATGTGAAAAAGTAGAAGAAAAAAATCATTTTTGTATAGTGTGGGGTAGGGGTCGATTAGCTGGGTGAGTGGCGGGTATGGTCGGGGGCGGGGTGGGTAGGGTGTGGAGGGTAGGGTGGGAAAACATCAAGATATATATATATATATAAATCCTTATTTTTGTGGGGTGGGTGGTAGGGGTGTGGAAAAGTAGAAGGAAAATAAAATTATTTTTCGGTGAGGTGGGGTGGGTGTAGAAAGGGTGGGAGGGGCGGGGTGTTATCGGGGTCTGAGGCTGTGGTGAGATCAATTTGTAACTTTGCGATGAGGTGGGGTAGAGTCGAGTGGGGTGGGGAAAGTGTAGAAAAATATCGAGAGAAAAAAAAAAACTTATATTTGGGGTGGGGTGGGGTCAGGGGTTGTGGCTATGGTGAGATCAATTTGTCACTTTGCGCTGAGGTGGAGTAGGGTCGAGTGTGGTTGGGGTGGGGTGGGATGGTATGGTATGGTATGGGGAAGGGTAGGAAAATATCGACAGAAAAAAAAAATTATTTTTGGTGTAGGGTAGGGTAGATACGATGGGTGGGTGGGGGGTAGGGTGTGTGGCGTTGTGGGCGGGGAAGGGGCGGGGTGAGGGGGTGAGGGAGGTTGTAACTTCAAAATTTGGGTTTTTTTTTTTATTTAGTATTATATTAATTTTAAAATAATATATAACAGATAATTATGTTTATATTATATATAACTAGTTATCTATCCGTGCGATACACGGAATATATAATTTTTAAATCATAATTTTAAAAATACCTTAATTCAATCATAACAAATAAAAAACATAATTTCAATAAAATTTCAATACAAAATGTTATTGAATTTGAAATTTTAAAAAAGACAAAATTATTCAAAATAAAAAAATGTTACATGTAAAACAAAGGCTATAAAATCGTCAGAAGCCTTCCTTGACTCGCTTCCTCCCTATTCATGGTTGTTGCCGGCGTCTTCCACCTGACTTCGTCCTTGAGCTTCCAGCTACAAAAGCTTACGGACCTGCTGTGGTTTTCCTCCTCGAAGTCTTCACTAGGGAGAAGACTACGATACACGTACCAACCTTGATCAACCTCCTCACTGAAAGCAGGTTACGCCCAGAATCAACAAATTTCTGGCACCCATAGACCTTTCTTTGGGTGAATATTAAGGTTTGCTTGCTTATTTGATATAATTCCTGTTATTAGAACCATAGACGTGCAATACCTTGAAGTTAACCAACATATACACAAATCCTTCTTCCCTATAGTTCGACTGCCTTTAAGTCAGTTTCACTGTATATCTCTCTCTTTAAAAATTCTAACGTCCTCACCTAAGGAATCCTCGCCAGTAACCCTATTCTCGGCTGTCGTAATTTTGAAGCTGCCTTTCGGGCTTGGTGAAACTACAACCTCTGTAGTCTAATTCTGGTGGTTACCCTCCTTCCTTGTCTTCCGTCTAATACTCAGGGGATTGCTTCTCACCCTAATTTCCGCAGATAAATTGGGAGAATTAGGAGCGAATTCTCTAGGCACCAAGAATAGCTCATGGAAGACATTAATAAACTATTATAGCAATTTAACCTTACTGGGTCAGTTGGGACGATTGTGGAAGTGCCGGATACTGTGGTTCAACTTAGTCGGACTTTCTTGAAACGTGGTATAACAGGAAGGGTTCTTGGTGACCGAATGCTCAAACCGGAAACCTTTAAAATGGTTATGCAATCTTTATGGGGAAAATTTGGTGCCATTAAAATCCAATTTACTAACAAATAAAATTTCTTTTGTGAGTTTGAATCCGAGACAGATAGAAGGAGAGTGTTACATTGAGAACCATGGGCCTTTGATAAGCGATTAATAGTGATACAGGAAATTGATTAAACATCGGCACCCAATATTCATCCTACTCATACTGCATTTTGGTTGGATTCAAGTGCACAATCTCCCCTTTATATTTATGAACAGAGAAATAGTTGAGGTAATAGGTTCGCAATTGGGATCATTCATAGAAGTGGAAGTCGATTTACATGGATCATGTTGGGGATCCTACATGCGAATCAGGGTTAAAGTGGACGTATCCAAATCGTTGGTGGCAACAATGACTCTGCAGTTGGGGACTATGGGTCAATCGGTGGAGGTTGAATTTAAATATGAAAGATTGCCCGATTACTGCATGTTATGTGGGAAACTTGATCATAGTTTCAAATTTTGTAACTTGGACGTTCCACCTATTTTACGATGCCCAGAGAATCATCGATTTGGATTAAAGATAAGAGCGATGTATGGGCAATGGAGAGAAAACAGAACAGAAGATGTGGTTAGAGCTACAATGGGGAAAACTTTGGGGTCAGAAAGTGAAGGTAATAGCAATGTTAATAAAGAGTCAAGTTCAAATAATACAGGACGGTCGGGGGCAGTGAGCGGTGGAAAACAACAAGTGCTGAAAGAAAGTCACATGCATCCAGAGACATAAAATCAAACAACAAAAAATCAGGACTCATTTTTGAATAATAGAGAAATCTCATTGGTGGCAAAAAATCATACGGGGACCGAATTAAATAATAATGATATAATGGACACTGTAATTGGAGAAAATATTACTCATATGAAAATTGATGAAGGTGGAGCTACGTATGGTATTACAACAAGCAAGGGAAACCTAATTACACATGAAGATGGTGGGAATAATAAGACCTAGGAATTTGATGAAAGTGATACTTTGCATTTAATCAAACCAGAGCTGGAGACATTACATGAGCATAGTAAAGAGAGGCATGGGCATAAACTAAAGGCGGTAGAATTCGTACAACCTAGTACAGGAACCGAGAGTGCTTTACACGCAATAGGAATCCGAGATCTAGAGGTTAATGGCAACAACGAGTCTGCGGCAAGCAACCTTCTTCCTATCAAGATGAAGAAGAAATGGAAAGGAGATGCTAGATGGGGTCCAGAAATCTATTCCCCTAGAAAATGTAAAACTACCCCAGGAAAACAGAAAATAACTGAAGAAGAGGAGTAACGGGCCAAGAATTGACTAATGAAGCGGCGATGGCTGAAATTCAGCCCCGCCAGGAACAATTAGTCTGCTATGGTGGAATGCTCGAGGTTTGGGGAACCCTCGAGCATTCGTAAATCTTCGGTGACTTGTCCGAGACAGGAAGCCTTCCCTTCTTACCTCTTAGAATCCCTTCTAGGAGGATATAAAACTCATGATTTTCATTTTGAACTTGGTTTCAAGAGTGGGTTATGTGTGGATAGTGTGGGAACCAGTGGAGGGTTAATGTTGATGTGGCAAGAGGAGTGGGGGATTCAGATTCTTTCCTTCTCGAAATTTCACTTCAATTCGATTGTATCGCACAAAAATGGACCTCAATGGAATCTCATTAATTTTCATGGAGACCCAATAGTCTCTGAACGTCGTCACTCTTGGATGCTATTACGGAGATTGGTGCAAGGAAGTGCTTACCCAGTTTTATGCATAGGAGATTTTAATGAAATTTTGACGGAAAATGAGAAATTGGGGGGTAGTGACTGTATCAGATATTCTATGGATGGGTTCAAGGAGATGCTAAATGATTGTGAGGTCGAAAATCTTGGTTTCTCGGGTCCAGAATTTACATGGGCTAAACACTCTCGAGCGGAGAATAACATTTTTGAAAGGCTGGATAGGGCATTGGCGACTTTGAAATGGAGAAACATGTTCCCTTTGGCTTTGGTTTCCCATCTTGATTTCTATGGTTCAGACCACCGGGCTATTGAGCTTGTTTTGCATCAAAATAGGAGGGTACCTCATACACGAAATAGGCAACGACAATTCAAGTTTGAGCCACTATGGCTATGCGAGCCGGGATGCATAGATGTGATACAAGAAGGGTGGAGGCTCAGTTGTGAAGCTCATGGGATGAGTGAAGGGCTGGAAGGGCAGATGGACTTAAAAGATCCAGAGATGTGCAGGTTGAATGTAATACGAGACAAGAAGATCGTAGTGGGGGACTGCGATAGGAGAGATGTGGGGAACAGATCCATCGATAGTTTTGTGGGCAAAACAGATGCGTGCAGAAACATTTTGATGTAGTGGGGTGGTAAAATTAAGGAGTTACGGGGTAAAATTAAGGCAATACGTAAAAATTTGAAACATTTGAAGGCGGAACCTTTCTCAGTTAGAAACTTTGAAAAGACTCGAAAGGTGGAGGAGGAATTGCAACGCTTGCTAGACAAGGAAGAATTGTATTGGAAACAATGATCTCAATTGGATTGGTTGCATCATGGTGATCGCAATTCAAAGCTTTTCCATAGGAAAGCATCGGCCCACAAGACTAATAATACTATTTATGGTCTGTTTGAAGAGGGTGGCACGTAAATATTGAGGGCATTGGAGATGTGGTGACGACCTATTTTCACAACCTATCCCAGTCAACGCATCCATCCCCTGAAGAGATTGATAACGTTATCCAGTCTATTAATCCGGTTGTCTCAAGGCAAATGAATGAAACTCTAGGAGAATCTTTCACAAAAAAAAAAGCTTCGAGATGCCTTGTTCTCGATGGGCCCACATAAAGCACCCCGCCCTGATGGTTTACATGCAATTTTCTATCAGAAATCTTGGGAAGTGGTGGGTAAGGATGTGGTTGAGGTGTGTCTAGCGGTGTTGAATGGGGGAAGTCGGTGGAGAAACTGAACCATACAAACGTAGTTTTAATTACAAAAGTTCAAAATCCGAAAAATATATAGGAATTCAGGCCAATCAGCCTTTGTAATGTGATCTACAAAATTATCACCAAAACCATTGTCAATCGATTGAAAATGATCTTAGGGGATGTGATTTCTGAAAACTAGAGTGCTTTCATCCCAGGCAGACTCATTACGGATAATGTGATTGTTGGCTTTGAGACCATGCACTCCATCTCTCTCAAAACTCAGGGACGTAATGGATTGATGGTGATGAAATTGGACATGTCAAAAGGATATGATAGAGTCGAATGGGGTTTTCTTTCAGCTATCATGTTGAGGATGGGTTTTAATATTGATTGGGTGAACTTGATCATGCGATGTGTTACATCGCCTACTTTCTCTTTTATTATTAACGGAGTACAAAGGAGTTTCATCCATCCAAACAGGGGATTGAGGCAGGGATGCCCCCTTATCTCCTTATCTTTTCTAGTTGTGTGCTGAAGGATTATCCTGCTCGCTTTCTAGAGCTGCTTGATAAGTGTATTTTATACACTTTTTTATCTATCGAAATTAGAATATTATAATATTTTTATTGAATAAATTCTACTTAGTCTGTGTATATTATTATTATTTCAGGTTTTTATCTCAAAATCAAGAAAATGAGGAATTGAAGCAATCACACAATAATTGGATGGAAAAACTCAATTTTAGATGCAATTGGAGACAAAAGCTAAAGGACCGAGAGTGTAACTAATTCAAGGACCAAAGTGAATTGTTTGGAATAATTGAGGCTTTAAAGTATAAGTTAGGTACATATAATTGAGCTTCTATAAACCCAATTAATATGATTTCTTTGGCCCAAAAAGTGTAGGTTGCTGGGAATTCTTTGGGAATATATATACACGGCCGTGAGTTAATTTGTTGGGGGGAGGTCAGAGCAGCTGGACTGCTGGAGAGGAAATTATTCTTGAGTGATAAGAAGCAGAGAGAGAGAGAGAGAGAGCCGAGCCGAGCCGAGCCGGGAGGAATTCAGAGAGAAGAGAGAATTGTTTGAGAGAATATAATACATTCATATACACAGAAATTGAGGGGACAAGAATTGGAGCTGAGGGGACAAAAAATTGTGATCAATTGTGGTTGGTCGGTGGTGTATTGAAGGATTGCGGCTGTGCAATTGTAGTGGACACGGCTGGGAGTTTGGAATTGAGGAGAATTAGAGACTACTTGGGGTAATTAAGAAGTTGACTGGTATTAAAGAGTAGGGAGGCAGATTTACATTTATACATTGGAAGGTAGAAGACTCTTGGCAAAAACTGATCGGCTGGTGCATTAAGGCTTTGGTGGAGTAATTAAATTAGGCGGTGTCGGCCGATTGGAATTAACAAAGGCAGCCGAGAGAAATTAAAAGATACGGCTGGAATTAATTTGTGGAACAAGGTGATGCTAATTTTTCAATTCTTCAAATTTCGAGTTTTGTTTACATTATTTACTGTTTTTAATTCCAAGAACATGAATAGCTAATCTAATAAATCGGGATTGACGTGATAGATTTAATGTTTCTAGTTTGATTTTAATTCTCAAGTTGGTGCTTTTATTTCCTGTATTGATTTTATTATTGCGTTTAATGCTTGAATTGCTTGATCACCAATTCATGAATTAATGGTTGTTTTCATAATCCGAGAGGTGAGTTGACAATTAGACCACGTAATAAAATCCGGCAATTTCAACAAAAGGATAGAGATATGAATTTGTGGTTGCATGTGGTCACTTATGAATTCCTAGAAAATTTAATGCATTTAGCTAAGGAGAACTCTGACCCGCTATAGAGATGCATGGTTGACTTAGTTAAATAGGTCTGATTTGAACTCGAGAGAGGTAAATTAGATATATGCGTGAATTCGACCAAATACAATTTTAGAAAACAACTTGAGATGAGAAATTAAGCTAGAACGTTATTTCGAAATCGTTAGTCCCGATATTCATTCAATAGTTTAAAATCCACCACGTTTGTTTCTTGCTTTCGTTAATTGTTTTTAGTTTAATTTGTTATTGTTTATTTTAATTGATTTGTTTACTTCGTTGATTTCCAATTATTTGTCGTTTTTGTTTTTATTATTTTACAATTTATTTTCTTAGTTAGTTTTGATTTTTGTCTAGGAATTCTATATTCGAAGTAAATTTATAGCGAATTAAATAGTCCTCGTGGGATCGACAACCCGGACTCAAAAGTCCACTTTTACTACTTGTTAGCGATATCGTACACTTGCGATATTTCACACCAACAAGTTTTTTGCGCCGTTGCCGGGGACTATTTTAATTTGTTATATATTTATTTTGATTTTAGTATTCTTAGACTTTTAAATTTAGTTTGTCTTTAATTGTTTATTTTATTTTTTTCTTTTTCATATGATCTTCTTGCTTTTCTGTGTGACATTGTTGATAGTGATAGAAGAAAAGCTAAGAAATCAAGACATCACGGGAGGACATGAGTTATATGACAGAATATAATACTTTTGCTGACGTGGATGATGAATACTTGCGCTTTGAACTACTAATGACCCAATCGATCATTATTAGGGACCCTTTGGAAATTCAAACAAGTTCAACATGTGAATACTGTGGAGCAATCCATAATACTGCAGATTGTATACTGCTGGCTACATCAGAGGAAGTGAAGAACTTTATAAATGATGATACATGTCTATTTTACAAGGCTGAAAAATATAAGACACAACTGCCAGGGATTCATTTGACAAGGACAGAGGATGACAAAACAGTGGAAATTAATAAAGAAGAAGTTAAGGAACAATCTGCACCATCAAAAGAGGAAGATGAGCATGTTGAGAATGAAGAGTTGATTTTAATTGAGAACATAATAGTATACAAGGGTGTAGCTATCAAGCAATCCTTGTACTCAATTGATTCTCATAAACTTGATTTTGTGATAGGACCCGAAGAAATGATCGAAATATACATAGTTGAGTTCGAATCTAATGGTAAAATTATCTATGATTTTGAACAGGACAGCATAAAGATTTGGAGCAAAAGTATGAATTGGAGCAAAGGCAACTTCAACAAATATAGCAGATTATCAAAGTCATTATTTCGAGTGCCTTGAAGAAAGTTTGCAAAAAGTCGAGCTTTTGACTATAAACGGAGCGCTTATTGGGAGGCAACCCAATTTTCTTTCCTTTTCATTTATTTTACTTTATTTAAAGCTTTGCATTTAAATTTTTAGGTGGTACTTGCATTTTTATTTTTACTTTTTATTTTTCTTGGAGTTTGTAGTTAGCATCTCTAGCACCAACATCTTTGATTTGATTTTCAACTGCATTTTTAGTTCTAATTCATACATTATCAATGAGCTTACAGTTTTGCATCACATTGTGTCAAAGTCATTACTCTTATCAGATGAAAAATAAATCATATGCATGATTTTTCACTTTTTGAGGAATTATGCGTGATAATTGTAATATTCATGATGGTTGACCATGTTTGAAAATTCAAATTTTTCCATGTTTAAGTTGGGATTGTTTTTGTTGATCTATCTCAATGGTGTGTATAATTCTAATCTTGTTTGTCTTTTACTTGCGAGGAACACACCACTTGTAACACTTTCAACCAACCATGGAAACACAAGAAACGGGTTGAAATCATTCAAGCGAGTTCAAAATCAAGCTTCAAGTTATCACATCGCTCCTCTAAACATGGGAAGTACCTAACTCCTCTTTTATGTATTGTTATCAATTGATATATCTTTTCTTTTACATTGAGGACAATGTAACTTTCTAGTTTGGGGGGGTGGTATCTCATTTCTTCATCTTTGTTCATTCGATACCTTGTTTTTTAGATTCATAAAAAAAAAAAGGGTGAAAATTTTGAAAATTTTTGTTGATTTATTTATTACTTATGACATGATTTGAATTGACTTTTGTGCTTTAGTTAGAAAATTTGGGCAACATGTGAACTAAATTTTTTCTTGACATTCATCCATGTACATTAATCAAACTTCAGCACATAGCCACTTTCGAATAATAACTTGTGTAAGGAGATGCTTGATACTTGTGGGATAAACTTGTGCACATTAAACATAGAATTGACTGAAAAATCCCAAACATTAAGAAATTAGATCCCAACCTGAAATGTAGAACCAAACTGCTCAAGAAGTAGTTTGGGGGTAGAAAGGTCAAGTACAAGTAGGCATTGACAGATTGAGGGTATGAAGTTTTTAATTATCCATCTTTAGTGTAAGGGGTTTTAATCAACGGGTATAAACCATGACCAGCATAAAAACAGAAAAATGCTGAAGGTCTTATTCTGCTCTTCAAAAGCCTTTTTGACTCGGGTAATTAAGTCCGAGGGGTCTTTCAAACCTGGTGCCCTAAGTCGTCTGACTTGGGAGTCATCGACATAAAGCTCGCTATAGGGGTCAACTAGAAAGCAAGTACGGAGAGTGGACTTACACATAAGACACTAAAACATCTTTAACTTTTCTGTTTAAGCCTTTATGACTCGGGTAATTAAGTCTGAGGGGTTCTCTGAACCTAGTACCCTAAGCTCAACTGAGTTGGGAGCTGCCGACCTAAAGCTCGCTACAAGGGTCATATAGAAAGCCAGTATGAAAAGTTCTGTACAAAGATGGTAAAAGACAAGGACATTAAAATAAAAAGTCGTCCATATAAAAAAAATGATATATAAATGGTATAAGCTTTGTTGATTAAAATTCCTAATACTGGAGTGTGGGATTGGAGATGAATTATTCTTGGTCTGTCATGCATACTTGTCAAATCTGAACTGCCTTGTGTGGAAAAATGCAATTTATACATATTTAGAAACCACATCAATAGGAAAGACCTCGGGATATGAGAGAAAAGCATTAAGGTTGTGATCATCCATGAGAGTGTAAGGAAAATAAAAAGAAAATCATTGTTGAACACATGGGGTTCGGGCTTATTTCTGCATGACTAGTCACACAGTATCAAGTATATTTTTACATGAGTTTGCATTCGATTTTTGGCTATTCACACACACACGATGAAGTTGAGCATTGGATGAATGAAAATAATTTTTGTTGTTCATATTTCCTCTCTAAAGTGAATCGTCATTTTGGATTATTGAAGTGTATGGTAAATAAATCGACAAAAACAATTTCTGTTTTCATTTTTATTTTTATCTTTATGGTTTAGTTTTATTTTTGTTCGAGGACGAACAAATATCCTAGTTTGGGAGGGTTTGATAAGTGTATTTTATACACTTTTTTATCTGTCGAAATTAGAATATTATAATGTTTTTCTTGAATAAATTCTACTTAGTCTGTGTATATTATTATTATTTCAGGTTTTTATCTCAAAATCAAGAAAATGAGGAATTGAAGCAATCACACAATAATTGGATGGAAAAACTCAATTTTAGATGCAATTGGAGACAAAAGCTAAAGGACCGAGAGTGTAATTAATTCAAGGACCAAAGTGAATTGTTTGGAATAATTGAGGCTTTAAAGTATAAGTTAGGTATATATAATTGGGCTTCTATAAACCCAATTAATATGATTTCTTTGGCCCAAAAAGTGTAGGTTGCTGGGAATTCTTTGGGAATATATATACACGGCCGTGAGTTAATTTGTTGGGGGGAGGTCAGAGCAGCTGGACTGCTGGAGAGGAAATTATTATTGAGTGAGAAGAAGCAGAGAGAGAGAGACAGCCGAGCCGGGAGGAATTCTAGAGAAGAGAGAATTGTTTGAGAGAATATAATACATTCATATACACAGAAATTGAGGGGACAAGAATTGGAGTTGAGGGGACAAAAAATTGTGATCAATTGTGGTTGGTCGGTGGTGTATTGAAGGATTGCGGCTGTGCAATTGTAGTGGACACGGCTGGGAGTTTGGAATTGAGGAGAATTAGAGACTACTTGGGGTAATTAAGAAGTTGACTGGTATTAAAGAGTAGGGAGGCAGATTTACATTTATACATTGGAAGGTAGAAGACTCTTGGCAAAAACTGATCGGCTGGTGCATTAAGGCTTTGGTGGAGTAATTAAATTAGGAGGTGTCGGCCGATTGGAATTAACAAAGGCAGCCGAGAGGAATTAAAAGATACGGCTGGAATTAATTTGTGGAACAAGGTCATACTAATTTTTCAATTCTTCAAATTTCGAGTTTTGTTTACATTATTTACTGTTTTTAATTCCAAGAACATGAATAGCTAATCTAATAAATCGGGATTGACGTGATAGATTTAATGTTTCTAGTTTGATTTTAATTCTCAAGTTGGTGCTTTTATTTCCTGTATTGATTTTATTATTGTGTTTAATGCTTGAATTGCTTGATCACCAATTCATGAATTAATGGTTGTTTTCATAATCCGAGAGGTGAGTTGACAATTAGATCACTTAATAAAATCCGGCAATTTCAACAAAAGGATAGAGATATGAATTTGTGGTTGCATGTGGTCACTTATGAATTCCTAGGAAATTTAATGAATTTAGCTAAGGAGAACTCTGACCCGCTGTAGAGATACATGGTTGACTTAGTTAAATAGGTCTGATTTGAACTCGAGAGAGGAAAATTAGATATATGCATGAATTCGACCAAATACAATTTTAGAAAACAACTTGAGATGAGAAATTAAGTTAGAACATTATTTCGAAATCGTTAGTCCCGATATTCATTCAATAGTTTAAAATCCATCACGTTTGTTTCTTGCTTTCGTTAATTTTTTTAGTTTAATTTGTTATTTTTTATTTTAATTGATTTGTTTATTTCATTGATTTACAATTATTTGTCGTTTTTGTTTTTATTATTTTACAATTTATTTTCTTAGTTAGTTTTGATTTTTGTCTAGGAATTCTATATTCGAAGTAAATTTATAGCGAATTAAATAGTCCTCGTGGGATCGAAAACCCGGACTCAAAAGTCCACTTTTACTACTTGTTAGCGATATCGTACACTTGCAATATTTCACACCAACACTGCTCATATTGGAGATATTAAAGGGGTTTCAAGCTCAAGATATGGTCCTCGAATTAGCCATTTATTTTTTGTTCATGACTCCCTCGTCTTCTGTAGAGCCACTACTCATGATAGTCAGCATATTTTGAACCTGTTACACAAATACGAAATGGCTTCGGGGAAAAAACCTAACTTGATAAAGTCAGGAATAACATTCAGCCCAAATGTCCCAAAACAACAAAGATTTGATATCCTTGAGTTATTTCAGCTTCAAACAGCTAGACCACATGATAAGTATCTGGGATTGCCATCCCTAATAGGGCGCGGAAAAGTGGAAATTTTCCAATTCTTAAAAGACAGAGTGTGGCAAAAGCTTCAGGCATGGAAAAACTACCAATTCTCGACTAGTGGTCGGGAAGTTCTCCTCAAAGCTGTAATTCAAGCCATTCCGACCTATGTAAAGGGAATATTTAGAATCCCCTCATCCTGTTTGGAAGGGATACAGAAAATGGTATTGTCCTTTTGGTGGGGTGGCTCAGAAACCAAAACAAGCGTACATTGGTATAAATGGCCCAAAGTGTGCAAAACCAAGGTAGCTGGGGGCATGGGCTTTAGAGATCTAGGAAACTTTAATCGAGCACTTTTGGCAAAACAAGTTTGGCGAATCCTACAGAACCCAAATTCGTTGGCAGGTCGTGTCCTTAAATGCAAATATCACTTTCATAATGAACTGCTTTCAGAGCAGGTTCGAAGTAATGGATCATTTCTATGGACAAGCATTATGTGGGGTCGTGATCTCTTGATGCATGGCATCATATAGCGAGTTGGAAATGGAATGAATATCTTATCCTTCAATAATCCATGGATTCCCAAGGCAGTTTCTTTCAAATCTATGTCCCGGCCAATCCCACAGATTAACACGGTCTCAGATCTTATGCTTGATGGGGAGTGGAACCATTCACTAGTAGAAGAGATATTTAACCCGGTAGATAGGGATGCTATTCTAAGTATTCCCCTTGGAAAATTTTCGAAATCAGACCGTATGAAATGGAGGCACACTAAGCATGGAGATTATAGCGTTAAGTCTGGATATTGGTTGGCGCAATCAAAAGATAATCCAGCATCAGATGTGGGAACTAGCTGTAATACTGACGCAATATGGTGGAGATTGTCACGGGGTTTGAATATCCTGCCCAAGGTTAGAGTGTTTATATATAGAGCATTCAATAATATCATCCTGCCTTACGCCAACTTTAGAAGCCATCATGTACCTACTACCACGTTATGTTCTCTTTGTCATATGGACTATGAAACAACTCTCCATGCCTTAATCAGTGTGAGAGTGCTTACACTATGTGGATTCACACTGGCATGGGGAAAATAATTCATGAATTCAAAGGGAACGAATTCTCGGATTTTATACTACTTGCACACAGCAGGCTGAAGGTGAACGATTTTGAAAAAGTTTGTATGACAGCGTGGCAAATCTGGAATTATCAAAATGGGATGATTCATGACGGGAGTATACCGCCATTAGAACGCCAATGGGAGAGGCTATTGAAATATCCGAACGAGTATCAAGATGCACAAACTGCTCTTAAGGTACCTAATTCGACCACTTCGAAATCTACCAAAGGCATCTTGTAGAAGACATTGGCAGGCACCACCAAAATGTTGCGTCACTCAAAATTTGACACTCATTTAAATTTTTTATGTAAGTATTTTTTTGACTTTCATTTACGTTTTTCTCTGAAAATTTATCCACTTCATCACCTATTTCCCTTTAAGTATCTTATAATTTTTTATTAACTATATTTTTTAATGTGTTGCTTACATATATTTTATTTGAAATCCAATATATCAATTAATATATTTTATTTTTCCTTATTTTTTAAACATTACAATTTTTATAAAAATGATGAAATGATTAAGTCTCCATTTTGGTAATAATGTTTGATTTATAAACTTGTTTATTTATAATTTTGAGGTAAAAAGTAGTGGCTAAAAATTGGAAAGAGAAAATACGTGTGATTAAAAAGTTGATAGAAAATAATTAATTATTTTTTGTAGCATTCGTATTGAGGAGCCTACTCATTTATTGACATATTAGAAAGTAAAATTTCAATAATTTTATTTATTTATTTTCAAAATATATTAATTCAATTTTTTCATTTCTAATTTAACAAATTTATATACCATATATTTATTTATTTCAAAATATATTAATCCAAATTTTTTATTTTCAACGTAACACATTTACATAGATATGATATGACATTTATTTATGTTCAAATATATTAATCCAATTTTTTCATTTGCTACATAATACATGTTATTGAATTTAAAACTTAAAAATAAAAAATAAAAAATAAAAATAAAAAATAAAAAATAAAAATTCTTCATGTACACTCAGTGTATCGATCCACTCAAAGTTTGACACTTAATTAAATTTTTTATATAAATTTCTTTTAACTTTTATTTACGTTTTTCTCTAAAAATGTGCTCACCTTATCACCTATTTTCCTTTTAACATGTTATAATTTTTAATTAACTTTATTTTTTAATATGTTGCTTACATATATTTTATTTTTCCTTATTTTTTAAACATACCAATTTTTGTCAAAAATGATGAAATTATTAAATTTTCTACTAATTTATTATTGGTGGTAAAAAGTTGATAGCAAATAATTAATTATTTTTGTAATATGCTTATTGAAGAACGTACTCATTTATTAACATATTAGGAAGTAAAGTTTCAATGATTTTATTTATTTATTTTCAAAATATATTGATTCAAAATCTTCATTTCTAACTTAACAATTTTATATTGCATGGATTTTTTATTTTCAAATATATTAATCCAAAATTTTCATTTTCAATTTAACAAATTTGCATAGATATGACATTTATTTATGTTCTAATATATTAATACACTTTTTTCATTTCATACATAACACATTTACATAAATATCACATCACATGTATTTATGTTCAAATATATTAATCCAATTTTTTCATTTCCTACATAACACATTTACATAGATATATCACATTATTTACGTTCAAATATATTAATCTAATTTTTTCATTTTCAATGTAATACATTTATACATAGTGTATTTATTACAAATCTTACTAAATATATAATAAATAATAATTTTTCCTACAAAATATAGTGAGGAGAGAGAGTTATTAAATGCAATTTTCTCTAAAAAAAATGACTTTTTCTCCTCACTTCTACTTTTATATATATAAAGAAAAGATAAAGATACTATATTTATTTTTAATAATTAAACACATGATTTTTGAAAAAAAAAAAATGTTAAGTTTGTTAGTTTTAGAAAATGAAACTTAAAGTGTTGTAGTTATGTACTTTTCCCTATACCAAATCCTTATTAGATCACTTTAAATGGGTTTAACCAAATTTGATAATCTATAATTCAATACACAATAATTTACATATAAGCCCACATTATTGATTAAAATTTTACATGTTTGTCTGGTTTAAAAAGGCATTTAAGCCCTCTTTCTATGGTTCAATTTGTTTTCTTCACTGCTCTCGGCTTGAACCATTTCGGCTTCCCATTGGTAAGACTTCTTCTATATCTGAACTTCATATTTCTGTAATTACAAATCTCACCGCATAATTTATTTCTATCTTATAGATTGCAAATTGTGTGGAACTTGGGATTCCAGAACTGGTATCCATCATTATAATCTCACAGGTAGTTAAGTACCACACACTGTCTCTTTCATGGGATTAGGAATCAAATTGTCCTTGTATAACTAACTAGAGCAATGTGAATCATGTCCAAACTGATTAATCTTTTGTCATGATACTTGGAATTCCAATTTTTTTGGCAGTATCTTCCATGATTCGTAATATTAAAGAGGCCCTTATGTGATTGATTTTCGGTGCTATTCTCTATTACCATTTTGTGGATTTATACTGGAATTTTAACTTGGAGCGGTACTTATGATAAACCTTCAAAATATAGATGTTGAGCTGATCGCATTGGACTAATCAGTGGAGCTCCTGGGTAACATTGTCAACGCCAATTTTCTTCCATTTATTTCACTATAACATCAATCATGCTGATTGTATATTCTCATCTATTTTACTAGATTTTGCAACCATAGCATTCCAGTTTGTTGCTTTTATATTAGCTAAAATATTATATTATTTGATTTATGATATTGCTTGTACCATCTCGGCTTCCCATTGGCAAGACTTCTATATCTGAACTTCATATTTTGTAATGTATTGAAGCAATAGATATTTTGACAATGCGTTGAAGAGTGAAAACTGCCAATCTCACTATGGAGGAGGCTAAAGGAGCTTCTGAAATTATGTTTGCTGGAAGCACACTGCCAATATTACCAATTGTCACATGGCATGAGAAGCCTACTGGAGACGGTAACTTCTAAAATTTCTATTAACAAACACTCTAGCAGAGCTGGATCTGTTGCTGGAAGAATTGCCAGAAAATATAATTAATTTCTTGAAAGAGAGCTCTTTGTACGGAAGTGAATGAGGGTGTGATTGTTAGATATATATATATATATATATATATATATATATATATATATATATTGAAATAAATAAATAAATTACGTAAAGTACCAAAGTGGTGGAAAATGTGGAATTTATGTGGGAGGTCGGTGATTCGATTCACATTCCACGCGCATATTTAAAAAGTCTTTGATAGGGCCTTGGGGCCTTCTTTGATTAAAAAAAATATATATTTTTATTATTTATTTTTAATCATTTCCGAATTAATTTTTATTATTTCTGACTGTTGAGGCAGTTTCTTTTAAAGTAATGAAATCCATAAATTTTCAGTTTTTTCTTCATTAATTATGTGGAAGTTATGAATATTTTCTCTATAAATTCAAGTTATTTTCAGACAAAAAACATACAGAAAATATTCTTTTCTTATTCATCTATTATTTCTATACGCTATTATGGAGTAACCTTGAGAGTTCTGAAATCATTTGTGATTGCTGTACAAAGTGATTTGATCGTTGTATCCTGGGAGTAATTGTTCAAAGAGGTCGCAGCAAAATATGGCAGGTAATTTCATTTTAGGACATTGTGCTGTCACGAGTCTCGATCGATAAGTTTTTTCTTTTCTGAAATTTTATTTTTCTAAATAACATTGTATGCAACTAGTTTTGTTTAACAGTGAATACCATTGAAATTCACACTCTGTGAAAATACCCTATTCAAGTTACGAAAACTTTTGGATGGCTACATAACGAAGAAGCAGAAAAATCGAGCTAACACATTGCCGTGCAAAACTGAGGTACAGAAATGAGTCAGTTTTATGTTTATAACCTTATCGATACGAGCCTCCAATTTTTAATGGTCACTATTTTCAAAAGTAACATTCTCGTCTAGCCGTATTATTAATTTAAGACTGTAAGATAAAATTTTTAAATTCATTTAAATCATTAGTTCAATGTATGATTTTAAAGTCGTCTAAAATCTTTATTTTCATTTTAAAACCAAAACTTCATGGGAAATACCCACAAATAGTCTAACCAACCATAACATTTTGAGAAATAGACTGTGAAACAAAAAATTTTAAAAATAGACTTGAACCCTTGAAACTTCCTAAAATACCATCATACATAGGATTTACAATATAAGTCATTAAAGTATAGAAAAACTCTATTTAAGTCCTTAGATAATTTTGTTTATATAATTTTAATTGATTTTTATTTATATGATTTTTGTTCGCTCATAGTAGCACCTCCTCAATTGGTATCAGAGTCATATGGAAAATCTAAAAGATAAATATTATATGATAAAAATAAATATATTATACATAGACCAGAATTTACAATCATTCAAACATTAATATTAACTGATAATGAAAAAATAGAATTATTAAAAGTCTTAAAAAATTTAGATGAAGATATAAGAAGAGATATTTATGATCTAATAAATTTCAATATAATAAAAGAAGATTTTATAATAAATGAAATATTAGATTTGATAGAGAATGACATCATCGAAGAATTAATACAAAATGATATCACAGAAGAGTATGGATTATCATAGAACAGATCCTCAATTAATTAGATATTTAGACATAGAAACAAATGAAAAATTAGATTTAATAATAAAACAAAGAATAAATTTAATAGATCAAATAAGAGATGAAAGATATTTAAAACGACAAGAAAAGCTAAGATTAAAATTATTAGAGAAAAAGAGAGAATATTATAATAGAATTTTAAAGCAATTACCTAGAATACAAATGATTTTAGAAGACAAAGAAAAAACTAAAAAAGAGAAATTTGATGAAACAAGAATATTGGAAGACTATCTAAAATATTATAGAATATATCATAGAAAATTAATGCTTAGATCTATAGAAGAATTTTGTGAATATCAAATAATGAATTACAAAGAAGCAAAATATGAAATGAAACTTATTCTAGAAATTGAACATATCAAAGGAAGAAATTAATGACAGAATTTCGAGAAATAAAATTTGAAAAACAAATAATAGAAAATATAAGACTTCCAGTAGGATCTTATCTAATAAAAGGAGCTAATATAACTATGTTTCAACCATTAAGCTCATGGGGGAGAATTCGATGGATTTTTTAATATACAATTAAATTGGATAAGTGTTTTTTTTATGACAAACATATAAAAAGATAAATTTACAAGATAAATTAGCTATTGAAAAATTACAACGATTAAATATACAGGATATGAATATCAAAGAAAAATTACAAAATATTCAAAATAAACTAATAATACAATTAAAAGAATTAAAAGATATGATAGGAGAAGTTAAAAATATGGATGAAGAAATTTTAAAAGAATTCCAAAGAAAATCAGGAAGATTAATTAATCAAGCTAAAATTGGAATAATTATAGAAAAAAATAGATATGTTAAGTGAGAAAATAAGAAAGAATGAAAATGAAAGAATTATATCAATAGAAGAAAGAATCAAAAAATTAAAAATAAAATAGATGATATGTATGACAGACTATTTAAAGTATAAAAAATTCAGATTATTAAACCAAGAGTTTAAAATGTCAATAAGTGAATATATTGAAAATCTAAAAATATTAATAAAATCATTAATAAATAATGTTCAAGAAGTAAAAAATGAATTAAAAGAAGTAAGAAATGATATAAATATTCTAAAACTAAAGATTAGAGAATTCAAAGAAAATAATAAAAACAAAGATAAGAAAATAGACAAAAAAACTCATAGAAAAAGAAATACTTAGAATAGGAAAGAAAATACTTTGAACAAGAAAAAAATTATAATAAAAGCAGAAAGTATGGACGATGAATTTAGAAAAAACATATTACCAAAAATACTGGAAGAAGAATTAGAATTACAAAAATCCATAGAAAAAACTTTAGGAAAACTAAAAGCTGAAGGAAAATTTGAAAAAATAAAAAACAATATAAAAATGAATGAAGAATTAAATTTGCTTATAGAAAATTTTAATGAATACCAAGTTTTAATAAATACTGGAGGAGCACCTAGCCCAGCTCCAATAGGAACTTCCAAACAAGAATTACCATATTCAAGTGAAAGTTATGCACCCTTATATAGTAAACCACACTGACAATATTATGATAAAATTAGAGATAGACAACCACCTAAAGGAAATAAATATAAAGATAGATTTGAACCAAATAATAATTATGATAAACCTATGAATCATGAAGGAACAAAACTAGATTTGGATTGTAAAATAGATACTAAAAAAACCTTGTTAACTTGGGCAGATTCAATGATACTGTTCTTTTTATACAATAAAGATGATACATGGAAAAATACTGAAATAATGAGACTTTTTAACAGCATCTTTTGAAGGACGTGTTAGGAATTGGTGGGAATGAATAAGTAGTTATACAAAAGCATTAATAAGGAGAAATGTACAAGCATAACTAATAAAATCAGATAGAAAAGGTATAGAAAAGTTAGTAGATTATATTGCATATGAATTTTTCAGAGAAAATTGGATAAGTAATGCTGAAATATAATCAATTAGAGAAAAAGATAATGCAAGAGTGAGATTAATAAATTTAACAGTATGTGATATGTGTAAAATCAAAGAATACACTTTTGAATTCAAAGAATAATATTATGTCCAATTCTATAGTAATGGAAATCAAGAAGTATACAGAGATATGGATTACAATAAATTACCAGGTTCATGGAAAATATACTTTGAAATAGAATTTGAAAAATTTATCAGAGATAACCCTGGAATACCTAGAACATTAGGATCAAGGATAAGATTTCTATTTGAAAGATTAGCATATATATGTCAACAAAGACAATTATTAAAGAAATCAGGAAAATTAATTAGAATACACTAGTACAAAACAGTCCAAAAAAAAGAAGTTATTCGCGTCGTTTTTTGAAAAAAACGACGCCTATATAAACGCGGTGACAAAATTGTAAATAAGAGTTAGATAAACGCGTCGGTTGTTATAAAACAACCGACGCGGGTGCCACCTCCGTAGCATGGGCGTCGGTTCTGGTTAAAGAACCGATGCCTATGTTCCAGTTAAACGCGTCGGTTCTTACGTTGAACCGACGCCTTTAAATAATGGTTGTCGGTTCAACGTAAGAACCGACGCGTTTAACTGATTTTAAAACCACCAGCTAGGTCTTATTCTTCAGTACAAATTTCATCTTCCTCCTACCCGCGCGCGCCATTCTTCCTCCTGCCCAAACTCCGTCGCCACCTTCGCCACCCTCCGCGAGCCAACCCACCCCCGCTCCACTATTATTTTCTTGTCACGCCCGTCAGCTTCAGCTAGTCGTAGCCCTATGAGTTCTCTCTTTCCTGTTAAGTGGAACTCCTCTCTTTACCCACCTCTCTTCCCCTCCGCCCGCCCCCGTCTCCGTTTGCCACCAAGCCACCGCCGCCCAGCTGCCACCACCCTCACCGACGCCACACAGCCGCCCCCGCCCCCGCCCCCACCCCCTCGTTGCGTCCACCGACTGCAGTAAGTAGTTTTCGTTTTTTTTTTCTTGTTTTTTAGTTTTTTTTTTTTTTTTTTCGTTTTTTTTCGTTTTTTTTTTTTTTTTTTTTTTGTGGTGTATTTATTAAAAACATATTTTAAATGTGGTGTATTAATTAAAATGTAGTGGCAATAAAATTGTCGTTTATGTAATGCATTTTCTATATACTATTTTCTTTTATGATTTTTCATCAAATGTGTTTCTTTAAAGGATGTCTCTTTGGGTGATGATATTTATAAAATTTGTAATTTTTTTCTAAAATTTAAAATTAAATCAGTATAAAATAATTTTATTAATATAATAAAATCAGTAGTTTTTTATGATTTTTCATCAAATGTGTATATACAAGCTTCAATACATACAACCCACACATTTTCATATTTTAAGTTTAAACTAGTTTCTTCATTTCTTTAGGTTATGATTGAATTTATTATTTATGATTTAATATGTTGATTGATTTAAATGAATTTATTACTCTAGTTTGAATGTTAATGTAGATTATTGATTTTGAGTAAGTAGATGTATAAATTCAATTTTTCAATTATTAGAGTTTTATTGAAATTGTAGAATGCTAAAAAATTTTATTTGATTTTCGAAGTTACGGATAAGTAATGATTGTGAGGTATTTACAAATGAATTATTTGAAATGTTTTTTACTTGTTGGATGTTTTGATGAGTTGAGATGATTATGTTGTAATGATTTGGAGATATGAGCATATATAGTGAATAATTAAGAGGCTAAAAATGTTTGAATTTTTAACATGTTGAGGTTGAATATTTTAGAATAGATGATAATGTTGAAGTTTGATTGGGAGTTTTTTTTTTGAGTTTTGAATATGTTGAGGTTGACTATTTTAGTTTTATTATGGTATTTTGATTCCCCTTACAGGTTGGCTAAGTCCAATTTATAGGGGAGATTCTGTCAAAATTTATGTAGGAATTTATAAATAAAATATGAAAATAATAAATTATGGAGATTTCATTTGTTTTAACACGTGGTGAATATCTTTATATATAGGTTTATTAGATATGGATCGGGGTTGGATGTATGGGAGACGTAATACAAATGAATATGTGAAAGGAGTTGAAGAATTTATGAAACGTGCTGAGGAAAACAAAATAAAAGAAGGTGAAGAAATGCTTTTATGTCCTTGTTTTGATTGTAAGAATCTGAGAAAATTTCGTAGCTCAGAGCAAGTGAAGAGTCATTTGATTTGTCGTGGGTTTAAGGAAGGTTATACACGGTGGATATGGCACGGTGAGAGTATACTTCCTAGGACGAACACCGGTGATGATAAGGTTGATCAGGAGGAGAATAATGTGGATAATGATGAGAATGATATGGATAATGATCGGATAGATGAAATGCTGCGTGACATACAAGAAGATTTCATCGAAAAGCCTCATATTTTCGATAGCTTGTTTAATGATTCTGAAAAATCTTTATTTTCTGGTTGTAAGAAATTCACAAAATTGTCTGCTGTGTTCAAGTTGTATAACTTAAAAGCGAAGAATAGGTGGACTGATAGGAGTTTCACGGCTTTATTGGGACTTTTACGAGAGATGCTTCCGAAGGATAACGAGCTTCCTTGTTCAATTTACGAGGCAAAGAAAATGTTGTGCCCGATGGGTATGGAGATCGAGAGGATACATGCATGTCCAAATGATTGTGTATTGTATCGAAATGAGTATAAGGACTTGCACCTGTGTCCAAAATGTGGGGCATCGAAGTATAAGCGAAAGGAAGGAAATGATAATTGGGAGGATAAGAAAGGATCTCCAGCAAAGGTGTTATGGTATCTACCCGTAATACCAAGATTTAAACGCTTGTTTGCCAATGCAAATGATGCAAAGAACATGCGGTGGCATGCTGAAGGGAGGAAAGAAGATGGAAAGCTAAGACACCCGGGGGATTCTCCTCAATGGAGGACCATTAATAGGATGTTTCCTGAATTTGGTGGGGAAAATAGGAATCTTAGGCTTGGACTATGTACAGACGGGATGAACCCGCACGGTAGCATGAGTAGTCGACATAGTACTTGGCCGGTTCTTTTGGTGAATTACAATCTTCCTCCTTGGTTATGTATGAAGCGCAAGTACATCATGTTGTCGTTGCTAATTTCAGGGCCTAAACAACCGAGAAATGACATAGATGTTTACCTAGCGCTCCTAATTGAAGATTTAAGACTGTTGTGGAATGAAGGTGTGTTGGCATTTGATGCACATAGCAAAATGAATTTCACATTACGTGCTATGATATTTTACACCATAAATGATTTTCCAGCTTATGGTAACTTGTCGGGTTATACTAACAAAGGAGCTAAAGCATGTCCTATTTGTGAAGAAGATACAGTTGATTTTTGGTTGAAAAACTGTAAGAAAAATGTGTATATGAGTCATCGCATATTTCTCCCTGTTCATCACCCTTATCGAAAGAAGAAAAAGCCCTTCAATGGAAAAGTCGAGACTCGAGTTTCCCGCTTACCGTTAACAGGAAAAGAGGTTTATGAACGAGTTAAAAATATTGATGTCGTGTTTGGCAAACCTTTTAAACCTCCTCAGAAGAGTCTTTGGAAGAAGAGATCAATATTTTGGGATTTACCCTACTGGGAACACTTACAGGTAAGGCATTGTCTTGATGTAATGCATGTGGAGAAAAATGTATATGATAGTGTCATTGGGACATTATTGAACATTCAAGGAAAAACAAAAGATGGTATCAAAGTTAGAAAAGACATGGTAGAAATGGGAATACGAGATAAGTTAGCACCCCAAGAGTTGGAAAAGCGTACCTATTTACCTCCAGCTTGTTACACTTTGTCTAGAAAGGAGAAAACAAGTTTTTGTGACTGCCTAAATTCTGTTAAGGTTCCATGTGGATACTCATCGAACATAAAAAGTCTTGTGTCGATGAAGGACTTGAAATTGGTTGGTATGAAGTCTCATGACTGTCATGTCTTAATGCAACACTTGTTACCAGTTGCAGTTCGTGGCATACTCCAAAAACATGTTAGAAATGTCATTATAAAACTTTGCTTTTTTTCAATGCAATTTGTAGTAAAGTTGTTGATCCAGAGGCGTTGGATGATTTGCAGGCTGATATTGTTATCACTCTATGTCAATTTGAAATGTATTTTCCTCCATCATTTTTTGACATTATGGTGCACTTGTTCACTTGGTGAGAGAAATTAAGATTTGTGGTCCAGTTTTCTTGAGGTATATGTATCCATTTGAGAGATACATGGGTATATTAAAAGGATATGTGAGAAATAGATTTCGACCAGAAGGCAGTATTATTGAAGGTTATGCTGCTGAGAAGGTTATTGAATTTTGTACTGATTACTTGGATGATATTGATGCTATCGGTATTCCTAAATCTTTTTACGAGGGAAGACTGAAAGGTAAAGGTACTATTGGATGCCAAACAATTGTGCCCAGTGTTGAATTGCGAGACAAAGCACACCTCCTTGTCTTGCAACACGTTACTGAGGTTCATCCATATTTGGACGAGCACATGTCCATTTTAAGGCGGCATAATCCTTCAAGAGTTGAAATGTGGGTTACTAATCAACATAATCGCTCATTTGCCAAATGGTTCAAAGATAGAGTGATGCAAGAATTATCACAAATGCCGAATAAAATTTCTGAAACTATAAAGTGGTTAGCGTACGGCCCTGGCATGCTTGTGAGGTCTTATGAAGCATATGACATTAATGAGTATACATTTTATACAAAACGTCAAGATGATAAGAGCACGATGCAAAATAGTGGAGTAACTCAAGTAGAAATGTCAAAAGATTTTTCCAGTGCCAAAGATACTAGCCCAATAGAAGCCGTAATGTCTTATTATGGTGTCATTGAAGATATTTGGGAACTTGATTACAGGGAGTTCAAGTTTCCTCTCTTTCGATGTAAATGGGTTGATAATCGACGGGGTGTTCGGGTGGATGAATTAGGCTTCACTTTGGTGGATTTTGGTCGGTTGGGTTATCTTGATGAGCCATTCATACTAGCATCACAAGCAAAACAGATATTTTACGTTCTTGATCCTGCCAATACTAAGTGGTCAGTTGTCCTTCAGGGCAAGAGACATATTGTTGGCATTGGTGATGTGGTGGATGAAGAAGAGTACGATCATTTTGACGAAACTCCTCCATTTTTAGTTGGTATACAACCAGATGCGATTATAGGGGAAGATAATCTTGACACAAATTACATGCGTGAGGATCATGAAGAAGGGTTGTGGGTTGACCGTCGCTCGTGATTAATTAATTGTGTAAGATTGTTTACTTTCATACTTAGTACTTTTTAATTTTATTCATATGTGCTCTACTCATTGTTAATATTCTTTATATATGCTTTATTTATTCTTACTAACTTGTTTATATATTTTTGTTTATTTATATACGCAGATACGTGCATAGTCCCGCGAAAGTCATGGCTGATTCTACCAGTTCATCTGATAATCAGAGTATTAGTCAACCGAGAAAGACTAGAGGACCAACAACGTGCAGAAAGATGAGGAGGAAGGGGGATGAAGTAAAGGTTATTGAGTTTGATGATCGCAATAGGCCGATCGGACCCCATAAGAAGAAGTTCAGGTCTTATATAGGGTCTGTGGTCCGTATTCATGTGGATATAAATATTAGTGATTGGCATAATGTCCCTGAAGGCCTTAAAGATATGGTTTGGGAAGACATAAAGGTATTAGATCACTTCAAACATATTAAAATTAATCAATCTTGTATATTTTTTGTTTTTTAGCGTGGTATAACATCCCATATTATTGTTGTATTTCAGAAGGAGTTCAGCATACCCGATGACGAAAGGAAACAAATTATTTTAAAAGTGGCGGGGATGCGATGGAAAGATTTTAAGACTAGGTTGGTGCATAATTTCATTAACAATACGCACCCAAAATATGCATCACCTACTCTGCTATATGATTACGTGACCGAAGAGAAATGGGAGCAGTTCAAGAAAGAGCATGAAACTGAGACTTTCAAGGTATATTTAATTGTAGTGTGATGATTCTTATTAATTTCTTATCATTGAGTTGAAAACTAATGAATGTGATGCTTTATTTTTTCAAGGAAAAAAGCAAAAAGGCCAGGGAAAGCCAGTCACACAACGAGCATCCACATTTTCTAGGCTTCGCTGGTTATGCCGGGATGAGGCCACAGTGGCTTTTATCAGACCCACTGTCTTCAACCTCTTCGTGTGGGACAATTAGTTCGTCCATATTAAGCGATGATCGTAGCTTAGATTGGGTGCGTGCTAGATCAAAGAAGAAAGAAGATGGATCTTATTACATCCCCAATGAAAAAACAAGGGAGGTTTACGCAAAAATTGTAAGTATAGCCTCCCAATTTTGTTCGTAATATGAATTAAATTTCACTTCAGTACCTATATTTAGTTTTCATTTTTTTTTGAAAACAGATTGAAAAATCTGAGGAAGCAACTCAAGGGACATTTGTCCCTAAGAGATACCACGACGTCTTATCTGAAGCCCTTGGAAAACAGGATCATCCTGGTCGGGTTAGGGGATATGGTGTCTACGTCACGGTGAAGGATGTATATGGAAAACCTGATGCGGCCAGCAGACGATCGAGTGGACTTGTGTCTGTAGATGATATTAAGGATATTATCATGAAGGAGGTGGAGGTTGGTATTACCGAGCGGGTCAGAAAAGAGTATGCAGCAGAGGTACAGAGTAAGATCGACAGTATGCAGCAGAAATACGAAGCTCTCCTCCAACGCATGGGCTTAAATGTTGATGCTGAAATGGACATAACTCCACATCCCCGACCACCAACTCGCAGTAGTTGCTACTCAGTTAATCCAGATCCATTTGACGAGCTTGAGGTATTTAATGTTAAATTATTTTTGAATATTATCGATTATATTCCAATTATTAGGGGTAACATTTACTTTCAATCATGTTGAACAATAGAAGCCGATCCATTGTCGTCTCGCCGTAAGTTGTAATGGTGAGAATCAAATAGTGGCTAGGGGAATGGTTTTTCCATCCGGACCAGAGATTGTTGTGCACCATCAACAACTATTGGTTGATCATGTTAAAGTGTCAGTTGATGATGTTGTACAAGGTGCCGAAGACTCCCTTCTTCCAGTGCCATCTCCATACTACAATAGGGTGGGGGAAGCTATTGGAAGCTTCTGTCAATAGCCTAAAAATTTGGTGATTTTAGGAGAGGTAATAATAATTTTTATTTACATGATGTTTCTTTCGAATTTTACTCACATTTAAAATTATATTAGACGTGTTATGATGATAAAAATTCTGTAATTGTAGGAAGAGTTGACAAAAAAAGTAAAAAAAAAATTGGAAAATGTAAAAATACCCAGAGTTTTGATCTATCATCTACCCGACGACTCCCGCTCGTTGATGATGCAACGTTACAACGTCTGGGTGATAGTTGCAAGCGGCTACACACTCTGATCCTTACATTGCCTGTTGGTACAGACTACATCCAATTGCCTTTAGATGCATCTGTGCTTCATCACAAGGACGATGAAAGTCTTTATGTTACAATCGACGACATCACCGACTTGCTTTCAATGAGATGGCTGAATATATCTATCTTGCAAGTATTCATAATGTAAGACTGTTTAATGCATATATATATATATATATATATATATATATATATATATATATATATATATCATTTAAATTTTCATTTTATTTTATTCATTGATTATTATTTTTAGGTTCCTTCATGGGTTGTGTGAGGAAATCGGTGTTCAGGCAGTTGGATTTATGTGTCCGTCAAAGATTGCGTCAATCAGAGTAAAAACACAAGAAGATAGTGTTGTGAGTTACATGGTTGAAGCAATGACAGAACTGAGATCTAAGAAATTCATTTTAGCGCCGTACTTCCAGGAGTAAGATCATTTTTACTTAAAATTTGAACCATTAGACATTTCAATGTGTATTTACACGTTCATAATACGTAGGAATCATTGGATGTTGCTTGTGATATGTTGCGAAGCCAACAAGGTGTACTTCATAGATTCAGCTCAATCTTGTAAGCGTACCATAGAAATCAAGCCTTCATTGAATATGTAAGTAATTATTGCATTGTTCATGGTTTTTAGTTTAGTGCAAGGTTGATATATAAGTTGGGCTAGTTTCATAGAATAATCGTGGAGAATTTGATGTGAAATTGATGTGTATATGTTGTGATTATGATAGTTGTTAGGATAGTTTTCAATAATAGGTCTCTTTACAGGTTGGATAAGTTCAATTTTTAGGGGAGACTCTGTCAAATTTTTTTTAGGATTTTTGCGTTTTATTATTATCTCTATAACTTATTCATGATATCCATCTTTTAGGGCCTTCCGAGCATTTTGGTCATTAGAAGGCCAGAGGACACATTCCAATGTAAATTGGAAAAAAATCTCGGTATGAAAACTAGCTAAGCTTTCCAAGTTTTTACAAATCTTTGAATTATATATATATATTCACTTTCATTAGATATTAATTTTAAAGGTTCAAATTTCAGTGTCCTCAACAACCTGGAGGAGATGAGTGTGGCTACTATGTTATGAGAAACATGTTGGAGATAGTCACGGCTCATTCTCAACTTACTTCTCTAGACAAGGTATAAGTTATTTATACGATTTTTATTTTATAAACATAATAATTATTAATTCTTTTTAATTGTTTTTAGGCATTTTAGGAATTTTACTCAAAGGAGGAAATCGACGAGGTTAGAAATTTATGGGCTCAATACTTTGTCAAAAACTGTGTATAATTTTGATTTTTAATGTTATGTATGTACAAATTTGTTGACAAATTAATTTAAAATTCTATTTGTTGAGTTATTTAATTTTGTTATGCATTTCTATATATATATATTGATTGATGATTGTTGATTATTGATGGGATGTACAATGTGAACAAAATATAATATACAGTTGTGTGCGTGCGCGCGTGTATAGGAGGTTTGGTGGGGGGATAGATCAATAAAAGGCGTCGGTTCTGTCCTTAAACCGATGCAATAAAATGCACTCATGGGCGTCGGTTTTAGGGGCACAACCGACGCCCACAATGCTACTATGCGCGTCGGTTGTAGGGGCACAACCGACGCCCATAGTTATATTTTAGGCGTCGGTTGTGCCCCTACAACCGACGCCTTTTGGTATGTTTTAGGCGTCGGTTGTGCCCCTACAACCGACGCCTTTTTTTGTTTTACGCGTCGGTTCACAACCGACGTCTAAACTCTGAACATTGTGCGTCTCTTCCATAGGCGTCGCTGCTACAACCGACGCGAATATCCCTTTACAACCGACGCGAATAGCCGTTTCTGTACTAGTGATATGTTGTGAAGATATGGAAAAACCTACCTAATGGGGATGTAACCCTTAAATAAGAAAATATAAAAAAAGAAAGTTTAAAAAATTTACAAACTTTAGGAAAAGATATATAAAACCTAAGAGAAGATCAAAAGAAGATATAATCCAAATAAAAAAATAAAACTCATAAAAAAGATAAAAGTCAATGCAAATGTTGGAATTATGGAGAAATATGGCATATAAGCCCTGATTGTAACAAAAAGAAAGTTAAAATATTACAAAAAAAAATATCTAGAAGTAGAAAGTGAACTAAGTGAAATATTTGACATTGAAAAATACTATGATCAAAAAGTCTATATAAGTGAAACAGATTCAGAAAGTAATGAATCAAAATCAAAATAAAGAAATAGAAAAAAAATAACATAGATCTACAAGAATATGAAGGAATAGAAGGCTATTGATTAAAAGTAATTTTTGATAATAATAAGTTCAAGAAAATACAAAAATTATCCTTAGATTTGAAAATAGGAAAATGGAAAATATTATATAGAATATGAAGAAGAGAAAGAATAGCAATAAATGAATATCATAAAAAGAATAGTAATAAATGAATATCATAAAATTGAAAAAACAATAGATGTTAGAACTACTCAACGAACACATAAATTAAATATTTTAACAAAAAATACGGTTACAGAATTATTAATAAAGATCAATAAAAAATAAAGTGAAAAGATTCAGTATGTTTATTTAGTTGGTATAAAAATAATGTTTAAATCCTTATTTAGGGAAGGAGTAGATTCACATTTGACTGTAAGTTTACATGATGGAAGAATAATAAATTTAAAAGATAGTCATTTAGGGACAATAGAAGGAAATCTAGCATATAAGAAACTAATATTTACGTATTATCCAAAATATCATATCTCATTAAAAGATAGAAACTTTAATGAAGTTTTAGGACTACATTTTAAGTTACACAGAAATGATATAATGGAACCAGGTGATTGAATCATGATTATAGAATATAGAGCGTTACACATATTTATTAATTCTAATTATGGAAATATTTATTCCAAAAAACCATTTATTGAAGTTCACAAAGAATGTAAAGATTTTGGTAAAATTATAGAACCAGATAAACAAATAAATTTAGTCCCAAAAAACTATGAAGTCACTATAACAAAAATAGACCGAAAATAATAGAATTAAGAGAAGAAGAATACCCTAATAATAAAATAACATTTGAAGATGGAAGATTAATTAAAGGATCAACAAGTTTACTTAAACAATTAGGAGAAACTAGTAATACAAGAGAAATAAAACTTCATAAAAATGTTGGAAATATGAAAATAGAAGGTGAATACTTCAATGAAAAAGAACATATAAAAGGATCAAATATATTAATTGACACAAGAGCTAGTGAATGTCATATAGCTTCAAATAGGAATAAAGGATTAATATCTCATAGAACTGATCCTTATAGATATATAAATTTTGATGGACAAATACATATGACTGAACTTGAAGTTAAAGTACCAATAAAAATAGGAGGATTAAATCTCTTAGTACCATGTCATATAGATAATAGTATGGTAAATCCTCATGTGGTACTAGGAGTGAGTCCTAAATGGACTAAAAAATTATAGTATAAAACGTAAAGAATTATTATATATATAATTCATAATGGTCAAACTATACTATTTAGAAAAGCTGAATAAATAAATAACCAAATAGGTTTTCCATTAGCTGTTTATATACAAGTTACAATTGTTAAAACAAATATAACAACCTGTGCATTAATTGACACAGGAAGTGATATAACAATATTTAAAAATTTCTTAATAAAACCATCGAATACTTATGGGAAAATAACAGGAGTTACAGAAAAAAGTACTCAAATAATTAACAGTGCTGATAAAATCGATATAATACTAGGAAGTAAACAAATAGTTGTGAACAAGATATATAGTTATAACAAATTAGAATGTGATATATTACTAGGAAATGACTTTATACAATAATTTCAGTAATATAAACAAAATAATTACATGATAATGTTACAAACACCTTACGGACATTTATTAAAAATACCAAGAGAATTTCGAACTTACAGAGTTCAGTTAACACATCGTGGTGATAAATGGGAGAAAAAACTAATTATACAAAATGAAATATGAAATAAAAGAATAATATATAAAAAAGCCTTGAAAACAAATATACAAACAAGTATGGAAAAAATCATTGATCAATTAGAAAAAATTTATGGAGAGAATCCATTATTATTTTGGAAACCACATCATCCAAAAGCTAAAATAGAACTAACAGAAAATGTTATTATAAGAGTTAGGCCAATTATGTATACCATATAAGATACACAAGAATTTAAGAATCAAATAAAAGAATTGCTGAACCAAAAATTAATCAGACCTAGTAATGGACCTCATAGTAGTCCATCTTTCATGGTAATGAAACATTCCGAACAAAAAAGAGGAAAAGTCAGAATGGTGATAAATTATAAAGAATTAAACAAATATACCAAATTTGATGGATACTTTTTACTAAATAAAAAATACTAATAAATCTTGCAAAAGGAAAATAATACTATTCTAAATTTGATTGTAAATCAGTATTTTGGCAAGTAAAAATGGAAGAAGATAGTATTAAATATACAACATTTAATACATCTCATGGTAAGTATGAATGGATGGTAATGCCATTTTGTTTAAAAAATTTACCACAAATATATCAAAGGAAAATGGATAACATATTTAGAAAATTTAATGAATTCTTAATTGTCTATGTTGATGATATATTAATATGTTCTAATAATAGAGAAGAACATAGAAACTATTTAATGAAATTTATAAGTGAATGCAAAAAAGAATGAATTGTTCTTTCAAAAAACAAAGCTATAATAGAAAAATAAGAAATTGATTTTTTTGGATTATCAATAGATAAGAAAGGAATAAAACTGCAAATCCATATATCTAACAAGATAGAAAATTTTATAGATAAATTAGAATCAAATGAACAAATACAAAAATTCTTAGGATGTTTAAATTATGTAGAAGGATTTTTTGAAAATCTTTCGAAAAAGAGACATAAAATTCAGATTTTATTCAAAAAAACGAATACCAAAGGATGGAGTAATAAGCATACAGAAATTGTCAAATCACTCAAGAAAGAATGTAAAAATTTGCCAAAGTTAAGATTATCGATGAAAAAGATAATCTAATAGTTATTACTGATGCTTCAGATAAATATTGGGCAGCAATATTAAAAACAAATCTTAATGAAATTTGCAGATATTCCAGTGGAACATTTAACCAAGCAAAAATAAATTATACTACCCATGAGAAAGAATTGTTAACAATTATCAGAGGAATAAAAAAGTTCTCCTTATTTTTATTATCCAAAGAATTCATTTTCAAAACTGATAATTCTCAAGTTGCAGACTTAGTAAAAAATAAGTTACCACCAGAACCTCAATATAGGAGGCTCTAGATGGCAAACCTATTTGGCATTTTATAATTTTGATATAATTCATATTAAAGATGTCAATAATTATCTTGCAGATTTTTTAAGTAGGAATATTGAATTTGCAGATGGATAATATCAAAAAATCCTTGATAGACGCCAAACAGCGAATAAACTTCCTCACAGAGGAAGCTGAAGATATAAATTTGGAATTGAGCAACTAGCAGAGACTCTCCAAGAAAGTTTCAAGCAATTGATGGATATCTCAAAATTTCATTACAATTACACTAAAGAATTGAACGATAACATAATTGAGATGGAATCTCAGTTTGAATCGTTAATTACCAAACAGGGTGATACCAAACAGGTTATATAAAAAATACAAACAGGTACATCATATGGAAGTAGTGGTGGACCAACGATTAATAGAGATGAACCAGGTCCAAGTCCCAAGAAAGTGACCATATATGAAGTCAGTCCTCGAAAAGTAACAATCAATGCCAAAGACGAACATACAAGGGTAATTAAAATTAGTGCTGAGGAGGAAGATGATTCCCTTTTTTACCAAGAGAAGACGAATATAAAACTACTGTCAGAATTATATATGAACTCCAAGAATGTGATTGTTATTATATTTCGTCTGGATATCATGTATACCCATGATTGATCGTTACTCAGGGAGGAGATCCCGTTATGACAAAAATGGCAGCCGATTATGAATTTTTGGATCTTATCTATCCAGGAAAAGATCTGAAATAAATTGAAAATTTTGATGATTTACTAAAAGGAGAAATTTCAAAGTTTGCTCAAGGAAAACCTATATATTTAAATTTTTATTCAATCAGTCCTGAAATTTTCATATTGAAGTTGGAAAAAATACCAAACATGTACCAAATATTACAAGATCATGGTTTAGATCTCGAAGGGTGTTGGGAATTAAGGTTCTCTACAACATTGCCCAAAAATTGTAATATAAAAAATTCAAATGTATATGCCAAATATAATGGATGGACCCTACTCACTAATGGAGGAAAAGAAAAGTCAACAATCTTGAAAGAATAAATCAACAAGTTTGACACTCATCAAATCCATGGAAGCTTTGCTACCTTACAAGAGGGGTGCATTATCAGAAACTGCCCCACATGCCAACAGAATTAATGGACATCTGGAACTTGCTTTATTGAAAGAAGATGTAACGTGTCAAAATTATATGTAAGGACCATTTGAGGAAATGAATAATGGAGGGACAGATATGTCCTTGTAATAAATAATAGAGACAAGTATGTCCTTGTGTATTCTTGTAACATTATGAAAAGTTTCAAATTAACAATATCCATTATGTAAGCAATGATATAAGAAGTTGTATAGTAGTACCTCGTGAAGTTGTATGAAAAGTAGCCTTCTGGTTAGGGAAAGGCAGAGATCACTTAAGCACTCAACTTGTGAGAAAGCCAAAGAAATCCTGTCTCTGTAAAAATTCTCATACCAAAATCTTGTACCAATCCTCTTTGAATCAATAAAATTCCGATCGTTTTAGAAAAAAGATATGACTTTCTAAGTTTTTGTCTTCCAAATTCTATTTCCTAAAGAAGGTATATTATTAAGAAAACTCCCTAAACTTTGTACAAAATATTTTCCAGCAAGATATTATACATTGAAGGCGTGAATTCAAGTGAGGCTAATTACACATAAAGGCAGGGAGCCGTTGAAGGGAATGATACAGAAACCTGTGAGTTCGAAGGTCACTAATATCAGAAGGAAAATTCAAAGGTACAAAGAACAGGAAAAGAGGTTGGTATTTTTAATATATATGTCTTTATGGAATTAGGAGGAGGAAGAACTGTTAAAACAAGTTATTATGGGAGAATTTAGAATTATTAAGTGTAATTATCAAAACAGTTCTTATAAGGATGAATATCATAACATAATTGAACATTTATTCATGCATAAATATGAATACATTTCATAAAATTATAGAAGAATACTAAGATGTAGAAGAAGAAGTTTCAGAAGGAATAACGTTAGAATATATAACTAAAAAAAATCATCCTAAATCTTTTGAAAAATTATCACAATATAGAACATTTTTAGAAGAATTTAAAAAATTAAAAAATATAAATATAATCAGAAGCCCTGAGTTAAATCAACCCAACTAATTTTAGGGATATATCTTACAAAATAAACAATCATTTTCATTAAGTGTAATTTAGACATTACAACAAAAATGTCTATTTTACTAAAGTTATTGTTTATCAAACCTATTTAACTAAAAACCCCAAACTTTATTTATTTTAAATCTAATATATATTAAGTCCAAATTTTACTTATTTTGAATCTTACTTTCAACTTTTATTTATTTTAAATCTCAATATATTTTTTTAAATACATAAATCACTAATATCTTTAACCTTAAATATTTTCTAACCCCCAAAAACTCCCGAGAATCAATTTCATCATCTCCTTGCAATCAATTTGTAAGTTACATCTCTTTCAATTCCATATCAGTCTATAATTATCTCCTGCTTCCCAACTTCCATACCTGTTATGGTTGGAGCTCTGCTGCAACCAAAATCGCTCTCTATCACCCAAGAAAATCAATTAATAGTACTATTTAATGAACTAAGAATTTTTGTAACAATTTTCTCCATTAATCCTTTTGAAAATTACAAGATATAACTCAAAGAAAATAGAAGAAGAAAAAGAAGAAGAAGAAATTAAATGCAGAGATAATGAGCAAGGAAAATTACAGCAGGAAAGTGAATCTACAATTAACAAATCGATATCCTTCAGAATGCCCATGTACAGATTAAGTAGGCAGTTGGAAAGAAGCGTGTTTCCTAGTAAAAAACGTAAATGAAGAAATGGTTAAAGAAAATAATTGACAACTTCACCAAAATGACGTAGTATCCACTTATTCCATTGAATCCTCAAAACGGCGTCGTCTCCCAACTGTAATTTCATATTGCCGTTGGTTTTCTTCCTCCTGTGGTCCTCTTCCCTCTCTTCTACCATTGGAGTTCTTCCCTCCTCACTTGGTCGTGACAACCCCCCTGCTTAAACGAACCTTGTCCCCAAGGTTCAAACTCAAGATAAGCCAAGGTTCAAACTCTAGATAAGCCTCTTGTAAAGACTCTGTATTTTCCCATGTCGCATCATCCTCACTGCTATCATTCCACTGAACCAATCATAATGTCACTGGGTTGGTTTTCTCGTGTGGGGGTCTGATCGGTAGAATTCCGAGTGGTTTGTCTTGTAGTCTTGTTAATTCAGTATTTGGAGGTAGTTGAGTGGTTGTCAATGCATCATCCCCAATTTTCTCCGAGTAATGAAACATGGAAGGTTGGATGAATCCTGGATCCTTCTGGTAATTTCAGTTGATATGCCACTGCACCAATCTTTTTAATATTAATAATTTGATAGGACCATAGTATTTGGGGCACAGTTTCTAATTCTCTCTCCTGACTTTGGTTTGTTGTTGGTATGATTGTAACTTAAGGAATACCTATTCTCCCACTTCGAA
Source organism: Ligustrum vulgare (assembly GCA_963555705.1). Lineage (NCBI taxonomy): Eukaryota > Viridiplantae > Streptophyta > Magnoliopsida > Lamiales > Oleaceae > Ligustrum > Ligustrum vulgare. The sequence goes on from OY743182.1 coordinate 26,657,694, forward strand.
AGTCCTTTCAGTCCTCCCTTTATCTGCATAATTTTTCATCTTAGTTCTTGCTTGGGCTAAATTTTCCTTAAGTTTTCTGTCCATTTTGTGCCTCTCCTGGATAATTTCGTTGACTGCAGCAGCTATGTTAGTTTGCTGGTATGGACCTAATGCTAGTTGGGGGAGTTTGAATTCCATATAGGGCCTGGAATGGAGTCATCTGTATTGCCCAATGATAGGTGGTATTGTACCACCATTTTGCCAATGTCAGCCAGTTAGCCCATTGTTTGGGTTCCTTATGGTACATTTCCAAGCATTGGTTGAGCCTCTCCTTTTGACCATCCAACTGTGGGTGGTAGGCATTACTCATATGTAGCTTGGTCCCTAGAAAGTTAAGTAGTTCTTGCCAAAATCTACTAGTAAATTCTTTATCACTATCCGAGACAATGCTTTGTGGCATTCCATGTAGCTTGAAAATCTGATCCAAGAAGATTTGAGCCACAAGATTGGCAGTGTAAGAGTGTTGTAAAGCTACAAAATGCCCATACTTTGTAAATCTGTCTACCACTACCATGGTAACATTCTTCTTCGTCATTTGAACCCTCTTTACCAATGAAAATATGTTATGTGTCCCATTCATTATCTTAAAACAAGATTATGATTTTAATTAATTATTAATAATTATATTGATTATAATTATCTTCAAACATTAGATTTGGATGAAAACTCTTTGAATGCTATCTCCAAACCACTATAAATAGGGGTCATGGTTCCATAGAGTTTTCACGCCTCTTCATTTCTCATAACTTCGTTATATTCATTTCAAGACTGGAATAATCAAGATCAAAGATTATTTTTAACTTTTTCAAAGGTAATATGGGTGTAATATGTGGTTTAAATTATTATTCACACTTTATATTATGGGTTCTTTATGAAAGCTTTATGTTATGAACCAAATTTTGTTTATGGTTCCCATATGTATGTTCTATGATTTGGGGACCGGAGTTTAGTAGTGTTACGCATGGAAATTGGGTATCACCTACATTAGAACCCTATTTTTGTGTCTCCTCATGTATGCAAGATAAGTTTAAGTATAAATTATTTTTTTATTCTACTTATGTGATAATTGAGATTATTTCTCATACCCAAAATTATTCCATAGATAATTAGCGGTTCGGGGCGGCTTAAGACACGGGATGGCTAGCAAGCTGATTGCATTGAAAAACATGGGAATCATAAATTTTCAATAGCAGTTATTTTGATTGAGAGCTTGTTTGGAACTGGTAAAATTTTTACCATAACTCTTCAAATTCAATCTCAACCATCAATTTTTAGTCAAGTTCATCATCTTTTACTTTTCAAACATTTTTAAACCACACATCCATTAAAAAAAAAAAAAAAAAAAAAAAAAAAAAAACTACAAAAATCAAAAATTTTCACATTACCAAACAGGCTCAATTAAACTAGTATGTTATTATTTTATTTTTAATTATTTTATAGTGTGAGCAACTCAAACAATCCCATGATTTATTTAATGAATCTTAAAGTTTATTTCATGAAATGTTGTCTACAATACAAATTTCGTGACACCTGAATATTTACAAATTTTGGGTCGTCACAAGTTGGTATCAAAGCCCCAGGTTTTAAATCGGATCTGTAGACAAAATAATAATAATAATAATAATAATAATAATAAATAAATAAATAAATTATTGTTCAGGTCATGAACATTAACTTGTGTAGTTACTGTTCGCATTGTGAATAGTGACATGAATTAAAAAAAAAAAAATTATTCTTATGTCAAAAAAAAGGAGTTTGCTTTAATGATAAAAACTTAGACTTTTGGGGCTTCATTGTTTTGAACTACCCAAATATTATTCATTAGATTATGAGTTATTAAAATGTTAAATTGAACCAATCTTATATAAAAATTTATTTTGAACTACTCAAATTATTATAGAATGGGTTATTTATGTATGGGTAGTAAGTCAATTTAGGCCCAAATTTTATATGAAATAGTAAATGTTCAAGATTAATTTTTTAGAAATGGATATTATTTTAGTTATGAAATATGTTAAGTCATCACCTTGCTATGCCACTCACCATGTATTGACTCCTCGAACCAGGTATGTTGTATGTTTTAAATGTCATTTATAATCTTATTAAAGCATCATAATAATGTTATGAAATCTCATGTGTTGTAAATGTTGTACATGATATGAATAATCTTCACCAACTCGTATTTCAAGAAAACACCCACAAAACTTCAACGTTACAATTGAAACTTCTAGTTTTTTTTTTTTTTTTTTTTAGACTCTTCCATTTTTTTTTAAAGAAAAGTAATTTTGGTCCTTCCTTTTCTTATAGATGGTGAGTGGAAGAGATCAAACTTTTCGGATTGAGAGGCCCAATCATTTTACTTGGTTGCATAGGAATTACAAGAGAAACCCTAAGCACGGTTTAATGCTACATCTGGATGCCACGGAAAAGATCCACCGAGGGGCAAGGAAAATGGACATAAATTTCATAGGGATGAGATTGTGTATCATCTAGACCGAATTCTCGCTCCTTATTGGAGACAATTCATCAAGAAAATCGAAGAAACATTTGACTAACAAACCTCCCCATATATGTTACTCCAATGACTGAGGGAAAAGTGGAGGGTGAATCATTAAGACCTTAGTGATATCAAGAGGGTGCCAGGCTACGACCCCAATCCTAGCAACGTACTAACTATACCTGAAGTTGATCTTCAAGGAAATTATGTAGAAGATGACCCAAGTGAGGATTACAGTCCTGCTTCCTCAAGATCAACACCTAAAGTTAATCAGGGAACTGGTCAAGGAGAGAAGACTGGGAGGAATTATTAGATAGATTTTTACGATTTTATGTTAGAATTATGCCCTTTTAGTTATTTGAATTTCAGTTGGTTTGGATGCTAGGTATGCCTAGCGATCCGTTATCTATGTAAACTTATGAGTTTGATAATAAAGCATGCTATTTTGTTATGTTTCTCTTCTTCAATTGATAATTACTACCATTTTATTTAAGGTCATGGATACCCAAGGTAGAAATATGAACAATTGGAATGGTACTTAGGGCAATACCAATGACACCCCACTTTCCCAACAATTCATGGAAATGACGCGTAATTTCACTCAGGCGGCACCCCCGCCACCTCCTCCCACTGAGGACTAAAGGAATACCACTGCTATTGTGGGACGATTTAGGAAACTTCAACCGCAATATTTGAGGATGGTCCCGACCCATTTGCAGCTGAAGATTGGATAGCCAACATCGAAAGAATATTTGATCTCATCGAATGCCCAGATCCAAGGAAAGTGACTTGGGCGACATTTTTGCTGAAAAAAGGAGCTAGGAACTAGTAGGACTCAACCGCTAGGTCTAGAGCTCGCAAACATGCATGGACATGGAATCAGTTCAAGCAACTATTCTTTCAAAAGTACTACCCACTGAGCATTCGAAGCCAGAAAGAGGCAGAATTCATGATGTTGAAACAGGGCACAATGACCCTGACAAACTATGAAAGGAAATTCGATTAATTGTCACGCTATGCTCGGAATTGGTTGACACTGAGACCAAACGAGCAAGGCATTTCAAGCAAGGATTGATGGATGATCTTGGACAAGCTGTGGTGACATTTGAATTGACTACATATCATGAAGTGCTAGCAAAGGCCCAACTAGCCAATTTCTAGGAGAATTCCAACAATGATAATAAAAAATAGTAGTATGGACTACCTGAGAAATGTAAGTGGGAGGAAAACAAAGGAAAGAATAAACAAAACTATGCAAAGAAGGGAAACTGGGGTACAACTGCAAACAATTATCTACAATATCCTGTTTGTGGCAACTACGAGAAGCGTCATGCTGGAGTATGTCTCCTGGGAACTGGTTCATGTTTTCTATGTGGTGAGAAGAGCCATATGGCAAAACTATGTCCCAAGAATCAAAAGAAGCAGCAGACACCACAATAGAAGTTTAGAAATCCTCTGAGGACCAAGCTAGAGTGTTTGCACTCACTAAGCAGGAAGTAGATCAAGATCAAAACGTCTTAGTTGGTAACATCATTATATCTTGCACACCTGCTTATGCTTTGATTGATTATGGTGCTACCCATTCTTTCATATCCCCCAAGTTTGTTAGCAAAATCCTTGTACCTATCGAGCATGCTAGTGTTCCTTTAGAAATTACTCTCCCCTCAGGAGAGGTATTGAATACAGACCAAATGGTAAATGTAGCTAAGGTAGAGACTGATGGTAAATCTTTGAATACGAACTTTTATATCTTACACATTCTAGAGTTTGGCATGATTTTGGGAATGGATTGGCTTTCCAAAAAATCATGCGAACAGTCGATGTTTTGAAAATGAATTAGTTTTTCGAAACTTGGAGAAACAGAACTTTACTTTCCAATAATCAAGGTGAAACCACTTCTTCGTATAATTTCAGCTATGAAAGCAAGAAAACTTTTGAAGACAGAAAATTCTATAGGGTACTTGATGACGATAGTAAGTGGCGATAAGGAGCTAACATTGAATGACCTCAAGGTGGTCCGAGACTTCCTTGATGTTTTCCTTGATGATTTGGATAAAATGCCACCAGAACTGGAAATAGAGTTCACAATAGATCTAGTTCCCGGTTCAGCACCCATTTTTAAGGCTCCTTACAGGATGGCACCAAAGGAGTTGCAATAACTAAAAGCTCGATTAGAGGAAGTGCTAGAAAAAGGATTCATTCGACCTAGTATATCACCATGGGGAGCACTGGTGTTATTTTTCAAGAAGAAAGACGGGTCAATGAGAATGTGTATCGATTATCGAGATTTGAACAGGATCACTTTAAAGAACAAGTATCCTCTCCCTAGGATAGAGGACTTGTTTGACCAGTTACGAGGTGCCACTGTGTTTTCAAAGATTGACTTGAGATCAGGATACCACCAGTTGAGAATCAAGTCAAGTGACATCTTTAAAACGGCTTTTAAGACGTGGTATGGTCACTATGAGTTCTTAGTTATGCCTTTTGGCTTAACTAACGCTCCTGGAGTATTCATAGATTTAATGAATCGTGCCTTTCATGAGTATCTAGATCAATTTGTTATCGTATTCATCGATGATATGCTGATCTACACAGGGAGTAACGAGGAGCACTTGAGGATTGTATTGGGAATTCTAAAGAGGGGGAAACTTTATGCTAAGGTCAAGAAATATGAGTTCTGGTTGGAACGCATAGTATTTCTTGGACATGTAGTTATGGCTCGAGGAATCGAGGTTGATTCAAGTAAGGTGGAAGTAGTATTGAATTGGTCAAGACCAACCAATGTAGGGGAAATTGGCAACTTTCAGGGCTTAGCAGGATACTATAGGAGGTTTATTGAAGGATTTTCTAAAAAATTAGGGACCATTGACATAGTTAACTTGATACGATCCGGACCAGGTACCAAAGGGTGAAGTCGAGTCATCGGAAATACGACAGTGATCTACGTGCAAAAAGGAGTAAGTTTCATGTTGGAATCGAGCCGAGAAGGCAAAAGGATCAAGCCGAGCCAAGTAATCGAAATTATTTGTACAGAAAAGACATTACGGCCGTAATGAAGATCATTCACGGTCGTAACTCTCAAAATCACGGCCATAAAAGCTATTATCATGGCCGTAACCAACTATCGGGGAAAAAGGAAGAAATTCAACAGAACAAAACTTACGGCCGTAAGTCTGAAAGTTATGGCTGTAACTAATGAAGCAGTTTTGGATCCGAGAGGCCATTACTACCGTAAGTGTATTCTTCACGGCCGTAACTGAGTAGCGGCCATATTTTCGAGGATTTTTAATTATTCAGTTTCTTTTTTTGGTTTTTAGGTTATTTTCCTAATTTAGTATTCTAATTTAAATAGAATTCTATTTTGAGTAAATTAGCGGCTAGGTTATTTTGTTTATTTATATTCTTTTCCATGATTGTAAAAAGGACAGTTTGAATTTTGAGATTAATAATATTTGAGAGAGGATTCTCCAAATTGAAAGGTTGAGTTTTTCCCTTTTTCTTGAACTTATGAAAGATCCGATCTTTGTGGCGTTCACCCAATGAACTTATCAAGGAATTGACAACCCTTGTGGCATTCACCAATCTTGGTTCTTCAATCCGCATCGTCATTAATTGCGTCGTGATTGTCGGGGTCAAGGTTTTATCGTCAAATCTATCTTTTAATTTCCGTTATTTTCTTCGTTTTCTTGTTATTTTCACGTCAAATCTGATTTAGATCTTTCCTAGGCTTAATTGTCGTTATTCCGCGTTGTTCGATGAGATTCCCTGACTAGGATCGCGTCATCTGGTATCAGAGCTTGGATCTATTTCAGATTCTTGCGTTTCTTGGATTTCTTGATTTTTTTCGTGTTCTTCGCGTTCTTCATGTCAGTCATAAATTTTTTTCAGTTTGATCCATAAGAGTCAGTCCCAAAAATTCAAAAGTGTTTTTCTTCTTCGTTTTTCGTCCAAATCCAGTTCCCTTTTTTCTGCCACACTCGTAGTCCAATTCTCTGGCAGATTAAAAAAATTCAAAAATTCCCAAATACTCCCCAAATATTTCGAATTTCCTTGTTCGTATCTTAAAAAAAAATGTCTGATAGAGAGGTTTCCACATCTTCATCTTCTACTGGAGACAGAAAACAGGTCGGGGGTATAAATAGAAGGAATGAACAGGGTAATGATGATATTGCAGCAATGATGGCACAATTTGAGAGGTTTATGGCACAGATGGAGAATCGAGGTGCAGAGCGTGAACAAATACCTCGGAATCAATCTCATGATTCTCGAGTTAGGAGAGGTAATAGGCATGAAGTTGGTATGAATGATGAGGGCATGGAAAGTGAAAGTGGAAGTATATCTTTGGGAAGTATACGAATGAGGGAAAGAGGAGATAGGTATGAGAGGAGGCATGATAGGGAGCGTCGTGATGCTAGGAGGCATCGTGGGGGTAGAGATGATGTTGATGAAGACATTGGGAAAATTAAAGTGAAAATACCATCGTTCCAGGGTAGGAGTGATCCGGAGGCGTACTTGGATTGGGAAACCAAGGTTGAACGGCTATTTGATTGTCACAATTATTCAGAAAAAAAGAAGGTGAAATTAGCCATGATTGAATTCACCGATTACGCAAATATTTGGTGGGATCAATTAGTGACGGATAGGAGGAGGAACCTTGAGGAGTCGGTGGAGACTTGGGGTGAATTAAAAACTATAATGAGGAAGCGATTTGTGCTGACTCATTATTATAGGGATATTTACTAGAGGCTGCAGTGTATGACTCAGGGATTGAGGAGTATAGAGGATTATCACAAGGATATGGAGGTGGCGATGATTCGGGCTAACGTGGTGGAGGATCGGGAAGCTACGATGGCTAGGTTTCTGAGTGGGCTTAATAGAGATATTGCCAATGTCATTGAGCTGCAACATTATGTGGAGCTAGAGGATATGGTGCATATGGCCATGAAGGTGGAAAGACAACTAAGGCGAAAGGGGGCAGCAAGACACTCACCATCTTATCCTACATCACAACCGAAGCAAGAATCCAACGTTGAACATAACCCGAAAGGGAAGGAGGAGCCTACAACGAAAGGTAAAAATATTTTTGATTCTCAAACTACTCGAGATAGAAATATTAAGTGTTTTAAGTGCTTGGGTACGGGTCATATAGCATCCCAGTGTCCAAATTGGAGGCTAATGATCTTGCGTGATAATGATTAAAATTTCACGTCATATTTATGTTAATGTTATTTGAAATTTGAAATTTGAAATTTAATTAATTTTACGTCAATGATTTGAAATTGTTTTGCAGTGGAAGGACTTGGACACCGTATCGCTCAATGTGCCAATTAGAAAATTATAAATTTTTCACGTGCAATTTTATGTAATTAATTAATTTTTATTGCCTAGGCATGCTAATTTCTATTTATTGTGTTAAATTGAAATTTTATTGGCAATTGGAAATAAATAGAACTTACGGTATTTAAATATGCAAAGGAGGGCATTTGAGGGACCAATTTGTAAATCTCAAAAGATTAAATTTAAACCTAAACCCTCATTATCTCTCTCTCTCCCCCTCACGACATCTCCCTCTCTGTCTCAGTCTCTCCCTCTCGCGCAGCCTCCCTCCTCCACTCTCCCTTAGAAAATTCGACCGCCGACGGCCACCCCACCGGCGGTAAGACTCCTTTTCCCCTTCACTTTCTATACACACACACACACCGAAACCGAACAACACCCCAACACTCGCTCGGCCACTCGAATTTTTTTTTCACACACAACACACCCACTCATGCGAGCCCACACGGTTACACTCACGAAATCACACACAAGTCTAGGTTGATGTTAATTTGTGTGTATATATATATATATATATATATATATATATATATATATATCGAGATGTGTATATATGTGAAGATTTTTTTTTTCTGATTTTCCGATTTAAATTAGTCAAATTTCAGAATTTTAAATGTTAATCTCATACTTTGGGTTGTATATATATGTGTGTGTGGGTGTGTAAATTCAGATTTCATGTATATGCACATATACGTGTAAATGCTAATTTAGAAATTTAGTTAAAGTTCAGATGTTGATTTTGGTCAGATTTTTTTTAATTTTAGATTTGTTAAATTAAGAATTTTTATTTGGAACCTTGATGAGTTATCGAAATTTTAGCTATAAAGGTATAATGTTAAAGTTGTGAAATTGAAGTTTAGTTAATTGTTGGGTATACTTTGTATATATGTTGATTTTAAGATTTGTGAGTTTGTTGGGACCTTAAGGGAGTAATTTTATAACGTTAGGTTAAACTATGTGAAATTGAGTTTAGTTTGAATTAATAGATAGAAGACCTTCTAATGTGCATTGAAATTGATTATTTATTTCGAATATGATGTTTAATGTATTGGTCATAGCGTAAGACCACATTTTGATTTAAAAGTTATTCCTTATTAATGAATGGAAATAATTAGGACATTTAGTATATTGACATCACGGGCAGCCAAGACTTCCACCTGCTATTTAAGTAGAATAACTACCAAGGGCATCAGGTAAGTAAACTTCCCCTAATTTCATAGAAGTTAAATGTAAATGTGAAATGTGTAAATGACTGTTTCCAACTTACTTGCTTTGATGAATTTCATTTACTTTATGAAAGTATATGTGTATTTAAGTAAATGTTCAAGCATGCACGTTATCATGTCATTGCATCATTAAGCATGCATTGGCATCGAAATGGGGAAGTCAAATGTTTTAATGAAAGGAATGTGTCAAAGTGCAATTTTTGTCAAAAGTTATGTATCCCAAGTTTTTCAAGAAAGAATGGGTGTACTTCTATGTCATGAAAGATTCGAGTGGGAAATGGGGCGGGGGGGGGGACCGGCGTACCCGAATGTAATGAGCCGCTTTGTGGTGGAATGAAGTGAATAAACCGCTTTGCGGTGGAATGAAGTGAATGAGTCGCTTTGTGGTGAAAATGTGAATGTTAATCTGATTCCAAATAAGAATTGCCCACTGTTATCTGATTGACTAAAAGTTACATCAAGTGAGCTCATGATGGAAATGAAGTGAAAGTTTTGAAATGTTAAGTAAAAGTTTGAAAAGTTTGAAAGTTTTAGAAAGTTAAAGTAAATGCGATACATATTTCGAAATGTTTAAAGCATATCATGTCATGAGCATGCATCACGTGCATAAAGTTTACTTAATGAGCTTTAGCTCACCCCAATCTCTCCCCAATATTTCAGGTGATGAAAATTAGATGATTAGAGGAGAGCAATTGGCGGCAGGCTCAGGCAGTACCTGACTTGAATTATTTAAAATCAAATTTAATGATTTAATTTATGTTTTCATTGGTTAATTCTTTGTCCGTTTACTCCTTAAACTATTCGTCTAAATTCAACTTTAAATTATTATATTTCTAGTATCGTTTATATCATTACTTATTTCACTTAATTAAAGTTTATTGATATAGAAATTTTTGTATCGAGAAGTTGGGATTGAGTTTTGATAAATGTGGTGATGTGGGAGTAAATATTTAATTGTGATTGGGTGTTGAATGTGGTTGAATTGTGATTGATGTTTTAAATTGTTATGTTGGGTATGATGTCCCTCTACAGGTTGGTTAAGTTCAAGTTATAGAGGAGACTCTGCCGAAATTTCTGTAAAATGTTATAATAGATAAATGAAAATTTAAAATGTTTAAACGATTTATTTCCGCATATAATGTGAATGGAAGTTAACGTACCTAGGTTTTAGATTTTTAAACTTGGGGTGTTACATTTTTGGTATCAGAGCCAGGTTTAAAAGAGATTCTGCAGACTTAAAAAAAAAAATTGAAAAGGTTCGGGTACTGAGTCACGCCTCAAATGCATCCTCCTCGATCATCTGGTAAGGTTAAATTTCTATTTAAGTTGTTAAATGCTTGGTAATGTTTCTAGTATTGTAAATTTTTGCATGTATTATAATATGTATTGTTGTAAAGTGAAAGGTTAAGAACGTTGTCAGTGAATATGACGAGTATATCTTGGTTATGTAAATGAGGAAGTGAGAAAGTAATAGTTATTAAAAATTTTGGTGTCTTTTATTAGATCTTTTTGTGAAATAAGAAATGGGTATGAATGGTATATCGGCATGATAGTATACAATGTCCAAACGAGAAGCTGAGATGTCATCGAACATAGTATTGAGCACTTATCATGTTTAATCTCGGGACTACCCACTCATTTGATAGTCCCATAATCATAGGAAAATTGATTTACCCATCTCGGTAACTGGAGATCGAGTTTTGCTTCCCAACACATTTTGGAGAACTTTTAAACTCAAGATATGTGTTAAACGATTTCCCGATCGTGGTAAATGGGAAGGAGTAGATGATAGATCTCATAACACTGGATATCCACGATCTTGATGTCAAATTAGGAATTGAATTGTCATTACGATATTATGCTTCAATAGACTGTCATGAGAAGAAGGTGGTGTTTGAGCCTCCAAATAAAACTCCTTTTTGCTTTGTTAGGGTTGAGGTGAAGCCTTCTATTCTAATAGTATCAGCGATGAAAGCCCATCAGTTGATGAGTAAGGACTGTAGGGCTTACTTGGCTAAAATAGTCGAGATACCTAAAGCAGACCCCTCTCCTGAACAAATTGCAATCGTTAGAGAATATCTGGATGTTTTTCCAGACGATCTTTTTGACCTACCACTTGAAAGAGAGATTGACTTCGTCATCGATTTGGTACCTGGAACAGCCCCAATATCAAAAGCACCGTATCGGATGGCTCCTGCGAAACTTAAAGAGCTCAATGAGCAACTATAGGATCTCATGTATAAGGGCTTTGTTCGACGTAGTTTCTCTCCATGGGGTGCTCCTGTGTTATTCGTGAAGAAGAAGGACGGTTCTATGAGACTTTTTATAGATTACAGAGAATTGAACAAAGTAACAATAAAGAATAAATATCCTTTGCCGAGAATTGAGGATCTATTCGACCAGCTTCAAGGTGCAGGGTATTTTTCCAAGATCGATCTGCGATCTGGTTACCATCAGTTGAGGATTAAAGAAGAGGACATCCCAAAGACAGCCTTCCGTACCAGATATGGGCATTATGAATTTTTGGTGATGTCGTTTGGGTTAACAAATGCTCCTGTGGCATTTATGGACCTGATGCATTGAGTCTTTAAAGAATATTTGGATCAATTTGTTATAGTCTTCATTGACGATATATTGATCTATTCGAGGTCTGAAGAGGAACACAGAAGGCATTTAAGGATCGTGCTTCAGAAACTTCGAGAGGAGAAATTATTTGTGAAGTTCAAGAAGTGTGAATTCTGGCTGGAAAGAGTGCCATTCTTGGGGCATATACTATCAAAGGAAGGCATTAAGGTTGACCCGAGTAAAATTGAGGCAGTTCGTAATTAGCCGACACCAACTAATGTGAAAGAGGTCCGCAGCTTTCTTGGATTAGCTGGTTACTATCGGAGATTCATGGAAGGATTTTCCAAGATTGCATCGCCTTTGACTAAGCTGACCAAAAAGGATACAAAATTTTAGTGGAATTCGGATTGCGAATAGAGTTTTGAGGAGTTAAAAACGCGGTTGACAACTGCGCCAATTTTAGCTATTCCACAGGGAAATGAATGATTGGTCATTTACAGTATTGCCTCATTAAAGGGGCTTGGTTGTGTTCTTATGCAACACGGTAAGGTAATTGCCTACGCTTCAAGGCAATTGAAAGAGTACGAGAAGAATTACCCAACTCATAATCTCGAGTTGGCAGTCGTCGTATTTGCATTAAAGATATGGAGGCACTATCTCTACGGGGTTAGATGTGAGATCTACACCGATCATAAAAGTCTCAAATATTTCTTCAGACAGAAAGAACTAAACATGCGACAACGCAGGTGGTTGGAACTTTTCAAGGATTATGATTGTGTTATTAATTATCATCCTGGCAAGGCTAATGCCGTAGCTAATGCTCTTAGCAGAAAAAGTCATGGAACAATGAATGCCTTGCAAGTTGTCCAAAAATAGCTACTAATTGATATCCAAGGGTTAGAGTTGGAGATCGTTCCAAAAAGCAAGTCAGGTTATCTTGCCAACATGATTTTGGAATCGACATTGTTGGAGAAAATCAAGGCTCTACGGTTAGAAGACCCCAATACTTCAAGGGTCCGCACTGAAGTAATTGATGGGAAGCGCACTGATTTTATTATCACCACAGATGGTGCCCTTCGGCAGGGTAATAGACTGGTAGTCCCCAATAATAAGGAATTGAAGCAAGAAATTATGAGGGAAGCTCATAACACTCCTTACTCAATCCACCCCGGAAGTACTAAGATGGCTCGGGATTTGAGGCAGCATTTTTGGTGGATTGGCATGAGTAGGGATGTGGCGGAGTATGTTCAACGTTGTCTCACCTGTCAGCAAGTTAAGGCCGAACATCAGCGACCTTCTGGCCTATTACAACCTCTTATGATTCCGGACTGGAAGTGGGAACGAATAGGCATGGACTTTATTGTTGGCTTACCAAAGACGAAGAAGGGTTATAACTCCATATAGGTGATTGTTGATCGTCTTACCAAGTCGGCACACTTTCTGCCGGTAAAGACTACTTATAATATGGAGAAGTATGCAGAGTTATATGTGGCAGAAATTGTAAGGCTACATGGGATTCCCCTATCCATTGTGTCTGATCGCGACTCAAAATTTACTTCTTCATTTTGGAAAAGTCTACATAAGGCCAGGGTACTCAATTGAGATTCAGCACGGCCTTTCACCCTCAGACAGATGGACAGTCAAAGAGAACGATTCAAACCCTAGAAGATATGTTGAGAGCTTGTATTATCGATTTTCCAGGTACTTGGGACAAATTTCTCCCATTACTTGAGTTCTCCTATAACAATAGCTATCAAGCCTCCATTCACATGGCTCCATATGAGGCGCTATACGGGAGGAAGTGTAGATCGCCAGTTCACTGCAATGAAGTAGGGGAACAAAAATTGCTAGGTCCAGAAATGGTGCAGCAGACATCAGAAATTTTTGAGAAGATTCGTCAACGGATGAGAACTACATAGAGTAGACAGAAAAGCTATGCAGAAAAAATAAGGAAACCATTGGAATTCGCGACAGGTGATATGATCTTCTTGAAGGTCGCGCCTATGAAGGGAGTTATGAGATTCGGGAAGAAGGGAAAGTTAACTCCGCGATTTGTTGGCCCCTTTGAAATACTTGAAAGGGTGGGTGATGATGTGATCCAGAACCCCAATAATACGAATCGTAGCAGGCTTGACGGGAAAATTCAAATATTCAAGCCAAACAAAGGAAAAAGGACCAGATTCATCCTTACGTCCGTAATGCCTAGCTTGTCACGGCCGTAATCCAGTCTCGGGTTAAAATGCATAATTTCAAGTCTTTACACTTACGACCGTAAATAATGAAGTCACGGCCATAACTTTTCATCAGCGAGCGGCTTACGGCCGTAATTGGAGTTTTCACGGCCGTAACCATTCAAAGGAAAGACATTCACGACCGTAATCAAATGTGCCACGGCCGTAACTGAAATATCAATTTTGGATAAGAGAATCATTTACGGCAGTAACTGGATTCTTCATGGCTGTAAATAGCTAGCGAATCAGATTTGTGAGATTTTTAATTATCTTGTTTCCTTTTCTTTATTTAACTATTTTACTTTAATTAGAACTCTATTTTGAGCTAGTTAGGATTTTGCTAGGGTTTTAGTTTGCTTATTTATAGTATTTTCCATTCATTGTATTAGACAGACTTTAGACAATTATTGATATTATTGTGAGGCAAATTGCTTTCAACTTCGTTCTTCATTGAACACAATTCGAACTTGAGGGTTATTCTTGTTTGTTCAAATCTCGGTGAGAATTAATATTGCTTGTGATCAAGAGGTCAATATATCCCTGTGATTGTATTGATTGATTGGTTCAATTAATTTTAATTGGATCCATAAATCGTGGTTTCTTGGCGTTCTTGGGTCGATTTCAATATTTTATGGGTTTGCATCAGGTGACCTAGCTTATCAGGTTGCACTGCTACCGGCACTATCTGGGGTTCATAACATATTTCACGTGTCGATGTTAAGGAAATATATTTCGGATCCTTCTCATATCCTCAGTTATGAGTCGTTAGATCTTCGTGAGGATCTAACTTAAGAGGAATCACCTGTGAAGATCCTACTGAAGGCAGATAAGGAACTTAGGAGGAAGAAGATAACTTTAGTTAAAGTTCTTTGGAAGAATAATGCAGTAGAAGAGGCTATTTGGGAACGCGAGGATGAAATGCGTGCCAAGTATCCACAACTTTTTGGTAAGTTTTAATTTTGAGGACCAAATTTCTTTAAGGGGGTAAGGAACTATAATACCGCCTTTCATTTTCGTACCATTTAAAATTTCACGTCATATTTATGTTAATGTTATTTGAAATTTGAAATTTAATTAATTTTACGTCAATGATTTGAAATTGTTTTGCAGTGGAAGGACTTGGGCACTGTATCGCTCAATGTGCCAATTAGAAAATTATAAATTTTTCACGTGCAATTTTATGTAATTAATTAATCTTTATTGCCTAGGCATGCTAATTTCTATTTATTGTGTTAAATTGAAACTTCATTGGCAATTGGAAATAAATGAAACTTACGGTATTTAAATATGCAAAGGAGGGGATTTGAGGGACCAATTTGCAAATCTCAAAAGATTAAATTTAAACCTAAACCCTCATTATCTCTCTCTCTCTCTCACTCACAACATCTCCCTCTCTGTCTCAGTCTCTCCCTCTCGCGCAGCCTCCCTCCTCCACTCTCCCTCGGCAACTTCGACCGCCACCCCACCAGCGATAAGACACCTTTTCCCCTTCACTTTCTATACACACACACCGAAACCGAACAACACCCCAACACTCGCTCGGCCACTCGATTTTATTTTTTTTTCACACACAACACACCCACTCACGCGAGCCCACACGGTTACACTCACGAAATCACGCACAAGCCTAGGTTGATGTTAATTTTTGTATATATATATATATGTCGAGATGTGTATATATGTGAAGATTTTTTTTTTCTGATTTTCAGATTTAAATTAGTCAAATTTCGGAATTTTAAATGTTAATCTCATACTTTGGGTTGTATATATATGTGTGTGTGTGTGTGTGTGTGTGTGTGTAAATTCAGATTTCATGTATATGCACATATACATGTAAATGCTAATTTAGAGATTTAGTTAAAGTTCAGATGTTGATTTTGGTCAGATTTTTTTTTTAATTTTAGATTTGTCAAATTAAGAATTTTTATTTGGAACCTTGATGAGTTATTGAAATTTTAGCTATAAAGGTATAATGTTAAAGTTGTGAAATTGAAGTTTATTTAATTGTTGGGTATAGTTTGTATATATGTTGATTTTAAGATTTGTGAGTTTGTGGGGACCTTAAGGGAGTAATTTTATAACGTTAGGTTAAATTATGTGAAATTGAGTTTGGTTTGAATTAATAGATAGAAGACCTTCTAATGTGCATTGAAATTGATTATTTATTTCGAATATGATGTTTAATGTATTGGTCATAGCGTAAGACCACATTTTGATTTAAAAGTTATTCCTTATTAATGAATGGAAATAATTAGGATATTTTGTATATTGAAGTCACGGGCAGCCAAGACTTCCACCTGCTATTTACGTAGAATAACTACCAAGGACATCAGGTAAGTAAACTTCCCCTATTTTCATAGAAGTTAAATGTAAATGTGAAATGTGTAAATGACTGTTTCCAACTTACTTGCTTTGATGAATTTTATTTAATTTATGAAAGTATATGTGTATTTAAGGAAATGTTCAAGCATGGACGTTATCATGTCATTGCATCATTTAGCATGCATTGGCATCGAAATGGGGAAGTCAAATGTTTTAATGAAAGGAATGTGTCAAAGTGCAATTTTTGTCAAAAGTTATGTATCCCAAGTTTTTCAAGAAAGAATGGGTGTACTTCTATATCATGAAAGACTCGAGTGGGGAATGGGGCGGGGAGGACCGCGTACCCGAATGTAATGAGCCGCTTTGCGGTGGAATGAAATGAATGTGCCGCTTTGCGGTGGAATGAAGTGAATGAGCCGCTTTGTGGTGGAAATGTGAATGTTAATCTGGTTCCAAATAAGAATTGCCCACTGTTATCTGATTGACTAAAAGTTACATCAAGTGAGCTCACGATGGAAATGAAGTGAAAGTTTTGAAATGTTAAGTGAAAGTTTGAAAAGTTCGAAAGTTTTAGAAAGTTAAAGTAAATGGGATACATATTTCGAAATGTTTAAAGCATATCATGTCATGAGCATCCATCACGTGCATAAAGTTTACTTAATGAGCTTTAGCTCACCCCAATCCCTCCCCAATATTTCAGGTGATGAAAGTTAGATGATTAGAGGAGAGCACTTGGCGGTAGGCTCAGGCAGTACCCGACTTGAATTATTTAAAATCAAATTTAATGATTTAATTTATGTTTTCATTGGTTAATTCTTTCTTCGTTTACTCCTTAAACTATTTGTCTAAATTCAACTTTAAGTTATTATATTTCTAGTATCGTTTATATCATTACTTATTTCACTAAATTAAAGTTTATTGATATAGAAATTTTTGTATCGAGAAGTTGGGATTGAGTTTTGATAAATGTGGTGATGTGGGAGTAAATATTTAATTGTGATTGGGTGTTGAATGTGGTTGAATTGTGATTGATGTTTTAAATTATTAGGTTGGGTATGATGTCCCTCTACAGGTTGGTTAAGTTCAAGTTACAGAGGAGACTCTGCCGAAATTTCTGTAAAAAGTTTTAATAGATAAATGAAAATTTTAAATGTTTAAACGATTTATTTCCGCATATAATGTGAATGGAAGTTAACATGTCTAGGTTTTAGATTTTTAAACTTGGGGTGTTACATAGTGGATGTTGGGGCTAGTAGTAGTGATAAGGAAGGGCTGACCTATGATGTTAAAGATTCACTTGTTAATCCGCGTGTCCTTAGTACTAGGGTCAGGGTGGATGAAATTGGTGAGCAAATGGATAATCTCTTCCATATTAGATGCTTAGTGGGTAAAAAGGTTTGTGGTATGGTGATTGATGGGGGGAAGTTGTACTAATGTGGTTAGTACATTGTTGGTTGAGAAATTGGGTTTGAGCTTGATAAAACATCCGAACCCTTATAAATTGCAATGGCTGACCGAGTCGTAAGAAATTAAGGTAAATAAGCAGGTTAGGGTCGATTTTGCCATCGAGGGTTATAAGGATGAGGTGGTTTGTGACGTGGTACCTATCCATGTTGGTCATATTTTGTTGGGAAGGCCATGGTAACATGATAGGAGGGTAGTGCACGATGGGTTTAAGAATTAGTATTCATTTGTGAAGGGTGAAAAGAAAATTACCCTTGTTTCGTTATCTCCGAAAGAGGCTCAAGAGGATAAATTAAAAATCAAATATGAGTTTGAAAAAAGAAATAAGAATGTTGAGGCCACGACCTTAGAAAAAGGAGAGAATGAGTGCAAAAAGAAAAGAAAGTCCACCCCCAAATTGAGTTTATTTGCACATAGGTTGATGTACAAGGATTCTTCCCTTGCACTTAACCGAGCTAACAATTCCCTCACCAGTTCTATTAAATCTGTTTTGTAGGGACATAAATCAAGCCATGAACTTAAGACGGGGTAGAAATTCATTGGCCAAAATGAGCAGGCCAAAAGTCTAAAGGATCGCATGAAGCTTAAAAATGATCATCGAGCCCAGGAAAGCAGGAGGAGTTTGAAAAGCCGACCAAAAATGGATTCGAGGTCGAATCCTTTTCAAGAGAGGGAGTATGATATGATCCGGACCAGGCACCGAAGGGCGAAGTCGAGCCATCGGCAATACGACAGTGATCTACGTGCAAAATGGAGTAAGTTTCATGTTGAAATCGAGTCGAGAAGGCGAAAGGATCAAGCCGAGCCGAGTAATCGAATTTTTTTGTGCAGAAAGGACATTACGGCCGTAATGAAGATCCTTCACGGCCGTAACTCTTATAATCACGGCCGTAAAAGCTATTATCACGGCCGTAACCAACTATCGGGGAAAAGGGAAGAAATTCAACAGAACAAGACTTACGGTCGTAAGTCTGAAAGTCACGGCTGTAACTAATGAAGCAGTTTTGGATCTGGGAGGCCATTACGGTCGTAAGTGTATTCTTCACGGACGTAACTGAGTAGCGGCCAGATTTTCGAGGATTTTTAATTATTTAGTTTCCTTTTTTGGTTTTTAGGTTATTTTCCTAATTTAGTATTCTAGTTTAATTAGAATTCTATTTTGAGTAAATTAGCGGCTAGGTTATTTTGCTTATTTATATTCTTTTCCATGATTGTGAAAAGGACAGTTTGAATTTTGAGATTAATAATATTTGAGAGAGGATTCTCCAAATTGAAAGGTTGAGTTTTTCCCTTTTTTGATCTTATCAAAGATCCGGTCTTTATGGCGTTCACCATACGAACTTATTAAGGAATTGACAACCATTGTGGTGTTCACCAATCTTGGTTCTTCAATCTGCATCGTCATTAATTGCGTCGTGATTTTCGGGTCAAGATTTTACCATCAAATCTATCTTTTAATTTCCGTTATTTTCTTCGTGTTCTTGTTATTTTCACGTCAAATCTGATTTAGATATTTCCTAGGCTTAATTGTCGTTATTCCGCGTTGTTCGATGACATTCCCCGACTGGGATCGCATCATAACTCGCAAGGGGGCAGAGTTTGATTGGACAGACAAGTGTGAACAAAATTTTGAGGAACTAAAAAAGAGATTGGTTAATGCACCAGTATTGATGACACCTGATAGATCGGAAGGCTTTGTGGTCTATAGTGATGCATCCAATCTGGGCATCGGATGTGTTTGATGCAACATGGCAAGGTAATTGCTTATGCGTCATGAAAGTTGAAGCCTTACGAGCAGAACTATCCCACACATGACCTAGAACTGGCTACTGTAGTGCATGCTCTAAAAATTTGGAGGTACTATTTGTACAGAGGAAGGTGTGATATTTACACATATCATAAAAGTCTTAAGTACATTTTCACTCAAAAGGAGTTGAACATGAGACAAAGAAGATGGCTTGAACTAGTCAAGGATTATGATTGTAAAATTCATTATAATCCTGGCAAGGCTAACGTAGTGGCCGATGCCTTGAGTAGAAAGACGACAGGTCAACTATTGACATTGACTGAACAAAGGTCTTTATGGAAGGAATTTGGGAAGTTGAGTCTCGAAATTGTTATCAAACCCTTAAAAACTACTTCCCTAGGTGCAACACTTTCTGTTCGACCAACTCTTCGCGATCAAATTAAGAGTCATCAAAAGGGGGATCAGTCTTTAGAGTTTATGAAGTTGGATTTTAACTCTGAGAATCGGAACGAATTCACCTAGCAGAAGACAACACATTGTACTATCAAGGGCGTCTGTGTGTACCAGACTTCAAGGAACTGAAAAAGGAGATTCTAGAAAAGGCACACCCATCTCCTTATTCTGTACACCCAGGAGGCTCAAAGATGTATCAAGACCTTAAAACATTATTTTGGTGGAGGAAGATGAAAAGAGACATAGCGGAGTACGTTGCGGAATGCCTAGTATGCCAACAAATAAAGGCCGAACACCAACGACCATCCGGACTACTTGAACCATCAGATGTTCTCGAGTGGAAATAGGAGCATGTGACGAATGACTTTATTGTTGGTTTTCCAAGGTCAACAAAGGGTCATGAGACTATTTGGGTTATTGTGGATAGATTGACAACATTAGCCCACTTTTTACCCGTTCAAATGACATTTTCGTTGGATCAGTTTGCACAACTGTATGTGAATGAGGTGGTGAGACTACATGGAGTTCCATCATCAATTGTATCGGATAGAGACCCATGGTTCACTTCAAATTTTTGGAAAAGTTTGCATTGGGCTATGGGAACCAAGCTTAAATTTAGCACAACTTTCTATCCTCAGAAAGATGGACAATCTGAGCGGACTATTCAAACATTAGAGGACATGCTTCGAACTTGGGTGCTTGAGTTTGGAGGATAGTGGGAGAAGCATTTGCCATTAATTGAATTTGCTTACAATAACAGTTATCATACATCTATTCACATGGCCCCTATGAAGCATTGTATCGAAGAAAGTGTAGATCACCAATTCATTAGGATGAAGTAGGTGAACGGAAAATTTTGGGGCCAGAGATTGTTGAGCAAATGGTGCAGGGGATTGAAAAGATATGAGCCAGTATGAAAATTGCTCAGATTAGACAAAAGAGTTATGCAGATAAAAAGAGAAAGGATCTGGAATTTTTAGTTGGTGATAAAATATTCCCCAAAGTAGCACCAATGAAAGGAGTGCTATCTTTTGGAAAGAAAGGAAAATTAAGGCCAAGGTTTATAGGCTCGTTTGAGATCTTACAACGCATTGGGAATGTCATATATCAATTGGTATTATCTCCTAAACTCTCAGCTGTGAATAATGTATTCCATATTTCAATGCTTAGGAAATACGTATCTGACCCAAGCAATGTTCTCAATCACCAGTCTATTGAATTATAGCGGGGGCTTGAACTATGAAGTACCAATAAAAATCATTGAACAGACATATAAAGCCCTCAGGAACAAGGTAATTTTGCTAGTAAAAGTACAATGGCAAAATAACTCAGTTGAGGAGGCCACATGGTAGCGAGAAGCGAAGATGCGAGCCAAGTATCCAAAACTCTTCGATGAATTCCAAGGTAAAAGGACGAAATTTACTTTAGGGGGGGTAGATTGTAGTGTTATGTTTTGTTTTTATATGTGTGTGTGTGTGTGTGTGTTAATTAGTTAATTATAGTTATTAATTAATTGATAACTATAATTAACTAACACACACGCACACACATATATGTGTGTGTGTGTGTTATTCAATAATATATCTTAAAGATAAATACAACAATAAAATCTTAGTTGATAATTATAACCAACCAAGATTTAAATTTCTATTTATCCTTTTACACACACACACACACACACACACACACACACACACACACATAACTATAATTAACTAAATATGTGTGTGTGTGTGTGTGTGTGTGTTATTCAATAATATATTTTAAAGATAAATACAACAATAAAATCTTTGTTGATAATTATAACCAACCAAGATTTAAATTTCTATTTATCCTTACACACACACACACACACACACTGTGTGTGTGTGTGTGTAAGGATAAATAGAAATTTAAATCTTGGTTGGTTATAATTATCAACTAAGATTTTATTGTTGTATTTATCTTTAAGATATATTATTGAATAACTATTTTCCGTGTCATTTGAACCCTCTTGACCAATGATAAGATGTCATGTGTCCCATTCATTATCTTAAAACAAGATTATGATTTTAATTATTTATTAATAATTATATTGATAATTATCTTCGAGTATTAGATTTGGATGGAAATCCTTTGAATGTTATCTCCAAACCACCATAAATAGGGGTCATGGTTCCACAGAGTTTTCACACCTCTTCATTTCTCATAACTTCGTTATATTCATTTCAAGGTTGGAATAATCAAGATCAAAGATTATTTTCAACTATTTCAAAGGTAAGCGCATATGGGTGTAATATGTGGTTTAAATGATTATTCACACTTTATATTATGGGTTCTATATGAAAGCTTTATGTTATGAATCAAATTATGTTTATGGGTCCCATATGTATGTTCTATGATTGGGGAACCGGAGTTTATTAGTGCTACGCATGGAAATTGGGACCACCTAAGTTCGGACCCTATTTTTGTGTCTCCTCATGTGTGCATGATAAGTTTAAGTTTAAATTATTTTTTTATTCTACTTATGTGCTTATTGAGATTATTTCTCATACCCAAAATTTTTCCACAGATAATTGGCGGTTCAGGTTGTCTCAAGACACGGGATGGATAGCAAGTGGATTGCATGAAAAAACATGGGAATCATCAATTTTCAATAGCAGTTATTTTGATTGAATTAAACTAGTATGTTACTGTTACTATTTTGTTTTTAATTATTTTATTGTGTTAGCAACTCAAACAATCCCATGATTTATTTAATGAATCTTAAAGTTTATTTCATGAAATGTTGTCTACTATACAAATTTCGTGGCACCTGAATATTTACAAGTTTTGGGTCGTCACAACAGCCCTGGATATGGTGTGTGTTCTCCCTTGCACCTTTGACAGGTCTTACAACTAAATAACCTCTTCACTGTCGTTCGACTTGATCCCGAGCAGCGTGTCAACCAAGAGGGAACTGGGTAAGTTCGACTTAATTGAGTGAAGTAAAGTGCGCCTCAGGAATGAGCGTAATGAGTTTGAAAGAGGAATAGTTGATAGGCACATTCCATCCAAACTTTCCATTCCATTCCTTCTTGACTCTTCTTCTTTGACAGATATAGTTCTTGCTGCTGCCTTTCTTTCTTTATATAAAGAATATGGCCTTCTTGATCCTACAATCATTCCATCCTTTGGAAGTTGGTTATTAGGTTGAGTTTGAAGTCTGTTTCTTTTTCTTGGCATCTTTCAGAAGTGGATTCCCTTGCTGGACCACTTGACTACGCTATTATTTTATAATTTTAAAACATCGGGCGCATTAGGAAGTTTTTATATCTACCCTTGAGGCGGTGAAATTCATTGAATGAAAGTTCCGGGTATGACCTCCTAAAGTTAAAGTAAAGAAAATAATTGAATTACCCTCGGATTCAATTGCTTAGGATTCAATTGCTTCCTTAAGCCCGGGAAAGAATAATCCCAGTCGAGGGTCCTACTTCTACTGAATTTGCAGTGCTTACTTTGACGCATGCATGTTCTCAATAATTCTATGCCTTATTGCACCCCTTTCTCCAATATACAATTTTACTTTGTATCTAAGTAGGCCATTGTAGTATTGATGATCCAGTTCTGCTCCACTATCAATGGATAATGATTGAATGATCTTTTGGCTTTCCTCATCATCTTCATAACTCTCCATGACTTCCATAATCTAAGCAGGAGTGTTGGTGGTGATGGCAGCACATTCTCCCCTCCTAGATAAGGCATCTACCACAACATTTTCCACCCCTTTCCTTTATTGAATCTCATAGTCCAAACCTAGTAACTTTGTCAGCCATTTTTGTTGCAGAGGTGTTCAAGTAGAAACTTCAAAGAATGATGATCAGTCTTGATAATAAAGTATGGCCTTCAATGTAGTGTCTCCATTTGGTTACCACTGTGACAATGGCCAACAATTCCTTCTCATAAATAGACATACCCATATTTCTTGGTCCCAAAGCTTTATGTATGCAGTTGGTCTCTTCTCCTGCATAAGAACATCCCCTATCCCTCCATAACTAGCATCTATCTCAATAGTGAAAGGTAGATCAAAATTAGGCAGTGCTAATACAACTCATGGCTAGTTTGAGATTCATAAATGTTGTATTAGCCGCTTCACTCCTAAGAAAACTATCTTTCTTCAATAATTTAGTCAATAGTTTGCCTATTATCCTGTCAAACCAAGAAAACCCCTGAGATGTTTAATAGTTTTTGGTGTAGGCCAAGTCTACATTGCTATCATTCTATGATGGTCTAGTGAAACTCCGTCCTGGTTGATTTTATGGCCCAGGTATTCAACTGAGGTCTGTCCAAATGAACACTTGTTCCTTTTTGCATATAGTTTGTGTCTCCTCAAAGTCTCCAGGACCCTTTGAAGATGTTTCCCATGGTTGTCCAAGTCAGTGCTATATATGGGATATCATAATTAAAAAAAAAAAGGAAAAGAAAAAATCTAACACATATCTTCTAAGTTGGTCTCGGAATACCTCATTCATCAAACTTTGAAAGGAAACAGAAGCATTGGTGAGACCAAACAACATAACTTTGAATCCATACAACCCCTGATGAGTTCTAAATGTAGTTTTAAGAACATCTTCTGGTTTGACCCTTATTTGATGATATCCTGCCCTTAAGTCAGTCTTGGACAAATATTTTTCCCTATTCAATTAAACTAGTAATTCATCTATCAAAGGCATGGGAAATTTGTTATTGATTATAAGATTATTTAGCTGTCTATAATCCACACAAAACCTCCAAGTACCAACTTTCTTTTTTACTAGAACTACAATGGAAAAAGAAGACCAACGGAAATATGAAATTACAGTTTGGAGATGACGCCCTTTTGAAGATTCAATGGAATAAGTGGATACTACGTCGTTTTGGTGAAGTTGTCTTATTTTTTTTAACAATTTCTTCATTAACGTTTTTTACATGGAAACACTCTTCTTTCCAACTGCCTACTTAATCTGCACATGGGCATTCTGAAGGATATCGAGTTGTTAATTGTAGAATCACTTTCCTATGGTAATTTTCCTTGCACATTATCTCTGCATTTTGTCTTCTTCTTCTTATTCTATTTTCTTTGAGTTATATCTTGTAATTTTTGAAACGATTAATAGAGAAAATTGTTCCAAAAATTCTGAGTTCATTAAATAGTAATTTTAATTGATTTTCTTGGGTGATTGTGAGTGGTTTTGGTTGCAGCAGAGCTCCAACCATAACAATCTAGTATCAGAGCATACCGGAAGACAATTGATAAAGATGTAACAAACCTAGGGCTAGCTTATTCTAATCTTTCTGGTAAATTCGAGTCGAATGAGAAAATACTTAGATCGATGATTAATAGACAGAAGAAGAAAAAATGCAGAGATAACGCGCAAGGAAAATTACAGCAGGAAAGTAAATCCACAATCAGCAACTCGATATCCTTCAGAATGCGCATGTGTAGATTAAGTAAGCAGTTGGAAAGAAGCGTGTTTCCAAGTAAAAAACGTAAACGAAGAAATGATGAAGTGACATTCTGGGTGTTTAGAACTCAGGGCGTTATAGGCTAAGCTTAAAAGCTCCTTAAAAGAAGTTTTTTTGAGCAGTTTTGTTCTAACTTAAAGAAACTCATAGTTACGATGAATGCCTTTTTTCAATTTTTGTGCCATTCTGATGATATATATGGTGAAATCACCTGCCTATTAAAAATTGGGAAGTGTTTGTGTTTTTACCATGAAAGAGTGACATTGTTGTCTATACTGGTGAGTACTATAACACCTGCACCCAAAGAATTACTACTTGAATTAAATAAGTTCAATAAATTCTGAAAACAAAAGCTAATACATGCATTCACTTCTCAGTTTTCCAACCTTCTAACACATGCATGTGAACACACACAATTCACACATATAATTATTACATCAAAAAAATGCAAGACTAACATGCAATATATATATACAATATCAATTATCAATCAAATAGTAGCTATATAAGATTGTCAAGTTAGCTTTAATCTATTTTCTATTACACTCTATTTTTCTTGACGGTAAGTTCGCTGTCCATGTTTGAATTATCATCATTTTATAAGTTTTCAAAAAAATTATGATTATGAGTTCCATGTGATATGAATATACTTATGGTTATTTTAAGGGGACCAAAGTTTTGTAGCGCTACACATAAGAATTCTAACACCTATGTTCAGTAAATTTTTTATGTCTCCACTATGTTGATTATGATTATTATGCTCCTTCAAGATATTCATGATCATAATTTATGGCGTGCTTATTGGGATTTTAAAAATCTCACTCTATGATGTTTCAACTTTTTATGCAATTGATGGTTCGAGGTAGTCAACATGGAGATGCAATGGGGTGGGCTGAATAAAATATTTGTGTTTGAATACTATTTTAAAATTTATTTCAATTTTTTTGTTGAGACATTATTAATTCCGCATTTAAATATTGAAGTAAAACCGCGTTTTATTTATTTCTTTGAGTGCATTTTATTATGATCATTATTTAAGTTATAAGGAAAAAAGTGAGTTCATTTTAATGGCACTGGAATGGCCAAGAGTTCGAGTCGTCGCAAGTACTAATACAAGAAGAAGATTTATTTTAAAATTCATCCTCATGCATGCATCTTAAATCCAGTTAAAATATATTCTGTGACAGAACCATAAATCCAACCAATCTAATAGCAAAAAATTAAGTTTATTTGAGTTAGCATTTCAAAATGCAAATGTCATCGACAAAAGGCGAGTCTTTGATGCTAGGTACCAAAAACTATGAATGGATAGCAAATAACTAGCGTTGACACATAAAAATACCCAATTTATAGACCCAATATGAAAGTCCAAAACATAAGAGTTCATTACAAATATAAGGACGATGTGGAGGAATCTGGGTGATTGGGCGACTGCAGAGTATCTGGACGATTGGTTGATGAATAAGCAAAGAAAAAGTTTCCACAACTTACACCACAATTTAAGGTAATCTTTTGGAGCCACTGACAGTTATTGTGATGTGGACAATTAATGAGAGCATTGGATCATCACGGGGATTTATTAGAAGAAGTGGAAGATTGTTACATAAGGAAGTTGACAGCAATTATTTCACATAAGTTATGAAGCCAATGCGGTAAATTAGAAATTCAAAGTAGCAAAGTAGTTAGTAGAATTTGTATATATTGGAGAAAGTTAAACGTTTAGAAGGACCACCAAATCAAAACTCTCAAAACAAATATGTAATTTTCTTTTCTTTGATTTTATTGAAATTTTCTTAGTTTAATTCGTGTACTTGCCTCTTGGAGGCATCTTGTAAATTTAATTTTTCTAGTGCAAAACACCCATTTATGGGACTTTGTTTCAAGATGTTTGTCCCTTACACAATCATCTCGTCCCTTTTTAATTGTTAGCATGAGCTAAACAACATCTGCGCAAAACAATTTGGCACGCATAGTGGGACACTTGGTTTAAGAAAAGTTTGAAGCAACATGCCTCATAAAAATTCTGAAAAAGAGTCATTTGCATGATTTCTTCCTTCTATAAATTAAGATAAAGAGGATGAACCGAGCTTAGATGTAGGAGGATCTCGAAGTCGTTATGCCCACGTACCATGCATACTTTGCTAGGAGAATTCACCCAAGACATTGTTGAGCAGTAAATTTACAAGTATTCATATTGTAGAAAAACTTGCTCAAAGCGGAAATAAGCTTTATGAAAATATGGCTAAACAGTTAAGGACTTAAAAACGAATTAATGAATAAACTAGTTGGATAGATATGTCAGTCATATCCTATGGGCAGAGTAATAACTTTAAAACTAGGAGTCTAATAGGTAACTACTCACCAAATGTAAATGTAAACACTGGTTTACTAAACAGGAATATGAGTCAAAACCTAGAAACGTCACATATTGATATGTCCAATGTGGGAGGGGGGGTCTTGGACCTTTCAATACAGGAGGTGTTGGAACATCCACTATGTGGGGACTATGTGGGGTACCTTTAATATGAGGGAAAATATCCAAAACATAGGACCAAATGCCATACGCACCAGTGAAGGAGCAAACCAACCATACAATAGTGTAAATGAAACAAATAATGGTCAATTCATGGCTAATGTTGGGGGGTCAATTCTATCAGACCAATAGCAATGCCATGTTGATGAAACAAATAATAGAGATCCAATAGGACCAAATGGCCTTTGAAACATGGCTAGTAATTCGACCAACATATAGAAAACCTTACCCAGATTGGATAGATCAAGCATATCCTTGGCCTAGGGGTCAAGAGAACCTGAATTCTATTTATTCACTGGTTATGAGAAATGTCCACTTTGGAGCACATATGACGTTTCACATTACAATGTGGCAAGGTCGTAGATTATCATAAAATGAGATTGTTCCCATGTTCACTTACTAGGGATGCATTCTCATGATTTATCAACTTGCCAGGAAATTTTGTTTAAAATTGGCAGTAGTTAGAGCAGTTATTTCATGCTAAATTTTACAAAACTGAATCTGAGGTCAGTTTAGCATATTTAGAAAATTTGGGATAACTACCAAATGAGTTGGATGAATAATTTCTTCAAAGATTTAAAATGTCTAGAAGCAAATGCTTTGTCCCCTTGCCTAAAAAGATATTTGTTAGAATTGTCCAAAGTTGTTTTACTTTTGAGCTAAAAAAGAAATTCCGAGATAGGGAGTTCCCTGATTGCTTTCAACTTAGCGCGAATTTCGTTAGATATGAACCTATATTGAGAGAAGATGAACAAATGAAAAATGCTAGTAAAGAGTTTTATTATAGAGATCCTAATTTTGAGATACATGTCATTGATTCCGGCCAAGATGAAGTCAAAGTATGTTTATCAAAGTTGGTCAAAGGAGACACTTATGAATGTCATGTATTGACCAAATTAGAAATATGAAATTAAAATGAAATGACAAAATAAGAAGATCAAAACATCGAGGCGTTTTCATTTGATGTAACAAAAGTCGACCCGACATAATATTTGATTGGCTATACAAGGATTAGCAGATAAAACTGAGCGACAAGCATAGACTACCAAATCTTGAATAAATTAAGAGCAAAAAATATTGTATTAGCATAATGTATGGTCTCGTATGACTAATAGTTGCTTAATATTTCATAACGTAATACAAGATGCCATTAAATCTGGACGAATTACCTTTGATTCTAAAAAGAAGATGGCGGTGGATGAGAATCCTTTCCTACAGAGTTGACACTGATATCGTCATTCCTGAGTTCAAAAAGTAGAATTCACCAAAGTTCAGGCTGGGGATATGAAGAAGAGAAGGAACCATGTCCTAGTGTTTTTGAGGGACTGAAAGGGAAAGGTATTGATAAAGAAGATGAGCATTTATGCGCTAGATGTCAAAAAGAAATTGTTGATGTTACAAAAGAAGTAAAAGTAAATAGACTTCCATTACATCAAGGTAAGCCACAAAAGTTCAAGGGACAAGTAAGGCCAATTCCAGGGAGATCATATGGTTATACTCAAAGACATTTGGGAGATCACCAAGTCCTCTACAAAATTTCAAAATGTTCAGGCCATAGCCACATCGCCCAAATGTATGGCATTCATACAATCCTTAAGGCAGGGAAAGTAATCTCATTTAATGAGATGACAAGAACAAAACTGAGGCGATATCAAAGGAATAATAGATGAATGATAAGGTAACAGCACGGTATAAGATAGCATAAGCAACTAGACCATGTTCGAGTGGGGATTCAAGACGTTTTAGAAGCCAAAACATGTAATGGCTTGAAAGAGTCATTGAAAGAAGTACAGAATGTGTTTGACGACTACTTAATGAGGAGAGAGAAGATTTTTTGTGTTTTCGAGGTAAAATATATGGTTAAAAACTGGAGAGAGAAAATTTGTGTGATTAAAAAGTGGTTTGGGAAATTGTGTAGTTTAAATTGTACTTTAATGAGCTCGTTAATGAGCTAGCCGAACACACGCATAATCAAGTAAGTATGTTTGGAAATCAAAATTTGGTCATAGACAGAAAGACGGGCAATCAGCTAACATCCAACTTAGCACTTTATCTCCAAACATGGCCAGTAATTATCAGTGTTTAGAAAATTGAAAACTTGTTTGAACCGGAAAAGGCAACGGGTCTAGGGTCAGAAGGTCCGAACCTGGTCAAATCGGGGTCGAAGCGGTATCAATTAAAAAATTAAAAATTATTCCAAAAATCACAAAATTTGTAAAAAATAAATTATTTTACAAATAAACCAACATTTAATCATTTCAAAAATAAAACCATACACAAAAATAGCTTAAAACTATAATAATAAAAAAAGAACTCGAAAATCGGGTTTTAAAACAGGTCGGTTCCCAGTTTTCCCAGTTGAACCAGCCGAAAATCGGGTTTTTTGATTGATTTTTTTGGGGGTTTTTAGGACAGGCCGGACCGATTTTTCGACCAGTTCCCAATTTTTCCGGTCGAACCAGTCGGTCCGGTCCAATTTTCTAAACATTGGTAATTATGTGTTAGCCAACGAGTTTCAGAACGAACAGAGCAATGAAACAACCTTTGAAGATTCAGAAGAAGCAACATCGACGTTGGAACTCGAAGGTAATACTCTTATTGACGTAATCCCACCAAGTGAGGAAACACATAATTCGGATGATGATGATGGGATGGGATGACCGATATAGAAGAGGAATTAGACTTCAAAACAAAATGCAGAAAAATTGGAGTGTCTCGTGAAAAACTTCTCAAGCAAATGTACTAGGAAGGCAATCCAGCAGTAGGTTTATTGGGGAATCATCTGGACGATCGTTCGATTATTTGATTTTATATGGGACACCAAGAGGAAGAAGAGGGTACCTCACTGTAATACCACTTTTTCATTTTACGTGCTTTCTTGAATTTCATGTAATTTTTTTGTTAATGTCATTATGAATTATTTAACTGTAATTATAATTGTTAATGTGTCAATTAGAATATTTATAACTTGTCTATATGCAATTCTATGTGTTATCATGAGGTTTATCTAGATAGGGAGAAGAAGGTGAAATTAGTGTTTGATCGTCACAATTATTCGGAGGAGAAAAAAAATGAAATTAGAAGTGATAGAGTTCATAGACTATGCCATCATTTGGTGGGATTAATTGGTGACGGGTAGGAGGGGGATTATGAGAGGCTTGTGGAAACTTGGGATGAGTTGAAGGAGATTACGAGGAAGATTTTTATTCCTAATCACTACCATATGGACATCTACCAAAGACTACATGGTTTTTCTCGAGGTTCTAGGAGTGTATAGGATTACCATAAAGATATGTAGATCGCTACGATTGGGGACAATGTTGTGGAGGATAGAGAGACTACAATGGCTAGGTTTTTTAGTGGGTTGAATAGAGATAAGCCAATGTAATTGAGCTACAACACTACATGGAGGGTCATGGTGCACATAGCAATGAAGGTTGAAAGACAATTTAAGTGAAAGGGGGTAGGAAGGCGATCTCTAGGCTCTTATCATAGTTCACAACCAAAAAGTAATGTTAATGAAGATCATGTCCCGAAAAGGAGGATGGAACCAACACCTAAATGTATAAATACTACTTGTCTACCCCTGCGATGCACATAATATATAATTTTTAAATCATAATTTTGAAAATATCTAGATTATACAATCAAATCAAATAAAAAACATAATTCAAATAAAATTTCAATACAAAATTTTATTGAATTTGAAACTTTAAAAAAGACAAAACTAATTAAAATAAAATATGCTACATGTACACTAAGTGTACCACACTTCAAAGTTTGGATCTCAATTAATTTTTTAATGTTAAATTTATTTTTACTTTTATTTAAGTTTTTCACCAAAAATTTGCCCACCTTATCACATATTTTCCTTTTAATATATTATAATTTTTAATTAACTTTATTTTTGAATGTTTTGCTTACATATATATTTTATTCGAAATCCAATATATTAATTAATATATTTTATTTTTCCTTTTTTTTAAACATGCCAATATTTGTCAAAATAATGAAATGATTAAATTTTCTACCAATTTATTATTGGTGGCAAAAAGTTAATAGCAAATAATTAATTGTTTTTGTAATATACTTATTGAAGAACCTACCAATTTATTGACATATTAGGAAGTAAAATTTCAATGATTTTATTTATTTATTTTCAAAATATATTAATTCAATTATTTCATTTCTAACTGAACAAAATTATATAGTATGTATGTATTTATTTATTTTAAAATATATTAATCCAAAATTTTCATTTTCAATGTAAAACATTTACGTAGATATGACATTTATTTATGTTTAAATATGCTAATCAAATTTTATCATTTCCTACATAACACAATTAAATAGATATATCACATTTATTTATGTTCAAATACATTAATCCAATTTTTTCATTTCGTACATAACACATTTACATATATATTAAATTTATTTATGTTCAAATATATAAATCTAATTTTTCATTTCCAATGTAACACATTTACACATAATACATATATTACAAATCTTATAAATGTGTAAGGAAAAGATAAAGATAAAGATTTCTAATTCCCAGCCAATTAAGGATAGAAACATAAAATATTTTAAATGTTTGGGATCAGGGAACATTGCTTAACAATGTCCAAATAAACGAGTGATGGTTATTCATCATGGAGAGATTGTGTTTGAGGATGAATATGAGGGAATGCCTAAGTTAAAGGATGCTAGTGATAGTGATGAATTAACATATGCTGCAATAGGTGAAGCTCTTGTTAATAGGCATATTTTTAGTGCTAAGATTAAGGTGAACGAGGTGGATGAAAACAATAAGGTGTATAGAATGGTGATTGATGGGGGAAGTCACACTAACGTTGTCAGTACTATCGTGGTTGAGAAGTTGGGATTACCTATGTGTAGGCTTTCACTCATGAATTATGACAAAGACTAAGCTACCTACAGCTGAAGTTAACGAATGGATTTATGGAGGACATCTTCGGGCAAAGACATTAACGGTGAAGTTGATGAGGTTTTTATATTACTGGCCAAGCATAATGAATGACACGACGGAATATGTAAGGTCTTGTATAACAAATTCCAGAGGTTTCGGTTAGGTCACCCAGCACGCAAAGGAACTAACCCCGATTTATTTTCTTTACTTATTCGAACAATGGGGAATCGACTTCCTAGGGCCCTTCTATATCATGGGGTCAATTAAGATTCCTCGTAGTAGCAATCGAATAATTCACGAAGTGGGTAGAGGCAAGATCACCATGTGTTAATCTCAAAACCAAAGCTAAAATTTTTCGTTTGGAAGTCCATATGCTACTTTAGTTCTTAAACCAACTCTTTAGCTTTATGTTTTGTCATGTTTTCGTGCCCCAATTTTATTTCGTTGACAAGTCGAATTTGCAACAAAAGTTTATACTTATCAAATTTAGCAAACTAAAGTGCTCAATTTAAGGCAACACCTTCTAGGCTAGATCCCCAAAGAGCGGATGACTGAACTTACTAAAACTTGTGATCGATTTAAATTAAAAGGTAGAGAAGTGGACTCCACAAGGCATGACCCCTTTATCATTTAAAACTTGCCATGGATTTATATTTCAAGTTAAGGACATGACCCCTTCACTATGTAAAACTTGTGTTTGATTGAAATTACAAGTTAAGGGCATGCACTCCCAATGACACGACCTCTTGTGACTTATTAAAACTTTTGATTGATTAAAATTAGAAGTTTAGAGAGTGCCCTCCCAAAGGCACGACCACTTCACCGTGTAAAACTTGTGATTAATTAAAATTACAAGTTAGGGAAGTGGCCTCCACAAGGCACGACCCCTTTATCAATCAAAACTTGTGATTGATTCAATTTCAAGTTAAAAGCGTGATTGATAAGTTTATTTATACACTTATTTACATGCTAAAAGTATGATATATCGTTGTTGTTTTACAATAGAGGCTATTATTTAGTTTTTAATTTTTTATATTTCAATTAATAGTCTCAAAGTCGAGCAAATGAAGCAAATAAGGAGAAATTGGATGATAAGATGCAAGTATAAACATGGGAAATGCATAAAGTCAATTGAGGCAAAGAAGAGCTAATTGCAAGAAATCAGAAGTTCGTGACTAAATTAATGCAATTAAAGAATGAGGACTCAGTTGCAAAAGTTGAAAGATGGAAATTGCACAAAAAGCGTATAACCACACGATCATTGTCTTTACAACCGTGGAGTCGCGTCATCATCTTTGAAATAAATAGAATCGAAATCAAGTCTACATGCAGTCGCACCACTTTGGCAAGCGCGATCTCGTGTCTTTCCAATTGGGCCGTGTACATCATATAATATCATACCAAAATACTGTCAAACATTGAGGGGACCAGTTGACATGGGGTGAATTACTAACTAAGTGATATATGTAAAAACATTGCACTATGAAAACTAGTTAACTAAGGCAAATAGATAACAACATAAAAACTAGGATAAAAACTAATTAACCTAAGTAAAGTAATGACAACATAAACTCGGTAATTAAAATGAGTTACTTAACATAAGACAAGGTAAATTTGGTTTTCTTAACTACAGTAATTCCTTATTTTAAAAATCAATTAGTGTTAGTTAATCAATTAACCAAATTATATGGAAAATTAGAAATTCAACCTAACATGTGTAGTAAATTCCAATTACAACTCAAATATTAACAAACATTAAGAAACTACATAAGTATAATACAATATTCATAATCATAAATACCTAAACATAAATAACATTAAATGACTAAGTGAAGTTCAACTAATTAACAATCTCAACAAACTAAAATTAAACCATAAGCCCCTGTTTGGATCTGATTATAATCAGTTTCTGGGTCGCGAAGTTCGAGGTAGATTTAGGGTTAAAAATTGAAGAGAGAGAAGACGTGTGGTTAAAAAGTTGTATTGAAAATTAGAGCGATTATAAACCAAAATAAACTCACATTACCAAACAGAGGCTAATAAAATAACAACGTTTAACAACTAACAAAATAATTTCAACAAGAAGCTAAATAAAAGATTAAAAACAAGATGATAATAAAAAAACTCTCCTTAGTTAACCTCTTGAAATGAAAACTTCAAGATTTCTTCACTTTGAATCAAGTTTCTCCATTATCCATTAATTACTCCAACAACCCAGTACAAAAGCTTTAAATAAACCATAAATGGTATGAAATTTTTAGGTGAAAAGTTAGATAAACAACAATAATAATAACTTCAATAACAGCAATAAGCTTTAAATGAGAGAAAGCAAGTAAAAACACAATAATTTAAGGATTTAATGCATTAAAGAGTAACAATTAAAAAGCAAAATACAATAAATGTGCAAGAAAAATAGAAAGAGGCATGAACAAAACCTATCCCTAATTGAAATTCATGCTTGGGTATTTATAATTTCCATAAAAATCACTCAAAAAGCACTAAAAACATCAAGATTCGCGAAATACAATGTATGGGCCGAACCTGGTAAAGCTGGTTCCGCCCAGCAATTTTTTTCAAAATGAAGGCCGCACGACGATGACTATGGAGCCAAAACCAAGTTCTGGTCATATTCAACGATTGGGCCGCGAGCGCTGCTTGGTTCGAACCAAGCGTTCGCGTGGTTAGGCCTGTGAGTTATTTTTAGCTTAGTCCCTTTTTAATCGTAACGAAGTCCTTGACCTTTCACAGTAGGTCAATTTGGTCCCCAAATTTTCATATTTCTTTCAAATAGGTCATTCTAAAATTGCACTTGAGATCTTTCAACTTCTAAAATTTTTCAATATGGTCCTCCGATTAATTTCATTCTAAAATTGCACTTGTGGTCTTTCATCTTCTAGCAAGTTTCTTATAAATTTCATACTTCACAATTGTTTATGTTTTAGTTGTTGGTTTAAATCAAAGTTCATGCTCAAATTGATTTCTAGTCCCGGTTAAGATTTTTAATCTAGAATACAATTTACTAAATCCTCATGGAAACGATACAGGGGGTCACAATTGTTCGGGATTGTAGTTTAATTTTTTTAGATTATTTTCACTAATTTGGACTTTTTATCGCTTTATTTTTATTTTATTTCTCTTCATTCACTATTCTTTTGTTCTTCTCAGTTTTGTGCACGTGAAGTTCGAGACACGGTGATCTTGAAGAATTGGATCTGAAAATCAAACACACATTACATCTCCGATTGAGAGAAGCAAAAGAAGCATAAAATCAATAATGGGAAGTTATGGCCAATAATAATCAGACAATACAAGGTGATAATGAAGGTAACATGCTTTTAGGCAATTTAATGACCCCGCAAATTGTTCAGGACCAATCAAGTATTGTGTATCCACCATTTGGTCTCTAAAACTTTCAGTTGAAGATGAATGTCATCAGTTTATTTCATAACATACATCTATTTTATAGCAGGCCTGATGAAAATTCGAATACACATGTCTTTGGATTCTTAGACATGTGTCAACAATTCAAATATCAAGGTGTCTCTAACGATGCTATCAAACTTCAGTTATTTCTGTATACATTCCGAGACAGAGCACTAGATTGGTTGGATTCCCATCCCACTGCAAGCATCACAATCTGGAACGATCTGGCTAAAAATTCTTCAAAAAATTCTTCCCATCTATAAAGATTGCGAAGCTCAAGTATGATATATTGGTCTTTCAACAACAGGATGCAGAATCATTTGATGAGACATGTAATAGGTTCAAAAACATGCTTAGGAACTGTTCTCATCGTGGGATCATGATGGGTGTTCAGTTGTAATATTTTTACGCAGACCTACTTCATCAGTTCAAAAGTCTAGTGGATTTATGATCTAACTGTTCGCTATCCACCAAAACTATAGACAAGGCATTGGAGTTATTTGAGAAGATAGTCAATACAAATGCTATGTGCGCATCTGGTAGATCAGTTCAAATGAAGTCAGCTGGGGTCTATAAGGTGGGCAACATTATATCATCATTTGCAAAAATAGACTCATTGGTGAATAAGGTGGAGAACATTGGACAATCGAATCAATCAACAAAGAATGCAAAGATGAGCTGTGAAGAATGTGGAGCAAACCATCCGATTGCAGAATGTCCCATTTTGGCATGCTAAACTAAGAAAGTTGAGTTCATTCAAGGGGGGCAACGTCAAAACAATAATACATATTCTAATATATGCAATTTGGGGTGGTAAAATCACCCTAACTTCTCATGGAGAGACAATCAAAACAGTGCGGAACAACATGTACTTCAATATCAAAATGAAAGAAAAAGCATGCACTTGAAGAAATGTTTGCTAAGTTCATGGAGAAGACTGAGCAATCTATGGGTAAAACAGAGCAATTTATGAGAAGGATAAAAACCACTCTGCAAAATCTCGATCAAGAGATTTGGAAACATGAGTGGATCAGATAGCATAAGTTTTGACAAACAGAGCATAGGGAGCATAGCCCAGGAGTACTGAAATTAATCCAAAGGAGCAGGTATTGGCTATCGAAACTCTAGAGAACGAGGTAGATTTTGTACCAGAGAGAATCAGTTTTGCTCCATGTAACAGAGTGTATGAGCCTCCCACTTCTTTTACCACAAAGATTAAAAGGCTGGACAAAGAAATAAAGGGTATATGCAATTACTACACACCATGGAGTTCAACTTCCTGAGGATCATGTAAAAGAGACAACCGTAGTAAAATAAAAAGAGGTTAAAAAGGAGAAAAATAGGATGAGGCATCTGGAAAATCATCTGATATAAAGGAAGAGGGGCATAAGGTGAAATTAACAATTAAGCCTTATGATCCACCTATCCCATTCTCGTAGAGGTTGAGAAATCATAATGAAGATCACCAGTTCAATGAATTTCTAGAGATGCTAAAAAAACTGGATATCAACATCTCATTCATAGATGCAATTAGGCAAATTTCAAGCAACTTTAAGTTTTTGAAAGGCATGATATCCAAGAAGAGGAAGCTTAAGGAGTTTGAGATAGTATCCTTAACTGAGGAGTGTAGTGCAATCATGCAAAAGAAGTTGCCACCTAAACTTAAGGATCCAGAGAGTTTCTCAATATTTGGCATTATTAGTGATTTAAAATTTAATAAATTTTTATGTGATCTTGGTGCAAGTATAAATTTAATGCCATTATTTGTTTGTATGAAGCTTTGATTGAGAGATCCTAAACACACCTTCCTCATATTGTAGTTCGTCGATCACTCAATTCAACATCCATATGGAGTAATTGAGGATGTTCTGGTAAAATTAGATCAATTCATATTCCTAGCTGACTTTTTGATCCTAGACATGGAGAAAGATAGCAAAATGCCCCTAATTTTAGGCTGATCTTTCCTTGCAGCGGGAAGAGCATTTATCGATATGGAGAAAGGAGAGGTAAGACTTAGGGTAGATGATGAGCAGGTGGCCTTCAATATGACTCAAATGGAAAATCAAGATCCACATCTTGAAAACTGTTTCAAAGTAGAGTTTGGATCACAACATGGTCATGAGGAAAGTTTTGAACATACGGTCAAAGAAAAGCAAAGGACAATGCATCAACATCTTGTTTCATGCCACCTTGAGGAATTCTGCCAAAAACTGAGCTTAATACTATAAATTGAGTGCTTTGCTTATTGGGGCAACGCAAATCTCAAACCCTTTTATTTACTATTTTTCTAATTTTTTAATTGATTTGCATTAAGGGTTAGGATTGCATGCAATTCATTATTTGCACTCTTAACATTAATTGAATATGATTCATATTTGTTTGTTTAGTTCATAGCACATCATCACGATCACTATCATGATTCACTAGTTTAGGATAGGAAAACATCTGCTCAGACACTCCCACGACTGTTGGCTATATCTAAGCCGCGATCGTGGGATGTGATTAAAATTTTTCAGAAGCTATAGGAAATACCACGCGGTCGTGCGATTTTTTTGCGCAATCTGGGAGTTATTAATTATTGGCTTGCAATCTTCCAAATTCATTACACTACATGCATTATTCTCTACTCAACTCGCTTGTGTGAAAGTATTTTCTTTCGCCACTTAAAAATCAATTCAAATGTATGACTTTTCACATTTTGTTAGATTTTGCATGCAATTGTTGATTTTTCCATATTCTTGTGAATTCCACATTATGGATTGATGGAGATTGGGTTTAGGATAGAAATTGGAGTATTTGAATTGTAATTCTAAGTGAAAATTTTTGGTTTGATTCAAGTGCCCAAATCTTATGATTTCTATTGAAAATCTTCCATGCATGCTAGGTGGATGATAAAATGTTTCTATGAGTTCTTTGAGTTTTTGTAATTCTTTTTGCGTGAGTCTCTCTAGGACATGTCATATATCTTACACATATCATAGAATCATGATTTACACTATTAAACTCGAAATTGACTCCATGGCACTTCATTACACTTCATTGCATGATGTCTCAAGCATCACTGCACCACTT
The DNA here is from genome assembly GCA_963555705.1 of Ligustrum vulgare. NCBI lineage: Eukaryota > Viridiplantae > Streptophyta > Magnoliopsida > Lamiales > Oleaceae > Ligustrum > Ligustrum vulgare. The sequence goes on from OY743182.1 coordinate 26,696,999, forward strand.
CACTAGAAAATTGCTCTATGCCACCTACTTCACCATGTCATTTCCCGACCCTATTGAACTCTGATTTCTCTGAATTTCTAATATATTGTAGACCAAGTAAAATACTCTCATATGCATGTATCTAGAAAATTTTACTTTTTGAGGCGATGTCAAGAGTTGAAAATCAGTGGTCAACCATATTTTAAATTCATTATTTTGCTAGATCATAGTTTGGGGGTGTTTTATTGTTTTGTTACACTTTCTATAGGTTTTTTTCTTGATTATCTCTCATATGCAAGAAATACACCACATTAAAAACACCACAATGCAAACAAGAAAGCAAGGAAAAAGGGTCGGATTATCCAAGCGATATCAAGTAGAATAGGAAAAGCTTCAAGTGATGAGATCACATTGCTAAACCCGAAAAGTACTTGAACCCTCTTCTATGTATTGTGTACATTGAGGGAAATGTATTCTTTTTATTTGGGGACTGGGAATCTAATTCATTCAATGTTTATCACTCATTCATTGCATGAAAACCATCAAAACTCAAGAAATAGGAGTGTAAGCAGGAATAGGAAACACGCACCCTCAAGGCAATAAATTCCTTGCAACTCTTTAAACAATAACTATGTTATGAAGTAGTCGGAGATTCAATTTCACCATTGCATACTACTCCTCTTTGAGTTCATCATCACTACCGTACATGAACTGAGTGTGTTTGTCACTAAATTTAACCATTTTCTTGTATTCATTCATATTCAGTTTGATCATTCCTTCACAATCACATAGCTCATCAAGACATCAAGTAATTCTTGATCATAATCTTCTTCAAACATTCGTTCACAAAATTGTACTATTGTAGTCATAATCACATTATTCTTTGGCCTCCTCTTCTTTTCTTCGCAACCATCTCTAGTACTATTTGCATTTACCTGAATAGACCAAATCGATGCACCATCGTCATCGGTCAATAGCTTCACTTCTCTACTTTCACTGCCTTCACCTTCATATGTCAGCATGGACGAATCATAGTTGTTTGATTTCTCAAAAAATTCCAATAGAAGAGACCATGTAACCACACACTTCTCACTTATTATCTGATTCTGTAAAACAATATTTCAAAAAATATACAAAAAAAAAAAAAAATGAGAATCCCATAAATTATTAATAACTAATAAATAAAAAGATTTGTTAACTCATTAAAAAATTAGAAACTTGAGGGATCAAAAACTTGTCTTCAACTGGGGATGTGCAATAAAAGGCAAGTAATTGCTACTACTATAATTGAGGCTCAAGATTTGGGGTGTATCTGCAGGAGTGGGTGCAAGAAGGTATATTGGAGAGTTGACAAGGTCAAAAAAGGCATGTGTCGTAAAGTATTTTCGATAGCTAAGCCTCTTCTTTAACTTTCTGTAAAAGGGAACTTCACTAGACCTCTAAATAGGGCTTCCCGTGAGCCCAGTGTGGCAGTGCTCTTGGCTTGGCAATTGATCATCTTCTTGGACATTGTTGATGATGGGGTTTTCAAATTCCCTTTTGCAAGCCCCAACAATTGGGGAACCGTTTGTTATATCCATTAAAGCTTATCAATCTTGTTGGAATAAAAAGTGACATCGTATATGACTTTTTAATAACAGAAAATTGTGTTATTTTTTAATGTGTATTAATTTTTATTCCAAAAAACTCACAATGTGTCTCACTTTTAGGTCTATTCTAAAAAGTTGCAAAAGTTTATAGTTTCAAATTGTAAAAATGTATTTAATCTAATTATTTATGAAAATAGTATTAATCTAAATATTTTTAGAAATGAAGTATTTGATCTAATTTTCACATTTTAGTAGTGTATTTGTCTAAATATCCCATAATTTTTTGTTTAAGTAATAACATAGCATAGGTGAGAGGTCCCAAGTTAATAGTAACTATGGATGGATCATCTCCGTGTGCAAATGATGTTTAAAAGAGAGGAAAAATCTACATGCACCTTTGTTCGGAAAAGATGTTTTTAAATATGTTTTTAACAACACAATTCTCCAAATCACTTTTTAACCATATACATGTTTTCTTTTTCCACTTTTCAGTAACATATTTTACCTATAAATAAAAAATAAAAAAACATGGTTTTAAATACAAAACTTTTAACAAAGACTTGCAACCAAGCAATAAGAAGATAATGCAATTTTCACAATAGCAAGTTGACGCTGTAATATTATATTACAAAAATTCTTCTTTCATGAAGTACAAATTATCGAGGTAAACAACACGAAGAAGAAAGAAAACAACATTAAGCTCTACAAAATGACATTTGAATACCTATAGTAGCTCCTCAAATCTTTCTTGATTTTCAGGACAAATGCTTGATATGGAGGTTTGTTGGCACATAATTTTGACTTTCAAAAGTATAATACTAGTGTTGCTTAGCTTCATGCTACATGACAGGATTTACTTCCCGAATTCGTCCAAGTCACGACCTTCAGATGGGCGGCAATGAGAACATGCTTACAGTGGAACTTCCACTACGGATTTCCCTGAGAGTCCGTAAGGCTGACATAGTAAGCCTCATGTACATGTTTTCCATGTTTTCAATTGCTGAAAGTTCTTCAGGGACTCTAAGAAGTTTTTCTGAATCCTCAGTCACAGCCCAGTCACTGCAACCTTGTTTCTGACAATTCTCTTCTGGTGGGGTCAATTGCTCGTGCCACGAGAAGATGCTGTAAAGCATCATCTCACACTCCTTCACTAGATTATTTAGAACTTCAGTTCTAAAGAATGGCTCATGCAGAACCTTTTGTATGAAAGGTAGTCGCATGAGTTCTCCACTTCGCTTGTCGTATTTTTTCAAGATCTTCACTAGTCCTGCCAGAAAAGCAATAAAAAGTTCAGAAATTATGATCCCTGACTTCCAAACATGTGTATATCAGATCCCAGAAGAAGTTCTGCTCAAATGGAATCAGTGACTAATCATGGGAACACTACCCACGACAAAATGAAAACAGTTTTTGTACCAACAATTTCTAACTATCGCCAATTTCAGAACTCAATCCTCATCAGCAATTTTCTCCCTAGATTCCACTAAGTGCAATCATGAATAGGATATGTACCACAATGGAAGTTTACCCTAAGATTACTATCACATTAATATTTACTACGTGAATAAACATATTTGATTAGCTTGCACATCTTAAGGATGTCTTACACTGCATTGACTATGTAGTTCCTCCAGATTCTCCACACACTTCTGAGGAATTACAGGTTATCACTTATACAATTGCCAAGCAAGACTAGCTAAGTTGAATGGACGTCTTTGCTCAAAATCGAAGAAACTGGATTACAAAGCAGTAAAGGGAATATTGAGAAGGAAAAGAAAAGAGAAATACGCAGAGATTTCTCTCACTACCTCACCATCATAAAAGAAAATTGTCCATCTATATCTCTTTCACTTGCGCACTTCACAACACTCCTTTCACCTCCCTTTCCATGTCTATCTCATTCTTGACAAATACATTATAGAAGTTGTGCTATCAATTTTCCCCATTTAACATAATGGTTATCTGGATTAAATATTGGTTAGCAGAAACAAAATGTAAAGAAGCATAAAAGTATTATATATATATATATATATACATGGATTTTTTTATCAGCATTCTTCAACATGGGGTTTCTTCTCCATTTTTGGATATGATTTGTTTATTCAAATAGAAAGGGTTGTCCCAGTACACAGGGAAAAGGAAGTATAATCAGGGACTCAATCATGAACCAAAACTATCAATGAAGTCCATCCATGTATCTAAAAGTGAATGAATGGATTGCCTACTCCAATAAAAGAAAATAAAATATTAAAAAGCTCAAGAAAATGTTGTTCTATTCAATAAAAACAAGACATTTTACATGTTTTAAAACGGTCCCAATATAATCTGGAAATATGTTTATTCTTCTCCATCCGACTGATCTCAGTCAAAAGACAACTTCAGCCGTAGCTGAAACTCGTACCACTCAGTAACGAAGCCTCTCTTCTAGTTTGGTTGGAAAAAGACAATCTTCTAATCTTAAATACGTACGCTCAAGTCAAGTAATATCCCTATCAAATTAGGATCAGATTAAGAGGTAAAATGATGCGGTAACCATGGACAGATAGATAACAAAAACTCTCATATTTTACCTGCTAACATGAAAATTCTCAGCCATAACAACCATCCACTTAACATTACATAAGCAAGCCATTTACAAATATTAATTAAAGCATAATAAGAGGCAGGAACCTGTATAGTTTAGAGCACTGTAATTTTCCAACAGAATCATCTCTCCATGAAAATCTACTATCTTTCTTCCAATTTTCATCAGCTCTACCTCTGAATCCCTAGATTCTGCAACCTCTTCTTTTAGCATCTGTATTCAACCGAAATTCGAATAGTAAGAAATGTTTTCATCAGTACAGTACAGTAGAGTACACACCTCGAGTCATTTACAAAATACAGATTCCATTAAAATACCATGCAATATATTCTCTCTGTTATATCTCCTACTTTCTTGTATTTCTCTATAAACATTTTCTTTCCTTTTCTTTCTCCTTTCTCTTGGTGCAGTTTACTGATTCCTAAAATGCATAATCTACCCAAAACCAACAGAAATAATGACAACAAAATTGTAAAAAAAAAATTAATACTCATAAAATATAAAATAATAAAGAAGAAAGATAGTAATACCTTTAATCTAATAATGTAAATTTCTTCTTTATCGACGAAGAACCTATTAAATTTCTCGATCTCCTTTTCCAAAAGCTCTAGAAAATCAATTACTTCCTTTGTCACTTCATCCCCATCATCACCATCTCTGCACCCAGAATCTCCGACTTCCTTTTCATCATCACTCAATCTGGGCCGTTTGTTTGGTTTCCAATTAGTATAAATGTCACTGTTTTCTTGATTTTTGCACGACCCTTGTTTGGGATAAATCAATTTGAGCTGTTTCTTCAAATCTTTATACGATAAGAATTCTTCTTGCCAATCTGGCAATGTTTCATTTATCTGATTGCACAAAATCTTCCAAAACTTCATGCTCCCTCACACAACCTACAAAAACAGTCAAATTTGGAGGGGGAAAATCGAAACTGCTGAAGATGGAGAACAGGAGAGATGGATATTTTGGGTTATATATATAGGATTTTGATGTACATGTATCATGTATGTATATGTATACATGTGAATAGGTGGATTTTTAGAGAATATTCGATGGCTTGACGAAGTAATGGACAATGGCATATGGGAATATCCACAGAGCATATATTTCGGAGAAGTTATTATTCCCCTTGGTTTGACCGTGAAGTTTTGAGGTTGTTACTTGTTGGTTTCAGTTAGCCCTGTTTTAGCCCCCTTTTTTTCAAATTTTTTTTAAAAAAAAAAAAGGAAAAAGAAAAAAGAACTATTATAAATATTTAATCTCAATCATTCATTCTTAGTCAAGTCTATAATATTTAATCTTTTAAACAATTTTAAATCACACATTCTTCAAAAAATCACAAAAACTCTACACCAAACAAGGGCTTAATTTTTGTTCAGTAAAATTTACTTTGCAGCTACATTCTAAAGCACATAATCGAGATTCTAGGTTTTACGAGTTTAAGCGATCAAAAAGTGGAAAGCGTGGTAAGTTACTAAGTTGTAAGAGAAAATTTCTCGCCTATGCGTCAATTAAGCGAGACATGCGAGTTTTTAGAACAAGACACTTAATTATTATGATGATTAACGCTGTAACGATTTTTACATTCTCTCCATTTCTCAAAATTTCTCAATCTTCATTCCCACGATATATAGAATCCATTTTTATCTTGTTTGTCCAAAATGATTTTTAGAAAATCATTCCAAAAAGATCTTTAATATTATGATATGTATATGCATTTGTGCCGCACTTATATGTAGATGTGACAAACGGGCATAGTCGCTCATCGCTCGACGTCTCAAAAAATATATAATATGAGTGTCAAATCGAATATCTCAATCAAAAGTTTAATACAAACTAACAAGTGATAGAAAACTGTAACCATATTGTCCAAAAATCGTCTCAAAGATCAAATGTAATTTTTTTTTAATATTTTTTACTTTTCCCCAATATCTCATTCATCTCTATCATTTAAATTCTATAATACTATCTATAAATTATTTTTTGTATTATTTATTATTCATTTGATAGTTGTTCTATTATTTTCAAGACGAAAAAAATATGTAATATGGATGTCAAATCGAAAATCTCAACTAGAAGTTTAATATAATATAACAAGCGAGATCAAACTCCAAATACGTTTTCCGTAAAATAGTCTCAAATATCGAATATAAAAGTTTTTACTTTATGTTGTTTTACTTTTCCTCAATATCCCATTCATTTTAAATTATATCATCTAAGTAATATATATAAACTACTTTTGGTAGTAATTGTTATTCTTTTGATAATAATTGTATTATTTTGAAGTTGAGAAAAATATGTAATATGGATGTCAAATCGAAAATCTCAACTAGAAGTTTAATATAATATAACAAGCGAGATCAAACTCCAAATATATTTTCCGTAAAATAGTCTCAATTATCGAATATAAAAGTTTTTACTTTATGTTGTTTTACTTTTCCTCAATATCCCATTCATTTTAAATTATATCATCTAAATAATATATATAAACTACTTTTTGTAGTAATTATTATTCGTTTGATAATAATTGTATTATTTTGAAGTTGAGAGTGTAATATAGGTATCAAATTGAAGATCTCAATGAGAAATTTAATACATGATAATAAGCGAGGCCAACTTTAAACACTTTGTCCGAAAAAATGTTTCAAATATCAAATGTAAAAGTTTATTTTATATATATATATTTTTTTACTTTTCCTCAATATCTCATTTAATTTAAATTATATCATTTATGTTATACAAGACTCAGTATTCAAAAAACCTGAAATCGGTTTGACCCAAAAAAATGCAACAGGTCAAGGGTCAGAATGTCGTACCGAGGTCAAACCGGTTTTAATGAAAAAATTAATAATTATTTCAAAGATCACAAAATTTTATAAAAAAATTAATGAAAAAATTAATAATTATTTCAAAAATCACAAAATTTTATAAAAAAATGATGATGATGATGTTCTTTAGTTTCAAAATTATCAATTCAAAATAAATATAGATTTATAATTGTTAATTTTATTTATTTATTTATTATATTATATTTTTTTAAGAAAAAAATATTTAACATATAAAAAAAGGATAAAATTAACTTATTTAGAAGAAGAAACTTCAACAAACAAACTGATGTGATCCAAAGTAAGAGCTCCAAGGAGAAGTTGAGCTATCGACAATACAGCAGTGATCTACGTGGAAAACGGACCAAGTTTCATGTTGGAGTCGAGTCGGGAAGGCGAATGGATCAAGCTGAATCAAAAGGATGAAGTTCGAGGACCAGAACTATAATTACGGCCGTAAGGAAGGAAGCTCACGGCTATAACTATGTCTTCGGTGGAAATGAAGAATTTCAGTGAAAACAAACTTACGGTCGTAAGTCCAGTCATCACGACCGTAACTCTTAAACAGAAGACCACTTACTACCGTAAATGAGTTTTTCACAACCGTAACTTCAATTTTTCGGATTTTCGCGAATTTTAATTGTTTTCCGTTTTTAATTATTTATTTCCATATGTTGAACCCTTATTATGACTAGGGCTAGGTTTGAGGTGTTTTTGACTATATATTATGTTCTGTTTTTCATTAATGAGGGATAATTTTGATATTATTGAATGAAAATTAAGAGTTTTTCTCTTTGAAAGGCTGAAGATTCCCTTTTGCGTTCTTCAAAAACAATTGTGAACTTATCAAATATTTGTGTTGTTCCAATCAAAAACTTATCAAGGAAGTTGACTCCCTTATGGCGTTTCGAAAACTTTGGTTCTTCAGTATGCATAATCGAGTTATCACGTCGTGATTGTTGGATCAAGGTCCTATCATCAATCTATCTTTTAATTCCGTTGTTTTCTTCCTTTTTTTTTCTTGTATTTGACTGAATTTAGATCTTTCCTATCATTTGTGTTTTATTTCGCGTTCTTCGTCGCGTTTCCCGAGTGAGATCGCATAAGGTGGTATCAAAGTTTGGAGCTAGATTCAGTTCTTAGTATTTCTTGATACTTTCTTGATTTTCTTGAGTCTTCGTGTTCTTCATGCCAATAAAAAAAATTCATTATTTAATTCATACAAAAATCCAACAAAAATTCAATCTTATTTATTTTAGTTAATTTTTATCCAAATTCAATTTCATTTGTTTCGCTACACTTGTAGTTGAATTTTCGAGTAAAAAAAAATTCGAAAATTCAATATTTTTTCCAAATATTTCGAATTTTATCAATTTTCAAATTTTCTTTTTCTTATTCGTGTCTTATCTTGCCCTACTCTTAATTGAGTTCTTGGATCGTGTTCTTGGAGTTCTTGAATGGGGATTGAGTGTGATACACCAGTGAAAATAAACGCGTGAGGATATTTTAATTGTTTCCTTGATCACTAATAATGTCGGCAGTCGGGGATCATCTTCTTCATCAGTTGGTGACTTCAAAAGATTGGACAGGAGGGAGCCTGCAGCCTCATCAATGAGCCACAACAAATAGCCAAAAGGTATGATGGTGTAAAACTGATGATACAGGAGCAACTTGAGAGGTTGATGATTAGAATAGATAGAAATGAAGAGAATATCGCTCAATGGTGAAGGAAGCGAACTCATACAAGTCCTAGGGTTATAAAAGGTGGTGGGAGCAGAGGAGGGGAAACAATCATAGGTTGGATATGGGTACGATGACGAAAGGGTTAATAGTGGACGTGAGAGTGTTTATTCATCAACAGCGAGTGTGGGAAGGAGTGAAAGGAGAGACATGCGTGAAAGAGGTCATAGAAGGAGGCATGAGAATAGGAATGAAGTGAATGGTAACCTAAAAAGTATAAAAATGACCATACCACATTTTCATGGGAGGAGTGACCCGGAAACTTATTTGGATTGAGAAAAGAAGGTGGAGTTGATTTTTGAATGTCACAATTATTCGGAGGAAAAGAAGATTAGATTGGTGGTAGTGGAATTCACCGAGTATGCAATTAATTGGTGGGATCAATTGGTGAATGGTAGAAGGAGGAATGGTGAGAGGTCGGTGGACACATGGAGAGAGATAAAAGCCATAATGAGAAAGAGGTTCGTCCCAAGTCACTACCATAGGGATATCTACCAACGGTTGCAGAGTCTTACACAGGGGTCTATGAGTGTAGAGGAGTACCACAAAAAAATGGAAGTAGCTATGATAAGAGCTAACATTAAGGAGGACCGAGAGGCAACTATGGCTAGATTCTTGAGTGGGCTAAACTGGGATATTGCTAATGTGGTCGAGTTGCAGCACTAAGTGGAGTTGGAGGACATGATGCATATGACAACGAAGGTGGAAAGACAATTAAAGCAAAAAGGTGCAGCAAAGCACACTCGTCGGGGACTTATTATACTTCAAAACCAAAGAGAGATCACAACGATGAATATGTCCCGAAAGGGAGGGAGGAACCTACAAAAAAGGTAAAAATATTTCTGAATCTCAACCTACTAAAGATAGGAATATCAAGTGGTTTAAGTGTTTGGGTTCGGGTAATATTGCATCTCAATGCCCAAATAAACTAGCGATGATTTTACGTGATAATGGGGATATTAGTTCGGAGAATGAGTTTAAAGGGATGCCTAGATTACAAGATATTGGGGCTAGTAGTAATGATGAGGAAGGGCTAATTTATGATGTGAAGGGATCACTTGTCAATAGGCGCGTCCTAAGTTCTAGAGCTAAAGTGGATGAAATTGATTAACAAAGGGATAACCTTTTTCACATTAGGTGTCTGGTGGGAAAAAAAGTTTGCGGGATAGTGATTGATGGGAAAGTTGTACTAATGTGATTAGTACAAAGTTGGTGGAGAAATTGGGATTTTCGAAGGTGAAACACCCTAACCCCTACAAATTGCAATGGTTAACCGAGTCGGGGGAACTTAAAGTGAACAGGCAGGTTAATATCAAATTTACCATTGGGGGTTATAGAGATGAGGTTGTTTGTGATGTGGTACCTACGCATATTGGGTATATATTGTTGGGGAGGCCTTGGTAACATGAAAAGAGAGTATTACATGATGGTTTTAAAAATCAGCATTCATTTGTGAAGGGCGGGAAGAAAATAACTCTTGTTCCTTTATCTCCTGAGAAAGTTCGAGAAGGTAAATTGAAAATAAAAAAAGTTGGAGGGGAAAGATAAGAGTGTTGAGGTCACGACCTCAGAAAAAAATGAGAGGGCGTGAAAATTGAAAATAAGAGTGTTGAGACCACGACCTCAGAAAAAGGAGAGTATGAGAGTCCACCCACAAAATGAACTTTTTTGCACAGAGGTTGATGTATAAGGATCCATGCCTTGAACTTAACCATTCTAACAAATATCTCCCCAGTTATACAAAATTTGTTTTACAGGTACCCAAATCAAGTTCCAAAATTAAAGTTGGGTCTGAATGTAACAACAAGAAGATACAGCCCCGAAAGTCCAAGGAATGTATAAAGCACAAGCATGAACATCAAACCCACAGAAGCAAGTATAGGCATGAACCAAGAGCCAACAAACACCGGAGTTACAAGAGGATTGGGCAAGTTGCAGATTCGAGGTCGAATCCTTTCAAGAGAGGAGGGATGATGTGATCCAAAGTAGGAGCTCCAAGGAGAAGTTAAGTTATTGGCGATACAGCAGTGATCTATGTGGAAAACAGACCAAGTTTCATGTTGGAGTCGAGCCGGGAAGGCAAATGGATCAAGCTGAATCAAATGGGCGAAGTTCGAGGACCAGAACTATAATTACGGCCGTAAGGAAGGAAACTCATGGCCATAACTATGTCTCGGGTGGAAATGAAGAATTTCAGTGAAAACAAACTTACATCCGTAAATTCAGTCGTCACAACCGTAACTCTTAAACAAAAGACCACTTACTACCGTAAATGAGTTCTTCACTGTCGTAACTTCAATTTTCCGGATTTTCACGAATTTTAATTGTTTTCTGTTTTTAATTATTTATTTCCATATGTTGAACCCTACTAGTGGATAGGACTAGGTTTTAGGTGTTTTTGACTATATTATATTTTGTTTTTCATTATTGAGGGATAACTTTGATATTATTGAATGAAAATTGAGTTTTTCTCTTTGAAAGGTTGAGGATTCTCTTTTGTGTTCTTCAAGAACAATTCTGAACTTATCAAATATTTTTGAGAATATTTGAAGCTTCCAATTGAAACTTATCAAGGAAGTTGACATCCCTTGTGGCGTTTCGAAAACTTTGGTTCTTCAGTCCACATCGTCGAGTTATCGCGTTGTGATTGTTGGGTCAATGTCCTATCATCAATCTATCTTTTAATTTCATTGTTTTCTTGTGTTTGACTGAATTTAGATATTTCCTATCGTTTGTGTTTTATTCCGTGTTTCTCGTGTGGGATCGCATCACAAACAAATAACAAATAAAAATAGTTTTTTGAAAAGAGAAAAAAAATTAAAAAGAAGAAGAAAAATTCTATAAAGATCAGAATTTCCTAATTTTGATTAGGTTTTGTACATATTGCATTTTCTATTTTGATTAATTTTGTATTTTTTAAAGTCTTGAATTCCATAATATTTTGTATTCGAATGTTATTGTACTATATTTTCATTTGGCATGATTGTATAATTAACATACTTTCATAAATTTTGATCAAAATTACTATCACAAATATATTCTCCTGCATTGCACAGGTGAAAAAGACTAGTTATTACATAATAAATTATATTATACACATTTCATCTTTACATTCTAATTTCTACACACAAATATTTTCACTTGTCCAATACACGGGAATATATTTGTGATCGCGATTTCCATCAAAATTTATTGCATTTTTCTATTTTGCATAGATTTTCAGATTTAGAAAGTCATTTTAGACGGGAAACTATATGCGTGTTATTCTTGGCATGGACTCTGTTATATTTTTTTGTATTTAATTTTATCTCCAAATGAGTAAATATTACTTTATTTGTAAAATTATTTTTTTTAAGAAAATTTTGTGATATTTGAAATAATTAATAATTTTTTGATTAAAACTGGTTCGACCCATTCCGACCTTCTTTTGACATGTTGCCTTTTTCGGGTCGAAACAATTTCAGGTTTTCTGAATAATGGGTATTATATAATTTAAAATGAATGAGATATTAAGGAAAAGTAAAAAATATAAAGTAAAAACTTTTACGTTTGTTCTTTGAGACAGTTTTACAAACAAAGTATTTATAATTTTCTCTCACTTGTAATCTTATATTAAACTTCTTTTTGAGATCTTCAATTTGACACCTATATTAGATATTTCTCGACTTCAAAATAATAGAATAATTATCAAAAAAAAAAAATTATTACAAAAAGTAGTTTATAGATAGAATTATAAAACTTAAATGATATAATTTAAAATGAATGAGATATTGAGGGAAAAATTACATTTGATATTTGAGACGATTTTACGGACAATACTTATACAGTTTTCTCTCATTTGTTAGCTTGTATTAAACTTCTCATTGAGATTTTCGATTTGACACTCATATTACATATTTTTGGATTTCAATATAATACAATAATTATTAAAAGATTAATAACTATTACAAAACCAACAAAAAAATAGTTTATACATTAAAATAAATTAAAATCTTGATGTCATTGTCATCAATAGCATAGCACAGATTCTAATGTCATTAATAACATGTGTACCATAATAATTGTTAAAATATTTATTACATTATTTTTTTATTTTATGGATTTCCATATTTAAAAAGTCATTTTGGGCGGGAAACTAAATGATATTTTTTACATGGACTCTGTATATATATATATATATATATATATATATATATATATATATATATATATATATATATATATATATAGATTTTAATTTGCATACCATAAGTCTATAATCACATTCACACTTCTTCTTAGGGATAGCAAAAAAATCCGTTTCGACTAGAACCCAATGGAGCCTCGACCCTAATGGGACGGAAAGAAACCACCCCATGGGTCGATAGGGTGGCTTTAGGTTTGATATCAATTACCCGAAATGGGTTTGAGGCAGGGCGGGTTTTGGTTGACCTGCCCCTCATACTTATTTACATTAAAAAAAACTAATTCAAAAAATGCAAACAACACACTTTCAATATACAATTTTTTTGCTTATGATAACATCTTTGATTCTGTGATGAAATTGGGTGCTTGATTCTTTTTTACTTTTACTTCTTTTGAGTGGAAAAAAGTTCAAAAACTTGAAGAAAACTATGTTAAATAATAATAATAATAATAATAATAATAATAATAATAATAATAATAATAATAATAATAATAATAATAATAATAATAATAGGGTCTAGGAGGGGAGGGGTGGGGCGGGGCTAGGTTGCCCCGTTTTGATTTAACGGGTAATGGGACGAGTATGATTTTGATAATTTTCTCATGGGGTGGGGTACCCCCGCCCCCATTGCCATCTCTACTTCTTCTCTTCAAGTTCCATTTTCAACATATAAAGAATGGATCCTGTCAATTCTCGTCCTGAGTGTCGATTTGTTGAGGAATTATTCAATGGGGAAATTGGAGATCAACCTCACAATCTCACTTTAACGAAGAATTTTCCGGTCTCAACAACATTCTCATTCTAGAAAATATTGATGAGGTCGGTAGTCATCCAATTGATTTGGATGACATTGAAGAAGATGTTGAAATCTTAAAAAATGTGCTGATCAATATTCTCAAAAGAGGGAAACGAAAAGGTAAGAAAGTTGCAAAGTGTTGCTAACATTTTAAATTTGTCTCAATTGGGCATACAACTGACGTAAACCAAGAGTTTAAAGCAGTGTGCAAATATTGTGCACAATTTTTAGCACGATAAAAGGGTATAGGTACTACCCACCTCAATCTTTACTATCGCAAATGTGTGAACAAACATGGTCATGTTGAAGCAAACTAATCTCAACTTCAATTTGGTATGTACGGTAGTGGACTACCAATACTTATGTAATGGCCCGAGTTCTAAAAACTCGGAACGCCACTACTTTCTTTTAAACTCATTTTCTAAATAACAATTTAGCGGAAAATAACTGGATATTTAAACTTCACATGAACTATTATTAAAATTCTCCAACAAAATAAATTCAAGTTTTTCAACAATTAGTTAAACAGAAAATTCAAATTAACGTGAAACTATAAAGTTGAACTTTGAAATGAAACATTTATTTAATTCCTTTCCCCTCATGTCCATCACTCGCCACCGCTTCCGAAGTCTGCAAAAGTTGTTAATAACGGGGTGAGTATTTCAAAGAAATACTCAGTAAATTCATAGCAAAATAATTCACTTACTCCATGAATTGCACATAAACATGTAATCATGCTAAACATATCTTTTACATAATATCATAACATAATAACACATAAGTGCAGAAAATAGTCTCGTCTTTTCTTCTTTCAACATGCAAATATGCATGGAAGTTATAACGCTTATAACATTTCTTCTTTTTCTTTGTTCAATTTCATGAACATAACTTCTCCATACGCCATTTTCGGGAGAGTCTAGGTCCATCTTATCCCTCATGACTAATTACATGATCATAACACCACTTTTCTCATAACATCAAATATGATTTACATAATTTCATATTCATATGCAAATCTTAGCTAAAAAATTATTAGGTATGAATCTACCTCAAATTCTAATGAGTTTGAGTCGAGTAGGGAAACTTCAAATCTCTAACTTCCCGTTCGTGTCGTCTAGTCAAAGAAAATAATTTTGAATTAGTAATTTTGAGAAATTGAGTGTTTAAAATAAAAATATAAAATAAAAGATTGGGGATTAATCTAAAATTTTAAAGAATTGGGACTTAAATAAAAATTTTCGAAATAACAGGGGACTGACTCGGATATTTCAAAAACTGCAGGGCTTAAATAATAACTTCTTAAATGTAATACCCCGACTAAGAAAGATTAAAAGAAATGATAGGTACTACTCATACCAACAAGGTGCACCTTCTTTTCCGGAAGTCCATCGTTAGAAACTCCAAAGTTAAGCGTGCTTGGCTTGGAGCAATTCTGGGATGGGTGACCTCCTGGGAAGTTTTCTCGGGGAGCGTGCGAGTGAGGACAAAGCATGCTGAAAAGACTCGTGTTGGTACGGTGGGGATAGTATGACGTCATTTAACGGCCGGGATAGCCCGTTAAGTGGGACCCGGGTCGTTACAAATGGTATCAGAGACGGTCGCCAGCCGGAAATCGGGAACTAAGTGCTACGCCATAGGGCGGGAGCCACCTCTAGAATCCCAACGCCTGGCAACAGATCCTCAGATGGATTAAGCGTGACGAGGACGTCGCGAGTCTAACGGGGGGTGATTGTAATACCCCGACTAAGAAAGATTAAAAGAAATGATAGGTACTACTCATACCAACAAGGTGCACCTTCTTTTCCGGAAGTCCATCGTTAGAAACTCCAAAGTTAAGCGTGCTTGGCTTGGAGCAATTCTGGGATGGGTGACCTCCTGGGAAGTTTTCTCGGGGAGCGTGCGAGTGAGGACAAAGCATGCTGAAAAGACTCGTGTTGGTACGGTGGGGACAGTACGACGTCATTTAACGGCCGGGACTGCCCGTTAAGTGGGACCCGGGTCGTTACATTAAAACTTAGGGCTGAAGATTTGAAATGCCATTAAATCAAGGGACTGAAATCGTTAAGTTTTGGAAAATTGGGACTTAGGGGGCAATTTTGTAAAATCAAAACTTAAATAACATATTTCTCATCTCTCTGTTAAACATAGAGAACACAGAGAGATGAGGGTGACGTGCGATGGGCGACTCCACATCGCCCATCTCCGATCCGGCGCCGCTGCAAGCGCTTACCCCGGCGATTGGCCGGCGGTGTCACCGCCTTCACATGGCGGTGATGATGTAGGCGGAGAGGTGGAGAATAGAAGGAGAATTGGGTGGAAATTGTGGTTCGAGACCTCGGCTGGCGGCTAAAAATTGGGGGTTCCATTTTTTAGGTAAATGTCTGATCGAGGTAAGTATTAGCTTTCTTGGCTTATTTTCTTGGTTCTTGAGGTGGTTTGGGAGTTGATGGGGGTGGCTTTGGAGGTTTTTGGAGACTAGCAGTGGCGATTGACGGTGCAGGCGAGGCTGCCATTTGGGATTGTGGAAGTAAGCTTTGTTATGTGGTTGTGTTCGAAATCGATACTGAAGGTTTCGAGCTTCAGGTTGGTGACGGATTTCTAGTGTTGGCGGATTGAAGGCAGCAATTTGTTGGGTTGAGGTAGTGATTTAGGCAGTGGTGTTGAGTTCGAGCTGTAATTTGTATATATAGTTCTGCATTTAGCTATTGAAGTTTGGTTGATGAATTTTTTTGGCTTTGGCTGTGGGGTATATTTGGTGGATTGAAGATTGAGATTGTTGTGAATTGGGAAATGTTTGTGATTGTGTGTCATGGAAGAATTGAAGAAAGTCGGTTTGAGTCAAAGAAATCCTTACCTAAATTCTGCAGGTGGTCGTGAGAGAGGAAAATGTGGGTGAAGAAGGTGATTTATAGACGATTCTTGGAAGTTGAAAGATTTGTAACTCTTGCGTGATGATGACTAGTTAATCAGCTATTGAACGACGAAATTTTAAACGCTTTGGATATCTGAATTTGCATTGGGGGAGTTACAGGTATGGGTTTATGGCCTTGGAACATCTCCAACCCATTTACTCCATTTTGGAGTAAATTTACACTAAAATAGTGTAATTTTTCCAGCAAAGTCATCTCTAACCCAGAACTCTAAATCTTACACCAAATAAACAGTAAAGTTTATAATCTCTTATTATTTTCAATTCTCAACAATTAAATTAATTCGAAAAATATTTAATTATATATTTTACTATCACTTAAATTTTATAAATTTATTATTTAAAATAATTATCGAGAATATTACGTTTATTAAAAAAAGACATTAATATTAATATCACAATTAACAAGATAACCATACGACTTAAAAACGTTACATATAACGGGAAAATATTCGCACAATACAAATAGGATGAACCTAAATTTTGTATACTAATTCTCGGAATTAGTATATTTATCCCACAAATGATCAATTAATGAATTTCGAAGTGTTATGTGAGATTCTTTATCTTTAATTCGTCTATGTTGAGTAAGAAATTCTTGAAATCGGATATTTTCATCTACAACCATCTCAACTGTAGGAGGGGGTCCTTCTTTAAAAACTCCGATAGGCGCTTGAAGATCACGTTCATCCTCGATAATCATGCAGTCATTATATCATTTAATACATGTTTGGACCAAAATCGTGTCGGTCCAGCGACTATCGCAAATCGCTGTTGAAGAACACCAAATGCTCGTTCGACGTCTTTTCTACAACTTTCTTGTCGTGCTGCAAAATACTTTTTTTTTTATCTTGTGGATCATGAATTTTTTGCACGAGGGTAGACCATTTTGGGTATATGCTATCAGCTAAATAGTAACCCATGTCATATTCTTTTCCTTGAATGATGTAATTAGCGGGATGAGCTATACCTTTAGCGAGGTTTGCAAACAAGTGGGATGCCTCCAACACATTGATGTCATTGTTAAATCCTGGAAAACCAAAATGTGCATGCCATATCCATAAATCATAATCAGCTACCGCCTCTAGAATAATTGTTGGGGATCCACTACGACCTGTATATTATCCCGCCCAAGCCGTTGGACAATTTTTCCACTTCCAATGCATACAATCTAGGCTACCCAACATGCCTGGAAAACCACGTTGTTCACCAATATGGAGTAACCTCGCAATGTCATTAGCGTTTGGCGATCTAAGATATTGTTGACTGAATATCTCTACAATTTCCCGACAAAATCTCTTCAAACTTTCAATTACAGTGGATTCTCCTATTTTGACATACTCATCAGTTGCATCTGCTGCAATACCATATGCCAACATCCTCATCACAGCTGTAATCTTTTGTAGAACAGATAAACCCAGTCTACCAAGCCCGTCTCTCTTTTGTACGAAGTAGTTGTCATGTGATTGGACTGCCTGAAGTATACGTGAGAATAAGCTTCGTGACATTCGATATCGTCGGCGAAACAGCAATTAGCCAAAAAGTGGGTTTTGGGCAAAATAGTCTTTAAAAAGGTTCGCATCAGCAGTAGCTCGATCGCGGTTGATAATGACATGACCAGGTATTGAGCCTCCATGAGTTGGGTTGTTTCGTTGCTGATCAAGGAAGTGAGAGATGACGACGTTGTTGTTGTGATACAAACGAGATATCAGTTCTTCTTGTGTATCAATTGCTTCCAGATGAAGGGTCAGTTGTTGATCTCTGTCATCATCTCCATCAGAAAGAGAAGACGAAGTAGAAGATGAATAGTCAGAGGGACCTCCAATATTGAGATTCATTTTTTACTTCGAATATGAAATTTGATGAATTCATTTGAGCACAACCTAGCCTCTTATATAGTCGTCCAATAATGATTTCATTTACATCTTAGTTGTTGGATGGATTCTTTAGATTAGAATCGTTGGATTTTAATCTCACACCTTTATCTTGTACACATCGACTTGTCACATCATAATCAAAGAAATCACTACCTAGCTTTGGATGAAATTCTTTAGCTTGGAGTCGTTAGATTTGAATCTCACACCTTTATCTTGTACACATTGACTTCTCACATCATAATCAAAGAAAACACTACCTAGCCGTTGGATGAAATTCTTTAGTTTGGAATCATTGGATTTGAATCTCACCCCTTTATCTTGTACACTTCGAGTTGTCACATCATAATCAAAGAAACCACTACCTAGCCGTTGGATGAAATTCTTTAGCTTGGAGTCGTTGGATTTGAATCTCACACCTTTATCCTGTACACTTCGAGTTGTCACATCATAATCAAAGAAACCACTACCTAGCCGTTGGATGAAATTCTTTAGCTTGGAGTCATTGGATTTGAATCTCACACCTTTATCTTGTACACTTCGAGTTTTCACATCATAATCAAAGAAACCACTACCTAGCCGTTGGATGAGATTCTTTAGCTTGGAGTCGTTGGATTTGAATCTCACACCTTTATCTTGTCTATAAATATGGTATGAAGTTTTACATTTTATCTCACACTTAACTTGTTGCAAATCCATCTATCATACTCTACGAAATCTCTTTACAATGAGTTCAAACAAACGTAGTGCGTCATACTCAAATGAAGAAGACAAACACTTATGTCATATTTGGCTTGATATTTCCCAAAATCCAATTGTCGGTATTAACCAATCGAAGGATAAATTCTGGTCTCGAGTTGAGTCTAGCTAAAACAGCTCCAAACCAGAATATATCACTCAAAGTCGACCCCTGAGGTCTTTACAATCTCGAATGTCTGTTATTTTAACTGCTGTTGCTAAGTTGAGGGGATGCGTTTGGCAGGTGGAACTTCTTAATCCAAGTGGTGCATCCGAACAGGATATTGTGAGTATTATATATAATATTTTATTTCACAATTTTATGTTGAATGAGCCCAGAAACTTAATTATTTTCCACAATCTTGCAGATGGATCGAGGAAAAATATTGTTTGCACAAGACAAGGGTGAGAAGAAAGGTTTTCAAGTTTGATCATGTCTGGTACATCCTGAAAGATATTGAAAAGTTTACTAACGATGTTAGTACAACATTACCACACTTTCAAATGGATAGTGGAAATTTTGCATCGTCACAATCAGAGTTTCCCACTTTCGTTCATCCAACACCTGCATCTCCTGGATTATCATCTTTTTCTCTTCATCTAGATGAAGATAATAGTGGCGGTTCTGTCCAACAACCCATTGGGGTCAAAAAAGCAAAAGGAAAAAGAAAGAATGATGACGAATCTTCAGGTATGATTCAATCAATTGCAGAGAATAATCGAGAAATCACTCAGATTCTAAAGAAAGGAAGCGATGATAGGCAAAAAAATTTATGAAATTCAGATGCTTCGAGCTGAAACTGAGTCGAAAAAAGTAGCCGTTGCAAAATTTCGTGAAGAGATAAAATTTTATTGAAAGACTTAGACTCCATACCAGATCCAAGTCTACGTGAGTTTATTCGAAGCGAACAACTGCGAATTATGGAAAAGCGATCTCAGCAAAGAAGCAAGGAATCTCAAAATAGTTCAACTCCATTCAGTCAATATTTTGATGGTCTAGGAGGATTTGGAAATGATTTACCAGATTATTAAATTCTCGTAATTTACTTGTCATATTTTATCATGTCATGTTTAGTTATCGTCTCGTAATTTTATGTTCATCAAGTATGTAACTTTTTATTTTTAATCATGGGCAATTTTATTTAAATATTATCATTAATTGTTATTTATATTAGATTAAATTAATTCATTATGTTAATAAAAATAATAACCAATAACAAAGAATATAAATAAATTTTAACCAAACAAAATAATAACAAAAAATTGATCCATGGATATAGAAGGAAAAAACAATTTTAATGTACAAAATAAAGGACAAAATTGGAAAAAAAAAAATTGAAGTTGAAACTCCAAATGAACAGTGGCGTGCCACTGTTCATCACTCCATTTTACAGATCCATATAGAGTTTGGTTGGTGATCAGAATTCACTTCAATTTGGTGATGAACTCCAAAATGCCGCTCGGTTGGAGATGCCCTTAGGGCCGAGAATTTGGATTGGCTGAGAGTTATAACTGCACAACTATTAAAATTAGAACGTTGCTATTGGATAAAAATATAAATTTAAAGATGATCAATAATTTGGACTCGAAATATATCAAACTTGAAATAAATAAATTTCGAGCTGAAAACAAAATAATGATTTTTGGACAAGTTTAAAATCGCAAATTGGACTTAAATAATAAATTTCTTCCTTAAAATTTTAAAACAATTTATATGGCTAGACGAAACACTTTTTCATTAAAATTGGGTGAAGTCATAGCGACAAGTTTTAATAAATTTAACTTTTATTATGATAAAATTTTCTCGGTCGCTACAACCTTATCCCCTTAAAATAATTTTGTCCTCAAAATTAAACTTACTTGGTCTACTATGTCTGGGTACTTGGCTAGGATTTCTTCTTCTTTTTCCTAAGTAGCCTCATCACTACCGTGTTTACCCCACTAGACTTTGACTAAGGGAATCTCTTTATTTCTTAAGACATGGACCTTTCTATCGATTATTGCCACAGGTGCTACCTCATATGATATATTCTTCTGAATCGAAATGGACTGAAAGTTCACCACATGGCCAGGGTCATGCACATACTTCCTTAATAGGAAAACGTGAAAAACATTATGTACCGACGAAAGTTCAGGCTGTAGAGCCAAACAATAAGCCACGTTTCCTACTTGTTCCAATATTTCAAACGGTCCATTATATCGAGGCCTTAATTTTCCACTCTTAACAAAACAAAAAGTCGCCTTCATCGGAGCCACTTTCAAAAATACTTTTTCTCCGACTTGAAATTCCAAGTCTTTCCTCCTCGTATCGGCATAGCTCTTTTATCTATCTTGAGCAGCTTTAATCCTTAGTATGATCTTCTCAATAGCCTCTACTGTCCTTTCAATCAATTGTGGACCTAATATCTTTCTTTCACCAACCTCATCCCAATATACTGGTGATCGACATTTTCGTCCATACAGTGCTTCGTATGGTGCCATACCAATAGTAGCTTGGAAACCGTTGTTTTAGGCAAACTCTACCAACGGAAAGTGAGTCTCCCAATTACCACTTAGATCTAAGACACAAGCTTTAAGCATATCTTCCAAAATCTGAATAGTGCACTTAGACTGTCCGTCGGTCTGGGGATGATAGGAAGTACTAAAATTCAATTTAGTACCCATAGCCGTTTGTAAGCTCTTCCAAAATCTCTAGGTAAATCTCGGATCTCTATCTGAAACTATGGACACTGGAACTCCATGAAGTCGAACAATCTCTCTAACATATATTTGTGACAATTGGTCTACACTGAGAGTCATTCAAACTGGAAGGAAATGAGCTAACTTTGTAAGTCGATCAACAATAACCCAAATCGCATCATGCCATCTCGATGATCTCGGTAAACCTGTTACAAAGTCCATTGTGATTTTCTCCCACTTCCATTCTGGTATATCCAAAGGATTTAACAATCCTGATGGTCTCTGATGTTCTGCCTTGACTTGTTGACAGACCATGCAACGTGAGACAAACTTCACAAATATTAGACATGTCAATTTCATATATTCAATATGCATGTGTTGCATATTAAACAAGTCGACCTCATATATTTAAGACCAGTGCAAATGCATGTCTTTTCAACAAAAAATGATTTTTAATGGGCTCATATTACAAATAAATTACTATCCCGAGCGCGCATAATATAACAAGGAGGGTTTTTTTAATTCCAGATAACAAGCATGGAATTTACTCCCAAATAACAAGTAGGGAAACTAATCTCTAATGATAAGCGTAACCACACTGTGATCCAGTTACTAGACTATGTAGCACGAATATCAAGATAAGAGCCATAGACAAATTAACAATCAGGACGGAGTTTAACTATAATATGATGCAAGAGGATCATTTTTATGCCTTGCATAAGGAAATAACTTCAAAAGTATGAAACTCCTTTTTATGCAATGTGAAATCTTTAAACCTTTCACGAAGTAGCATTTAAAATCACATAGGTAAGTGAAAGAGTTATATCACATAAACATGTACAAATGTCATTCACAATGTTAATATATTTGAATAAAAAATAATGTTGGTTAGGAATTTAGATCGTTAGATCATGTTAACCTTTTTCAAGTAGAAGACATGTTAATAACTGTCGAGCTCAGATTACCATTTCTATGAATACAAGTTAATGAATTTAAGATCAATAACTTTAAACATATCATGTATTGATACAAATTATATGTATCGACACATGCTTAATGTATCGATACCTAACATAAAGCAGAAACCTTTTTAGGACTTCAATGTATCGATACATAAGATTAACTTTACTACTCTTTTACACGTTCAAACAATCCTGTATTATTTTACGATAAACAAGTTAGTGTCAAGATAAGAGTAGTGACTATAACTTTGTTAAGCGAATGAATAACTGTTAGAGCAAGATATGTTAAAAAATGAGATAAATGACTGTTACTATAAGAAATGACAATATCAAGATTTAAAATTTTTAGTGAAAGGCCTTTAAGATAGATTGAATGACAAGAAGAAAGACCAAAGAGAGAGATGACTTCTATCTTGATAACAGTAATATAAATTTGCTAAAGTTTCTGTTTGTTAATTTATTATTTTTTTTTAAAAAAAAAACATGCTTTTTATGTTTTCTAGGTAAAATGTGTGGTTAAAAAATGGAGAGAGAAAATGTGTGTGGTTAAAAAGTGATTTGGCGAGTTGTGTGATAAAAAACATGTTTACCAAGCAGAGGCTTCTCAAGATATAGAACCAAAATAGTTGTGTGATTATTTCTACACAGCTAACATTTAGAAGTCGCTCAAACACATCAATCCTTACTTCCCAAAAAGTGATCACCAGTAAAGTTTTCTAACGGAGTATGAAATATGATATATAATTTTTATTGGTTTGAAGTAACTTGAAAAAGTATTTGACAGAAAAGTAGAGAATTTACCAACATTCATGCGTATCTTTGCAGAAAGAGCTCCAACTTTGTGGTAATTTCTTAAATTAAATCTAGTCTCTTAAAGAAATCGAATGGTTTTTAAAATGTGTAATTGTATGTATCATTTAGAATATGTAAGTCAAAGTAATACAGCTCGGTATATGAAGCAGAATATCCTTATATCCAAAATATTTAATTATTATTTTTAATTTTTTTTCCATTTTAATTAATATTTTTCGCAAATAGGAACCCTAATGCAACTAGGTTAAGTTTCAGCGCTTTTTTTATACCTTATATTGTATTTATTTTCATTATTGAACAATTAACTTTGATATTGATATTGAATTGAGAGTTTTTCTCTTTGAAAGGTTGAGTTCTTCCCTTTTCTTGTTCTTCAAGAACATCATAACTTATCAAATATTCTTGAATATTGGTGACATTCCAACCAGCTTATCAAGGAAATTGACATTCCTTGTGACGTACGACAACTTTGGTTCTTTCTTCCGTATCGTCATTCATTGCGTCGTAAAGTTTGGGTCAAAGTCCTATCATTTAATCTATTGTTTCTTTTCCATTATTTTTATTCTTTGTTTTTTTTTTTTTTTGTTAAATTTAGACCTTTACTATCGTTTGGTGTTTATTTCACGTTCTTTGTCGCGCTTCCCAAAAGGAATCGAATCACATAATACAACAAGTATAATCATGTAATAAGAGTTTTATAATGTGTGAATATACATGTAAGAAAAAAAAATAGTTTTCAAAAATGTCTGAAATTCGCTGTGTATTGATACAAGGAATCGAGTGTCGACACTATGCCTTTAAGTATCAAAATCTAATGTTTCACATTATTTTTAAGTTCTACTAATGTTGACATCTGAAATAGATACACATGAAAACTTGTTCTATCGACGAACAATGTCCCAAGATATCGCATTTATCACAAACATTAATTCCTTATTGTAATTTGTGAGCTATAATTATCCTCAGTTAAATTGTCATTTCACATATCACTAAGGATATAAACAAAATATAAATTAATGTGAATTATTCAAAATCCATTATCAAGTGTAACGACATTAATTTGTAAAAAAATTCTATAAATGATCTTGACTTTAAAATATTCTGGATGAATAGTATCAATAATAAAATAACAAGTTTGGCAGTTCATATACAAGAATTCTTGTTCGCAATTCACAGGTCGTCACCTAGCGTATCACTATTTGTCTCGTTGTCTAAAAATCCATGTCAACCCTTTTATTTCTATGACTACCTGAAAATTTAGGAGTCGTAGGGTGAATATATGTGTTCCCGATGAGTAGAATATGGTGCACAAGTGTTATTGCACATAGACAAGACAATCTCATATACTCAAGATCAATGTAAATGCATGTATGAATGAGTTGTAGCATATTACACAAGTCAATTTTATATATGATGTATGTATTGCATATTAAACCTGTCGACCCCATATATTCAAGACCAATGCAAATGCATGTCTTTCCAAGAAAATATGACTTTTAATGGGGCCCATATTATAAATCAACTAATATTTCGAGCGCGCATTATATAACAAACAGGGTATTTTAGTTCTATATAACAAGCAAGAAATTTACTCCAAAATAACAAGTATGAAAACTAATCTCCAATAACAAGCATAACCACACCGTGATTCAGTTACTAGACTCGTGGCACGAATATCAAGACAAGCTTCTTAGGAGAATTAATAAACTTGACGGAGTATAGCTGTAATATCATGCAAAAAATTTATTTCTATGCGATGCATAAGGAAATAACTTTAAAAGTATAAAAATCCATTTTATGCAGTGTGAAATCTTTAAACGTATCATGAAGTAGCATTTAAGATCACATAAGCAGGTGCATGTGTTACATCACATAAACATGTACAAATGTCACTCACAATGTTCATGTATTTGAATAACAAATAATTTTGGTTAGGAATTTAGATCGTTAGATCACGTTAACATTTTTAAAGTAGATGACGTGTTAATAGCTGTCGA
Source organism: Ligustrum vulgare (assembly GCA_963555705.1). NCBI lineage: Eukaryota > Viridiplantae > Streptophyta > Magnoliopsida > Lamiales > Oleaceae > Ligustrum > Ligustrum vulgare. Next base: position 26,722,693 of record OY743182.1, read on the forward strand.
GGTCAGATTACTCTTTTTGTGAATACAAGTTAATGAATTTAGATCAATAACTTTAAAAGTATCATGTATTGATACATACTTAATGTATCGGTACCTAGCATAAAGCAAAAATCTTTTTAGGACTTATATGTACCGATACATAAGGTTAACCTTACTACCCTTTTACACGTTTAAACAATTTTGTATTATTTTACGATAAACAAGTTAGCGTCAAGATAAGATTCGCGACTATAACCTTGTTAAGCGAATGAATAACTATTAGAGTCAAGATGTGTTAAAAGAGGGATAAATAACTATTAGAGTCAATATAAGGTTAGTGATGATAAGTTTGTTAATCATCGTTTTATGTTAAATAAGCGGATAAATAAATGTTAGCATCAAGATATGATTAGTGAATATCAATATTGAAGTTATATATTGAATACTCAACTTACTTATAATGAAATCACATAATTCCCATAAAGATTTCCAACACATATCAAATAATCAAATAATTATATCACACTCTCCTTGGTCCAGAAATGCCTGAAAGATGTTTCCTTACATTCTGCTTATAGAAGTATCGATACTTCATGAACATGTATGATGTATCGGTATATGTTCATTTTTCATGCTTCAAGTATCGATATATTCGATCAATGTACAAATACATATAACAAATTCTACATTGCCAAATTTGGTTTTTGTGATTTCTTCAAGGGTTTTACTATATTTTTATTGTGCAAAACCTTATTTAGGAGATCATGATCAAGATATTGAATTAACATGCCTTGAGCTTAAAAAAAAAAAAAAAAAAACTTGCAATCTAACTTTGAATTCTAGAGTTTTTGAAAGAAAGAACCATTATTTCTTTACATATCTTTGGCTTCAGTTTTGGTATGAGGTTTATATTCTGAATTCATTACTATAGGAGGAAATGAGTGCATGAAGATGGAATATAGCCTTGGTCGTAGATGATGTTTACCTTTCTTTGCAATTAAAAATTAAGTCGGCAACCAAGAAGCAGGAGATGGAACACATGCAAGTAGGAGTTGTAGGATCTACATTGGATGACTAAGTAAGGATATAAGTGATAGCCGCGGCTAGGTGTGCCACCTCATACATTGAAATTTCCAAAATTTTCAGTTTCATGGGCAAGTTTTGAGCTCATATTTTAGGTATCAAACTGTATCACCTCGAATTTTATGGCTTATGATTATAAGCGATACGAATTTTACCTATATGCCCTTAACAATTTTCAGAAGTTGAGGGACAAAAAGAAAAATAAGTTTTGACGATAAATTTTATTTGCGGTAGATAATTAATTATTAATGGAGAGATAATTATTATATCGATATTGGACTCGCTTTGAAGACCGTGATTAATTAGGAGTCTTGATTCAAGAAAAGTTATTTCAGATAAAATCACGTCAAGTTTTGTTTGATCGAAAGAATAGATGTTTAAATAAAATTCTTTAGTTTTTATTGGTTTCAAAACAAAATTTCCATTTTCTTTATTGTCTGCCGCTGTGACCTAATTTCGAATTGAGAAAATCATGTCCTTTTCTAGTTTAAAAAATCCCTTATTCAATTTCAAAACAAAATATGTTTACCAAAAGATTTCTTTTAATGATTCCTTCGGCCATGAAATATAAGTGCACGAGAATTGAGAGAAATCACAATCTTAGTTCAATGGGTCTCTATTGATATTCATCCTTTTGTGATAGAGTCTTTTCAACTAATTGTAACCCTATTAGGACTCTATTTGAGTGTGATATTTGTGTCTATAAATACTGAGATAAATAAGAAGATACACTATGCGATTGTTACACTTACATAGCACTAGTTCACGTCTGCAAGGAAAAATTATTTGGAAAAATTCGGCCGTTGATTTTTTTGCAAAATTTTTATTTGATTTACTGAGGTAAGATACATTATGTGCAAGTGCTTAAATTCCAAATTCTTCATAATGTCTGTATATAGTTACTTTTAATGCCTATAAGACCTTCGAGTCGATTCTATATTAAATCTTTCGGGATTTTGTGTTAAATCCTTCCAGATCAATGGCGGGATTCTAAAGTAATTCCTTGAGCTTTCTATTACAGCGGGCAGTTGCTCTAAACGACGGAAAAATATATGGTATCGAATGTACTTTATATTTATATTGTGTTGAATTGGAATTGGCACGTATCTTACTGAGTATTTTAATATTCACTCTTACTTTAAAATTTTCAAATTAATATGGTTCATGTTGGATGTGTGGAAGATTGGTCGAGTGGGTGTCTATGAGATGCCAAGTAAAAAGTTACAATTAATAATTTCCAAATTTATCATTATTTATGTCAAGTATTTTTGAATATTATTTAGCTAATAGTCATTGTGCCTTAATTAGATTTCTTTAAGTTAACGTTGAATTGTGTTATTTGAATGCTATGTGATGCTATTTCTTTAAAATGTTGTTTAATTATTGATGTTTTCTTTAAATAAACAAAAATTATGAATTTGGTAATGCTTCAAGTCTTAAAATTCTCTTTAAAAAATAATTTTGGGGGCGTTACACAAACAAAGTCGAATTCTTGAGTTCTTTGTTCCTTTTCAAAGTACTCATCGCATACTCTTCCGTAAAACTCACGATGCAATAAATGGATAACCGATGAGAAAGTCTTGGCCTGCCAAAGTAGGCCAGTTAAAACTATTTTACTTAACCGTTAGGTAAAGTACTAGCTTTAAAAATCCACCGATGACTACCCGTTGATCGAACTTAAAAATGGCTTTCATATTCTTTGAGCTCGTTCAGAGAACTTATCCGTACATATACCACATGTATTAAAAGGAGATCAAAAGTGATTGAAAAAGTCTCGAGAAGGGAGGCACTTAAACACGTTTTTATCATAATTTGTTTTTCTTTCTTTTCATTCCAATGTAATTCTAAAACATTTTTATTACGTCATACTGGAAAATGAGGGACGTCAAAATTTTAGGGTCGTTACAAGATCTAATAGAAGAAATCAGGGATACATAAGGAGCTTCTTATTACATCATGTCCCCTTTTTTCAATAACACATCTAAATATGTATCATTTGGTCCACTTGCAATACTTGAATTATTGAAAAATTATTTTAAAAAAGAATTACATAGGAACATAGACAGTACCGATTCTTTAAACTTTGATTTACTTGAGTTTTGGCGAACAAACGAACGAAGATATTCAATTATTTTTGCCATGACAAAAGATCTACTAACACCTCCGATTAGCACGCTAACTTCGGGGTCTGCTTTTACTGCAAGTAAAAGGACTTTCTCGAAATTAAGAAGCCGATTCAAATAAGAAATTTTGGAAGCATTAATGTGCGTAAAAGATTAGCATGATGTTAATTTTCGCATGCAAAAGTATGCCGAAATTACATGCAATCATATAAATAAACTTTAGTTTTAAATTTTATATCTCTTTATTTTACATAATTATATTTTCTTGAAACACTTTTTTATTTCAAAACAAAAATTGTACACTAACAAATTGTTCGTTTACAATTTTAGCTCTACCTGCTAGAAAATTCAATTAAGTAACAGGTCTCAAGCCCGAAGAAAAGGAGAAGGGTTTTCAACTACAAGTATTTGGTTTTTATTGTATAAAAAAATAAAAAATCGACAGGCTCATGGGCCAAGCTCGGCTTGGTCCACGAGCCACCTCTACTTTTATGTCGATATTATGATACTAAATTAAAATAAAATGTTATAAAATCTTCATTCAAACTATTTTAATATGTACTTATAAAGTTGATTGTTTATTTCTTAATCTTGGGGAGGAGCTTGGCCCACGAGCCACCTCTACTTTTATGTCGATATTATGATATTAAATTAAAATAAAATGTTATAAAATCTTCATTCAAACTATTTTAATATGTACTTATAAAGTTGATTGTTTATTTCTTAATCTAGGGGAGGGAGAGGAGCCCTTGGCCCGCAACAGATAGAGGAGGATTTATTCAATCACTTAGTTTGGCTCCTAGAATATGGAGCCGTTGGAGCATTATATTTGATTGTATCGAAAGGCCCAATGAATTGGGATTTCCCTATTTGTCTAGGTCATTTCGGGACAAGCGGATCATTTATAATTAAGAGGATGTGCTTCAAGATAATGATCCGAATTTCTTGCAGAGTGGAACCATACAGTACTAGACACGAGATAGATATTCCAAAGAATAAGGCCTTTTTCGAATAAACCAATTACTCGTCGATCAAAAAAATGAGTTAATTGGGCTACACCTCTTACCGCCCCAATTAAGAATGTTGTATAAAAAACATCTATATAAGCACGATTATATGACAAGTTATATAGACCATTTAGAATTTTGTCCCAAAGACTTCTCTTAGGACCTGTTTTAACAAATAAAGTTATTAAGAAAAAAAATTGGGAAACATTAATAAATGGGTTTATATAAAAGGATGCTATAAATATTCTGAAATAAGTTATGCTCATTGAAAAAATTACATCTTTCCGAAATTCATACCCTCGTGTTATGACAGATAATAATTCAATATCTTTCTTAAACAAAATGCTCATACTACTATTGTAGCAAATTTTATATTTGAAAGCAAGAGTGAAACTTACGACCCGTTTGGTCCCAATAATTTTTTTCCAATTTTTCCCTCCAATTTATTTTCAATCGCATATTTTTATAAGATTCATCACTTTCAACCACATATACTCCCAAAATTCAAAATTTCTAAAAAAAACTTCCTACATCGAACAACCTCTTAATTACTCATTTAAGGGTACAATTTTTTCCAAGATTCCTAAAAAACTTCCTACTTTTCAATCCATTATACCTAACCTTGGTCACATTCTCTTGGTGCCTTATTCATTAAATTCATAAAATTGATATTTTGTCAAGTCGAATGATATTTCAAAAATCTCATTATGTCTCCAATTTCATAAATCTTTTCATAATGGTCTCAAGAAAATCATCTTATTAATAATCTCAAATATTAAAAATGGACTACTACTTAGTCTACTTCCTTGCTAATATTTCCGGACATGCCACTAACTTATTCGATTGGATTATAGTTTTAAAGGTGTAGGCCTAGAGCAGCACATTGTTATCACTCAATATTCGAGTTGTGTGATATATCCATACTTTAAATATTGTAACTCACACTAGAATGAGCTTAATATCTCTAATGCCTCAAGTAATTTTGTATATTACGAATGATTTTATATGTAGCTCGTTTCATTAGTATCATCATCATCAAAATCATGTCATTCAAATTTTATCGTGTGTGTTAGAAAAATAAATTTAAAATGTATTGCGACCACAAATGGTCATTTCTATAATTAAGCTCTTGTTAGATTTTCAGATAAATTTCCCCCTTTTTCTACGGTATTCAATCTCAACCATCTATTAAAAGTCAAGCCCACAATATTTGACTTTTCAATCAAATTTCAACAACCTATTCTCCTTAAAATCACTATTCATTTCAAAAAAAATCTTTCTAAACAATATCAAACACACTCTAAATCTATAGAGACGTGATTTATCGTTGCAAAAACCTATAAAACACGATACTAGAATAGGATATCGTAGCTATATATCTTAGACATACTATGACGACACTTTTATGATGACCTTTTGCAACAATATTGTCATCTTAGTTAAGATATAATGACGTTTTATGGGTGTCAATTCGAGTGGACCAAGCCTGGTCGGCTTGCCTACATTTGAGCCCGGTAGCCTCCATGAAGAAAAGCACACCTATTGCGGTTTGGCCCACAAAAGTTGAATTAAAACTCAGGCCCACATCCGGGTCAAGCACATGTAAGTCACGGTTTGCCCCGATTTAGTTCGTATGAATAAAAAATATTATTTTATAAATTTAATATCACTATCATCTTCTAAATCTATTGGAAAACAACTATCATTGAAGTTAGGATTTTTAGAAAAAAAACATGAGAATCAATAATACAGTAGGGAAGTTTTGATTTGCGAAGCAGTTAAGTGAGACAAAGAAAGAAAGATGATATAGATGAATACAATATTTAATAATTGGAGTAAAATAGTAATCGAAAATGATTTTAATATAGCTAATAACTAGCAATATATAGATAAGATTATAACAAAATTAAAGTTACAAACAATAAAAAAATTTCTAATTAAAACAGAGGACAAAATGGCTCTCTGCACGACTGCATGACCCACAGTTCACACCTTCTTTACCCTTGAACCACTCGCTTAGTTCACATGCCGACCCATGATTCTGGATTGATGCGGGCTGGTTATGATGATTGTAGCGACCAAGATTTTTACGCAATTTTATAATTATTTTAATAATTAGAAAATCGTGTCGCTACTATTTCACCCATTGTTTTGAAGTTAACGCCGCGACGGATTCGTCTAGCCAAGTTAAGAAATATCGAATTTGTTCGATTTTAAATTAAAATGTCCGAATTTCTAAAATTATATTATTTTAATTAAAGTATCATTTTCAAAACCATTTTAAATTCCAATTTTCCTTATTCAAATTATTTCAAGTCCAAATACGTAATTCAATTTTTATCTCAATATTTATTTATTTTCAAATTTATTTTAAGTCCAAAATATATCAATTTTAATTTCATTTCTTAATCGAAGTTAGTCCAATTTTAGTTAAGTATCCTAAATTAAGCGTATTTAACCTAAATCTAATCACACCCCTCGTTTTTATATTTTTCCCCACCTTTACACCTAATATTCTCCAACACCATCATTATCATCATCAACAACTCCACCTATCACACTTTCAATCCACTATATCACAGTCGTTTGAATAATCAATATCTTCACCCACATCAAACCCAATTCTCAGCATTCTTCCATCCTGCCCATACCAAACCACTATCAAGCAACTATCATCATCATCATTACACCTAACAAAGAACACCACTACCAATTAATCAAAGCTATCACAATTCAATCCTACCCCATGTGTATACTAAACATAATGATGAATTACCCATATTCCACCCTTTTCATACCTAACTATTCACCATTTTTCCTAAATTTATACGTTCTCCATCTCCTCACAATACACACAACAAACTGGCCAAATCACTGCCGAACCATAACCAGTTAACCAATTCATCAAGCAGCCATCATCTGAATCAAACTTCCATTGTCTGAAATTGAACCAACCATCACCACCGCCTACTGCAAAATCCAGTCAAGCACCGGACACCACCAACCCACTACCAAGCTGCCACCTTCAAATCACCAGCAGTAACACCGGTCTTCTCCTCTCCTCTGTCTCAGCCTCGCCAATTACTCAGAATCATCATCTTCATCACCAATCAGTTACACCGCAATTCCATCAACAGTTCAACCTCAACCACCACTGCAGTATTACCACAAACTCGCCACCACACAATCACAGAGAATCAAATCAGCGCCTCAATCCACCATCACTTCCAACATCTACACAACCTAAATCAGAAACCAGAAGTTCCGATCTGCAGCCCCGGTTTCACCATCGATTTCGCACCTAACTTCGCACTAAACTCCCTAAATTAGAAACCTCACCTTGACCGCCTTTTTTCTGCACCCTGCGCCGGCGTGGTACCGGCGAATCGTTGGCAGAAGCACCTCCACCAGTAAATCCCTCAGCTCGCGACTGTCCCTCGCAGCCTTCACCTCGTATTGGTCTGATTTTGAGAGAGAGATAGAGTGAGCCGTGAGAGAAAGAGTTAGATCTGAGGATATATTTTAATATATTTCGAAAATTGCCGTTTAGTCCCTCAGTTTCCAAAATGAGTTTTTCCAGCCCTTTTAGTTTTAAACTTATCAATTCAGTCCCTACTGTTTTAAACTTATCATTTCAGTCCTAAATTTCAAAGGTTATTAATTTAACCCTAAGTATCAAAACTATTTATTCCAGTCCCTGCTGATTTACTTTATTTTTAAGCTCAAGTTTCAAAAGTATTCATTTTAATCCCTCAACTTTCAAAATATTCATTTTAAATCCCAACTTTTGAAAATATTCATTTTAGTCCCTCAACTTTCAAAACATCAATTTTAGTCTTCAAATTATAATTTATCATTTTGAACTATATATTCGATAGACTAAAGTGACTTATTGGCTAAGACGAAGCGTACGGAGAATTTAAAGAAATTGAAGTCATTCCCGCTCAACTTTGCACTCGTCGGATTTGAGGTAGACTCGCACTTATTAATTAATTTAAATTATGATTTCATATAAATGTCATGTGACTTGTGAAAGTCAATTTTTATGAAAAGTAAGTATGTTTTTATGAAAGGTAAATATACCTTATGTTTTTATGAAAAGTAAGTATGTTTTTATGAAAAGAAAATATACTTTATGTTTTTACGAAAAGTAAGTATACCCTATGCTTCACGAAAATGTTTTTTTGGATCATTGCTATGAAATCAATCTACCAAGATTGCTATGGGTCCCATATGATAAGTTTATGATTATGTTAAGGGGACCGGAGTTTTAGTAGCGCTACACATAAGAATTCTTGCCACCTAAGTTCGGTAAAATTCTTGTGTCTCCATATGTTTATGAGGATTTGCCACCTAAGTTCGGTAAAATTCTTATGTTTCCATATGTTTATGAGGATTTGCCACCTAAGTTCGGTAAAATTCTTGTCTCCATATGTTTATGAGGATTTCGATCATATCCTATGTTATGATGGAAATGATCCCTATGAATTTCAAAAATTATGCTTGGTATACTTACTATGATTTTACTGCATAAGAATTCTTGCCACCGAAGTTCGGTAAAATTCTTGTGTCTCCCTATGTTTATGAGGATTTCAATCCTATCCTATGTTATGCTTTCAAAAGAAAATTATGCTTGGCATAATTAAAATGTGTTTTTATAAGTATATGGTTTTCAAAGAGCTGTTTTCAAAGAGCTGTTTTCAAAGAGCTATTTTCAAAGAACTGTTTTCAAAGAACTGTTTTCAAAGAGCTTATGATTTTCAAAATATGTCCCGTGCTGTAATGCACAATATAAGTTTTATCAAGAGCCGTTTTATAAAGAAGCCCTATCAATGCCCGTTTTATAAAGAGCCGGGATTTATGTATTTAATCATCTTATAAATTAATTAATTTGCGATGAGTCTACTGAGTATTTCCCCCATGAAATGCTCACCCTACTTTTTAACAGTTTTGCAGATTTCGGAGACGGTGGCGAGCGATGAATGATGGTGGCAATAATTGTTAAACAGTTGAAAGTTTGACATTAATGATTTCCGTATTTTCCAAACAATCGAATAATTTAGAAAAGTTCATTTATTTGAGAAATTATGACATTGTCAATTTCTTTACAAAATTAATGGTTCGATTTACTATTTCAAATGGTTTCATAAATGTTTTCAATTTTATCGGCCATTACAGTTTATTTAATGTTGCCAAAAATGAATTTCAATTATTTCTTCCGCAAAAATATTATTCGAAAAATTTAGACAGAAAATGACGTAGTGAACCGGGTATACGGAACTCGGGGCGCTACAATGATCTGGTCTACCCACCCGTCTTGACATCTCTACGTGTAGTGATGGTATAAAGTAGCCTATAATCATATACGGATCCAAACGTGTCTGAATTTGCAAGTTTTTCATATGTTTTAGGGGAAAATGTAATGTTGAGCTTCTCTTTGATTGCAACTTTTGCCCGAATAAAATTTAGGTATAGAGCAACCCAAAATGTAGAGTTGAATAAGCTCATTGATTATACCTTCTTCACTAGATTTTGGTTTGAAAGAGATTCCTTACGAAAGAGATCAAGACCTCAAGAGTCTAAAATCTGTTAGTTTTATTGCTGATGCAAGGAATTGCAATGTGCTTATGATGGTAGGTGAAACAGCTATGGAGACTCGTAGCTCATGAAGTAAATGAGACAACCAATTAATTTCAGTTGTTGCATAGGTTATACCACGATACTCGACTTCAGTAGAGGATCGAGCTATTGTAGATTGCTTTTTGGAACTCCCAACTGATGGGATTGGAGCCCAAGAATACCACATAAGCAGAAGTCGAGTGTCCAGTATCAGCATCACCAACACAATCTGCATCAGTAAAGGCATGGAGAGAAAGTTGAGATGGGGCAGAGAGAAATATACCATCGTGAGAAGTGCCCTTGAGGTACTGTAGAACCCATTTGACGGTCGTCCAGTGAGAGAAAGTTGGAAAATGCATAAACTGAGCTAATTTATTGACAACAAAGCCAATATCAGGCCATGTGAGAAAGAGGTGCTAAAGAGAGCCCAGGATTTGTCGATACTCAGTTGGATTATGGCCAGGAGAACCATCTTGAAGTTTTAGAGTGTTAGAGGGAGATAAAGGAGTGTGTACTTCATTGGAGTCAAGCATACTCGTGCACTTGAGAATGTCATAGATATATTTTGATTGACTAAGGAGTAAGGAATAACCCAAAGGAGGTGTGATGGGCCTCAATACCAAGGAAATAATTTCTAAGGCCAAGATCTTTCAATGAGAACAGGGAAGAGAGTTTGAGAGTGAATTGTTGAAGAATAGTAGAGGATTTTCCTGTGAGAATAATGTCATCGACATAGATGAGAAGATATATGATAGAAAATTCTGAGGAGTAGATGAAGAGAGAAGAGTCTACCTGGGAGTTGCATAGGCTAGAGGTGAGGAGAAATTAACAAAGTTCTAGATACCCTTCTCGTGGGACTTGGAGAAGACCATGTATTTCCTTATGAAGTAGACAGACATGAGAGGAAAATTTGGGACCGACAAAACCATGTGGTTGTTGCATGTAAACTATTTCAGGGAGAGAGCCTTGTACGAAGGCTTTATTGACATCTAACTGTCACACTAGCCAATTTTTGTGGTAGCTAAAGTGAGTGTTGTTCGAATGGTGGAAGGTTTGACAACATGGCTAAAGGTTTCGGTGAAATCAATGCCTAGACACTGATGGAACCCATTAGCTACTAGTCATGCCTTATAATAGTTGATGGAATTATTAGGATTTCGGTTAATTCGATAAAACAACTTGCACCCAACCACATTTTAGAAGGAGTTGGAGGAACTAAGGTCATGTTTTGTACGAAGAAGAACAATGATTTCCTCAAGCATGGCATCATGCTAGTGAGCAGATTTATTAGCTTGAGAGAAGGATGACGGTTCAAGTTGGGGTTCATTCAAATAAGAAGTGGGGGAGAGTCGTACACGTGGTTTATTTATGTCATTTTGTTAGTGAAGAACCAAACGTGTAGGTTGAGGAGATGGCAGGGAAGGTTGCCAGAAAGTGGTTTGTTGTGAGATAGAAGGAGAAATTGTGGTCTACACTGGGAAATTGGAGTGTGGTAGAGGAATTGGAATGCTATTTGGAAAAGGGAGAACATGTAGATGATGGAGATGCCAAGGAGGGTGAAGTTACCTGTGATGAATTGATCGAAGAGGCAGCCATGGTTTGCTTCAGAGCTAGAGCAATTGAAGAAAGAAGAAGACATTCAGGGGTTGTGCGACCTACATCCAAATGCTCATGCAAGGAAGAATGGCCTACATCTTGAGGCTTATATGAGGAGGAATGATCTACATTTGGAAGCTGAGATTCATGTTTGTAAGGGAGAAATTTGAGGAGGGGTGAAGATGGATGTGGTGTGACATTAGAGAGGGGGATTGTGAAGGGGAAAATATGCTCTAAGAAGTTAACATGTAATGAAGTGAAGACACGGTTGGAGGACGAGTCGAGGTACAAATGGGAATGATGTTGAATAGAAAACCAAAGATATACACATGCTTGAGATCATGGCTCGAGTTTGTGTGTGTTATAAGGTCACAACCACAGCTAACATTATCAGCTAAAAACTCGAAGATTTGTGTAAGAAGAATTTGAAAAAATAATTTATGATATGGATTATCATAGTTAAGGACAAGAGTAGGCATGAAATTAATGAGATATACCGCTAGGCATGAAATTAATGAGATATACCGCACGGAAAAAGGCTCAAGTCCAAAACCGAAATGGAACATTGGCTTGGTAAAGAAGAGTTAAACCGGTCTCTATAATATATCGATGTTTACATTCGGTAGACCCAACATGTTCCGGTGTATAAGGTAGAGAAGGTTCAAGGATTTGTCCTGCTATGCTCCTCATCTGGTTGAAATGGAAGAAAAGAAAGCTCGTCGCTTCGAGCGGGGGTTATGCTCGGATATTCGTCAGATTGTTAGCTTCCACGAGCTCCCTACCTATCGGGAGGTAGTAAATAAAGCTCAGGCCATAGCATATGCCAGCATGCAGTATGGTGGACAGAGTTCTGAAAATGAGAAAGGAAAAAAAATGGCAGAACCAAAATTAGAGTCAGAACCCGAACCCAAACGAGAACAATGCACCCAACAGGAAACCCAACAACAGGCATGCTCAAGGACACATGTCTAGTAACAACCCTCTGTGCCCCAAGTGTCAGAAGCCTCACTTCGGGGAGTGCTTTTGGAGAAAGGGTGTCTACTATATTTGTGGAAAGCCGGGCCACATGGCAAATGACTGTCGCTCTAGCAATGAGCTGGCTAGGCAGAATGATCAAGCTAAGAAAGGAAATGCTAGAATATTTGCCATGACACATGAGGACGCTGATCGAGATTATGACGGGAACATAGGTATGCTATCGCTAGCATTATTTTATGTGTTTTAATAGACTTCGATGCCTAGACAGACTGGAACTAGTGACTGTTAGCGGTTTGACCTTGACGATTTAGTTTCAGAAACATATTCATTGATCAATTCGAGACATTAGAAAGCATCGAGAATGAGACTTATTATTTAGCCCGAACCATGTGATGAATTTTCAATCTTTTAGCACTCGACCAGACTTGACATATGATGTGTCACATTTGTGTATCCTAGAGAGAGACGTCTATATCCTTAGAAACCAAGAAGTCCTTTTAGACAAATTCCAATGGGGTAGACACGGTGGTGATGGAACTACCTGCGAATAGAAAGAAGAAAATTCTTGCCAAGTACTCAGATATTTTAGATCATGAAAGTTTAAAATTTCGAGGACGAAATTATTTTAAAGGGATAAGGTTGTATCGACCGAGAATTTTCGTGACTTCTCTAAATAAATATTTTTATTTTAAAAACATGTCACTACGACTTTGCTCATTTATTCATTTTTAAACATGTGTTCGTCTAGCCAAGTAAGTGAAATTAAATTTATTTAAAATCTTCGTCAAATTCCAATTTTTACCAAAAGTATTCCAATGTCACAATTTTTTTGAAGTCCAGACTTTAATTATGAAAATTCAAATTATTTTGAGTCCAAGATTTTATTTATTTTATGTCCAATTTCATAAGTCCAAATGTCATTACCAATCAACTAAGCACATTTAAAACTCAATCAATTATTTCTTGGCTCAACCAATTCAACAACTTCTTCCTCCCCAAGTCATTCCTTACACAATCGATACTCACTTCCAAAATTCTTACAAGTCTTCCATAAACCAAAATTTGCCCAAACTCACCATCTTCACTCCAAATCAACACACATTAAACCTCCATCTCCCTTACATTCACGATACACACAAAGAATTTGCAACAATACAATTGCACTCTCGGTATGAATCTCTTCTTCTCAAACTGATCAAATTTGGTTTAAGCAGTGCATCATTCAATCCAAACCGCAGCAAACCTTCATCATCTCAACCAGAATCACACCATTATACTGCCATCCACCCAGCACCTGAGCGACCAACTCCAACAATTAGCCTAAACTGAACCACAATTTGCTGAAATGAAATCCACACCCAACCGAGACTGCCTGTTCCCAAACCAGAATCGAGCACACCATCACACCACCACTGTCATAAAAAAACGAGCCTCGAAACATAACTTCTATAATCTGCAAATTCCAATTTCACACACACCAGGAACGAATCATTCAATTTCACAGAGAATGTAGTGGGTATGTGCTTCGACATGTGCTGGAGTTTTGAGGAGCGCATTTTGCAGGGCCTACGAGAATGTAGTGGGTATGTGCTTCGACATGTGCTGGAGGCGCTGCGGCTGGAGGCCGTCCACCGAAGAACTACTGCTTATGGGGGCAGATGGTGAAGGTTGGTGTCGGAGGCGGTATGTACAAGGTACAACGGGCAAGTGTGGGAGTACCACCGTGTGAATGCTTGTCCATGAGGGGATGGTGCCGTTTAATTCTGCAATTGAGGAGTGCGTGTTGATGCGAAGCTCACTTCCCGCTACGAGGACGTAAGTGGATTCGAATGGGGGAGAATGTCACGCAGTGAAAATGCTTATCTCCCCATTTGGTTCGGCAAGTCGGCAACAGCTAGGCGGTAGGCCTATTTTACCATGAAGTGCTCTAATGATATGATCATATTGCAGGTATTTCCCTTACATCCTACCCATCAGCGTGCGTGTGTTCCAGTTGTTCTGCCTTACCGGCCAATGAATGAGAGGTAAGCTACCTAGAGGCAAGAAACCTCGGGAGCTAAACCTGCGATCCGTGAAACCAAGCCTTGGTTTTCACACCAAAAATCGCCCAGCTCTTCTTCTCCACCGCCCCTTAACGGCGGTGTCACCGCCTTCGAACGTTGGGGAAGGCACCAGCAGATTCACCCCTTCCCGTCGCCTCTCTCTGGGTCGTTCGAATGGAGAGACAGACATGAGGATTTTTGGTTTTAATGTTTCAATTTTAAAATTTGCCTATTAGTCTCTCATCTTTCAAGTTGTTTAGTTAATCCCTTTGTTTTAAAAGAACTTTATTAATCAGCCCTCAAGTTTTCATAGTCTTTTAATTTGATCCCTATTAATTTAAAATATTTTTAAATTCAACCCCAAACTTTTCTGATCTTTATTTCAGCCCTTTGGTTCTAAAATGTTTTATTTCATTTCCTAAACTTTATTTTATCACTTTAATCTTTAAAATTTAGAAGTACTAAATTAACTTTATTTTATTTGGCTAGACGAAGCGTTCGAAGATTTAAATGATTAATGTGATATTTTTCGCTCTACTTTCAAACTCGTGATATTGAGGTAGACTCGTCACACTAATTATTTTAAATTATAACTGCATGTATTATGTGAACTTTACGTGATTTAAATGCTTTGATGTATGAAACCGAGACAAGAATATCTCTTATGAGATAAAAATCAGAATGTGGTTATGCGTAATTTAAATGTTTTAATGCATGAGAAATTGATGTGGTTATGCATAACTTAAATGCTTAAATGCATGATAATAGACTACCTACACCCTATAATTTTTAAAGAGCCTACGATTATGATGATATGATCACTGTATTAGTTGTATAATTATGTGTTCAGTTATTCAGTAAATTAATTATTGGCGATGAGTCTACTAAGTATTTTTTCGAAATGCTCATTCCATTTTTAACAGCTTTTGCAGATTTCGGAGATGGTGGCAAATGAAAGGACAGTGGTGGCAGATTAATAATGAAATTATATTATTTTTTTGAAAGTCACGATTTATGAATATTGTCAATTAAATTATTTACCGTTAATTTCCTTCGAAAAATTTAGATTTAAAGTTTTATAAATGTTTCAGAATTCATATGATTTAGTTTCCGCTGTAGTTTCCAAACAGTAAACATGATAAATTTAGTTATTTTTGAGAAATAAATTTTTTTGAATTGTTTTAAATGAATTTATCAGAATTAAGTTTTCACTGAAATTTTCAAATAATAAATACATTGTTTAGAATTTAGTTTATTTTTCGCAATAAATTAGATTTAAAGGAGAAGTGGCGACCCGGGTTATTAGAATTCGGGGCGTTACAAAAATTATTCCAATTCTAGCGTCTTCAAGTTATTAGAAGAAAATATGGATGTGATTCATAGCCAAAAGTGGAAAAGAAACCGAATTCCATCAATGTTGGAAAATAAAAACTACCTCCTCCCTAAGAATTTATTTTCCATGAAATTGACCAAAAATGAGCTTGAAGTGATTGTAACATAAAATTCAAATTACATTTCCAACTTCGTACCAAATGGAAAAAGTAGGAAAATAATTTTCTAGATGTTACATTTCCATGGAATTGGGGTTTTATCAAAAACACCCTAAGTGCTTCGAGTTTTCTTCTGCTTTGACCTTGATTTAATCCGACAAATTATTTGTCAAGTAGTCTTCAAGCACTCAAAATTACCAAAAGGGGGCAAATATTGTTTGAGGCAACGATTTTCATTTTCGACCATACTTAGATAATTTTCAATTATATTATTATGTTCTAGTCCTTTTTTCTTTCCAGTTGATTTTTTTCCTTCTCCATCCTAATACAAAATCAATAGATTATGTGTTGCAAACTATTGTAAATATTATTTTGTATTAATGAATAACAATTGTACTCATATAACCTTAGACATTATTACTTTGTATATCTATTTTCCTCTATATATATGGGGTTTTGATTCATAATAAAATACACAAATTTATTGACCTCTTTATTTCTTCTCTTTTCGCTCTAGTTTATAACACATTTTGAACACGATTCTCTCAAAAATATAAGAAGGTAATATTTTTTCAAGCATAATCATTTGTCATGTGTACCAAAATTAATTTGGTGACACGTGAATTCTTTTTATGGATCTCTTTCATGAGCATCAATATCAATAGTTTTGTGGGAATTTTTTCTCCTAATTCAAATTATTGTCCAATTCAATTCCAATTCATGAAAATTGTTTCAACTTTTTCGAATCAATTCTATTTACACTTTTCCGAATTGTTCAATCTGCAACTTTTCGAATTAATTCATAATTACAGTTTCCAAATCTGGAACAAATTCAATTCAAAAATCAAATTGGTTCCTGTGCAACAACAGGTTTATTCAAATTCAGAATTGGTTCCAAATTATTTGTTTATTCATGTTTCAATTGGTTCATGTGCAATGTAATAATTGATTTATTCATATTCCCAATTATATAGATTGTCTATTCATATTAGTATGTTTAATTCACGCATTATAACTCTACAAGCACGTCTTTCTTTTAAATTTACATATATATTATATATTTATATGTGTGTTTATGTATATATCATTATTGATGTTATTGATTTATTATGATGTTGTTGCTCCTGGAGTAGCACAACAGTAAATTAATATTTCAGAAGAATATTAATCATAGATTTGTCCATTACAAATTATTGTTGCTGTTGATTTTCTCATTTAAATTGATAGTTCATTACGTTGATAATCCTGAAATAGCACAACTTAGTATTCCAGAAGAATACTAATCGTAGAACTAATTATTTGTTATTACTCCTGAAATAGTACAACATTATAATTAATATTCCAGAAGAATATTACTTGTTCTTGAAGAGGATGAATTATAATTTTCAATATTCCAGAAAAATATTAACTTATCAATTAAGAATCAGAATTTTTAAACTATAATTATTCCAAAAGAATAATTGAGGTTACTCCTGAAGTAGCACAACAATATATTCGAAAAGAATATTAATCATAGATCTATCTATTAAAAAAATTTATTGTTACTTCTGAAATAATACAATATTATAATTAAGAAGAATATTATTTGCTCATTAAGAGCATAAATTATAATTGTCAATAGTCTAGATGTAGCGCCCCGAGTTCTAATTACCCGGTTCACCACTTCATTGTCTGATCTAACTTTTAAAATAATATTTTAGCGGAAAAAATAATTGAAATTCATTTTTGGCAACATTAAATAAACTGTAATGGTCGATAAAATTGAAAACATTTATGAAACAATTCGAAATAATAATCGAGCCATTAATATTGTAAAGAAGTTGACAAAGTCGTAATTTCTCAAATAACTGAAATTCTCAAAATTTTCCCATTGTTGGAAATACAGAAATCATTAAAGTAAGACTTTCAACCCTTTAACGACTATTGCCACAATCATCCATCACTTGCCACCATCTCCGAAATCTGCAAATGTTGTTGAAAATAGACATGAGCATTTCATAGAAATACTCAGTAGACTCATCGCCAATTAATTAATTCACATTATAATTGAACACATAAATGCAGGCTCTTTAGAAATCATAGGGTGTGGGTTGCTCTTCTTGTGCATTAAAGCACTTGGCTTCTTTTTGAAAATCATAGGCTCTTTAGAAATCATAGGGTGTGGGTTGCTCTACTCGTCTCGTGCACATAAGGCACGTATGTTATGCATAACATCATCATTTATCTTGTAGCAGATTGGGCTCCCTCAAGGGGCATTTTCCCAATCTTGCCCGCATACTCATATCATATTCATATCATCATTATTCCTGACGAGGGAATACAGGCTCGTTTTCATAAAAATGACTTTTCACAAGTCACATAACATACACATTCACATGCAATCATAATTTAAATCAATTAATAGGGGCAAGTCTACCTTAAACTTGACGAGTGCAAAGTTGAGCGGGAAATGACTTCAATTCTTTAATTCTCCGTACGCTTCGTCTAGCCAATTAGAAGATTAAGTCGAATTAGTCTTTTGAAATTTATAGTTAAAATGATAAATTTACAATTTGGGGACTGATATTGATGATTTAAAAGTTGAGGGACTAAAATGAAAACTTTGAAAACGTCCATACGTTTGACATTCATTGTGGAAAAACGTCCATACGTTCATTTTTTTGGCGAATAACGTCTCTACCTTTATATTTTCTTGCAGATTAGTCCCCAAATTTTAATTTTCTTTCAATTTAGCCATTCCGTATTTGATTTAAAGGTCATTGTCTTCAAACGTGCATAACTTTTGATCTACAACTCCGAATTATACTCCATTTTTTGCGTTGAACTCTAAATTTAACCATCTTTCTTATGATGTATCATGTGCTCATTTATTAAATATTTCGTTTTGACTTTTGTATTGTAGATACTTATTTTGTTAGAGCATCATTGATTTCTGTAAATTTTATTGAAACGGTGAAATTTTAATTTTAGTATGCGTTCGACGGTCAGCGAAATTTATAAATTGGATTTATTTGACTTTTTTTTATTTTTTAAGGTAAAATGTTTGGTTAAAAATTGGTATGTTTAGCCCCTTGTTTGTGCCATATTATAATCTCAAATCACTTTTTGAAACAACACACAACTTCTTTCTCCAATTTTCAAAAAGTGATTTGAGATTATAATATGGCTATTTTCAAAAAGTGATTTGAGATTATAATATGGCTCAAACAGGGGCTGAACATACCAATTTTTAATCAAATATTTTACCTTAAAAAAAGTCAATTAAATCCAATTTATAAATTCCGCTGGCCGTCGAATACACTAGAATTAAAATTACTCTGTTTCAATAAAATTTACAAAAATCAATTTACGTTAATCAATGATACCCTAACAAAATAAGTATCTACAATAAAAAATTTAAAACAAAATATTTAATAAATGAGAACATGATACATAATAAGAAAAATGGTTGAATTTGGAGTTCAACGCAAAAAACGGAGTGCAATTCAGAGTTGTAGATCAAAAGTTATACACGTTTGAAGACAATGACCTTTAAATCAAATATGAAATGACTAAATTGAGAGAAAATTAAAATTTGGGGACTAATCTGCAAGAAAATCTAAAGGTAGGGACGTTATTCGCCAAAAAAATGAACGTAGGGACGTTTTTCACATTGAGTGTCAAACGTATGGACATTTTGTTTCAATTACCCTTAAGAAATGAATTAAAATTGGAATTGGACAAAAGTGCCCCTCATTTAATGTTGAAATAGGGTTAAATATAACGAAAATGACGTCTTCAACAAGAAAATGTAAAGATTGGGACGTTCAGCGTCAAAAATCACAACGTTGAGATGTTTTGCATAATACATGTCAAAGGTATGGACGTTTTATGCTATTAATCATTTTTATTACTAGGATAATCCCTTCTCTCTAAGTGTGAGATTCTTTATAAAATTCTTAAGAAAGTGCAATTAAATTATTAAACCCAAGTTCTTATTAATTTTTATATTTTAAATTTTTGCCTTAATGTATATTTACTAGAGAATATAATGATCGTGTAAACTTTATTGTTCGCGGTGGTCACTTCCACGGTGCATCCAAAAATCTTAATGCTAAGAAATTTCACATTGCTCTTTAATATTTGTAGTTTAGCTTATATTTCATTACAAGCTCAATTCAACGCGGGGCAAACAATACCTTGGGTGTGTTTGATAGAAAAAATGGAAAATATTTTCATGGAAAATCTCTCCCCCCCCCCCCTCACCCACCCACCCAATTGAAAAATTTTCAAGGCAAATAATGTAAAACAATGCATAAACATGTAAAGATAGAAAATATTTTAATTGATGAGATATTTTTCATGAAAAAATCCTTTAATAGTGTGTGTTTGATATTTTTTAAAAAGAGTTTTTGTTGAAATGAATAGTAATTTTTAGGAGAATGAATCATTAAAATTTGGTTAAAAAGTTTAATACTGTAAACTTGACTTTTAATGAATGATTGAGATTGATTATTGTAGAAAAAGAAAAAAATTAAAGAATACCAATAAAAAGTTTTTATTTGGCAACTTGAGTTGATCCAATTGCAACTTGTGAAATGACCTTACTTCGTGGGAGTAATGAAAAGTTGTCATACTATTTATGCAATTATTAAATGTGAAATTGAATTATTATAATGTTCGTTGATTAAATCTTTTCAAGCTTGTATTAAAGTACTGTAAATTGCCATTTTTAAAATTTTTTTAGTAAAAAATCATATAATATGGTATATTGGTTGTTATATAGTAGGAATGTTCACACCAAAGTTTGGTGCCCTGGGTATCCTATATGTTTTCAATATGATGTATTGAGTGGCTTTGATTATTGAATGAAATTCATTATTATTTTATTATTGGTAGGAATGAATCATTACACAGTGACATCATAGTCCAACCTTTGATTAGTTGTCAATAATCAATATTAGAAAATAATTATCAAGTTGATGGGATGGGTTTGGATTTAGGGACTTTGTTGCAGAATTTAACTAGTTAAAGGGGTAATAGTTGTAAATAAAATACAATAGAGAATAAAGATAGAGAATATAACTTTTCAATTTGTCCGTTTATTCAAAAACTATTCGTGATAACAAGAAAGTTTGGTCCACAAGAAATAAAATATAATGATAATGACAATGATAATGATAATGACAATAATAATAAAAAATATATTTATATTTTGGGTAATTTTCAGTGGGTTTAATCGAATCAATCACTCACACCAGACTTCAGATCAGATTAATTAATGTTAACTGTGCCCCCAGGACACATCTCCAAGTGACAAAGGGGATGGGTGGTAAGTGCTCAGCGCAGCTGTGTGTTTGGTTCGATTCCCCGCAAGGTGGAATTGGCCTTGTGGCAAGCGGGAGTTATTGAGATTTGCTCATGCTTACCATAAGCCCTTCCACCCTGGCTACTTGGAGGCATAACCTGGATTTACCTTCCCGAACCAATGGCCTTGGGCGTGGTCGGTTCGGGCCCTCAGGGTGTGGGCTACACCTTTTTTTTTTTTTTTTAATTAATGTTAACTGTCTTTCCACTTAATTTTTTAAACATGAATACCGCATCATTATTTTACGCAATTATTACAATTTATAAACCAATTTATAAATAACACAATTTCTCAAATGACTTTTTAACCACACAAATTTTTTCTCTCTAATTTCAAACCATACATTTTATCTTAAAAAAAATTGCCGCCGAACGGTCGGTACCATGAGTTCTTGTTTGCTAATGAAAAGGTGCTAATTGACAACATCGTGATTGAAATGATGTTTAGGGTCAGTTTTGTAAACTTGTTTATAAACAAAATTATAACAATACATTTTTTAAACAAGTTTTTAACCACAAATATTTGCACAAATTACTTTACAATCACACACACACACACACACACACACACACACATATATATATATAATAGGTGGAGTGTCTGTCCAATTCCCCCCCCCCCCCAAAAATCCCACCCAGTTGAAACGACGTCGTTTTGAGTTCTTGATAAAATACAAAATTCGCTTCTCAACCCGATTTCTCCCGTAATGCCTCCATCTCTTCGTCTCTCTCCAGAAACCCTAGCGCCTCTTCTGGGCAGGAGACGACCGTAGCTTGTTTCTTTCGACAGAGTGTTTTGGAAAGGCTCTGTCAATGGCGACAGTCAGATTTCTTCAATTCTTTCGCTACATGGTCATTTCCCAGGCCACGACTTCAATTCCTCCATTTTCTGATTTTCCACATTCTGCAGCTACTGTGTTGCGCGTCGCCGACCTTTCACCACCGCAGTCTCTCAAAGTATATGTAGATGCAGACCAGTAGCTCGTCAGTTCGATAGTGAGGTCAGATTAATAGATTTCGTTTCGACTTTCACTTCCAATCCTTCAGGAATCTCTCTTTTTCGTGTGTTTCCTTCGTTGCAGTGGAGGACCCAGCACCCAGCGAGGTCCACCAGAGGTGACTGTAGTTTGCTGGGGTCTTCACTCAGTTTCGTATGTATTATCTATATTTTGAATAATATATTTTTTTTTATTTTTTTGCTTATTTTGTGTTTAAATGACGATGCAGGTTGATTTGTAAAATTGGTTATTCCCTAAGTAATTAAAATTACCTTTCTTATTCTTATCATTACTGTTTTTTTTTTTTTTTACACTGCTTAAGCATATGTTCTACTACTGGCTTGCCCAATTTTGGGTTTACTAAGAGTGAAATTTAATGCTAATTGGTTCTTGCTCCAGTTCATTTGATTAATGCATTCAAACTTCATTTGCACATGTAGTTTTTGTCTGCAACTTACAGATTGAGCACTCTCTTGACTGATTTAGAAGAAAATAATGCATATACTGTGGAATTTTAATTGATAATGCTCCATTTCTCATTTAGTAGCTTATTGTTTTAAGTTGCTTGGGATTTCAATGAGGATATGTAGTAAAATCATGGTATACTGTGAAATTGTTTTAAGTTGCTTGGGATTACTGTGCATCATTATACTGTGGAATTGTTTTAATTTCTTTGTTTGCCTCGAACTTAACTGTATATATATATTTTTTTTTTTTGGAAGTAGAACTTAACTATTTTTGGGGATTAAAGAAAAATACCCTTCACCTATTCATATTGATTTCACTGTTTCTCAATTCCCAATCTAAAATGACTTTTTGTGTTGTTCAACTTATGGAAAATTAGTGGCTCTTAAACAATAATTGTGCTTAGTAAAGCGGAGATAGTTTAATCGCTCCTTTAGGTAATACATTGTTCTTGATTATCCTTTTTACAGTGTTTCTTGCTTTTTATGGTAAAATGTACGTGGGTTTTTTTTGGGGTTGATTTTTTTTTTTTTTTTTTTCCGATTTCTTTTCATATATGTTAGCTTTTAAGTTTGTGGTTTGTTTGTTATATCAATTCTCTTCTTTACAAATTTTTTGGCTTTATGATAATAGTAAAATGTATGTGGATTTTTTGTTTTAATTAGGTTTATTTTTTAATTTTATTTTTTTCGATTTCCTTTTTAGATATATCTTAGATTTTTTTAGTTTTTGAATTTTGTTTGATGTCATTAACTCTCTTTTTTACAAACTTTTTTTGGCTTTCTGATAGTGAAATATAGGGATTTTTTTTTTTTAATTGTATAAATGTTGACTTTTTAAGTTTGTGAAATGTGTTTGCTTTTGATATGATTTTGAGTGGAAAAAATAAAGAAAAATGTTTGACTTATATTTTCCTTTTTCTTACAGCTTTGGTCACCCCCAAACTTGAGCTTTTGCTCGTCTCGAGCTAAATTATCTACTAGTGCAATCAAGTAACGTGAAATATAGATCAACAATGTTAGATAATTTGCAAATTACTCATGAGTGCAAAATTGTATAATTAATTCAAAAGTATAATTCCAAATAATGCTACCAAAAAGAAGTTTAGCTTATCCAATGTTCGATCGGTGTGTGTGTGCAAAGTCACTTTCAATTGTCAATTTAGTTTCGAGAATGTTGATGAGTAAAGAGGTTTCAAGTCAAAACTACCCACCATTAGTGGTCAATTCTTTTTCTTTCCCACTCTTGACATTCATCCCCCAATAAATATTTTTCTTTCTTTTCCCGGGATGCAATTCTAGAGGGTACTCTCAAATCACTCTTCCTTTTTCCACTCTAGTATGGGTGTGTTTTACCGACAATCTCAACAACCTAGAAATGCGGTGACTCTCCACTAATGAGTGCTTCGACATTCAAGTTTATACTAAGCAATTCAAACCCACTATTCATCTAAGCCCTTATGCAAGTACAAATGCATGATTTCTAACAACTAACATGATGTTTGCTCGTGACTTCCCCACTCCCTTAAGCTTTCTAATTGACCCATGTAGCGAGCTTTAGGTCGGAAACTCCCCGATTTTTTAGATCAAAGGGTACCAGGTTTCAAAATACCCCTACGGACTTATTAACTCGAGTCAAAAAGGCTACGAAGTGGGGTAGACTTATTAAGCGAATGCAATGATAATGTGCTTTTTTTTTTTTTTTCAAGTGTGTGTGTGAGTACCCTACTCATTAAGCTTTCTAATTGACCCATGTAGCGAGCTTTCGGCCGGTGACTCCCAAGTTTCAAACTTAAGGCACCAAGTTTCAAGATACTCCTACGGACTTAATTACTCGAGTCAAAAAGGCTTCGAGATAGGGCAATGCAATGCAAAAATTAAAATGGGCTTAGAAATTTAGCATACAGTCATTACTTAGCTTATACTTGGCGAAATACACTCCACACAAAATTTATTTCCAACATGCATGGAATCACCACACGTCTAGACCGTCTCCTTCACTGGGTAGACAACCCCCAAACTTGTCTTACAATAGGATAAAGAGATTTAGAGTTTTGGGAAACATTTGATAGGTTGATAAAAATTAACAATACAAGCTCACAACCTAATTCTTCTACTCCATTAACCTCATCACCCTTCAACAATTCCTAAACTTCACCAACAATCAATCATGACTATTGTGCTCAAGATAAATATGATCTTGCATGGATAAGCATTTTGTAAAAGTGGACACAAGTAGCATATTGGTCATAAATCATGAATCAATAACAATTTTAAACATCTAAGTAATCCTGGCCACGGCAAGGCTATCTAACATGTCAATACACAATAGGAAATCACCCCCAAACTTGAAATGCACATTGTCCTCAATGTGTAAAATAGAATCAAAGTAAGAGGAAAGAAGTTACTAGACATCCCAAGAAGTGGTAGGGCACTCATAAGTAGTCTTGGGTATGTGAACTCTCATTGCAATCACCAACAATCCACCCCCAAACTTGTGTTGAAACCTCCAATCAATTGAATACAAATTTCTCCAATGAGGCATTTCATCAAAACCTTGTGAGCATCCTATGAAAACACAAGAAAAGAGTAGATATTAAGTGGTGAATGACCCAAAAATTTAAATCACATTCAACATCTCAATTCTAACTCATAAATCCAATACAATTTGCCCATCCACCTCAACATTAAATCACATTTAAAGATAAAATATACTATGCAACAAGTGATTTAAAAATGAGTTTTAAGCAAATATTTGACTTTGAAAGTTTGATATGAGAATATGCTAGAATTAAATGAGAATGCATTTGAGCTATTTCACACTACCCAACTTGAGGAAAATAAATGTAGAAGAAAGAGACTTGGCACAACCAACTTATTTGCAAGAAAGTAAATAAAATGCAAAAAAATAAAAATAAAAATAAAGCAAGTAAAGGATAGAGAATGGGTTGCCTCCCATTAAGCGCTTATTTTAAAGTCATTAGCTCGACTCTCCGCATAAGTACTTCATGGCACTCTAAATATAGCTTTTGATGCCTTGCTCATTTTGCTTCTTTTGGCTTTGCCCCACTCTTCATTGATTCGAAATACTTGCACCTTGCCCCTTCCAATGTCATGGGACTTGCCTATTCCATCCAATTCGAACTCAACTAAATAGACTTGCACCTCCTCAAGTGGCTTAATCACAAAATCAATTATTGGACAATCAATGAAGTTGAGAGAATTTGAATTGATCTCTTCCTCATTAATTGCCACTTCTCCAAGTGATTCTTTTGTGATTAACTTATCATTCTCTTCAAGCTCATCTCTATTAGTTGATGTCTCCTTAGATTGAATGACCGATCCAAAATTTGAATCCATGGGCAACGGCAAGTTTTTCCTATTAATTCCCAAGAGTGGGTTATACCCCCACATTTGGAATCCTTCCCAATACATGGCATCCCCCATAAGCATATCCTCTTCATCCAAATTGGCAAGCTCATTGTAATACTTTGCAAGTACCTTCTCATTCAATAGTGGAGGACCATCTCCCACAAGAGTGATGTCCTCATCCCAATCATCCGGTACACAATCCCCCAAGAGCATGTAACTCACATCCAATGTATCAATAGCTTGTTTTCGGCATTTCAAATATTGTCTAAACTTAATAAGATTCGACGTAATCAAACTATTCCCCGAAAACAAACATTGTCCATTACAATGCATCTTGTAACAAAGTTCACAACTTGAATATTCTTCAAGCGTGTATTCATCACCCATGTGGAGATTGTTCATTGCAATTGCTTTCTTATTTTGCCAATGTTAGAATCAAATATGCATAGAAAGAAAATCAAATACAAGAGAGATTAGAATTGTGGTGGTTAACCAAAGATAATAAAACAAAACATAAAACAAAAATAATTACAAATTGTTAAAACTAAAATTAACTAAAGTAATAATCAAAGTAAAAACATTCCCCGGCAACGGCGCCAAAAACTTGTTCGCTCAAAATAGTGTACCGCAAGCGCACGGGTCGCGTACAAGTAATAAAGTGGACTTTTTGAATCCGGGTTGTCGATCCCACGAGGAATGTTTACTTTAGATTATAATACTTTAATTAATTCAATTCTAACAATAAAAGAAACACACAATTAAAAGTTGGATTTTTGTAAATTCTAATTTAAAGAAAAGATTGTTAAACTAAATTAAAATAAGAAAAATGGAAGATAAAATAGTTGGGATTCATGATTTCACTTAACTCTCGCTTAAGTAATTTCTCAACACATGCAAATTAATAAATTACTCATTTACAATGTTAGACCCGATTTTCCAAGCTTAGCCAATTACCTCTCTCGAGTGAAATCAACCCTAATCAATTGGTCTAACCTACTATATCTCTATGTTGATTAAGGCTCAATCAATTGCATTAACTCTTTGTGAAAATAGCTTAATGGATCATCTAGGGTTTAAGGTATATCTCTATCCTTAACAAGAACCTAGAGCATTTGTTATTTGGTCTAAAATGCATAATATCTCTCGATTATCATACACTTCACAAAACACATATTTGGTGATCAATCAAACACATGTAATAATCTCAATAACAAATACACATGAAATAAGCTCAACATTAATAAACAAACATTAAAATTACTTAAACTAGTTAAGCTACATCAATCATCCCAACATGTAAAATTTAGCTAAACATTCGTTTAAAAATAAAAATAATAAGAAGCATTAAAAATAAAAACCCGGAGTTTGAAAATTGTGGAAATTGCATCAAGGTCCTCCAACTATCAAGCTGTTGCATTTCAGTCCCTTATCTTCCAGCTTTGTGCAAATCAGTCCAGCCATGGCAGCATTCTCCATTGTAGTCCAGCAGCACCAGCAGATTTCCAGCACAGCAGATTTCCAGCAACTCCAGCACTACTTCTCCAGCACAGCAGATTTCCAGCAACTCCAACACTACTTCTCCAGCACCAGCAGTGAGAAATTGTTCTCCAAGATTTATGAAGTAGTTGGAAAGAAAAGAAAAAGAAAAGACAAAGAAAAGAAAAGAAAAAAAAAGAAAAAGAAAAGAAGAGGAAAACGCAGCTGCTGGAGCAGAATGAAGAAGAAGACAGAATGACCTAGCTGCTGCCCTATTCAGATTTTATCAAGTGAAAGTTCCGAAAATTGCATCCTTGGTCCTTGAGGTTTGGAAGTTGAGCAAAATAGTCCCCAAACTCTATTTTTCTCTTAATTGATGTGTCCAAACACAAAAATCTGTGGAAAAGTGATAAAACAGATTTTAAAATGTTTCCAAGTCCCTCAGACTTTATTTTGCAGCCCAAGTCCTCAACATTTGGCAATTGTGCACTTTGGTCCCCCAACTTCATGTTTTTGTATGCGATTGATCCATTTTCACTCAAATTCATAAATTAAGCAATCATTTTGCTTTCTCTTGTGGTTTTATCATTGAATTTGAGTAGTAGACCTTGATCATCAACTTTTTGGAATGTTGCAATTTAGTCCCCAAACTTTTGGTTTCTTTCAATTTGGTCCTTGAACTTCAAATTTGCTCCTCTTTATGCTCAATTTCTCTCCAATCTTGTCTATTTTCTTTCCAATTGAGTTTGTACCTAATTGTACAAGATAAACACAATTTATAAGTAGATATTTGCTCAATTTGTCAATTAAATTGCTAATTTAGGAACTAAATAAGTGTGTAAAACGCACACTTATCAGTGTCTAAGATTGATTTTTGAGAAAAAATGTGATCTTTTTGGTTCATTCATGTAATGGACAATCAAGAAATCTCTTGACTCATAAATGAGGCTTTTTCGATGATGAAACCAAGGCCAATTGACAATTGTAAACCAAAGTGATAAAACGCTAGAACAGAAAGATTCTATTAATTTAAGTGAGAATTGTGTAGTTTGAGCCTGAGACATCAAGTGCTATGGGATTTGGCTTTAGATTACGGTTTCTAGGTCTTCTTCATATGGAAATTGTTCAGGTCAGAAAATTCATGTCTTTTACTTAAGTGATTGTTGTGAGTATGCCTACCTTCTACATTATGTCATGGTTTTTGCTATGATCAACTTCTATAGGAAAAGCTTGAACGCGAATACAATTTGAGTCTAATAACTACAGCTCCAAGTGTTGTTTACCGGGTGAACTGTGTAAATGGTGATACTGTAATCTCTGCTTCTCCCATGCTCATAGAATTTCACTAATTTGTTCTCTTTCTTATGAAAGCTAGAAGATGGAGCAATCTAAAGCAAAGTAAAGCAAAGCCATCGAAATTGGAATTTTTTGTATGCAAAGTCTCACTTAAATTTTTTGACCGTTGGAGACTCTTTTCTTTTCGAATTTGGATTCTTTTTATAGTGGGATTGTTAATAGATTGTTTATTTGGAAATTTTGAGCTTAATTTGGGGAAACGTTTATGTGTACTGATAAATCCTTCATTTATTTTGGTTTATTTAGTGTTGCAAATGTAAATAGTGCCTTTTAATTATGCGAGGATTGATTTTGGTTTATTTAGGGGTTTTGATCATTTTAGTAGTTTGGTGGGACCTAATGATATTACTATTATTATGTTTTGGAAGATTGATGCTCATATTGGTGGTGTTAATGATATTACCTTTGCTCATCCGAATAAGCAGCTAAGCATAGTTACATATGGTGATGACAAGACAATTAAGGTATATTTACTTAACCTTGATACTTTTTATAGCATGTTACTTCTTAGTTTTTTAAGGTATTATTATTGTGTTATAGGTTTGGGATGTTGTTGTTGATCGCAAGCAGTATACATTTGAAGGCCATGAAGCTCATGTATATTCTATCTGTCCTCACTATAAAAAGAATATTCAATATGCTGTATAAACTTCGGTAAGTTAAGATGAAAATGGAATTGGTTATTTGTCGGTGCATGTGGTTTTAGCTTGGTGGAGGCGGTGCACTACATTCCGCAATTTTTTATATGTATGAGTATCTATTTTAGTCTGCGTTGAACTTGATATTAAATATGTTTTGACATTACACCTGACGACTTTGTTTCATAAGCAACCCAACAGCATCATATTGGCGAGGGAAGTAGATCTGATGGTATGCTCTATTCATCATTTGATAAATTGAATTGCGGAAAAGTGTCATATTAATTGGTGATTCCCGCATTTATGAAGTCGTTTTTGCAACTTATGCAGGATAGTTCATGTTTGGAGTGCTGACAAAGCTAGATTTGATGGACAAAGGAACTCTTTCGTTAGATGTGAGCTCTCTCTCTCTCTCTCTC
Source organism: Ligustrum vulgare (assembly GCA_963555705.1). NCBI lineage: Eukaryota > Viridiplantae > Streptophyta > Magnoliopsida > Lamiales > Oleaceae > Ligustrum > Ligustrum vulgare. The sequence goes on from OY743182.1 coordinate 26,752,679, forward strand.
TCTCTCACACACACACACACACACACACACACACCAGCTAGAATTATAAGAATAATTTTCTACTTGAAGACTATTGTCTTTAAGACATAGTGTGGTGTTTAGTTAATAGTAGTGATAAAAGTGAATAAACTTCTTTGATTTGAATTGTTAATGATTTTGTTGTTTTCAATTGTTCTCGCTTTACCTTTTTCTTCCAATTTACCCAAATAGTTTATCCACCATATTCTTTGTGATTGTGTTCTCCCTTTCATTGCATCTCTACTACCGCATAGCTATTCGTTCACATTTTAGTTTACGTGTCAAGATTAGAATCTTTGAACTAAGCTTTTCAATTCCTTTTCTCAATAGGCCCTTGAGACGAGGTGCATTGTTTCATAAAAATGTGATATTCATCTTTAAATTGAAAATTTTTTAAAGACTAGAAAGCTGACGTGGCCTTAATTGTTGGAATAGTGTTGATTTGGTGAATAATTGGGATAAACTTCGAGTCTGCAATCGAGAAATATATGGAGGTATTGCAAACATTTGATGATGTAAGTAATAATCGGTAAATCTATTGTGGATTCTACTGTTATAACAGTTGCCAATAGAGAAATGATCGATTATCTTTTGCTCTAAATGCTATTTTGCGCCAGTTAAGGGAGGCTTGAATGCGGTATGTTTTTCTCTTATACTTCTTGTGAATTTATTTGTCATTTAAATGTGTGAGCAGGTTCCTGGTATATGGAGATAGATGCTTGGAGCATCTGCGGTGCCCGCCATTTCTCAATTTTCTTTTATGCTATTTTTGTCGAAATCCCTTGGTGGCTTTACCTGAAGGTGCAAAAATGCTTAGCTGGCTTTGGATATTTATCTGTTGGAATGTGTTATCAAATATTTTATCTTTCCAATTATTGTCTTTGCAATAATTATTGCAGAAGGATAAATCTAAAGTCTTCGTTGTGATTTCAAATATTTATGATCCTTATCGTTTGGAAGTGGAGATCGATCAACTTGCTACTGCACTTGAGGAAGAACGCCAGAGGAAGAGTGCAATTTGTTACTCTGATGTTTTGAAAGTGAAAGAAATAAGACTTGCATTTTTTGTTAAAGCTGGACTTTCGGTAATTTTCAAAATTTTATATGAGCACCACAATCTGATTTCACAATTTCTCTACCAATGATGAAGTTGGGTTCAAATTAGAAGAGAAGGGAAAATTTTCTCACCTTTTTCCTCCTTTTAAGTTTATTTTCGTCTTCTCTTCCGGTTAAGTTATATTATAGTTTGAATGAGGGAACCACAAAGACCTATCTAATTTTGGGAATACGATTTACAGAATTTCCATTTCATTGAATACTTGATTACATCTCATTGGGATAAACATAGCAACTTCACTATAATTGATTACAGTAAAATGTTCGGCTTTGTATTTGCAGGCATTCCTGCAGTTCACAGGTATCAACACAGTTATGTACTACAGCCCAACCATTGTGCAGATGGCTGGCTTCGGGTCCGAACAACTCGCACTTCTCCTCTCCCTTGGACGGTTGGACACAAGGAGATGGTAAAATAAAATAGCAATGCAGTAACTATATTCATTCCAGAAAAAGGATAAATTCCTAACCATATAAGGTTATATTATTGAATCCTTTTTTGTCTGTTCATTTTTCTTGCATCAAGAGATAGTATTGTTATCTCATCTTTACTAGCACATTGTTTTAAGTTGCTATTACATTAGCAGTCCAGATCCTACAGGGGTGTAAGAGCTAAACTTTAGGAGCTCATTATTGCAATTCAATCTCAGATGGCCCATTAGTTCTATGTTTCTAAGTGGGAGTGATGATAAAATATTTTTGTCCCTAGATTTAGGTGAAGTTTAGTATGCTGAAGTTCAAGGTGATGTTCAATATGCTGTATATACTTCTGTAAGTTAATATGGAACTGGAATTGGTTATTTGTTGTTGCATGCGATTTTAGATTTGGTTAATATTTATTTTGCTCTATTAGTTGGTTAATATTTTCCATGGAATGACTTATTCTTCTTTATTTAGTTTGTTGAATCAAACATTGTATTTGATGTACTTAGTATTTCTCGTGGTGATAGACATGCAGTTTTAGTCACTAAACATGGGGAGGTATTCACCTGGGGGGAAGAGATGGGAGGGAGGGTGGGGCATGTAGTTGAAGTTGATGTTTCCCACCCCAAGCTCATCAAAACTCTTTTGTGGAGTGAACATTGAAATGGTTGCATGTGGTGAATATCACACTTGTGCCGTTACACTTTCTGGCGATCTATACACTTGGGGTGATGGTACTCATTACTGTGGTTTGCTTGGACATGGAAGTGAAGTTGGTCACTGGATCCCCAAAAAAGTAGGTGGTCTCATTAAGGGGTTACATGTGTCATTTGTTTCATGTGGGCCTTGGCATACGGCTTTGATGATTGATCACATCTGGGCATGGTTATTTTTCCTTTAACATTTTCCCTTTCCACTTTTATATCATATATTTTTAAAAGTCTGCATGTCATTTCTTTCATTGTCCTTTTCCCATGATTTCAATGTAAAATGACAAGCTGGATATTGTAATTGATAATATATTTCTTTATTTTTTTTTTTTAAATTTTCCTTTCCAGTAAAATAAAAATAAAAATGAATTGGTCAGGTGTTAAACATGCTTTGTTGTTGGGTGGAAGATCCAAATTCTGAAGCATTTAAGTTGCATCTCTCAAGAGTCTATGATTACCTGTGGCTCGCTGAAGATGGCATGAAAATGTAGGTCAGAATTCTAAAACTCTAGAATCATTTAGCATAGAATCGGTTAATTCTTCTCCTACTGTTTCAGGTAAAATTTTACAGGTTATCATTATTTTGGCTACTTGGACATCTTTATTTTCAGATCATAATTAATTTTTGCCCCAAGTCATTATTAGGACAAAATGAAGCTCTCACACTTAAATTTGAAAATCTTTGGCTTTCTATTGAAGGTGCTCTCAAATGAGTCAAGTACACAACAAAGCCTATTACAAAGAATTGAGAAGAATCTGCCACTCGATTTTGGTAGGATCCAAAGCAACTATGGCATCTTTTATAGCAACAAAACGAAGATGTATCCAATTGCCATTTATAATTTAGTTGGGGGTAGTAGCAATTTGGTGAATCGACAATTCGATTCAAGTAATGCTTATGGTATTTTTTGATATAATTGCAGAAATTATTTAAGGATTGGTGGATTTTGATATTCTTTAAATTCAACATTAATTTGTTTATATTTAGCTTACTTATTGGGTTTTTATGTTATCATGTGCACAATTATAGTTTCACTTCGACAAAGATAATTAATGGACCTATTCAAGATCAAATTTCTTAAGACAAAATTTTGTCGCTTTTTTATACATTATTACCACTATGTTCCATGCATTGCAGATGATATTGATTGAACTAATATATTATTTTGTCGCTTTTAAAATCTCGATAGTTTTTTAAATTTTAATATTGTGAATATTGATTTTAATAAGATCTTAATTTATTTTTGTCATTTTTATTTTAATTCTTATTAGTCAATAAATTTGCTTTTTTTAGATCACTTCCATGAATTAAATTGTCGTGCATCGCATGGGTAATAACTAGTATATAATAATAATAGGATAATCGTCACCATTTTAATCATATAGTTTCCCGCCTATTTTTACCTTTCATTTTAGGAAATTTTTAATTTTATCAATTTATTTTAATAGTTAAACTAGGAGAGTTCAATTAATATACTTGTAATAAATGATTTATGGATTTGTGAGGAAAAATCATATATAAAAAGTCAAATTATTGATTATTTTTATTTTCTGATAATTATTACATTATTTTGAAATAAAAAATATGCAACATGGATGTCAAATTCAAAATCTCAACAATAAATTTAATACACGCTAACAAATGAGAACAAATTCTAAATATATCATTCCTAAAATTGTATCAAATACTAAAGTATAATATCTAATCTTTTTTATTTATCTCATTTAAGTCCTAAAATGATTCATCTTCTTTTCTTATTCAAATTCAATTTGACCTAAATAATTAATATCAAATCTTTTTTTTTTATCAAACTGAAAGAAATAATAGATATCTGGTCTTTTTATGTAAATTCAATTATTTTTTTAATTTCTACAACTTTAGGTTTCGATAAACTCATTAGTTCAATTTTAAAATATATATATATATTTTAACAATTAGTTCATTGAATTTTATCAAAAATAAAAAATAGAAGGTGTAAAAAACTTATTATATTTTAAAATTGAATATGATCAACACATTTATCTAACATGCACAATTTTTTCCTAACACATCCTTCGATTACTCATTGAAAGATAAAATTCATATTGCATTGAAAACTATTGAATAAGAGTATGTTCGATAGAGATTATAGATTAATTTTTTTTTAAATGTGTAGTTGGAAGTGAAGGAAAGTAGAATAAAAAATTAAATAATTGTCTAATCAATCAACTAGGTGGGTGGAAATGGAAGTTGAAAATTTATTTTATTTTTTATTTTTTTAGAATGTGTGGTTATAAAGTAGTACTTGCAATTGTGAAAAATAAGTTTTTAAAGAATGTGTAGTTAAGAATGAACATTGAAAAAAATAATTTTTAAAATTCAATTCTATACGAGTGATAAAATATTATGTTACGTGGGTTAAGCCCACATTTATAAATTGAAATGTTTAGATAAATTTTATTTTCTTTTATTTATTTATTGGTACAAATAGTTAATTGTATTTATAAATTTTGGTCGTAATGTATTTGATCTTTTAAATGCAATGAAAAAAATATTTGTTTAATATATTTAAATATCAATAATTTGATTAAGATAATTAGTACCAATTCTGATAGTGCTGTTCAGGAATTCGATTAATTAATTTCGTGAATGTCTATTAGCATATTTATTTCATTTCATAATTTGAAAATTGTAAATATTTCAGCTTTTAGAACTCAATTCACCATAAGCTTAACTTCAGTTATTAAATCAAAATTGTAAAGTGTAAAATATGTCACGTGTCCATATCTTACTTTGCCTAAACAAACTTAGAAAATTAGAAAATGAACAATTAACTGTTAAAAGAAATGTGGAAGTCCAACTTTATATTTTACTTTTCTGGGTACTTTTCATTTTATATGAATGCAAAATTTATGCATGCAAGTTACTTGCCTTTTCTTTATTTCATTTTATGCTAAGAAAATTTATGATATTCATACAAGGATATTAGACCAAGTAAGAAATATTATTGAAAGAAAAGATATTATAAATTATTCACAATTTTTTATGAAGTAATTTTGTTGTCGTTCATTGTGTTATATTTATCTTTTACAATTTATTCAATAAATAATTGTCAATTATATGACTCGTGCATCACATTGGTATGATTACTAGTTTTACATAAAAAAATATCACATTCCTTATTTATAAACAAAAATCTTTTACCATTTGTCTCATTTCCCTCCGGTTTGGGAGCTCTTCCTACTTTTTTCTAGGGTTCTTCCAACATTTCTTCTTTTCGTTTCCTGAGTAGTGCTCTACCACTGTCGGCTTTGGTTTTCTCTGAAAGTGCCAGGACTTCTTCACTCACCGGCTTTGGCTTTCTCCGATTTTGTTTTTTTCCTTCGGCTTCCAGCTTACCGCCATTAACCTACCCCTCCACCACCTTCTCCGGCTGCTCTTCATCATGTTAGAGGATTTTGATCTATCCTCTCTACACCACCGTTTGAGACTGGACGATGATGACGGGCTCCTATCGCAACTGGTATACCCCTATACTTTGAGGGGCTGACTAACATGGAACGGACATTGTTTGGGAAAATATGGAATTCAAAACCGGTCAACCATAAGGGACTTGACAATGTTATTCGCAGACTGTGGAGAGCTTCTGGGCCAGTTAAAGTGGAAAGGACAGAGGTAAATAACGTTTTCATTTTTTGCTTTAAATCAAAGGAAGATCGTCAGAAAGTGCTTCAAGGTGGTCCATGGAGCTTTAACAAGCATCTTATTACTTTTTCTATCCCTACTGAAGTGGGAGACATTCATAATGCAAACTTTTCTCTCTGCCCTTTCTGGATTCACATACTCGACATCCCCATTGCTTTGAGAACCACAGCTTGTGCCAGAGTTTGGGGGGCCGCCCTTGGAAAAATTGAAGCTGTCGACCTTGATTGCCCATCAATGAGAGTTAAAGTGTGGCTGGATGTCTCAAAGCCTCTCCGTCGTGGCATCCGTGTTCTATTGGAGGAAAATAGAGCGGAACTGAGTTTTCCCCTTCAATATGAGACTTCCTGACTTTTGCCACGGGTGTGGACTAATCAGCCATCGCATTATCGGATGCAAAAATTTGCCTGATTTTGTGGACATACTAGTTGAAGAAAGAAGGTTTGGAGACTGGTTGCGTGCTTCATATAACAGGGGAAATGGTCGAAGCAACTCTGGGAGAGACAATACACAACACTCCCCCAACAACAGCAACCTTAGAGGTAAACCCCTACCAAGCAATAAACCACAACAACAGCCTGACTCACTTGACATAACAGCCTCTTCACCAATCAAAATCCCTCAGTCAGCTCGACTAATAACAGAGGACGACAGAAGAACTTTAGCTAACACTATTATCCCCATGGATGAAGAGAAAAAGGATGTTCACAGGGAAAAGGGAATGGTGACTGAGTTGAATAACTTCAATAAACCAGATTAAGACTGTGGCAAGAACAAGCGTGGAAAATGGAAGAGGAAAGCACGAAAGGTCGATGTGAATTTGTATTTAGGTATTATATCCTCGACAGTAACCAGATTACCAATATTGTTGATTGCCCAACCCAAATGATGGGGCAGGGTTCCATCCAATTTAAACGTTGTCTTAGGGGGGAGAAACGGATGAGAACAAGGTAAAGAAGAAAGGGAAGTATGATGGCGTCCTGATATTGAACTGGCAGCACTGATGCTCAGGGCCGTCGGACGCCATGACATGCCTATATTGGAACGTGCAGGGTATGGAGAACCATATTACGTTCCCAACTTTGCGAAACCATATTCGCACCTATTCCCCAAGCCTCATTTTTCTATCAGAAACGAGGTTATTCGGAACTGAGGCACAAAATTTGAGACACGGGCTGGGATTTACTGATGGCTTTGTGATGGATAGCAAAGGGAGAAATGGGGGGCCTTATGATATTGTGGAACGATGATCTCAGCGTTTCTCTCCAATCATTTTCCCAGGGACACATTAACTCTTTTATTTCTCCTTTGGAGGGTGGAACGTGGCGGTTCACAGGTTTCTATGGAAACCCGAGACACGATAAGAGGCACTTATCCTGGGAGCTCCTTAAGAAACTCTGCAGATTGAGTGCACTTCCCTGGATTTGCGGGGGAGATTTCAATGAAATCCAGTTCCCTCATGAAAAGGATGGAGGGCGAGAGAGACCACTCCGGCAGATTGAGGCTTTTCGTGAAACCCTTCTGGATTGCCTTCTTGCTAATATTAAAGCTCATTGCCCGAAATACACATGGACAAATAAGAGACATGGGGCATCCTTTGTGCAAGAGAAAATTGATAGGTTCCTTATTGATGAATATGCAGCTAGACGTTTTCCAATCGCCTCGGTACTTCACCTTGAGTTTTTAGGGTCTGATCACCATCCCATCCTCCTCCATCTTCATCCCCAGTAAAATTACAAGATGGGGAGCAGAGCACAAACATTTTTCAGATTTGAACCTCTTTGGATCAGGAAAAAGGGATATGAGGCTTCTTTCAAGGATATTTGGCATCATCTTATCTGTATTCATGCCCCCCCCCCCCCCCCCCCGGCACTCTCCTTGATGTCCAAAGTCTTTTAGCATGTTGCGGACCTGAATTAATTAAGTGGAGCAAGGCCACACTGGGAAACTGGACTAAGGAGCTCAAAGATGCAAAATTTAAAGTCACACAGTTATACAACCAACCGAACTGCGCAATCCATATAGGGGAGATCAGAGAACTAGAGAGAAAGATTAAATTTTTATCTGAGCAGGAGGAACATTACTGGAAACAAAGGGCTCAAGTTGACTGGCTAGGAGCAGGAGACAGAAACACCAAAATTTTCCACTCTAAGGCATCTAGTTGAAGGCTCTTTGAGGAGGGTATAGGTTGGATCACCTGCATTGAGGAGATAAGTATTCATGTCCAGCATTATTTTCAGGAGATTTTTAATAGTTCCAGCTCTTCTGAAGAGCAACTTGAAATGTGTACCGAGGGTAATTCTTTAACCCTTTCAGATGCTGAATCACAAAATCTTGATAGGCTCTTCACTAAAGAAGAGATCTCCACAGCCCTATGGGAGATACATCAGCACAAATCACCGGGGCCGGACAGTTTCCACGCCATTTCTTTCCAGAAACACTGGGACCTTCTTGAGATATATGTCCCTTCAATTTGCCTCCAAGTGCTTAATGATGGTGCCTCACTCAATGACATCAATTCCACTGCCATTGTCTTGATTCCCAAAAAAAAAGGCAGCCTGAGCGAATCTCAGATTACCGCCCCATTAGCCTGTGTAATGTGTACAAAATTATTTCCAAAACCTTGGCAAACAGGCTCAAAGTCGTCCTCCCCTCAATTATTTCAGACAACCAAAGAGCCTTTGTTCCCGAACGGCAGATAACTGATAATGCATTAGTTTCCTTTGAGTGCCTCCACTCGATGAGGAAGCGGAATAATGGCAACAAGGGATTCCTCGCCCTAAAGCTGGACATGAGCAAAGCTTACGATATAGTTGAATGGAATTTTATCATCAAAATCATGAACAAAATGGGGTTCTCCTCTCGATGGCAACATCTGATTTCAAACTGCATTTCTTCTTCCTCTTTCTCTATCATCATTAATGGACAGAGGCATGGGCACTTTGCTCCATCTAGGGGCTTACGCAAGGATGCCCCCTCTCCCCTTACTTATTCCTGCTTTCTACGGAAGCACTTTCTGGTTTAATTCGAAAGGCAGAGGGAGAAAGCTGTCTAACGGGAATGCAATGTACTCGAGCATGTCCAAGGATTAGTCACTTATTTTTTGCAGACGATCCTCTTATCTTCTTGCGTTCGAAAGGTGAGGAGGCACAAACATTCCAAAATATCCTTCAGATGTATGAAGCAGGATCAGGGCAAAAAGTTAATTTTGACAAATCATCAATCTTTTTCAGCCCAAATGTGGAGGGAATGGTTAGGGTGAACATTAAGCAATTCTAGGGAGTTAATAAAGAAGGTTTCCATGAGATCTACTTGGGATTTCCAATCTCCTTGGGGTGACAGAAAAAGAGGACGTTTATGCCTCTAGTGGATAAAATCTGCAAACGTGTCGAAGGGTGGAAGAGGAACCTCTTTTAAACCGGTGGTCGAGAGGTACTCACCAAATCCACATCTTACAAGAAATCCCCAATTTTGTGATGAGCCTCTTCCGGTTACCAACTTCTGTGTTCCAATCTATTGAGTTAGCATTGAGCAGGTTTTTTTTTGTGGGGGGGGGGAATGAAAGTCAGAGGAAAGTTCATTGGATGAAATGGGAAAATCTTTGTATCCCTAAATGTGGTGGAGGACTGGGGTTCAAGAGTATGTAGTTGTTTAACCATGCGTTTATTGCAAAACAAGCATGGCAAATTTTACATGAACCAGATTCCATGGCAACCAAAGTTCTTAAGTGCAAGTATTTCGCAAATGAGGGCTTCCTGTCTACCCGAACTAAAAGTGGGGATTCCTTCTTATGGAAAAGCATCCTTTGGTCTCGGGAAGTGCTCACAAATGGATGTCCTTGGCATGTTGGAAATGAACAATTCATTCGAATTTTCGAGGATCCCTGGCTGCCAAGGGCACCTTCATTCCGGCCAGTTTCTCTTGAGACACCCCTTGTCACCGAAGTTTCAGATCTTATAACCGTATCGGGAGCTTGGAACACTCCCCTCATAAATAGTATTTTCGTGAGACCGGACAAAGATCTAATCCTCTCCATCCCTATTGATGGACCACACAACCTGGACAAGTTTATTTGGCACCATAAGCCCCACGGACGGTACACGGTCCGAAGCGGATATAAGTCCTTGTTACCTGAAAATTGGAACCAGCTATCCGAACACTTGGTGCAAGATTATTTGGAACCTATCCATCCCTCCCAAGGTTCACATTTTTTGGTGGAGAGTGTACAACAATACAATCCCTACTAGAATGAATTTATTGCGCCGGGGCATTCCCTACAATGGAAGATGTGTTTTCTATGGCCTGGAGGAAACCATTATTCACCTCCTCCTCTTCTGTCCGCACTCAATTTCTATTTGGAAGGCAACAGGCATGTGGAAGACTGTAAAGAATGGGAGAATTTGGTTCGGCATCAAAGACCTGATACATGACATGTCCACAAGATTCTCTGCTGATAACCTTCAGCTCTCTATTTTCCTGGCTTGGTCCATCTGGGTGAAATGCAACAGGGTTGTCTTTGGAGCGAAAAGTAGAATTGCTGATTTTATTGTTTTGACTGCCCTCAATTGCCTTGCAATGCATGATTCATGTCCCATATTTGAAACACCTTCACCTTCATCCTTTTGCTACCCAAAACCCCGGCCAGGGAAGCTTATCCTCCAGGTTGATGCTGCTGTCCGTTCTCATATCCCTCTTATTGCCATCGAGGCAGCAATTCTTGATGATAAGGGACTGGTGATTGCAACTTCAGCAAGAGTTTTGTGGGGGCAGTATGGTGTTGTTGAAGCTGAAGCACATGCACTTCTCGCAGGTCTGAAATTTGCCTAGGAGAACGCCTTCCCCATCGATGTGGTTGAATCGGATTGCTTGCGGTTGGTTAACAGTTTAAAGTCTGATTTTGATTTTGACCCATATGCACATATCCTTCATGAAATTGCCACTTTTGCTTGTTCGCATTCTCTTTCTTGCGATTGGATTGATTGTATTCCCCGATTTTTATGTCCTCTTTTTGGAGGGGACGATGAATGAATGAGAATGATGTTAGTTTCAAAAACAAAAAAAAACAAAAAAAAAAAAAGAAAAAAAAGAAAAACAAAAATCTTTTACCAAAAAAAGGCATTAACAAGAACATATACACCGAAGTGCGAAAAAATTAATCAAAGAGAACTAAGGACCTCAACCTTAGAAACGCATTTTAATTGTATTTTAAGGAACCTTTGCTATTTTTAAAATTTCTATATATTCCAATTTCTCATTCGAATTTCTATTGTCAACATTCCACTAATTACAGCATATCATCCTTTGATCCTGATGGCATTTGTCAAAACATTTTGTTTGTGTGATTTGAAATGACAGAGAAATATTTTGTCGTAAATTAGCATTTATTATTATTGGAAAATAAGTCATTTAATTTTATGGCTTTCTAACGGAGGTCTTGGTCGATAATCATCATCAGTCCTACCTTTTTATTCTTCTCTATTCTGTAATAGCCGGTGATGTTCGTACATTTTGACGCGTTTGTATTAGCTCCTGCGTAGCTAATTTCTATTGTTAGGAGGATCTATGTAGCCTAGTTTGGATAATTTGACTTCTATTATGGTATTTTGACTTTTAATTAACCTCAAACTTTACAATCGTGGTGTTTTGCAAAGGTTGAACTTCAACCTTAGAAGCCCTACAGCCACTGCTCTGCAGATTTAAAGAGGATGTAAATTACGAGATGTATGTGCCTCTGTAAAGTAAGGTTGAGAGCTTTATGTTTAATTGCGCTTGCTAAGAGCATCATCCATACTTTGGTAAGATTTGAATTCTCACTCTACAGCTGCTAGCTCAGTTGAAATTTCTCTCTCTCTCTCTCTCTCTCTCTCTCTCTCTCTCTCTCTCATCTTTCAACCAATTGAGTTATGTCCCGAGGGCTAGAATCGTGGTGTTTTGCATTTCATGAATTGGCCAATTTTTAAAATATTTGAAAACTCATGTGGATTTTAGAGGGTGAAGTGCCAAATTAGTTCTTGCTATAATTAAAAGTCATGAGTTTTGTAGAATGTAGATAATAATTTCTGTAAATTGTGGAAACTTTTCATGGATTTCATCGTGATTTAATGTGTTTTGTATGTCGTGATTCATTTTTATTGAATAGACAAATATATGATTAATTCTATCTAAGAACGATTTTTAATTAAAATTGAGAAATTCGACTAGCGCCATGAATGAAAGGAAAGAAAAAAAAAATTACGAAAACATGCAATACAAATAACGTCAGACACTACTTAAGTTGTAACTTGTAATCTCTGAATAGAGAACTAACTTATCACTGAGTATTAATACCTCAAGCTACAATATACAAATTCAACTACAAAATCTAAATTCACAAATTCAATAAACAATTTTATTAAGATACCGTTGGAGTTAGGGGAAACTGAATAAAATTATTACCCATTACAAGTAATCATATTTGGGTAGCTATTTCATATCCAACGTAAAACGATTTTTCATATTAAAATGCACTACACTTTTGATGTGGGTTACTAAAAGAACCTACTATCCGATCAAAAAAAAAAAAAAAAACTAAAAGAACCTATTTCAATGATAGAGAAATATAGTGCTAATTTAAGTCCAAAAAAAAATAAAAAAATCCTGCAAACGGTCTCATCGGTTATCTGTTTTGCAAATTGAAAGGTGCATATCAAGAACATTTCATTAAGCTAATTAATTGTAATCCAAAATCAACTGTATAAATAAATTGATGAAATGGTTCAACTGCAATCTCTCTCTCTCTCTCTCTCTCTCTCTCTCTCTCTCTCTCTCTCTCTCTCTCTCTCTCTCTCTCTCATTGTAATCCAAAATCAACTGTATAAATAAATTGATGAAATGGTTCAACTGCAATCTCTCTCTCTCTCTCTCTCTCTCTCTCTCTCTCTCTCTCTCTCTCTCTCTCTCTCTCTCTCTCTCTCTCTCTCTCTCTCTCTCTCTCTCTCTCTCTCTCTCTCTCTCTCTCTCTGACATATAACAAACGATGAGATAGTATGAAATGAAAACTAATACAATGCATGACAATAACTTGATTGTAGGTATTGGACGACAAAAAAATCGAAAAAAATAAAGACCGTTCGGTTTTAAAAAAGAAATTAGAAAAAAAATCGAAATCGATCTGTTCTCAAAATCAAGACCAAAACTGAAAATCGAATAGAGGTGTCAATCCAGGTGATCTGGGTCGCGCTCGTCAACATATGAGTCTGGTACTAACCCATGTGGAAAAAGTCGGCCCACAAATTTTGAATTACAATTCAGGCCCGCCCACTGGCCATTCGGAGCAAGTTCATGCGGGTCGCAGTTCATTCCGTTTTGACTCGTATGAATAAAAATTAATGTTTTCAAACCCAACCTGACCATCGACCTGGTCGAGGGATCAGATCAAGGGTTCGAGAGTCGACTCAGCGCATTATAATAATATAAATATTAAAAATGTACAAAAAATCATAAAAATGAAAAAAAATGGAAAACCCAGGTCAGGTCATATTTGCAAAAAGAAAAGTTTATATAGAATTTAAATTTATATCTTATGTTACATGAATTATTTCTAAGTTTATAAATTTAAGTATTACATAGGCAAATACCAACAAAATTGCATTTCTAATTAATACTGTTAAATATTTATAATTTAAATACATTCTAATTAGGTTGACATTTACTTTACTATAATATGTAATTTTGATTGATTGTCGACTTTGACCTATATTAAAAATCTAGATTTTAGTTGTTACCAAATAGGAGTACATCTTAATTAGGTTGACACTTACTTAACTATAATTTAGTTGTTCAAATTTAGATTTTTAATATTTTTTAAAATTTAAAATTATTTTTTATTATTTCACGGATCAGCGGGTTAATCATGACAAGTGAAGGTGTGACCCACGAAGCCTACGGTTCACACCTTCTTGACCGATTCACCCATGATTGGCCAGCGATTCGAGGTCAATCCGGACCGATTTTCACGGGTTCGATTAGGGGTGGGCACAAAAATCCAAACTCGAAAAATCGACTCGAACCCACCCGACTTGGGTCGGGCCGGTTCGTTTTGACTTTTTCGCTAGTCAGTTCGAGTCTAAACCCGAACGGGTTGGTCGGGTTAGCAGGTTATATTCACAGCCAGGCATAAACATAACATTTCCAGATTTTTGGAATGCCGAAAAAGAAAAAAGCTTTGATTTTATCATACCATTTTATCTTCTGTACAAGCATGAAGCATATTGCATTTTCACAACAGACCAACACTAGATTTCAGAGAGAATTTTTTATTCGTATTTTTTTTCACCAACATATCAATCAATGGCTGCTTTCTTCTTTCAAATTATTTACCAAAATGGATATGTCAGGTGTCAACAGCTGGATTCCAAGACGATTATCTCGTTGTCCTTGGTGGTGTATCATGTATGTGGTGGTGATAAATCTTGCTTGACCAGAGAGATTGAACGACAGTAGTGTGAAGTCTCTCAGCTGCTTTGTTGATTTTGAAGAGCCATAGAAAAATAAAATGACGAACCCTAACTTACACCCTATATTTATACTTTGGGCTCAAACTACAACCGAATCGACACAACCCGATATATTATTAAAACGGGTTGGGTTGGTTTGGCCCAAAACCAACCCAACCTAACCCAATCCCACCCCTAGGGTCGATCGGTCAAACCGTCTTGACACTTCTAAAATGAATACAAAACTAAATAATTATATTTTACTTTTAGGGTCTTGCTACACTTACTAACAAAATATACTAACACACTAAAAGGGAAAAACTCTAAATGTATAATTATTATGTTATCCTTCAATTATAAATCCTTTAATTTTTTAATCGTTAGGTAAGATGCCTAAGTTTAAGATATACTTGGTATTACAATAAAATATATAAAATCTACTATTATATTCTAAAGTTTTTCTGCTATAATTATATCTAATTCTTCAATCCTTTCTTCTAAGTTTCTAATCAATCTATTTTTATCTATGATAATTATTCAAGTATTGATATATCTGTATTAGGATAATTTTTAATTGTTGAATCTAATAATTTATAATGTCTTCTTAAATCTTCTTTTATGTATTTTAATTTTCTATTTATTTCTGTATTTAGATCTTTAAATTCGTCAAGGATTACTGGTGTTAAACTAATTAATGGTGGTGATGAATTCATAAATTATGAAACTAATTTGAATTATTAGTTCTATTTCTTAAATTCTAAATTCTAGCTTCTAATGATTGTATTTTCTCTAAGAGACTTCTTATATTTTCTAAAATTTTGCTATTAATTCTAACCATATTTATTCTTAATCTACTAATAACTTTAAATTCTTTATCAGTTATTATTCTTTTAGGTTTTCTTTTTTCTATTTCGTCATAAATTTTTGTTATATTTTGATTTATAATTTCAATATTTTTTGTATATTATCTATTATTTTGTGTAAATAATTTTTACCTACATCTTCTTTATTAATAGTCCTGATCATGTTTATTTTTTCTATTATAATAGTTTTTTGCTCAACGATTTCTGTTGGTATAGCGACCCAGAATTTTTATGCAATAAATAATAATTTTAATATTTAGAAAATTGAGTCGCTATTGTTTTGAAATTAATGCCGCGACGGATTCGTCTAGCCAAGTCAAGAAATATCGAATTTGTTCGATTTTAAATTAAATTTTCGAATTTCTAAAATTATGTTATTTTAATTGTTTATTCAAAGTATTATTTCAAAATCATTTTAAATTCCAAATTATTAAAGATATCTAATTAATTATCTTAAATTAAACATTAGCCTAATTATGCTAGTATCCCATTAATTATTTTATTCTTTCTTTTTCTTTTTAAATTATTTTCCTTTTCCATTCATCATCACTACCATCTCGGTTGAACACCACCACAATTCTCTCTTTATATCATTAGAATCTTCATCATTCATCACACACATGACAACCCACATTTTATTCCACCTTTACATCTAATATTCTCCAACATCATCATTTTCATCATCTTAATAGCCGAAAGCATACATCTTCATCACCATTCAGAAATCAAATTCAACCCACTATATCACCAACAGACTGCCAAACTAAATGTCTCTGCACATCACCCCTGAATCAGCCAATTCAACAGTATGATTTCCAACTGCAACACCATAGCCAATCACCAATGATCCCTACTGTACCAACCAGCATCATCATCATCCAACCCAACCACAGCCTCCTCCATTCACGATCGGCCAAACCACCAAATAATTCAATCAACACAAATTCAACCACAACCTCCACAGTCGACCAAGTTCGAGAAGAATAACCAACACTACTATCATTATATCACCAGCACATACAGCCACCAGTACATCAACAAACCTCTCACGCACCACAGCCATCACCTCCAGCAACTTCAAGACCAATCACAGCAGCAGCCACCCCTATCGCCAACCAAACCAATAACAACTGAACCTCAATACTCAACCATTTTCAAACCGGCCACTGTTATCATCATCAATACAGTCACCACTGTCAACCAACAATCCTCAATCGCCGCTCCCTTCGCCGGAATTTCAGACCCAAATCGCAAATCAGAACAATTTCTAAAACAACCCAAAACTCAGGAATAGATGTAGCCCAGAAACTAACCTTCATCCTTGACCCATTTCGACCAGAGTTCCATCGATAAAACTCGCACCTAAACTCAACCAAAACCCAAGAATAAGCCAAACAAAGTACTTACCTCACCTCAGACCACCTCTGGACAGATTTTGGCCGAAAAGAACAAATCCGATTTCGATTTCCAGCTTTGATTTGGTTTCGGTTTCACACAATAAACCACCCAAATAACTTCCTTCAACCACCCCACTGCTACCCTGGCAGCCGCCGCTCGACCACGACGTTTCACCGGCAAATCGCCGGCAGTACCTCCACCGGACCTAAACTCTGCGCGCTCTCTCTCTCGCTTTTCTCTCTCTCTCGGACTGATTCAGATAATATATGATAGAGAGAGGGTAAAGATATTATATATTATAAAATCTGATTTATTTTAATACTTTCAAAATTTGCAGCTTAGTCCCCAAGTTTTAAAAAGTTTCAAATCGGCCCTACTGCTTTAAAACCTATCATTTCAGCCTTAAGTTTTAAATGAGTTTTAATCAGCCATTTCAGTTTCAAAAGTATTCATTTTAAATCCCTCAACTTTCAAAATATTCATTTTAGTCCCTCAACTATCAAAAGTATTCATTTTAATCCCTCAACTTTCAAAACATCAATTTTAGTCCTCAAATTATAATTTATCATTTTGAGCTATATATTCGATAGACTAAAGTGACTTATTGGCTAAGACGAAGCGTACGGAGAATTTAGAGAAATTGAAGTCATTCCCGCTCAACTTTGCACTCGTCGGATTTGAGGTAGACTCGCACTTATTAATTGATTTAAATTATGATTTCATATGAATGTCATGTGACTTGTGAAAGTCAATTTTTAAGAAAAACAAGTATGTTTTTATGAAAGGTAAATATACCTTATGTTGTTATGAAAAGTAAGTATGTTTTTATGAAAAGAAAATATACTTTATGTTTTACGAAAAGTAAGTATACCCTATGCTTCACGAAAATGTTTTTTTGGATCATTGCTATGAAATCAATCTACCAAGATTGTTTTGGGTCCCATATGATAAGTTATGATATGTTAAGGGGACCGGAGTTTTAGTAGCGCTACACATAAGAATTCTTGCCACCTAAGTTCGGTAACATTCTTGTGTCTCCTATGTTTATGAGGATTTGCCACGAAGTTCGGTAAAATTCCTGTCTTTCCATATGTTTATGAGGATTTACCACCTAAGTTCGGTAAAATTCCTGTCGCGTATGTTTATGAGGATTTCGATCCTATCTTATGTTATGATGCAATTGATCCCTATGAATTTCAGAAAATTATGCTTGGTATACTTACTACATAAGAATTCTTACCACCTAAGTTCGGTAAAATTCTTATGTTTATGAGGATTTCGATTTTATCCTATGTTATGATGAAAACTTACTGTTATTATGATTTTACTGCATAAGAATTCTTGCCACCTAAGTTCGGTACAGTTCTTGTGTCTATTTATGTTTATGAAGATTTCAATCCTATCTTATGTTATGCTTTCAAAAGAAATTATGCTTGGCATAATTAAAATGTTTTTATAAGTATATGGTTTTCAAAGAGCTATTTTCAAAGAGCCTATGATTTGCAAAATATGTCCCGTGCTGTAATGCACAATATGAGTTTTATCAAGAGCAGTTTTATAAAGAAGCTCTATCAATGCCCGTTTTATAAAGAGCCGGGATTTATGTGTTTAAATCATCTTATAAATTAAATTAATTTGCGATGAGTCTACTGAGTATTTCCCCCATGAAATACTCACCCTACTTTTTAACAGTTTTGCAGATTTCGGAGACGGTGGCGAGCGATGAATGATGGTGGCAATAATCGTTGAACGGTTGAAAGTTTGACGTTAATGATTTCCGTATTTTCCAAACAATCGAATAATTTAGAGAAGTTCATTTATTTGAGAAATTATGATATTGGCAATTTCTTTACAATATTAATGGTTCGATTTACTATTTCAAATGGTTTCATAAATGTTTTCAATTTTAGCGGCCATTACAGTTTATTTAATGTTGCCAAAAATGAATTTCAATTATTTCTTCCGCAAAAATATTATTCGAAAAATTTAGACAGAAAATGACGTAGTGAATCGGGTATACGGAACTCGGGGCGCTACAAGTTGGTATCAGAGCTAGTCTGCGTTTCTGTAGACTGGAAAAATTTTCAAAAAGAATTTTCAAGAAATATTTTCCATTATAAAATTTTATTGATGAAGATTGCCACTACCATCATTCGTTCCACCAACTCCGAGGTAAAGAAGTTTATGATGTTTAAAGTTATTTCAGTATTTCGAATACTCATTTTATTGATTTATGAGAAAGAATGAAGAGTATTTCGGATACTTATGATTTATGAGAAATAAGAATGTATTTCTTCGAAAATAATGATGTTGTTATGCTTTGTCATAACTTATATGCTTTAATGTATGATTATGAGAAATTTTTTTAAAACGAGTGTTGAGCATAATGGGAATAATATGATTTTATTGAGAATTAAGTAATGGATATTATGTTGAGTTAATTTATTATGCCTCTATGTTGAAGAGAAATTTATTATGAAGTTTGGCTTTGTGAATAAATTTTGGGAATATGATTTATGGCATATATTTATAAGTATGAGTAACTTTTGAGCCAATTAAGGTATGGAAGGAAGTAATATTGTGATATTGAAAAATATGATTTGAAATTTCTATGTTGAGGAATTATGAATTGAATTTTGGGATATTTTGATGATATTGAAGTGTTGGAATCATTTTCAATATTTTTAGATCGTTGTGATCAAATGTGGAGTTATTTATTATTGTGAGTTATGAAGTATGCTTATGGTTTGGATAAGTCCAAATTACAAGGGAGACTCTATCCAGAATTTTATCATTTGGAATTAAGAGCATAATATGATAAGCATCCACTAAAGGAATTAAGGTTAGACATGCAAGATCATTTACATCACAAACGAGATTTAGTAGATGATAGCAGAGATTTTATTATTTTCTCATAAGGAGAACACACAAGAGTCACACTGGAAAGGAAATACATGAAACACACGAAAGCATAAGAGAAAAACATGGAAAGATCCTCAGAATGAGAGATGTGTTTCCGGAGTAGCCGTATCCTACCACCTCTGATCTTTTGAGGAAATAAAGAAACCTTCAAAGAGGTGTGTTTCGAGAGTAAGAATACTCCGTAATCTACCACCTGGAATCTTTGAAGTACACACAAGATTTAAACATTAAGGAAATCCTAGTAAATGGAGGGGTGTCTCGAGAGTGAGAATACTCCGTACTCTACCCCCACCTATTCTAAGATTCAAAGAGTTAAATTTACATTAACCGGACTCCATTTTCGCTTGATTCCCCTTCCTTGCGACCAATCTATCTTAACCCCTGCTGGATCTTGTATTGAGATATATGACTGCAGCTTATCCAGTAGTTCATCAATAGTAGGAGCAGAAATAAGAAGCCTTCTGGAAAATGGAGAGATGAATCCCTGTTCCACAGCATAATCAAGAAAGGTTAACAAACCATCAAAGAAATTGTTAACATTCAGAAGCCCAATAGGCTTAGTATGGAGATCTAGTTGAGCCCACGAGGTAATGTTAAAAATTTCTTCTAAGGTACCAAAACCTCCGGGCAGGGCTATAAAGGCATCAGAACCATATAGCATACAAGTTATGCGTTCATGGATGGATAAGGTTTGAACTTCATGCCCTCGTGTTTTGCCTGCAACATCTACCAAAGGGACAGGTATGACACCGATTACTTTTGATTTCTCTGCAAGAGCAGATTGGGAAACACAACCCATTAGACCACTGCTACCACCCCCATATATAAGAGTGATACCTTTTTCCCCCAGTTTCTTTCCAAGATCTACAGCCGCTTCTAGATAACCGAAGCCTTTCCCTACTTTTGATCCACAAAATACACAAATAGTTTTGATCTGTCGAAGTTTTGGTGCTTCCATCTTTGATAGTAAAGAAGGGAAAACTTACGAAGAAGATGTGATTTTGGGATGCCTGAACTATGAAATATGTTTGGCTATTTAAAGCCGGAAAAATTTACTGTTTTTGATTGATTCTGAAAAAGTAAAGATTCACTTTTTGACAAAATCGGCCAACTTTTGACTATTTTATCAAAGATATCACCTTTCGGTGATTTATTTCCAGCTTTATCAAAACTCGAGAAAAGGAAAATATATTTATTTCCAGCTTTATCAAAACTCGAGAAAGGAAAATATTTTTTATTTCCAAAACGCGTTAAAGAAAACAGAAAAAATATTTTTAAAAGCATATCAAAAGATTTACCTTATATCATTGCTGAACTGCCAGAAGCCTCATTTTGTAAAACAGACTGGCAAACAGGATCTTTTGCTATTATATTTTGGAGACTATAACGATTTTTGTCCTCGTTAAACTGAGCGTATAAGGAGAGAAGTTCACGTTGCACATAACCACTTGGGTGCGTCTCAAGAGTCAGTCGAATATCATCCAAAGACTCCTTACTCAGTCCACCCTTTATGAATTCGATTTTATCATCCCGATTAGTAGAAGAATATCCTACTGATTTGCAACGAGTATTACAGTTCCAACGAGCACATTTGTAGCAACCACCCAGTCTTTTTGCTCTTCGTTTCTTTGCAAACGTGCTTTTGCCTAAACCAGGCATGTGTTTAGGAAATGTTGATGGTAATTCACCAGATAGTCGAACCTTTGCTTCTATCAACCAGCGAACATCTTCTGGAATATCATGAGCCATTAGCAACCTCAATCTTTCGAGCCTTATTTTATAGATCTTTCTCAGATCATTCATAGGAAGACTGGAATAATACTTGCGAATGTTAGAAAGAATGATATCCATTGTTTGATGATTCAACCTCTTCTCAGCATGAACTATTTAAAAGCGTAAAGGATCTGAGTGAATCCGCGTGATGTTGTGACCAGCAAGAAAGCGCAGGATTATTTTAATGAAAAGAGGAGACAAGAAGTAATGCGCTGTTAAATTTTATCGATAAAGGAGATTTGATTGGAGATTTGGAATATTTTCTTGGATTATGGGTACTGATATTTTGTTTTAATAATGATAATCTTGGTATAGTGTGATGATACGTGGAAAGTAAAATGAGTACCGTATTGAATCAGAATTCATACGTATATACAAGTGAAAGAAATACTTTGCAGGAAATGTGATGACATTTAAGTAAAGAATTTTAGTTATTTGGAAGATATTTGTTTACTGAATTTTGGGTTACAAATATTGGAAAGATAAGTTAATGATATTATGTTGATATGTTATTGGGTATATTACGTAGAGAGAATATTCAGGTAATTCTTTGATTATTTTGGGAATATTCGATGATAAGTGACAGGTTACATGAGTAATACAATATATGATGAAATATCACATACGATTGGGAATTTTCATTTTGATTCAGAAGAATTTATGAGTAGACACATATGTCTATAGAAAAGTCCATGTTCTTAAGAAACAAAGTGATGCATTTAGTCAAAGTCCAGTGGGTTAAATATGGTTGGGTTAAATATGGTAGCGATGATACTACATAAGAGAAAGAAGAGATTCTGATTAAGTATTCAGAAATCATAAGATTAAGTAAGTTTAATTTCGAGGACGAAATTATTTTAAGGGGGTAAGTTTATAGCGACCCAGAATTTTTATGCAATAAATAATTATTTTAATATTTAGAAAATTGAGTCGCTATTGTTTTGAAATTAATGCCGCGACGGATTCGTCTAGCCAAGTCAAGAAATATCGAATTTGTTCGATTTTAAATTAAATTTCCGAATTTCTAAAATTATGTTATTTTAATTGTTTATTCAAAGTATTATTTCAAAATCATTTTAAATTCCAAATTATTAAAGATATCTAATTAATTATCTTAAATTAAACATTAGCCTAATTATGCTAGTATCCCATTAATTATTTTATTCTTTCTTTTTCTTTTTAAATTATTTTCCTTTTCCATTCATCATCACTACCATCTCGGTTGAACACCACCACAATTCTCTCTTTATACCATTAGAATCTTCATCATTCATCACACACATGACAACCCACATTTTATTCCACCTTTACATCTAATATTCTCCAACATCATCATTTTCATCATCTTAATAGCCGAAAGCATACATCTTCATCACCATTCAGAAATCAAATTCAACCCACTATATCACCAACAGACTGCCAAACTAAATGTCTCTGCACATCACCCCTGAATCAGCCAATTCAACAGTATGATTTCCAACTGCAACACCATAGCCAATCACCAATGATCCCTACTGTACCAACCAGCATCATCATCATCCAACCCAACCACAGCCTCCTCCATTCACGATCGGCCAAACCACCAAATAATTCAATCAACACAAATTCAACCACAACCTCCACAGTCGACCAAGTTCGAGAAGAATAACCAACACTACTATCATTATATCACCAGCACATACAGCCACCAGTACATCAACAAACCTCTCACGCACCACAGCCATCACCTCCAACAACTTCAAGACCAATCACAGCAGCAGCCACCCCTATCGCCAACCAAACCAATAACAACTGAACCTCAATACTCAACCATTTTCAAACCGGCCACTGTTATCATCATCAATACAGTCACCACTGTCAACCAACAATCCTCAATCGCCGCTCCCTTCGCCGGAATTTCAGACCCAAATCGCAAATCAGAACAATTTCTAAAACAACCCAAAACTCAGGAATAGATGTAGCCCAGAAACTAACCTTCATCCTTGACCCATTTCGACCAGAGTTCCATCGATAAAACTCGCACCTAAACTCAACCAAAACCCAAGAATAAGCCAAACAAAGTACTTACCTCACCTCAGACCACCTCTGGACAGATTTTGGCCGAAAAGAACAAATCCGATTTCGATTTCCAGCTTTGATTTGGTTTCGGTTTCACACAATAAACCACCCAAATAACTTCCTTCAACCACCCCACTGCTACCCTGGCAGCCGCCGCTCGACCACGACGTTTCACCGGCAAATCGCCGGCAGTACCTCCACCGGACCTAAACTCTGCGCGCTCTCTCTCTCGCTTTTCTCTCTCTCGGACTGATTCAGATAATATATGATAGAGAGAGGGTAAAGATATTATATATTATAAAATCTGATTTATTTTAATACTTTCAAAATTTGCAGCTTAGTCCCCAAGTTTTAAAAAGTTTCAAATCGGCCCTACTGCTTTAAAACCTATCATTTCAGCCTTAAGTTTTAAATGAGTTTTAATCAGCCATTTCAGTTTCAAAAGTATTCATTTTAAATCCCTCAACTTTCAAAATATTCATTTTAGTCCCTCAACTATCAAAAGTATTCATTTTAATCCCTCAACTTTCAAAACATCAATTTTAGTCCTCAAATTATAATTTATCATTTTGAGCTATATATTCGATAGACTAAAGTGACTTATTGGCTAAGACGAAGCGTACGGAGAATTTAGAGAAATTGAAGTCATTCCCGCTCAACTTTGCACTCGTCGGATTTGAGGTAGACTCGCACTTATTAATTGATTTAAATTATGATTTCATATGAATGTCATGTGACTTGTGAAAGTCAATTTTTAAGAAAAACAAGTATGTTTTTATGAAAGGTAAATATACCTTATGTTGTTATGAAAAGTAAGTATGTTTTTATGAAAAGAAAATATACTTTATGTTTTACGAAAAGTAAGTATACCCTATGCTTCACGAAAATGTTTTTTTGGATCATTGCTATGAAATCAATCTACCAAGATTGTTTTGGGTCCCATATGATAAGTTATGATATGTTAAGGGGACCGGAGTTTTAGTAGCGCTACACATAAGAATTCTTGCCACCTAAGTTCGGTAACATTCTTGTGTCTCCTATGTTTATGAGGATTTGCCACGAAGTTCGGTAAAATTCCTGTCTTTCCATATGTTTATGAGGATTTACCACCTAAGTTCGGTAAAATTCCTGTCGCGTATGTTTATGAGGATTTCGATCCTATCTTATGTTATGATGCAATTGATCCCTATGAATTTCAGAAAATTATGCTTGGTATACTTACTACATAAGAATTCTTACCACCTAAGTTCGGTAAAATTCTTATGTTTATGAGGATTTCGATTTTATCCTATGTTATGATGAAAACTTACTGTTATTATGATTTTACTGCATAAGAATTCTTGCCACCTAAGTTCGGTACAGTTCTTGTGTCTATTTATGTTTATGAAGATTTCAATCCTATCTTATGTTATGCTTTCAAAAGAAATTATGCTTGGCATAATTAAAATGTTTTTATAAGTATATGGTTTTCAAAGAGCTATTTTCAAAGAGCCTATGATTTGCAAAATATGTCCCGTGCTGTAATGCACAATATGAGTTTTATCAAGAGCAGTTTTATAAAGAAGCTCTATCAATGCCCGTTTTATAAAGAGCCGGGATTTATGTGTTTAAATCATCTTATAAATTAAATTAATTTGCGATGAGTCTACTGAGTATTTCCCCCATGAAATACTCACCCTACTTTTTAACAGTTTTGCAGATTTCGGAGACGGTGGCGAGCGATGAATGATGGTGGCAATAATCGTTGAACGGTTGAAAGTTTGACGTTAATGATTTCCGTATTTTCCAAACAATCGAATAATTTAGAGAAGTTCATTTATTTGAGAAATTATGATATTGGCAATTTCTTTACAATATTAATGGTTCGATTTACTATTTCAAATGATTTCATAAATGTTTTCAATTTTAGCGGCCATTACAGTTTATTTAATGTTGCCAAAAATGAATTTCAATTATTTCTTCCGCAAAAATATTATTCGAAAAATTTAGACAGAAAATGACGTAGTGAATCGGGTATACGGAACTCGGGGCGCTACAGTTGGATTTCCATATACTTTTACCATATTTTCTATCTTATTTATTTTATCAGTTATTTGTTTAATTTGATTTTCTAAGATTATTAATTGTTTTGATAGGTTGTTTGCCATTTTCTTTAATTCAAATATTTGTGTCGGTATATTTTTGTTTACATCTTTATAATCGTTAGTTATTTTTATCACTTGTTTTATTTCTATTGGTAAATTATTGATAATTTCTTGAACTTGTTTTGAATTTTTAGCTTGTTCTAAATTTTGTTTTGTTGTTTTGTCTAAACTTATTTTTAATTTATTTAGTAAAAATAAATTTAATTGTTTATGTTCTCCAAATCCTCATTCTTCTAATAGTATAAATGGTATAAATGTTCCATATGTTTCTGTTATTAATGGCAATTGGTTATTATTAGGTAAATCTTTAGATTTATAATTATATACTCTATGTTCAATTATTGGTAATTTTTTTGACATTTTCTAAATAATTGTTTTAGTGTAACTGGTAACTCTGGTGCTAGCTCTGGTACCACACTGGAACGGATCGAGATTTCTAATTTAAATTTTTACGGAATTATGATTAACTATAAAATCTTCTTAAAATTCTTTCTTCATAAGCAGCCATAAATCTAATATCTTCTTGTCTTATTTCGTTATCTTCTACTAGTCTAAGATATATTCTTTATGTTGTTTTACCAATCTTTTAATTTCTCTATATTTTTCTTTAGCAATTGTACTTAAACCTCTTTTGGATCTTTCTAATTGTAAATATTCACCATGTAAACTTCTAATTAAATCTTTTCTTTTTTCATAAGGTAGATGATGACAATAAACAGGCATAATATTTTTATAATTATAAAATAATTAATGATTAAAACTATTATTTCTAGTTGTACTTAAACCTCTTTTGGATCTTTCTAATTGTAAATATTCACTATGTAAACTTCTAACTAAATCTTTTCTTTTTTCATAGGGTAGATGATGACAATAAACGGGCATAATATTTTTATAATTATAAAATAAGTAATGATTAAAACTATTATTTCTAGTGTTGATATTTTTTGTAATTTTAGTATGTGTAAAACTTAGTAAAATGATATGTAAAATAAGGTTTTGGTTTGATAAGTAATATTCCTAATTCTAAAGGGTAATAGGTAGTTTATAATTTGTTAGTACGTCTTTTGTAAGTTTTGTTAGTATGTCTAGTATTTTCCTTAATTTTAATAATATTATCATTTGGAGAGTTTTCTATTTGTGAAGCAAATGCGAAATATAATTTGAAATTTAAAGTTTCAGTATCCATTTATCTTCCAATTTTTAGTTGTTGTAGCAATAGTTAAATTACTCTTGTCTAATAGTTACTGAATTAGCAACTCGATTGTTAATAATTTGTATATGATTAGACTTTTAGATAGAGCGATAGCTATGTAGAGTAATTTTGATGTATTAGTTTACCTTATTCAGAGAAGAATTATTCTACTTATACTAACTCTGATTAACAAACTGAATTAATCTTTCCTCACATGAAGGGGAGCCGACACATCTGTGGACCCCTCTTCATGTGAGGGGAAAGTAATCCAATTTGTCTATCAATTTGTACATGTAGCAAAGCCCTTCAGAGAATAAAT
Source organism: Ligustrum vulgare (assembly GCA_963555705.1). Lineage (NCBI taxonomy): Eukaryota > Viridiplantae > Streptophyta > Magnoliopsida > Lamiales > Oleaceae > Ligustrum > Ligustrum vulgare. The sequence continues at coordinate 26,779,771 of OY743182.1, forward strand.
TGAACTTTAGTTGCAATGTTGTTTTCTCATTTAGTCGCTATTTTTTGTCTTTGATTTTTGCAAAATATTTAGCGTCTGTTTTTCATTAAAACCACATTTTATTACAGGATTTGACTTTCATAGAGGGCCCACAAGCATTTTTCCTCTATAGTGCCTACCATTGTTGATTGGTTCCAATGTGCAAAATTTGAATTTTCTGCAAAAAATGCTCATTTTAACGAAAAACAAACAAACACTTAGACTTGTTCTCTTTGTTGTTTTGATGTCGTTTTCTATTTTTATTTTCGAAAACGTTAAAAACGCGTTCTCTTTACCATTTTCAAAAACGCATTTTGAAAAATAAAAAAAATAAAAAATTTGTACACAAAACGCAAAACCCCCAAAACCTTGTTTTGGATATTTTGTGTGTATTTCGACAAAAAATGTCAAAAACGCGAAAAACACGTTTTGAAATTTTTTTTTTAAAGAATTATCTTAACTTGGAACTAAGCTTAATATAAAGTTTTTATTTTTTTTATTTTTTTTTAAGATTATCCTAACTTGAAATTAAGCCGAAATAAAGAATTTTTTTTTTTTTTTAGAATTATCCTAACTTGAAACTAAGCTTAAATAAAGTTTTATTGAATTCAATATCAACATTACAAAAAAAATGAGAATTCTTGTTTTTATATTTCAAAAAATGTACTGATAAATGGATTCTGGTGGTTTTGAAAAAACTTGCATTTTCTGGATTTTAATAGAACTAGAGCTTTCTCAAATCCCGAATCAGACCAAGCTGTGTTAATATAGACTCTTAATACTCACATTAGTGTGTTTCATGTAACCATGTTTTCAGTGTATTGTGAAAGGAAATTTGAGTTTGAGTCAGTAGTATTCTGCAAGCAAATTAATTAAAAATAATTTAAGTAGTATTCTGTAAAATTTCAAACAAAACGCGTTTTTCAGCTTTTCATTTTCAAAAACAGTTTTCAGAAATGACAAACCAAACGCGTTTTCAGCAAATTTGAAAAAAAAAAAATGAAAACAGAAACACAAAATATTTTCTAAAATGAAAATACAAAATAAAATACAAACAGAACGTCACCTTAGATATTTAAATCAAATTCATTTTCTTTTAGTAGGAATCGAAAAAATATCGAAACTGAAATTCTTGAGATTGAATAGAACCGAATCGATGAACGCCTAAAGAAAAGCATGATGGCGGAAAGGGGGGCGAGAGGGGATGAATATTAAATTCGTAGTTTCGAACAGTAAATAGAAACATTGAACATGAAAGTGAAATTTTGGTTCATTGCATGTATCCCAAACTCTTGTAATAACAAAAAATAATGAATGAAGGAGGACAAAAGACCCCACCTCGAAAACAAAATATAACACCCTCATACCCACACATTTCTTCACATCCTTGCGTTGTAGCGTCAACCCACAACACTTTTATCTCCATTTTTCTCTCCTTTAATTTTTTTGCCCTATTCTTGATAGGGTTTCCATGCCATTGATTTTTCTTTGATGCAATATTTTCTTCTCCTGATCTTACTGGTCGTCGTGTCAGTTTTGCTCTCGTCAGAGGGTTTTGGGCTTCTACGCTTCAGATTTGACTTTCCTTGGATTTGCACACTGTTTTCATGTCTAAAGTCTTCAATTTCAGTGGTAAGATCTCTAATCTTTTCTGGATTTTGCTTGAATCTATATATTTAGCTCCATATGCGTTTGGTAAATCCTCTTATTTTTATATCGACCTAGTGTAAACTAATATTTATAGATGAACATTTTTCAATTCATTGAATATAGGAATATGATCTGAAATATATTCTTGATTTCTGTCGAAATTTATGTTTTAATCTTTTTATGTCTTTAATTTGGTTAAATATTGTATTTTCATGAAATACATATTACACTTGCATATATGGCTGTGCATATAATCTTCCTAAAGTGATGTTATTATCTCAAAATTTAGGTGTTTCACTTATTATTATTATTATTATTATTTACAGTTTTTTTGCCTTTGTTTGATTAAAACTTGTTATGTTCTGGGAAGTTTCTGAATATGTAATTATGTTTACAGTTTTTTATTACCGTGGTATGATCTAAATTTTTCTGTGGATCTTTCTTGAAGTTTATGGCTCTAGACTTACGGGCCTTTTCTTACGCCATATTTTTCATGTCGTTTCAATGTTTTTATATGTAAATCGATGCTTAAAATATTTAATAGTGGTATCAATCTCAAATATTTGATGAGTTACCCGATAAAAAAGATAGAAGTGAAACGGATGCTAAAATTATATCAGTAACCTAGGTTTTGGATAATCAACTGAAAGATACAGTATTTCATTCTTAAGTTATATTTCAGATATGATATGTTCTTTATGTTATAACAATTTATTGTTGAGGGTAGTATGTTAATTAGGGCTTCTCTTAAAAAAAATTATAGGCATGTTTTCTGAAGTTTTATATTTTCATAGATACGTGATCAGGATTGTAACATTATTATATGTTTGTTCCAACTTATAGTTGCTTAATGTGCAACTCATCTGTTTCCTGCATACGTATGAAGGGAATGTGTGAACAATCATGTTATCCGATAGTTGTCAGATCTTTAATTAAATTTAAAAATATTGGCTGATTTTGTTTCCAAATATTTGGTTTCAGGAGATGATGATTTTTTCCCTGGGGGGTTCCTATACCCGAATACTAAGGAATCGAGTCTCTATTTATCCCTTTATCAACACGTGGATGTTTATGTTCCTCCTCGTAAGAGGTCTCGTGTCAGTGCCCCATTTGTTGTCATCAGAGAGCAAAAGCAACAACCATCAATTGAAGTTCTTCCTGATGAATGCCTCTTTGAGGTATTTAGACGCCTTCCTGGAGGCAAAGAGAGGAGTGCCTGTGCAGGTGTCTCCAAGCGTTGGCTTATGCTTCTAAGTAGCATTCAGAGGGATGAAATATGCAATAATGAAACCAATCTCTCCGTGGAGCCTGAGAACAGATCGAATATTAAGAAGGCGGACGAGTCTGTGACGCCTAAAGATAAGGGTGGATTTGTTGATACAAACGGAATCAAAGCTGAAGTTGAGGAGGAAGACTTGGAGACATATGTTGATGGATATCTTTCAAGATGCCTGAAAGGGAAGAAAGCTACTGATGTGAGGCTGGCTGCCATTGCTGTTGGAACTGGAAGCCGTGGAGGTTTGGGAAAGCTATCCATTCGAGGAAGCAGTTCTACTCGTGGTTTGACAAATTTTGGCATTAAGGCCATCGCTCGTGGTTGCCCTTCTTTGAGAGAGCTTTCGATTTGGCACTCATCATCAGTTGGTGATGAAGGGTTACTTGAGATTGCGAATGGCTGTCATCTGCTAGAGAAGCTTGACCTATGCCATTGCTTGGCAGTTACTGACAAGTGTTTGCTTGCTATTGTGAAGAACTGTCCCAATCTGGCGTCAGTTACAATAGAATCTTGTTCAAACATTGGAAATGAAAGCCTGCAAACTTTGGGACATAGCTGCCCCAATCTGAAATCCATTACTATTAAAAATTGCCCTCTTGTTGGGGACCAAGGAATTGCTGGTCTATTTTCGTCAGCTGGTAATGTCATTACAAAGGTGAAGCTTCAAGCACTTAACATCAGTGATGTGTCTCTTGCTGTAATTGGGCACTACGGCACTGCAATGACTGACCTTGCACTTATTGGCCTCCAAAATGTGAATGAGAGGGGCTTCTGGGTCATGGCTAGCGGTCAAGGTTTGCAGAAGCTGAAGTCTCTGTCAATAAACACTTGCCGAGGAGTTTCTGATTTGGGGCTTGAAGCTATTGGTAAAGGTTGCCCAAATCTGCATCAGATTTGCCTCAGAAGATGTCCTCTTGTATCCGACAATGGATTAATATCTTTTGCTAAAGCTGCAGAGTCACTTGAAAGTCTTCAATTGGAGGAATGCCACAGGATTACCCACTGTGGGGTATTTGGCATCTTTGCAAACTATGATGGGAAATTGAAGGCACTTTCCTTGGTCAATTGCTTGGGAATTCAGAATATGAACTTTGTATTTCCGTTGACATCTCTTTGCTATTCACTGCGATCGCTTACTGTACGCAACTGCCCTGGATTTGGTAATACTAGCTTGGCCATGGTGGGTAGAATTTGCCCCAACCTGACTCATTTGGATCTCAGTGGGCTTCAGGGAATAACTGATGCTGGGCTTCTACCTTTTGTTAAGAGCTGTGAAGCTGGTTTGATGAAGGTAAATCTTAGTGGATGTGTCAATTTGACTGACAATGTTGTTGCAACCATTTCTAAGCTGCATGGGAGCACTCTCGAGGTTCTGAATCTTGAAAGCTGCAGATTCATTACTGATGCAAGCCTGGTGGCAGTTGCAAGGGATTGCTGGCTGCTGAATGAACTTGATGTTTCTAGTTGTGGTATTACTGATTCTGGGATTGCGGCTTTGACTGGTGCCAAGCATCTGAATCTGCAGTTACTTTCCCTGGCAGGTTGCTCTTTGGTATCTGACAAATCTGCACCCCAGTTGGCGGTGATGGGCAAGACATTGGTGGGGTTGAACCTTCAACATTGCCATGGAATCAGCTCTGGTGCTGTTGATCTACTTGTTGAGCGACTTTGGAGGTGTGATGTACTCTCCTAAGCCTGTGACAATTGGAAAGGAAAGTCCAGTTCAAGCCACAGATGGGGTGGTACATCACGAGTTTTCACTACTTATATAGCTCTTGGTTTTTAGTGTGTATTTTTTGGGTCCCTAACCTTGGCTCTTCATGTGGTTCAGTGTTCCAGTTCGTTTTTCCAGCAAGGTGTGGCCAGTCACCCCTCTTTTTTTTTGCAGCTTTCTTTCCATTAGAAAGTTGTTCCTAGAGGTTTTCCCCTTGGTGAAGGGAGCCATTCTGCAAGTCACATTTAGCTGAGATTATAAACACTGGGTACTGGATTCCAAGATACTTCTAATGGTCCTACTACTATGTTTTCAGCTTCTGGCCTAGCAGTTGTTATTCCAACTTGCTCGGTCTGAGCTTGTTAATTTGTCGAGTCCTTAGTGTCGTTTGGGTCTGCGGACTGTGTTTACCGAGTCGTCCATGTCACTGAATGCTTACATGATGGTTGGGTTTTATTCCATCAGTCAGTCTGGTTTTGTGGTTGCCTTTGACAGTTGTAGGTTTTAACCTTGCTTTCGTGGGCATTGTCCGTGGCGGAGTTGTTTAATCTGTCATGACAACCCTTTTGGGTTGTTTTTTCTTAACAAAGCCCTAGTTTTGCAGGTTCTCTTGTACAAACTGTCCAGCGCAACCTTGTTATGCGATACACTCCAAAAAAATGCCTACTTTTTGGTGAATAAAAAAGCTATCTGTCATGAATGTGTGCTTACTCGTCTCTTGAAGGCTTAAGCTTCTCCTTAATTCGCGTAATTAGAGCACGTGTTTTTGTGTGTTCATATGCTAAGGCTGGTCAATTACCAACTTGAAAGTGGGTGATTTTATGATTCTCGTGGGCTGCGATCGCGATTAATGCATGATGACAAATGGTAACAAGATTTAGAAAAAGGTAGTGGTGGCAATGGCCGAGCCGATCCAGCTCGGCGTGCTCGTGGGCCGAGCAGAGCTCGGCTCGTTATTTTTTTTTTAAACCTATCTTCTTACGTTGATTTAGTCGACAATCAGTAATTAAAGTGTGTGAAATCTTGAATAGTAATATTATTGATATAAATTCGTAATTAGTTATAATTTATAAATATATATATATATGTATAATAAGTTATGTATTAAATAAATTATTAATAACTTAATAAGTAAAAAAATAATGTTTGTGTTGTAAAACAATTAAAATCTAACAAATAAAAGAGAGAGATGGAGAGAATGAGAGAATTTCTCTTCATTAGGTGTGAATAATGAAATAATAGAAGCCCCTATTTATAAGGGTGGACAATAGCACAATCTTAATAATGTAAAGTTTACAATGGTATAATAGTAATTGGTCATTTACATATTTTATATTATTTATAACACTCCCACCTGAATGACCTATTTCGCAATTGTCTGTCTCGTTAAAACCTTATTAAGAAAAATCCAGTGAAATAAAACTTGAGTGAAGGAAAAAGAGTACAGTTGCTCCCCCTGATGTTGGCCATCGTCAATCATTGAGTATAATGTTCGAGTAGAACAAATCACGTACTGAATCTTGAAGTTCTGAATTGCTGAAGCTTCGAATTAGGAAGTGTTAAAGTGCTTCAGTGCTGCCTCATTAAAACTTTGTAGTAAAATTCAGTGGGACAAAACCTGAAAGAAGGAAAAAGAGTACAACATAATTCTCCCCCTGAAGTGTGCAATAAAGTATTCATTAACTTCTTGAATAATGATATCATTTTTTGTCTGGAATATATATATAAAAAAATCTCCTTGTGTGTAGCCGATATCATAACATTCTTCAACTAAGGGAAAAAGAGTGCAACATGTATTTATTCCTTTCATGGAATGTCACAAGTATATTGATGCAATCACGAATCTTTTCATTAAACATATCATTTATGATGAGCTTTATATAAATCGTTCATAGCTCATTTATGATGTCATAACATGCTATACTAAGTAATGTTGTACTAATTTATCGATTGCATCTTTCACTTCCGGTGGATAATCAAATCTAGAATTCACTTCAAGTGGATAATCAAATTCAGAATTCACTTCTGATGAATAATTAAACATATTCATTTTCATATTCACTTCTAATGAATAATAAAATATTCATTTTCAAATTCACTTCTAGTGAATAATCAATTTCCCAGATGTCATAAATAGTACACTCCAATTTCAATTTCAACATATTATATCATGGAGTCATTTGTATCATTTTATAGTGATACTAATCTGGGTATATTGAATCTTTTATTGATTATACATGTATGTTCTTGCATCTCATAAACCACAATTTCTGATTTGTATAAGTATAATCAATCATTGATATATATATATATATATATATATATATATATATATATATATATATATATATATATATATATATATATATATATATAATTTACAATCATTTTACTTGAAATCTCAACGTACCGCGATCAACTGGTTCATCAAAGAATACTCTAAAAGTAACGAAATGAGAATCATACATTTTGATTTCACTCATTGGTATATCAAAGAGCTCAAGCTAGTGATTTAGACTATAGTCTATCCACCATATGTCATACCAGTTCTATGAAAAATTTCGCGCGCAAAGAGTCGTCTTTTACGACTGTGTAATATTTTTTATTTGTATAAATAATTACTGACTTTACACATTTAAGCATTTGGACTTCAGGTCCTTGAACAATAATCCCTACATTTGGGTTTTATATTTGGCCAAAGTTTTATAATTTCACCAACCTCATTTTCACAAGAGAGTTGCGTATGTATTCGATTTATTTATCGATTCTATTTCATCTCAATATGATATATAGAGATTTCTTCAATCATCAAGTACATATATCTTTTATCATTTAATTATGTCCCTTTTACTCACCATGAGTATTTAGCCTCAAAGGGATCATTTCAATTATTCAAGAAATATTTATTTTTGAAATCGATTGTCATTATGCTTCAGGTATAATCACTCTTCAAACGTGTTTTCCCCATATTGTTCACAAATATTATATTATATCAATCGGCTAAAATGCCATAGTACATGTCATCCTTTTAGGGATATAATCACAATCATATATTTAAGTGTTTTTTTACAAATCATAAAGCTTCTTGAGCTAATCCCTATTTGACATAGAATATTGTTGTATGATAAACAATTTCTGAATAAGTTATTCTCATAGAAAATAACTTGAAACTTTTGATAATCTAACCGTTTCTTATAGAACTTCTGGTTCAATAAGATTTTATTTCATTTCTATGTATGAATATTTGATTCAATACAATATTGATGAACTTATGGTTCAATATAATGTATATTTTACTTATGAACTTCTGGTTCAATACAATATTTACTTGTTCGAATATATAAATCAGTATACCTTGATTTAGTATATCCAAAAAGGTGATTAGAATGACATTACAAGAAAATGATCATTGTCCCCATCTTTTGATTACAAATCTTTTCCCTTTTCTTGGTGGAATCACTAACACGCGGAGCCACCGCTCTTTTACGCGTTAAATAATGCAAAAGTTCGATTAGCTGGTGAATTACCTGATTCATTTTCTAAGCACATGTCTGGTTTAAGTAAGAGTACTTTTGCAAAGAAGCGAAGAGCAAAAAGATTAAATAACTGTTACAAATGTGCTCGATGGACATGTGATACCCGTTGTAAATCAATAGGATATTCATCCAGAAATCGAGATGATAAAATAGATTTCATCAAGGGTGGGCTGAGTAAGGAGTCATTGGATGATATCCGATTGACTCTTGAGACGCACCCTTATGGGTATGTGCAGCGTGAGCTACTATCTTTATGGATTAAATTCATCAGTAGTAAAGATCGTTATAGTTTCAAAAATATAATATCAAAAGATCATGTTTGACAGGCTGTTATAAATAATGATGTTTTGGCTACTCAACATTGATACAAGGTAAATCAGTATAGTGTATATATTTTAACAATTTTTTATTTTTCACGTATTAACAGATTGTTACTGAGAGATCACTGAAAGAGTATCCATTATGGACGAAAAACGAACTCGAAAAACACTTTTAAATTTTCTGCAGGATTTCTATGGATCAAAAGTTGAAAATGTTTACTGGCATGAAGAACACAAAAAAATCAAGAAAAGACAAGAATCTGAATTAGATCCAAGTTCTGATACCAGATGACGCGATCCCAATCGGGGAACAGAAGAAAACACGAAATAACAAAAAAACAATAACCTAGGAAATATCTAAATTCAGCCCAACACAAGATATAAGAAAACAAGAACAAATAATGGAAAAGAAAAGATAGAATGAAGATAAAACCTTAAGTCAATATTCACGACGCAGGAAACGATGCAGAATAAAGAAATAAGATTGGTGAACGCCACAATGGATGTCAACTCCTTGATAAGTTCTGATTAGAACGCTACAAAGATTCAAGAATCTTTGATAAGTTCAATTGTTCATGAAGAACAATAAAAGGGAAAAAAATCACCCTTCACGGGAAAATCTTTCTATAATTCAATTCAATCTCTGAGTTCCGTTTACAATGATAGAAACTTGTTAATATATTGTCAAAACGCGCCTAACCCTAGTCCTAGTCGCTAAAGAACTCAAATATACGAAAAATAATAAAGAAAACAGAAATAAAATTTAGAAACGCTAAAATCTGGCTTCAGGTGAATCGCGCGATCGCTTTGTTGGAAGTGTCGCGATCGCGTGGTTGAGCTCTATATCTTCTGCATCGATTTTGATACGATGGCGCGATCACGCCCTTTATTTCACCATGCAATCGCGTGGTTGGTCCGCGGCAACAATCTTCGTCCCTTCGAAGCAACTTGATTAGGTTTGATTCTCAACTCGAGCCCAACACGAAAGTTGCTCGCTTTTCCTTGTAGATTGTTATGAAATCGACCATAGCTTGTTTTCTCCTTTGATCTCCTACCTCGGATCACATCATAGTCAAGGATACAAATTTGCTACAAGCTCAAAGCAATTGGCAAATTAAAATTTCAATGCTGAAAAATTATGGCTGTGAATAGTATTTTTGGGAGAATATGTGGTTAAAAATTGTTTGAAAACTAAAAAATGATAGATTTAACTAAGATGGATGGTTGATATTGAGTGTTGAAAAACTTTTGTTTTGAAAAAATAAGGACCAACCAGGGGCTATGATAAAGTGGGCTTGGCCCATCACTTAAACATGATCTAGTCCACGTGGTTTCATTAATCTAATTAATTAAACATAGTATATAAGTTAATTAATCTACCAATGTCGAACACTTGTCAATTAATTAATTATTATTACATTTTTCTAGTTCTCTTTTTGTGTGTGAATCATTAGGTTCTCGATCATAATGTCAAACGAAGCAAATTATTATTTTGATCTTATCAAAATAAGATTAAATAAAACTCAATTTTAATTAATCTTTAATTCTCATAGATTGATTAATTCACAATTGTTTTAACAAATTGACATCTAGCAATTGCTGTCGATACAAATTACATATACTCAAGATTTCGAGTACCAAAGCTTCAAATCAAATTTACATGAGAGCGCACTAGTGCACAATCTAAACTGGCCCTACTAGATAGAGCTGGGTACACATAGGATAGAGTTAATTTATAGCGACCCAGAATTTTTATGTAATAAATAATTATTTTAATATTTAGAAAATTGTGTCGCTATTGTTTTGAAATTAATGCCGCGACGGATTCGTCTAGCCAAGTCAAGAAATATCGAATTTGTTCGATTTTAAATTAAAATCTGAATTTCTAAAATTATGTTATTTTAATTATTTATTCAAAGTATTATTTTCAAAATCATTTTGAATTCCAAATTTATTAAAATATCCCAATGATCCTTATTCAAATTATTTCAAGTCCAAATACGTATTTCAATTTTATTTCAAAATTTGTTTATTCTCAAATGTATTTTTCAGTCCAAAATATATCAGTTTTAAATACATTTTCAAATCAAAGTAGTCAAATTTTTAGTTAATTATCCTAAACCTAATTTCATCCATGTTTTCTTCTTTACACCAAAACATCATCATTTTATAAAGAATCTTACACAATTGTTCATTTCATATTCCATCTAAATTTCCACTAACTTATTCTATAATACCTAATCAATTATCATATCTTTATCACCATTTCCATCAAGAATTCGGACAACCTCAAGTTTCTTTCTATTCTCTCCACAAGTTTTATCATAATTATGTCTTAAAGACATAATGATTCACATACCAATTTTTCCACTTTATTCCAACTCATCAACCAGCTGCAATCATTGTTGAACCAACCACCTTCACGGCCGTATTCAAATACCATCTCTACTGCCTGCGAGCTCCAACTCACAAATTTGCCAACCAGTAGCCAATCACCAATGATCCACACTGCACCCATCATCCTCATCAGTACGCTGCCTCCACGATCACCAAACTCATCCCTGCAATCACCGTCACCATCCCTGCAACCTCCACCCTCTCACAGCCACTATCTCCATTGCCAAACCCAGACATAATTATAGAATTCAAAACCAATACCAAGCAAACAACAAACCAATTTGCAGTTCCATTTCCTCATCAACCTCTTCCTTCACGCAGCCAACCTCACTGTAACCGCCAACCACCACCAATCTGTCAACTAGCATCAACCCCAAACTCACCATCACCACAGTACATCATCACCCATCATCATCATCATCAGTTATCACCACCACTGCTCAAACCCGTCATCAATCGACCTCCAAACCAAAATCCCCAAATCACCTCGACCGCCTTTATGTTCGCCGGAAAAAAAACCACAGCCCAAATTTAACTCCAGCCACCACAATACAAACCCAAATCAAACTTCAAACCCAGAACAAAACTAGTATTTACCTTCATCACCGGCCATCTAGACGGATATTCGCCGGAAAAATCGCGAACCCAGCTCCGCGTTTGACTTCGGTTTCGCACCAAAATCATCACCAAATCCCTCAAAATTTTTAACCAATTCTTGGCCGCCGCTCATCGCCACTCTGCGGCGGTGTTTTGCTGGTAGATCGTCGGCTGAGGACCAGATTTTGCGAGGGTTCCAGTCACAATTTCCCTCTGTCTCCACCATCTGCACTCTCTCTCTCTCTAACACTGGATAATGGAAACCGAAAGAGAAAATGTTTTGTTTTATTAATTGATTTTTCAGAATTTACAAATTAGTTCTCAAGTTTGTAAATGATCTAAATTAGTCCTTTTAGCTTTAAACTTATCATTTCAGTCCTTTAAGTTTTAAATGAGTTTTAATCAGCCCTTTCATTTTCAAAATCTATTATTTCAGTCACTGTTGATTTACTTTTAAACCCAAGTTTTAAAAGTATTCATTTGAGTCCCTCAACTTTCAAAGTATCAATTTTAGTCCCTCAACTTTTCAAACTATTCATTTTAGTCCCTCAACTTTCAAAACATCAATTTTAGTCCTCAAATTATAATTTATCATTTTGAACTATATATTCGATATACTAAAGTGACTTATTGGCTAAGACGAAGCGTACGGAGAATTTAAAGAAATTGAAGTCATTCCCGCTCAACTTTGCACTCGTCGGATTTGAGGTAGACTCTCACTTATTAATTGATTTAAATTATGATTTCATATAAATGTCATGTGACTTGTGAAGAGTTATTTTTATGAAAGGAAATGAAAATGTATTTTCATGGAAAGAACAATGCGTAGACTCGCACTTATTAATTGATTTAAATTATGATTTCATATGAATGTCATGTGACTTGTGAAAGTCAATTTTTAAGAAAAGCAAGTATGTTGTTATGAAAGGTAAATATACCTTATGTTGTTATGAAAAGTAAGTACGTTTTTTATGAAAAGAAAATATACTTTATATTTTTACGAGAAAAGTAAGTATACCCTATGCTTCACGAAAATGTTTTTTTGGATCATTGCTATGAAATCAATCTACCAAGATTGTTTTGGGTCCCATATGATAAGTTATGATATGTTAAGGGGACCGGAGTTTTAGTAGCGCTACACATAAGAATTCTTGCCACGAAGTTCGGTAACATTCTTGTGTCTCCTATGTTTATGAGGATTTGCCACGAAGTTCGGTAAAATTCCTGTGTTTCCATATGTTTATGAGGATTTACCACCTAAGTTCGGTAAAATTCCTGTCGCATATGTTTATGAGGATTTCGATCCTATCTTATGTTATGATGCACTTGATCCCTATGAATTTCAAAAATTATGCTTGGTATATTTACTGTGATTTTACTGTTATTATGATTTTACTGCATAAGAATTCTTGCCACCTAAGTTCGGTAAAGTTCTTGTATGTTTATGAGGATTTAAATCCTATCTTATGTTATGCTTTCAAAAGAAATTATGCTTGGCATAATTAAAATGTTTTTATAAGTATATGGTTTTCAAAGAGATGTTTTCAAAGAGATGTTTTCAAAGAGTTGTTTTCAAAGAGCTGTTTTCAAAGAGCTGTTTTCAAAGAGCTGTTTTCAAAGAGCTATTTTCAAAAGAGCTGTTTTCAAAGAGCTGTTTTCAAAGAACTATTTTCAAAGAGATGTTTTCAAAGAGCTGTTTTCAAAGAGCTATTTTCAAAGAGCATATGATTTGCAAAATATGTCCCGTGCTGTAATGCACAATATGAGTTTTATCAAGAGCCGTTTTATAAAGAAGCTCTATCAATGCCCGTTTTATAAAGAGCCGGGATTTATGTGTTTAATCATCTTATAAATTAAATTAATTTGCGATGAGTCTACTGAGTATTTCCCCCATGAAATACTCACCCTACTTTTTAACAGTTTTGCAGATTTCGGAGACGGTGGCGAGCGATGAATGATGGTGGCAATAATCGTTAAACGGTTGAAAGTTTGACGTTAATGATTTCCGTATTTTTTCCAAACAATCGAATAATTTAGAGAAGTTCATTTATTTGAGAAATTATGACATTGTCAATTTCTTTACAAAATTAATGGTTCGATTTACTATTTCAAATGGTTTCATAAATGTTTTCAATTTTATCGGCCATTACAGTTTATTTAATGTTGCCAAAAATGAATTTCAACTATTTCTTCCGCAAAAATATTATTCGAAAAATTTAGACAGAAAATGACGTAGTGAATCGGGTATACGGAACTCGGGGCGCTACAAGTTGGTATCAGAGCTAGTCTGCGTTTCTGTAGACTGGTAAAATTTTCAAAAAGAATTTTCAAGAAATATTTTCCATTATAAAATTTTATTGATGAAGATTGCCACTGCCATCATTCGTTCCACCAACTCCGAGGTAAATAAGTTTATGATGTTTAAAGTTATTTCAGTATTTCGAATACTCATTTTACTGATTTATGAGAAAGAATGAAGAGTATTTCGGATACTTATGATTTATGAGAAATAAGAATGTATTTCTTTGAAAATAATGATGTTGTTATGCTTTGTCATAACTTATATGCTTTAATGTATGATTATGAGAAATTTTTTTAAAGAAAGAAAACGAGTGTTGAGCATAATGGGAATAATATGATTTTATTGAGAATTAAGTAATGGATATTATGTTGAGTAAGTGAATTATTTCCTCTATTTTGAAGAGAAATTTATTATGAAGTTTGGCCTTGTGAATATTTTGGGAATATGATTTATGGCATATATTTATAAGTATGAGTTATCTTTTGAGCCATTAAGGTATCGAAGGAAGTGATATTGTGATATTGAAAAAAATATAATTTGAAATTGTTATGTTGAGGAATTATGAATTGAATTATGGGATATTTTTGATGATATTGAAGTGTTGGAATCGTTTTCAATATTTTAGATCGTTGTGATCAAATGTGGAGTTATTTGTTATTGTGAGTTATGAAGTATGCTTATGTTTTGGGATAAGTCCAAATTACAAGGGAGACTCTGTTCAGAATTTTATCAATTGGAATTAAGAGCATGATATGATAAGCATCTACTAAAGAATTAAGGTTAGACATGCAAGTTCATTTACATCACAAACGAGATTTGGTTGATGATAGCAGAGATTTTATTATTTTCTCATAAGGAGAACACACAAGAGTCACACTGGAAAGGAAATACATGAAACACATGAAAGCATAAGAGAAAAACATGGAAAGATCCTCAGAATGAGAGATGTGTTTCCGGAGTAGCCGTATCCTACCACCTCTGATCTTTTGAGGAAATAAAGAAACCTTCAAAGAGGTGTGTTTCGAGAGTAAGAATACTCCGTAATCTACCACCTGGAACCTTTGAGGTACACACAAGATTTAAACATTAAGGAAATCCTAGTAAATGGAGGGGTGTCTCGAGAGTGAGAATACTCCGTACTCTACCCCCACCTATTCTAAGATTCACAGAGTTAAATTTACATTAACCGGACTCCATTTTCGCTTGATTCCCCTTCCTTGCGACCAATCTATCTTAACTCCTGCTGGATCTTGTATTGAGATATATGACTGCAGCTTATCCAGTAGTTCATCAATAGTAGGAGCGGAAATAAGAAGCCTTCTGGAAAATGGAGAGATGAATCCCTGTTCCACAGCATAATCAAGAAAGGTTAACAAACCATCAAAGAAATTGTTAACATTCAGAAGCCCAATAGGCTTAGTATGGAGATCTAGTTGAGCCCACGAGGTAATGTTAAAGATTTCTTCTAAGGTACCAAAACCTCCGGGCAGGGCTATAAAGGCATCAGAACCATATAGCATACAAGTTATGCGTTCATGGATGGATAATGTTTGAACTTCATGCCCTCGTGTTTTGCCCGCAACATCTACCAAAGGGACAGGTATGACACCGATTACTTTTGATTTCTCTGCAAGAGCAGATTGGGAAACACAACCCATTAGACCACTGCTACCACCCCCATATACAAGAGTGATACCTTTTTCCCCCAGTTTTTTTTCCAAGATCTACAGCCGCTTCTAGATAACCGAAGCCTTTCCCCACTTTTGATCCACAAAATGCACAAATAGTTTTGATTTGTCGAAGTTTTGGTGCTTCCATCTTTGATAGTATAGAAGAGAAAACTTACGAAGAAGATGTGATTTTGGGATGCCTGAACTATGAAATATGTTTGGCTATTTAAAGCCGGAAAAATTTTCTGTTTTTGATTGATTCTGAAAAAGTAAAGATTTACTTTTGACAAAATCAGCCCACTTTTGAATATTTTTATCGTAACGAGGCTGTCACCTTTCGGCGATTAAATATTTTATTTCCAGCTTTATCAAACCTCGAGAAAGGAAAATATATTTTATTTTCAAAACGCGTGAAAGAAAGCAGCAAAATATTTTAAAAAGATTTACCTTATATAATTGCTGAACTGCCAGAAGCCTCATTTTGTAAAACAGACTGGCAAACAGGATCTTTCGATATTATATTTTGGAGACTATAACGATTTTTGTCCTCGTTAAACTGAGCGTATAAGGAGAGAAGTTCACGTTGTACATAACCACTTGGGTGCGTCTCAAGAGTCAGTCGAATATCATCCAAAGACTCCTTACTCAGTCCACCCTTTATGAATTCGATTTTATCATCCCGATTAGTAGAAGAATATCCTACTGATTTGCAACGAGTATCACAGTTCCAACGAGCACATTTGTAGCAACCACCCAGTCTTTTTGCTCTTCGTTTCTTTGCAAACGTGCTTTTGCCTAAACCAGGCATGTGCTTTGGAAATGTTGATGGTAATTCACCAGATAGTCGAACCTTTGCTTCTATCAACCAGCGAACATCTTCTGGAATATCATGAGCCATTAGCAACCTCAATCTTTCGAGCCTTATTCTATAGATCTTTCTCAGATCATTCATAGGAAGACTGGAATAATACTTGCGAATGTTAGAAAGAATGATATCCATTGTTTGATGATTCAACCTCTTCTCAGCATGAACTATTTAAAAGCGCAAAGGATCTGAGTGAATCCGCGTGATGTTGTGACCAGCAAGAAATCGCATGATTATTTTAATGAAAAGAGGAGACAAGAAGTAATGCGCTGTTAAATTTTATCGATAAAGGAGATTTGATTGGAGATTTGGAATATTTTCTTGGATTATGGGTACTGATATTTTGTTTTAATAATGATAATCTTGGTATAATGTGATGATACGTGGAAAGTAAAATGAGTACCGTATTGAATCAGAATTCATACGTATATACAAGTGAAAGAAATACTTTGCAGGAAATGTGGTGACATTTAAGTATAGAATCTTAGTTTTGGGAGATATTTGTTTACTGAATTTTGGGTTACAAATATTGGAAAGATAAGTTGATGATATTATGTTGATATGTTTGGGTATATTACGTAGAGAAAATATTCAGGTAATTCTTTGATTATTTTGGGAATTTTCGATGATAAGAAAGGAAAAATTATTATGATACGATATGTCAGTAAAGATTTGTTGAAATTTTAGAGATATATACGAATATTTGAGGTCACATGATACGATGATAAGTGACAAGTTACATGAATACTACAAGATATGATGAAATTTTTACATACGATTGGGAATTGTTTTGATTATTTTGAGAATATTCGATGATAAGAAGAAGAGATTCTGATTAAGTATTCAGAAATTATAAGATTAAGTAAGTTTAATTTCGAGGACGAAATTATTTTAAGGAGGTAAGATTATAGCGACCCAGAATTTTTATGCAATAAATAATTATTTTAATATTTAGAAAATTGTGTCGCTATTGTTTTGAAATTAATGCCGCGACGGATTCGTCTAGCCAAGTCAAGAAATATCGAATTTGTTCGATTTTAAATTAAAATCTGAATTTCTAAAATTATGTTATTTTAATTATTTATTCAAAGTATTATTTTCAAAATCATTTTGAATTCCAAATTTATTAAAATATCCCAATGATCCTTATTCAAATTATTTCAAGTCCAAATACGTATTTCAATTTTATTTCAAAATTTGTTTATTCTCAAATGTATTTTTCAGTCCAAAATATATCAGTTTTAAATACATTTTCAAATCAAAGTAGTCAAATTTTTAGTTAATTATCCTAAACCTAATTTCATCCATATTTTCTTCTTTACACCAAAACATCATCATTTTATAAAGAATCTTACACAATTGTTCATTTCATATTCCATCTAAATTTCCACTAACTTATTCTATAATACCTAATCAATTATCATATCTTTATCACCATTTCCATCAAGAATTCGGCCAACCTCAAGTTTCTTTCTATTCTCTCCACAAGTTTTATCATAATTATGTCTTAAAGACATAATGATTCACATACCAATTTTTCCACTTTATTCCAACTCATCAACCAGCTGCAATCATTGTTGAACCAACCACCTTCACGGCCGTATTCAAATACCATCTCTACTGCCTGCGAGCTCCAACTCACAAATTTGCCAACCAGTAGCCAATCACCAATGATCCACACTGCACCCATCATCCTCATCAGTACGCTGCCTCCACGATCACCAAACTCATCCCTGCAATCACCGTCACCATCCCTGCAACCTCCACCCTCTCACAGCCACTATCTCCATTGCCAAACCCAGACATAATTATAGAATTCAAAACCAATACCAAGCAAACAACAAACCAATTTGCAGTTCCATTTCCTCATCAACCTCTTCCTTCACGCAGCCAACCTCACTGTAACCGCCAACCACCACCAATCTGTCAACTAGCATCAACCCCAAACTCACCATCACCACAGTACATCATCACCCATCATCATCATCATCATCAGTTATCACCACCACTGCTCAAACCCGTCATCAATCGACCTCCAAACCAAAATCCCCAAATCACCTCGACCGCCTTTATGTTCGCCGGAAAAAAAACCACAGCCCAAATTTAACTCCAGCCACCACAATACAAACCCAAATCAAACTTCAAACCCAGAACAAAACTAGTATTTACCTTCATCACCGGCCATCTAGACGGATATTCGCCGGAAAAATCGCGAACCCAGCTCCGCGTTTGACTTCGGTTTCGCACCAAAATCATCACCAAATCCCTCAAAATTTTTAACCAATTCTTGGCCGCCGCTCATCGCCACTCTGCGGCGGTGTTTTGCTGGTAGATCGTCGGCTGAGGACCAGATTTTGCGAGGGTTCCAGTCACAATTTCCCTCTGTCTCCACCATCTGCACTCTCTCTCTCTAACACTGGATAATGGAAACCGAAAGAGAAAATGTTTTGTTTTATTAATTGATTTTTCAGAATTTACAAATTAGTTATCAAGTTTGTAAATGATCTAAATTAGTCCTTTTAGCTTTAAACTTATCATTTCAGTCCTTTAAGTTTTAAATGAGTTTTAATCAGCCCTTTCATTTTCAAAATCTATTATTTCAGTCACTGTTGATTTACTTTTAAACCCAAGTTTTAAAAGTATTCATTTGAGTCCCTCAACTTTCAAAGTATCAATTTTAGTCCCTCAACTTTTCAAACTATTCATTTTAGTCCCTCAACTTTCAAAACATCAATTTTAGTCCTCAAATTATAATTTATCATTTTGAACTATATATTCGATATACTAAAGTGACTTATTGGCTAAGACGAAGCGTACGGAGAATTTAAAGAAATTGAAGTCATTCCCGCTCAACTTTGCACTCGTCGGATTTGAGGTAGACTCTCACTTATTAATTGATTTAAATTATGATTTCATATAAATGTCATGTGACTTGTGAAGAGTTATTTTTATGAAAGGAAATGAAAATGTATTTTCATGGAAAGAACAATGCGTAGACTCGCACTTATTAATTGATTTAAATTATGATTTCATATGAATGTCATGTGACTTGTGAAAGTCAATTTTTAAGAAAAGCAAGTATGTTGTTATGAAAGGTAAATATACCTTATGTTGTTATGAAAAGTAAGTACGTTTTTTATGAAAAGAAAATATACTTTATATTTTTACGAGAAAAGTAAGTATACCCTATGCTTCACGAAAATGTTTTTTTGGATCATTGCTATGAAATCAATCTACCAAGATTGTTTTGGGTCCCATATGATAAGTTATGATATGTTAAGGGGACCGGAGTTTTAGTAGCGCTACACATAAGAATTCTTGCCACGAAGTTCGGTAACATTCTTGTGTCTCCTATGTTTATGAGGATTTGCCACGAAGTTCGGTAAAATTCCTGTGTTTCCATATGTTTATGAGGATTTACCACCTAAGTTCGGTAAAATTCCTGTCGCATATGTTTATGAGGATTTCGATCCTATCTTATGTTATGATGCACTTGATCCCTATGAATTTCAAAAATTATGCTTGGTATATTTACTGTGATTTTACTGTTATTATGATTTTACTGCATAAGAATTCTTGCCACCTAAGTTCGGTAAAGTTCTTGTATGTTTATGAGGATTTAAATCCTATCTTATGTTATGCTTTCAAAAGAAATTATGCTTGGCATAATTAAAATGTTTTTATAAGTATATGGTTTTCAAAGAGATGTTTTCAAAGAGATGTTTTCAAAGAGTTGTTTTCAAAGAGCTGTTTTCAAAGAGCTGTTTTCAAAGAGATGTTTTCAAAGAGCTGTTTTCAAAGAGCTATTTTCAAAAGAGCTGTTTTCAAAGAGCTGTTTTCAAAGAACTATTTTCAAAGAGATGTTTTCAAAGAGCTGTTTTCAAAGAGCTATTTTCAAAGAGCATATGATTTGCAAAATATGTCCCGTGCTGTAATGCACAATATGAGTTTTATCAAGAGCCGTTTTATAAAGAAGCTCTATCAATGCCCGTTTTATAAAGAGCCGGGATTTATGTGTTTAATCATCTTATAAATTAAATTAATTTGCGATGAGTCTACTGAGTATTTCCCCCATGAAATACTCACCCTACTTTTTAACAGTTTTGCAGATTTCGGAGACGGTGGCGAGCGATGAATGATGGTGGCAATAATCGTTAAACGGTTGAAAGTTTGACGTTAATGATTTCCGTATTTTTTCCAAACAATCGAATAATTTAGAGAAGTTCATTTATTTGAGAAATTATGACATTGTCAATTTCTTTACAAAATTAATGGTTCGATTTACTATTTCAAATGGTTTCATAAATGTTTTCAATTTTATCGGCCATTACAGTTTATTTAATGTTGCCAAAAATGAATTTCAACTATTTCTTCCGCAAAAATATTATTCGAAAAATTTAGACAGAAAATGACGTAGTGAATCGGGTATACGGAACTCGGGGCGCTACAAGTTGGTATCAGAGCTAGTCTGCGTTTCTGTAGACTGGTAAAATTTTCAAAAAGAATTTTCAAGAAATATTTTCCATTATAAAATTTTATTGATGAAGATTGCCACTGCCATCATTCGTTCCACCAACTCCGAGGTAAATAAGTTTATGATGTTTAAAGTTATTTCAGTATTTCGAATACTCATTTTACTGATTTATGAGAAAGAATGAAGAGTATTTCGGATACTTATGATTTATGAGAAATAAGAATGTATTTCTTTGAAAATAATGATGTTGTTATGCTTTGTCATAACTTATATGCTTTAATGTATGATTATGAGAAATTTTTTTAAAGAAAGAAAACGAGTGTTGAGCATAATGGGAATAATATGATTTTATTGAGAATTAAGTAATGGATATTATGTTGAGTAAGTGAATTATTTCCTCTATTTTGAAGAGAAATTTATTATGAAGTTTGGCCTTGTGAATATTTTGGGAATATGATTTATGGCATATATTTATAAGTATGAGTTATCTTTTGAGCCATTAAGGTATCGAAGGAAGTGATATTGTGATATTGAAAAAAATATAATTTGAAATTGTTATGTTGAGGAATTATGAATTGAATTATGGGATATTTTTGATGATATTGAAGTGTTGGAATCGTTTTCAATATTTTAGATCGTTGTGATCAAATGTGGAGTTATTTGTTATTGTGAGTTATGAAGTATGCTTATGTTTTGGGATAAGTCCAAATTACAAGGGAGACTCTGTTCAGAATTTTATCAATTGGAATTAAGAGCATGATATGATAAGCATCTACTAAAGAATTAAGGTTAGACATGCAAGTTCATTTACATCACAAACGAGATTTGGTTGATGATAGCAGAGATTTTATTATTTTCTCATAAGGAGAACACACAAGAGTCACACTGGAAAGGAAATACATGAAACACATGAAAGCATAAGAGAAAAACATGGAAAGATCCTCAGAATGAGAGATGTGTTTCCGGAGTAGCCGTATCCTACCACCTCTGATCTTTTGAGGAAATAAAGAAACCTTCAAAGAGGTGTGTTTCGAGAGTAAGAATACTCCGTAATCTACCACCTGGAACCTTTGAGGTACACACAAGATTTAAACATTAAGGAAATCCTAGTAAATGGAGGGGTGTCTCGAGAGTGAGAATACTCCGTACTCTACCCCCACCTATTCTAAGATTCACAGAGTTAAATTTACATTAACCGGACTCCATTTTCGCTTGATTCCCCTTCCTTGCGACCAATCTATCTTAACTCCTGCTGGATCTTGTATTGAGATATATGACTGCAGCTTATCCAGTAGTTCATCAATAGTAGGAGCGGAAATAAGAAGCCTTCTGGAAAATGGAGAGATGAATCCCTGTTCCACAGCATAATCAAGAAAGGTTAACAAACCATCAAAGAAATTGTTAACATTCAGAAGCCCAATAGGCTTAGTATGGAGATCTAGTTGAGCCCACGAGGTAATGTTAAAGATTTCTTCTAAGGTACCAAAACCTCCGGGCAGGGCTATAAAGGCATCAGAACCATATAGCATACAAGTTATGCGTTCATGGATGGATAATGTTTGAACTTCATGCCCTCGTGTTTTGCCCGCAACATCTACCAAAGGGACAGGTATGACACCGATTACTTTTGATTTCTCTGCAAGAGCAGATTGGGAAACACAACCCATTAGACCACTGCTACCACCCCCATATACAAGAGTGATACCTTTTTCCCCCAGTTTTTTTTCCAAGATCTACAGCCGCTTCTAGATAACCGAAGCCTTTCCCCACTTTTGATCCACAAAATACACAAATAGTTTTGATTTGTCGAAGTTTTGGTGCTTCCATCTTTGATAGTATAGAAGAGAAAACTTACGAAGAAGATGTGATTTTGGGATGCCTGAACTATGAAATATGTTTGGCTATTTAAAGCCGGAAAAATTTACTGTTTTTGATTGATTCTGAAAAAGTAAAGATTTACTTTTGACAAAATCAGCCCACTTTTGAATATTTTTATCGTAACGAGGCTGTCACCTTTCGGCGATTAAATATTTTATTTCCAGCTTTATCAAACCTCGAGAAAGGAAAATATATTTTATTTTCAAAACGCGTGAAAGAAAGCAGCAAAATATTTTAAAAAGATTTACCTTATATAATTGCTGAACTGCCAGAAGCCTCATTTTGTAAAACAGACTGGCAAACAGGATCTTTCGATATTATATTTTGGAGACTATAACGATTTTTGTCCTCGTTAAACTGAGCGTATAAGGAGAGAAGTTCACGTTGTACATAACCACTTGGGTGCGTCTCAAGAGTCAGTCGAATATCATCCAAAGACTCCTTACTCAGTCCACCCTTTATGAATTCGATTTTATCATCCCGATTAGTAGAAGAATATCCTACTGATTTGCAACGAGTATCACAGTTCCAACGAGCACATTTGTAGCAACCACCCAGTCTTTTTGCTCTTCGTTTCTTTGCAAACGTGCTTTTGCCTAAACCAGGCATGTGCTTTGGAAATGTTGATGGTAATTCACCAGATAGTCGAACCTTTGCTTCTATCAACCAGCGAACATCTTCTGGAATATCATGAGCCATTAGCAACCTCAATCTTTCGAGCCTTATTCTATAGATCTTTCTCAGATCATTCATAGGAAGACTGGAATAATACTTGCGAATGTTAGAAAGAATGATATCCATTGTTTGATGATTCAACCTCTTCTCAGCATGAACTATTTAAAAGCGCAAAGGATCTGAGTGAATCCGCGTGATGTTGTGACCAGCAAGAAATCGCATGATTATTTTAATGAAAAGAGGAGACAAGAAGTAATGCGCTGTTAAATTTTATCGATAAAGGAGATTTGATTGGAGATTTGGAATATTTTCTTGGATTATGGGTACTGATATTTTGTTTTAATAATGATAATCTTGGTATAATGTGATGATACGTGGAAAGTAAAATGAGTACCGTATTGAATCAGAATTCATACGTATATACAAGTGAAAGAAATACTTTGCAGGAAATGTGGTGACATTTAAGTATAGAATCTTAGTTTTGGGAGATATTTGTTTACTGAATTTTGGGTTACAAATATTGGAAAGATAAGTTGATGATATTATGTTGATATGTTTGGGTATATTACGTAGAGAAAATATTCAGGTAATTCTTTGATTATTTTGGGAATTTTCGATGATAAGAAAGGAAAAATTATTATGATACGATATGTCAGTAAAGATTTGTTGAAATTTTAGAGATATATACGAATATTTGAGGTCACATGATACGATGATAAGTGACAAGTTACATGAATACTACAAGATATGATGAAATTTTTACATACGATTGGGAATTGTTTTGATTATTTTGAGAATATTCGATGATAAGAAGAAGAGATTCTGATTAAGTATTCAGAAATTATAAGATTAAGTAAGTTTAATTTCGAGGACGAAATTATTTTAAGGAGGTAAGATTATAGCGACCCAGAATTTTTATGCAATAAATAATTATTTTAATATTTAGAAAATTGTGTCGCTATTGTTTTGAAATTAATGCCGCGACGGATTCGTCTAGCCAAGTCAAGAAATATCGAATTTGTTCGATTTTAAATTAAAATCTGAATTTCTAAAATTATGTTATTTTAATTATTTATTCAAAGTATTATTTTCAAAATCATTTTGAATTCCAAATTTATTAAAATATCCCAATGATCCTTATTCAAATTATTTCAAGTCCAAATACGTATTTCAATTTTATTTCAAAATTTGTTTATTCTCAAATGTATTTTTCAGTCCAAAATATATCAGTTTTAAATACATTTTCAAATCAAAGTAGTCAAATTTTTAGTTAATTATCCTAAACCTAATTTCATCCATATTTTCTTCTTTACACCAAAACATCATCATTTTATAAAGAATCTTACACAATTGTTCATTTCATATTCCATCTAAATTTCCACTAACTTATTCTATAATACCTAATCAATTATCATATCTTTATCACCATTTCCATCAAGAATTCGGCCAACCTCAAGTTTCTTTCTATTCTCTCCACAAGTTTTATCATAATTATGTCTTAAAGACATAATGATTCACATACCAATTTTTCCACTTTATTCCAACTCATCAACCAGCTGCAATCATTGTTGAACCAACCACCTTCACGGCCGTATTCAAATACCATCTCTACTGCCTGCGAGCTCCAACTCACAAATTTGCCAACCAGTAGCCAATCACCAATGATCCACACTGCACCCATCATCCTCATCAGTACGCTGCCTCCACGATCACCAAACTCATCCCTGCAATCACCGTCACCATCCCTGCAACCTCCACCCTCTCACAGCCACTATCTCCATTGCCAAACCCAGACATAATTATAGAATTCAAAACCAATACCAAGCAAACAACAAACCAATTTGCAGTTCCATTTCCTCATCAACCTCTTCCTTCACGCAGCCAACCTCACTGTAACCGCCAACCACCACCAATCTGTCAACTAGCATCAACCCCAAACTCACCATCACCACAGTACATCATCACCCATCATCATCATCATCATCAGTTATCACCACCACTGCTCAAACCCGTCATCAATCGACCTCCAAACCAAAATCCCCAAATCACCTCTACCGCCTTTATGTTCGCCGGAAAAAAAACCACAGCCCAAATTTAACTCCAGCCACCACAATACAAACCCAAATCAAACTTCAAACCCAGAACAAAACTAGTATTTACCTTCATCACCGGCCATCTAGACGGATATTCGCCGGAAAAATCGCGAACCCAGCTCCGCGTTTGACTTCGGTTTCGCACCAAAATCATCACCAAATCCCTCAAAATTTTTAACCAATTCTTGGCCGCCGCTCATCGCCACTCTGCGGCGGTGTTTTGCTGGTAGATCGTCGGCTGAGGACCAGATTTTGCGAGGGTTCCAGTCACAATTTCCCTCTGTCTCCACCATCTGCACTCTCTCTCTCTCTAACACTGGATAATGGAAACCGAAAGAGAAAATGTTTTGTTTTATTAATTGATTTTTCAGAATTTACAAATTAGTTCTCAAGTTTGTAAATGATCTAAATTAGTCCTTTTAGCTTTAAACTTATCATTTCAGTCCTTTAAGTTTTAAATGAGTTTTAATCAGCCCTTTCATTTTCAAAATCTATTATTTCAGTCACTGTTGATTTACTTTTAAACCCAAGTTTTAAAAGTATTCATTTGAGTCCCTCAACTTTCAAAGTATCAATTTTAGTCCCTCAACTTTTCAAAGTATTCATTTTAGTCCCTCAACTTTCAAAACATCAATTTTAGTCCTCAAATTATAATTTATCATTTTGAACTATATATTCGATATACTAAAGTGACTTATTGGCTAAGACGAAGCGTACGGAGAATTTAAAGAAATTGAAGTCATTCCCGCTCAACTTTGCACTCGTCGGATTTGAGGTAGACTCTCACTTATTAATTGATTTAAATTATGATTTCATATAAATGTCATGTGACTTGTGAAGAGTTATTTTTATGAAAGGAAATGAAAATGTATTTTCATGGAAAGAACAATGCGTAGACTCGCACTTATTAATTGATTTAAATTATGATTTCATATGAATGTCATGTGACTTGTGAAAGTCAATTTTTAAGAAAAGCAAGTATGTTGTTATGAAAGGTTAATATACCTTATGTTGTTATGAAAAGTAAGTATGTTTTTTATGAAAAGAAAATATACTTTATGTTTTTACGAGAAAAGTAAGTATACCCTATGCTTCACGAAAATGTTTTTTTGGATCATTGCTATGAAATCAATCTACCAAGATTGTTTTGGGTCCCATATGATAAGTTATGATATGTTAAGGGGACCGGAGTTTTAGTAGCGCTACACATAAGAATTCTTGCCACGAAGTTCGGTAACATTCTTGTGTCTCCTATGTTTATGAGGATTTGCCACGAAGTTCGGTAAAATTCCTGTGTTTCCATATGTTTATGAGGATTTACCACCTAAGTTCGGTAAAATTCCTGTCGCATATGTTTATGAGGATTTCGATCCTATCTTATGTTATGATGCACTTGATCCCTATGAATTTCAAAAATTATGCTTGGTATATTTACTGTGATTTTACTGTTATTATGATTTTACTGCATAAGAATTCTTGCCACCTAAGTTCGGTAAAGTTCTTGTATGTTTATGAGGATTTAAATCCTATCTTATGTTATGCTTTCAAAAGAAATTATGCTTGGCATAATTAAAATGTTTTTATAAGTATATGGTTTTCAAAGAGATGTTTTCAAAGAGATGTTTTCAAAGAGTTGTTTTCAAAGAGCTGTTTTCAAAGAGCTGTTTTCAAAGAGATGTTTTCAAAGAGCTGTTTTCAAAGAGCTATTTTCAAAAGAGCTGTTTTCAAAGAGCTGTTTTCAAAGAACTATTTTCAAAGAGATGTTTTCAAAGAGCTGTTTTCAAAGAGCTATTTTCAAAGAGCATATGATTTGCAAAATATGTCCCGTGCTGTAATGCACAATATGAGTTTTATCAAGAGCCGTTTTATAAAGAAGCTCTATCAATGCCCGTTTTATAAAGAGCCGGGATTTATGTGTTTAATCATCTTATAAATTAAATTAATTTGCGATGAGTCTACTGAGTATTTCCCCCATGAAATACTCACCCTACTTTTTAACAGTTTTGCAGATTTCGGAGACGGTGGCGAGCGATGAATGATGGTGGCAATAATCGTTAAACGGTTGAAAGTTTGACGTTAATGATTTCCGTATTTTTTCCAAACAATCGAATAATTTAGAGAAGTTCATTTATTTGAGAAATTATGACATTGTCAATTTCTTTACAAAATTAATGGTTCGATTTACTATTTCAAATGGTTTCATAAATGTTTTCAATTTTATCGGCCATTACAGTTTATTTAATGTTGCCAAAAATGAATTTCAACTATTTCTTCCGCAAAAATATTATTCGAAAAATTTAGACAGAAAATGACGTAGTGAATCGGGTATACGGAACTCGGGGCGCTACAAGTTGGTATCAGAGCTAGTCTGCGTTTCTGTAGACTGGTAAAATTTTCAAAAAGAATTTTCAAGAAATATTTTCCATTATAAAATTTTATTGATGAAGATTGCCACTGCCATCATTCGTTCCACCAACTCCGAGGTAAAGAAGTTTATGATGTTTAAAGTTATTTCAGTATTTCGAATACTCATTTTACTGATTTATGAGAAAGAATGAAGAGTATTTCGGATACTTATGATTTATGAGAAATAAGAATGTATTTCTTTGAAAATAATGATGTTGTTATGCTTTGTCATAACTTATATGCTTTAATGTATGATTATGAGAAATTTTTTTAAAGAAAGAAAACGAGTGTTGAGCATAATGGGAATAATATGATTTTATTGAGAATTAAGTAATGGATATTATGTTGAGTAAGTGAATTATTTCCTCTATTTTGAAGAGAAATTTATTATGAAGTTTGGCCTTGTGAATATTTTGGGAATATGATTTATGGCATATATTTATAAGTATGAGTTATCTTTTGAGCCATTAAGGTATCGAAGGAAGTGATATTGTGATATTGAAAAAAATATAATTTGAAATTGTTATGTTGAGGAATTATGAATTGAATTATGGGATATTTTTGATGATATTGAAGTGTTGGAATCGTTTTCAATATTTTAGATCGTTGTGATCAAATGTGGAGTTATTTGTTATTGTGAGTTATGAAGTATGCTTATGTTTTGGGATAAGTCCAAATTACAAGGGAGACTCTGTTCAGAATTTTATCAATTGGAATTAAGAGCATGATATGATAAGCATCTACTAAAGAATTAAGGTTAGACATGCAAGTTCATTTACATCACAAACGAGATTTGGTTGATGATAGCAGAGATTTTATTATTTTCTCATAAGGAGAACACACAAGAGTCACACTGGAAAGGAAATACATGAAACACATGAAAGCATAAGAGAAAAACATGGAAAGATCCTCAGAATGAGAGATGTGTTTCCGGAGTAGCCGTATCCTACCACCTCTGATCTTTTGAGGAAATAAAGAAACCTTCAAAGAGGTGTGTTTCGAGAGTAAGAATACTCCGTAATCTACCACCTGGAACCTTTGAGGTACACACAAGATTTAAACATTAAGGAAATCCTAGTAAATGGAGGGGTGTCTCGAGAGTGAGAATACTCCGTACTCTACCCCCACCTATTCTAAGATTCACAGAGTTAAATTTACATTAACCGGACTCCATTTTCGCTTGATTCCCCTTCCTTACGACCAATCTATCTTAACTCCTGCTGGATCTTGTATTGAGATATATGACTGCAGCTTATCCAGTAGTTCATCAATAGTAGGAGCGGAAATAAGAAGCCTTCTGGAAAATGGAGAGATGAATCCCTGTTCCACAGCATAATCAAGAAAGGTTAACAAACCATCAAAGAAATTGTTAACATTCAGAAGCCCAATAGGCTTAGTATGGAGATCTAGTTGAGCCCACGAGGTAATGTTAAAGATTTCTTCTAAGGTACCAAAACCTCCGGGCAGGGCTATAAAGGCATCAGAACCATATAGCATACAAGTTATGCGTTCATGGATGGATAATGTTTGAACTTCATGCCCTCGTGTTTTGCCCGCAACATCTACCAAAGGGACAGGTATGACACCGATTACTTTTGATTTCTCTGCAAGAGCAGATTGGGAAACACAACCCATTAGACCACTGCTACCACCCCCATATACAAGAGTGATACCTTTTTCCCCCAGTTTTTTTTCCAAGATCTACAGCCGCTTCTAGATAACCGAAGCCTTTCCCCACTTTTGATCCACAAAATACACAAATAGTTTTGATTTGTCGAAGTTTTGGTGCTTCCATCTTTGATAGTATAGAAGAGAAAACTTACGAAGAAGATGTGATTTTGGGATGCCTGAACTATGAAATATGTTTGGCTATTTAAAGCCGGAAAAATTTACTGTTTTTGATTGATTCTGAAAAAGTAAAGATTTACTTTTGACAAAATCAGCCCACTTTTGAATATTTTTATCGTAACGAGGCTGTCACCTTTCGGCGATTAAATATTTTATTTCCAGCTTTATCAAACCTCGAGAAAAGAAAATATATTTTATTTTCAAAACGCGTGAAAGAAAGCAGCAAAATATTTTAAAAAGATTTACCTTATATAATTGCTGAACTGCCAGAAGCCTCATTTTGTAAAACAGACTGGCAAACAGGATCTTTCGATATTATATTTTGGAGACTATAACGATTTTTGTCCTCGTTAAACTGAGCGTATAAGGAGAGAAGTTCACGTTGTACATAACCACTTGGGTGCGTCTCAAGAGTCAGTCGAATATCATCCAAAGACTCCTTACTCAGTCCACCCTTTATGAATTCGATTTTATCATCCCGATTAGTAGAAGAATATCCTACTGATTTGCAACGAGTATCACAGTTCCAACGAGCACATTTGTAGAAACCACCCAGTCTTTTTGCTCTTCGTTTCTTTGCAAACGTGCTTTTGCCTAAACCAGGCATGTGCTTTGGAAATGTTGATGGTAATTCACCAGATAGTCGAACCTTTGCTTCTATCAACCAGCGAACATCTTCTGGAATATCATGAGCCATTAGCAACCTCAATCTTTCGAGCCTTATTCTATAGATCTTTCTCAGATCATTCATAGGAAGACTGGAATAATACTTGCGAATGTTAGAAAGAATGATATCCATTGTTTGATGATTCAACCTCTTCTCAGCATGAACTATTTAAAAGCGCAAAGGATCTGAGTGAATCCGCGTGATGTTGTGACCAGCAAGAAATCGCATGATTATTTTAATGAAAAGAGGAGACAAGAAGTAATGCGCTGTTAAATTTTATCGATAAAGGAGATTTGATTGGAGATTTGGAATATTTTCTTGGATTATGGGTACTGATATTTTGTTTTAATAATGATAATCTTGGTATAATGTGATGATACGTGGAAAGTAAAATGAGTACCGTATTGAATCAGAATTCATACGTATATACAAGTGAAAGAAATACTTTGCAGGAAATGTGGTGACATTTAAGTATAGAATCTTAGTTTTGGGAGATATTTGTTTACTGAATTTTGGGTTACAAATATTGGAAAGATAAGTTGATGATATTATGTTGATATGTTTGGGTATATTACGTAGAGAAAATATTCAGGTAATTCTTTGATTATTTTGGGAATTTTCGATGATAAGAAAGGAAAAATTATTATGATACGATATGTCAGTAAAGATTTGTTGAAATTTTAGAGATATATACGAATATTTGAGGTCACATGATACGATGATAAGTGACAAGTTACATGAATACTACAAGATATGATGAAATTTTTACATACGATTGGGAATTGTTTTGATTATTTTGAGAATATTCGATGATAAGAAGAAGAGATTCTGATTAAGTATTCAGAAATTATAAGATTAAGTAAGTTTAATTTCGAGGACGAAATTATTTTAAGGAGGTAAGATTATAGCGACCCAGAATTTTTATGCAATAAATAATTATTTTAATATTTAGAAAATTGTGTCGCTATTGTTTTGAAATTAATGCCGCGACGGATTCGTCTAACCAAGTCAAGAAATATCGAATTTGTTCGATTTTAAATTAAAATCTGAATTTCTAAAATTATGTTATTTTAATTATTTATTCAAAGTATTATTTTCAAAATCATTTTGAATTCCAAATTTATTAAAATATCCCAATGATCCTTATTCAAATTATTTCAAGTCCAAATACGTATTTCAATTTTATTTCAAAATTTGTTTATTTTCAAATGTATTTTTCAGTCCAAAATATATCAGTTTTAAATACATTTTCAAATCAAAGTAGTCAAATTTTTAGTTAATTATCCTAAACCTAATTTCATCCATATTTTCTTCTTTACACCAAAACATCATCATTTTATAAAGAATCTTACACAATTGTTCATTTCATATTCCATCTAAATTTCCACTAACTTATTCTATAATACCTAATCAATTATCATATCTTTATCACCATTTCCATCAAGAATTCGGCCAACCTCAAGTTTCTTTCTATTCTCTCCACAAGTTTTATCATAATTATGTCTTAAAGACATAATGATTCACATACCAATTTTTCCACTTTATTCCAACTCATCAACCAGCTGCAATCATTGTTGAACCAACCACCTTCACGGCCGTATTCAAATACCATCTCTACTGCCTGCGAGCTCCAACTCACAAATTTGCCAACCAGTAGCCAATCACCAATGATCCACACTGCACCCATCATCCTCATCAGTACGCTGCCTCCACGATCACCAAACTCATCCCTGCAATCACCGTCACCATCCCTGCAACCTCCACCCTCTCACAGCCACTATCTCCATTGCCAAACCCAGACATAATTATAGAATTCAAAACCAATACCAAGCAAACAACAAACCAATTTGCAGTTCCATTTCCTCATCAACCTCTTCCTTCACGCAGCCAACCTCACTGTAACCGCCAACCACCACCAATCTGTCAACTAGCATCAACCCCAAACTCACCATCACCACAGTACATCATCACCCATCATCATCATCATCATCATCAGTTATCACCACCACTGCTCAAACCCGTCATCAATCGACCTCCAAACCAAAATCCCCAAATCACCTCGACCGCCTTTATGTTCGCCGGAAAAAAAACCACAGCCCAAATTTAACTCCAGCCACCACAATACAAACCCAAATCAAACTTCAAACCCAGAACAAAACTAGTATTTACCTTCATCACCGGCCATCTAGACGGATATTCGCCGGAAAAATCGCGAACCCAGCTCCGCGTTTGACTTCGGTTTCGCACCAAAATCATCACCAAATCCCTCAAAATTTTTAACCAATTCTTGGCCGCCGCTCATCGCCACTCTGCGGCGGTGTTTTGCTGGTAGATCGTCGGCTGAGGACCAGATTTTGCGAGGGTTCCAGTCACAATTTCCCTCTGTCTCCACCATCTGCACTCTCTCTCTCTCTAACACTGGATAATGGAAACCGAAAGAGAAAATGTTTTGTTTTATTAATTGATTTTTCAGAATTTACAAATTAGTTCTCAAGTTTGTAAATGATCTAAATTAGTCCTTTTAGCTTTAAACTTATCATTTCAGTCCTTTAAGTTTTAAATGAGTTTTAATCAGCCCTTTCATTTTCAAAATCTATTATTTCAGTCACTGTTGATTTACTTTTAAACCCAAGTTTTAAAAGTATTCATTTGAGTCCCTCAACTTTCAAAGTATCAATTTTAGTCCCTCAACTTTTCAAAGTATTCATTTTAGTCCCTCAACTTTCAAAACATCAATTTTAGTCCTCAAATTATAATTTATCATTTTGAACTATATATTCGATATACTAAAGTGACTTATTGGCTAAGACGAAGCGTACGGAGAATTTAAAGAAATTGAAGTCATTCCCGCTCAACTTTGCACTCGTCGGATTTGAGGTAGACTCTCACTTATTAATTGATTTAAATTATGATTTCATATAAATGTCATGTGACTTGTGAAGAGTTATTTTTATGAAAGGAAATGAAAATGTATTTTCATGGAAAGAACAATGCGTAGACTCGCACTTATTAATTGATTTAAATTATGATTTCATATGAATGTCATGTGACTTGTGAAAGTCAATTTTTAAGAAAAGCAAGTATGTTGTTATGAAAGGTAAATATACCTTATGTTGTTATGAAAAGTAAGTATGTTTTTTATGAAAAGAAAATATACTTTATGTTTTTACGAGAAAAGTAAGTATACCCTATGCTTCACGAAAATGTTTTTTTGGATCATTGCTATGAAATCAATCTACCAAGATTGTTTTGGGTCCCATATGATAAGTTATGATATGTTAAGGGGACCGGAGTTTTAGTAGCGCTACACATAAGAATTCTTGCCACGAAGTTCGGTAACATTCTTGTGTCTCCTATGTTTATGAGGATTTGCCACGAAGTTCGGTAAAATTCCTGTGTTTCCATATGTTTATGAGGATTTACCACCTAAGTTCGGTAAAATTCCTGTCGCATATGTTTATGAGGATTTCGATCCTATCTTATGTTATGATGCACTTGATCCCTATGAATTTCAAAAATTATGCTTGGTATATTTACTGTGATTTTACTGTTATTATGATTTTACTGCATAAGAATTCTTGCCACCTAAGTTCGGTAAAGTTCTTGTATGTTTATGAGGATTTAAATCCTATCTTATGTTATGCTTTCAAAAGAAATTATGCTTGGCATAATTAAAATGTTTTTATAAGTATATGGTTTTCAAAGAGATGTTTTCAAAGAGATGTTTTCAAAGAGTTGTTTTCAAAGAGCTGTTTTCAAAGAGCTGTTTTCAAAGAGATGTTTTCAAAGAGCTGTTTTCAAAGAGCTATTTTCAAAAGAGCTGTTTTCAAAGAGCTGTTTTCAAAGAACTATTTTCAAAGAGATGTTTTCAAAGAGCTGTTTTCAAAGAGCTATTTTCAAAGAGCATATGATTTGCAAAATATGTCCCGTGCTGTAATGCACAATATGAGTTTTATCAAGAGCCGTTTTATAAAGAAGCTCTATCAATGCCCGTTTTATAAAGAGCCGGGATTTATGTGTTTAATCATCTTATAAATTAAATTAATTTGCGATGAGTCTACTGAGTATTTCCCCCATGAAATACTCACCCTACTTTTTAACAGTTTTGCAGATTTCGGAGACGGTGGCGAGCGATGAATGATGGTGGCAATAATCGTTAAACGGTTGAAAGTTTGACGTTAATGATTTCCGTATTTTTTCCAAACAATCGAATAATTTAGAGAAGTTCATTTATTTGAGAAATTATGACATTGTCAATTTCTTTACAAAATTAATGGTTCGATTTACTATTTCAAATGGTTTCATAAATGTTTTCAATTTTATCGGCCATTACAGTTTATTTAATGTTGCCAAAAATGAATTTCAACTATTTCTTCCGCAAAAATATTATTCGAAAAATTTAGACAGAAAATGACGTAGTGAATCGGGTATACGGAACTCGGGGCGCTACATAATTGTTCTAATGATCACTGAACTTATACCCATGTATTCGATCAATCATTGAACTTTAAAGCGTTGAGTTTTGATCATTGAACGTATTATTTAATGACATGTATGATTAATTGCGCTATAATGAACAATCTAAATGAACGGTATAAGTAGATGATTTGAGTCAATGGATTAAACTGTGTAGAAAGTAGAATGATTTCGGGAAGCTTAATATGTTAATTCTGTTGTGCGTTTCTTCTCTATTTCATTGTTGGCAAATTCTGCAACGAATTAATCCCCAAACACTTAATTCCGAACTTGCAGGATATTTGACTGACTTGGAATCTCATTCTTTGGACAGATATAGTGTAGCGCCCCGAGTTCTAAATACCCGGTTCACCACGTCATCGTCTGATCTAACTTTTCAAATAATATTTTTGCGGAAGAAATATCTGAAATTCATTTTTGGCAACAAGAAATAACTGAAATTCATTTTTGGAAACATTAAATAAACTGTAATGGTCGATAAAATTGAAAACATTTATAAAACAATTCGAAATAATAAATCGAGCCATTAATATTGTAAAGCAACTGACAATGTCATAATTTCTCAAACAACTGAAATTCTCAAAATTATCCAATATTTGAAAATACGGAAATCATTAAAATAAGGTTTTCAACCATTTAACGTCTATTGCCACAATCATCCACACTTGCCACCCTCTCCGAAATCTGCAAATGTTGTTAAAAATAGACATGAGCATTTCATAGAAATACTCAATAGACTCATCGCCAATTAATTAATCTACAATATAATTGAACACATAAATGCAGGCTCTTTAGAAAACAGGGTGTTGGTAGTCTCTTCTTGTGCATTAAAGCACGGGGCTTCTTTTGGAAAATCATAGGCTCTTTAAAATCATCGGGTGTGGGTAGTCTCGTCTCGTGCACTTAAGGCACGTATGTTATGCATAACATCATCATTTCTTGTAGCGGATTGGGCTCCCTCAAGGGGCCTTTTCCTAATCTTTCCCGCATACTCATATCATCATTATTCCTGACGAGGGAATACAGGCTCATTTTCATAAAAATGACTTTTCAAAAGTCACATAACATTCACATGCAATCATAATTTAAATCAATTAATAGGGACGAGTCTACCTTAAACTTGACGAGTGCAAAGTTGAGCGGGAAACGACTTCAATTCTTTAATTCTCCGTACGCTTCGTCTAGCCAATTAGAAGATTAAGTCGAATTAGTCTTTTGAAATTTATAGTTTAAAAATGATTACTTAAAATTGAGGGATTGAAATTGCTGATTTTGAAAGTTTAGGGACTAATACGAATACTTTGAAAGTTGAGGGACTAAAATAAGTAATTTGAAAGTTGAGAGGACTAAAATGAATAATTTTCAAAAGTTGGGTCGAAACTCGAGATGAATATTAAATTGTAGGGCTTGAAATAAGTGATTTTGAAAATGAAAGGCTTATTAAAATCATTTGGAACTTAATGGGTTGAAATGATAGGTTTTAAAACTATAGGGACTGATTTAAAACATGTTGCAAACTTAGGGACTAAAGCTGCAAATTATGAAAATAAAAATATATAAAAATCAACTCTTTCTCTTTCCTTGATCGGTCGAAGCAGAGAAAGGGAGAGAGGGAGGTGACGCTCCTCGCACGTCCGACCCTTCAGCCGGTGATGTGCCGGCGAAACTCCGGCGAGGGTGGCGGCAAGCAGCGGTTCAAGAGGTGGGCGGTGACGAGGGGAGCTGAGTGATTTTGATGTGAAGAAACAAGGTAAACCGAGACTTGATTTTCGCGATTTTGGAGTGAAATCCCTGGTGAACCTCCGGTCGAAGGTGAGTAGTTTGGTAAGTTATGTTTTGGGTTTTGGGTTTTTGATTTTTGGGTTTAATTTGGGAGGATTGGAGAGGGCAGCGTGGGGGGTCGTGCGATGGTGTCGCGGCGGGATTGTGGTTGAGGTGATGATGATGATGATGAAGGACCCCGGTTGTGATTGCTTGGCAGTGGGGGTGGTTGGACGTGGCAGGGCAACTGCGATACCGTGGTGGTAACGGTGGTGGTTTTGGAGCCTTTGGTGGTGGCTGCGTGAGGTCGGTGGTTTTGGGATTGATTTGGGGCAGTGGTGGTCTGGTTGTGGTTCATTGGTGGTGCTACAGGTGGTTGTAGTGGAGGTGAGGGTGAAGTAGTTGGTCGGTGGTGGAGATGCCGTGGGTGTTGAAAGTGGTGGAGTTGGCGGTTTGGTAGTGGACTGGTGGTGATGATGCTGAGATTGAGATTCGGCAGTGATGGTTGGTCTTGGCCGTGGTTGAGGTGTTGCAGGATGGTGATGGTGGTGTGTGAATTTTGGAGGAGGCAGTGGTGATGTGGTTGAACATGGCTGCCATGGAGATCTGAATGTAGTGTTGAGGGAGGATGTATAGGGAGAGTGAGGATTGAATTGGTGGAGTATGGGTTGGATGAATAATGAAGTGGGATGGTGATGTAGAATATGAGAATAGATAGGGTATGTGATTGATGTGATGGATGGGGTTGGTGGTATGACATCTTGACAAGCAACGCGAATTCAACTGATCGAGAGAATGAAATTGATAAAATGAGATTGACATAATTTGAGATTTAAAATGATTTTGAAAATAATAATTTAAATAAATAATAAAATAGTAAAATTTTGAAAATTCGGAATTTAATTAAAATCGAATTGACTTTACATTTCTTGACTTGACTAGACGAACGCATCGTGAAGTTAACTTAGAAATGGGCGAGATCGCAGCGACACGGTTTTCGAAATTTTAAAATAATTATTTAATCGCGTGAAAAATTTTTGGTCGCTACATATAGAGGGAGGGTCATTCAGTTTCATGGTGTATTGTATGCAGAGATGTTTTATTGAGTGTTGTTTTTATGAATACTTCTTGATGCATGTGAAGCTTGTTTCACCTTCTTGACGTTTACAGGATAGAATGGCTAGGAAAGTGCACATAAGAGGCTTAATGGTAGTAAGTTTTACCTGTGTTAAGCAGTAAGGGGAAGCTATTAGGAACTATTAGGATATATTCCTCCACTCTTGCAAAATTTCTAATGCAAAAATTCCAAAGTTAATTTTTAGTTGTGTTGTTTCCAAACAATGATGTATACTTCGCTTATGAGCCAAGCCGGTATGGGTCGACATCGAACCGAACTCGAGCGTTAGAGTTTCTACAGTTTGTGGGTGACGTGAGAGAGCCAGTCCAAATCCCAATCCTAATCCTGAGTGTATTGACAGCGAAATCAAATTCCCATTTTAGAACTCACTTTCAACCTAAACCAATGTTATGGAAACTCTTTTATCTCATAGGAATGAGACTTTCAGCTTTAGAATTGTTCATATGAGTAGAAACTTTTTTCAATGAAGAAAAAAAGCAACAGCTAGGACTTTTGAAATCTTAATAGTGGTTAAAACCCTAGAGGACAACGACTGCTAAAGCAAACAAGAAGAAAACTTTTCAAACTAGAAAACACAAACAACGAAAACAACGGAGGCCAAATCCCAAACGACGAAGACACTTGAACGAAACGGTAAGCATTTTTCGAAGCAACAATGGAGACGAAAAACCCTAGAGAATGAAGTCTCTAGAAGGAACGGAAAGAACGTTTTGTTTGTGGAAGCAAAGAAAGGCAGACAAATGAAAATTATTTCCACCCTTCACACGTTACTAGCAAAGGACATTGTGTATAGGGGATTAAGCTGTCCTATTTTACCCATTTTTGATAGATTTTCAAACGAAACCATTTAAATCAGTTTGAAAAAATATCAAACTTAAACTAAACCATTTAAAATAGTCTGAGAAAAATTCAAACCTAAACTTAAATGTTTGGTCATGTTTTAAACCGCCGATTTCATTATATGTTTTTTTTGCCTATCTACTTTTATGCCATAAGTTCATTGATTTCGATATATACTTATACCTTATTAGCAATAAATCTAAACAAATTAAATAGATTTACTAAAAAATTAAATACTAACTAAATTAAAATGAAATCACGATAAAATTATTATATCGTTATTTTATCCGCCTTTTTTAGGCTAAGTTGTTGTAAAATAAAAGTTACAGCAACATTATAATACAAGTTTATAAGACCAAAAAAATAACATGATGTCTAACAAGACCTCTGTGATTATCATATCTAGAAATAAAAATAAAAGAGGTTTATCGATTAGATAGAGAGCACGACATGTCACAATAAAAAAAAATGTTTATTGATTAGATAGAGAATATATAATCAATATAACAATTACATAAGCTTACCGTTGTCTGTAGTTACGAACTCAAACCATTCGGCTCCTCAATCTCTTGAGGTCTCCTTGTTGTATGATTCTACCAATTAATGTTTTTTGAATTGACATATTGGTCGAATTTTTAATTGTTTTTCTTTTTTTATATATATATTTTTTCGCTGGTTTTGTGGTGTGGTTTCACATCGCAATTAAAATTTTTAAATATAAACCAAATCATTCTTGACCAATTTGGTCCAGTTCAAAACCATTTTTTAATGAATCCCCGTGACACCAGCCCAACGGTTTCTAAAATGCAATTTTGATTCGATTTTTCGATTTGATAGTTTCTACTTACAACCCTAACCGTTTCAAACAAAAACAAAACATCATCATTTATGTTCAGTAATATGACGCCATAAGTTTGAAATTATCATTTGTTGCATCGTATCTAAATCTTTTAAGAATGAGATCCCTAACAGAAATTTTGGAACTAGTGTATCAAACAATAGGTTGGAGACACGAGTGTAAGCTTACAAAAGGTTAAGGACCCTGGTGAAACTTGATAACGAAAGTTAATTTAGATAGAACAGTCCCGCTCCGTTGCCGAAGTGGGCAAAGTTATGTTGCCCACTTCTGGCAACGGAACAATTTCGTTAGACAGAATTAATTCAGTCTACACTTAGTTCTCAGGAGAAAAATCGTAAGGAAGGAAAGAAATTATGCACATATTTGCCTACAAGCAAAGGGAATTTGATCAAATTAAGTAACTGTATCTGG
Organism: Ligustrum vulgare; assembly: GCA_963555705.1. NCBI lineage: Eukaryota > Viridiplantae > Streptophyta > Magnoliopsida > Lamiales > Oleaceae > Ligustrum > Ligustrum vulgare. Next base: position 26,819,642 of record OY743182.1, read on the forward strand.
CAAAATAAGTGATTTTTGAAAAGAAGTGCATTTGAACCGTAACATTCAATCTATTTAATCTTGACTTTTTTTTTGTATATTATTATTCTTGATATCCTCGACAGATTTTTCCCTCTCCTCCAACCGTTATATTGATAATCATTGTCTCAAGAACTCTACAGTTGCTAATGATATATAGAGGCTGCAAGCAATGCAACGCAACACACCCTTCCTTTCTAAAGTATCATCCAGATCTTTTCCATTTTGCACCAGTGTTTACAAGCTTAATATAGACATTCTTAAAATCTTCAAAGAACAAACTCTGATCATTGGCATACTTTGAGATCCACCTGTGCACCAAACAATAAAGGTTAACAATTAGTCGGCAAATAACTAAGCCGGTTCAGAAAGAAGAAAACAACCCCCATAAACCGACGCAAATGCAAAGAGTACAGTTAGTTTTTACTAATTTTACAGAGGGTTAATTTTGATGGATCCACAAGAATCACCATTATTGTATAAACATAATCTGGCCTGGCCATATTTAAGAGGAATTAAACTCCAAATACAAAAATTAGTAAATTAAGATTGTGTCAGCATGTAACCTCTATTAACATATAATAATAAACCAACTACACATGTTTGTCTGTGTGTATCGCCTATAATCCATCGTGAGAGAAGATATATGACACATAAAGATTGCCATGAAAATGCATACCTCATGCAGTCATCATCCTCAATAAGTGAACGATCGGAAGGTAGGCCAATCATACTAGACATCCCATCTGCATATGGATTGAAAAAGAAAAAGGTGGAAACATGATGAAATTAAGATCTTAGGAATGAGAAAGTCAATCACTGACAATGCAGGGAGAACTCAAAGTCTTTTAACAAACTAGCAAGACATGGAACTACAAGTGTCATGTTCCCTTTCGATTCCGACCTAACTCCATCACTTTTAGCTATGATTTAATAACATCCTTTCTGAGACAGTACTGATTACGAGCAGTTGTTTGGATACATGGACCACCACCATCTGCTTTTTGTAAATTACTCGGAATAATTGGATAGGATTTAAAAGGGATGGCAGAAGAAAGAAACTTGCAAATCACCTGAAGACAACCACGGCTTCTCTAGGAGAATTTTGTAGTATGAATTGTCAAAAACAGTTGGATTTCCAAAACCTTTGCTTCCTAGAGTATGAGCGCCAGACAATGCAACAAGCTCCTGGGTTCTGTCAATAAGTTCCCTTTTAACAGTTACTCCCTATGATTTAAATGAGAAAATCCAATTGGCATAAAATAAAACTGGAGATCATAGTATGTACAAGCAATATGAAGGAATTTAATATGTTCCCTTATAGCACGTACATATTGTACTAGCATACATGTGCTAGACATTCTGCCAATGCCCCCTGTTTGGTATAGATTAAAATCAGATTTTTATTAGATTTTGATAAAAGTTGATGAAATGTGTAGTTAAAAAGCTGTGGGTTCCATAAAAATGGGTCGTTAAAATTAATTGTTAACTTTGACTTAAGATTAAAATCAGACCAAACAAGGGTTATATCAGCATATAGACCTAGAAATCCCAAACATGCAAAATCCCAAAGCATTAAAATTTTTAAATCAGAGTTCATAACTAGGACATATTTCCTTTTAATATTAGTAAAAATAAGGAGACTTAAAGAAAAACAATTGAAGGGTTATAATGATTCCAAACATTGAAAGGCAAAAAACTTCAACAGCAAGGAGAAGAAAGTAAAAGAGAAATATGAAGCCCAACATTAATACTCACGTGAAGCCTTTTCTTTCAAAACATCGTTTTAAGGTGACGGCATCGAGGGATTCCTCAGGAAGCTTTCCTTCAGGATCAGCCATCCTGCGAAGGAAAATATAACCACTAATAAAAGAGATACTGTTGAGAAAGTCTTCTCATTTCACGACATCAAATGAAATTTCAAGAAGCCTCTCAAAAGTTCAAAGTATCTCAAGTATCAAGACTGCTTACCAGGAAGCTCCAACTAAAATGTGCTATGTGTTTATTTGACTTTTAAAAACTTCTATTAATCAAAAATTAGTTCAGAAAATTACAAGAAATTTAAGGACATCAAAATCTAGAATCCATCTCTGGGATGGGTGATTGAGTTCATTGTGTTATATAGAACAACACTGCTGGGAATAACAGTAGAATACTAGTCGTTACTGTTTAGATTCGAAAATTGAATATACCATTGCTGCAGCGGTATTCATTAGAGCATACTGATTGAGTAAAATGGTTGTGTATCAGATGCAATTGCGGCGGCAGGTGGTCAACTTGGTGGTGATGACTATAGTGCAGTGCTATTACAGAAGCATAGTATGACTGAGCATGGATGTGAATTATATCATGGTTGGCGATGCATACAACATAATTAACCGAGTAGTGCTAACATGAATATGAGATGAAGAGGCAAACAACAGCAATAGTACGTTATGTTAATGCAATAAAGCTGGCCAATATCAGGTAAGCATTTGCATCTGTAGGTCTGGTGATCACGGTGACTATGCCTATAGTTGGTTATTGATGTTTTGGTTTAAAAAAAAAAAACAACCTTACTTTGCATCTAATCTTCCCAACTGAACAGGGATTTTTGGACCTCCACATACCAATATGGCCTCCGCTCCAGCCACAGCTATCATATCTGCCCAGGAAACTGTTAAGCATGCCATCAGCAAAGGAGTTAGATGGTTATATAATGACCACACGCAGAAGCTATGAATACAGTTTACTGCACAAAAATACCTGGTTCTACAGCATCCACTTGACTCTTTGCTTTCTCCAGAATCTAGACAACAATGCATCCATTGAGTTAGCCGAATGGAGGTTGTGAGAGGGTTGACCAAGCTGGATGTATAATTCAAGCCAACAAGAACCTCAAATTGGATAAGCATAATAAATATGTTTCGACAAACATGCAAATTATGCATGTACAAATGTTCAAGGAAAAAAGGGAGGGAGGGAGGGAGGAGAGGGGAGGAGAGAGATTGCCTTTAGGGACTTCTTAAGACCTGCATTCTCAGGTCTGTCGAGTTCGTAAACAACAGAGCCATTCATACCTCCTAATATAACAAAAAGAAGATCAAAATGTTTAACAGGAATACAAAGCCAAAAAACGGCAAGAAAATAAAAAATTACAAAGACCAAGAAAAGATTCATTTCCTTGAGGATACTTGTTCATGGGTGGTCATCCAAGAAGAGAATATGATCGTCAATAGATGATCACTGGCAATGAACTAAGTTTTCAACACCTCTATGGACATGTCTTACACAGACCTAATACTCGAAGAGTGATGTGCATTCAAGAAGAAGAGGGTAAAAGAAGGAGAGGTAGACAAAGTCAACATGGCCTATTCTGATTGAAAAAGATTGGATTTCGTTGCATCTCCTATTACTTATAGTGATGGATCGAATTGATTGGAAAAAGAAGAATCATGTGTTAATTGTAAATAAGTTGGGAGTTCTAGTATATATAGTGATGCACAATTGGAGTGGCGAAAAAGGGACAATCATGCTACTTATCATGTTTAATCAATTTAATGTTCTTTTCCTTTCTCTAAAATTAGAAGTAAAATAAATATTCTATAAACAATACCTGATTTATCATCCTTGTCAAAAGTCCCTGCGTCATGAAAAACTAAACGAAGTAAACCAGCAGCTTTGGCCTTGGATAATACCTTCCTGATCTCTTCATGCAAGAGAGAACTTTCACTGGCACCCACAGCTTAATTATCAGGCAATACATAATGAATAAGTATGAGGTTATGCTTCTTCAAAATGCTAGCATCAGTTGATTCCAGAATGTGCCAGGGTGCAAAGCTTCATATATATAGAAATGGATTTAAAAATTATGAAGATAAGTTTGCTGTCAAGCTGGAAAGTAAAAAGTATTTAGAACCTCTTCTCTAATAATCTATTTCTTAATATTCCCACAAATTCGGCCTGACAACTGACAAATGTCAGTGTAGGGCCTGTAGGCTTTGCCATTGAAAAACTTCAAGTACTATATTACTTGTAAGATTTACTTAGGTTTACTTTTTCTACAATCACTAAACAATAATAGCTCAAAATATATTTTTTAAAGACAAACACGATCACCCTTGTGCAAATCCATCTGTTTGGTAAAACTTTGTTTATAAACGGCCACACATCAAACCTAACATCAATGACCGTTTTTCTTTTTCTTTTTTTTTTTTTTTTTTTGAAAATTCAACAATTTCAAGTTAGTCAAAGATTTTGGCCTGCCAGTTTTTACCTTTAAAAGAAATTGACCAACAAAATTTTGACACAACTATTTATCGTCAGTTTAGTAACACTGTTTGGTTTATAAAGTGATTTATTTATGTTTTTGAGGCAAAAAGTAGTAGTTGAAAATTGAAGAGAGAAAATGTGTGGTTTGAAAAAAAGTGTTGCTTATAGATTGGTTTATAAACCAGCTTCTTTGGTTTACTAAACGGTTTGTCAAACACCTATTGTCAAGTTGAATTCCATTAAGTACTGAGCACTTCTCTGTTAAGCTTTTACACAAAAACTTCTGCCGTAGAAAATGTAAAGGGTTCTAAGAAAGCATCAATCTCGACTAGGTTTCAAGCAGGTGCTCTTCATAACGAATCGCTTGCCAATCAGTCATTCAAACTACTTTTGCCATATCCGAATGGCTAAAAAAGGCAACTGGCCTATTCAATGTCCAACAATCGAAGCAAATAGAATACAACTTCCTCATTATTGCATTATCAACATCAATATTTGCTAAAAAAATTAAAAATTATAGAAAATAAAAAATAAGATATTTACTTAGGGGGTGTTCCCAACATAGAATTTGAAGAATTTTAGAATTGCATAACATTCCACGTATCCTCAATTTGGAAATTTATTGAATCCTTTAAAATCCAATGTTTTCAATATGGAATTCAATTGATTTCATGAGATTCCGGTGTCCTAAAAAATTTATAAATTTCTGTGGATTTCTCATATAAATGGAATTGGATTGTGATGGATTTGAAATCATAAATATGATGGGAAATTTTGACCAAGACCCCTCGGATTTCTAATTCCACCACTTTTTTCTTCAATAAAAAAGGAAAAAAAAATAACAATAAAAAAAGAAAAGAAAACATATCTCCCTCAATTATATATTATCCCCTCCGTATATTCTCGTTCAGAAACTAGCCCTAGTGTAGACAGAGAATTTTTAAATAATATAAAATCGTTTTTCTTGAAAAACGTGTCGCTAAGTTTTAACCCTAATTTTTTTTTTTTAAATGAAAGCATGTTCGTCTAGCCATTGTAAAACAAATTTAAATCCATTCAAAAATCGAGCCCAATCTCGAATACTTTAAAGTATCAAATTACTTATCATTTTTATCCAAATTTTAATTATTTTGAGTCCAATATTTTATTATTTTGGGTCCAAAATTATGTTAGTCCAAATCTTGATTATTTTTAAGTCCAATTCATTTAAGTTCAATTAAGGTAATTCTTGTAGCCCAAATTCTTGGCTCACTTAGCATTTAGGATTTTGTACCCTAAAATTTAGGAGGGGTTCATTCAAGGTAGATTTTGAAAGATATTTTTTAATGGATTTCATTGGATTTTATTAACTTTTATGGATTTATATAGACTTTCAAAGATTTTTGCAGACTTTTATTTAAAGGACTTTCATAGACTTTTATTTAAAAGACTTTCATATACTTCAAAAAAAATTACAGACTTTTGTTTTTTCAATTAAAAAATTTGAATATTAATAGATTAATTTTCCTATGACCTGAATGTTAATTTTTAATAATAATCATATGTCAAGTGAATCAAAAAACGCAGTTTGAGAGATAAATAGTTTTAATATAGAGAAATATTTAGGAGAAAAATGAAATCACGTTGGATACCGACATAAAAATTGTACTATGTTCAGAAAAAATTTTAATATACAATTTTTTTATAGATTTCAATTAACTTTTAATTAATATTTTTGAATATACAAATCTTTCTGGAGAAAATTGTAGAATTACCTTGCTTAATTATTAGGATTAATAGCACAAAACGTCCCTACCTTTGACATGTATTGTGCAAAATATCCCAACGTTGTGATTTTTGACGCTTAACGTCCCAACCTTTACATTTTCTTGTTGGAGACGTCCTTTTCGTTATATTTAACCCTATTTCAACATTAAATGAGGGGCATTTTTGTCAAATTCCATTTTTAATTCATTTCTTAAGGGTAAATGACACAAAACGTTCCTACGTTTGACACTCATTGTGGAAAAAATCGCTATGTTCATTTTTTTTGGCGAATAACGTCCCTACCTTTAGATTTTCTTGCAGATTAGTCCCCAAATTTTACTTTTCTTTCAATTTAGTCATTCCGTATTTGATTTAAAGGTCATTGTCTTCAAACGTGTATAACTTTTGATCTACAACTCCGAATTGCACTCCTTTTTTGCGTTGAACTCCAAATTCAATCATTTTTCTTATGATGTATCATGTTCTCATTTATTAAACATTTCGTTTTGACTTTTGTATTGTAGATACTTATTTTGTTAGTGCATCATTGATTAACGTAAATTGATTTTTGTAAATTTTATTGAAACAGTGAAATTTTAATTTTTAGTGTGTTCGACGGCCAGCGGAATTTATAAATTGGATTTATTTGACTTTTTTTTAAGGTAAAATATTTGATTAAAAATTGGTATGTTTAGCCCTTGTTTGAGTCATATTATAATCTCAAATCACTTTTTCAAAAAGTGATTTGAGATTATAATATGGCTCAAACAGGGGCTAAACATACCAATTTTTAACCAAACATTTTACCTTAAAAAATAAAAATAAAAAGTCAAATAAATCCAATTTATAAATTCGGCTGGCCGTCGAACGCACACTAAAATAAGTATCTACAATACAAAAGTCAAAACGAAATATTTAATAAATGAGCACATGATACATCATAAGAAATATGGTTGAATTTGGAGTTCAACGCAAAAAACGGAGTACAATTCGGAGTTGTAGATCAAAAGTTATACACGTTTGAAGACAATGACCTTTAAATCAAATACGGAATGACTAAATTGAAAGAAAAGTAAAATTTGGGGATTAATCTGCAAGAAAATCTAAAGGTAGGGACGTTATTCGCTAAAAAAATGAACGTAGGGACTTTTTTCACAATGAGTATCAAACGTAAGGACGTTTTGCGCCAATTACCCTTAAGAAATGAATTAAAAATGGAATTGAACAAAAATGTCCCTCATTTAACGTTGAAATAGGGTTAAATATAACGAAAATGACGTCTTCAACAAGAAAATGAAAAAGTTGGGACGTTCAGCGTCAAAAATCACAACGTTGAGATGTTTTGCACAATACATGTCAAAGGTAGGGACGTTTTATGCTATTAACCCTAATTATTATTTGTTTTGATACAATTTAATTATTATTTTTCTATAAGATCTTATAAAATTTTAATTGGATTTATTTTCATAGAAAAATTGAAGAAAATGATAAAAAAGAAGAGATCCAAAATATAAAGAAAAAATATTAAAAAGAAAAAAAAATTAACAAGTTGAAGGGAATAAAAACAAAGATCTATTTAGTCGTAGGTTTAAAATTTCTAAAAATAACATGAAAGAAGGAAAAAAATATAGAAGAAACAAATTTATAATGTAAAATTTTTTTTTTATTAAAGTCTTTCAAAATCTTGGAGATTAATGAGAGACAAATAAAAAGATTTTGTGATTGTACTTTCTGTTTAAAAGTTAGTACATAGAGGATTTCGTAGGAGTCTTTAAAAGTCATTGACATTTTAAATAACACATGACTTTTAAAGACTTTTAAAAGTCTTTATCTAATATACACCATAACTTTTATGGACTTTTAGAAAGTCCATTAAAATCTATATTAAATACCTCAAGATTTTTAAGGAATCTCTAAAATCTAAATTGAATACCCCAAACTTTTCAAATCCTATAAAAACTTTAAAAGTCTTTCCAAATTCATATTGAATAAACCCTCTACTGTTCATATATCTCTCATTCCTCCCTTCTCAACAACTCACACACCCATCTCCAATGTCTTCGCTACCACTACCTCAAAACGACAACCACCTGAATGACAACCATCACCACTGCCAAAAAAAAACCTCCACTGCAGGAAGCTAACCAACCGGACTAATATACATCCTTCCAACCATTACCGAACTCCATAGCCAACCTCCCATAGTAACAAACCCAATCGATCGAACCTCCACACACTCCAAAAGCCGTCTCTGCCACTCGAACCGTGAACAACATCACCAGCCACCGTCTCCACCGCCACCAAACCACACCCAAAAGTCAAAACCACTATCGGCAACCACTCAAACCGCAACTGCCCTTTCACCTTCACCCAATCAAACCCAAAAACAACCACAAAACCCAGAATAAGCCAAGCCCAAGAATTACCTCGATCGCCGTTCGCCGCTAATATCGTCGAAAATCACAGCTCCAATCTCGATTTCAAGCCTCGGTTTCATATAGCATTTTCCCAAACCCATTTCCTTTTTCACACACACACACGCACCACTCCCAGTCGCTACATGATGGCGGCACCATTGCCGGTCAAACGCCAGCGTTTGGCCCCCGGCAGCCCCGACAAAGATGGGCCGATCACACCCCCTACTCTCTTGCTTCTCTCCTCTGTCGGTTTAGAGAGAGACAGAGAGAGATTTTTGTTTTAAAAACAAATTTTATAAAAATTATTCCTTAAGTCCTCATATTTTGAAAGTTACATATATTAGTCCCCTAAGTATCAAATCCATTTATTTCAGTCCTTTTTTTGTTTTGAAAATTTACATTTTAGCCCCAAGTTTTTAAAGTAATTAATTTCAGTCCCTCAAGTTTTAAAATAGTTAAAACAGTCCCTTCAGTTTTAAAGTTAATTATTTCAGCCCCTATTTTTAAATTAAGTTATTTTAGTCCTCTTTGTTTTAAATATTTAATTTTCAATTACAAAAGTTTCAGTATTTCACCAAATCAGTCCCTAAAAATTCTTAACTCAAACAATCAGCCCACTACTTTCTAAAAAATCCATTTCAGCCCGTAAACTTCTAAATTTCAATTTTCTTTAAAATTTCAATTTAGTCCTTAAACTTTTCAATTCCAGTTTTATTAAATTATCAATTAAGTCCCTGAATTTGACTTTATCATTTTTAAAACTTTAAAATTTCGAAATACTAATTCAAGACTTATTTCCTATTTTGGCTAGACGAAATGTACGGACAATTAAGAGGTTGAGATTATTTCCCCTCCACTTTTTACGTGACTTGAGATAAATTGAGGTACACTCGCCCTCACTGATTAGTTTATATTATAATTCCATGTGTTATGTGGATTTACGTGATTTATATATTTAATTATATGAGACAAGACAAGAATATCTCATATGAGATAAGAAGAGAAATTTATGTTATACATATCATAACTTATATATTTTATTTGCATAAGACAAGACAAGAATATTTTCATTTGCACTCACTTTGTGATGCCTATAATTAAGAAGAGAATGTCACTGTATTATTTGCATAATTATGTGTTAAATTATCTTGTAAATTAATTATTGACGATGAGTCTACTGAGTATTTGTTTTGAAATGCTCACTCCATTATTTTAACAACGTTTGTAGATTTCGGAGACGATGGCGAATGAAGGTCAGTAATGGCAAACATTAATTTTAATTTATTTTGAAAGTCAAGCTTGTTGAGATTTGGAATTTCATGGAACGTTTTCAAGTAAATTTATTTAAATTTAAGTCACCGTTGCTAATTTCCAAATAAATGTGATGTTTAAAATTTAGTTTATTTCCACAATATTCTCTTAAATAGTTAGTTTTAAATGATGACGTGGCGTTCCGAGTTTTACGGAATTCGGGGTGCTACACCTAGATCCCAAAATCCATATCAATCCAACAAATTACAGAAAATTTGTAGTCTTTCAAGTTTGATTTTTGGGTTCTTTTATTGAAATCCTTTATTACATTTGTTACAGGTTAATTGATTAATTATGCATGAAATTGGACTGAAGGTTTTTTTTTTTTTTTTTTTTTTTGCTGTATTGATTTCCTATTTGTTTGATAAGAAGAATGATACACTACCAGAAAATATACGGATAAGTATAAGAATATTCTCGAGTGTACTTTAAATTCAAGTTTGTTCAGAGTATGAAAATTATGTACTTGTGTATGTTGCATCCCTTATACCCTATAATATGCTAAGTACTTTGATTTTAGTATAACATTTTGGATTATTTTTTAGCATAATTTTACAAATAGCAATGTTAAATGATATGCTTGTATTATGCTTTATTTATTAGGCTAATAATCATAGAAATTTATAATGTGCTATCATTGATACACGTATTTTTCTCAAGTAGTGATATTACAAATGGGTGATTTGTAAGGAAAACTAGACGTGGTTATATATTTGATTTTTTAACAAAATTGTTCGAAAGTTTTTGATTTTTATTTTTTTTATTTTTTTATGATCAAATAAGAAATTATGTTAATTCTTTTAGATATATTTAAAATTCACATTCAACTTGGTCAATCCATTAAATTCTATATAGAGGACACGTTCAACAAATCCCACCAAAAACTACTAAAGTCCACTAAAATATGTGGAATAGAATTCCATTAAAATCGGACAGATTCTATGGAATTCCATTAAAATTCCTTGAGAATTCATAAATCTAAAAAATTCTACTAAATTTCATGTTGGGGAATAAAGTAAGAAATAAGGTTGTGCTTACTCAGCAGCAGTAACATGATTTGTGCCCTGAGAAAGGATAAACGATGCCGTCGCCATATACATAAGCTCTCTCCTCCGAAATGCATTCGAATTTGATTTGCAAGACGCAGTTCCATCTGTAATAATTACAGAACTAATATTTCAAGAAAACAATCAATAGCATTTTTGTGCGTGTTTAAGTAAAAATATACGATTATTCACTTGAGGGAGAAGCAGCAGCGGAGGAAGTGGTGGGTCTTTCCGAGCAAAATTTGACCGGAAGTGAAGTTTTGAATGTATATCCGAACGTGCTTTCGGAGGTAAAGGAGGCAGAGGAGCGGAGAAACGATGGAGGAATTGTCGCGGCGGCACTGGTGCTCCTCATCTTCAACGGTCGGCTAAGAATGGGTGAGCGTGCCTTTCTTTAGGAAATTATTACTGGTATATAACCGTGCGAAGGAAAGCTTGAAAAAAAAAAAAAATGATAGGAGTTACTCATTAAGGAACACGAATTGATTTGGGAGGTTATAGCAAAATTTTAATTAAATCGGTTTGAAATATTTCAAATTAAACTAAATCATTTCACTTCCTATAGCAAATCATTTTTTACGATTTGGTAAGGTTTAAAATCGCGGTTTTCAATCAAATAAATTAGTAGATACCAAATCAAGTCACATTCTTGTACAATATGCAAGAATGAATGAATGATTAATCTATCAATAGTAAAAAAAAACATATTTCGTTATTGATACACAACATTGAGTGAAAGATCAACACCAACTTCATGGTCGACAACTAAGAAATACCTACCGACCATTACGTAGATTACGTCAAAAGGTGTTCTTGAATTTTTTTTCGATATGCAACTCACATTGGTAAGGGGATTACTTCAGCAAGTTACAACTGCAAATGAGATTTACTTGTTCAGAACCGTTCGCATAAATAAATAAAAGACAACACACTGTGTTACTGCAAGAGTATTTTTTCTATTCAGCATGCTATAAATACGCGTCATGATGAATTCTCTTCTAATTTGTTTATAAAGTTTTTCAATAGAAACTGCATGCCTCACTTTAACTTTTCTACAGTATTCAATAGTTCTAGTTGAGAATGAGATTTGACTGTTTATAGGAGGGATCAAACATGTATAAATTAGCGCATAGCTTTATTCCTGAAAAATTCTCACATTTTTTGCAATTGATAGAGGCTAGAAATATTTCAAGAACACGTCCAAATTTTGATAAAAGTTATTCTATAACTCATTTCTACTGGAAAAAGAAATAAAAGCATCACTCAAAACAACTTAAATGTTTCAATAACAAATATGAATTTGATAAGCTATTCATGCACTCATTTTTTATAATTTGTTTAAAACTTGGTAGGTTGCGGTTTCGACAATTGAAACATAAACCAAACCGTTTAAAGCGGTTTGGAATTTTATGAAACCAAACCAAACCAAACCATTTCGTGTTTGGAATCGAACCAAACCAAACCATTTGTTGCAGTTTGTTTGTTTGGTTCGGTTTAGCGGGTGACGGTTAATTTGTCCACCCCTACTACTCATACCAATAAGCTTTCTTTTCCGGAAGTCCATCGTTAGAAACTCCACAATTAAGTGTGCTTGGCTAAGTTGACAAAAAAATAGGAACCGAGAGAACCGAACAAAAAAAAACGAAATCGGTTGGTTCCTTAAGATAAAAACAAGAATCGAAACCGAACTGAAATAAAAAAATGGAGAATCGAAAATCGATCGGTTCCCATTTGAAAAATGTACCGAGAACCGAATATTCTTAATTTAAATTAAGCCTACATGACACTTTTGACACTTTTTGTATTGCTTTACATGAAATTTTGATGTTTGAAAAGCTTTATTGATCTATTTTGAAGATTTTTGATGCTCTATTTGCCTTATTTAGCTTTAGTTTTTGCAAATAATTAGATATTTTTCGTATTTGCATCAAATTTAATTTTTTAATAGTAACCGAATAAAAACTGTAAAATAGCCAATAACCAACCAAAAATTGAAATTGTTCGGTTCTTGTTATTAAAGGAATTAAACCGAACCCAAACCGAGAGTCTCGGTTCTGTTTCGGTTCCTTTAATAACCGAACCGAACCGACAAATGTCCACTCCTACTTGACTTGGAGCAATTTTATGATGGGTGACCCCCTGAGAAATTTTCTCGAGGAGCGTGCGAGTGAGGACAAAGCATACTGAAAAGATCCATATTGTTACAGTGAGGACAGTACATCATCGATTTAACAGTCGGGACAACCCGTTAAGTTGGCCCTGTGTAGCGCTCCTAGTTCTAAATACCCGGTTCACCACGTCATCGTCTGATCTAACTTTTCAAATAATATTTTTGCTGAAGAAATAACTGAAATTCATTTTTGGCAACATTAAATAAACTGTAATGATCGATACAATTGAAAACATTTATGAAACAATTTGAAATAATAAATCGAGCCATTAATATTTAAAGCAATTGACAACGTCATAGTTCCTCAATTAACTGAAATTCTCAAAATTATCCAATGTTTGGAAATACGGAAATCATTAAATAAGGTTTTCAACCATTTAACGTCTATTGCCACAATCATCCATCACTTGCCACCCTCTCTGAGATCTGCAAATGTTGTTAAAATAGACATGAGCATTTCATAGAAATACTCAGTAGACTCATCGCCCATTAATTAATCTACAATATAATTGAACACATAAATGCAGGCTCTTTAGAAATATAGGGTGTGGGTAGTCTCTTCTTGTGCATTAAAGCACGGGGCTTCTCTTTGAAAAATCATAGGCTCTTTAAAATCATCGGGTGTGGGTAGTCTCGTCTCGTGCACTTAAGGCACGTATGTTATGCATAACATCATCATTTAACTTGCAAGATATTCTCTTCTTTCTTTCTCATACATTTAAGCAAGTAAGTTATGACAAGCATAACAACATAATTATTTCCGAAGAAATACATTCTCGTCTCTTTTCATAAAAATGACTTTCACATAAGTCACATAACATACACATTCACATGCAATCATAATTTAAATCAATTAATAGGGGCGAGTCTACCTTAAACTTGATAAGTGCAAAGTTGAGCGGGAAACGACTTCAATTCTTTCAAATCTCCGCACGCCTCGTCTAGCCAATTAGAAGATTAAGTCGAATGAGTCTTTTGAAATTTATAGTTTAAAATGATATAATACAATTTGGGGACTGAAAATGATTATTTGAAAGTTGAGGGACTAAGATGAATAATTTGAAAGTTGAGGGATTAAAATGAATACTTTGAAAGTTGATGGACTAAAATTGATAATTTGAAAGTTGAGGGACTAAAATGAATAATTTGAAAGTTGAGGGACTAAAATGAATATTTTGAAAAGTTCGGTTGAAGCTAAAAAAAAAATATTAAACTATAGGGCTGAAATAATTGTTTTTAAAATGAAGGGCTTATTAAAATCATTTAAGACTAAAGGGACTGAAATGATAAGGTTTAAGGCTGAAATAAAACATTTTGGAAACTTAGGGACTAAACTGAAATTTCTGAAAATCAAAATAAAATAAAAAAACCAATTTTACTCTCTCTTTCCCATTTCTTCAGGACGAAGAGAGAGAGAGAGGGAGGAGGATGCGAGATGGGGGGGAACAACTTGGGGGAGCTCTGCCGGCGATACCACGGCAGTATCATCGCCGTCGCGTGGCGGTGATACAGAGGAGGAGGCAGTGACAAAATAGCAAGGTTTGGTGCGAAGAACCGAGAATAAACGAGGCTTGATTTCGCGATTTTCCGGCGATTGAGGTAAGAAAAAGGATTTCTGGGGTTATGGGTTCTCTTCCTTGGGTTTTTGGTTTGATTTTGGTTGGGATTGGGCAGTGATGATGATGGGTGTGTGTGGTGGTGTCGCGGCGGAATTGTGGCGGTTTCGAACGGTGGTTGAGGTGGAAATGGGTGGTGGCTGCGTTGGTGTTGTTGATGATGGAGGTGAAAGAGGTGAGTGGGCTGTGGCTGGGCAATGGACGAAAGTGGTGGTGGTGGTGGTGACGGGTTGTGCAGGGGGTTGGTCTTGGCCGGTTGTGGTAGCACTGCAGTAGGTTGTGGTCGATTTTGGGTGGTGATGTGCGTGATGGATGTTCGAAAATGGTGGCTGGAAGGTTGTGGACTGGGTGTGTTGATGGTGGTATAGGTGATGGCTGAATGGTGGTTTGTGATTGAGGTGAGTTGGATTCTGGCTATGGCAGTGGATGTGGTTGGTCGTGGCTGTGGATTGGTGATGGAGGTGGTGATGATGATGAAGGAGGAGGAGGACTTGGCTGCAACTGAATTTGGAGTATGAGGTTGGAGAAGAGTGAATTTGGAGAGGTTGGTAATGTAGAGGTAGGGTGATATAGGGCTAGAGTATGGTATTGATGTAGTTGATTGAAGGATGAGTCGATGGGACATGATGGAAATCTTGACAAGAAAGACACGGAATTCGAGAAAATAATACGCGTGCATCAACTGTGTAGGAAAAATGGATCTGATATAATGAGCTTGACAAAATGGAAATTTTAAAACGATTTTGAAAAGAATAATTTAAATAAATAATAAAATTTTGGAAAATTCGGGATTTAATTAAAATCGAATTGACTTTACATTTCTCGACTTGGCTAGACGAACGCGTCGTGAAGTTAACTTAGAAATGGGCGAGATCGCAGCGACGCGGTTTTCGAAGTTTTAAAATAATTATTTAATCGCGTGGAAAATTCTTGGTCGCTACAACCTTACCCCCTTAAAATAATTTCGTCCTCGAAATTAAACTTACTTGATCTATTCTTCTGGATACTTGGTTAGGATTTCCTCTTCCCTTTTCCCAAGTAGCATCATTACTATTGTGTCTACCCCACTGGACTTTGACTAAAGGAATCTCTTTATTTCTTAAGACATGGACTTTTCTCTCTACTATGCACATAGGTGCCTCTTCATAAGTCAAATATTTCTGAACTGCCAGATACTGATAATTCACCACATGACTATGATCATGAACATACTTTCTCAATAGAGAAACATGAAAAACATTGTGAACAGTTACAAGTTCTGGTGGCAAAGCCAACAATAAGCCACATTATCCACTTCTCTAGTATTGCAAATGGTCCGAATGAAACGAGGCCTTAATTTCTCTTTCTTGCCGAAACGAAAAGTACCCTTCATAGGAGCTACTTTCAAGAACACTCTCTCTAATCTCAACCATTAAGTCTTTTATTCTTTGATCGGCATAACTTTTCTGTTTGTCTTGGGCAGCTTTAATCCGTAATCTGATCTTCTCGATAGCCTATACTGTTTTCTCAATTAATTCTGGACCAAATAATTTCCTCTCCCCAATTTTATCCTAATAGATTGGCGATCAACATCTTCACCCATACTGTGCTTCGTATGGTGACATATCAATGATAGCCAGAAAACTGTTTGTTGTAGGCAAACTCTACTAATGGAAAATGTGTCTCTCAGTTACCATTTGGGTCTAGAACACATGCCTTAATCATATCTTCCAATGTCTGAATCTAGAGATGGTAGGCAGTACTAAAATTTAATTTAGTACCCATTGCCACGTGTAAACTTTTCCAAAATCTCAAGGGAAAATACTCGGATCTCTATCTGAAAAATGGATACTAGCAATTCATGAAATCGAACACCCTCTCTAATATATATCTGTACATCATACAAAGCTATACGAAAAGACGCTTGATAGCTATCGAGTAGAACTCAATCAATCATCTGACATTATCCAACTTATAAACTCATTCATTGACCTTCTATTTCCAACCTTTCAAGGATCTATACTGATATCGAATCCACGATCTAAACATCAATCATTCAAATGCTTAAACTAAAAATCAAGAAGATTGATCAAGAATAAAACCCTATGATCCCAAACATAGAAACGCGGTATCAATTCCAAAATATCGAGTACAAACTCAAACTTGGCAGAATCTTTCTGAAAAGATTCACATACGTAATCATTTCTAAACTCGACTGAAATTCCCTTTTCGAACTTGAAGAATTCAAACTTAAATCCTTTAGTCCATACTTTCAAATCATGCATCAAGTACTAGATATCACATACTCATTCTAGCTGAGGACTAAGGTACTAACTTAAAGTATCATCATAAGGATCAGATATGATATTATCAAATCTAAGAAACCTCACTAACTTCCCAATCTGAAGTTCAAGGTTCAACTTTCCCTGTTCTCCCAAAACTTCAATTCATGTCTTACTATGAACAATACTCTGATCAAGTCTATCACCAATAAATAAGACTTCTGCGAACCATATAGGATTCCTCATAAAGTTTACTTAACCTAAAGATACAATCCCATTATAAGTAAAAGTCACACAACTGATCATCTCAGATTTTCCATTATTGTAGCCAAAATTTTTCACTCACATCAAAAACACAACCGATAATAAGTAATCGAAACTGCATCACTAAAACTTTGAAATAAACCCATATTTTATGACTCAAAATGAAAATTTCCAATCGTAGGTAATATTTCACCATAATGCAATAAACCATCAAAATGAGATCAATTGACTCAATATATTCACACAATCCTTCATGGGATAACCATAACATCTATTAACCGTCTAGTCACCATATCTTGTAGTAATCATGTAACATGTCACTTATGATCGTATCATATGACCTCAAATAATCATATCAATCTCTCTAAGATTACAATATAATAACCATCATATCCATCACATGAACCTTATACGTCAATCTGCTCACTAAGATTATATATCAATCTCCCAAATTCAAATAAATCTTGGATTCTACCATTTGTCACTCTTTCTGCACACTACTCCATAATAAGTCATCACTGTGAAGTCTTATCCCCACTTTCCACAAATTCTATCCACAAGGACAATTACATAAAATTTCATTTCTTATTTTCGAAACAATATACCATCAATAACAATCTCCAAAATTCTAATGTATGATCTTATCATAAACTTTCCTCCGATCAAATGCATTACTTCTACAATACTTGAACAAATTTAGGACTTGGTAAAATTTCTTTCATCAATTTCATCAAACAATTTATCTCATGATCTTCTAATATTATAAATGGAAACTTAATGTACACCAATGAATCATTCAAATTACGAGGAAACCCTGATTTATTTTCCATGACCGAGACTCATCTTTCTTCAAATTTCACTTAGAACCAAACATAGCATAACTTATTCATGAAAAGTCAACTTATTTCATAATCTCAATATATCATCACCTTTAGTTCTCACCATCACATTATTCCTTATAATCATCTATTGTACCTTTTATACTCAAATGACCTTATGACAATCATCATAATCTCACATAATCCCAAACATTCGATCATATGTCTCCAAATTCTCACTTTGAATAAATGGTCACTCCTTTAAGGGCATCTCACTATAAAATACTTCCAATACCTCTCATTCATGATAACTGACTTTTCCAAATAATCATATTACATGTAAATGACCGAATCTTTAACACATCATCTACCGATCAACTTCCAAAACAAATCAACAGTACTATCATATACCATCATAATTTATAATATTCTCCAATACAAGTGCTCATCCCATACTAATAATCAATTTGTTCCCAAGAATAATTAAGATTCTTCCCAATAGCCATAATATTTGTCTTGATTCATCTTTCAAAATGTAACTTGACATATCTCCAATGTATGCATCAATTCATCACATCACTTCATGTATTCCTTGATATCCAAGTAGTTGTATACACCATCTTGTTTTTGAAATTGTGCAACAAGGAGAGCATTACAATAGAACTATATCCATTACAACATGATTATACTTCGAAGGAACCAAAAATATCTTAAGAGTCATTATCCCTTTTTATCATTTACTAAATCTTGCTTGTGGTGTAAATGAACTTGCAAGTCTAACCTCAATTCTCGTAGTGGGTTGTTTACCGCACTAAGCTCTTAACTCAAAATGATAAAATTCTAGGCAGAGTCTCCCTTGTAATTTGGACTTATCCAACTCGTAGGTATACTTCACAACCAACAATAACAACCAATAGTTACACTCCACATCTGACCACAACGCTTTAAATATTGACAACAATTCGAACAAACTTCAATACCACAAAATATCCCAGAAAATTAATTTATCATTCCTCAACATAACAATTTCAAATCATAATTTCCAATATCACAATATCACTTCCTTCAATACATTAATTGTCTCAAATACCAACTCATTGTCATACTTATAAAATATATGACACAAATCAAAATCCCAAAATTTCTTAGTTGCAAGACCAAAAAAAAATTATAAATTTCTCTCAAAATAGAGGAATAATTCACTTACTCAAACACAATATCAATTCTTAATTCCCAATAATTTAGAATCAAAACTTTAAATCTCAAATTTCATAATTCTTCTCATAAAAGTCTTAATAAAATCATATCAATCATAATCTCAACATCTCATCACAACGTCATAAAACTGGCTTGCCATTTCTCGTTGATTTACTGAAAGTGTTGACAATAAGTGACTAATGAATCTCGCAACAGTTGCTCTAAAACTACTAGCCATGGCCTCATAACGCGTGGCACAGTAGTCGATAATGTGGTCACATATCTTTACATGAGGTGTCAGTCTAAACGATAGATATTTCGAAAATATTTTCTAATCCTTTCTATTGACTCCTCGTAAATGGTGTCATGTATAAAATAAATTATGCAAAGTCCAGCTAGGGTTCATCATTTCTAAGTTCAAAGACAAAAATTATTATAAAATCATTCTTAAATCATATTATTCCCATTATGCTCAACACTCGTTCTATTTCTTTTATTTTCTCTCTAATTCGGATAAAATTTCTCGTTATGCTCTGAAACTCATTTCTTTCTTTCTTTCTTTCTTATTCAGATACAATCTCTTTCTCTTCATTCTTTCTCATAAATCATTAAAATAAGTATCCGAAATACTGAAATAACGTTAAACAACATAAACTTCTTTACCTCGGAGTTGGTGGGACGAGTGATGGCAGTGGCAATCTTCATCAATAATAATTAAATAGTGTAAAATATTTCTTGAAATTTCCTTTTGAAATTTTGCCAGTCTACAGAAACGCAGACTGGCTCTGATACCAAGCTGTAGCGCTCCGAGTTCTAAATACCCGGTTCACCACGTCATCGTCTGATCTAACTTTTCAAATAATATTTTGCGGAAGAAATAACTGAAATTCTTTTTTGAAAACATTAAATAAACTGTAATGGTCGATACAATTGAAAACATTTATGAAACAATTTGAAATAATAAATCGAGCCATTAATATTTAAAGCAATTGACAACGTCATAGTTCCTCAATTAACTGAAATTCTCAAAATTATCATTTGTTTGGAAATACGGAAATCATTAAAATAAGGTTTTCAACCATTTAACGTCTATTGCTACAATCATCCATCACTTGCCACCCTCTCTGAGATCTGCAAATATTGTTAAAATAGACATGAGCATTTCATAGAAATACTCAGTAGACTCATCGCCCATTAATTAATTTACAATATAATTGAACACATAAATGCAGACTCTTTAAAAATATATGGTGTGGGTAGTCTCTTCTTGTGCATTAAAGCACGGGGCTTCTCTTTGAAAAATCATAGGCTCTTTAAAATCATCGAGTGTGGGTAGTCTCGTCTCGTGCACTTAAGGCACGTATGTTATGCATAACATCATCATTTATCTTGCAAGATATTCTATTCTTTCTTTCTCATGCATTTAAGCAAGTAAGTTATGACAAGCATAACAACATAATTATTTTCGAAGAAATACATTCTCGTCTCTTTTCATAAAAATGACTTTCACATAAGTCACATAACATACACATTCACATGCAATCATAATTTAAATCAATTAATAGGGGCGAGTCTACCTTAAACTTGACGAGTGCAAAGTTGAACGGGAAACGACTTCAATTATTTCAAATCTTCGTACACCTCGTTTAGCCAATTAGAAGATTAAGTCGAATGAGTCTTTTGAAATTTATAGTTTAAAATGATATAATACAATTTGGGGACTGAAAATGATTATTTGAAAGTTGAGGGACTAAGATGAATAATTTGAAAGTTGAGGGATTAAAATGAATACTTTGAAAGTTGAGGGACTAAAATTGATAATTTGAAAGTTGAGGGACTAAAATGAATAATTTGAAAGTTGAGGGAGTAAAATGTGTAATTTGAAAGTTGAGAGACTAAAATGAATATTTTGAAAAGTTGGGTTGAACCTAAAAAAATATATTAAACTATAGGGCTGAAATAATTGTTTTTAAAATGAAGGGCTTATTAAAATCATTTAAGACTAAAGGGACTGAAATGATAAGGTTTAAGGCTGAAAGGGCTGAAATAAAATATTTTGGAAACTTAGGGACTAAACTGAAATTTCTGAAAATCAAAATAAAATTAAAAAAAACCAATTTTACTCTCTTTCCCATTTCTTCAGGACGAAGAGAGAGAGAGAGAGAGAGAGAGAGAGAGAGAGAGAGAGAGAGAGAGAGAGAGAGGGAGGAGGATGCGAGATGGGGGGGGAACAACTTGGGGGAGCTCTGCCGGCGCCAACTGCTGGCGATACCACGACAGTATCATCGCCGTCGTGTGGCGGTGATACGGAGGAGGAGGCGGTGACAAAATAGCAAGGTTTGGTGCGAAGAATCGAGAATAACCGAGGCTTGATTTCGCAATTTTTCGGCGAGCTTACCAGCGATTGAGGTAAGAAAAAGGATTTCTGGGGTTATGGGTTCTCTTCCTTGGGTTTTTGGTTTGATTTTGGTTGGGATTGGGCTGTGATGATGATGGGTGTGTGTGGTGGTGTCGCGGCGGAATTGTGGCGATTTCGAACGGTGGTTGAGGTGGAAATGGGTGGTGGCTGCGTTGGTGTTGTTGATGATGGAGGTGAAGGAGGTGAGTGGGCTGTGGCTGGGCAATGGACGAAAGTGGTGGTGGTGGTGGTGACGGGTTTTGCAGGGGGTTGGTCTTGGCCGGTTGTGGTAGCACTGCAGTAGGTTGTGGTCGATTTTGGGTGGTGATGTGCGTGATGGATGTTCGACAATGGTGGCTGGAAGGTTGTGGACTGGGTGTGTTGATGGCGGTATAGGTGATGGCTGAATGGTGGTTTTTGATTGAGGTGAGTTGGATTCTGGCTATGGCAGTGGAGGTGGTTGGTCGTGGCTGTGGATTGGTGATGGAGGTGGTGATGATGATGAAGGAGGAGGAGGACTTGGCTGCAACTGAATTTGGAGTATGAGGTTGGAGAAGAGTGAATTTGGAGAGGTTGGTAATGTAGAGGTAGGGTGATATAGGGCTAGAGTATGGTATTGATGTAGTTGGTGGAAGGATGAGTCGATGGGACATGATGGAAATCTTGACAAGAAAGACACGGAATTCGAGACAATAATACGCGTGCATCAACTGTGTAGGAAAAATGGATATGATATAATGAGCTTGACAAAATGGAAATTTTAAAACGATTTTGAAAAGAATAATTTAAATAAATAATAAAATTTTGGAAAATTCGGAATTTAATTAAAATCGAATTGGCTTTACATTTCTCGACTTGGCTAGACGAACGCGTCATGAAGTTAACTTAGAAATGGGCGAGATCGCAGCGACACGGTTTTCGAAGTTTTAAAATAATTATTTAATCGCGTGGAAAATTCTTGGTCGCTACAACCTGGGTCGTTACACTATAATAATTTATTCATGATTGCATAAAATGATTAATGATGATTGCCTCATTATTGTAATGGTAACCTTTCTAATCTTTGGTTAATGATTTTCTTTCATGTCTAAATAATTGTTTAATAATTTGCTCTCATATTCCGTACTTTTTAATTTTTGTTTCGAATTGATAACATAGATCTTGAATCCATTTTTAGTTTACAAACTCATTATTATTCTAAACCTTTTTAATGGTGTCACATGGAAATGACAATGTGAACAACAATGGAAGCAACACTATTGGTAGCGGTGTATCAAATTCTGCAATGACCACTATTAACACTGTAGAGGGCGGGATTCCTTATGTTGAAGTGAACCCCACTTTGCCTACGGCTGCGGCCTCGGCAATCCAGTTTGGCACAATACCTTTTCCAGTGCCTAGGGCTGCGGCCTCAGTACCTTTTCCATCGTTTTCAGCTCCATTTCTGGAGAATCATGCAATTCGACCGAATAAGTTTGCTTGTACTGATTTTAAGACATGGCAGAACAAGATATTTTTTATCTCACTACGTTGGGCCTTGCACATTTCTTTACTTAGGATGCCCTTGTCATGGCCGAAAACGACACTGGTATGCATAGGCGTGCAACTTGGGATGCTTGGAAAAGTGCTAATTTTCTATGCCTCAACTATGTCTTGGATGGCCTACAGAAATCTCTGTATCACGTGTATGTGATAAAGAAGTCTGCTGAGGAGCTATGGGAGTTCTTAGAAAAGAAATACAAGACTAAGGATGCTGGTTCTAAGAAATTCTTGGCTAGTCGATGTATGGACATCAAAATGGTTGATTCACATTCAGTGGTGAGCCAAGTGCAGGAGTACCAAGATTCTGACTATGTCAAAATCCCTACACGTGGCTACTACTCTTCACAAGCTCCCTCCTCAATGGAAGGCTTTCAAAAGTTATTTGCAGCATAAGAGGAGAGATATCTTTCGAGGATTTAATTATCAAGCTGCGCATTGAGGAGGATAACAAATGGGGCTAAAAATAAGACAAAAAATTCTTACTCTGAGAAGGCTAATGTATTAGAACAGGCTACGAAATGGTCTCAATTGAAGCCTACAGGTGGAGTAGGAAAGAAACTTAAGTTCCAGTTCAATGGAAAGTGCTTCAACTGTGATAAAGTTGGGCATCGATTAGCAGACTACCGTCAGCCACGAAGGGATAACAAGCAGCGCCCTCAGGATAGTATGTAGCGCCCCGAGTTCCGTATACCCGATTCACTACGTCATTTTCTGTCTAAATTTTTCGAATAATATTTTTGCGGAAGAAATAATTGAATCTTGAGACACCCCTCCATTTACTAGGATTTCCTTAATGTTTAAATCTTGTGTGTACCTCAAAGGTTCCAGGTGGTAGATTACGGAGTATTCTTACTCTCGAAACACACCTCTTTGAAGGTTTCTTTATTTCCTCAAAAGATCAGAGGTGGTAGGATACGGCTACTCCGGAAACACATCTCTCATTCTGAGGATCTTTCCATGTTTTTCTCTTATGCTTTCGTGTGTTTCATGTATTTCCTTTCCAGTGTGACTCTTGTGTGTTCTCCTTATGAGAAAATAATAAAATCTCTGCTATCATCTACTAAATCTCGTTTGTGATGTAAATGATCTTGCATGTCTAACCTTAATTCCTTTAGCGGATGCTTATCATATCATGCTCTTAATTCCAAATGATAAAATTCTGGACAGAGTCTCCCTTGTAATTTGGACTTATCCAAACCATAAGCATACTTCCTAACTCACAATAATAAATAACTCCACATTTGATCACAACGATCTAAAATTGACAATAATTCCAACATTTCAATATCATAAAAAATATCCCATAATTCAATTCATAATTCCTCAACATAACAATTTCAAATCATAACTTCTAATATCACAATATCACTTCCTTCCATACCTTAATTGGCTCAAAAGATTACTCATACTTATAAATATATGCCATAAATCATATTCCCAAAATTTATTCACAAGGCCAAACTTCATAATAAATTTCTCTTCAACATAGAGGCATAATTCATTTACTTAACATAATATCCATCACTTAAATACCAAAAACTAAGAATCAAATCTTTAAATCTCTAAATTCAAAATTCTTCTCATAAAAATCTCAAAAAATCATATCACTTATAATCTTAACATCTTATCACAACTTCATAACTGGCTTGCTATTTCTCGTTTAATCTAAACGATAGATAATCTGAACATATAATCAAATCCTTTCTGTTGACTTCTCATACTTAGTGCCATGTCTAAAATCAATTATGCAAAGTCCATCTAGGGTTCATCATTTCTAACTCGAGGACAAAAATTATTTAAAAATCATTCTTAAATCATATTATTCCCATTATGCTCAACACTCGTTTTCTTTCTGAAACATTTCTCATAAATCATAAGTATCCGAAATACTCTTCATTCTTTCTCATAAATCAATAAAATGAGTATTCGAAATACTGAAATAACTTTAAACATCATAAACTTCTTTACCTCGGAGTTGGTGGAACGAATGATGGCAGTGGCAATCTTCATCAATAAAAATCTTATAATGAAAATATTTCTTGAAAATTCTTTTTGAAAATTTTACCAGTCTACAGAAACGCAGACTAGCTCTGATACCAACTTGTAGCGCCCCGAGTTCCGTATACCCGATTCACTATGTCATTTTCTGTCTAAATTTTTCGAATAATATTTTTGCGGAAGAAATAATTGAAATTCATTTTTGGCAACATTAAATAAACTGTAATGGCCGATAAAATTGAAAACATTTATGAAACCATTTGAAATAGTAAATCGAACCATTAATATTGTAAAGAAATTGCCAATGTCATAATTTCTCAAATAAATGAACTTCTCTAAATTATTCGATTGTTTGGAAAATACGGAAATCATTAATGTCAAACTTTCAACAGTTTAACGATTATTGCCACCATCATTCATCGCTCGCCACCGTCTCCGAAATCTGCAAAACTGTTAAAAAGTAGGGTGAGTATTTCATGGGGGAAATACTCAGTAGACTCATCGCAAATTAATTTAATTTATAAGATGATTAAACACATAAATCCCGGCTCTTTATAAAACGGGCATTGATAGAGCTTCTTTATAAAACGGCTCTTGATAAAACTCATATTGTGCATTACAGCACGAGACATATTGTGAAAATAATAGGCTCTTTGAAAAACATCTATTTGAAAATAGCTCTTTGAAAACAGCTCTTTGAAAACATCTCTTTGAAAACAGTACTTTGAAAACAGCTCTTTGAAAACATCTCTTTGAAAACAGCTCTTTGAAAATAGTTCTTTGAAAACAGCTCTTTGAAAACAACTCTTTTGAAAATAGCTCTTTGAAAACATCTTTTTGAAAATAGTTCTTTGAAAACAGCTCTTTGAAAACAACTCTTTGAAAATAGCTCTTTTGAAAACATCTCTTTGAAAATAGTTCTTTGAAAACAGCTCTTTGAAAACAATTCTTTGAAAACATCTCTTTGAAAACAGCTCTTTGAAAATAGCTCTTTGAAAACCATATATATACTTATAAAACACATTTTAATTATGCCAAGCATAATTTTCTTTTGAAAGCATAGGAATCCTTTTCATCATAACATAGGATAAGATCGAAATCCTCATAAACATAAGAATTTTACCGAACTTCGGTGGCAAGAATTCTTATGCAGTAAAATCATAGTAACAGTAAAATCACAGTAAGTATACCAAGCATAATTTTTGAAATTCATAGGGATCAATTGCATCATAACATAAGATAGGATCGAAATCCTCATAAACATATGCGACAGGAATTTTACCGAACTTAGGTGGCAAATCCTCATAAACATATGGAAACATAGGAATTTTACCGAACTTCGTGGCAAATCCTCATAAACATAGGAGACACAAGAATGTTACCGAACTTCGTGGCAAGAATTCTTATGTGTAGCGCTACTAAAACTCCGGTCCCCTTAACATATCATAACTTATCATATGGGACCCATAACAATCTTGGTAGATTGATTTCATAGCAATGATCCAAAAAAAACATTTTCGTGAAGCATAGGGTATACTTACTTTTCGTAAAAACATAAAGTATATTTTCTTTTCATAAAAACATACTTACTTTTCATAAAAACATAAGGTATATTTACCTTTCATAAAAACATACTTGCTTTTCTTAAAAATTGACTTTCACAAGTCACATGACATTCATATGAAATCATAATTTAAATCAATTAATAAGTGCGAGTCTACCTCAAATCCGACGAGTGCAAAGTTGAGCGGGAATGACTTCAATTTCTTTAAATTCTCCGTACGCTTCGTCTTAGCCAATAAGTCACTTTAGTCTATCGAATATATGGTTCAAAATGATAAATTATAATTTGAGGACTAAAATTGATGTTTTGAAAGTTGAGGGACTAAAATGAATACTTTTAAAAGTTCAGGGACTAAAATAGATATTTTGAAAGTTGAGGGACTAAAATGAATACTTTTAAAACTTGGGCTTAAAATCAAATAAAGTAAATCAGCAGGGACTGAATTGATCAGATTTTTAAAATGAAATGGCTGATTAAAATCATTTAAAACTTAAGGGCTGAAATGATCATTTTAAAACATAGGGACTGATTTGAAATAACTTTAAAACTTCAGGGACCAAAACGCAATTTTTGAGAATTAAAATATTAATATTAAAAATATGAATCAGTCTTTTACTCTCTCTCTCTTTCATTCGTATCAGAGACAGAGAGATGGGCGAGAGAGGCGATGAAATCGTGAGCTGAGGGAAATCCGGTTTCTAACCGTCGACTCACCGGCGCAACACCGGGGCAACGTAGGAGTAAGGTGCGGCGAGGGATGGGATTGAAGTAGGTTAGGTTTGATGTGCGAAACCGAGGCTAAAGATTGAAGTTGGGTTCGTGATTTGGGTTTGGAATTCCGACGAAGGGAGCGGCGCTTGAGGTAAGTAACTGGCTCCATTGATTCTTGGGTTTTGATTTTGGTTTTGGGTGAGTATTTGGATGATTGATTTGGGACTAGGTTTGTTTCAAAACCGAGGTCTGGGATTGGATTTAAGCTGCGATTGTGATGATTCTGACTGCAGGGGTTGATGGGTTGCGATGGTGGCCGTGACTGAGTACTGCAGTGGTTCAATGGTGCAGTGGTTATGTAATTGGGGTGATGCCGCCAATGTTTTGGATTGTGATGTTGCAGAGAAGCTGGTGAATTTGATCTGAATGAGGCAGTGGTGGATTGGAATTTATGCTGTTTGCTCGCTGTATTCAGAACTCTGTTTTGGTGGCTGAAATAAATATTGTGGGATTGAGGTAAGTGGAATTGGTGGTCCAGCAATGAAGGTGAAGGTAGCTTTCGGCTAAAGATAAAGTGGTACTGAGGATGATGATGTTTGGGGAATATGAGGATGATGATGTTTGGGGAATATTAGTTGTAAAGGTGAAGAAAAAAAAACGTAAATGTGATTAGCTTTAGATTAAATAAGATTAGTTTAGGATAATTAACTAAAAATTTGACTAACTTCGATCCAGATAGTATTTGAAACAGATATGTTTTTGGACTGAAAATATGATTTTGAAATAATACTTTGAATAAATAATTAAAATAACATAATTTTAGAAATTCGGATTTTAATTTAAAATCGAACAAATTCGATATTTCTTGACTTGGCTAGACGAATCCGTCGCGGCGTTAATTTCAAAACAATGAGTGAAATAATAGCGACACAATTTTCTAAATATTAAAAATAATTATAAAATTGCGTAAAAATTCTGAGTCGCTACATAGTATGGATTGAAATGAGAGAGATCATCTCTCAAATGACATGTCTGACCTAAACCTTAAAGCGGTGATTGGTGAGGTTAACCTGGTGGGTCTAAGCCTATGGAGTGTTGGTTGGACACTAGGGCCACGTACCATGTCTGCTCCTACAAGAGCATGTTCACTACTTTTGCACCAGTTACAAAAGGTGAAAAGTTGTTCATGGGAAACTCTGCAACATATGAAGTTCTTGGTAAAGGCAAGGTGATCCTAAAGATGACCTTTGGTAGATAGCTTACTCTGATTAATGTGCTGTACATGCCAGAGATTCGCAAGAATCTGGTCTCTGAGTCTCTTTTGAGCAAGAATGGTTTCCGCATGGTCATTGAGGCGGATAAGTTGGTGATTACCAAAGGTAGAAAATAGGAGTTTATGTTGGGAAATGCTATAAGACTGATGGCCTGTTTAAATTGAATGTAATTACTATAACCTCAACTGTTATGAATAATGAGAAAACTCCTTCTATTTACTTGCTTGAGTCTCCTAATCTGTGGCATGGTAGATTAGGTCATGTAAATTACAATGCATTACATAGACTAAGCAAACTAAACTACTTGCCTAGGTTTCAAATTGATTCAAATCATAAATGTGAAACCTACATTGAGGCTAAGCTTACTAGGTCTTCTTTTCATAGTATTGAAAGAAGTACTGAGCCATTGGGACTAGTCAACAGTGATGTGTGTGACTTGAAATTTGTCCAAACAAGAGGAGGCAATAAGTACTTTATTACTTTTGTCAACGATAGCACGAGATGTTATTATGTGTACTAGCTTAAAAGCAAAGACGAAGCTATCGATAAATTCATTCTTTATAAGCATGAAGCTGAAAATCAACGTAGCAAGAAAATAAAGGTGCTGGGAATTGATCATGGTGGTGAATATGAATCACCATTTGGTGAATTTTGTGCTAAACATGAAATAATTCATCAAACTACTGCACCTTATTTACCTCAACAGAACGGAATGGCTGAGCGTAAGATTCGAACATCAAAAGAAATGATGAATGCTATGTTGATTAGTTCTGGATTACCACAAAGAAAATGGATAAGACTCCGTATGAACTTTGGACAATTCGAACACCTTAGTATAAATACTTACGAATGTGGGGGTGTCTTGCTAAAGTTGTGGTGCCTCCTCCTAAGAAGGCTAAGATTGGACATAAGACAGTTGACTGTGTGTTCATTGGTTATGCACAAAATAGTAGTGCATATAGGTTTCTTGTGCATTATTCGAATGTACCTGATATTCATCCAAACATGATCATGGAGTTTAGGAATGCACAATTCTTTGAGAATATATTTCCTTATGAATCTCCTAAACAGGTAACTCCTATTAAATGGACTATGGAATCTTTTGCTTCTGGAAGCAGTAAAGATCCAGTTGAAGAAGGTGAGGATGAGCCTAGACGGACCAAAATGACCAAAATTTCCAAGATGTTTGACCCTGATTTTCTCACATATTTGACAGAGAATGACCCTCAAAGCTATAAAGAAGATATATCTTCTCTAGATGGTCATCTGCGGAAAGAAACCATCAAGAGCGAAATTGATTCTATCCTACGGAATCATACACGGGAATTTGTAGATCTTCTATTGGGTTATTAGCCTTTGAGCTACAAGTGGATCTTCAAGAAGAAGATGAAAGCGGATGGTTCCGTTGATAACTATAAAGGTCGGTTAGTAATCAAAGGTTATAAGCAAAAAGAAGGCTTAGATTACTTTGATACTTATTCTCTAGTGTCGAGAATAACTTCTATCCGGATGATAATTGCTATTACAATCTTGCGAAATCTGAAAATACATCAGATGGATGTTGTAGCGACCAAGAATTTTTACGCATTTAATAATTATTTTAAAATCATGAAAACGTGCCGCTACGATCTCACCCATTTTTAAGCTAACGTCACGACGCGTTCATCTAGCCAAATCGAGAAATATCGAGTTAATTCAATTTTAAATTAAATTCCGAATTTCCAAAATTTTATTATTTTATTTATTTATTTAAATTATTATTTTCAAAATCATATTAAATTCCAAATTTCATCAATCTCATTTTTATCAGTTTAATTCTTCCGACCCAGTTGATTTGGCGTGCGAATTTTCCTCGAACTACGTGCATTGCTTGTCTAGGTTTTCACACCACCAACCCCCATCCATCACATCAATCCAATACTACACCATACCTACCAAACTCTCTTATACACTACCCAAACCCAACTCTCAGCATCCACTCACCCTCAGACCGACCCAGCTTCTCCCAGCTCCATCCATTGCAGCTCCATTCACAGTCCAGCAAGGTAATGTCCTCCTCCTCCTTCATCATCATCACAACCTAGCCACCGCCTCCACTACCCCCCTTCACTCAACCAGCCCGACCAAGAACCACCTACAGCACCATCCACAACCCAGCCAGTTGAACTCCCTTGCAACATCACCATTCCAGTAAGCAGCCATCACCACCGCCACCTTCTTCTTCGTCATCATCACCATTTGAATCATCACCACCCAAAACCACAGCCAACTTGCAGCAAACTTCCACCATCATCACCGCCACCTCCTTCATCACCAACACAACCAGCCACCACCGCACGCAGCCACTTCCTTCAGCATCACCACTGCCATGCTCGAAACCGCCCAACTACTTGCAGCACCATCACCTCCAACTCACCTCCATCTTCAAACACCCAGCATCATCATCATCATCACCACCCAAAAATCCACCACCGAACCACATCCAAACCCGCCTACTGCTCAACACCAAACCCACACCAAATTTCCACCAAACCAAACCTAAAACCCAGAAATAGAAGCCCAAATACTTACCTTCCTCACCGCCGAAGTTGTCACCGAAAAATCAACACCATAATGCGACCCAAGTCTCAGTTTAGCCTAGGTTTCACACCCAATCTCGCACCAAAATGCACCAAAAATCCCAAAGGACCTGAACCCATCTTGACCACAGCTCGCCGCCTCTCTACGCCGGCGTTTCGTCTGCGAATCACCGGCGGACAGGGCGCGAAGCTCGCACTTCACTCTCTCTCTTCTCTCTGCCTGAAATGGGGAAGAAGGGAGTAGTGTTAGGTTTTAATACTTTAATTTTTGAAAATTGTACTTTGGTCCCCAATTTTGCAAAATGATTTAAATCAGTCCCTACAGTTTTAAAACTAATCATTTTAGCCCCTTAAGTTTTAAATGAATTAATCAGTCACTCCATTTTTAAAATCTATTATTTCAGCCCTATAGTGTAATATTCGTTTTGAGCTACAACTCAACTTTTGAAAATTTACATTTTAGTCCCTCAACTTTCAAAGTATTCATTTTAGTCCCTCAACTTTCAAAGTATTCATTTTAGTCCCTCAACTTTCAAATTACTCATTTTAGTCCCTCAACTTTCAAATTACTCGTTTTAGTCCCTCAACTTCCAAAGTATTCATTTGAGTCCCTCAACTTTCAAATTACTCATTTTAGTCCCCCAACTTTCAAATCATTAATTTCAGTCCCCAAATTATAATTTATCATTTTTAAACTATAAATTTCAAAAAGGCTAATTTAACTTATTTTCTAATTGGCTAGACGAAGCGTACGGAGAATTAAAGAATTGAAGTCGTTTCCTGCTCAACTTTGCACTCGTCAAGTTTAAGGTAGACTCGCCCCTATTAATTGATTTAAATTATGATTGCATGTGAATGTGTATGTTATGTGACTTATTTGAAAGTCATTTTTATGTAAAGAGACGAGAATTTATTTCTTCGGAAATAATTATGTTGTTATGTTTGTCATAACTTACTTGCTTTTATGCATGAGAAAGAAAGAAGAGAATATCTTGCAAGATAAATGATAATGTTATGCATAACATACGTGCCTTAAGTGTACGAGACGAGACTACCCACACCCTATAATTTTAAAGAGCCTATGATTTTTCAAAGAGAAGCCCCGTGCTTTAATGCACAATAAGAGACTACCCACACCCTATGTTTCTAAAGAGCCTGGATTTATGTGTTCAATTATATTGTAGATTAATTAATTGGCGATGAGTCTACTGAGTATTTCTATGAAATACTCATGTCTATTTTTAACAACATTTGCAGATTCGGAGAAGGTGGCCAATGATGGATGATAGGGGCAATAGTCGTTAAATAATTGAGAATCTTATTTTGATGATCCATATTTCTAAACTTTGGCTATTTTTGAGATTTTCAATTATTTGAGAAATTATGGCATTGCCGAATGTTTTGTTTTATTAATGGCTCGATTCGTTATTTTGAATTATTTCATAAATGTTCTCGAGTTTTATCGACCATTACAGTTGATTTAATGTTGCCAAAAACGGATTTCAGTGATTTCTTCCGCTAGAATATTATTTTAAAATCTAGACCAGAAAATGACGTGGTAAATCGGCTATTTAGAACTCGGGGCGCTACAGATGTAAAAGCAGATTTTTTGAATGGAGATTTAAATGAAGAAATCTACATGAAGCAACCAAAGGGGTGTTCAACTCCAGGCCAAGAAAGGAAAGTCTGCAGACTGGTTAAATTGCTTTATGGTTTAAAGCAAACACCGAAGCAATGGTATGAGAAGTTTGATAATGATATGCTTTCTAGTGGCTTTAGAATCAACGAATGCGAAAATTGTGTATATGTTAAGGACATTAATGCTGGATATGTTATATTGTGTCTGTATGTCGACGATATGCTCATTGTTAGCTCTGATAAGATTATCAAAGCCACTAAGAATGTGTTAAACTCAAAGTTTGACATGAAAAATATGGGTCTCGCGGATGTCATTTTGGGAGTAAAGATTACTTGAATACCGAATGGACTTGTGTTGTCTCAATCTCATTACATTGATAAGATACTGGACAAATTCAACAAGTCAGATACCACTGTGGCCAGAACTCCGGTGGATTTAAGTCTCCATTTATCTAAGAATACTGGTGAGGGTGTATCACAATTAGAATATTCTCAGATAATTGGTAGTTTAATGTATTTAATGACTTGTACGAGACCGGATATAGCATACTCAGTTAGCAGACTGAGTCGCTACAAGAGTAACCCAGGTACTATCCACTAAAAACCATTTTCAGTGTGTTACATTATTTGAGATACACTTGTGATCTTGGAATGCATTATTCTAGATACCCTGCAGTAGTCCAAGGGTAAGTTGATGCAAATTTGATATCAGATATGTCAGATTCCAAGTCTACTGTAGATATGTTTTCACTCTTGGTGATGAAGCTATCTCTTGGAAATCATCCAAACAAACTTGCATCGCAAGATCTACAATGGAATCAGAATTTATCGCGTTGGACAAAGTAACTGAGGAAGCAGCGTGGCTTTGCCAGTTTGTTGAGGATATTCCAAGATGGTCAAAGCATGTGCCTGTAATTTGTGTTTATTGCTATAATCAATCAGCTATTGGCAGGGTACAGAGCAATATGTATAATGGTAAGTCTCGACATATTCAAAGACAACATAATACCATTCGACAACTACTCTCACAAGGTATTATTGCTCTAGACTACGTGAAGTCAAAGGATAATATTGCATATCCACTAACTAAAGGGTTAACTCGAGAGCTAGTAGTAAAAGCATCGAGGGGAATGGGCTTGCAGCCTATGACGTTGAAAGGTATCATGATGGAAACTCAACCTAGCTGAATAGAGATCCTAGGATCTAGGTTCAAAGGGACAACTAAACCATGTATATCTGTGTAAATCACTGAGAAGGTTCTCCTTCTGCTCATTCCTATGGTGTTCATAGTGATTGAAAGATGCAAGTTAAGCTACGCTTTTAATGACTCTTAAGCATTGTTGTGAAACGCTGAGTTAAGAGGTTGCCTATGTGAGTGTAAAGTGGGGCCACTTCTATAAGGATTGTGAAAGCTACATCCTTGAACAAACACTTGCACAAATAGACGACGTGTTCATGGCCAAAACGAACACAACTGTGAGAACTATGTTGTGTCTAGAATGGTCCTGTATGAGACCTATTGTCTTAGTTTACACGAATGGAGAAACAGTTCAAAGTATCATATCCATTGGTTTGCTAGTAAAGCCCGATTGGTTTCACAAGGGAAAGTTCAAAGCCAAATGCTACCTATCCTATGTAGGATTGATTCGTTATACTCTCTCTTTCTCTCTCTATTTTGAGACTCTGTTTTTTGCAAATTTTCATTCATGTGGGGGATTGTTGAAAATTTAACAGCTTTTCATCAGTTTCAGGGAAATTATTTCATCAGTTTTTGGGTGTTAAATCTTGGTTGAATGAAAAATCGCCTATTTCACATTTGGTTCAATTTCAAGTTGTGGTTGAATGTAAAATTAAATCTCATTCTTCATTACCGGTTTTAATTTCAACTGTTTCATTTGTTACTAAATGAAAACTTATGCTATTATTAAATAGAAATCAAAGTAGCTCACATATATAAAACTGACCTCTCATTCTCGGTTAAGAACACAGTGAACAAAACCATAACTCAAAAAACTGAAAAGAAAATTATGGATTCCTCTTCTTTTCATTTCCAGCAGCTTCAATCGGTTTCTTTTTCCTCATTTGCTAAATTTCTTTTAAGAGAAATACACAACTAGTTCGTAGGCGATTAATGTTGCGCAGCATGAACCGAAAACCGATTGTATCCTGGGAATCGAACATCGATCAAATCCTCTTGCACCCCAGTGAGGCGGGAAATTCGATTTAAGAAAACGGTGTAAACACGGGCCTTCGGTTTGGTTTCATTTTGTTTTGATTCTCTAATATTTTCCCACAATAAATCTCACATATCACATTATTTTCTAATTACAAAATCGTTAAGTATAGCAAAAATTATAGCTTTTTAAAATGGTCCATTAACATTCTGTTATTTATTTATTTATTTTCTTTGCTCGTTTCCTCCATTTGGTTAATTTTGAGAGTTCAGATAAAGTCGTAATAGCAATATCTTAATATTGATGTGAAGCTTTCACACTATAGATTACTACATTATTTTCGAATTATTAAACCTAGCAAAAAATTATAGCCATTTAAAATGATCCATTAACAATGTATTTCATTTTTCAATGATTTTTTTCTTTTGCTTGGTTGACTTTGTGGGCCCAATAAAAGTCGTAATAGCAAAATCTTATATCAATATGAAGCTCTTACATAGTAATTTATCACATTATTTTTGAATTACAAAATCGTCAATTGTAGCAAAAATTATAACAGTTTAAAATTATCCTTTAACGCTATATTTTTAATTTATTTTTTCATGATTATTATAATTTTTTCTCTATTCCAACATATGCACTCTAGACAAAACTAAAATTTTAATGCACCATTCAATAAGCTCATAAACATTCAACGAATTATATTTTCAAAATCATATTACAGCTTTCAAAATAAGGAGAACGCGAATCAAAAAATAATCACTAACCTTTTTTATATTCTTGTTATTATTGATACTTGATAATCTATTTTTCGATTCTCCTTTTACGGGTTAACTTTCGTCTCATTTTCAAAATTAGCTATCTTGGTTAATGTATGTCTTGCAGAGACTTGAAATGTTGTTGGACAAACTTGTGGTGTTAAAACTTAATGAAGGCCTAGGGACAACAGTATGATGCACTTGTCCAAAGTAAGCATTTTATCGATTTTATATTTAAATTATCTATCACAATCTTTATCATTAAGAAGTAAGAAATGCATGTTATGA
The DNA here is from genome assembly GCA_963555705.1 of Ligustrum vulgare. Taxonomy (NCBI): domain Eukaryota; kingdom Viridiplantae; phylum Streptophyta; class Magnoliopsida; order Lamiales; family Oleaceae; genus Ligustrum; species Ligustrum vulgare. Next base: position 26,855,681 of record OY743182.1, read on the forward strand.
ATTTCAATTTTTTATAAATAAATTTAATTAACCCATTGTTATCTGCTCTGATATTTGTGTGGTTTTCATTAAACTTTTGAATTTCAATTAATTGAACATGTTATTCTTTGATTTTGCAAATTAAAAATAGCAATTGTGGTGGTATGAGTAAATTTCAAATATTGACACTACTTTACACATAATTCTTATCGATTTCCGTGTATCCCACGAGCCGCACTAGTCTATATATATCTATATCTATATCTATATAATATATAAAAGCAGTTGAGTTTTGGTGGGAAAATTCAGCTTTTATTGTGTTCACACTCCAAAACTCAGCTTTTATTGTGTTCACACTGCTACTTCTGCTTAAGCATTTTTATGGAGAATTTTTTTTACTTATTTATATTTGGTTATTTGTGTTTAAATCTCTCTTTTCAGAAAATTATTCTGATCTTTTAATGTTTTGAATCTTACAAATAAGTATTTGTATTCAGTCATACAAATTCAATGTAAAATTTCAATTCAAAATTATATCAAGGTTTATTACGTATCTAATACTAAATAAACTTATCGTATAAAACTTTTTATAAATAATCTTATTTTTTTTTAGTTATTTAGTACATCAAAAAATTCGAACTCTTTTGTATTGCATTTTATTAAATTAATTAGTTTTTTTTTATAGAAAGTTACATTTAATACGTAAATATTTCTTTACAATAATTGTGATATTTTATTGGTCTCAATCTTTTGGATGAATAATTTCTTTCGATCATACAAATCCAATGTCGAATTTTCATTTTCATTTATATTGAATATTTAATCAAGTCGTATTAAATTTTGTTATAAATAATCATACTTTTAAGTTCTTTGTACATATACATAATAAACTTCTTTTCTATATCAGATTATTTATCAAAAAAAATTTATTTACAATTACTTTTAATTATTATTTAATTTTTTATTCCAAAAGTCTCATATCACATTTTTAACATTAACGGTTAACAATTTATTTATATTGTTTTGAAATTATATATTTATTAATGGTTTTTTGTCTTGTAAAGTCTAAATTTTAAAAAATAATTAACTTTGACATGATATTAATTGTTATATTTTAATTTAATATTTATGATTCTTAAATTTCTACAACATTAAGTAAATTGTCTCCTAATTTACTTAACTGAAAATTGAGATGATCAATGTTATATTATAATTTCCATAAAAATCAATATGTTGTATATATATTGTAAAAACCTATAATACCATGAATTTAATGCATCATTGTCAATCTCACAATTTTAGTTTTTCTTTTTCTTTTTTTATGATTATCGAATCCATTTCTAATACGTGTTTTTTTCATTGTCAATGGTCAAAACATTAAATCTTATCTTTTATGCACAGGATCTTATTAACTTTTTCATCTATTGTTTGATTGTTTAGAGTATATGGACATTGGAGATCCTATATTTAAGTGTTTATTTTGCAAGGCAAATTTTTGGTACAAGGAGAGAGTGGATAAGTGTTATAAAATATGTCGTAATCCGAAGTTCTCACTTTGTTGTAGGGTGAACATGGTTTTGTTTGGGAGATTTGTAGTAATATTTCAAACCAAACTATTTAAAACGGTTAGGAATTTTTCCAAACCAAACCAAACCATTTCATTTTCTAAACAAAATCAAATCAAATTATTTGTTACGGTTTGGTGTGGTTTGAAACTGTGGATTGCCAACGAATGAATTAGTATACTTCAAAGCGAGCTCAAAGACATATTCGTCTAAAATTTCGAGTTGAAACTAGCTCAATAATAATATTAAGTTTCTAATTGAGTTTTTTGTTGTGAATCAATTCATATTGACAAACAAACTAATTATTTTTGAAGCAAACTGTAGTTAGCTCTTATATTAAAAATTTTATTTTAAGAAAATATCTTGGATGATGATTATGAATTGTAGGAGCAAGAATTATTTTCAAATGGTTTTTGATTTGAACAAATTACTATTTAACTCCTTAATTTTGATTTGTTGACAATAAAAAGTGTGTTGCATTTTTTTTTTAACATTGAATCTCCACATTTATTTTTATTTTTTTAATTTTTTTAAAATTTGACGGGTAGGTTGTTTGAAACCGCGGTTTTGACAATTGAAACCTAAATCAAATAGATTAAGGCGGTTTGGAATTTTTCCAAACCGAACCAAATCAAACCATTTGTTGCGGTTTAGTTCAATTTCACAGTGGTTTAGTTCGATTTCGCGGTTTATTTGTTCACCCCTACTTTGTTGTATGCAAGAGAAAGTGAAGATTCCTTTTACAGAAGATCATCCTTTTATTTTGAAAGATTTGTTATATGGCAGGAACGACAGGATTAAGAATTTTGTTGAGAACATTCGGACATATAATATGATGTTTTCATTTACTTCTATGGGGGGAATGGATAATGGGCTAAATGATGGTAAATGGTCTCCCGTCTTCAGATTACGTGGTCAAAATTGCTATAAGATTGGGAGTCTGTTGCCTGATGATGGTTCAGCTATGCAATTTGTTCGCTTTACATTATTGACAATGCGAATGAGGTTGAAAGCAAAAAAATGGTCGTGGTTTACGCATTATGTATTTATTTCTTTTTTATTTATATTTTTACGGATAATTTTGTTGTGAGAGTCTAAAATTTAATTTATGTCTTTTAATATCCCCCGGTAGGAGTGAATAATGCGATTCAATATTCCATGATTGTATAGTTTCTTATTTGAAGGATATGCTAGACAAATACAACAATTTGTTAAGGAAGTTTAGGCCAGTTTGAGAAAAAACGATTGAGGAAAACACTTCAAATGTAAGATGTATACTTACTGGTTGGTGAGCAACCGATGATAGCCAATATGATTTTCCTATTATCGATTAAACTGCCGAATTGATTGTTGGTGGATTTTGATACACGACCTGAACACAGAGATATCGTTATTGCGCCACATGGTGGACCATTGCAGGGGATAAGTGAGGGGCACAAGTTCTTTCTGAGAAATATTAATCATACACACGGATTTTGTAATTGAACAAGGTTGATAGTTATAAAACTTGGCGACCATGTTCTAGAAGGTCAAATTCTTTCTGGCATCAATGTGGGACACACGTTCTTTATTCCAATGATATCGTTGAGCTCTTTTGATTCTAGGATACCTATTAGATTTCAAAGAAGACAATTTTCATTGATGGTGTCCTATGCCATGACTATATATAAGAGTCAAGGACAATCGTTCTCGCATGTGGGACTTCTTCTTAAACGACTGGTGCTTACACATGGAGAACTTTATGTTGCGATTTTTAGGGGGACAAATCTTTCGGATTAAAGATGTTGATCTGTGATAAGAATGGAAGACCAACAAAATCAACAAACAATGTTGTGTACAAAGAAGTATTCCAGAATTTGTAGTCATATAAAACCAATAAATGATGATCTTATCTCTTATTTGCTAAATTTATTTATTTTATCTAAAGGATTCATCTAATTTCACAATGAATTATCTTTAGGACGTTTCTTCCTGTGCATTGCACGGGTGATTCACGAGTACTAGTTAATAGAAGTAAAACATTATCACAAAGATGTAGAAGAAAATGATTAATAATTTGGTTATATTCTAAACTAGTTTCACACACGTGTGATGTACGAACATATTCTATTGACAAAGTATAATGTACTGACACGAAAAAATGGAAAAAATCAATAAAAAGTAACAACAACAGGTGTCAATTTAAATAATAATAACAATAATAATTTTGTTATCAAGAGTATTACAAATGTTGGAAAACTTTCTTATACACAACATTAGTTGTAATATTTATTGGGTTTCCATTATCATCGACCGTATCTTTACTTTTATAATTAGCAATGCTTTGGTTATTAAATAAAAAAATTAGCATTTCAAAGAAATTTGGTGTATATTTGTAGCATTTGCATATACTTAATAACATAACTCAACTTCTTCATTAGTCCAACCTTCTATTACATCGCAATGCATGGCACAAAAAACTCAATCTCACTTGACAACTATTTTGTAATATGATTTCACTACAAAAAAAAAAAAAATGTGCACCTAGAAATATTTGAAACGTAAAATGAAGATAAAACATCAAATACTAAAAAATATCTCAACTAAAACCTGAATACTTATTTCAACTTGGAAGGTCTTCGTATATCTATTTATTAATAGAACATTTTAATGTGTCAAAAATATATTAATTTGACATTTTACCCAATAAAATTGGAGAGATTGTATAAATTTTAATTCCTCGTTTTGAAATGCACAACCTGTCATCTTAAACTACCCACTAATTTATACAATAATCATCTGCGATACGTGGACACATTCCATTGACAAAGTATAATGTACTGATATGAAAAAATTGATAAAAATCAATAAGAAATAACAACAACAAGTGCTAATTTAAATAATAACAACAATAATAATTTTGTTATCAAGAGTATTAAAAATGTTGGAAAACTTCCTTATACACAACATTAGTCGTAACAACTTCTGGGTTTCCATTGTCATCGATCGTATCCTTATTTCCATCATTAGCAACGTTTTGGTTATTAAATAAATATTATCATTTCAAAGAAATTAGATGCATATTTGTAGCATTTGCATATACTTACATAACATAACATAACACAACTCAACTTCTTCATTAGTTCAACCTCTTATTGCATCACAACGCATGACACGAAGAACTCAATCTCACTTGGCAGCTCTTTAGCTACATGATTTCACTATAAAACAATGTGTACCCGGAAATGATTGAAATGTAAAATGAAGATAAAAATCAAATGTTAGAAAATATTCACAACTAAACCCTGATTATTTATTTTAACTTGAAAAGTCTTCATATATCTATATTAATAGAATGTTTTATTGTGTCAAAAATATATTAAATTGACATTTTACCCAATAATGGGAGGGATAATATCAATTTTGATTCCTCATTTTAAAATGCACAACCTATCATCTTAAACCACCAATTAATTTACACAATAACCATGAATTTAAAAAAAAAAAAAAAATCATTTGATAAATAACTTCCAGATTCAAAAAAATGCCAAAAAATAAAATATTAAAATTCAGAATCTTTGACAATTGAGTTTCTGGTCAAAATTAATTGGCCAGAATCTCAGTTGTTTTTATATGTATATAGAATATAGATAGATATAGATATAGATTTTGATATGTGTTAAATATTATTTGCCACTTTTTTTTTTTTTTTAATATTCACTTTTTTATTAAAAGGTAACAAAATGTCCTTTTTATATAAATGTAAATAAAAAGCTACATTTTGTCACACGATGTGATTTGTGCCAAAAATTACAAAATATTTGAAAAAGGTGATAATGTGAAAAAAAAAAATGACACTCTGACACAATGTTAAAAAAGGTGACAGGATGTATTAAAATATGACAATGAAATTTAAACAGCATTTTTTACTTCTTAAATACATTTCATACTATTTTCGAAAAGACCCTTAAAAATCAGGATAATTTTAAGTATCCATTTTCTATTGTTTATGATATATGTTAAATTACACGAGTCAAATCGAGTTGAGTTGAGATTGTTGTCCCTATTTCACTGTATCTTGATAACTCAGAGTATCTATATTGGATGTGTTAAAGTATATGTTAGCAGAATAAGTTAGGAAATTAATGAATTAATGTTTACATTGAATATGTTAAAACACAAGTGAAGATAATCTTTTTAATCTCAAGTTAACTTTCTTGTTAGCTAGCATTTTAAATGATGTTGTGACAACATTTTTGTTGAAAATGTCCAATAGTAGCCGTCCAACTCTAAACCCACCCACCCATCCTTGTTATTCTTTTTCATTTTCTTTTTTTTTCTTAAATTTTTTAATGTGGATAAAAAAAATTTATTTTAGTTTCATATTATATGATAATGAAATCATCAATAAGGGTACCATATTGATATATAAATTTCGATATTTTAAAAACAAGTATTTGGCTCCGTTTGGCGGCTGAAATAAATGGAATTTGATTTATAATGTGTATTATTTGAATTTTATAGGTAACACTTGTGGTTTAAAATTGGAGGGAGAAAATGTATGTGATTAAATTTTTTTTGGAAAATTGTGTCCATTATAATTTGAAATTATAACTTTTACCGACACACTCATATTCTTAGACTTAACTGGAAATTTACACATTTATTGTGACAATAATGATTTGTTAACTTTAACATGTATATGTATCATTTAACATCTATTTTTTAACTACGTGACTAGCTAAATTTAACACATCCAATAAGGATGCTCTCACAATATTAGATGATGTTAACAACTAGGTAATCATACTAGTTGTTGAACAATATTTAATCTAACTAGTATGAAACGCGTAATATGCACGTGATTTTGTAACATTATTGTGAGATATATTTATTCAAATATTAAATAATTTATTTTAATCAAATCATATTTATTTTTAGTTCGTGTACTATTCGAGAAGAAAATTACTATATATATTTATTTATTTTAAATATTGAATGAATTGAAAAATGATGGAAATTGAAATCGGAATAGAATATTGTGTAAAAATGTTTCAGGGATGGGATTATGTTATTTTTTTTTCTTGTGTGTGTGTGTGTGTGTGTAAATTTATTTACGAAGGGTTTGGACCAGTTAAACATAAATTGATATTTTGTTTGAAATGATAACCATGCAAAACCTATATACAATGAAAATAAATGCTAAGCAATGTTTCTAAAATAAGTGTCTCGGAAAATATTATAATTAAATTTGCAATTTGATTATTAAATGTCTTTCATTTATCATTTATGTATAATTTAGCTATAGCTCAACATTTCCAATTACATTAACTAAAAAACTAAAAAATTCATATGCCATTATTATATTAGTATTTTATAATTCCTAATTCAATCCTTAATTAATTTTATAATTTTTTATTAATAATGTTGATTGTCTGCTCAAAATTGAAGTTAGGCATAACAAATTGCATATAATTATAAAAATGAATAAAAAATAGTATAATAATATGAAGTATAAAAAATTTTCTCCCATTAATCTATACTATATTTTAAAGTGAGAAAGCGTTGCCAGCCGTTGACCCATTTTTCCCGCCCACATTCTTATTCTTTGTTTGGGATTTCATAATTTTAAGATTATTATTTTCCGTCAATTATTATTTACCTTTGAGAGACCAGTTTAATATGCAATTCAGTGGAGTTTTTCGTTTTTATAATTAGTATGATTTTTTTTCTATTTTCCGTCGATTATTACTTACCTTTGCTGTCTCCGACATCAATCTCAATAATTAGTATGATTTTTATTTTTTTATATTTCGTCGAGTATTATTTTTCAGTTGTCTCCAATTATTATTTTCCATATATTATTACTTACCTTTGAGAGGCTAGTTTTATATATAGTATACATATATGTGCATATCACCAAGAAACAAAACATTGTTATGGAAAAATTCGAGATATATGCGATAATTTCGGATTTCTAAGTTCCAAACAATGTGTTCTTAAACTACAGCAAAACAATGAGTCACACTTCTGAGATCACGCATCCAACACACAGCAGAAACACAAGGCAATGCAATCGCTAACAAGTTTTTAAAATGAAATCTCACGAATCACAATTTTAACACGATAGAAAGTCCCATGTATGCTAGCAAAATATACTATGAAATTCGAATTTGAACCCAATTTACATTAGAATTAGTTATTGTTTATTTATTTTATAAACCAATTTATTCTTTTTCTTTTTTTATAAATTTACAAAGACAAATTGTGCATATTCTCATATTTAGGATTTCCATAAATAAATATCACTGTCAAGAGATAATTTAAGATTAGTTATTATATATTATATATATTTATTAAATATCAAAGAAGGTAAAGAATAAAAATCACATACTAATTTGGAAATAAAAAATATTTAACTCAAGAAAGAGAAAATTCATGTATATTACAATATTATTATATAATAATACATTTTGTGGAATTCAAATCAAACCATTGTTTATATTAGGACTAATTATTTCTATTTCATTGGTTCTTATTTTTTAATTTACACCTAGCCTAGCCTATTCTTATAATTTTCACATAAAAACATATATATACATTTTCACATCTATGACTATGATTTTCTAATACAAAATTTGATACTGCCAAGATGAAATTTCTTATATTTAAGTTTTGTATTTAGAGTCAAAGAATGGTAAAAAATAAATTTTGGGTTTCCCTACATAAATGAAAGAGTCTACAATATATGGATTATTTTGAGAATCAAATAATATGGTCTAATAATTAATATTTGATTTTTTATGAAACGTTCAATCTGATTAGTTGAGTACTATAACATTTTAAAAATTATTCACAATATCATTGACCAAATTCCAATTAATTAGTTATTATTCAGGGGAGTTTTCCGTTTTTATAATTAGTATGATTTTTTTTTTAATTTTTCGTCGATTAATAACTTACCTTTGCTTTCTCCGACATCAATCTCAATAATTAGTATGATTTTTTTATTTTTCTTCGATTATTATTTTTCAGTTGTCTCCGATTATTATTTTTCGTCTATTATTACTTACCTTTGAGAGACCAGTTTTATATATAGTATACATATATATGCATATCACCACTTCTTTGCTTCTCTCACATTTTTCTGCATAATAATGGCATAGTATCCCTACTGTGTGTTCGTGTAAGTTTGTATATACTGTATTTCATGTTTATTTTCATTTCTCCATGTCAATTGTTTGAAAACTAATCCATCCATCCATCCATCCATCTATCTAATTTCATTTTGTTTTCCAGTTCTAGATCCCTGTGTTGTCTATGAAGAGATAGCATCTAAGAGATGTACACTCATTTGGACGAAATATCTGCAGCCAAGATTGACTGGAATGTTAAAGTTCGTGTTATTCGTGCCTACCAGATCACTGTGCGTGAAGATCCAGCTAAGATATTTGGCCTCGAGTATGTGTTCCATGATTCTCAGGTAAGTGTTTTCATTGTTTTTTTTTTTTTAAAGTAGTAGTTTATTTGTGATGAATCAGTCACGTAGATCTCTTCATTTTGTTCAGTTTGATACCTCTAATTCCATTATTTCGATTTCACCAGTTTTAAAAAAAACCCTAGTAAAATTAAGACAGTACATAATTTTCTCTGCCTACCATAATGCATGAATGTATATTTTGACTCCAAACCTACACTTAACTTGATTTTGCCACCATTTAATGAAAATGGTCACTTTCATACCTCTCTGTGTAAAAACAAAGTTAGGTAATTGATGAAACTAAAATTTCTAAAGCATTTATTTGGCATTGAAGTTGACAAAACTGGGTAAATGAATAAAGTTTATGTCATTATACTTTGAAGTATAAAGAATCACAGTATTACTTCCTGGAACCGCCTGTAAGAATTCCATCCATCCATATGGCACTTTTAGGAAAGGACTCGTAGAAAGAAAGTCCAATCTCTAATCATACATAGTCGATATTTTTAAGTTGTAAGCACCAGAACTTTTTAACAGACAGTAGACTAAGTTAGAATAGAGTAATTGGAAGAATTTCTTGAACAAGAATTTTTCTTCAAACTGAGAGAAAATGTATTTGGAAACTTTTTAACAGACAACAAACTAGATTAGAATTGAGTAACTGATTTTCTGATCATTTATTGAGACTGTTCATTTAGTTGCTTCAACAAACCTAATAAAGTCTTTTTCTATTTTTATTACCACACACTCAATTATTCTTACACCAAACACATTTCCATTTTTTTTACAAAAAATAAAAAATAAAAAAATCAGGGAAATCGATTGCACGATACTGTTAATCGAGCCAATGCCAAGCAATTCAATAGTTCCATAGTAGAAGGACGTACATATTCTATTCGGAATTTCATTGTTGCAAAGAACAAAATGTCGTTCAAAACGACTGATAGCAAGCACAGAATTTTCTTTTGCCACAAGACAATTGTGGTTAAATCGTTGAAGGATGACTTGCCTAAGTTCATCAACAAGTTCAAGACGTTCAGTGACATCGTCGAACCTAATAAGGGAGGGGAAATTGAATTGTTTGGTACATATCACTACATATTACTTTTTATTGGTCAAGTTTAAATGAAAGCTCTTTTGTTGATTATTTTCTCTCTCTCTGTATTCGCTAAAAAAGATATTATCGGAGAGGCCGTAAGCTTTGATATTCTTAAAGTTAAAGTACTAAAGGGAAAGGAGACAAGTATGCTTGACATTGAGTTGCATTTTACCGAATGAGCTTCCTTTTTCTCCTCTTTGTTTGTGCACTGTCTTTTTTTTTTTTTTTTGGGCTTAAAATCAACTTTTTTGTTAGGAAAAATATTATGTCGTGTACATTATGGGGGGGTATGCTGAGCAAATTAATGCTATATTTTAGTTTGAGTATTCAAAGCCACTTGTGATGATACTCCATTTTTGTCGTGCTACCAATTTCAATGATGTAAGAGTCTCGACAGCGTGTGATGTTACGAAGCTTATTGTCAATGAGCATATAGATGAGATCACTGAATTTAAAGCTAGGTATAGAATTTAAAGCTAGGTATACTTTAATCTAACATTGCAGTGCAATTGCGATTAATACGCATGCTAGATGTTGTTTTTACCATAACTTCTTAATTAAAATTTTGTAGACTTGGTGATGGGACTGATGAAGTATTGAGAAAGACTAGTTTAATCTCTACGTCTACGAAGAGTGTTACTGGTGACATTGCAAGTGGAAAGGTTGAATTTTGAAATCTCTCTCAATTGTGTGAGCATAATGAGGTGGTAATTCTACTCTATATTCCTAGCTTCATTAACTTAACTACACAGATATAATTGATTTTTTGTGTTTGTTATTTTGTATTTTGTTTATTTGGTTAGGTTGGAAGTTTCTATGTATGTGCTGAAATTGTCACAGTTGAGAGTATATCTGAATAGTTTTGTCTATCATGCCCAAAGTGTTTGAAGAGTGTGAATAATGTTGGAGAGCGTTATTATTGTGATAAGTGTGAGCATTTTGACAAATCTGCCCAAGCAAGGTTGGTCTAAATATCCCTCGCATAATATAGCTCAATAGGTTTTTTTTTCTTTCTATTTGCGTGGGCATTGTATGTTAAAAATAAGTGTGATGTTTACAGGTACAAACTTTAGGTAAGGGTGGTAGATGAGACCCATAATACAAGTTTTCTATTATGGGATCGCGAGTGTGTACAACTTATTTGGAAAACTGCCTCTGTGTTGAAGGAGGATATTGAGCAGGTTCATAAATGTTTATTTCTATTTAGTCAACATGTTAGATGTCTAAGGTTCAGGTATAGAATCCACTCATTCAATACTCCGCTTTCTTTTTCCATGTAGCGGTGTCCTGTTGGAGATTTCCCTGTTGAATTTGAGTCTTTGGTAGTTAGAGAGATACAATTTAAGGTTCAGGTCAAGATTGAAAATGTAAAGAAAAATAGTGGACCTTATACTGTGTTGCAATTGGTAGACGATGCTGCTTTGGTATCCAAATATAAAAATGGTCCCAAGGCTCCTCAGGTTAGAACCTTTAAGCAATCCCTCCACTGTATCATTTATGGGGTGCTTTTTGATTTATTAATTAATTAGTTGGGAAACACTAAACTTATATAATATCTTATATTGTAGGATTCAGACATTTATTCTAAGATGTCAAAGACTAACGTGGATAGTGGAAAAGATTCGATGTTTAGTAATGAAGTTTCTACTCCTATAAAGCCTACGAATTGTACATCTCCGAAAAATGAAGGACATTCTACTTGCACTGTAAAAAGGGAGCTTTTGAGTTATCTTTCGTCCACTTCACCTAACAAGAAATTGTGCATCTTTATTAAGAAGCAGAAGAATGATGCATAAGTAGTTTATCATTTATTGGTGTGCATTGTGATGTTACTTAGATTAATTGATTAACTTTTGCAGTGCTATTAACGTTTTGTTGATCAAACAAGTGATATAGCATATGATGATTGCTATATGTTTTGTCTTGGTTGTTTTTTGAAACTGTTGAACTTATTCATCTAAGAAGCCTTTATCTTTTATATTAAATGATATTTTAGTGTTAGTATTTTATTTATTTATTTATTTATTAAGGTTGATTTTCTCATTCGTAGGCATAATTTATGAAACAGGTTGAATAATATTGAATTTGTATTCTATATTGTTGCTGTCGTAAAATTCAAATACTTTTGCAATTTGTTATGCTAATTCGTGAATAGTGCTATAGACATTTAAGTTTAATACGTTAAGATTACAACAAGTGCCAAAAACAACAAACATGAGAATCGTTCTCATCATCATTATTCTCATCATTTGAATAATTTAACTAATCATATTTGATTTGAAAATAATAATTCTTGCTCTAAAATTAATGTATGTTTTTGTAGTCATTTGATAATTTTAATATTTTTTTGTCGTTGTAAAAATCATCCATCCATCATGAACAATTATTGAATAATTTTCCAAAAAAGGAAAATCGTGAAAAAAATGATTCAACTTTATTGAAAAACGAGAATATAATCATTTATAACAAAATCCAATCGCATAATTGGAAACAAGAATTAAAAGTAAATGTGAGAAGAAATATTTTAATTCGGGAGTACTCATTGAGAGTGAACATACGAAATAAGCAATGGGTCGCTTTTTTAATTAAAATAATATACTGACAACATTGACAATTTGTATTTTTTCTATTTTGAAGAGTACAATAAAAAGTGACATAATGATACTAAATGTATTAATTAGTATTTGTGGACTTTTAATTTGTTAAGTTACCATATTCAATTATGGAAATTTCAGATTTGGAAATTGTGATGTTCAATTAGAAAAAATGACACCACATCAATTTCTCTCCTACCAATAAGATGTGATGACATGTGATTTTATAATTTAAAGGAATAATGATATTTTGTAGTTTTGTTTTTGTTTTTTTTTTAAACAAACAACAAAAAAAAATGGCATGCGTCATTTTTAAAAATTAGTGTGCACCAAATTATTGTAAATGCCAACCCAGTGATATATTTATAGACTAAATATATGGTTATGTATTGTGGATCAATTCCAACCCAGTAACAATCCTTATACGAAACCAACAAAAAGCACAATGCCCATATATTATTATTCTCCATTCACGGCAATCTATGTGTCACTAAATGATTGCAAAATGACATATTACATAAAAACAGTATTTAACGAAGTTTCATGTAAAAAAAATAAAAAAAAAACTGATATATATATATTGTATATGATAGTTTCCATGCATCGCACAGGTGAAACGCTAGTAGACTTTTATAGGTAGTAAGTATAGATAGATATAGATTTTATAATTCCTAATTTAATCCTTAATTAATTTTATAATTTTTTATTTAACAATGTTAATTGTCTCCTCAAAATTAAAGTTAGACATAAAAAATTAAATATAATTATAAAAATGAATAAAAATAGTATATTAATAATGAAGTAATGGTTAATGGGTAATTATAAAAATTCATCAAGGTTAAAAGGCTCCAAAAAAGTTTCTCCCATTAAAAGACTTTTATAGGTAGTATTATAGGTAGTATAGATATAAGTAGTATAGATAATATCAAATCAAAATTCTAATAAGAGAACCCTCTGTACGAAAAATTTTGAAGTATTATTAAAAATATTGAAATTGTTACAAATTGAATTTTGGGAAAATGAAAGTGAACAACTCTTGTGAATGCAAAATTGCAAAAATCCTCTGATTAAAAATCTATATGTTTGAAGACGATGGGCCACGTGGCTTGATTCCTGGACTTTTGAATTTATTGTAAACTTGATTTGTTGAGAATTTGTTTGTTTGACGCTTGGAACTTGAGAATTAGTTTTGAACTTGGAATTTGGACTTCGGATTGGACTTACTATAATTTGAAGAAGACTTTGATTTTCTTGGACTTAGATTTGAACTTGACTTGATTTGAAGAAGAACTTTGATCTTCTTGAATTTGAAATTGGCTTAAAGCTTGAGAGAATTTCTGTATTATTCCCCCGCAATATGTTTTCTCTTGATTTTTTTTGCCTTTTTTCATGAACCAATGGTCCAATTTATAGAAAAAATTTGTAACCACCCCATTTATTTAAATAAATAAATAAATAAAATGGTTAGGGTTTTGAAAGTAGGACGAGCCTCATCAATGGGCTTATTTTATGTGGGCTTTAATAGACTTTATTTTTGGGCTAAGTACACAAATACAAAACTTGAAGGGGTTTATTTTTTAATATCAGGCATTTTAAAAGTTAATTTAAGAATGTAAAACATATTACCAAAATCAAGCAATCTGGCAAATTATATTGACTGTTTGTAATTAATTACAATTGTAACTTAATTTTAATTTTGTGATCAATTACAAGTGTAACTAACTAATTAATTACAATTAAGTTGCAATTCATAAAATATGACATATTTTCTTGTTAAAAATAATTGAATTAGTTACATTCACCTTAATTACAACTTAATTAAATTACATTTGGTTATTAGTTACAATTTATAATTAATTAAAATTGTAATTTTATTTCAATTTTACAATTAAATACAATTGTAACCACCACCACTTAAAACAATCACCACCAATAACCACCGTCGAAAATACAATTGTAACTTTATTTCAAATTTGTAATTAGTTACAATTGCAATTAATCAGATTTTGTAATTAATTACAATCGTAATTTTCTTTCAATGTTTCGATTAATTACTATTGTAACTAATAATATTGTAAAACACGACACATCTTTTTGTTGAAATTAATTGAATTATTTAAAAAATTTAATTAGTTATATTCACCTTAATTACAACTGGAATTATAACTTAATTACATTTTGTTATCGGTTTATAATTAATTACAATTATAACTTTATTTCAATTTTGTAATTAATTACAATTGTAACTTATAAATTAGTAAAACACTAGTTTAATTCATAATTTGTAATTAATTACATTAGTATAATTTGTAATCAACCACCGCCATAATCGTCGTTGTCGGACCACTATCGAAAATACAATGGTAACCTATTTCAGTTTTTTACTTAATTACAATTGTATCTTTATTTCAATTTTGTAATTAATTACAATAGTAACTTATGAATTAGTAAAACATTAGTTTAATTCGTAATTTATAATTAATTGCAATAGTTTAATTTGTAATCAGCCATCGCCACAATTATCGTCGTCGAACCACTATCGAAAATACAATTATAACTTTATTTCAGTTTGTAACTAGTTACAATTGTATTTTTAATTACTTTCTCAATATCAACATCAACACCAACATCACCACCACCACCTCCACCTCTACAACCACCACCACAACCATCGTCTCAACAGCAACAGCAACATCACCGTCTCAACAACACCAACACAACTACATCAACCGAAAGAAATAAATCAAACAAAATGAGATGGAATCAAGATAATTACTAAGGAATCAGTAAGGAATTCATTCCAATCACAGTAAAAAATAAATGAAATTCACAAATAATCCTAATAATAACACAAATCTCACACAAACAATTTTCTTTTAGACTTAAATGAACCTATTAATTTTTGCTCTGTTTGTTAAAATTAATTGAATTAGTTGAATTCAACTTAAATTACAATTGTAATTATAACTTAATTACATTCTGTAATGAATTACATTTACAATTAATTAAAATTTTAACTTTATTTCAATTTTGTAATTAATTACAATTGTAACTAGTGAATTCGTAAACTATGATGTAATTCATAATTAGTAATTAATTATATTAGTGTAATTTGTAATCAATTGTCACCACCACAACTGTCTTCGTCAAACCACTGTCGAAAAATTCCTACGACACATTATTTTGTTCTCGTCAATGTCTCAAAAATAGATCTAAATTTCGTTCATCGTTCAATCTAAAAAACAATTACCAGTCCTCTACCATCTATTGCCACCTACGGCTCAAAAGAGGACAAAAATTGATGAAGGTGTATGTGTCAATCTCGCCTAACAATGATTCAAGCCAAGAAAAGAACAACTTTACATGTGATTGTATTATCTAAACCATAGTTGATGGGTATTGGTCCAAACTGTTGGCACCTAATAACTTCATCTTCCACCAGGCTCCTCTTCATCTTCTTGAAATGGGCTTTTGTCGATTCCCAGCACTACTCTCTGTAATTGTGCTTGAGCTCCTCCATTAAAGCCCTATAGTGGTCTCGGTAAATCTGGGCCGGATGCTTAGTCCGACTGGCCCGACGTTTTAGCACCTCAGGTCTGGTCAAATACTAGGATTTGGATAGGTTCAAGCCTTCTTTGGATCGATCAATTCGCATCAGAGACAAGGATTTTTGGTCGGGTTTCCCACCGAAGGAAGAAGTAGAGAGGGGCTTTTGGTTGTGGTTGTTATGGTGGCGGGGGAGTTGGCGGCGAAGCTGACTGTAGGACCATAGATAGCACGAAGCCTCGGTGATGTGAACAATTCGAATGTTTCAATTTCAAAACTTTCCATCGTTCCCAAAATCGACTCAGCCAGTATAATGTGGATTTAGGTTTATTTCTCTACCTGATTTTGGATAATATTTTATAATCACTTTATTTGGGTAAATTAAGATTTAAAAGTATGATTTGGCCTAATTTCCCTTTATTTTTTAATAGACTAATTGGACTATTTATTATGAAGACAAATTAATAGATAAATCTTGAATTTTGAAATTTATTTTAAGATTTGAATTGTCAATAGTAAATTTATACTATAGGGGTTGTTATGAATTTGAGATTTTGAAGAGAAATCCTTGAATTTGGGAATAAAAATCTTTGTTTGTGATTGAAGCACTTAAAAGTCAATTAGTATTTTTACACGAAAAATGCTGAGCCCAAAAATTGAGATTTAAAAAATTTGCATTTATTTAGAGTTTGATTTAATCTTAGACACCATTAGAATTTATCCTTTTAATCAAAGAGTTTTCATTCCAATATGAATTACATACATCACCAAACACAAGTAGTTTAGAATCCAAACATAAAGTTAAAACTCTATGTCCCCTACGTTCAGTGGCGGATCTAGGACCAAAGTCCAGTTAGAGCGGTCGGCGTTTGACCGTAGACCGTTGACGGATGACGGCGCAATAGTTAAATTTTTTATTTAATATTTAATTAAATAATATTAAAAACTAATCAATAAGTGTATCATCCTAAAATATAAAAATATAATCCAATACAAAATAAAATAAGAGGCAAAATAGGTTGAGACTTTCGTTTAGGTTAAAAAAACATTCCATAATATGTAAATCAATAATCACAAATCACAAATAAAATCAAATATTCATCAAATCACAATTCACATTTCACAACTTTTAATTAATAATCATAATTCACAAATCAAATCAAATAATCATCAAATCTCAATTCGCAAATCGAATAAAATATTCATAAAATCTCAATTCACAATTCAAGTAAGGGGAATATGAGGCTCACAAGTGATCAATTTGCAAAAAATTAAAACTAACATTTATTATTATGCAATTAAATAATATTAAAAAATAATCAATCAATATTAGTGAAACAAATATTACAATAAATGAAGCCCAAATCATAGAAAGTCAATTAATAGAAATAGATGTAGGGCCAATAACCAATTTAATAAGCCCAACCAAATCAAACTAAGAAAAAGCCTAATCAAATCAATCGGACAGGCCACAGCCCCCAAGGTCTCCTTCTTCTTCCCTTGCTTGATGTCATGGCTGAGTAACCTGAGTTCCGACTCCCGACAGGCGATAGGTTTCTTCTTCCCCTGCTTGTCGCAATGGTTGGAGACAGGTTTCTCAGTTTCCAATTTTTCTTTTTTTTTTTTTTTTTTTTTTAAAAAAAAAATTGAAACCTTGCACAGCAGCACAGCGCCATAGGTGCGCCCGGCGGTCCATCGGGGGCCAGGTAGCTCGGCCGCACTACCTCACCTAGAGGTGGATCCGGTGATTGGTGAGAGATTCAAGAAAGCAAAAGAATTTATTTGGCTTTTGAATTGACTTTTGGTTGTGCGGTCATGAAAGCAATCAGAGAAGAAAAGAAAGATATCAATTCTACCAATCGATTACCTTGAGGTGCCCATTTTCTATGATTATTTAAGAGAATAAAATTGTACAAATCATGCTTTTCTTGTTTCAATGTAAGCCATATATACATGCACATCTATGTCCATTTATGAATATGATGTAGTGATAGGAAATAAAAATACAGGATCAAATACCGTCGATTTTTTTTTTATTTTTTATTGCACATTTATGAAATTTTACTGGTCCCATTCGAAACCAAAGTTTCTGGCAGAAACCAGTTTAATTGGTTTTGCTAAAAAACTAATCAAGATTGATATAAAAAAAAAAAGCCGCCTGTTGCCGTAAACCAAATTAATTGGTTTCCAAAAATTTGCCGAAAACCAAATTAATTGGTTTCCAATTGGTTTATGCCAATTAACCATTTTTTTATTTATTTTTTGGTTGTCCTCCTTACATCATTTTTTTTTAAATAATAATAAATAAAGTAAACTCATTTTTTTTTTGGTCACCCTTACATCATTTCCAGTTGGTTTCCAATTGGTTTATACCAATTAACCATTTTTTTATTTTTTATTTTGGTTGTCCCCATTACATCATTTTTTTTTAAAAATAATAATAAATAAAGTAAACTCATTTTTTTTTGGTTTGTTTGACAGGATCATCGAAAGTGAACGAGCAATTTGAAGGCTCAAGTGTGTTTTTAACAAATTCTTTTTCTTAAATATGTATTTTGAAAACTTGAAAAATCTTTGAAACCTATTTTCTTACATACTCCTCGCTAGATTTACTTTTACAGGTTAAAGATTTGGAAGACCTAAAAAATATGAGGAATATATCTTTTTAGATACTCCCCGACATAATTAAATTTTCAGGATGAGAACTTTGAAGACCTGAAAAATATGCGGAACGTAACTTTTTAGATACTCCCCGATATAATTAAATTTTCATGATGGAAACTTGAAGGCCTAAAAAATATGCGAAACGTATCTTTTTGGATACTCCCCTACATAATAGGTTTTCAGGATGAAAACTTTAAAACCAGAAAAAATATGCCGAATGTATCTTTTTGGATACTCTCCGGCATAATTAATTTTCAGGATTAGGGACTACGATTTTTTTTTTTTAAAAAAAAATTCATATTCTATTGGCTGATTTTTTTATTTCTTTATTTTTTTAAGGGACGACAAATTCAAATGCTAAAGACAAGGAAAATTTGAAATTATCTGAAATTAAGAAATTTTAGGATCCTGCGCGGAGAAGTCAAATCATTTGCTTCCCTAAAGCTAACATGAAGCTTCCGAACAACTTGATAGGAGACTTTAAGTTCACCATCCATAAGCCAATGACTTACCACTTCGTCCATACAGTTCTTTTGCAAGGTATGTACACGCGTGTTCTCAATGTCGGTAAGAGGAATTCAGATGGTAATAGACATCCTTGTTTGGGTCCTCCTCCCCACCACTCTTTAGACACGACGTTCATTCCAAAAGCAGTTATTTCTGAGAGAATTGATCAAATGGAGATCAGATGGGGAAACACGATCCATTATCGTGGAGAGGTTTCTTACTTATCAAAGTTTTGAGAATGGTCCCTCTAGATTCATAAGCTTCTTATCAAGAAAAATCTTCATGAACTGGCTCATGCGGTTTACTCTGCCACTAAGGACTATTCTCGTCCCGAATCCATTTATCGAGCTCTTTGTGAAGTTTGGTGTCCGGATTCCAACACTTTTGTAACTGCCAATGGAGAGATCAACATTTCGCTTTAGGACATGCAAGAGATTACTGGACTTTCCATCAAATGTGATTATTACGAGGAGGTAGTACCAAGTCTTTTGGAACTAACAAACTCCCTCCCCAAATTTTGTTTGTATTTTTTTAAGTCCTTTTCACTGATCGTTGACAAAAAGAAGATGTGGTGACTAGATTGATTTTTGGTTCAAAACTAATGATTGTGTTCCGAATCCAACGAAAAGCAAGGCATTTAAGCAGGCTATGAAAGCAAACCTATCTTCAGGAGATCAGTCAGTAGTCAAAGAAAAATTATAGAGACCTGTTTTCACAGAAAAAACTACATGATATTCTGCACAGGGATAGGGACTACTGGAATACTTATTTATCTGTTGAAGAACAAGAAGAGTTGGACATAGCAGCCTGTAAGTTGATTTTGTAGTCATTAAACAGGTTTCTGTAATTTTTCTTTGGCTATTGACTGATCTCCTGAAGATAGGTTTGCTTCCATAGCCTACCTAAATGTCTTGCTTTTCCTTGGATTCGAAACACAATCATTAGTTTTGAACCAAAATTCAATCAAGTCGCTGTGGAGTACCCGATCACTCTTCTTTGTCAACGATCAGTGAAAAGACCTTAAACAAATATAAACAAGATTTGGGGTGGGAGTTTGTTAGTTTCAAAAGACTTGGTATTACCTCCTCATAATAATCACCTATGATGAAAAGTCCAGTAATCTCTTGCATATCCTAAAGCGAAAATGCTGATCTCTCCATTAGTAGTTACAAAAGTGTTGGTCTCCAGACCCCCAAACTTCACAAAGAGCTCAATAATTAGAGTTGGGACGATAATAGTCCTTAGTGGCAGAGTAAAGCACATGAACCAGTTCAGGAAGATTTTTCTTGATAAGAAGCTTATGAATCCAGAGGGACCATTCGACAAGTAAGAAATCTCTCCACGATAATGGATTGTACTTACCCACCTGAACTCCATTTGATCAATTCTCTCAGAAATGAATGCTTTTGGAATGAACGTGGTGTCTGAAGAGTGGTGCGGAGGAAGACACAAACAAGGATATATAGTGCCATTTGAATTCCTCTGACTGACACTGAAAATAAGAATGTACATACCCTGTAAAAGAACTGTCTGGACGAAATGGTATGTCATTGGCTTATGGATGGTGAGCTTAAAGTCTCCTGTCAAGTTGTTTGGATGCTTCATAGTAGCCTTGGGGAAGCAAATGATTTGACTCCTCCGAGCAGGATCACTAAATTCCTTAATTTCAGGTAATTTCAAATTTTCCTTGTCTTTGAAATTTGGTTTTGCCATTAGAACATGAATTAAAAAAAAAAAAATCAAAGTTCCCATCCTGAAAATTTAATTATTTCGGGGAGTATCCAAAAAGATACATTCTCCATATTTTTCAGGTCTTCAAAGTTTTCATCCTGAAAATTTACTTATACTGGGGAGTATCTGAAAAGATACACTTCACATATTTTTCAGCTCTTCAAATTTTCATCCTGAAAATTTAATTATGACGGGGAGTATCGAAAAAGACACATTAGCATATTTTTCATGTCCTCAAGTTTCCATCTTGGAAATTTAATTATGTTGGGGAGTATCTAAAAAGATACATTTCGCATATTTTTCAGGTCTTCAAACCTCCCATCCTGAATATTTAATTATGTCGGGGAGTATCTAAAAGATGCATTTCGCATATTTTTTCAGGTCTTCAAAGTTTCTATCCTGAAAATTTAATTATGTCGGGGAGTATCTACAAAGATACATTCCACATATTTTTTCAGGTCTTCAAAATCTTCAACTTGTAAAAATAAATCTAGCGGGAAGTATCTAAAAAGAATCATTTTGAAGATTTTCCAAGTTTTCAAAGAAGTACATGTTTAAGAAAAAGAATTTATTCAAAACACAGTTCAACCTTCAAGTCGCTTGTCCGCTTTCAAGAATCCTATCAAACAAACAAAAAAACAATGTGAGTTTTTATTAAAATAAATAATATATAAAAAATAATAATATTTGGTTTCTGCTTACAAAAGCAGAAACCAATTGAAACCAGATATTTTTGGTTTCTGCCGAATCATTCGTTTCCATCAATTTGACTGGTTCTACCAGTTTAATTGATTTCTACCAATTGCAATTTTTTTTTTTAAAAGTAGAAACTCACTTCTGTTTCGCACATACAAAACACATGCGTACAAAGTTGGAAAAAAAAAAAAAAAAAAACACACACACACACACACAGAGGCATGCAAAAACACACTTTCACATTCAAAAACTAATATTATGCATACAAAATAAAAATAAAAATAAATAAATAAAGAGGCCATTTTACAGAAACCAATCTAATTGGTTTTGGCCACAAATCGATTGGTTTCGACCGAAGTCAATTAAATTAAACCAGTTAATTTTTTAATATAAAAAAAGAAAAAGAAAAGTGATTACCTTTTCTTGTCCAAAGTTCAGGGTCCCAATCCTTCTCCTCGTTGTCGCTTTCGAAAAATCAAAATGTTGTAAACTTTTGAAAAATTGATAATGTTTTCCCACTTTGATAATCAAATTCCTTCCTTGTTCTCCGTTCTTCAAAATTTCTTTCAGTCAAAAAGTAACCTTCAACGTTAATTGGGTACAAAACTATTGTGAAAATTTCAATATCTAAGAATACTAGTGAAATTGAACTTGTGAAATAACATCAAAATCAAATTATAAGTTATAATTAAAGTAGGAGAGATTGGAGAAGAGTTTGGATTTGAATTAGACCCCTTAAAAAAATAAAAAATAAAATAATGATAAAAAAGTACTGTTCACGTTTTTGGGGGGAAAAAAATCAAAAGTTTCAAGTTTCAATCAAATTCTCAACCAAATTTCAAAATTCAAATTCAAGATTTATCTTTTTAATAATTAAAAAATTATTTGTACGCATTAAAAAAATAATTAATTGGATTAGATCAATTTTAATAGTCCAATTAGTTTATTAAACAAATAAAGCCTATTAAAGTCCACCTAAAATAAGCCCATGGATGATTTCCATCATACTTTTCAAAACTTTAGCAATTTTATTTGTTTATTTAAATAAATGGGGTGGTTACAAAATTTTTCTATAAATTAGACCATTGGTTCATGGAAAACGGTGTCCATGTAATTTTCCCTAAAATTATATTAAAATTTTGATTTTATTCTTAACCAAACATGAGTAGAGATGTTAATGGGTCAGGTATGGATCGGGTTTTTCAAACCCATACCCTATCCACTAAAGATTTACAACCTCCATACCCTAACCATATACCCATTTAAGAATTTCGGGTCGGGTGCAAGTTGGGGGCGGGTCGGAGGCAAGTATGCTTCTATACCCATTTGAAACTCATTACAATTTTTTTTTAATTATTTTTTAGGACTGTAAATATGTTAGAGGTACTCCGGATTAATTTGAATTAATTAAATGTTGAACTTCACTTGAATTTGACTTGGAAAAGCTTGTTCTAGGTTGAAACTAAATAATCGAATTTGAACAATGTTTTTAGACGTTAACAAAGTCAAGAGATATTTGGGTTCTTTTTTTTTTTTTTTTTTTTTTTACAAAATCACTTTTGTTTTAAATTCTATATATTTTTAAGAAAATTAATGAGTATGCGGGTCAGGTATGTGTATTGTAGTAAAACCCACACCCGACCCATACCCATGTCGGGTTTTAAAGTTTTCCTCCATACCCTATCTACGAACTCATTTAATCGGGTAATCTTCGCCCATTTATGTAGGGTCTCCAATGAATATCGAGTCTGTGAGTATTATTGTCATCACTAAACATGAGCTTAGAACAATCTATCTAATACTTACTATATATAAAAGTGGAAAAGTTCCTTACAAAACCACATTTTTTTTTATTTATACAAAATTGCTTGGATTGCTTGGATTCCAAGCAATTATCGGTTGACAACAATTTTTTATTTTTTTTCATTTGTTTTATTTATTTTTAACTTAAGCCTCCATTTGGTAAAATTGTTTTGTTTATAAACTTGTTTATTTATAATATTTTTGGTAAAAAGTAGTGGTAAAATTGGAGAGAGAAAATGTCTGTGGTTAAAAAGTTGTTTGAAAAATTATGTAATTTATAAACATGTTTATAACCATTTTTTTACTCTATTTTTTTTTGAATTACCATTTTTTTTTTTACTTTTACAAAACACATGCTTATTTTATTTATTTATTTATTTTTGTCTTGTTGTATATATTTTTGTAATTTGGTTTTTGTAATATGTCATTCTTATCTTTTATTTTTTCATAATAATTTTTAATGAACGTACAAGTATTAAATTTTGATCACACATTTTACAAAAAATTTACAAATTACATTATTTGAAATAGTGATTTTTTTTTTCAGAATGT
This sequence comes from Ligustrum vulgare, assembly GCA_963555705.1. Taxonomy (NCBI): domain Eukaryota; kingdom Viridiplantae; phylum Streptophyta; class Magnoliopsida; order Lamiales; family Oleaceae; genus Ligustrum; species Ligustrum vulgare. Next base: position 26,879,876 of record OY743182.1, read on the forward strand.
AAGGTTAAAAGTAGAGATTTTTTTTTAATTTATGTTTAAATTATTTTATTGGTAAACTGTGGCAGAAAATGAATTTTAAAAAAATAATATTTTGAATAAGTGTTGAGAAATTTGTGATTAAAAAGTTGAGAGAAAATGTGTGTGATTAAAAAGTAATTTGAGAAATTATGTTGTTTATAAATTAATTTATAAATTGTAATGATTGCATTAAAAAACAAAAGCTTCTATTTATCTAATTTATGCAATGTTTATTTCGTCTTGATATTCATTATTTAAAATATCATTTACGACCCATTCTACAAAAATTTACAACCCACATTATTTGAAATGACGGATATCAAACATGGGGCTAATGTAAAGTTTCGGGTCATACATGCACAACGAAAATTAAACAGACACAAAACCATAGCCCGGATCAACCTTGCACTTAGATAGAATTTGTGATTAGAATATACATTTGATGAATCTCGTGAATTTGAAATCTGAAACAAGAGGTACAATCTTGTCACCACCAGCTGTCTAATTTTCCAGCCTCTAACAGAAATCCACATAGCGAGTTGAATCTGGAACTCCATCAATCTCCAACAGTTGGAATGGATTCAAGAGAATATTGTTTTTCTCTTTTTTCTAGGAAGAGAAAAAACTAATGCTAGAAAAACGACTCGCCTGATTCTTTTTCTTGCAACTAAACATAATTCTTGTAGGTTTAAGTAATATCCTAATTAGGGTTAAGATAGCGGGCTTGGGTCATTCTTGTCCAACAATTAACCCAAGTCTGGCCCAAGATCGATTAATTCACGTGGCCGTCCTAGATTGATATCTAGCAATGTGTCAAGGTAATCCATGTGAAAGGAAAAGCCATGTGGCATGACAAGACCAGTTCATGTGCGGTTACCATGGAAATATAATCCCTTCATCAATATAACCCAATTGGTTAAGAGATATGGATAGCGTCAATCTCATTTCAACCAATTATGTTATTCACTTCTTATCTTAATTGATCTTGTTATGACTGAAAACACCTTTCAACTCATAACTTCACTTCGGCCGAGGAATTTACATCAACTTAAATGAGCGAATTATAGGTTATAATCTCCTACTACCCAGGAGTGACGAATCCTCATATTGGACTTACACAACCTTTATATGACTCTCACTATACCCGAACGGCGTCATCCTGATGACTCCCTCTAAAGAGACAACATCAACGCTCGCCAAAGCATAGTAATCCTCATATAAGATTCTATGAAGTCCTCAAGTTAAAGGACCAAATCCAAAATCGTGCATTAGAGATTCACCACTGACGCTTGGATAGTTATCCATGTGGAATCTCTAGGCGGGTCATCCAATGCTTTGTTCATACAACAATGCATCATGTGTTTATTTGAATATCCCTCTACATTCTAGCTTGTGAGATAAGCTACTTTCTTCATAAGAAAGAAATGCAACACATGCTAATCTAATTGCAACAACAATATCCGTATCTTGTTGTTACTTTGAATAGGGAAAATTTTAGAATAAGATATTAATGACTTGTATCTCACAGTCACAACATCTTGTGACTTACAAGTTACTTAAGCTTATTCTACGGACTCTATTATCAAAATAATGAGTTAAACTCAATTTAATAATAGATCTGCCTTTATTATAACCATGATAATATGTGTTATTCTATCTCAACGATTGGATTTAGAGCATGACACTGATATTCTCCCACTAGATCCAATAACTCATGTATCCTATACATAATGAGTTTATATGTAATCATATTCCTGTTGGGATAATGATTTTACAGGTGGATCTTCAATATGTGACTCTTCACATATTCAACCTTCTCAAGGTTAGGGGGCATGAATTCTTTTTTTCTACAATCTTCGAATAAGATAGTAGCCCCTAAATACATACTCAGATCATCAATGAGACCCAGTTCCCTCGCTTGCGTGATGGCTCCATTGTCGTCACAGTACTCATTACTGGAGCTACAATGCTAGGAACACATATAGTTCACTAATGAACTTAACGACCGATATTGCTTCACAAGCACTTATGTATTTGGTCTCGGTTGTATAGTTAGCGGTCTCTCTTGTTTGAACCATTTCAAACTGACCACACCACTACTATGAGTTAATTAACAATTAGACTCAATATTTCTTTCATCTTTTCCCATATTGAAGGATGGTATCTCTATACTTAAAAACTGTAAGTCTACATTTCTCCATATGTCTATTGTATTCTTAGTACTTCTCAAATACTCAATAATACAAAAGGTGTTATACATAGTGTGATGTTTAAGAAGATATTATTGTCAAACAATCAAGTATCTTCTCCACATCATTCTTTCTCAGTATGTGTTCTAAACACCATTTTAAGAAGATTAACCCAAAACTTTTAGGATATAATCCTACATTGGATTCATTCATGCTAATCCTATTAGCATTACATCTATATACGTGGATTGAGAAATCAAAACAACCTTTCAGATCTATCTCTATAGATTCTGGTTCCCAAAGTGAAGGTCTTATTTCTCAAATCCATCATGGAGAAATTCAAAATAATTGCACTTTCACTTTAAAGGTTAGAGACTCAACTTCTGATCAATAATATGTCATCTACATATAGTATTAGAAATATTAAACACTCCCACTAACCTTTTATATGCACACATTATTTATCTTCAATTTTTGATAAAATCAAATATTTTGATTATCTCATCAAAATTAAGATTCTAGCTCCGTGAGGCTTGCTTTAATCTATAATAGATATCTGTAACTAGTATACTATGTTTAAGTATATATAAGGATTCAAAAATTCCATAATCACAGCATGTTGCTATCGCAAGCAGAATTCGAATTGATTCAGAGTATACACATTTACAGCCTATGGGTCTTACCCATTTCAGGAGAATCAAACAAGTTCCAAAACTTTGTTTTTATCTCGAATTCTATGGCTTCCTCCCATCTCGTTTAGTTAATATTTGACTTAACTTCTATGTGAATATAGGCTCATTATCATTGATGACTAATACAATATCAGCAATCAGGGATGTATAACTCAATGGAGTATACATGATCCTAATATCTTCACATTGAGCTAGTGCGTTCTCAGTCGTCACCACGTCCTGAACACCGATTGTGTCCCAAGCATTGATCTGTGCCTCATCTAATGCAAGCAAATATTCCAGTTTATTTAATCGATTGAGTATATATGTGTAATCATGAACTCTTTCATGTTTTTACTTTTACTCCCACTGTCTTCTCTTAGACGAACTATTTCTCCAAGAAATTGACAAAATTTGAGATAGACTTTCTTTCTCGATAGGAATGCAGAAATAACATCCAACCATCTTTTGGATATCCCACAAATATACATATTGGACTAAGGCTATTGCTTATCCAAATTTGGTATACTTTTAATAAGTATTGAGGTCTTAAATCTTAACATGAGGAAGATTAGACCTTTTAAATCCATATCTTATATGAACCTTCATCAACCGACTATCATGGAACACGACTGAGTGTGTAATATAAAGTTTTCAGTGCAAAGCTCCAAAAACTGTTTTGGAGATTTTGCGTCGCTTCATCAATGATTGCATCAATTGTAATCATTCTCCCTTTAGATACGCCATTATGTTCAGGTGTATACGAAAGGGTTATTTATACAAAAATTATGTTCTCATAACACAATCTTGAAGTCAATCACTTTGAAATATTCTTCACTTTGATCAAATCTACGTGCTTAGAATATTTTTCTCATTTTGACTTTCTAATTTATATCTGCATTATTTGAATTTTTTAAACTTTCATATTTAAACTTTATTATAGATAACAATGACAATCATGGTTATCTAATGATTAAAGACCACTCTGACATATGCCAACTTACACATCCGAATATAACAGGCTCAATGGATCAACCATCACACTTTTCTATTTCCTTTTTTTTTTTCAAAGAAAAAAATTGACTTGTCAATTTACCTTCCAGGTGAGATATACATATACCTCTGTTAATTGAATCAGTCAAGTGTCAGATTTAATTGTGACTTCTTCTTTTGCCTTATTAATATTCAGAATGTAGACTATTTGTTACTAACCTTACTTCCATAGTATCCCATCTAAGTTAACGAATAACTATTACTCTTAATTACAGAGGATAATCATTTCATGTCCAAACATGAAGTAGAAGTGTCGTTCTTCATAAGAACTGTAATTAACAATTGTCTAATTTTAAACTGAATGAGAAGACAAAGATAGGTGATAACTTCTTAAGCTTTTCAAGAAACATTTCCTTTATTACCTGCAAATAGGTATATCACAATTTTTCGCAATTGTTCTACTTTTAGCCATTTTATATTATCGGTATCTAATATTCGATTGGATAAGTGGATTATTTAACCTCTATCAAATAGAAAACTGAAGCAGAATATTCACCAAACTTCTCACTTCTTCAGTTCGGTTAAGGAAGCCTTGCAATTATAAATGTAATGTCCTATTATTGGCATGTTCGAGAAGAGTATTCTCGATCATATCGTGTTTTGGGATCATTTCTCAAAGGACGACTCCAATTCAATGATTTTAGTCTAATGAACTTACAGAGTATCAATTACACTCCATAAGTTCAAGTAACAACTCAAATTTTAAAACTCATACAACAACAGCAATTAAAAATAGAATCACGTATTATCATGCATAAATCAATTTAATAAGGTCTTTAATTAAATCGATTGCTCCCACTATTTTACTTGAATTAATGACCCTCAACATTAATCTCGTAGAATCCTGTTAGATTCACAGTAGGCTAGGATCCCGTTTATTCCATTAGAACCTTGAGTGACTTAACAAGCTCTAATAAAACATCCAGGTAGATACTCATATCAATCACATCTCTATATGACTCCTAGATCATTAAGTAGACAACTCTTTGTCGTATACATCTTATTTACTTACTTGATTGTGCCTCCAAAATCTCTTCTCCTTGAGTAACTCAACAAAAGATATATTTCAGTTAAGTTCTATCCATTGTTCAGAACCATCTTATATTTCATAATGACAAACACACCTTCCCACTCACAGGCTTGAGTGACTCAACAAGTCGCATCGAGGCGGATTCTGGTTTATTCATTATAACAATGGAAGGCACTTTGTATTAACCAATTAATACGAATTTAATAAATTACTTCCAAAATTATATTCCTTTTGATTGACTTAATAAAGGATGTGGTTTTAGTTAAGTCCGACCCATTGTTCAGAAGTATCTGATACTTCATAATGAGAAACATATCTACCAACGAGTAGCCTTGAGTGACTCAACAAGCGACATCGATAGTAAATTCTGGTTTTTCATTATAACAATGGAAAGCACATGACTTAATAATAATTTTAACTGAGGGGTTTGTCTCATCATTCCTATATATATTAACTAACATCCACCATGCAATTAATCATACATACAATATTACTGTGGATGATTATGGACAATATCTATCTAGTCTTCTTGAGCCATGAAGAAGACTAATTGGTCATTTCCTAAGGTACACTGCATTCGATCATCGAATGCTAAATGCAACAATCTCCATCTGCTGCTACAACCTGTATCCTATACTAGTTGTCATCTTGTGGCCAATTGCAACCTGTATCCTATACTAGTTGGCACGCATGCCTGAATCAAATGGACGCGCGGCCCATATCTACAAACTAGAACTCGTGAGCCCAAATAAATTAAATAATAGGCACGCAAGCCCAATTAAATATTTCATAGGTTCGCAGGCCCAACCAATAAAAGCAGAATAAATTAACCATTCATCCAACCAATCACATGGGTCGAGTCCATAACCATCCACTAAATACACATTCATCATATAAATGTATAAAAAATATATAATATCTAATATTATATAAACAATTTTCAAGTTTCTAGCAATTTAGGTCATCTAAACTAATTTAGATAAAATGGATCGGAACAACAATTAATTAATTAATCAAATTAATTAACTAACTAACTTTAGTTAGCGGGTCTTATTTAATTAAAATCACATTTTTAATCAAATACCAAATTAGAGTCCAACTCTAATTCCAAAAGAGGCAAATTAAATTAACATCTTAATTTAAGATAAAACTCCTAAAATAAAATAAAATTTAATTTAGCAATTAATTAATCAGATTAATCAATTACTTTAATTGACGAGTTTATTTATTTAATTAAAATCAAATTTTAATTAAATACTTAATTTAGGATCAAATCCTAAATAAGATTTAATTAATAATCAATTAATCGAATTAACTAATTATTTAAATCGAATTTAATTAAAACCACATTTTAATTAAACACCAAATTAGAGTCCAAACTCTAATTCCAAAATTAGGGCAAATTGAATTAACATTTTAATTTAGATTAAAACTCCTAAATAAAATAAAGCTCAATTTAGGATCAAAAAAATATATTCGTTAAAATCCAATTTTAACAATAATTTAAAAGTCGTGAATTTTTAAAATAAAACTTTGAATTGGGTCAAAATTAAAATATAGGTCAAAACCCAAATTTAAAACTTTCAAAATTACATTCAAAACACCTTTTGAGAATTTGCATTTTGACCCCTGAATTCGAAATTGCAACCAGACCTTCAAATATCGTAAATTGCATGACAAGTCCTTTATTTTAAAATTGCAACTTGACCCTTATTATTTAATTGAAGGCATGGGCGTGAAATTTTGTAAATTGCAACAAAGGCCCCCTCCCCCAAAATCTGAAAATCGAAACCCTAAAGTCACCCCTCTTGGCTGGGCGGCGCCGTGTCTCTCATTCCCATCGCTGTTCAGCGGCGGATTCCCGCCGCCACAGTAGCGCCTGTGTTGTGTAGCAGCACGCTGCAGCAGCGCGAACTAGCAGCGTCCACGCTGCCGCCTTGAATGCAGCGGCGTCGCCTTGTGCGAGGCATCAGCGCCGTCGCTGCGAGGCAACTTTTTCCGCCAAGAAGCCACCAGTGCTACTGGCGGCAGCAGCCGCCTGCTCCGTTTCTGATTCCAAATTTTTCGACCCAAAATAATTTTTCTTCTCAAATCAGATTTAGAACAAGAAAAATAATTTTTTCAAAAGCCAGAAACAAGAAATCAAAATTCAATCATATTGAATTCATCAAAGAATTAAACAAATTCTAACAAGTAACAAGGTAGGCTTTGATACCACTGTAAAGTTTTAGGTCATACATGAACAGCGAAAATTAAACAGACACGAAACCATAGTCCGGATCAACCTTACACTTATATAGAATTTGTATTGAAATATACCTTTGATGAATCTCGTGAATCTGAAATCTGAAACAGGAGGTACAATCTTGTCACCACCAGCTATCCAATTATCCAGCCTCTAATAGAAATCCACACAGCGAGTTGAATCTGGAACTCCATCAATCTCCAACAGTTGGAATGGATTTGAGAGAATATTGTGTTTCTCTTTGTGCTAACAAGAGAAAAAACTAATGCTAGAAAAACGACTCGCCTGATTCTTTTTCTTTCAACTAAACCTAATTCTTGTAGGTTTAAGTAATACTCTAATTAGAGTTAAGATAGCTGGCTTGGGTCATTCTTGTCCAACAAGTAACTCAAGTCCGACCCAACCAATTGGGCTTGTACATTAATTCTAACAGCTAATAATAACATGACACATTATTTTAAGTAATGAGTTTTGAAATAGTAAATTTTTTTCAGAATTTTTTTTAAGTTTATTTGTAGATTATTTTATTGGCAAAATGTGGTAAAAAATGAGTTTTGAAAAAAAGAAATGATGTTTTGAATAAATGTCACATGTGTATGGGGGCAAAAGTAGTTTAACAAATTATATTGTTTATAAATTTTAATAATTGCATTAAGTCATAAGCTTATAAATCTAATTTATGCAAACCACATTATTTGAAATGACGGGTCTCAAACAAATGACTCATAATAAGACGACACATTATTTCAAATAATGATGTTTGAAATAGAATTTTTTTTCATAATGTAAGGTTAAGAGTAGAGAATTTTTTTTTAGTTTATTTATAGATTATTTTATTGATTTTTGGTGAAAAATGAGTTTTGAAAAAAAAAAAATGAAGTTTTGAATAATTTGAGAGAAAATGTGTATGGTTAAAAGGTAGTTTAAAAAATTATGTTGTTTAAAAATTGATTTATAATTGTAATAATTACATTAAAAACATAAGCTTAAATTTATTTAATTTATGCCTATTTTATCTTGATAAAAATTATGTTGTTTATAAATTGATTTATAAATTGTAATAATTGTAATGATCGTATCAAAAAATAGAAGCTTATATGTCTATTTCATCTTGATATTCATTATTCAAAATATCATTTGTTTTTTATAAAAATTCATTTTTTGCTCATTTTACACCAAATAAAATAATCTACACATAAACTAAAACGAATTCTCTACTTTTTTTCTTTTTTTCTTTTTTGAGAAATTATATGGTTTTAATACAATGGAAAGGGAAGAATTGTTTGATTAAACTTTGTACATAAATTTATTATTTTTACATTTGTAAATTATTATTCTCTAGGAATTTATAATTTTTTATTATGTTATCAATATTTTTTGAATATAAATAATATTCCGATTTAAGTATATTATTTAGATTTAAGTATAAAGAATATATAATTAAACAAACGTTTATAATTATTGTGATTGATGTTTTTGAAAGAAGTTTGGAGAAAATGTTAAATACGAGAGGCAAATGCAAAAAATGTGAATATTATGGTTAATAATGAATTATATTTTTTAATCATTCTTAGTTTTAATAGTTGCGTAAATGTTATATGGTATTCAATTTTTAGTATAATTTCTTTACTCCAACATTACACATTGTCATATGATGATAATTGCTTGATTTATGTAATTATTAATTTTGACTATTTGATTTTATAAGTAAAAGAAATATAATTTTATTGGTTAAATACAAATATTTATAGGTTTAAGTTAAACACGTATTTATAATTATTGTGATTGATATTTTTGAATGAAAAGTTGAAGAACCTAAATACGAGAGGAGAGTGCAGAAATTGTGAGAAATATATTGATGTCTTTTACAAAATTAATATTGTACCAATATTACATCAAACATGATATACCATTAAATAAACTACTACATTTGTATTTTCTTTAAAATTTATAATAGCTCATAAAAATTATTGAAATTAACAATAATGTATTACTTAAATATATAAATTGATTTACTATTCAAAGAAGGTGTTATAATTTGAATTAGATATATTATTTATTAAATTTTAATTGTTATTGTGGAATACTATTGTTTTTAATGCATTTTGAATTTATGTTAATTATGTATAAGCATTAAAGTCTTACAAATATTTATCGAAATTGATATTTTTGAATAACTTTCGTGCATCGTACGTGGAGAAATACTATTTTATGTAACAAAGGATACTGAAAGTTTTTGAGACAAATTGCATTCAATTATCACGTCTTAACGCATAACGGTTAGTTCTTCCTCCAACCAATATAACTGTAATTTCTGTCTTCGAAAAAAGCCATCAGATTGATTCATTCAACAGAGGAGAAAAGGAGAAGCATTTTAATGCCCTCTCTCTCTCTCTCTCTCTCTCTCTCTCTCTCTCTCTCTCTCTCTCTCTCTCTCTCTCTCTCTCTCTCTCTCTCTCTCTCTCTCTCTCTCGAATTGCGACACTCTAACCCTAACTCTCCACCAAAAAATTTCGAAAACTTGAAGCTCTTGTTCCCCATATCACAAGAAAAAAAACTAATACAAAATAATCTCTACATAGATGTTGTTCACTAATATCTCGCGATGCAAGATACCCCCGCAAGTGTACGGGTCATGAGAAGTAATAAAGTGGACATAGGAGTCCGGGTTATCGTCCCACGGAAACTGTTTACTAAGTCCCGAAATATGTCAGTTCTAAACTTTATTTGAACAGAAAAAGAGAATTTGTGATTGTAAACTAAAACTAATAAATTAAACTAAATAATTAAATTAGTGAGATTGCTTTTGGTTTAAAAACGATTGTACAGTAGTTGGGATTCACGATTTCACCTAACCAATTAAATCAATTCCAATTCCCTATTCTATTTCCTAAATATGTATTCGATCGAATTCACTAATTCAAATTTAGATTCCTCTCTCGAGTTTAAATCAATCCTACCTAAATAAGCCAACCTTGTATCTCTAGAGCGGGTCCGAATATTCTTTATCTAAATGCATTACACACAAGAATTCACACACGATCGCAATAATAACAAGAGTATATCTCTATCTCTCGTTCAATTACATGATCTATTACCTAGATCTATGTTATTAACTCACCTCTCGGATTATGAAAATAACACATTAAATCATGAAAGAGTGGCCAGTTCATTCAAGCATTAAACGCAATAATAAATCAACACATGCAACGAATCATTAAAACATAGGAATATGGAAATAAAATAATATGACTAGGCTACATCGTTCATCCCAACGTAGAATTTAGTTACACATCATGATTAAAGAACAAAAATAATAAAATAAAACTTTCATTGAAAACAAGAAGAAAGGAAAGCATGCACGAAGTCTCAATTCTTCTATTATCTTCAATTCACGCCCCTCTGCGATACTTGAATCCCCAAGAATTTGATGTTGAAATCTCTGTTGTGACTTGTTCTATGAAGAGGCAAAGGTCCAGATCTCGTGCCTCTTGTGTTGTATATATATGTTTTGGAGAAAACCTAGGTAAAAAAGTCCAAAGTCTGTTAAAAATCGCGAGAAAAATTTGATATGCGGCCCAATTGGACAAGCGCGCGATCGCCCAGGCGTATGGCCGACGATCGCGTGGAAGACCCTTTTACTCTCGGGTTAAGATTTTGCACATTCGCGCGACGCGCACCAAGACACGTAGCGATCGCGTGGTTGTGCCGGTCTGTGCAATTATCAACTTTCCCTTCTGTATAAGTTGGTCTCCAACTTTTAATTGCACCTTCAGTCTTCAACTTTCAATTGTTGCAATTTAGTCCCCAAACTTCATATTTTTATCAATTTGCCTGTTTAAGCTCTCAATTCCTTCAATTGAGTCATTCAACCTTCGATTCATTCATTTTGGTACATTGCATCTTTGTAGTTGATGTCACAAACTTATCAATTGCTCGTTTTAGCTCCAATTAGTATCCATTTATATCAATTCTTCATTAATTTTTTCATTCTTCATCTTTTAGGATATTTTCTGTAAAGTAAAAATTAAACACAAATTAAAAAGCATATATTTTAAAAGATAATAATTTATTCTAATTTGGACGCACAAATATACTTATCATGTGAATCCATGTGGGAATTTTTTGAAAGGCTGAAATGGTGTTAGGATTCTGTTTCTGTAATTAAGTATATGCATACCGTGGAGAGGAATGATGATTTTTATGCCCCAAGGGTTCCCAATGGATCGATGTCGCGTGTAATCCATTGTTCTTCTTTGTCTTGCGTTGATAGCTTCTCCAGGAAGAGTTTTTCTTACTCTCGAAACACACCTCTTTGAAGGTTTCTTTATTTCCTCAAAAGGTCAGAGGTGGTAGGATACGGCTACTCCGGAAACACATCTCTCAATTTGAGGAATTTTCCATGTTGCTTTCTTTTGATTTTGCGTGTTTCATGTATTTCTTTCCAATGTGACTCTTGTGTGTTCTCCTTACGAGAAAATAATAAATATCTCTGTTATCATCTACTAAATCTCGTTTGTGATGTAAATGAATTTGCATGTCTAACCTCAATTCTCTTAGTGATTGCATACCATACTATGCTCTTAATTCCAAACGATAAAATTCTAAGCAGAGTTTCCTTTGAAATTTGGACTTATTCAAACCGTAAGCATACTTCATAACTCACAATAATAAATAATTCCACATTTGATCACAACGATCTAAAAATTGACCACAATTTCATCAAACTTCAATATCATAAAAAAATATTCCAGAAAATCAATTCATAATTCCTCAACATAGAAATTTCAAATCATAGTCGTCAATATCACAATATCACTTCCTTCAATACCTTAATTGGCTCAAAAGATTACTCATACTTATATTTATAAGTCATAAATCATATTCCCAAAATTTAATCACAAGGCCAAAGTTCATAATAAATTTCTCTTCAATATAGAGGCATAATTCACTTACTCAACATAATATCCATTACTTAATTCCCAATAACCAAATCTTTAAATCTCTAACTTCATAATGCTTCTCATAAAAGTCTCATTAAAATCATATCACTTATAATCTTAACATCTCATAAAAATTCATAAAATTGGCTCGCTATTTCTCATTAAATCTAAATGATAGATAATCTGAACATATTTCTAATCATTTCTGTTGACTTCTCATACTTAATGCCATGTCTAAAATCAATTATGCAAAGTCCATTTAAGGTTTATCATTTCTAAACTCGAGGACAACAATTATTTTGAAAATCATTCTTAAGTCATATTATTCCCATTATGCTCAACACCCGTTCTCTTTCTTTCTTTTCTTTCTGATTTTTTTTTTTTTTTTTTTTTTTTTTCAGAATTGAAACTTGAAGAGTGGTACCAATAATCATCCACAGTTTTTTCTTGCTTTTAAGCAAAGGTAGTGATAAAGGGATAAATTATTGAACCGAAAATTGAAACTTGAAGAGGAAGTACTAATAACCATCCACAGTTTTTCCCTTGTTTTTACACAAAGGTAGTGATAAAGGGATAAATTATTGTACGAATTCATTATCAATTTTGTTTGTTTAATATATTATTCCATATATTTTGGGCAAAAGTTACAACCCAACTTAATTTATAATTGAGTCAATCTTACTAAGCTTAATATGCACCAAAATTCATATAAATATCCTCTCTGTCTCATGATTCTACATTGAAAAGAATAAAAAAATTGAGTCTTCTATCAATTTATATCATACTTGACATGTATATTATGTGTAACACATAAAGATTCATAACATATGAAGATTTCATACTTAACATGTCTTAATAAAATCGTAAATGACTTGCAAAGCATATAACATACCTGATTCGAGGAGTCAATACGTGGAGAGTGACATAGTAGAGTGATGAGTTAAAATATTTCATATAATCTTATTTTCCTTTAATCAACAATAATTTAATGTGGTTGTATCCAAATCAACATTTTCTTGAATCATAATTCCTAATTAATCACAGTCTTCAAAACAAATCCAATATCGATATAGTAATTATCTCCCCATCAATAATTAATAACTTAACCCAAATAAAATTTATCGTCAAATCTTATTTTTCCTTTAGTCCCCGAACTTCGAGAAATTTATCAAAGACATCAATATAAACATCATATCACTAACTAATTATATTCCATAAAATTTTCAGGACATTACAAACTCCCTTGCTTAAAATGAATTTTGTCCTTGAAATTCGCACATCAAATTTCATCATGCTTTTCAAAATCATAACCATACTTGACATGTGAAAATTCAACTTTTTTTTTATAATGAATAGTGATTTCGTTCACTGTTCATCATGAATAGCACGTCGTTTTACTGTTCACGTGAATAGTGATTTTTTTTTAATTTTTTTTTAATTTTTTTTTTTTAAAGAAATAAAATTTCAAAAATCTACAGAATCGTTTTTAAAACTCTTTGCTCTGATACCAACTGTGACGACCCGAATTCTCGACCATTCGAGTGCCACTAAAAGTGACTCATATCATATTATCGAGACTTAAATAGTAATGTAAAATTATTCAAAAGAATAATTAGAATCCCATAATTTTATTTGTGAATAAAAATAGAACATAATTTTCTTACATAAAGTTCAACATAATTATCTCATCAATCTTAACCACTTTTGCCACTTCCATGTTGACCGCCTCGAACCTTCAATTATCTGAAAATGGTAAATATCGTGGAGTGAGATTTATAAAATCCCAGTAAGTATACCAAGCATAAATTTTCTTTTGAAAGCATATGGATCATTTTCATCATAACATAGGATAGGATCGAAATACTCATAAACATAGGGAGACACAAGAATTTTACCGAACTTAAATGGTAAGAATTCTTATGTGTAGCGCTACTAAACTCCGGTCCCCTTAGCATAATCATAAACATATCATATGGAACCCATAACAATCTTGTGAGATTGATTTCATAGCAATGATCCAAACATTTTCATAAAAACATAAGATATACTTACTTGTCATAAAAACATACTTACTTTTCATAAAAACATAAGGTGTATTTACCTTTCATAAAAACATACTTACTTTTCATAAAAACATAAGATATATTTACTTGTCATAAAAACATACTTACTTTTCATAAAAACATAAGGTGTATTTACCTTTCATAAAAACATACTTACTTTTCATAAAAACATAAGATATACTTACTTGTCATAAAAACATACTTACTTTTCATAAAAACATAAGGTGTATTTACCTTTCATAAAAACATAAGATATACTTACTTGTCATAAAAACATACTTACTTTTCATAAAAACATAAGGTGTATTTACCTTTCATAAAAACATACTTACTTTTCATAAAAACATAAGATATATTTACTTGTCATAAAAACATACTTACTTTTCATAAAAACATAAGGTGTATTTACCTTTCATAAAAACATAAGATATACTTACTTGTCATAAAAACATACTTACTTTTCATAAAAAACATAAGGTGTATTTACCTTTCATAAAAACATAAGATATACTTACTTGTCATAAAAACATACTTACTTTTCATAAAAACATAAGGTGTATTTACCTTTCATAAAAACATAAGATATACTTACTTGTCATAAAAGCATACTTACTTTTCATAAAAACATAAGGTGTATTTACCTTTCATAAAAACATACTTACTTTTCATAAAAACATAAGATATACTTACCTTTTAAAAGATTAAAATGAAGTGTAGTAGTAAATGGACCAAAACTTTCTTTACCACCTTGAATTTCTCTTACTTGTGGATTTTGTCAAGAGATTGGAAATAAGTGTATATGTGTAGAGTTGTGTGTAAAAGAGATGGGTTTAAATAGATGTATAAAGTTGGCATATTGTAAACATAATCATTCAATTCTATTAATTTTAACACATCCTTTTCTTAAAGTAAAGCACCATTCATATACTTTTCCATATTTATACAAATAATATGCTCTTCATGATTATATATAATGGAGTATATAAATCATTCATATACTTTTCCATATTTATACAAATATTATGCTCTTCATGATTACATATAATGGAGTCTTATCAATCATTCATATACTTTTCCATATTTATACAAATATTATGCTCTTCATGATTATATATAATGGAGTATATAATTCATTCATATACTTTTCCATATTTATACAAATATTATGCTCTTCATGATTACATATAATGGAGTCTTATCAATCATTCATATACTTTTCCATATTTATACAAATATTATGCTCTTCATGATTATATATAATGGAGTATATAATTCATTCATATACTTTTCCATATTTATACAAATATTATGCTCTTCATGATTACATATAATGGAATCTATCAACCATTTATATACTTTTCCATATTTATTAAATTAAGATTCTCATAATTATTATATATAATGGAACCTCTCATGCTTGCATATATTTTCTTAATTTAAATAATAAAAGTAATTTTTGTACAAATAAATATTGGGATAACATTGAATTAAGTACTTAGACTTAATATACTTTAAATCAAGAGAATGGAGATATTTTTAGAAATTCGGAATTTAATTTAAAATCGAACGATCTCGATTATTTCTTGACTTGGCTATACGAATACGTCGTGGCGTTAACTTAATAAAAATGGGTGAAATAGTAGCGACACGATTTTCTATTAAAATAATTATTAATCGCGTAAAAATTCTTGGTCGCTACATAAATAATTTATAAAGTTTCAAGTAATTTCTCAAATTCTATGAGTGTTTGAGAATTGATAATATCTATGTCAGCCATGATATTTATACTTGGTTCAAATGGTATATTATATTTTGAAATATTTTTCTTTCTCTTTTCTAATTTATCAATTATATCTTGAATATCATGTATCATTATAGATCTTACAGTTCCTCTAGCAAAGTTTTCTATCAAATTTTCTTTAAAACTTTTTAATATCTCTTGTGATGCATAGAGTTGCTCTTGGTATCCTATTTTATCAATTTCATTTTCATATTCAATACCTTTTTTACTTTTGATATGCTTTTGAACTTTATATGGACCTCTTTTAGTTCTGGGTTTTTTCATTATATAATTACTTTCATTCATGATATTAAGGTTTTCAAAAACTGGTAAAGAAAGATTCATCTCTTCCATCACTATCATAATCTATTACAGGATCATAATCATTATCACTACTAAACACATATCCTAAATATAATTCATTATTTATTTCAGTGTTATCACTATCAAGCCAAAAATAAATAATTGATTTTGTAATTTCTAATCCTAATATTCTTTTTAATGTTGGAAAGATAGTTAACAAACATGGCATATAGACATGATATAACTTTTTTATTTCATTATTTGGTCTAGTAAACTGTTTATGCATGAATAAAGGTTCAATTATGCTATGGTATTCATCATTATAAGGACTGTTTTGGTAATTAAACTTAATAATCCTGGATTCTGTCATGTTAAAAACTCTTCTTCCTCCTAATTCCGTAAAGATAGATATATTAAGAATACTAACCTCTTTTCCTGTTCTTAGTACCTTTGTATTTTCCTTCTATTGTTAGTGACCTTTAGGCTTATAGGTTTTTGCTCCACACCCTCCAATGGCTTCATGCCTTCACGGGTTATTAGCTAAACCTGGATGCCTTCACTGTATAACTCTTTAGATGGAAAATATTTTAGGACAGAGTGTAGGGAGTTTTCTTAATAATATATCTTCTTTTTGGAAATAGGATTTAGAAGACGAGAATTTAGAAACTCATCATAATATGATATGTAAATTGGGATTTTATTGATAATATAAAGATTGACAAATGATTGGTATGATAATTTTTGAAAGACAGAAGATTTTTTGGCTTTCTCACAAACTGAGTGCTCAAGAGAGTTCTGCCTCTTCTCTAATCAGAAGATCCTTATTTATACAACTTCACGAGGTATTACTATACAACCTCTTACATCATTGCTTATGTAATGGATACAATAATTTGAATTTTACAAGGACCTACAAGGACACACCTGTCCATCTATTCTTTATTACAAGGATACAGCTGTCCCTTTATTTCTTCACATGGCTACATTATAGGGACACCTATCCCTCTATTTTCAGTCTTCTCATAGCCCTTACATTGTGCTGTCTTGTTCCATTAAATCAGGTTTATCAATTGGCTTCCATCTGTCCATCACTTCTGTTGGTATGTAAAGCAGACTTATCAAATGGCTTCCACCTGTCCATCAGTTCCTTTGGCATGTGGGGCAATTCCTAGCTATGCACGCCTCTTGTAAAGTGGCAAAACTTCCATGGATTTGATGAGTATCAAATTTATTGATGTATTCTTGCAAGATTGTTGACTTTTCTTTTCCTCCATTAGTGAGTAAGGTCCATCCATTGTACTGGCATATGCATTTGAATTTTTTCTCAAATAGGTTTTTAGCAATGTTGTAGAGAACTTTAATTCCCAACACCCTTCGGGATCTAAACCATGATCTTGTAATGTTTGGTACTGGCTTGGTATTTTTCTCAACTTCAATTTGAAAATTTCGAGCAACATACCCAATCGTGATAATATGCTCAGCAGGATAATATATCCTTCCATCAATTTCAGGACTGATCGAATAAAATTTTAAATATATGGCTCTTCCTTGAGCAAAATTTGAAATTTCTCCTTTTAGTAAATCATCAAATTTTTCGATTTCTTTCAGATCTTTTCCTGGATAGATAAGATCCAAGAATCCATAATCAGCTGCCATTTTTGTCATGACGGGATCTCCTCCCTGAGTAACGATCAATCGTGGGTATACATGGTCTCCAGACGAAATGTAATAGCAATCACATTCTTGAATTTCATATATAACTTCAACAGTGGTTTTATATTCGTTTTCTTTTGGTAAAAAGGGGGAATCATCTTCCTCTTCAGCACGAATTCTGACTACCCTTGTATGTTCATCTTTGGCATTGATTGTGATTTTTCGAGGACTGGCTTCATTTATAACAACTTTTTTAAGACTTGGTTCATCTCTTTTAATTGTTGGTCCACCACTGCTTCCAGAAGATGTACCTGTTTGTATTTTTGATATGACCTGTTTGGTATCAGCCTGTTTGGTAATCAACGATTCAAACTGAGATTCAATCTCAATTATGTTATCGCTCAATTCTTTAGTATAATTATGATGAAATGTTGAGATTTCCATCAATTGCTTGAAACTTCCTTGGAGAGTTTCTGCAAGTTGTTCAATTCCAAGCTTTATATCTTCAGCTTCCTCCATGAGGAAGTTCATTCGCTTTTTGGCGTCTATTAGGGATCTTTTGATATTATCCATCTGAAAATTCAATATTCCTGCTTAAAAATTCCGCAAGATAATTATTAACACCTTTAATACGAATTATATCAAAATTACAAAACGCCAAATAGGCTTGCCATCTATGGAGCCTTCTATATTGAGGTTCAGGTGGTAATTTATTTTTTACTAAACCTGCAACTTGAGAATTATCAGTTTCAACAATGAATTTTTTAGATAATAAAAACAATGAAAACTTCTTTATTCCTCTGATAATTGCTAATAGTTCTTTCTCATGAGTAGTATAATTTATTTCTGCTTGATTAAACGTTCCACTTGAGTATCTACAAATTTCATTAAGATCTGTTTTTAATATTGCTGCCCAATATTTATCCGAGGCATCAGTATTAACTATCAGATTATCTTTTTCATCTGGTAATCTTAATTTTGGTAAATTTTTACATTCTTCTTTTAGTGATTTGACAATTTCTGTATGTTCATCACTCCATCCTTTGGTATTTGTTTTCCTGAGTAAAATTTGAATTTTATGTCTCTTTTTTGATAGATTTTCAATAAATCATTCTGCATAATTTAGACATCCTAAAAATTTTTGTATTTGTTCTTTTGATTCTAATTTGTTTGGAAAACTTTCTATCTTCTTAGATATATGAGTTTGTAATTTTATCCCCCTTTTATCTATTGATAATCCAAGAAAATCAATTTCTTGTTTTTCTATTATAGCTTTATTTTTTGAAAGAACAATTCCTTCTTTTTTGCATTCATTTATAAATTTAATTAAATGGTTTCTATGTTCTTCTCTATTATTAGAACATATTAATATATCATCGACATAGACAATTAAGAATTCATTAAATTTTCTAAATATGTTATCCATTCTTCTTTGATATATTTGTGGTGCATTTTTTAAACCAAATGACATAACCATCCATTCATACTTACCTTGGGGTGTACTAAATGATGTATATTGAATACTATCTTCTTCCATTTTTACTTGCCAAAATCCTGATTTGCAATCAAATTTAGAATAATATTGCTTTCCTTTTGCAAGATTTATTAGTACATCTTTATTTGATAAAAAGTATTCATCAAATTTAGTATATTTGTTTAATTCTTTATAATTTATCACCATTCTAGCTTTACCTCTTTTCAGAATGTTTCATGACCATAAAAGCTGGACTACTATGGGGTCCATTACTAGGTCTGATTAATTTTTGGTTAAGTAATTCTTTTATCTGAGTTTTAAATTCTTGCATATCTTGTATGGTATACATCATTGGTCTAACTCTTATAATAACATTTTCTGTTAATTCTATTCTAGCTTTTGGATGATGTGGTTTCCAAAATGATAATGAATTTTCTCCACAAATTTTTTCTAGTTGATCAATGATTTTTTCCATGTTTATTTGTATGTTCGTTTTCAAGACTTTTTTATACATTATTCTTTTATTTTTTATTTCATTTTGTATAATTGGTTTTTTCTCCCATTTATCACCACGCTGTGTTGGCTGAACTCTGTAAGGTCTAAATTCTCTTGGTATTTTTAGTAAATGTGCACAAGGTGTTTGTAACATTACCATGTAATTATTTTGTTTATAATATTGAAATTGTTGTATAAAGTCATTTCCTAGTAATATATCACATTCTAATTTGTTATAATTATATACTTTATTTACAACTATTTGTTTACTCCCAAGTATTATATCAATTTTATCAGCACTATTAATTATATGAGTACTTTCTCCTGTTACTCCAGTAATTTTTATTTTTCCATTAGTATTCCATGATTTTACTAAGAAGCTTTTGAATATTGTTATATCACTTCCCGTGTCAATTAATGCACATGTTGTTATATTTGTTTCAACAATTGTAACTTGTATATAAACGGCTAATGGAAAACTTATTTGGTTATTCATTTATTCAGCCTTTCTGCATAGTATAGTTTGACCATTATGAGTTATATATAATCCTTCACGTTTTATACTATAATCTTCTAGTCCATCTAGAAAGCTCATACCTAATAATACATGAGGATTTGCCATACTACTATCTACATGACATGGTACTAGGAGATTTATTCCTCCTATTTTTATTGGTACTTTTACTTCAAGTTCAGTCATATGTATTTGTCCATCAAAATTTATATATTTATATGGATCGGTTCTATGAGATATTAGTCCTTTATTTCTATTTGAAGCTATATGACATTCACTAGCTCCTGTGTCAATTAATATATTTGATCCTTTTATATGTTCTATTCCATTAAAATATTCACCTTCTATTTTCATATTTCCAGCATTTCTATTAAGTTTTATTTCTTTTATATTACTAGTTTCTCCTAATTGTTTTCTATTAGGTAAACTTGCTGATCTCCTAATTAATCTGCCATCTTCAAATGTTATGTTATTATTAGGGTATTCTTCTTCTCGTAACTCTATGATTTCTGGTTTATTTTTTGTTATAATAAGTTCATAATTTCTTGGAACTAAACTTATTTGTTTATCTGGTTCTACAGCTTTACCAAAATCTTTACATTCTTTATGAATTTCAATATATGGTTTTTTAGAATAAATGTTTCCATAATTAGAATTAGTAAATGTGTATAATGCCCTGTATTCTATAGTCATAATTTTATCTCCTGGTTCCATTATATCATCTTTATGTAATTTGAAATGTAATCCTAAAACTTCATTAAAATATCTATCTTTTAATGATATACAATATTTTGGGTAACATGTAAATATTAGTTTCTTATATGCTAGATTTCCTTCTACTGTTCCTAAATGACTGTCTTTTAAATTTATAATTCTTCCATCATGTAAACTTACAGTCAAAGGCGAATCTAATCCTTATCTAAACAGGGATTTAAACATTATTTGGATACCTGCTAAGTAAACATATTGAATCTTTTCACTTTGTTTTCTATTAATCTTTGTTAATAATTCTGCAACTGTATTTTTTGTTAAAAGATTTAATTTGTGTGTTCCTTGAGTGGTTCTAACATCTATTGCTCTTTCAATTTTATGATACTCATTTATTGCTACTTTTTCTCTTTTCCATATTCTGTCTAATATTTCCCATTTTCCTATTTTCAAATCTAAAGATAATTTTTGTATTTTTCTGAACTTATTATTATCAAAAGTTACTTTTAATCCATAACCTTCTATTCCTTCATATTCTTGCTTATCTATATTCTTATTTGTTTCTATTTCTTCTATTTCTTTATTCTGATTCTGATTCATTGCTTTCTGAATCTGTTTCGCTTATATAGACTTCTTGATCATAGTATTCTTCAATATCTGATATTTCACTTAGTTCACTTTCTATTTCTAGATATTCATTTTGTAATATTTTAACTTTCTTTTTGTTACAATCAGGGCTTATATGTCCCATTTCTCCACAATTCCAACATTTGCATTGGCTTTTATCTTTCTTATAAGTTTTATTTTTCTGTTTTTTATTTGGATTATATCTTCTTTTGTAATATCTCCTCTTAGGTTTTATATATCTTTTTCTGAAGTTTCTGAATTTTTTAAATTTTCTATTTTTAAATTTTCTTTTATTATTATATTTTCTTCTTTCAGGGTTACATCCCCATTGGGTAGGTTTTTCCATATCTTCACAACATATTCTGGTTAATTTTCCTGATTTCTTTAATAATTGTCTTTGTTGACATATATATGCTAATCTTTCAAATAAGAATTTTATCCTTGATCCTAATGTTCTAGGTGTTCCAGGGTTATCTCTAATAAATTTTTTAAATTCTATTTTAAAGTATATTCCCCATGAACCTGGTAATTTATTGTAATACATATCTCTATATACTTCTTGGTTTTCATTACTATAGAATTGGACATAATAGTATTCTTTAAATTCACAAGTATATTCTTTAATTTTACACATATCACATATTGTTAAATTTATTAATCTTACTCTTGCGTTATCTTTTTCTCTTATTGATTCTGCTTCAGAATTACTTATCCAATTTTCTCCTAAAAATTCATCCGCAATATAATCTACTATCTTTTCTATTCCTTTTCTATATGATTTTATTAGTTTTGTCTGTACATTTATTCTTATTAATGCTTTTGTATCACTACTTATTCCTTCCCACCAATTTCTAACACGTCCTTCAAAAGATGCTATTAAAAAATTTATCATTCTATTAGTATTTTCCCATGTATCATCTTTATTGTATAAAAAGAATAGTATCATTGAATCTGCCCAAGTTAATAAGGCTTTTTTAGTATCTATTTTACAATCAAGATCTAATTTTGTTCCTCCATGATTAATAGGTTTATCATAGTTATTATTTGGTTCAAATCTATCTTTATATTTATTTCCTCTAGGTGGTTGTCTATCTTTGATTCTATCATAATATTGTCGGTGTGGTTTGTTATATAAAGGTGCATAACTTTCATCTGGATTTGGTAATTCTTGTTTAGAAGTTCCTATAGGAGCAGGGTTAGGTGCTCCTCCAGTATTCATTAAAACTTGGTATTCATTAAAGTTTTCTATACTTAACTGGTCAAAATTTTCTATAAGCAAATCTAATTCTTCATTCATTTTTGTCTTGTTTTTCTTCAATTTTTTCTTCATCTTTTAATTTTCCTAAAGTTTTTTCTATAGATTTTTGTAATTCTAATTCTTCTTCTAATATTTTTGGTAATATGTTTCTTCTAAATTCATCATCCATACTTCCTGCTTCTATTATAATTTTTTCTTGTTCGAAATGCTTCTTTCCTATTCTAAGTATTTCTTTTTCTATGAGTTTTTTGTCTATTTTCTTATCTTTGCTTTTATTATTTTCTTTAAATTCTCTAATCTCTAGTTTTAGTATATTTATATCATTTCTTACTTCTTTTAATTCATTTTTTACTTCTTGTACATCACTTATTAATGTTTTTATTAATGTTTTTAAATCTTCAATATATTCACTTATCGACATTTTATACTTTTGGGTTTTGAGTTTTTTGTACCTTAAATAGTTTGCCATACATATCATCTATTTTTATTTCTAATTTTTTGATTCTTTCTTCTATTGATATGATTTTTTCATTTTCATTTTTTCTTATTTTTTCATTTAACCTATCTATTTTTTCTATAATTATTCCAATTTTATCTTGATTAATTAATTCTCCTGATTTTCTTTGGAATTCTTTTAAGATTTCTTCATCTATATTTTTAACTTCTCCTATCATTTCTTTTAATTCTTTAAATTGTATTGTTAGTTTATTTTGAATATTCTGTAATTTTTCTTTGATATTCATGTCCTGTATATTTAATTGTTGTAATTCTTCGATAGCTAATTTATCTTGTAAATTTATGTTTTTATATGTTTGCCATAAAAATGCACTTATCCAATTTAATTGCATGTTAAGAAATCCATCAGACTCTCCCCATGAGCTTAATGGTTGAAACATAGTTGTATTAGCTCCTTTTATTTGATAAGATCCAACTGGAAGTCTTATATTTTCTATTATTTGTTTTTCAAATTTTATTTCTGGAAATTCTGTCATTAATTTCTTCCTTTAATATGTTCGATTTCTAAAATAAGTTCTGTTTCATATTTTGCTTCTTTATAATTCATTATTTGATATTCACAATATTCTTCTATTGATCCAATCATTGATTTTCTATGATATATTCTATAATATTTTAGATAGTCTTCCAATGTGTTTGTTTTATCATATTTTTCTTTTCTAATTTTTTCTTTATCATCTAAAATCGTTTGAATTTTTGGTAATTGTTTTAAAATTCTATCAAAATATTCTCTCTTTTTCTCCAATAATCTTAATCTTAATTTTTCTTGCCGTTTTATATTTCTTTCTTCTCTTATTTGGTCCATTAAATTTCTTCTTTGTTCTACTATTAAATCTAATTTTTCATTTGTTTTTATGTCTAGATATCTAATTAATTGAGGATCTGCTCTATGATAATCCATTTCTATAATCTTTATATAACTCTTCTAGTATATCTTTGTGGATTAAATCTAATATTTCGTTTATGATAAAATCTTCTTTTATTATATCGAAATTTATTAGATCATATATTTCTCTTCTTATATCTTTGTCTAAATCTTTTAAAGTTTTCAAGATTTCTATTTTATAATTATCGGGTAGTATTAATGTATGCATTATAAATCTTGATGTATATATTATATATTTATTTTTAATTTTTGTCATATAATATTTATCTTTTAGATCTGCCATATGGCTCTGATACCATAAGTGAAGGTGATACTATGAGCGAACAAAAATCAAATAAAATCATAAATAAAATTAATAAAATTTCAAGGACTAGGTTGTAACTTTTCTAAATTTTAATGGGTTTAATTGAAATATGATATATAAGGATATTTGTGGTATTTTTTAGTGATTAAGGCTATTTTTAAAAGATATAAAATTGTTAGGGTATTTTCATGGAATGTTTTTAATGGTATTGATATGTATTTCCTCGGGGTTAATGAGGATTATCTGAAATACGTGTCTGTATTAATGTATATGTGCTAGTGTGTATAAATTACATGCCAAAATAAACATTTTGGATTTTATTTTGTCTTCTCGATCGGTTTTGTAGAGATTCAGGTGCAGAAAAAGGGACGGTGAGGGAGCTGAAGGTGGCGGTGGAGGCAGCATTTGGCCATTTGCCAACGACGGGGCCTGGTAGAGTTTCATGGTAATGCGCTTTGAAATTGTGAAATTTTATCCATTTGTTTGTGTTTGAGGGACATATAATGGATTGAATCGCAATTTGATTTAAGTTTTGGAATTTTTATTTGGGTATTCATATATGAACGTGAAATCGCAGAACATTTGGCATGGCTATGAATACTGAATGCTATGAAGTTGAAAATAAAAGGAAAATTGGTCAGGATTTGTGTTTCTGAGACCATTAGGAAAAATCGAGGCAGTATTATGCAGGATAAGGTGTTATTATTTGAATTTTCCGTTTCTAAGTAGTGGAATTTGGTTAAATTTAGATTAGATGTTCACAAGTTCAGAACTGGGTTTTTTGTGATGTGATATTAATGTTCATTGAAATAAAACTTAATCCTAATCGGATTTAAGCTTAAGAAATTGAAAAACAGTAAAACTTCTTCAGATTTATGTAAGAAATTGTAAAATGATCACTACTTACCCTAACTTTCGATCAGTTTCACAACTACTCTGAAGCTCTCAAGTTCTTCATCAAAGCCAAAATGTTCGGCTCTCCTCAAACCATTCGCCAGGAGTTTTTAACCTTGCAGGTATATGGATTAAAACCCAATTCCCAAACAATATACCTCTTTTCTGTTGAAAACCCAATTCATTCAGTGACATGTGCATGCCCTGAGAATGGAAATGACATTTTTAATATGGAAAACATATGTAAGCAAAGGAGTCACAAAAAACTTGAAAACACAACTCATGTATTCTAAATAATAATATAATGCAAATACCAAGATTTATCATTCAAATTATCTTCTCTAGTTCTTAGCCATAACTTTTGCTAAAAGCCTAAAAGGAGGCTACTCTAGACTCAATAGTATATATGTGAAAACTTGACTGATCATAAAAAGCTGAAGTAGATATGTGAAAACTTAAGGACTAAAGTCGAGAAGGGAAAAATAGAACATAAAACACGAATTTCCCGAAATTTTGGGACCCATAAATACTGAAAATCATTTCTGTCAACATCCGTTATACCCGTGCGATGCACGGAAAACATTAAGTTTCAAGAAAAAGATTAAGATAACTTCACTTTATGAAAACACAAAACAGATTTTCCTAGTATAATCGTTGAGAAATTATATAACTACTAATAAAGGCAGTGAAATTGTGCACTTCAATCACTTCAATATCATTTTCCTATATTAAAAATCGATGTAGAGATGAAGTAAAATAAAGGAACAAAGTTAGCCAATAGTTTTCCAACTTAGCAAAGCATAAAAAGACCCCAACACTGCTCCCTAATATAATTTTTCTCAGTTAATTAAAGAGATTCTTTAACTGAAAATTGCTTTCTCAAGCTCAAAGATTTTATAACAAAATGACCTTGCCTTTTCAACTGATCTATACAACCTGGATAAATACAGGACGTGAAACTGAACACTTAGTCATCCGCATTTCTAAAAACATATTAAGGATTTCAAATATTGAAAAGATAAAGGACAACAACAATTCTATTGAAGTGAGGATTGGGAAAAATAAGCCGAAGGATCAAGAAGGCTCAGACAACTCCAAAGGGTTCAACTATAAGTCAACAGCAGGGGACAAAAATTAGTGCTTACATATGAATTTTAGAAGCAGTATAGGTAAGGAACATGTTTCATGCCCACAAAAGAGGTGATTTCCTTCTCAAAATTTTGAACATAAGACAAACATTTCCTGTCCACATCCCAGACCTACACACAATATATTTAAGAAATTAGTTATCTGAATTCAATAATAATTACACAAAAAGGGGACAAATGTAACACAGAAGAACAGGGAGTTGTTTGAAAACATATTCCGTTATGTAAGCTATATTAATCAGAAAATAATGTAAATAAAAGAAATTTATAGTTATAGGATCAAGACAAATATCAAATCAAGTACCTCAATATGGTTTTTGGCATTTATGTTTAATAGTACACCTTGGTTCTCTATAAACTGCAAACAAAAGCTATCACTTGATATCATTTATCAACATCCAAAGTACAGCCTGTACAGGGTATCTGTACGATTCATTTACCAGCAAAAATTTGCTCAAAACGGTGCTCAAAATTATTACATTTTTCACTCCATGGATCTTCTTTGCTCTGTTCTTTACGGATCTTCTTTGCTATGTTCTTTCTCTCCTTCAATTGCTTCTTGGACTTCTCAACTTTGTATCAAGACCATTCTGTAAAAAGATCACAAATGACAAAAAAAGAATTATAAAAATCTTTAAAATGATTAGAGTGAGAAATAAAAGCAACAAACCGTTCAACAAAGTAAATAACCATTCAAGCAAAATGACTGTTCTCCATGTATGTAGCAATGCCTGCAAGGATAAGGGTTTGAACTTATTATCAGTATGATATATCCGCACAAATTCATAATGATGGCAGAATATGCAATCAATATGACTGGAAAATTGCTTTTATAGAGTTTTAAAAAGTCAAAAAGAAAAGTAAACTAAATAGATACAACCCTCAAAATCACAAATAATTAAACATTAAAAGAAATAAATTGTGATCCTAATGTTTATCCAGATCCTTCTTTCCTTCCTTCCTTCCTACCTAGAAGTTCCAGAAGCTTAGCCTGTAGAAGGAAAATGCCTAGTTCATTTAAAATGAAAGCCTAGCTCTTGATGATAGTAGCCTATAGCATAAGAAATTATGAATGCTTAGGGAAAACCAACAATATAAATAAACATTGTGTCAGCAATGAAACCGTCGATTTGAAAACTATGCCAGATTTGACAAATTACTTCACTTTGCAATGTCAATTGAAACTATACCCTATGAACATAACAGAATGATATTGTTTTCTTATGTTCATATGCTTAAAAGAGAGACCGAGAAGGACCTGCAATGTTGGTGCCCTGGTGGCACCTCCAATCAACTCCACTGCATATAATTCGTCAGCCTTTAAACCTGAATGCTTTAAAACTTCTTTTACCGGAATGTGAGCTTTTTCCCACAGATCTTCGCAGAGCTCTTCAAACTTCTCGCGAGATATTGTGCTCTTGATAATATCAAATTACAGTGAAGCTTCAACATGCTCACAATCAGTATGACAGGAAAAGAAATAAATTGTGAACGTGTATCAAGACCATATATAAAAATTAACATCATCTAGAAATACTTTATCTCATTTCGCGAAAATAAATATGAAAACGGAATTAAAGACTAACCCATTAACAATTTTTTACCTAAACAATTTAACCATAAACAAATGTAGAAATTATGGGTCTAAAGTTTGAGATCTCAAAAACCAACTCACCACAAAGACGAAAGTTCAAATAAATCAACTGAAGCAAAAAAAAAAAAAAAAAGAACAGCACTGAAGAGTGTAGATATTTCTAAGAATGGTTAGCCATTAATGTACATCTCCCCAGTTTGAGCATAATTTACGCAGAAATAAGTGAGTTATGCAGAAAGAAGATCCTTTAATCTTCAGCACATTTAATATACTTTTGTGCCTCTTGCATCTAGTTTTACAGTAAGGGCAAGACTGATTCCCATCAATTCTGTCATATACATAGCAAGGCATGCAAACTGGAAATGCAAGGATGTTACAACTCACAAGCAACATATGGATGCCATCAACAGTTGATCCCCCAAGTTATCACCACAGATCTGGAAGACCTACTGCCCATGTTCTTCAAGGTTTTTCCCTGATAATTCAACACCACAATTCAGTAAGAAAGAAACTTAATGATCCTCTCTGACATATATATATGCACATATTCGTTCATTGCCATACTTACACAGCCATATTGAAGCATAAATTGAAAAACAATTAAAAATCACCTAAAGATCTAACAATATTGAAGCAAAAATAATTTGTTGACCACACTTTTTCATGCCACAATTCTATGGTGCACCACCGTGTGCATGCTAATATAGAGCACCACCACAGAAGGAATGATTGGAAAATATTAAATCAAGAGCAAGCACAAAGAGCTAATATACTTAGAATTCCAACAACTTAATTTCATTTTCATTTATTCTTCTCATATTGAATCACACAACAGGAAGCTTTGCACAAAGTTGGAAGTGGGAAAATCAGGTGGGAACAAAAGCAAGGATGGAAGACCAAAGAGGAGGTAACAAAAAAAGCTAAAGTTTAGTTTGAGAAACTCCTTCGAAAAAAGCAGGAATTTTTGAGGTATTCTAGAGCATGATGGGAATTACATTTGAATAATTGTCCCCTAAAACCTTGAAACCCATTTATGCAGTTCAGTATGGAAGAAATTGCCGTTGTCACGAATTCTTTCCAGTTTCTGAGCCCCTATGCAAAAAATCAGTATACCTGTTAGTAAATACTCTCGATCTGGGTGTATTTTATGACAACATTATTAATGGTATGGCTGAGAAAAACACCCACCTCTTTTAGAACCATCTTCACCAAGAATAACCTCATTGGAAGACATAATTTGTAGAGGAGCTGGAGGAGATATTGATGTCACATAAAGATGAGCTGGGAAGGTTTACTTCAAGTATTTGATTCCTGAAAAACTGATATGAAATGTTAACAATGCAGCAAACAGAGCACCGTAACTCCCAAAGCACTGAAATATTTCAAGTTTTAGTGGTGGTCAAAAGGATATATCTAAGATATTTCAAAATTAATTTACTTCTACTATATGCAGTCGCCTAAAAAGTGGTGGTCAAAAGGATATATCACATCATGCTACTGTAGGCCAAGAGGAATGGAAGTCATCTGAATTGGCGATGGAGTCTTATAGCCAGCCCTCTCCACTGGCTTCAGCAACTCAGGAGTCTTATAACATGCTTGATTCCTTCACCAGATTCAAAAATCTATTTAATATACAAAAGGAAAAGAGATTCTAATTAGAAAAATCTAATAAAAAATAGAACTTAAGTTTGAAATACACAGCAGAACTTTGTAGGGAAAATACATGAAATGAAACTAAGGCCAAGTCACAGAAAAAGCAGAATGACACTAAAGGAAATACATGATATGAACTTGCAACTAAAGGAAATCACAGAAAAAGCAGCACTAAAGAACTACATGGGAAGAAAAAAGCTAAGAAAACAACACTCTCTTCCAAGGGCAATAATCAATTCTCCATTTAGCTATCAAGAGTTCACCAAATTGAAATGATAGCCCAATGGCTTCACCAGTATTATCATCAAAACTATTTTGTTGTATTAGTAATTTCAATTGGCTGGAAATTGCATCATCCATCATATTCATTGCAAATATTTCATCTCAAGCTAATATTAATAGTTCGTTTACAGGAAGAGAAGAATTTGAAATCACATGAAAATCGACAATTAGAATGGATTTGAGCACTTTATCATTTGCAATATTAGGGAAGATTTGAGCACTTTATCAAATGTATAGGTTAGGGATTTTGCATAATCATGGCAGAAGCATATTTTAAGATTCTAAAGCAAGAAATTTCCCAACAAAAAATTAGTGAAATAAAGAATCAAACCAACCCACTACCTTACCTCCGACCGCCGCCTGCTGTGGCCGGAAAATCACAGACCCAGCCTCGGTTTTGCACAAAAAATGAGCCCCAACCTCTTTTTCGCCTCCCCCACCGTCGTCCGTCGCCCCAACCATTCAATAGCTGCGTCGTTTCCAGTTCAACATCGATGAAAGCGCACCTAGAAATCCTACTCAACACTGATAAAATCGCAGAAGAACGACACGACGGCAGGCAGTCGAGAAGCGCAGAAGAACGATTCTGTGAAGAAAAGATACAGAGAGAGAATCGCAGAGAGAAGGGCTGGAGTGTTGCCTTCAAACGAAAATCTGATATTATGATAAGACAAGATTAGCATAGATAACGTGTTTGAAGAAGTAAAATATCTGTTGCACAAATATAATATTTGAAAAAAGCTTTTAGAAAAATCGTGTAAATTTAAATTGTATAATAATGGTGTGCACATGCTGGCGCAGACTCTTGGAGGGGTTCTTTGAATAGATTTTGAACAGATTTTGTGGATTTTGAACAGATTTTTTGACTTTTGTTCTGAAAAGTTTACAGATTCTGCAGCCTTCTGAGATTTTTTTTGAATAGATATTGCAGTAAAAGACATTGAATTAAATATTTGCAGATTTTTTTTGGGATTAGGCGGGAAACTTAGGCGGGAGAATTTTGTATGTCCTGTATATTTAATTGTTGTAATTCTTCGATAGCTAATTTATCTTGTAAATTTATGTTTTTATATGTTTGCCATAAAAATGCACTTATCCAATTTAATTGCATGTTAAGAAATCCATCAGACTCTCCCCATGAGCTTAATGGTTGAAATATAGTTGTATTAGCTCCTTTTATTTGATAAGATCCAACTGGAAGTCTTATATTTTCTATTATTTGTTTTTCAAATTTTATTTCTGGAAATTCTGTCATTAATTTCTTCCTTTAATATGTTCGATTTCTAAAATAAGTTCTGTTTCATATTTTGCTTCTTTATAATTCATTATTTGATATTCACAATATTCTTCTATTGATCCAATCATTGATTTTCTATGATATATTCTATAATATTTTAGATAGTCTTCCAATGTGTTTGTTTTATCATATTTTTCTTTTCTAGTTTTTTCTTTATCTTCTAAAATCGTTTGAATTTTTGGTAATTGTTTTAAAATTCTATCAAAATATTCTCTCTTTTTCTCCAATAATCTTAATCTTAATTTTTCTTGCCGTTTTATATTTCTTTCTTCTCTTATTTGGTCCATTAAATTTCTTCTTTGTTCTACTATTAAATCTAATTTTTCATTTGTTTCTATGTCTAGATATCTAATTAATTGAGGATCTGCTCTATGATAATCCATTTCTATAATCTTTATATAACTCTTCTAGTATATCTTTGTGGATTAAATCTAATATTTCGTTTATGATAAAATCTTCTTTTATTATATCGAAATTTATTAGATCATATATTTCTCTTCTTATATCTTTGTCTAAATCTTTTAAAGTTTTCAAGATTTCTATTTTATAATTATCGGGTAGTATTAATGTATGCATTATAAATCTTGATGTATATATTATATATTTATTTTTAATTTTTGTCATATAATATTTATCTTTTAGATCTGTCATATGGTTCTGATACCATAAGTGAGGGTGCTACTATGAGCGAACAAAAATCAAATAAAATCATAAATAAAATTAATAAAATTTCAAGGACTAGGTTGTAACTTTTCTAAATTTTAATGGATTTAATTGAAATATGATATATAAGGATATTTGTGGTATTTTTTAGTGATTAAGGATATTATTAAAAGATATAAAATTGTTAGGGTATTTTCATGGAATGTTTTTAATGGTATTGATATGTATTTCCTCGGGGTTAATGAGGATTATCTGAAATACGTGTCTGTATTAATGTATATGTGCTAGTGTGTATAAATTACATGCCAAAATAAACATTTTGGATTTTATTTTGTCTTCTCGATCGGTTTTGTAGAGATTCAGGTGCAGAAAAAGGGACGGTGAGGGAGCTGAAGGTGGCGGTGGAGGCAGCATTTGGCCATTTGCCAACGACGGGGCCTGGTAGAGTTTCATGGTAATGCGCTTTGAAATTGTGAAATTTTATCCATTTGTTTGTGTTTGAGGGACATATAATGGATTGAATCGCAATTTGATTTAAGTTTTGGAATTTTTATTTGGGTATTCATATATGAACGTGAAATCGCAGAACATTTGGCATGGCTATGAATACTGAATGCTATGAAGTTGAAAATAAAAGGAAAATTGGTCAGGATTTGTGTTTCTGAGACCATTAGGAAAAATCGAGGCAGTATTATGCAGGATAAGGTGTTATTATTTGAATTTTCCGTTTCTAAGTAGTGGAATTTGGTTAAATTTAGATTAGATGTTCACAAGTTCAGAACTGGGTTTTTTGTGATGTGATATTAATGTTCATTTGTCATTGATAAAATGGTTATAGATTTTGGCAGATGAGGTCGTAAGTGTGGTTCTCTCTGATACCATAATGGAAGTTGAATTTGTTTATGCAGGCCACATGTATGGGGTCAATTCTGTCTTTCCTACAAAAGCCACAAGCTACTTAATGCCAGCAGTTATTTAGAAATCTACAAGATCAAAGATGGTGATCAGGTTCGTAGTTGTTCTAGAGTATACGTGTTTGTGGATAACGATGTCACATCTTATTTACTAGAAATTTTCACTAAAGGGAAACGAAATAAAACAAGGCGGACAACAATGTCTGATATATCCTACATAGTGTAAGGAGGTTCAATGCTTGTAAATTTTTGTAGAGACATGGATGGATTATAATTAGCTAAATCACAGATTATATTTACAACCTATAACCTGGTTCATCTTTTGTTATGAAATAATTGTTCCTTATGTTTTAACCATAAATTCTCCAAAATCTCTATTCTCGAAGTCTCTACCAAACAGGGGCTTAATCGGGAGAAAATATATTAATTGGGAGATTTCTGGCATTTTCTCTTCCCTTCATGAGGGAATTCTAAATGACAAGATCAGGAGATTAATCAAACAGCAGTCTTATCTGCTCTCCTTATCCAAAAAAGTTGTACCTTAAAGTACCGGAATTAGCATGCTATCGGAAACTTTCAAGAACCTTAACAGAATTGGGAACAGTAGCATGTCATTGTCCTGACACCTCATCTTTCTCTCTTGACGACATTATTACATCATCTTTTAGATCTGGATCAATAATTTTGTAAATGTGGATGTAATTGTTTACATGTGTTATTGGATAGTTGCAGGATTTCTTTACATAATGTTTATTTCCATGCTGTTTGGGTGCATTTTTTCTCAAATGGCATCTGATAGGGAAAATATGGATTAGTATTAGTAGTGAACAGGAGTAATAAATATGATGATTATCAGGGATTGGACCCTTCGTGGTTCGACTATGTAAGACCCTTGATAAATTGGAGCAGAATGGGATCCTGTGACTGAACCTGAATAAGTACAGGGTGAGATAAAAAAGCGTGACAAGCTTTCAAATAGAAGTTTCCAACAGGAAAAGAAACATATATCACTGCTCCCTGTTGTCGTGTTCAAGTTTTGTTGGACTGTGGTGGAGGAAAGTTATAAGGTTTGTGGTGAAGTGTTCAGTAAATGCAGGTTCAAGGATCACAGATAAGAACTTGTAATAACTAGTGAGTAAATATTGATGTTTGGGATTTCTGTATTGTATTTTTAATGAAATGATAAATAAAAATGACAGAGAGTTGGTGGTGGTGAGAGGCTGCTGGGTCTTACAGAGGCTGGAGTTGGGGTGTTGGTGGTGGTGGTGGGGTGGAGTGGAATGGAGTGGTGTGGATAATATTGATTGTGACCATAAATTCGTTATTTGTGACCAGGAAATAATGTGACCTAAAAAAATTTGATGTTGCAATTAATCCTGTAATTATGACTCACAATTTTTAAGTTGTGACGGAAAAATAGGTTGTGATCGAGAAATAATCGTAACGTATAATATTTGTGATTTGTATTTTAATAATAAATTATGATAGATTAATTTGATAAATGTGAACAAAAAATAAGGTGTAACTTATAAATTTATAATTTGTGAACTATGAATTTTTTTTTGTGGCCATAAAATGTACAGAGTCCCACTTAACAGACTGATTCAGTTGTTGGAAAACTATCCGCTCTGGGAGAGCTTAAGCTCATCTTACTCATGGATTTTTGGACGCGTCCCCAGGATTCGAATACAAGACTCCTAACTTGGTATTTAAGTTCAATCCTGGTACCAATTGGACAACTTGCCCAATTTCTTTGAATACCAGCATATTCAATCGGCTCGATCATGAATCCATTCTCCACCCAAGTTCTCCTACATGGGGTAGGAGCCAGAATTTTTTGTGTTTGGGGTACCTCTCCCCGTATTAACAAGCATTCCTTGCGAGTTCTTATATTTTGATAACGTTGCATAATTACATCATTATCAATGTTGTCAAAAAGATCATTCTCAATATAAACAAGTGTTCCTTACAGCAAATGTGGGAGTAGGATTCTAAACAATTTAACTTTGAATTTTAGAGCAAAATCCAATTGAGAGAAAATGAGTTCCACAAGTCGCGTTGCCTGGCTTCTGTATTTTGTTATGAACTTATTTCAATTCTTTTATAATGGGCCTAATTTCTAATTTCCTAAAACTTAAATTAAAAATTTCAAAAAAATTATTAGAAAATCGGGCGGTCAAAGACCCCCAATAGCTCAATCCCTGCTCCTGCACTAGCACGGCTTCTTTCGACACTATCTTCGGTTGGAGACAATTCCAGCACCTTTGTACTCCTTTTTCCTTCCTTTCCCACTCTTGGTTCTCCCAAGATCGGAACTACGTGCCGAGTTTTTCCATAATTTCGGAGTGTAATTGATGAAATTCGGTCCTCATAGTTGCCATCCCTGACTTTATTTCTATGTGATTGTTTATATTAACTTGTGTATTAAAAAAGGCAATGGATTATCTGATATAAGCTTATTATAATTTGAATAATTTAGCGACAATTGACAATGGATGACGAATTACAGTGAAAAGGAATGCTGGCAAGATAGATCTTAAGAAACATAACAGTGTGTTCCCTCATTATACAATTAGCAGTCATGTATTTTGCAAGTCAGGAAATTTGTATTAAAATTATTTGGAATAACAGTTCCTTCACCTTTCTTAAGCATTAATGTCATTTGTTGGGTTGTAGAAATAAGCGCCATGGTAGTCTTTGTCTGGATTTAAAACAGCAGTTATTTAGTTTATTGTTCTATATTCTCTGTGTAATTATGGCTACATAAGTATCCATTACTTTGGATTAACTGAAAATTTATGTTGCACATCTTATCTTGTGTCATAATTTTCAAGTTTATGGCACCTCCAGCTTCGCTTTATTCGCCATGACTCCATCAACTACAATTTGGCAAGGATGCAATCAGAGAAAGAGGACTCGGATTTAGATGACGAACCTGTCAAGTGAGTTGCTTATGTTCAGGCTTGTAGTGATTGTTGGCTTTATCTCAAAACACTGCCTCATCATAAGGCATTCTGATCTCCATCACTGTGAACTGAAATGGACAATCATAGCAGGCCATGATGCAACAATCATGAAAATCACTCTTCTGTTGTTAACAAAAAGTGATATTGCACCTTATATATGTTGCATCAAATCCAATTTACAGGGGGTATCTGGTCATTACATTTTACATTGAATATCTCATCTCTTTATATTAAATTACGACTATGCCCTCTTCTTTTCTTCCCCGAATCATCTTCAAATATGCTATGAGGTTTTAAGTTTATCTTGGAGCATACATTCCAATCAATATTGAGATTACAGATTTCCTAGCTTTCAACGGTTATTGAAGCTATTGATCCAATTTACAAGTTATGACTTAATGTGGTCTTGTTTAAATCATTTTTTGGTTTAAATGGCGACAGGGACAGACAAGAGAATGCTCAGAGTCATTATATAGAGATCCTAGAGAACAAGCAAGATGACAATGTTGAGTTCAATACACATTATGAGTTCAAGTTATCTCACTTGTTAAG
The DNA here is from genome assembly GCA_963555705.1 of Ligustrum vulgare. Lineage (NCBI taxonomy): Eukaryota > Viridiplantae > Streptophyta > Magnoliopsida > Lamiales > Oleaceae > Ligustrum > Ligustrum vulgare. The sequence goes on from OY743182.1 coordinate 26,916,569, forward strand.
AGGGTGGTATCCTTATCATTTATTGCCCAGCCATGATGACAGTGGAGAAGATGAGTAGCTCCTCAAGATTTTCACAGTGTTTAGTAGGAATAGAGACTTGGAAAGCAAGGTAATAGCTTGGATTGTTGCATCTGGAACTACTTCAACTAATCAAAAGGAATAAAATTTGGTCGCTAAGCTTTCGCCAAAGCTCAACATCCATAGTGCAATGTCCTGTATAATTACCCATGGCTTGTAGAATCAAAAGACATATTTGATTCATTTTTTGCTCCATTATTAAGGCTCAATACGGGAAAAGTTTGCCTAGTACATACCTGTTGGCTTCCCTTTGAATTTCATTGGTCAGAATTTGGGTTTCTCCTAGTCCTAGGGGTTGATCTGAGATTAAGCTCAATTTAATGCAGTAGGGATTAAAGCTAGCTAACTGCAATAGGGTAATTTGGTTAACAGAGTATATGGATGATTTGAAATGACCGGATGATTTGAAATGACCTTATGACCTTGCTAGTCGTTGTCATTTTGATTTTTCTCTTTCACGTGGAACATTAATTTTTATTTTTTTGCTCTTCCTCCTCTTCTATTCCGTTTCTTTCTTGGAATGGGCAAAAGATAATTAAAAAAAAAGCTATAAAAAAATAATCAACGTGTCAATTCACTACAACCCCATCAATTAGTGTGGCATGGATCGAGATAGTATTTCAAGAATTTCAGCAATTACATACTACGTCTTGAAATGCTGTGAATGAACTTCATTTTCAAGCAAATGACAGTGTCTTTTCCCGAAATTGATGTTATAGATTTGTTGCTCGAAGCTAAATTATTGTATTGTACTCAAAAAAAAATAAGCATTTTATTTGCAGTTGGCAACATGAAGAGAGTTTGTTGGCCTTATTATGATCTAGATTTTGACAGCCTTCCAGAGAGAATAAATGGCCCACCATAAGTTTTACCCTGTAGGCTATCGTTTAGTTTCTGTAACAATAACAGGTATATGTGGCCTAATACTGCTAGGAAATATTTTATTACATTGCAGTTGCATAGTTACAATTGATAATGAAAGTTTAGAAGATTGCACTGTTGTTAAGGTATTAAGCGGACTCGATCTCTTCTTGTAACTGGTTAAGAAAGGAATTGAGAACAATTTAATCAATAATAGTATATGTGCTGCAGATTGACAGCTTAAACAAACAAGGTCTCCTTTTGGAGGTGGTGCAAGTCTTGAAAAATATGAATCTCATTATATCGAAAAGCTATGTATCGTCTGATGCTGGGTGGTTCATGGATGGTAGTTGTCGCTGCTTCTCTTCAATATTATTTCTTACAAATTTGCAATTATATTCTTAGTATTCAACTTGATTAATTTGGTTGTTCTGTGTATATATTATCTCGCAGTTTTCCACCTTAAAGACGATCTTGGCAGCAAAATTACAGATCATAGAATTATCAACTGTATCCAACAGGTAATTTCTGAACCCCTTCCAATATGCTTGATTTTCGTTTTAACAAACCATATATTCGCATACAGGTGTAGCACAATTAGTCAAAACTTTGCGTTCCAAGAATTAAAATGATTTTAATGTTAAAAACATTATAATAAGTAATAATAATACACCATGATTCATGGATACAAGAGTACAAACTTTGTAGTAATACAGTTAACTATCAACTCCAATTGGTTTTGAAAGCTATGAGTATTTGTTGTCCAAGAACTCATGTAATGCCAAGGAAAGTTATGCAGGCAATTGGTGCTAATAGGGACACTACCCTAAAGTCCAAGGCCCAAAGCATCTTAGAGTCTCATCTTGGTTGCCTAAAGCAATTGAAATGACTGGAAAAGACAGGCCTGATTTGTTATCGGAGATATTAGCAGCCCTGGCTGATCTCCATTGTAACATTGTCGAAGCACATGCTTGGAGCCACAATGCACGCTTGGCATGTGTTGCTTACATTTTAGATCAATCTTTGGAAACCCCAATTGATGATAACCGGTTCCATGCCATTGAAGATCACCTCACAACCGTCCTTAGAGCCAACACTACATGGGACGAAAATGCAAGCCAGCAAGAAGTGAAGCCTGCTGGCATTCCTATGGAGAAGTTAGGAACCATGACTAATGTAGAACGACGCTTACACCAACTCATGCTATCCGCTGGGGACTTTGATGGACCTTCAATGGCTTTGACTGTAAATTCAATAACTATGGGATTAAATAGTGATGAAGATGAGAGAAAAAGGCAAGTGTATCCATTGAGAGTTGTAATGAGAAAGGATATTCAATTGCTACTATTCAATGCAAGGATAGAAGAAAGATTATGTTCGATACGGTATGCACGCTGGAGGATATGCAGTATATGATTTTTCATGCCTCCATAGATTCTCGTGGAGGTTGTGCACATCAGGTATTCCTAAATTTCATGAATAAATGACATTAGTTCCTCTTTGTTTCTTGATAAAAAAAATGCCTTCATAGGAATACTTTATAAGACACGTAGATGGATGTGCGTTAAACACAGAAAGTGAGGAGGAAAGAGTTATTAGATGCTTGGAGGCCGCCATAGAACGTAGAGTTTGAGGTATGTTTTGATGAGTTTAACAGTAGTTAGGGTGATGCAAACCACGTAGCAATTATAGCTACGCAACCCACAAATTATTGGAATCGACCCAAGAACGCCAAAGAATCACGATTTCGAGATTGATTCAAATTAATTGAACCAAGCAACTAACACAATCAATAGATATGCTGACCTCTTGATCACAATGAAAATAAATCTCACCCAAGATTTGAATAAACAAGATTAACTCGCAAGTTCGGATTTTATTCAATAAAGAATAATGTTTGAAAGCAAATTGTCTCTCAATAATAATATCAAAGTTGTCTAGTGAATAATGAAAATTACATCCCTATAAATAGGGTCAAAATCTAGGTTAAGAGTTTTAATTAAACTAGGAAACAAATAACTAAAAATAAGGAAATAATTAAAACCCTAAATTACGTGTATGGTGAGTTACAGCCGTGAATCCTTCCATTACGGCCGTAACTTGGTTTCTGTTTAACAGTTACGGCCGTGAGATAAATCTTTACGGCTGTAATTTATATTTTCTGAAAATCTTGTTCTTAACCCGAGGCTGCGTTACGGCCGTGATAAAAGCTTCTTACGTCCGTAAATCCATTTCTTCAAAAATTCAGTTTTCAGCAATAGGTTGGTTACGGCCGTAAATCTTGAAATTTCATAATTTTCTTCGACGGCTTGAATGAGGTTGATCCACTCGTTGTTTTGGCTCGGCCCCAACATGGAACTTGCTTCTTTTGATGACACGAACGTTGTTTCTTGAACTAACTTGTCCATTGCTTCATTGGCCCTCTTTGTTTGCAATCGAGTCATTGGTTCTACTTTGATTTTCAACGGATCTTTGTGCGGGCTTGTATTCGTGGTCTGGATCACATCATCCCCTCCCTCTTCGAAAGGATTCGACCTCGAATCTGTACCTGCATCAAACAGAGATAGATCAGAAACATTAAATGAAGCCGAAACATTATACTCACTAGGAAGATCTAATTTATAGGCATTGTTGTTGATCTTTTCAATCACTTGGAATGGACCATCTCCTCGCGGTTGTAACTTTGACTTGCGTTGTTCTGGAAACCGCTCATTTCTCAAATGTACCCAAACCCAATCACCGGGTTCAAATATGACGCCCTTTCTTCCTTTGTTAGCATGCGAAGCATAATGTTCATTTTTCCTTTCAATAGCCAACCTTACCTTGTCGTGGAGTAATTTAACCATCTCAGCCTTTTTCTTTCCATCTAAACTACTACGTTCATTCATAGGTAAAGGAATTAAATCCAATGGTGTTAGCGGATTAAAACCATAAACAATTTCAAATGGTGAATAAGAAGTAGTAGAATGTATAGCCCAATTATATGCAAATTCAATAAATGGTAAACACTCTTCCCAAATTTTCAGATTTTTATTGATTATCGTGCGCAACAATTGAATCATTGTCCTATTTACTACCTCGGTCTGTCCATCGGTCTGTGGGTGACAAGTTGTAGAGAAAAATAGTTTTGTTCTTAGCTTGTTCCAAAAGACTCTCCAAAAATGACTAAGGAATTTAACATCCCTATCCGAGACTATACTTTTAGGTACCCCATGTAAGCGTATGACTTCCCTAAAGAAAATTTCAGCTATATTTGTAGCATCGTCAGTTTTTTGGCATGGTATGAAATGTGCCATTTTACTAAAGCGATCTACTACCACAAAAATTGAATCTCTTCCCTTCTTAGTCCTAGGTAATCCCAACACAAAATTCATAGAGATATCGACCCAAGGTTCACTAGGGACGGGTAAAGGCATATATAATCCATGGGGTTTGATCCTAGATTTAGCCTTCTTACAAGTAATGCATCTATTACAAACCCGAACCACATCAATCTTCATCTTAGGACAATAGAAATGTTCACTTAGGATTTCAATGGTCTTTTTAACCCCAAAATGACCCATTAAGCATCCACTATGGGCCTCTCTCACAAGTAACTCCCTCATCGAACACATGGGGACTCACAATTTATTTTCTCGAAATAAATAATTATCATGTTTAAAGAACCTATCCACAGCCCCTTTACCACATGATTCATAAAGATTAGAAAAGTCCAGGTCATTAGCATACATGTCCTTAATGTATTCAAATCCAAGCAATTTAGAATTTAAAGAATTTAAAAGAACATACCTTCGAGACAATGCATCTGCTACCACATTTTCCTTACCTTGTTTTCACCGGATGACATAGGGAAATGTTTCGATGAACTCTACCCACCTTGCATGTCTCTTACTCAGTTTAGCTTGACCCCTCAAATGCTTCAAGGATTCATGATCAGTGTGTATCACGAACTCCCGTGGCCACAAGTAATGTTGCCATGTCTCCAAAGCGCGCACAAGTGAGTATAACTCCTTGTCATATGTGGGGTAATTAAGAGCAGCCCCCTTTAGCTTTTCGCTAAAATAGGCGATTGTCCTTCGATCCTGCATTAAAACAGCTCCAATGCCTAGCCCTGAGGCATCACATTCAATCTCAAATGCCTTGTCAAAGTTAGGAAGTGATAAAACCGGTGCTTTACACAACATATTTTTGATTGTTTCAAATGCATGCTCCTGTTCTACACCCCATTTAAACCCTACACTCTTTTTGACAATTTCTGTGAGTGGTGCGGTAATTAAGAGCAGCCCCCTTTAGCTTTTCGCTAAAATAGGCGATTGTCCTTCGATCCTGCATTAAAACAGCTCCAATGCCTAGCCCTGAGGCATCACATTCAATTTCAAAAGCCTTGTCAAAGTTAGGAAGTGATAAAACCGGTACTTTACACAACATATTTTTGATTGTTTCAAATGCATGCTCTTGTTCTACACCCCATTTAAACCCTACACTCTTTTTGACAATTTCTGTGAGTGGTGCGGAAATTGTGCTAAAATCTTTAACAAAGCGCCTATAAAAACTAGCCAAACCATGAAAACTCCTAACTTCAGTTATGCTTTTAGGTGTTGGCCATTCTTTAATAGCTTTGACTTTTTCTTCATCTACTTCTATCCCTTTAGCACTAACCACATAGTCAAGAAACACAACTTTTTCCATGCAAAAATTACACTTTTTAAAATTAGCAAAAAGTTGCTCTTGTCTTAAAAACAACAGGCACACACCTAACATGCTCCACATGCTCATTCAAAGTTTTACTATATATCAAGATATCATCGAAGTAAACTACAACGAATTTACCTATAAATGCACGTAAAACATGATTCATTAAACGCATAAAGGTGCTAGGTGCATTAGTAAGTTCAAAAGGCATTACTAACCATTCATACAGGCCATACTTAGTTTTAAAAGCAGTTTTCCACTCATCTCATTCTTTCATTCGAATTTGATGATAACCATTCTTAAGGTCAATTTTACTAAATATGCTAGACTCATGCAATTCATCCAACATATCATCTAACCTAGGAATAGGATGACGATACTTTACCGTTATGTTGTTGATGGCCCTACAATCAACACACATTCTCCAAGTCCCGTCCTTTTTGGGTACAAGTAACACGGGGACGGCACATGGACTCATACTTTCCCTTATATACCCTTTGCTCATCAAGTCCTCCACTTGCCTTTGAAGCTCCTTCGTCTCCTCGGGGTTACTTCGATAAGCGGGGCGGTTTGGAATGACTGCTCCAGGTACAAAATCAATTTGATGTTCAATACCTCGAATGGGTGGTAACCCACTAGGTATGTCATCTGGAAACACATCCTCGAATTCCTGCAATAAAGAAATAGCCAAACTAGGGACGGATTTGTTAGTTTCATCAAAGGCAAGGAATGAATCCTTGTACAATAAAAGGACAATTGGTCGTTTTTCCATAAATGCTTTCTTGACTTCACTCCTTTTTGCGTAGAAACTCATTTTTCTTTCTTTTCTGGCACTCTTCGCTCCCTCTCCTTTTCTGAGGCATGTACCCCAACACTCCTTTTTTCTCTCGCCTCTCCTTTTTCTGGAGTCGTGGCTCCAACTCTCTTTTCCTCTCCTTTTTCTGAGGTCGTGGCCTCAACTCTCTTTCTCTCATTTTCCCTCACTCTTTTCTCTTCATCATTTTTCAATTTTATTTGATCTTCATACACTTGTGACGGCGTCAATGGTGCAAGTGTAATGGTTTTTCCCCCTTTGGTAAAGCTATACCTATTTTTATACCCATCATGCGTTACCTTCCTATCATATTGCCAAGGTCTACCCAACAAAATGTGCCCGGCATGCATAGGAACCACATCACACATAACATCATCCACATAGCTACCAATAGAAAAACTCACCAACACCCTCCTATTCACCTTAATTTCTCCACTATCATTTAACCATTGAAGTCTATAAGGTTTAGGATGTTTTAATAAATGTAATCCTAATTTTTCAACAAGTGTAGTACTAGCGACGTTAGTGCAACTACCACCATCAATAATCATACTACATACCTTGTTATGAATGCGACATCGTGTATGGAATATGTTCTCCCGTTGTTGTTCCAAATCATCTGTGTTGATTTGAGCACTAAGAGCTCTCCTTGCCACTAATAACTCGCCACGCTCCCCGGATAACACATCCTCATCATCACATACTTCCTCCAATGCCGGCATATCGCTATAATCCTTTTCCTCACTATCACTCTCCATGGCTCCATCCTTCCGCACAAGTATCACTCGCCTATTAGGACATTGAGATGCCACATGTCCTCTCCCCAAACTTTTGAAGTATTGAATGTCTCTACTCCTAGATGGTTGAGGTTCCCCTTTAGGTGCGAGTTTACTAGCTTGTTCCTCCTTCCCTTTTGGTGCCTCAAACTTCCCTTTTGGTGCTTCAAACTTCCCTTTTGAAACAGCCCCATCTCCTTTACTTTCCCACTTCGGCTTCCAAGAAGAATTAGAACTAGATTGATACCTTGCTGTTCCCTTTTTCTTTAATTGCTTCTCCACCTTTATAGCCATGTGCAACATATCTTCCATCTCCAAATAATGTTGTAGTTCAACCACATTAGCTATATCCCTATTCAACCCATTCAAAAATTGAGCCATCGTAGCCTCCCCATCCTCTTCTACATTAGCTCTAATCATCAACATCTCCATCTCCTTATGATAATACTCCACACTCTTTGATCCTTGGTATAGACTTTGTAATTTTTGATGGAGCTCCCGATGGTAATGACTAGGAACGAACCTCTTTCTCATGATAGCTTTTAATTCATCCCAAGTACTAATGGGTCTCTCGCGATTCCTCCTCCTAGAAGTCACCAATTGATCCCACCAAGTAATAGCGTAATCGGAGAATTCAAGTACAGCTACCTTAACCTTTTTCTCTTCCGAATAAGTGTAGCAATTGAAAATTAATTCCATATTCTTTTCCCATTCTAGGTATGCTTCCGGATCACTCCTACCCTTGAATGACGGAATCGTCATTTTGATGTTGCTCATACTACCATCCATTCTATCGCCACCAAGATCTCTATCCATTCTTCCATGCCTAACTACTCTATCCACAATTGCCCCATCATTAAAATCACTACCTTCTTCATTCTCATCGATCCCCTCTACTCTACGACCTTGCCCACCTTGCCTACGGGCATTAGGCACTTCCCGAGGTTGCTCAAGCCTTTCTAATCTACCTAACACATCCCCAAACAACCGCTCAAACCGTCGTACCATCTCTTCCGTCATGTTGGCTCGATCGTTGTTTTTTGTAGTAGAAGATTGTTCAGACATCCTAAAACTAAATATTATATGCCTCACGTGTATTTCGCTAGTGTATCACTCAAATTTGGCTTTTTCCCTCTATTGTTCTCACCTCTCTAGCCTTTTCCACTCAATGGCTTTCACCCCAATTGCTTCAAAGAACGAACCCGAACTCAAACAAGTTTAAGCCCGAATGATTCAAATCGAGTAAGAGTGAGAATTTTATGAACTATTTGGAAAACTTGAAGAAGACCTTTAGAGAATGGAATTTGACTCGATATAGAACTTGACACTTTTTATGGAAACTAAGATTGAGTCAAGAAGATACTTCTTGAAATCAAATAACAGCTATTTTTTTTTTTTTTTTGGACTTAGAATTTTCGTTTTTTTTTAATTTCTCGAAAATTCAACTACGAGAAAAAAGAAACAAACGAAATTTAATTTGGATAACAAACGAAGGAAATAACGACTATTGAATTTTTTTTGTGACACTTTTTGGATTAAAGACTCAAGAACTGGAAGAACACGGAGAACAAGATTAAAGAAGACTCAAGAAAACAAAACAAAGATATAACCTTGATTTTTGGAGACTAAACTCTGATACCAGACGATTCAAACCACGTAGCAATTGTAATCACGCAACCCACAAATTATTGGAATCGACCCAAGAACGCCAAAGAATCACGATTTCGAGATTGATTCAAATTAATTGAACCAAGCAACCAACACAATCAATAGATATGCTGACCTCTTGATCACAATGAAAATAAATCTCACCCAAGATTTGAACAAACAAGATTAACTCGCAAGTTCGGATTTTATTCAATAAAGAATAAGGTTTGAAAGCAAATTGACTCTCAATAATAATATCAAAGTTGTCTAGTGAATAATGAAAATTACATCCATATAAATAGGGTCAAAATCTAGGTTAAGAGTTTTAATTAAACATGAAACAAATAACTAAAAATAAGGAAATAATTAAAACCCTAAATTACGCGTATGGTGAGTTACGGCCGTGAATCCTTCCATTACGGTCGTAACTTGGTTTCTGTTTAACAGTTACGGCCGTGAGATAAATCTTTACGGCCGTAATTTATATTTTGTGAAAATCTTGTTCTTAACCCGAGGCTGCGTTACGGCCGTGATAAAAGCTTCTTACGGCTGTAAATCCATTTCTTCAAAAATTCAGTTTTCAGCAGTAGGTTGGTTACGGCCGTGAGGGATATATGTTACGGCCGTAAATCTTGAAATTTCACAATTTTCTTCGACGGCTTGAATGAGGTTGATCCACTCGTCGTTTTGACTCGGCCCCAACATGGAACTTGCTTCTTTTGATGACACGAACATTGTTTTGGCCATTGTTTCTTGAACTAACTTGTCCATTGCTTCATTGGCCCTCTTTGTTTGCAATCAAGTTATTGGTCCTCCTTTGATTTTCAACGGATCTTTGTGCGGGCTTGTATTCGTGGTCTGGATCACATCATAGGGTGTCTCCTGAATGCATATACATTAATTTTCCCGTACTATTTTACACAATTTTGGGATTTAAACAAGCAGGGTGTACGCTTAGAATTATGCGCATATAATAGAGTGGGGTTGCTTTCGGATATAACATGTGTTCTTAGGGAAAATGGCCTAGCAGATACAATGACCCATGGGGAGAAGGCAGTGAATGCTTTCTACTTGAGGGATATTTCAGGTAATAATGTGGACATGAATTTCATAAATTTGATGAAAGGCGAAATGGGTGCAATAGATCTTGCGGTGAAAGATGAAACAACAATTATTCGTCCAACCTCATCTAGAAGATCTAAACTTTCAATCGGTTATATGTTGAAGTCTCAGATTGAACGCTTCTCCCACAACTTCATTGCAATTTAATGATGTAAATATGTAGCTAGTTTCATTTTAGTAGTTCTAAGTATTGATAATGTGCATAGTTCTTGATGCTTGATACATTATTTTTCTAACACAGTTTCTGCTCTGTAAATAAATAGAAACAACACACATGTTTATCATGATATTTGTTTAATGTGTTCAGATTATATCAAATTTGGCTGGTAATGTGCTCTGAGAAGAAATTCTACAATAAGAACTCTACAGGATATATTACAAGATAACATATACATCAAGTAAGAATCTGATAGGATTCAACTGGAAAGATTTTAGAACAGAAAATTATAGTAAGCCTTCCAATGAAACGGGGAAAAAAATTATAGAAAAAGTAAACTCATAGACATCTCTTGTAATGACTTAGGTCCCACTTAACGGGCTGTCCCGGCCGTTATATGACGATGTACTATCCTTACTGTACAAACATGAATCTTTTCAGCATACTTTGTTCTCACTTGCACGCTCCCCGAGAAAACTTCCCAGGAGGTCACCCATCATAGAATTGCTACAAGCCAAGCATGCTTAACTATGGAGTTTCTAATGATGAACATCTAGAAAAGAAGGTGAACCTTGTTGGTATGAGTAATACCTATAATTTCTTTTGTACTTTCCTGGCCTGGGTGTTACAATCACCCCGGTTAGACTCGCGACGTCCTCGTCACGCTTAATCTATCTAAGGATCTGTTGCCGGCGTTGAGATTCTAGAAGTGGCTCCTACGGGTTGAAAAGGTGGCTCCCACCCTATGGCGTAGCACTGTCCCGCATAGCACTTAGTTCCTGATTTCCGGCGGTGGCCGACTCTGATATCATTTGTAATGAATCGAGTCCCACTTAACGGGCTGTCCCGACCATTATATGACGACGTACTATCCCCACTGTACTAACATGGATCTTTTCAGCATTCTATATCCTCACTCGCAAGCTCCCTAGAAAACTTTCCAGGAGGTCACCCATTATGGAATTACTCCAAGCCAAACATTCTTAACTTTGGAGTTTCTAACGATGGACTTCTAGAAAAAAAGGTGCACCTTATTGTTATGAGTAGTACTTATCATTTCTTTTGTGCTTTCTTAGACTAGGTGTTACATCTCTCACACAATATTTGTCTGCACCCTTATTTATATCTACCTTCCAACTAATTTTCCCCAGCTACTTGCTCCTTAACATAATTTTGTTTCCCATCCGATGTACAGTAAGTCACCTACTGCAAACTGTATGTCCCTCCGATGCCTATTCACCTCCATTTCCATCTTCTCTTGAGCCCGAAGGAGATGAGACTTCCATCTCATCTATCATGAGATCCATGTCCATTAATTGCTGCTCCACCAAGTTCACATCTGTGAATTGACAGCCATAGCTTATTAAAGTGTTGGGATATTAACCCAATTATGGGATTTGGGTCGATGTTGAAGAGCCCATTAGGGTTTTGTGAAGATGGGCTGAGAAAGAAGGAAGAAAAAGAAGAATTAGGATTAAAGCGCTTAGGCGAGATTTTGGACATTTTATTTCCTTATTCTGGTTATTCTACTTCAATAAGGAAATATCTTGGGGCACAAGTTATATACGTTTTTTGGTTATGTTTACCTATAAATATGGGTTGAGAAGTCAATAAATTGTACATTTAGAGAGTGCTATATTGTGACAAAATAGAGAGAAAATTTGTGAGCTTTGTCTTTGTAGTTTCTTGTAACTTTTTGTGTGATAATTCTAAAGGTATAAACTTGTGGTTAGATAGTAGTTCTTTATTAGTATTTTCTCTGTGGTCTGTGGGAGGGAGTTGGTGAGTGAGATTTTATATATTTGTAATAATTTAATGTATAGTAAAAGATTTTGAAGAGGGTCTGTGAACGTAGGAAAGTTGTCGAACCACGTAAGTCTATGTGTTCTTATTTATTTTTTGTTTGCTTATTATTAATTTAAGATCTTGTGGGTTAAAGAAGAGAGAATCAATGTTTAATTCCCCATTGAAGGGGGGGGGGGGTCTTTTCCATAAAGGGGTCTATATTTGTTGATGCATAGAATGTTTTCACCACGTTTTGGTTTGTCATCAGTGAGACATCTCAAATAAGTCTCCACACACCTATTTATCACTTCAGTCTACCCATCGTTCCTTGCAGCCGAATAAAGTTCTATCCAGAAGTGACTTGGGAATACCTTATCCCTGTTTGAAACGATAGAGTTGGCAAAGCCATGAATAAGCACCACTTTTCTGTGATGAAAACTTGTGAAGGGTGCTTTAATGGAAAAAATGCGCTTACTTACGCGATCAATCACTACCAGGATTGAGTCATACTCCCTGATTTAGGTAGCCCTTCCACAAGATCCATTTAATGAGATGGGCTTTAGTAATCCTGCCAGATAAAGAACGATGTTCTTATGTTGCTGACATACTGGACATTCTTCTACAAACTTCTTGATATCCTTTTCCATACTCTTCTAATATAGGTCGCTCGCTGGTCATCCTTTTGTATGTCCGAATGAACCCAAAATGGCCTTAGCGAAGAACTAGAAGTTTTTGAAATCACGATTCTTCCTTGTAGAGAAACTACATTGCTACACTGAATTCCACGAATGTGAGATAATGCGTCTGAAGCTTTATTTTCCATTATCGGTCGGTATTGAATCTCAGAATCAAACTTCATCAACTTAGTCGCCCAAAATTGGAAATTTCCTGGGATCATTCACTGTTATAAGAGATATTTTAGGCTATACTTGTTCGTACGAAACAATAAATTTCCTACCCAACACATTATGTCTCTGAATGCCTAGTCTAGCCAATAAGAAAGTTAATTTAAAATGTTATCTCAAGAATTTAAAGTATAAATTGAAAGATAAAGTTTGGGGACTAAATTAAACTTTTAACATAAAAGATTGTGAAAGTATTGGGGACTGAAATAAATGTTTCAAAAGTAATAGGGTTGACTCCAGGATTTAAAAGTCTTTAGGGACTGACCAATATATTTTGGAAAACACGGGGACTGATGTTTTAAAACTAAAGGGGTTGAACCAAACGATTTTAAAACTAAAAGGACCGAAATAAGAAGGTTTTTGAAAATTGGGGACTAGAGAAAAAAAAAAATTCAAAACATCATTATATCTCTCATCTCTCTTTCTCAAAATGCTAAATATATTGTCACCACATATTCTTACATGTGCAGCACATTTTAATTGCAAGAAATATTCATAACTTTAATCATTTTCACAATTATGTCCCAAACTTTTTTTTTTCATTGTATTTTTTTTTTTTTTTATTCTTTCATTAATTATTATATCTTATCTCTCCTATCGATTTCCGTCAAATAAATTATTGAGGAGTAATAGATTTATTTACCGCAAATATATTCAATAAGTAAAAAAACTCAAAATTTTAATTAAACACTTGTCCATCGTTTTAAAGCCCGATAATAAATTTTTTTGGACGAAAACCATCATTAAGGACAAGATTTGATAATTTTTGAAAATTTGATGATAAGAATATGATGAATAAGATTAGGGGGGCAAATAATACAATTCAAATGTGGTGTATTTATAAGAAATTGTAGTGCAAATATAATTATCCTTCCCAAAATTGGCACAGAGAGAGAGAGAGAGAGAGAGAGAGAGAGAGAGGCGACGAAGGGCGTCGTACTTTCGATTCCACGCTGTTGTCTCCATTCCTTCTGGCGGTGAAGTTGCCACCACGTGGCTGTGGTGAGGCGTGAGTGGGTGTGTGAAAAGGAAGGCAAAATTGGGTTCGATTGCATGCAAACCGGGGCTAACCAAGGTTTGGGATTTGGGAGTTTTCCGGTGGTAATGGCGGTCGAAGGTTGAGGTAATTTTATGGGTTTGCTTGATTCTTTGTTTTCATTGGTTGTTTGTGGATTGGAAGGGTTTTGGACAAGGGCGGTGGTGGCCGAGAGTATGGTTTCTACTGTGGTGTTGGTGTGGCGATGGTTGGCTATTGTTTTTATTTGGTGAAGGCGGTGATGGCTCGGGTTATGGAGGCTGGTGGGTTGTATGTAGTTGAAGTCTGAAATATGTGCTCAGTTTGTTTAGCGTATAATGTTTTCAATTTTTAGATTGTGGGGGATTGATGTAGGTGATTGGGTGATGGAGAAACGGTTGGTGTCAGTGGCTGTGTGGTGATGTTGGGTGTGGTTTGATTTTTGCAAATTGTGGTATATGGATTGATGTTGTTTTCTATTGAATTCTCTTCCCGTCCCTTCGATTCATTAATTAATTAAATCGAGGCGACATTCTCAATATCCCCTAGTTCCATTAATTTGGATTAGAGGCAGTGAGTTTGTGGAATTCTTCTTGTTAAAACTAAAAATGGCTAATAGCTTCGTATGAGGTACATATATATGTTAGAGAGGTTGTTCGATTTCATGGATTGCTAGTGTCCATTTTTCAGATAGAGATTCGAGAATTTTCCCTTGAGATTTGGAAGAGTTTACATGTGGCAATGGGTACTAAATTAAATTTTAGTACTGCCTACCATCCCCTGACAGACGGGCAGTCCGAACGCACTATTCAGACACTGGATGATATACTTAGTGCCTGTGTACTAGACTTGAGTGGTAGTTGGGAGAATCATCTATCATTGGTGGAAATTTCCTACAATAACAATTTTCGGGTTACTGTTGATATGTCATCATACGAAGTACTGTACGGGTGAAGATGTCGATCGCCAACCTAGTGGGATGAAGTTGGAGAGAGGAAATTATTGGGTCCATAATTAATTGAGAAAACATTTGATGCTATCGAGAAGATCATATTACGGTTTAAAGCTGCTCAAGATAGACAGAAAAGTTATGCCGATCAAAGAATAAAAGACTTGATGGTTGAGATTAGAGAGAAAGTGTTCTTGAAAGTAACTCCTATGAAGGGTACTTTTCGTTTCGGCAAGAAAGGAAAATTAAGGTCTTGTTTCATCGGATCATTTGAAATACTAGAGAAGTGGATAATGTGGATTATCGTTTGGCTTTGCCACAGAACTTACAGCTATTCACAATGTCTTTCATGTTTCCTTATTGAGAAAGTATGTTCATGATCCTAGTCATGTGGTGAATTATCAATCTCTTGCAGTTCAGAAAGTTTTGACTTATGAAGGGGCACCTATGTGCATAGTAGAGAGAAAAGTCCATGTCTTAAGAAACAAAGAGATTCCTTTAGTCAAGTCCAGTGGGGTAGACACAATAGTAATGAGGCTACTTGGGAAAAGAAAGAGGAGATCCTAGCCAGGTATCCAGAAAGAATAGATCGAGTAAGTTTAATTTCGAGGACGAAATTATTTTAAGGGGGTAAGGTTGTAGCGACCGAGAACTTTTACGCAATTTAAATAATTATTTTTAAAATCATGAAAACGGGCCGCTACGATCTCAACCATTTTTTAAGCTAACGTCACGACGCGTTCATCTAGCCAAGTCGAGAAATATCGAGTTCGTTCGATTTTAAATTAAATTTCGAATTTCCAAAATTTTATTATTTTATTTATTTATTTAAATTATTATTTTCAAAATCATTTTAAATCCCAAATTACGTCAAGTTCATTTTATCAGGTTCACTCTTCGACTCAGTTGAATTCACGTACGACTTTCCTCGAATTTCGTGCGTTGCTTGTATAGGTCTCATACTACCAACCCCATCAATCCCATCCAATCCCATACCCAATCTATTCTCATACTCTACATCACCAACCCACTTCATTATTCATCACCACCCACACTCCTCAACACCATTTTTCACCAACCTCTCTCCCTCTCTCTCACAACATTGGAGACTCCTTCAACTCCATTCCAGCACCCCCAGCCACCACACGCAGGCACACCACTTCACTGCCACCACCAAATGCAACCGGCCAGCCATTCAAACCACCATCACCTCCTTAACCAACACCACCATAGTCTCCTCCATACCCCAATTGAACCACCACCATCATCACCACGGCCAAACCCCCACTACCCCGCCACCTCCTCCATCTTTAACCTCACAACCAAACCACTGCCACCATTCACCACCCAGCCTGCACACCCGCTGCAACCACTGCCCCTCCATCATCAGCAACACCAACGCAACCACCACCCAAACCGTCTGCAGTTCCACGCCAGTCAAACCACCTGCAGCACCACCACCAACCACACTGCCTTCGCCTCTGCACAACCTCAACCAAATCCCCTCCAGTCCCAAACCAACCACAAATCAACCCAAAACCACAAATAAGACATAACCCATACTTACCTACCTCGACCGTCGGTAAGCTCGCCGGAAAATCGCGAAATCAAGCCTCGGTTGCACTTCGATTTCGCACCTACTCCCGCACCTACATCCCAAAATCTGACTTCCTTTCCATGGCCGTCGCTCGCCGCGCCCTGTGCCGGCGTTTCGCCGGCGAAATCGTCGGTTGCGCAGAGGGAGTTTCCCCGCCCGGCGTCGCTGCGTCCCTCCTCCCTCTCTCTCTCTTTCTTCGATGATAATGGGTAGAGAGAGTAAGAAATTTATTTTTAATATTTTGATTTTTCGAAAATTGCACTTTGGTCCCTAAGTTTGTAAAATGATTTAAATCAGTCCCTATAGTTTTAAAACTTATAATTTCAGTCCTTAAGTTTTTAAATGATTTTTAATCAGCCTTTTCGTTTTTAAAATCAATTATTTCCAGCCCTATAGTTTAATATTCGTTTTGAGCTTCAAGTCAACTTTTGAAAAATTTACATTTTAGTCCCTCAAGTTTGAAAAGTATTCATTTTAGTCCCTCAAATTTCAAATTATTCATTTTAGTCCCTCAAATTTCAAATTATTCATTTTGGTCCCTCAACTTTCAAAATATTCATTTTAGTCTCTCAATTTTCAAATTATTCATTTTGGTCCCCCAACTTTCAAATCATCAATTTCAGTCCCCAAATTGTAAATTATCATTTTTTAAACTATAAATTTCAAAAGACTAATTTAACTTATTTTCTAATTCGCTGGACGAAGCGTACGGAGAATTAAAGAATTGAAGTCGTTTCCCGCTCAACTTTGCACTTGTCAAGTTTAAGATAGACTCGCCCGTATTAATTGATTTAAATTATGATTGCATGTGAATGTGTATGTTATGTGACTTATGTGAAAGTCATTTTTATGAAGAGAGACGAGAATGTATTTCTTAGAAAATATTTATGTTGAAATGAGAATATATTTCTTATGAAATATTTATGTTGTTGTGCTTGTCATAACTTATGTGCTTTTATGCATGAGGAAAGAAAGAAGAGAATATCTTACAAGATAAATGATGATGTTATGCATAACTTATGTGCCTTATATGCACGAGAAGAAAGAGCAACCCATACCCTATGATTTTCAAAGAGAAGCCATGTGCTTTAATGCACGAGAAGAGCAACCCACACCCTATGATTTCTAAAGAGCCTATGATTTTTCAAGAAGGAGCCATGTGCTTTAATGCACGAGAAGAGCAACCCACACCCTATGATTTCTAAAGAGCCTGCATTTATGTGTTCAATTAAATTGTAGATTAATTAATTGGCGATGAGTCTACTGAGTATTTCTATGAAATGCTCATGTCTATTTTAACAACATTTGCAGATTTCGGAGAGGGTGGAAAGTGATGGATGATTGTGGCAATAGACGTTAAATTGTTGAAAACCTTATTTTAATGATTTTTTTATTTCCAAACATTGGATAGTTTTGAGAATTTCAGTTATTTGAGAAATTATGACATTGTCAATTGCTTTACAATATTAATGGCTTGATTTATTATTTCGAATTGTTTTATAAATGTTTTCAATTTTATCGACCATTACAGTTTATTTAATGTTGCCAAAAATGAATTTCAGTTATTTCTTCCGCAAAAATATTATTTGAAAAGTTAGATCAGACGATGACGTGGTGAACCGGGTATTTAGAACTTGGGGCGCTACACCATTATTGTACCGGTAGTGTCTTGAGACCTCCCCCTAACCTCAAAGCGTGGTGGAATTCTGCCCTCAGCCTCGTTGTTCTCCCTGACCGTGATTTTCATTTCTCTCATTCCTTTGAGTACGTGATTGCTTGAAACTTGCTTTAATGACGCCTCCTTGATTAGGTCATTAGACTCATGTCTCAAAGTGCGAAGTCGTGAAGCAACTGAAACTTCCTCGGTGAATGTCTCCACTTGGTAACCCAAACTGGTGTTATGCATAAGAATTTCCCAACATTGCTCAAACTCTTGTGCCGTCTCGGAATGCCAAATGATGTGCTTTAAGTCCCCACCATGTGCATTGTAAATAACCGGTCCTAACTTTTTCGGAAACTTGTACGTGATGTGCCACAAACAAAGTCGATGGAATGACGTTGGGAAGATATTTCTGACCGCTCGACCAATAGCTTGATCCTGATCAGTGATAATTACTCTCGGGGCTACATGTGTTGGCATCGCCTTCATGAACTCTGAAAACAACCACTCGAACGACTCAATCCTCTCGTCGCTTAGAAAACCACATCCAAATAATATTGTTTGACGGTAGTGATTGACTCCAACAAAAGGAGCAAAAATCATTGAGTACTTGTTCGTGTTGTATGTAGTATCAAACACAACAGCATCACCGAAAAATGCATAGTTGTTTCTCGAAATAGAATCGGCCCAAAAACAACTCGTGAAAACACCATTCTCAAGCTCATGCGAAAAATAAAAATTGTCATCCCTTTGTTTTTCATGCGCCATATGTTGTACGAAAGACCCCGCATCATGTCCAATAAGTTCCATGCGCTGATCTCTTTGGTGATTTTTTAAATCTCTATCGGTGTGACCCAGAGATGATGAACCATCAGACACGATCTCAAATAAACGCATCTGCTGCCAAGTCGGAATATTTGCTTGAGTAAACTGTTCGGACAATGATTTTTTTGAAGCATAGACACTACGATGGGAGTGTAGCAAGTGAACTTTGCTCGGTGTAGTGAGAGGATGATTGTGATGTTCAACGAAATGGTTAACTTGCCACGTATCACCCAAACGATTTACAACTGACATCTTAGCCTCGCACCCACACCATGTGTGGTCTCGACTGCGTTCTCCGGACCTCTGTTTGGAGTACTTTATTTCATTTTGGTACTTTTCATCTGTTTTCCCCTCTTTCGAACATGTGAAAACCTTCCAGTAAAGTTCATTGGTGTCTTTTCTCGCTTTGAATTATGAATGCGAATGCTAAAACCCACCTCCTTCGCATAAGCGTTGTAAATTTTTTTAGCACCTTCTGCTGATTCGAATTCTTGACCAACCACAGGAATAAATATCTCGGCTACATGAGGCACAAATATGCTATCATTCATTTCCATAACTGTATTGATATATGAAAACAAATTAGAAAAAAATCATATTTGAAATAAAAATATTTGAGAAAATTAAATTTAAAAAAATATAAAAAGATTTAAATAACTTACCCAACTCAAATATATAGTAATCTTCAGAAAATTATGTAATTGACACTTGCCGAAATCACTGTATTAATATATGAAAACAAATTAGCAAAAAAAATCGTACTTGGAATAAAAACATTTCACAAAATTAAATTTATAAAAAATATGAAAAAACTAAACAACTTACCCAACACAAATATGTAGTAATCTTCAAAAAAATAAGTAATTGCTTGTTAGTATGCACACTCCACACTTTTTTTCTAACAATTTTTATGTTGATTTTTGAATGAATTTATGAAAATAGTGTTGATTTTATTGGTTTATATATAGTAAAAATTTTGACCTTTTTTTTTTTTTACCGTTATAATCAACGGAACAATTTTTTTTTACCGTTATTAATCAACGGTTGTTTTTCATTAAAAAAAAAAAAAAGGTCAAAAGGCTGCAGCACGATGCAGCCTTTTGCAAGAAAAATAAAGAAAAAAAAATAAAAAAAGTAACCAAAAATCAGAAGCTGGGTTGGAAATTGTGCTGGAGGTTAGGATAACCTACCCTCGGGTAGGAGATCACCAGCGTAATACTATAATATACTATACAAACTACTGAATAGAGCAATATAAAACTGACTCTTTCAAAGTTCTGAATTTAATTAAGTTATAAATTTGCTAAATTAGGTTTAATTAGTAGTCAACAAATCATGATATACTTGACTTCAAGAAATTGCCGAAGACAATATTATTTGTGGTGTCTCTTGTTTTATTAATTAATTTATTCTTTAGAAACTTCAACCTTGTATGATTTTTGATTTTCAATCCTGAAGGCGCCCTTGTCCAACATTTTCAAAATTTTTGTAACATTTTCAACGGTGAAAAATGTCACCTTTTCACTAGCCAATATCACTTAGTGCTTAATAATATGTTATTTAGCCAATTTATAAACAATATAATTTATCAAAATCACTTTTTCATCACAAACATTTTTCAAACTAATTTTCAAACAAATATTTTAACTCAAAAATAATAAAAAGTAATTTATGAACTACCAAGCAGTCGCCGACCAAATTGGTTACTGTAACAACCTGTTTGGTGTATGTAGTTTTTAGGAAAATATGAAAAGTGATTGAAAAGTGTGTAAAATAGTAGGTCCATAAAAATGTGTAGTTAAAAATGAATTTGAAGGAAAAGAAAAAAAAAACATATATGAGCAAAGAATCTCAAATTGTGGAATTTTTAAAATTCTTTCTTAAATTCAATTTCAACCAAAAATTTCAATGGGACCTACTACTTTTCACACTTTTCAACCAGTCATTCAATTTTTTTTTCCAACTGGTCTTTCATCAAACCGGATGTTTAGGGAAAATTTTTAATTCAACAAGCCGGCTAAGAGCATCTCTAATGCATTCAATGGATTGAGCGAAAATACGTGACACGTCAGCAAATAGACAAAATTGCTTATAAATACTTCTTTAATGCACTTCATGAATTACAATGTTAAGCTGATGTGACTTGAAAAAAATAGACAATATGAGATGTCCCGTCTAGATGTACACGCTTCGTGGGATTTGATAACTTAACATTTTATTTAATTTTATAATTCTTTTAATTATGATAAAAGATGTTAAATCTTGGAGTACAAAATTGGGAGTTTGTTTTTTATTTTATAATTATTTTAACTATAGTAAAATAACATTAAATTTGGAAGTTCAGAAAAAAATGGAGTTCAAAATTTGAGAGTTTGCTTTCAAAATTGGGATGTCTAAAAAAATGGAATAAACTTTGTTTTTTAACCCAAAAAGTTGGAATATATTAATAAACATTGTTGTTAAGATTAGCAAGTGTTCGGGTAAGGTCAATTTTTTAGTTTATAAACATGTTTATAAACTACACAATTTATCAAATAACTTTTTAAACATACATATTTTCTCTCTCCAATTTTCAACCACTACTTTTTACCTCAAAGTCAAATAAATCAATTTATAAACCAAAAAGTGTTACCAAATGAATATCTACAGTTTTAATAAATTTAATTTATCAAAAAAATTGTCGTTAAATAAAGTTATATAAAAATATTAGTCCAAGAAAATAACATTTATATTTTATAATAACGAAAAATTTAAGATTATTTTAATTATTTTGTGAATGAGTTATTAATTTTAATTTTTTTTTTTTAAAAAAAGTCACATAATCAAAATTATTTAAACGTAGAAGGAATAATTAGAGAGTAAATACTTCTCCGTTTATTTAACGAGGTTCTTTAAATGTCCGTCTATTTCATTACCACGTCAGCCTCAATCCATGGAGTACATTGGAAACCCAATAGGCAGACAAATAGGTTACAAATATGGAGGTTACATCAAGAATTCAATATTTACATATATTCCCACCCTCTTTTAAAAATAGGATTACTTTGCCTTTTCATTTACCTCAAATTATTGGTCATTTTCTTTGTTAAAAGCATAAATTACTTGTTAATTTTCTAATACGCTTTATTTAATGTGCCTTATTATCATTGAAAATTATTTTCTAAACAGCTTCCTATATATTCCGAAAATGCTTTTAGAGAAAACTGCATTATTCTTTCGTTAATTATTATATATTATCTCTCCTATCGATTTCTGTCAAATAAATTATTAAGGAGGAATAGATTTATTTACCGCTAATATATTCAATAAGTAAAAAAAAAAATCAAAATTTTAATTAAACACTTGTCCATCGTTTTAAAGCACGATAATAAAATTTTTTTGGACGAAAACCATCATTAAGGACAATATTTGATAATTGTTGAAAATTTGATGATAAGAATATGATGAATAAGATTAGGGGGGCAAATAATACAATTCAAATGTGGTGTATTTATAAGAAATTGTAGTGCAAATATAATTACCCTTACCAAAATTGGCACAGAGAGAGAGAGAGAGAGAGAGAGAGAGAGAGAGAGACGAAGGGCGTCGCACTTTCGATTCCACGCTGCTGGCTCCATTCCTTCTGGCGGTGAAGTTGCCACCAGGAAGTTTTCCGGTTGTAATGGCGGTCGAAGGTTGAGGTAAGTTTATAGGTTTGCTTGATTCTTTGTTTTCATTGGTTGTTTATGGATTGGAAGGGTTTTGGACAAGGGCGGTGGTGGCTGAGAGTATGGTTTCTAATGTGGTGTTGGTGTGGCGATGGTTGGCTGTTGTTTTTATTTGGTGAAGGCGATGATGGCTCGGGTTATGGAGGTTGGTGGGTTGTATGTAGTTGAAGTCTGAAATATGTGCTCAGTTTGGTCTGCTTGTAATGTTTTCAATTTTTAGATTGTGGGGGATTGATATTAGGTGATGGAGAAACGGTTGGTGTCAGTGGCTGTGTGTTGATGTTGGGTGTGGTTTGATTTTTGCAGATTGTGGTAAATGGATTGATGTTGTTTTCTATTGAATTCTCTTCACGTCCCTTCGATTCATTAATTAAATCGAGGCGACATTCTCAATATCCCCTAGTTCCATTAATTTGGATTAGAGGCAGTGAGTTTGTGGAATTCTTCTTGTTAAAACTAAAAATGGCTAATGGTAGAGGAGAGAATTTCATGCCCAGAATTTTGTAGAGGGTTGAAAGTTTTTGTGTTTGTGTAGTGTGAATGGGGAGATGAGGGATTTAATAAATGGTTGGTTGTGGTGCTAAACATGGGATTGGGGAGTGATCATGGGAAGGAAATTGTGTGAATGAGGAAGGAAAAATTTTTTGATTGAGAGGAAACGAATGAAGAAAGCTGGTAATGGAAATCTGCAAAATTGAGGGAAAAAGAAAGGCAAAATATATTACCACTACAAATTTTTCTTAATACACCACATTATATTACCACCACTAATAAAATTTATCTTCTATAAATACACCACAATACATTTATAAACATATCCCTAATCTAATTATAAAAAGAAAAAAGAAAAAAGAAATGATATAGATATACACCACAACCCTAAAGCTGCACTTCAACAACCGCTGCTTCTAGCTGCTGATTTTCTCCGCCATAGCCGGACCGCAGCTTTCAACTAATTTTCTGTCCCATTTTTCTACCAATACTTGACAAATGGGTTTGATTGCTGTTGAAAGGTACCCACCTAAATATTAATTAATTCCTCTTTATTTTTCACTGGCCAAATTTCATGAAAAGGGCTTGCCTGAGTTTTTCATGTTTTCAATGATTTTTATCTTTATGTGTATGTGATGCTGTTGATTTGTGTTCCCTAAATGAACATCAGGAATTTTTTTAATTGCACTTATACCCCTACCACCATCGTGAAACCATCATTCAATATAACTAAGCCACCCCTATGTAGAAACGACTAATACGGCCTGGTACTCATCAGAATTAACCGGAATAGCAGGCTGTAAAGAGTCTCCAGCCACCACCGTCAACATCTTCGAATGCTGATTATATTTACGATTACCATTATTCAACTCATTGTGATTAACGTGCTGATTACTGTCTTCAATCTCCACCACGTCAGCATATTGAGGATGCATCGATGATGCCGGGATATGATCAGGTGCGGCGGCTTTCTGTAGGAAGTGCTAAAATGCCCATTCTGATGAGCTCCGGTTCATCATCGTCGACTTCAATGAGGACGAGGCAACAGTGGCAGAGGACGAAGAGTGCTGTTCTTCATCATTCTCTTCCAACTCCAGTCTAGTCAATGAGTTCTCTATCTTATACTGATAGCGGTGTCTGATGCTATTGGAATGGCATTTGTAGGATTAGTGATTGTTTACGTGTACAGTGTACTAGAAGAGAAAGGATTCTGATGGGTGTAGTTGTAGTAGGAAAGGGAAGCTTCAGGGAAATAAGGAGATGAGAATTGGGATTGTGTGTTTTTCCTTGCATTAGTTGTTTCTCAAGCAACCAGTCGGAGGTGGAATTGGAAAAGGGTGGTGGTGGAGTTAGTGGTGAGACGGGCAGTGGGGAGGGAGATTGTGGTTTGCAAATAAATAAAATACTAAAAACTAGTAATAGATAATTAAAGGTTATTTATGTAATTTTATTTATATTTATTTTTGTAAATAAAGAAATATTAAAAATTGTGGTGTAGAAAATAACTTTTGTAGTGACAATATAGCCACCCAAAAGGAAACGGGGGAAATGATGCTAATTGAATTGGTTATTCCAAAGTGGAATAATGGAGGATTTAAATGTATTGAAATTAAAATGGGACAAAATATTAAAGTTGAGAATTTTGAACTAGAAAAAAAATTAAATTGGATCCAAAATAAATAAAATTTAGATTTAAAAACCATTATAAATTTGGACACCTTTAATAAAATTGCAATTGGATAAAGATTTTTAAATAAATTTAATTTCACTTAATAATGGCTAGACGAACACATGTTTTTAAAATAAATGGGCAAAATCGTAACGACACGTTTTTAAAACAAATAATATTTATTTACATAAGTCACGAAAATTCTCGATCGCTACAGGTGGGTTTTTGTTGTGATATTTCCAAAAACATCTGATTGAAGAATGCCACGGGTTGCTCCCAAACCATAACGTGAAGCATCTGTTTCAATAATTAAGGATTTCAATAAATCTGGCAAGCCCAATATCGAAACTATAGTTGATGACATTTTACATATGTCCCCATTTTCACATAATCAGGGGTGGATAGAGGGGATCCTGGGGGGTCACGTGCCCCCCCCCCCCCAATTTTATAGTTTGATTTTTATTTTTATTTTTATTTTTATTTTTTCAAAAACCCTAAAATATGAAACTTGCCTTCCCTCCTTCGTCATTTTTCATTCCTTCTGTCAATGCATTCCATCCTTCTATTGCGGCTCTAGTGCTCTATTGTCTATTTCCATTATGTTCAAATATTTTGCCCAATTCGTTATTTATTATTCCTTATAGTTTTCTAAAGATGCTTTGAATTTGTTAATTGATTATAAATAGTAAGCTGAAATTTGATGTTAATGTTGGGAATTAGGACGCAACTAATCCCGCCCAGGATCGATGTGACACAAATAAATTGGACTGAGAAAATATAAATACGCAAAAATAAAATGCAAATACGAAACACAAAGATTTACGTGGTTTAGCAATTTGCCTACGTCCACGGACCCACACCAATATATTTCACTAACTCGGAAAAATGAGGAGTACAAAAATACTACACTGTATTTTTATCTGCCTACACAAAGACTATTCTCTCCAACTCACTTTTCTCTCTATTTTGTGAACACCTCTTGATTGTGTTACTCTTCTACACAAGAAGACTCTATGTTGTGGTGGTGTTTTACAAGTGAATTTTAGCCTTCTATTTATAGGCAAAATTTACAAGCATGCATGACAAATTTTCAACAAAATTAGGCCACATTTAGCTCCATGCCTTTTGTCAAAAGTTGGCTCCTTTTGACTAGCTTTTGTCTTCCACTTGTCTTCCAATTTCAACAAAATTAGGCCACATTTAGCTCCATTTTTCAACAATCTCCCACTTGGGGACAAATGTGGCTTCCCCTGAGATATCTCCTTCTTTCAACTCCTTGTGAAATATGGTGTGAGTCATTTCCTTTGTCTTCACTTCAGAAGACCAATTGAAGCTGAGCACAGCTCTAATTTTTCCTTTGTTACTGTCTTGGTCATCATGTCGGCTGGGTTCTTGCTACCCTGGATTTTCTCTAGTGTTAATACTTCATCCTCTAGAAGAGACCTGATGAAGTGATAACAGAGTCCAATGTGCTTGGTTCTAGAATGAAATGCTGAATTCTTTGCCAGATGTATCGCACTCTGACTATCACTGTGCAAAACATTCTTCTCCTGACTGAATCCCAATTCTGCCAACAAACCCTGTAACCAGATCATTTCTTTGCTAGCCTCGGTTACTGCCACGTACTCTGCTTCTGTAGTGGATAGAGCAACAATCTTCTGTATCTGCGAAATCCAGCTAACTGCAGTAGTACCTACTGTGAAAACATAACCAATAGTGCTCCTTCTGCGATCTACCTCACCAGCAAAATCTGCATCTACAAAACCTTGTAGAGCCACCTCGCCTCGTCCAAAGCATAAGCATCTATCAGTAGTTCCCCGTAGATATCTTAATATCCACTTTACTGCTTCCCAATGCTGCTTTCCTGGATTTGCCATAAACCTGCTCACAACTCCCACTGCATGAGCAATATCTGGTCTGGTACAAACCATGGCATACATCAAACTTGCAATGGCTGAGGCATATGGTATTTTAGCCATGAAGTTTATCTCGTCCTCTGTCTTAGGACTCTGATCACTAGATAGACGGAAGTGATTAGTTAGTGGCGTGCTGACAGCCTTCGCATTGCACATGTTAAATCTCTGCAGAATTTGACTAATGTACTTGGCTTGAGATAACTGCAAGATACCCTTCTGCTTATCTCTGAAAATCCTCATTCCGAGAATCTGCTTCGCTGCACCCAAGTCCTTCATTTCGAATTCTGCTGACAGCTGCATCTTTAACTTCTTGATTTCGTCCATATCTGAGCCTGCTACTAACATATCATCGACATAAAGTAGCAAAATTATATAACTGGACTCGAATCTCCTGAAGTAGCAACAATGGTCAGCATTACATTTGAAGTAGCCATTTTTCTGCATAAATCCGTCGAACTTCTTGTACCACTGTCTCGGGGCTTGCTTTAAGCCATACAGGCTCTTCTTCAATTTGCAAACGAGCTTCTCCTTTCCTTTGACTGAGAAGCCTTCTGGCTGCTGCATATATATTTCCTCCTCAAGGTCACCATGGAGGAAAGCAGTTTTTACATCTAACTGCTACAAGTGCAAACCCTCTGCTGCAACAATACTCAAGACTGATCTGATTGTTGTCAGCTTCACAACTGGCGAAAATATTTCCGTGTAGTCAATTCCTTCTTTCTGCTGGAAACCTTTGACCACCAACCTCGCCTTGTATCTCTTTGATCCATCATGTTCCTCCTTGATTCTGTACACCCACTTATTGTGTAGAGCTCTCTTTCCTGTAGGTAACTCGCCTAGTTCCCACGTCTGGTTAGAGATGAGAGACTTTATCTCATCTTTCATTGCAAGCTCCCACTTGCCAGAATCACCGACCTGACATGCCTCGTGATAGCATTCAGGTTCACCTGCATCAGTAAGTAACATGTAGCTCATGTACTTTCTATTTGGAACATGAGGTCTGGTTGACCTTCTAAGAACAGGGACTGGAGACTGTGATGCATCAGTCTCTAGAACAGGCTCCTGTAACTGCAGATCCTCCTCTGTCTGCTGCGACGTACTACTTTCTGGAGCATCATTCAACTCAACATATGTTGGATCATCATGTACTCTGTCATCGGACTGCACTGCATTTCTGTCCTTGTACATAACCTTCTCGTTGAACATGACATCCCTGCTTCTGATGACCTTTCTGTTCTGGTCATCCCATAAGCGGTAGCCGAACTCATCTCCGCCATATCCAATGAATGTGCACTTTAGTGATTTGGGGTCTAGCTTGCCCCTTGCCTGATCACTAATATGTGCATATGCGACACATCCAAAAACTTTCAAGTGGGAAAGTTTTATTTCTTTTCTGCTCCATACTTCCTCCGGTATCCTGTACTCCAACGGTACTGAGGGTCCTCGATTGATCAAGTACACCGCTGTGTTGACTGCTTCTGCCCAAAACTGTTTGGGCAAGCCTGCATGTAACCTCATGCTTCTGGCTCTCTCCGTTAATGTCCGGTTCATACGTTCTGCAACTCCATTTTGCTGTGGAGTCCCTGGCAACGTCCTCTCCATTTTGATGCCATTCTGGTAACAGAACTTCTTGAACGCCATATCCGTATATTCTCCTCCGTTGTCGGACCTCAGCTTCTTTACTCGTAATCCTGTTTCATTTTCCACCATGGCTTTCCACTTCTTGAACACATCGAATACTTCGGACTTGTGTCTCAAGAAATAAACCCACACTTTTCTCGAGTGGTCATCAATGAAAGTCACAAAGTATGACTTTCCGCCAATAGATGAAACTGCGGTTGGTCCTCAGACGTCTGTGTGGACTAACTCAAGTTTCTCTTGCTTCCGAGTTCTGCCACTAGTGTTGAAACTCACCCTGGTCTGCTTCCCAAAGATGCAACTCTCGCATAAGTCTATATCAGTAGACTGAAGCTCTGGTAGTTTCCCCTTTGCATGCATATACTTGAGTCCCTTCTGACTCATATGCCTAAGTCTCTGGTGCCACAAGTTTGGGCCCTCCTTGCTTTTAGCAACTGCAATTGTTACACAAGCATCCGTCGTTGTGTAGAGGGTGCCAGTATCCTTGCCTCGAGCGATAATCATGGCGCCCTTGGTGATCTTCCAGTTATCACCAGAGAAGGTGGTGACATGTCCTTCTCCCGACAATTGCTTGACGGAGATCAAGTTCTTCCTCAATTCTGGAATATGTCTCACGTCCTTCAGCTTCCACACAGATCCATTGATCTTGATCTGTACATCACCTTTTCCGACCACGTCACACGGTTGATCATTACCGAGATATACTCTGCCAAAATCACCCCGCGTATAGTTTACAAAAAACTCATTGTTTGAGGTAGCATGAAAAGATGCTCCGGAATCAATCACCCAGTATTCCGTTTTTCTCTCCAAAGAGCATATCAAAGCATCGTCCGCTTCCTCTTCCACAACATTGACTTCTGTCCTGTCCTCCTTTTCTTTTGGAGGTGCTATGCACTGATTTTTGTAATGATCGGTCTTGCCACACTTCCAACATTCCACAACCTTAGTTTTGTTGGAATTGTTTGGATTTCTGGATCTTGATCTTCCACTTCTGAATTTGCCATTGCCCCGCCCATTTCCTCTGTTAGAATTTCTGCCTCTGCTTTCCACGTTCAACGCCGATCCTGAAGTTGAGGCACCTTCTGATTGTCGTCTGATCTCCTCCGTTAAGATCATGCTTACGACATCATCGAACTTCAATTTTGACTTTCCGGCAGAGCCACTAATTGCTGTGACTGTACCATTCCAGCTGTCTGGCAACTGCCCAAGAATTAACAGAGCTCGAACTTCATCACTAAAAGTGATTTCGACTGTGTTTAGCTGGTCCGTCACTTCATTGAATTCATTTAGGTGCTCCCCAAATCTTCCGCCTTCGGCCATCTTCATATTGAACAGCTTTTTAATTAAGTGGACTTTATTTGCTGCAGATGGCTGTTCGTACATGCTAGAAAGGGCTACCATGAGAGACTCTGTCGTCTTCTCATTTTTTATGTTGAAGGCCACTGACTTTGACAACGTCAGCCTGATTGTGCCGAGTGCTTTTCGATCAAGCAACTCCCAATCCCCCTGGCTTATATCTTCTGGCTTTTCTTTTAGTGGCTTGTATAGATCCTTCTGGTACAGATAGTCCTCCATTTGCATTTTCCAAAATCCAAAATTTGAACCATCAAATTTGTCAATTTTGGATATTTTCTCATCTGTCGACATTGCTCCCACTCGATCACAAAACAGTCTAAAGAAATCTTTTCTGATGTGGAAGATCAGTCAAAGCTGCAACCACAGAGCATACTAAGAATTTCAAAAGATTTTAATGAGCCAAGGCTCTGATACCAATTGTTGGGAATTAGGACGCAACTAATCCCGCCCAGGATCGATGTGACACAAATAAATTGGACTGAGAAAATATAAATACGCAAAAATAAAATGCAAATACGAAACACAAAGATTTACGTGGTTCAGCAATTTGCCTACGTCCACGGACCCACACCAATATATTTCACTAACTCGGAAAAATGAGGAGTACAAAAATACTACACTGTATTTTTATCTGCCTACACAAAGACTATTCTCTCCAACTCACTTTTCTCTCTATTTTGTGAACACCTCTTGATTGTGTTACTCTTCTACACAAGAAGACTCTATGTTGTGGTGGTGTTTTACAAGTGAATTTTAGCCTTCTATTTATAGGCAAAATTCACAAGCATGCATGATAAATTTTCAACAAAATTAGGCCACATTTAGCTTCATGCCTTTTGTCAAAAGTTGGCTCCTTTTGACTAGCTTTTGTCTTCCACTTGTCTTCCAATTTCAACAAAATTAGGCCACATTTAGCTCCATTTTTCAACAATTAATTAATTGGGTAAAGGGATTAAAGGAAGAAGTTATTTAGCATGTGTTCCGTAAAAACAAAAATGGTTTATAAACATATTTATAAATCACATAATTTCTCAAATCATTTTTTTACCACATACATTTTATCTCTCCAATCTTCGACTACTACTTTTTACTTTAAAATCATAAATAAACTAGTTTATAAATAAAACAATGTTACCTGAAATTTTTATTTTATTCAATTGGAATTGAAATTAGAATTGGAATCTGTTAATTGATTATTTACTGCAATATAATCAGTCAATTTCTTGAATTATATTGTGGGTAATTTTATACATTCGTGAGTTTGCATATTATTTAATACATTTTTCTTCTGTGAATTTGAATTTTATCGATATTTTCTTTAAAAAAAAAAAATTTGGGGGCGTTGCCCCTGAACCACCGTGATATCTACCATGAATTGTGCCCTCATATTACAAAATGTCTATGTCCACCACTGCACATAATCGGTGCATTCCCAACGTCTTGAAGACAGTTTCTAGGTGCTGCTCATGCGTCGATAGAGCTTTGCTATACATAAAAATGTCATAAAAAAGTACCGGTATGAACTTTCTTAAGAAATTTCTGAAAACATTATTCATTAGCGACTAAATGTAGCCAGGGCTTTGGTGAGGCCGAACGGCATTACCAATAATTTATGGAGACCTTCGTGCGTCCCAAAAGTCATTTTAGACACATCATCCAATAACTCATTGATTGCGGGGATTGGAAATTTATCCGGCAAAATTACCTTGTTCAAAGCTCTATATTTCACAAAGAAACGCCATCTTCCATCTTCATTCTTCACTACAGCACGAGACTAAAAATGGACTTTAGCTGAAATTTGGGATGCGTTGGAAAACAAGTACAAGGCCGAGGAGAAAGGTGCAAAAGATTTTTTTGATTTCAAATTTTTAGACAACATACCGTTACTTGGTGAAATACATGAATTGCAAATTATTATCGATTAAATTTTCAGAATCCTGCTGTATGAACTCAAGATGCTTTCATTGTGCTCGTCTAACATTCATCAAACCTCTGTATTACTGCTGGTTGGTTTAGATTGGTACTTTCTTTCTGAAACTGCTTTCAATATCTCCATCAATCACGGGATTTCCATAATATTAACCACAAATGAAAATATGTGCCTTCCACCTGTTAACAACATCGATCATTTATCTTTAGGGAGGTACTCACTTGTAAACATGAAAGTCCATGTCACAGCCTTTCCATTGTTGAAAGACAGGGCTAATAGGGCCGTGAAAATGCCCTTGGATGTCGGTGATTTTGCTGGAGATATCAATATTCTTGCACGATATCTTCTGGTTTCTGTTTGAAGATGCTTTTATAATTGCTGTCCTTGGTCTATTTCGTCTTTCTCTTCTACCATTTTCACATTTATTGAAAAATATGTGTGATCCTAATGTCATGCAATGATTGACTTCAGTTTATTCAAATCCCCCCTCCCGGCCACCCCACCATTACCATATTCAGAACTGGAAAACTTGAAAATGTGTGATCCTTAACTGAGTTATGTAACTTTCTATAATATGCAGCTGGCAAATATTCATAACATTTATTTGTAGAATAAGTCGTCAATATTTGATATCAACTCCTCTGGAAATAGTTGCATGATCGACCCTTGAACGAAAAAGGAATTGAAAATGCAAACATAAAAATTGATAAGAGTAACACCCATTAGAAGCCTAGAGACAATATGCAATTTGATAAAACTCGACAAAAGTTGGCAAAGCATTGAATCCTTGAAGTAACTATCTTATGTAAAGATATGATGTTAAGAATTCACATGCATTTTGACCAAAGAGTTATGGGTTATGGTATTTACGTTGTCAGAAGGACGTTTCTGATTGAGTAGAGTTCATTGATGACATTGCTGATATCCATTCGTTCTCTTGGATATTCCATGGAAAAAGATATTCCAATCTTCATAACTGAAATGAGGTACTTTGATATTTCATATTCAGGATTTTTGCTTAGTCTCTCCTCTTCGTCATAAAAAAGTGTAGGATCACATATTTCCATGACACGCTCTGGAATGGCCATCTTGGAGAAGTTATGCAGGTTCAGGCCATTAGCGAAACCATCAGCAGTGGGACGTTTTCCTATAAATAACTCAAGCAGGAGAATTCCATAGCTGTACACATCGCCATAAGTTGATGGCTCACCGCCCATACCGTACTCTGCATACACACATTACATTCTTCTAAGTGAAAAGGGATGTCTTTTTGGGGGTATAGCATTTTTACTAGAAAAGAAACAAAGTTTAGATAAAAGAAAATGAAATACCTGGAGCAGCATATCCAATAGTACCCTTAAATCCTTCAGAGAGAGAATGGTTGTCCTCTTGAATGAACCTCGCCAAGCCAAAATCACCTACATGAGCAACCAAGTTTCCATCCAAGAGAATATTGCTCGGTTTGATGTCACAGTGCACCATTGGAGTTCCAATATGGTGATGAAGATAATCTAGTGCTAAAGCCACATCAATTGCAATGTTAAATCTTTCTACAAGTGTTAAATTCCTTGGCCATTGCCTTGCATCAACAATTTCAGGATCTTGGTGCAACCAATTCTCTAAATTTCCATTATCCATATATGCATAGACAATGGCCTTAAATTCCTCCCCTTGGAAATCAACACTGGAACAAGAAGTTAGAACTTTTACCAGATTTCGGTGCCTGATGCTTCTCAATGCCTCGCACTCTGCTATGAAACTCCTGGAAGCTCCTAGAATTTCAAGCTTGAGTACTTTTATGGCAACAACTATTCCATTTTCATTAAGAGTTCCTCTATAGACGGAACTGAACATCCCAGAACCAATTAGGTTTTCTGCAGAGAAACCATCAGTTGCTTTGTAGAGGCTTTGATAAGATACAGTTGGGAGAACATCATTTCCCAGACTATCATCATTCAAAGACTTTTTCTTGTGCTTCTGGTAATAAACTATTACATAGATTGTCACCAGTATTAGCACCAAGATCAGGCTACATATACATATTACTATGATTAGCGAATGAGAGATTCTTGATTTCTTCGACGTTTCTTTTATAGAGCATAATGGAAGCAGTAAATCTGGAATTCCTCCACAAAGCTTACTGTTTCCATCCACTGAGACCTGGCTTGAGTTTTTGAAAACTCCTCCTGTTGGTACCTCGCCCTCGAAATCATTATAAGATAGGTTCAAGTTCCTTAAGAACAAAAAATTATCCAAGAAATTTGGAATTTTGCCTGTGATGTTGTTGTGAGATATATCTATGATTTCCGAGCTTTTCAAGGAACTAATAGGGGAAAGATTGCCATGAAAGGAGTTATTGTCCATGTAAAGCTCTGTCAAGCTTATTAAGCTTCCAAAATTGTCTGGAATAGTACCAGACAACATGTTGTTAGAAAGATTCAACAGGACTAGATGTTCCAGACCACCGATTTCTGAAGGCAGGAAGCCCGCTAAACAGTTGCTTGAGAGGTCCAAGAATTCTGATAAAGATGGGAGGTTAAAAATTTCTTCTGGTATGTAACCACTAAGACTGTTTCGAGAAAGATCAGCAGATAATAATGAACTGAATCTTCCGAGAGTATAAGGTATGGTACCCTGCAAATTATTTCCTTGAAGGTAGAGTTCCGTCAACAGGGTTAAATTTCCAATAGAAGATGGAATTTCCCCTGATAATTTGTTCTCCGGGAGGGATAATATTCTCAACTGTTGAAGCTTTCCAACTGAATCAGGAACACTACCCGTGAGTTGGTTTGACCACAAATACAGAGTCTCCAAGTTCACAAGTTCACCGATCTCTGTAGGAATATTCCCATAAATCAGATTTCCTCCAATTGTAAATCGCCTAAGCCCTGAAATATTTCCTATAAATCTTGGCAGAACGCCTTGGAAATTATTCTCACTCAGATGTAATAGGTATAATTGAGTAGAATTGAACAATGATGACATGAAATCCAAGTCATCAGGTCTCCCATATCCAAGTTCATTCTGATTAAGTGCAAGCCAGTCAAGTTTCTGCATATTTCCAAAAGATGGTACTTTCCCAGAGAAGCCATTTACATTTATAGCAAACAACATGAGCTCCGTGGCGTTCAATACAGAGGAAGGAATATTTCCTGTTAGTTGATTGCTTGCAATGTTTAGCTTTTGCAGCTTCGGAAGAGTAGAGAATATATCCTGTGGTAGGCTCCCTTGGAATTTATTTCGGGGCATATCAATGTTTGTCAGTGATGACAAGTTGAAAAAAGATGAAGGGATGGTACCAGACAGGCTATTGAGGCCAAGCTCTGCGTACTCCAAATTCCTCAGACGACCAAGAGTTTCCGGTATATTTCCAACAAAATTATTTCCTCCGGCTGAAATTGAAACAAGGGATGATATATTACCCAAATATGATGGTAACTGCCCAGTCAAGTTGTTCAAGTAAACAAAAAATAGTTCCAGATTAGACAAGGACTGAAGTTCCATCGGAATTGCGCCAATCAGTTTATTACCACCCAAACCGAGTTTTATCAGATTGAAGCACCTTGATATATTTTTTGGGATTTCACCAGAAAATGAATTGTTTTCAAGGCTTAGTATTCTCAGCTTTGTTAACCTGCCTATCTCTTGAGGGATTTCACCACTGAAGCTATTGTTGTAGAGCTCGAATTCTCTAAGAAAACTTAGGTTACCGACAGAGGGTGAAAGTGAACCTGCTAACATGCTGGAACGCAAGTCGAGCTTGACTACTCTCTGGTGCCTGT
The DNA here is from genome assembly GCA_963555705.1 of Ligustrum vulgare. NCBI lineage: Eukaryota > Viridiplantae > Streptophyta > Magnoliopsida > Lamiales > Oleaceae > Ligustrum > Ligustrum vulgare. The sequence continues at coordinate 26,951,942 of OY743182.1, forward strand.
CCCTGAGGCTGCAAGTTACGCCAATCCAACTACAAAAATGTGTGGATTCATTCCAAGAGGCCGTCACCTGCAGTGGATCAGAGTCTAGGCCGGCCTTGATGGAAAGCAACGCAAGACGATCTGTCATATTTCCAGTAAGTACAGAGGTGGATTTTGAGAAGGACGGATAGCAAGACAGGAAGATGAAGAGATAGAAAATAATAGAGCACATTGTTGCACAAGAAATGGGAAGCTTGGTTTCGTTTGGACATTGATCAGTGTGAAGAATTTATTGAATATATACCGAAATGATTTTCCATCAGAGTATTAATATACTATACAGACTACTGAATAGAGCAATATAAAACTGACTCTTTCAAAGTTCTGAATTTAATTAAGTTATAAATTTGCTAATTTAGGTTTATTAGTAGTCAACAAATCATGATATACTTGACTTCAAGAAATTGCCGAAGACAATATTATTTGTGGTGTCTCTTGTTTTATTAATTAATTTATTCTTTAGAAACTTCAACCTTGTATGATTTTTGATTTTCAATCCTGGAGGCGCCCTTGTCCAACATTTTCAAAATTTTTGTAACATTTTCAACCGTGAAAAATGTCAGCTTTTCATTAGCCAATACCCCTTAGTGCTTAACAATGTGTTATTTAGCCAATTTATAAACAATATAATTTAGCAAAATCACTTTTTCATCACAAACATTTTTCAAACCAATTTTCAAACAAATATTTTAACTCAAAAATAATAAAAAGTAATTTATGAACTACCAAGCAATCGCCGACCAAATTGGTTACTGTAACAGCCTGTTTGGTGTAGGTAGTTTTTAGGAAAATATGAAAAGTGATTGAAAAGTGTGTAAAATAGTAAGTCCATAAAAATGTGTAGTTAAAAATGAATTTGAAGGAAAAGAAAAAAACATATATGAGCAAAGAATCTCAAATTGTGGAATTTTTTAAATTTTTTCTTAAATTCAATTTCAACCAAAAATTTCAATGGGACCTACTACTTTTCACACTTTTCAACCACTCATTCAAATTTTTTTCCAACAGGTCTTTCTTCAAACTGGATGTTTAGGGAAAATTTTTAATTCAACAAGCCGACTAAGAGCATCTCCAATGCATTCATTGGATTGAGCGAAAATACGTAACACGTCAGAAAATAGACAAAATTGCTTATAAATACTTCTTTAATGCACTTCATGAATTACAATGTTAAGCTGATGTGACTTGAAAAAAAAATAGACAATATGGGATGCCCCATCTAGATGTAGACGCTTCGTGGGATTTGATAACTTAGCATTTTATTTAATTTTATAATTCTTTTAATTATGATAAAAGATGTTAAATCTTGGAGTACAAAATTGGGAGTTTGTTTTTTATTTTATAATTATTTTAACTATAGTAAAATAACATTAAATTTGGAAGTTCAGAAAAAAAATGGAGTTCAAAATTTGAGAGTTTGCTTTCAAAATTGGGATGTCTAAAAAAATGGAATAAACTTTGTTTTTTAACCCAAAAAGTTTGAATATATTAATAAACATTGTTTTTAAGATTAACAAGTGTTCGGGTAAGGTTAATTTTTTGGTTTATAAACATGTTTATAAACTAAACAATTTTCCAAATCACTTTTTAATCATACATATTTTCTCTCTTCAATTTTCAATTACTACTTTTTACCTCAAAATCATAAATAAACCAATTTATAAACCAAACAGTGTTACCAAAAGAAGCAATATATATATACAGTTTTAATAAATTTAATTTATCAAAAAAATTGTCACAAAATAAAGTTATATAAAAATATTAGTCAAAGAAAACAACATTTATATTTTATAATAACAAAAAATTTAAGATTACTTTAATTATTTTGTGAATGAGTTATTAATTTTAATTTTTTTTAAAAAAAAGTCATATAATCAAATTTTTTTAAATGTAGAAGGAACAATTAGAGAGTAAATACTTCTCCATTTATTTAACGATGTTCTTTAGAAGTCCGTCTATTTCATTACCACGTCAACCTCAATTCATGGAGTACATTGAAAATGCTCTAATGCATTTTAACTCAATGGACAGACAAATAGGTTACAAATATGGAGGTTACATCAAGAATTCAATATTTACATATATTCCCACCCTCTTTTAAAAATAGGATTACTTTGCCTTTTCATTTACCTCAAATTATTGGTCATTTTCTTTGTTAAATTAAGCATAGTTTAGCTTACTTGTTAATTTTCTAATACGCTTTATTTAATGTGCCTTATTATCATTGAAAATTAGTTTCTCAACAGCTTCCTATATATTCCGAAAATGCTTTTAGAGAAAACCGTATTAGATCATCTTCCTCTAAAAGTACTTCTAATTAGGAGAATAACTTACTTAAAACTAATCAGACGTATCTAAAAGCAATTTTTGAGTTTCAAAAGCCATGACAAACAATTTTTTAATATATGTGAAATCAGATTAAGTCCACCTTTATGGGACAGATGAAATAATAATAATAATAAAAAAAATCATCGAAAAGTGTTTGTGCCTACGAAAGAAATTTCCTCCTTAATTATCCAAGATTTAAAGTTGCTGATTTATTGGAAATTTCTTAATAAATCTAAAGTGTCAAAATAATTGACATCTATTCATTATTAAAACTTGTAGGTTTCCTGATCATGATGTTACTGCTCTCAGGTCGTAACTATGCTTCTGACACGACCCGTCCCAAATCACCCCAATAAACTTAAGACGTGTCGTGCCGGTGGAAGACGCTAGCTAGATACTGGACCTACCACAAAGGCTACATTGACTAATTGATTATGAAAAATATTTAAAAAATTTTGACAAAGTTTCCTTTAGAAAATGAACTAAAACCCACCTGAAAAACAACAATTTTCTCAAACATAAAAATTTGATTTCAAATGGGCACCCATATCCCTATAATAACCAACTAGTCAAAAATAATTACTTGCGAATCGACCTTTCTGTTTTTCAGAATTAAAAAAAAAAAACCCCAAAATATACTGACTATGCAAAATGCAGCGAGCCCAAATTTTATGTAAAAACTCAAAATGGCTTATCTAACATGATAAGCATACTCCAAAAGAAATATAAATTATAGAAAATGACAAAATGAGTTATACAACTAGTAAGAAAATGCGGCTCGACTCGGTGGATCAACAAGCTCCAATGTTGCTCAACTCAGCTACTATCTGATAAGAGAAATAGAGAAAAATTTTGTGAGTTTGTAATTCAGTGAGTGGATAGCTCGAAAATAAATATACTTTACCCGTTTTTGCATATATACTGGAAAAACTTTAATTATTCTTTAATTCTTATACATACCTTATCTTGAAACATAATTGAAACATAATTGAAACATAAAGCACTTCGCTGTTTATTCTAGATGAGTAACTGTAAATCAGGTGAGTATAAATAAACTTATATCAATGAAAACAAGAGTAAAATATCATTTCCAGATACTGTAAGCTGAAATATATATTCTGTAAATTAAATAACTGCATTCTAAAATTCTTGAATTTTGGCAAACTATAATAATACTGAAAAATCACACTAAAGGTACCCATAATCTGATAATTCTGAAATTCTGTAATTCTGTGATTCTGAAATTCTGTAATTCTGGTCATACGCGCGCAGAGCTGCCCGAAGGCTATGAACTGGTCATACACTATGGAAACGCATTCACAATAGTGTAGAGCTGGTAAAATCACTATATCTGGTCATACACTGTGGAAACGGATTCACATCAGTGCAGAGTGGGTAAAATCACTATATCTGGTCATATACTGTGGAAACGGATTCACATCAGTGCAGAGTGGGTAAGATCACCTGGGTACTTTCTGGTGATTTTTAAAATCTCTTTACATATATTGGAATATCTACTACTGATGTAATATTTCTCAAAACGTGATTTATTTAACTGAACTGAATCTAATTTTAAAAGAGTTGCTTATTAATAAAGCTTCACTTTATACTAAAAATCATGCTGTAAACTTAACACTTGAAAATAATCAAGTTCTGCAATTTATATAATTATGTACAAGTACTATAATAAATAAATATTTCATAATGCTTTTAGAATTAATATACATTAAACAAATACTTATTGTCTTAAGAAAAATATTTTCCACTCACTGGGTATGGGCCACAACTAGGAAGCTCGATATACTTTCTCAACCTCCTCTTCACCGCCTGAAATATAATATAAATAATCACATAAACGACTACTTCAATCCCCAAATATATATAAGATCATAATGACTTAGAATCTCCATACTTAACAAAATTCTTAAATTCCTTTAATCAATATAAGATTACTAAATTTTCTTATCTCTTTAATAATCTATAATCATCAAATTTACCATCAAACTAAATAGCTTGGTAACATTCCCTTTTTCTATTCTAACAAAACCATGAACCATAATGCTCCATTTATATTCTTAGTTTAACATCTACAACAATTCCTTCAAATAATCATCTCACTAAAAACATTGATTTCCCCAACATTTCATACATTCAAGAACCCAAATAAAATTCTAGGGTTTGCCATAATTTCAATTTCTTACCTTGCTGAAAATAGAGATGGAAATTAAGGTGTTTAGCTTGTAATAGTGCTTTCCTTCTGAAACTGAAAAAGAATGGAAGTAGTAAGTTAAATCCCTAATCAATTACCACAAATATCTCATAATTCTATGATTTCTTACCTATTGAAGAACGAAAATTGAAGCCTAATTTCGAGTTGGCAACCAAGATCATTTCCTCCTTTTCTTTCCCTTATTCTTCTTCTTTTTCTCCTATTTTTCCTTCCCCTTTTTCTTCTTCCTTTTCTCCTCTTTTTCCTTCCCCTTTTTCTTCCATTTTCTCACGTTTTCAGCCCGTGTTTACGTTCCCAGATGGTTCCATCTTTTGAAATAAGGAAATGTACTATATTTTAATAATAAGGAAAAGTCCACTACTCCAATTTACAATTTAAGTCCCTCCATTACCTTTTTACATAATACTTAGGTCCATAACTTGTTATAATAATAAAATAAATTCTCCAACTTCTATATAAATCTATTTAAACCCCCTTAAGTATATTTAATTGCAAAATATACCCAAAATAAATATTTAGTCCATTTTAGTCCTTATTGAACTATGACTTTGATTAAATAAAATTGGGTTGTGACAGCTTCTCTCAGGTTAATCATGCGGTACAGTATTCGTGCATCTTAATGCCTTGATAGCTATAACACTTTGATAACTCAGGCTTCCCCGGATCCCCATCTATCCTCCAATGCTTAGCTTCAAAACTTTTACCTTGATATTTTTTGTTCAATAAAGCATCATCATAGCTCGGTGTATTTTTTATGCTTTTAAGCTTCACTAAGACATGATAGATAGAGTTGGGATTCTTCTACCATGATATAAATGAAAATAAATGAATACAGTGGAGGGGGAATATACATAACAACCAATCAAGGAATAAAAATTGAAGAGGAGGTACTTCCTTGTGTTAAATGTGAACAAATAAATAAAATGTTTAGAGACTCTAAACATGTAAAACCCATGTCTTTCATTTTGTAGTAGGGCAAGAAGTTGTGGAGGTAAGTCAAAAGGACCATCCATCTGTAACTAATGAATTAGCTACCTGATTTCAATTACGATTGATATGGGAAATAGTATCATGATCCATGTAAATAAGTGCAGAATTGTTTGAAAGGTAGCCTAGCTAGATAGACCACAAACCTCGTCCAAGTATGATGTGATAAACCACAATGAAGAATCCGCACCTATCCATATACACGAGAGACAAGTCGACACGAAATAAAGATCCCTTCAAGAATAACACCCAAGAATCCGTATCTATCATTGTCTCAATCACATTATGTTGAGACTATACTTATGAAATTTAAGGCGTATGACGATAAACCGGTTAAGTCACCAGTTGACTTAGGTATTCACTTAGCCAAGAATACTGGCGAGCCCGTATCTCAATTGGAATATTCGCGTGTCATTGGTAGTTTAATGTATATTACCAACTGCACAAGGCTGGATATAGCATACATAGTCAACAAGTTGAGTAAATTCACTAGTAATCCAAGTGTTGTACATTGGAAGGCATTAAACCGAGTTCTTAGATATTTAAGACACACGGTTGAATTTGGATTACACAACTCAAAATATCCTGCAGTGTTAGAAGGATATACTGATGCAATTTGGATATCTGACACTAAGGATTCAAAATCCACGAGTGGTTATGTATTTACCATTGGAGGTGGAGCCGTGTCCTGGAAATCGTCTAAGCAAACGTGTATTGCTCAATCCACGATGGAATCTGAGTTTATTGCGTTAGACAAAGCCGGTGAAGAAGCAGAATGGCTTCGTAATTTTCTTGAAGAAATTCCATGTTGGGAAAAGCCGGTTTCTGCAATTAATATACATTGTGATAATCAGTCGGCAATAGCAAGGGCACAAAATAGTATGTATAATGGTAAGTCTCGACATATCCGTCGGAGACATAATACCATTAAACAGTTAATATCGAATGTTATAATCTCTATTAACTATGTGAAGTCAAAAGAAAATTTGGCTGATCCTTTGACGAAAGGACTTGCAAGAGATCAAGTATACCATCTTTCGAGGGGAATGGACCTAAAGCCTATTGAATAGAATTACTATGACGGAAACCCAACCTTGTAGATTGGAGATCCCAAGATCTTGGTTCAATGGGACAACTAAGTCATAAATGATTCGGAATAAAGCACTTATTCCCATTCCTAAAATTTAAAGTGCTATGTAAAATGTGTATAAGGATAAGTATACATATATACTTTTAATGATTCATAACCTTAAGATAGAAAGGTTTGAGATCACCTATATAAGTGTGAAGTGGGGCCGCTTCTACGAGAATTCGAGGCTTAATTCTCTTAGAGCACTTATGAAACCAAGAGTAGTTCAGGGCCAAAATGGACTCAATCATGAGAACCGAATAGGTTAGATGAGTCATGGTGTTGGTACAATTGTTTGGTTTTACACGAACGACTGGATGGTTCAAGACATCGCGTTCACCAACTAGCCTAGTAAATCCGATTGTATTCAACTAAAGAAGGTTCAAGGCCACAAGCTACCTATCTTGATGCTATGACTTGTCGTCGTGTACTCCATTTGTTAGAGTCTGCATTCCATTTGCATTGCATTCGCATTGTGTTGCGCATATCGAGGAATTTCCATTCATGTGGGGGATTGTTGGATATTGGTTAATAAATCGAGAATTGAAAATCGATTAAAGCGACTTCGTGTCGAATTCGGCCAAATACTCAAAAGCTCGGCTTAATCCGTTTAGGCAAAATTTTTTGCCGCTTCGGGGCGCACAAACGGGGATCGACCTGCCCGGTCAGGTCGCGGGGGTCGAGGGGGCAGCGCTCCCCGTGGGGGCTCGGGGGCAACGCCCCCGAAAGAGAATTTTGATTTCTCTGCATGTATTGAAGGGTATATTTGGCATTTCGAAAATCAATATCGGATGAATGAGAAATTACGAAAAAGGACGAAAATCAGGTCAAAATGTTTGACCGTGCGACCACACGTCAATTGGCCGCACGGTTGTCCGGCCAAAAGACACATTTTCGTAAAGGTGCATTGTTTGGAAAGGGTGCATGGTTTGGGCCTCAACCACTTCGTCTACACCCTTTCATGGTCTATAAATAGGACCCTTTGGGTGTCCTATTCCTCACAATTTGATATGCAAAAACACCTCTCATCCTCACTTGTCTCCTAAATCAAAATCATTTCATTTATTTTGATTTTCCTTCATTGCATCCTTTGGAGTACATAAGCTTATATTTTGTTCGTTGTACTTGTGTTTTGAAGTGCTACAAACACAAGTGAAGCCGTTGTATCTTGGGAGTCGATTGCCGTTATCCGTAGGCACCGTTGCGGGGCAAATTCGACTTAAGGACAAAAAATTCAACTCTTGCCTCGGCTTTGTCCTTCTTTTCTTCTTCTTCTTTGTTTGTACTTTCATTGCCGTTACTTTGTCCAAATTTCGGCTCGAATTTACAAACTTTCATTATTTGGTGTTACTATTCACAAATCCACCCAACAGAGAATTCTTGACAAATAAAAATAATAATAAAAATACCTCCTGTTAATGGAAGAGAGTGATATACAGTAATGTGAACAACATCTTTTAGCAAAATGAATACAGAACATGTTTCCCTTTTATCTTCTACATTAACTTTAGGTACAAAATACTTCCAAGTTCAATAACCTGAAAAATATAAATAAAAATTACGAACAAAATTCTTTGTTATAGAACTATACCAAAATTTATTAGTCACTAGTATTTTCCTTGTAGAAGATCAAAATTATAATAATATGGATCCTGAACAGTAAAAAAACAAAAATTAATAAATTTTGATGACGATAATGATAATACTACTACTAATAACAAAAACAACAATAATAATATACCGTAGTCAAGTAATTCATATCATTATGTTCTTGATGCATGTTTGGAAGGTGAAAAATTGAATCCCCTGGAGCTAAGTGATGAATAAACAGAGTAAGGGCAGTTAGTGTAGACGGATATATTGGATAGCTAAGTGATGAATAAACAGAGTAAGGACAGTTAGTGTAGACGGATATATTGGATAAGAGACGCCATCATTAGTTTTGTGATTGCCCACTTCCACCGTAAGATAGTCATCACATATTAGAAAAAAATGATATATTATTTCAGAATTGAATAAGGATAATTATTGAGCTAAAAAATCAAAATTATCATATAATTACCTTTCTTTGCCTTCCTTTCTTTCTTCTTCAAATTGCTTTTTATTCTTGCATTTGTTATTCCTTTGACTTTCAAAGTTGGTGAATTTAATACTCTTGCCTCATCAACAAATGCATCACAAGAAAAATGATCATCATCTTTTTATAGAACTTTTGAAATAAATTTATAGTCTCCTCATTTTTTTTTCAAGTAGCTTCATTGCTTCCGCTAACTTTTCTTTGACAATTTTAGTTCCCAAAAATTGTCATGGAGGCAACATTATAAACATTATTCCCTTTGTGCATCAACTCACTAAGGCGTAATAATTTGGAAGACTTTTCATCATTTTCCATTAAAGATGCCACAATTCCTTTCTTCGCCTCTTTAGTCCACATCTTCATTATGAATTGTTTTGGTATGCTAGTTAGATTTTTCAAATCAAACACCTTTAAAGCACGTCGACATAAAATTCCAAACGATTGAAATAGCTTACATGAACAAAAAACATCAAATGTGAAGGGACAAAATTGGAGTTTATACACTCTTTGTTGACCTTCTTCAATTGCTTCATATGTATAAAACTCATAATCTCTACACACTTCCTTCATCCTTACCCCAATGCAACCTATTAGCTCCTTTTCAAAAAAAAAAAAAAGTAAACATTTTTAGAGTGTACACATTTTTGCATGACTAAAAAATACCACACCTGATTTTGAGACGAGGAACACCATTTTTGCATCGATAATCCTCTTCAATTTGAAAAAAAAAATGATTAAAGAATAAACTATTATTTATTTTGATAGAAAAAAAATACTTCTATGCCATGTAAAAACCATTCAACCATTCAAAAACACTGACTTATTAAACCCATTCACCATAGTGAAAAATTCCAAAATATATAAAGATTTTATTAAAACTCATTCAACCCATTCAAAATATTATATATTAAAAACATTCATCATTCAGAATTACCATATATCCACAGATTTCACCATTTTAGAAACATTAAAAACACTAAATAAAACATGTATTAACAAGATAAATATAATAATAAATAATTTAATATTCACATTCATATAATATAAATATTTGGAAATTTTAAAGAAATGAAATCAAAAAATTATAACGGACCTAAATAACGTGATTTTGCTTAGCAAGGAAATGTATTCTGAATGGAAGTAAGACTTTTTTTGAAGAACAAAATGGAAGCTTTGAAGTTGAGAGAGAGAGAGAGAGAGAGAGAGAGAGAGAGAGAGAGGTAGGTCCAATTTTCAACTGAGACGAAGTGTCAAGCAGGAAATTTGTGAAAATTCCAATGTATATTTTAATTAATGTGTATAAAGTCATATTTCTTAAAACTTCAAATACGTGTCAATTTTTAATTGGACGGGCATGGTATGCCAGCCCCACACAAGATTTTCTCCTGAGGTACATATCAATATCCTAGTGCTTCGCATTATTTCCCGTAATCCATAACCAAATGATGAACAAATATGAGTGATAGTGTGAATATGGCCAATACGAACAAACTCTCCCGAAAACCATAGCTTTGAAAACAATACCAAAAGTCCTCATCCCAAAGAAGTGGGACCTCAATTATGTCAAAAATGGTTCCAAACTGTTGGGCTTAAAACACTTTTTTAGCCGAGTTAAGTACAGAACACAAATACAAAACATGAAGGACCTTTATTTTAATTATCTAGTATTTTAAAATATATTTTAACAAAGCAAAACATATTCCCAAAATCAGGTATATATTTTCCATGGAGCAGCAGAAATACATTTTGTAATTAATCACAATTGTAACTTAATATCCATTTTGTAATCAATTACAAATGTAACTAATTAATTACTATCATAACTTAATTGTATATTACAAATCAATCGAAATTTTGTTTTTTCTTTTAAAATTAATTGAATTAGTTACAAATTTCAATGAATTATAGTTTGTAATTAATTACAATTTTAACTTTATATCCATTTTTCAATTAATTACAATGTAAGTAATGAATTTTCAAAACATGACATTTTTTTGGGCTAAAATTGATTAAAGTAGTAAAAATTGTAGATTTATTCGGTTTTGCAATTAATTACAATTGTAACTAATGAATATGTAAAAAATGATGGATATTTTGGCTAAAATTAATTGAAACATTAATATTAACTACAACTGTAATTTCAACTTAATTACATTCTTTAATGAATTATATTTTACAATTAATTACAATGGTTACTTTATTTCAAATTTTTAATTAAATACAACTGTAACTTAATTACAATTGTAACTCATTACTGTCACAACACCATCACAGTCGTCGTCTCAACAGCGACACCACCATATCAACACCGCCACAATAACTACCCCAACCAAATAAAAAAATCAAACAGTTGTGTTGACATCATTGAGAAAGAAATTGTATTCCCATCAACCTGGTTTCTCGTAGAATACAATTGACTCATTTGCTCCAAATTTATCATCAAATAACGAATAAGACATATTCTCATTCACAAAACCCCAATGGATCTACCATAGATATCTTCTCTTTCTTCTTCACCATCAAAACCACCAGCCTATTGCCGCTCTTATTATAAACGAAACTACAACATTAGTCACAATAGTCGGCTTCCCTTTCTCCATTTCTCAATTGCAGAATTTGTCCCTCCAAGGTCAATCCCCACAAATTTTTCCCCAATAACACGGAACAGACTCACACCAGGGTTTCAACGGGTACTGCTTCTGACCTTATTCTTCATTTTGAGTCCAAATGATACCATATTATTCAGCCTTGTTCCCAAGAATATCGTTTTAGTCGGATATCTACTAGTTGTTGTTGTGGCAGCAAAGTTAGTGATGGCATCCAGACTCCCTGAGCATGAATTTGAGCAGTTGAGGTTGCCACTTCTGTCTTTCCACTCAATCAAATAGGAAAATTTTCCTATTTGTATATATATCCGTGTAAGTATACGTAGACAAATGAATGTAGAAGAGCAAGAGTAGGAAATGGAAATGACGTAATCCTTCGAATAACGACGACTTCCAAGAGAGAGACCAGCTAAAGATGAAGATATGAGGTTTGATTTGGGGTTTATTATATTAATACCTGGTTTAATAAAATAATTTATAATTACCCGAGTTTAAAATTTTAAAATCTGAAGGTATGATTTAGCGTAATTTTCCCTTTTTAGCCCATCTTTAATTTGGAAGAAATAATGGTCAAGTCCATTTTAATTATGAATTGAAAGTTAGAGGACATTTTGGCAATTCCATACAACTTATTCCTAACCTAATTAGAATTGGAAGCAGAGTCTTTTGCCAGAATTATTCACATTTCATGAATAGTGAGCTGGGAGAAAAGAAGGAAGTGCAGGTTCTTCATTTTCGCTGAAAATTATACATGGACAGACAATACATTGAGAGCAATGAAAAATGGTAGCCTATTTCTAGTCGGAAGAAAGGTTATTAATTGAGGTTCTTCTTCTTCAACTTGGTTTCACTAAATATTATCTTAAAATTGTTTTAGGTGCTATTTAATCTCTATTGTATTGTTGTTGTTAAGTTTCATTTATTATATTAGATGATGTATATTCTATAATAACGTTTTTCATTTTACTTGCTTTCTTGAATTTCACGTAATGCTTATGTTAATATTGTTGTAAATTATTCAAATTGAAATTATTATTGTCCATCATTTGATTTATTTTGCAGTGGAAGGACTTATATGCCATTTCGATCTAAGTGCCAATTAGAATGTTTATAACAAATTTTATGTCTAATTATTTATTTTAATTTCTAAGTATGCTTATTTCTATTTGTTTAAATTTGTAAGTTGCCAAAACTACATGAATTTGAAAGTGGGAAAAAAATTCAAGGCATTTTGAAAATTTATAATAGTTATGCACTTAAATTATTCAAATTTAAGTTATTATTGTCCATCATTTGACTTATTTTGCAGTGGAAGGACTTATATGCCATTTCGATCAAAGTGCCAATTAGAACGTTTATAACAAATTCTATGTCTATTTATTTATTTTAATTGCTAAGTATGCTTATTTCAATTTGTTTAAATTTGTAAGTTGTCAAAATTGCATGAATTTGAAAGTCGGAAAAGAATATCAAGGCATTTTGAAAATTTATGATAGTTATGCACTTAATTACAAAATTTAGTAAAGTTAGGGGACCAACCTTGTAATTTCACAAAATAAAAAATCAAAAATAGACTATTACCCCAACCCATTTGGTACTCTCTCTCTCTCTCTCTCAAACATCTTAAACCCCGTCACTCCATCTTCTCAAGGCTTCCCTTTGCCTCTCATCTCCGATGTCTTCACAACTGCTAGCCACAACTTCGGTCACCACCATCACCCTAACAGTAAGGCATGTTTCCCTCCCTCACGCAAAATACACTCGCAAACTGCCAAATGCACACACTTCCGAACGCGCACACACCTCACACACACGTAACGCACACAAAACACACACACACACACACTCAAGAACATTAATTTGTTAAAAATTTCACTATAATTTTTAGGTGTTATTTTTTATGCTTTTGTATTATTTATCATGTTAAAAAATTTTACATTAATTTTATTTAATTATTTTAAGAGAAATTCAAATGACTGGATCATTCCGATGCGGAAGTGGAAAAGGTATTCCACACTATAGCTAGTAGGCGAATGCGAAATAATTTTTCGTCTCTTAGGAAGGAAACACAATAGAAGAACAATTCAGAAAATCCCCTAGATTGGAAGAATTACCAGCCAGACTGGATAATCAATGTGGATTGGGTCAAACTCTTGAAACACTAGAGCATTGGGGAATGGCAACATATCTCTCAAATGAATTCAAATAATCGTACCTCGACCGTTAATTGTGAACCACCTAAAATTATAGGTGGATCGATTTCATTTGCTATTCATAAGGCTCGTTTGATACTACTTCAAATCTTATTATTCATAATTTTTAATTAATATTTGCTTTACATAAGTCTAACACATTTTTCATTTTTAAGAGGCTCCGATTTATTTTAAGTACTTATTTTTTCTTGCATAGAGAGGGATGAACTAGATCGGAGCCCAACTAAGTTGGAGCTTTTTGTGCAGACGCATAGGAAAGCATCTAGGGAATTTGTAGATTAGAGATCACAGACTACACTCGTAAGTTCTAATTTACAACTAATTACTTAATATTATTGTTTATTCAGTATATATTTTTTCAACAAATTTCACTAACAACACTTGAAAATTTTATTTTTCATAGGAAAATTACAATAATGCTGTCCAAAAGAAAAGGCCAGCAAAATTGGAGTGTCCAACCTTTGATGTAGATATGTGGAATGAATCTACAAATGTTATATACAAGGGCAGAGCCGGCCCTGAGAATATAGAGGTCTAAGGCAACAAATTATTTTGAGGCCCTTATTTTTTTTTTAACTACTTTAAAAATGTAGCAACACAAAATCAAATTTAGCAAATATAATTATAAGTAAAGAGTGACAACCAGATTCATGAGCATGAATAATGAATTCTCCAAAGTAAAAATATTCAATAATCAACTTGACGCAACATTCAATTAAAAACTTGAGTAATGAATCAATGATTCTCCTAATTAATAAATAGAACAACATCACCTTGTGCACAGCTTTACACACATTTTCAATTGCAAATTATAAAATACTTGCCTACTTAAAGCCCATTTAAAACCATTCGGACGTGAGGACATGGATGCTTCACATTATGAGATAATTTCTTAGTCTAGAAATGGCATACATCACTTATGTTGCACAATACAACACTGCCTGAGAATGCCTTCAAAATTCCATTTTTTTGCTGGTAACTATATATTTCCTTTCAGTATACCAATTGTTTAGTAAGAAAACACTTGCTCAAGAAGTATATAAAAAAAAAAAAAATAGAGAGATTTGTTTGTAGGAGAGTAGATATTAAGCTTCATATACACAACAAACTAAACTTTGTTCCAAATAAATTTGGGGTTAGCTACAAAAACTCTTTTTGGAAACTCTGTACAATCCATCCTTACATATATCAATTATTTCTCTGCATCAACAATAACAAAACAAACTTCTATTGGAAGCAAAGAGAACTTGCACCCATTACATGAAAGCTTCAAGATAGGTTGCAATACAAAATTCAAAGAGCACATTATACAAATCAAAATTTAAATGTCAAACCAATCTGATTAAGAAAAGTAGAGAAAACACACAAATAATCTCAATTTGAGACTTATCCTACACAATATCACAATGAGATAAACAATTAAACACCAAAGAATAATTTGTAGAAATCTCACCATTATCTTCTCGTTGAGAGTGTCTCATTCCTCAGAAGTTTTGTCTAGTGTGGTCTTACCGGGCTCACTTCGCACAGTTGTCTGGCAAGCTGAATAACTGCATATAATGAGTTCTCTAGTCCATAAGAAGCCAACATAGGGTCCAAAATTTGCAACAAATATTCAAACCTAGTATAAATTCACGATAAAAATCTAATTCACTTTTAAATACACCAGCAAAAATGAAATCAAACTACCCCTTTTTCTGAATATTCTACTCATACCCTAATCAATCGACATCAAACTTGATTAAATGAAGTCAGGCAACTACAAACTGCTGCCAGTTCTTGGTGGTGTTGGAGGAGTTTGGGCAAAAAATTTTTTTGAGGCCCCTTGGAAGTGGAGGCCCTAGGCAGTTGCCTTACTAGCCATACCCCAGGGCCGGCACTGTGCAAGGGTCGTGTGTACAATTTAAGGAGTTGACAGTCTGCCGAACAGGTACCAAATTCCTGTTGACGTTCAAAAGTGCGCTTACATATGGTGAAAATAGTGGCTTTAAAAAATAGTTGGTGGAATCAGAAGAGAGTATACATCGGGAGAAAGAACAAGAGGTTGAATTACGATGACGTACGAAGGAAGAGCAGGCTGAACTGATAGGTACTACTCATACAAATAAGGTGCACCTTCTTTTTCGGAAGTCCATCGTTAGAAACTCCACAGTTAAGCGTGCTTGGCTTGGAGTAATTCTGGGATGGGTGACCTCCTGGGAAGTTTTCTCGAGGAGCGTGTGAGTGAGGACAAATTATACTGAAAAGACTCGTGATGGTACAATGGGGACAGTACGCTGTTATTTAACGGTCGAGACAGCCCATTAAGTGGGACCCGGGTCATTACATCTCCGAGTTTTGTCTAGTTCTACCCTCTAAGCCCATCATTCATTGTAATAACATTAGTGCCACCTATCTTTATGTCAACCCTATTTTCCATTCTAGAATGAAACACATTGCAATTGATTATCATTTTGTGACCAACCATGTCTCTGATAACTCCTTTGGTGTGTCATATATTTCCACCCATGATCAGTTAGCCGATATTCTCACTAAATCACTATATGGGTCCAAATTTCTTCTCTTTCGTCCTAAGATCGGAGTCTGCAATGGGAGCTCCATCTTGCAGGAGCCTGTAAAGGATAATACGAATCTAGAGCCTAGTCAAGATTATGACGGAAGAGATCAACCTCCTACAATCACGGAATGTGATGACCCATTTTTACACTAGTAAAAAGTCGAGAAATTATTTAGTCAAAGTCAAATATTTAATTGGTCAAATCGAATAAGGACTTAAGTTGAACAAATGATTTTATTGACACTTAAGTTGATATTACAAAAGTTTGAGGATATAGATAATAGAAAATAGAAATTTAATGTTTTAGTTTACAATTATTGAAAGGTGTGGTCTTAATCTTATCTTATATTGAAGTGTGAGGGCTTAAGTTGTAATTGTACTATTCTTATCCATTTTTATAGGTGGTAGATTCTATCTCTATATATAATAATATAACAAAATACATGTCAAAAATAACACGCACATATTTTTTCGCCAAAAATACTATCTAAATTTGGAAATCTATATGCAAAAAATAAAAATAAAAAATTAATAATAATAATAAATAATATACAAAAAAAAAAAGTACCAAATATTTTAGCAATTATTATGGTACATAACATTAGAAATCATCTTATGCTATTAATGACATCAAGATTTTAATTTATAACTATTTTTTTATTTTGTAATAATTATTATTCACTTGTTATTTTATTATACATTTAAGTCGAAAAATATGTAATATAGGTGTCAAATCGAATATCTGAATAAGAAGTTTAATACAAAGTAACAAATGAGAACAAGCTATAAACATATTGTCTATAAAATCGTTTCAAAAATCAAATATAAAAGCTTTTATATTTTTTAAACTCAATATCTCTTTCATTTTAAATTATATTATTCAAGTTCTATAATACTATCTGTAAACTATTTTTTGTATTAAATATTATTCTATTAAAATTTTTAATGAATTATTTTGAAATAGAAAATTATGCAATATGAGTGTCAAATCGAATATTTCAACTAAAAGTTTAATACAAGATAAAAAGTGACAGCAAACTGAAAATATATTGTGTGTAAAATCGTCTCTAAGATCAAATCGTCCCAAAATTTCTTCGTATGCCTTCTCCTCTTGAAAATCAATTACAACTTTTTTTTAAAAAAAGTTGTCAATATCAGCTACATATTTTTTCCTTTAGAAATAGAAGATGAAAGAGAATAAAATATGAGCATTCATCAATCTATTTTTTTCCTTTTTATTTAATAAAATTTTGAGCATATATTACAAATATATCTATTTTTTTCACTTATTACGAATTCTATTTAAATGTAATTTTGTTTTCTCACTTTAAGCTTTAAGTTAATTTAAATTACAATGTTTAAAGAAATTTTCTGGAACGGTTCACATATAATAAACCATAAAAGAAAATAAAAAAATTAACGTATGTGTAATCGTACATTCTTTGTAATTAATTGTCTTCATTTATTTCTCATTCTTAATTAAATATTCATTTCATATGTTAACATATGAAAATCAATTATATATATATATATATATATATATATATTTTTTTTTTTTTTTTAAATAAAAAAAATTTCTTTATAAATAGAAAATGAAAGAGAATAAAATAGAACGTTTATCGATCTATTTTTTCTTTTCTTTTTCATTTTATAAAATTTTAAGCGTAAATTTCCTTGAACGGTGAACATACAAACTGTAAATAATTAAGGTATGTGTAATTGTACATTTTCTTGTAATTAATTTTCTTTCTTTGTTTCTCATTGTAATTGTACATTTTCTTGTAATTAATTGTTTTTCTTCGTTTCTCATTTTTAATTAAATATTCATTTCATTTATTAACATATAAATTCGATATATGTAAATAACAAATGATCATGCATCGCATCGGTAACACTAGATAAGACTTAACTATATTTTTTTTTTTTTGGCTCTGGAGACACAAAATAGAGGCTAGGCGTGGAAGTTTAAAAAAAAAAGGAAAGGAAAGGGACGTCTGATTTTCATAGAAGGAAGGAAGACACACACACACACATTTATATATATATATATATATATTCATACTGAACTTGGACTCTTCAAGATCTTCTCCAATTTCTAGAGACAAGAAAATTATTGTTGATGATTTGTTCTTAATTTCTAGGGCTTATGTATAATTTATTTATTTCGAAATTTAGCAAGAATCAAAAGATATTCATATGTTTTGGGGGTAAATAAACTCCTTGCTATTGCTACTATTATATTGTGTTTGGAATTAGTGGTGGGTGAGTTTAAATGAATTGAGAAGAAAGGAACGAAGCAGGCAGAGAGTTGCTACAAGTCTTCTAAATTGGAATTCAAATGGTTTTGGCATATAATATGTCATGGTTGGGGCTCAAATTCAACCATAACCAGCAATAAACCAGTAAACAGAATCAATAAACAAAATTAATCAATTGCAGAATATAGAAAACTTGTTATAAATTATATATTATGTGAATGACCAATTACTATTGTACCCCGGTAAACTTTACATATTACGATTGTACCATTGTCCACCCCTATAAATAGGGGCCTATCCTAATTCATTATATAGATCAAATGAGAAGAATTTCTCTCATATCTCTCTATATTCTCTCTACATTTTAGATAATTTTACAACACGTTATCAGCACGAGTCTCTAGCCAAAAATGAGTTAGAAAAAAAATTCTTTCTTAGATTCATATTCTTTTCACATCCCTTTCCTTGAATCCCATTTCAAAACTGCTCTTCCCCACACCGCAAGAGCAACCCATAGAAAAATAAAATTCTGTAAACTATATTAATCTTTTTAGGATTTGTTGGACAGTGGAAGACCATGGAGAAGCTGAAGGAATTGTGGGTTGTAATTCTTATTGGGTTTGTGTTGAGCATATGGGGTGTCAATAGTTTCAATTTTGATGATTCTTTTAGCTATAAAAGTGCAGTGTCATTTCTTCAAGTCCATCTATGAAGCTTCTGTTGAACTTGTTCCTCCAAATGCTCTAATGGTGGTTCTCACTCTTGTCCAAGGAGCTGCTGCCAAAGATCCAATATAGTGATTACAGTGCAGTGGTGCACTACCAACATTTTGTGAAAAAGAAATCTTGGATTTGGCTATGGATGACGTGGTACCCACTAACTTTGTGGTTGCCTAGGTAAATAAGAGCCTAAATTTATATTAATCATAGTTTAACTCATTTAATTATGGTTAATATAAACATGATTAGTATTAAAAAAATTATATATTAATTAATACCTATATATATATATATATATATATAATAAATTAGATAAATTAAAAGATTTAAAAACAAGGTATAAGTAATATAATAGTTATCATATCGTGATGTATTGAGTTATTAAATATAACTCATTATCGTAACGGACTGGACTATTATCAATACCTTGATTGGATTTATGACTTGCTCATTTATGAAAGGTAATTATTTCATTATGTTGTTACCACCTATATGGTTGGTTCTACAAGTTTTCAGCATATTACGTTACCACCTATATGGTTGGTTCTACAAGTTTCCAGCATATTACGTTACCACCTATATGGTTGGTTTTACAAGTTTCCAGTATATAAAGTTACCACCTATATGTTTGATTCTACTGGTTTTAAATATTTCTACTCATATAAATTTTATATATTGTTGTTATTTGATATTTCAACAAATGGTACTAGAAGTTACCATTATCAAAAGTTAATAATATTTTATGGTACCAAAAGTTTGTTAGATTTTAATGAAAATATTTTATCAAATGGTACCAGAAGTTACCACTATCTGTATTGAAATGACAGATGAAAATAAATTATCCAACAAGAAAATGTTGATGTTTGATAAGATAATATCACATGATAGCACGGATATGACTAATGTGAAAATAACCTCATCAGTATTATGACATAAATATTATATGATTGAGATAAATAGATTTGATCAAAGTTCTTGCATAAGAACTTATGTACTCCAGAAGAAGTACATATTTACTCCAGAAGAAGTAAAGATCATCATCTAAACATACTGAAATGATATTATTATTATTGCTCCTGAAGAAGCATAAAAGAATCATACTGAAATATATCAAGAAAAGAGATACATGCAAAACATAAAAGGGGGGAAACATTTATGATCCTTAAAAGTAGAGGTATGTCTCAAGAGTAATAATACTCCGTACTCTACCACACCTAATCTTTTTGTGTGTCTCAAGAGTAAGAATACTCGGTACTCTACCACTCCTAATCTTTTTGAGGTTCACAAGATTAAGTTTAAATATTCATAAAATCCTCAATATTAGAGGTGTGTCTCAAGAGTAAGAATACTCCGTACTCTACCACCCCCAATATTTTAGAGATTCACAAGGTTAAATTTACATTAACCGGAGTCCATTTTTGCTTGATTCCCCGTCCTTGCGACCAATATATCTTAACTCCTACTGGATCTTGTATTGGAATATATGACTGCAGCTTATCCAGCAGTTCCTCGATAGTAGGAGCAGAAATAAGAATCCTCCTGGAAAATGGAGAGATGAATTCCTGTTCCACAGCATGATCAAGAAATGTCAGCAAAACATCAAAGAAATTATTAACATTTAAAAGTCCAATATGCTTGGTATGGAGATCTAACTGAGCCCAAAAGGTAATATTAAAGATTTCCTCTAAAGTACCAAAACCTCCGGGCAGGGCTATGAAGGCATCAGAACCGTATAACATGCAAGTTATGCGTTCACGGATAGATAATGTCTGTACTTCATGCCCTCATGTTTTTCCTGCAACATCTACCAAAGGAACAGGTATAACGTCAATCACTTTCACTCGTTCTGTTTGAGCAGATTGGGAAACACAACTCGTCAATATCCACTGCTATCTCCTCCATACACTAGAGTGAAAAGCATTCTCTTGAGTTGTATTAAGAATAAAAGGAACGTGGAAAATATTGAGATGGAAAGCAACGAGCACGAAATTTTTCATTTAAAGCAAAATGAAGGAAAATCTGAATTATTTTATTTAATTTTCTTTCAGTACTAAGTGACAAAGATATTAGTATACATAACAATGAATTAGAAGTTGAATTTGTCAAACTCGTAGAGAGCAATAAAAAGTAGAGTAATTTTTCATTCATTTTTTTAATATTATTTAATATACTCTTATGCCTTAATAAAAATTGCTGAAGCATGCATACCCGGAACAAATTATAGTGATCAATAGCAACACACCCGTTGCTACCATCTTCAATACCTACTGCCAATCCAATAAATATATTCTCAGCAATGGAATGTAACACACACAGAGACACATGTTTTTGTGTCTTTATATAATATATATATTCACACATCACAAGACTTAAAAAAGAGGAGGAAAGTCAATTGGTCGGATTCGTCATGGATGTGGGCGGCGATATGTTAGCAACAAGGAATGGTTGTCAAGCAATGACAACCCCCAATCCTAATGACCAACCCACACGATGGTCTGCTATTGCAGGAATTAAAACAGTTTCAGCCAATTTACCAGAGCGGACTTTTCAATGTCCGTATAATCGAGAGTTGATTTTGCAAAATGGACTTCGGAAATGGGACGAACAGGTCGAGCTGAAGATTCTGTCAGGAAACGCCTTGCCGGACCGCCGCCGGAGACCGGAAAATGCCAAAAAACACAGGAAGCTTCTCCTCCTCGTCACGAACCCAACGGTGGTGACCGTTTCGCGATTGGAGCTCCCGTTTGGCCGGAATCGCGGTTTTTCAATCCCCCAGCATTTTCTTCTCCGGTGAATAACTTCTGTTTCAACCGTCGGATCGCCCCAAAATTTTAGGCGAGTCTTCTCCTTGAAGAGCCCGTTGTGATGGCGGTGGCCGAACGTAGATCAGAGTTCTGGATCGTCCGGAATGTCACTTTTTCAGTCCGGTCAGAAACTGGAAAAACTGGACAGATTTTCCTGGAAGAGAATTTATGGTTTTTTCAGATTCAATCTCCAGTTCCACCGGCGTAAATTGATCGTTATAGCACTGGATTGTTATGACAGCAATGGAGCTCGTGAAATAAGCCAAGGAACAAAATAGCACTCGGCGGAATGCTTAAGGACCAGGAGCTTGGCTAGGTTTTGGCTTGTGTGAAGAAGAAAAGAAGAACTGAGAAAGCGGGAAGGAAAAGAAAATAGCGCCCTATTTTTTCATCCAAGTGTGGATATTTTTAGGCATTTTTTACAGTGTGCGTAAATGCACGCCGTGTACGCCGTGTTTTTTTTTTTTAAATTTTTTTACGGCGTGTGAATATGTACGCCGTATTTTTTTTTTTAAAATTTTTACGGCGTGCGAATATGTACGCCGTTTTTTTTTTTTAAATTTTTACGGCGTGCGAATATGTACGCCGTGTTTTTTTTTTTAAATTTTTACGGCGTGCGAATATGTACGCCGTTAAATGTGATAATAAATGAAATTTTACGGTGTGCTTATCATGCACGCCGTAAAAGATATTCTTTTACGGCATTCATTTTATGCACGCCGTAAATAATTAAGATTTACGGCGTGCCCTATATGCACGCCGTAAATTCATGTTGTAAAAGGTCACTTTTGTTGTAGTGAATCCACTGCTATCTCCTCCATACACTAGATTGATACCTTTCTCTCCCAACTTCTTTCCTAAATCCACTGCTGCTTCTAGATACCCAAACCCTTTCCTTACTTTTGATCCACAAAATACACAGATAGTTTTAATCTGTCCAAGTTTTGTTCATTCCATCTTTGAGAGTATAAGGAAAGAAAAACTCACGAGAAAATGTTATTTTGGGATGAATGAAATTGTGAAAATATTTGGCTTTTTAAAACTGAAAATTTACACTATTTTACTGTTCAACTTTTGAAAAGGTGACTATCTGCTTTTGAAAAAATGACAATACTTTTTATCAGTGCTCCATAAATGAAGATCTCCTTTCGGAAGCCTCTCAGTGACAGTATGTTAATACGCAAAAATGAAAATAAAATACTTTGTTAAAATATATATGCATACATATATACACTATACTGATTTACCTTGTATCAATGCTGAATAGTCGAAACATCCATATTTGTTACAGATTGGCAAATAGGGTCTTTTGCTATTATATTCTTTAGACTACAACGGTCTTTATCATTATTGAATTGAGCCCATAAAGATAGTAGCTCACGCTGCACATACCCACAAAGGTGCGTCTCAAGAGTCAATCGAATATCATCAAAAGACTCCTTACTCAGTCCACCCTTAATGAAATCTATTTTATCATCTCGATTTATAGACGAATACCCTATTGATTTACAACGGGTGTCACATGTCCATCGAGCACATTTGTTACAACCTTTCAATCTTTTTGCTCTTCGCTTCTTTGCAAAAGTACTCTTACCTAAGCCAGGCATGTGCTTAGAAAATGAATTTGATAATTCACCAGATAATCAAACTTTTGCTTCGATCAACAAATGAACGTCTTCTGGGATACCTTGATACATCAGCAGCCTCAATCTTTCAAGTCGAACTCGGTAAATATTTTTCAAAACATTTACCGGAAGATTAGAATAATATTTATGAATATTCGATAATATAACATCCATTTTGATGGATCTAATCTTCTTCCCAAATGATCTATTTAAATGTATTATTTAACGCGTAAAGAGCGGTAGCTCCGTGTGACATTGATTCTACCAAGAAAATGGGAATAAAATATTGAAAAGTTAGGGACAAGAATTATTTTCTTCGGATATCGTCCCTTGCCTTTTTCGATATAAGGGAAGATTTGGGGACAAGAATGTGATATGAAATAATTCCTTGGATATCGTCCCAAGCCTTTTTTTTCGATGTAATAAATCAAGGTATATTGATTTGTAATATACAGAAATTCGTACAAGTGAAATAAATATTGTATTGAACCAGAAGTGTATACGTACGAGTGAAATAAATATTATGTTGAACCAGAACATAGGTACAAGTGAAATAAAACCATAATGAACCAGAAGTTCTATAATGGTTAGATCATCAAAAGCCTCAAAATTATTTGCTATGAGAATAACTTGTTAGGCTTGGGAAGCTTTATGATTTCTAAAAAGTGCGATATGTATACACTCCACCAAAATGCACTTAGATATATGATTGAGATTATATTCACAAAATGAATGACATGTGTTGCGGAATTTTATCCGATTGATATAATATAAGATTTGTGAACATTATGGGAAAATATGCCTGAAGCGTAATTATGCCTGAAGCATAATGACAATTGATTACAAAAACAAATATCTCTTGAATAATTGAGATAATCCCTTTGAGGCTAAATACTCATGGTGAGTAAAAAGGATATAATAAGAGATTTATGTACTTGATCTCTATATGTTATATTGAGATGAAATGGAATCGATAAATAAATCGAATACATACACAACTCTCTTGTGAAAATGAGATTGATGAAATTGTAATACTTTGGCCAGATATAAAATTCCAATGTAGGGATTATTATTCAAGGACTTGAAATCCAAATGCTTAAATGTGTAAAGCTAGTAATTATTTGTACAAATGAAAAATATTACACAATCGTAAAAGACGAATCGTTGCGCGTGAAATTTTTCATAGAACTGGCATGACATATGGTGGATAGACTATAGTCTAAATCACTAGCTTGAGTTCTTTGATATACCAATGAGTGAGATTAAAATGTATGATTCTCATCTCGATATTTTGAGAGTATTCTTTGATGTACCAGTAGATCGCGGTACGTTGGGATTTCAAGTAAAATGATTATAGATTATATGTCAAAATTGATATATATTTCAATGATTGATTATACTTGTACAAATCAAAAATTGTGGTTTATGAGATGCAAGAACATACATGTATAATCATTGAAAGATTCAATATACCCAGATTAGTATCACTATAGAATGATACAAATGACTCCATGATATTATATGTTTATGACATCTGGGAAACTGATTATTCAGAAATAAATATGAAAATAAATATTTTATTATTCGCCGAAGTGAATATGGAAATGAATATGTTTAATTATTCACCAGAAGTGAATTCTAGATTTGATTATTCACCAGAAGTGAATTCTAGATTTTATTATTCACTAGAAGTGAAAGATACAATTGGTAAATTAGTAAAACATTGCTTAATATAGCATGTTATGACATCATAAATGAGCTATGAACGATTTATATAAAGCTCATCATAAATGATATGTTTGATGAAAAGATTCGTGATTGTATCAATATACTATTGATATTTCATAAAAGGAATAAATACGCATTGCACTCTTTTCTCTTAGCTGAGGTTTTGTCCCACGGGATTTTCCTAGCAAGGTTTTTAATGAGGCAGCAGTTGAGGCGTATTAATGAGAATTAATGAGAATAATATACTCTTTTTTTTTTCTTTCGCTAAGGTTTTGTCCCACAGGGTTTTCCTAGCAAAGTTTTTGAGGCATTATCATAGCTATCGAAGAGCTATAATTCAGTAACACATTGTTATACTAGAATGATATCAACAAATAAAGAAAATCATAGACATCTTATGAAGAATATTATGATATCGGCTACACACAAGGAGATTTATATATATATATATATATATACATTACAGACGAAAGATGATATTAATGTTCAAGAAGTTCATGAATCCTCAATTGCACACTTCAGGGGGAGAATCATGCTGTATTCTTTTTCCTTTGTTCAGGTTTTGTCCTACTAGGTTTTCCTGACAAGGTTTAACGAGGCAGTGGCTGTACTCTTTTTTCTTGGTTCAGATTTTATCCCACTGGGTTTTACTGACAAGGTTTTAATGAGGCAGTACTTCAGAACTTCAAGATTCAGTACATGATTTGTTCTACTCGAACATTAGACTCAATGATTGACGATGACCAACATCAAGGGGAGCAACTGTACTCTTTTTCCTTCGCTCAAGTTTTATCCCACTGGGTTTTCTTAGCAAAGTTTTAACGAGGCAGACAATTTCGGAATAGGTCATTCAAGGGGGAGTGTTATAAATTATATATTATGTGAATGACCAATTACCATTATACCCTGTAAACTTTACATATTACGATTGTGCCATTGTCCACCTTATAAATAGGGGCCTATCCTAATTCATTATATAGATCAAATGAGAAGAATTTCTCTCTTATCTATCTCTATATTCTCTCTAGTTTTTAAATAGTTTTACAACAAAACTGAAATGTTGGATTATTATTATATTCATATATTGATTACAACTATTATACTGTAGGGATTAAATCCAATAGAAAAAGTGAAAAAGAAGATGTATTAAAGAAGATGTAGAAGCTGAGAAGGAGAAGAATGATAAAAGATCAGGGATGGAGCAAATAGAGATAGAAGAAGAGAATGAGAAGAAGCACAGGAAAAGGAATCGTAAGACCGCTTTTCAATTTTATGTGCAATTTTAAATTTCGCTCAATATTTATGTTACTGTGATTATAAATTATAAAATTTTGATATTTAATGTCTATAATTCGAATTATTTTGCAGTGGAAGGACTTGGGCGCCGTCTCGATCGATGTGCCAATTAAAAGTTTATAAATTGTTTATGAACTCTATGTGTAATTAATTAATTTTATTTGTTAAGCTTGTTAAATTCTAATTGTCATTGTGTAGTAAGTTGTTTAAATTTCATTAAATTGAGATTGGGAAAAGGTTTAGGGCGAATTGAAATTTTATTGGGAGTTGTGGATTTAAATTTCTAAATTGAGAGAATTGAGGGGCCAAGTTGCAAATTCTAAAAGTTTATATCCAACCCTCATTTTTCCTCTCCCTCACTCACGCCTCTCGGTCTCTCCCTCTCTCGACGTCGCTCTCTCTCTCGGTCTCTTCCCTTTTTCGCCGACCATGACCCAACCACCGGCCACTACCAGTAAGCCACCCCACCGGAGGCCGCCACCCACAGCCGTGACCTCCACCTTAGCCACTATCATGGTAAGACCACCTCTGCGCCTCCCTTACACCGCGCAACCCCACACGGACACACACTCGCACACATTCACGGGTGAAGACTTCGAAAGTGGTTTATAATTTCAGATTTCTTTCACCTCGGTGTATATATATATATATATATATATATATATATATATATACACACACACATATATATATATACACGTAAATTGCAGTTTTTGTGTGTGTATTTACATTGTATGTATGTAAATTTTCATGATCCTATAAACCAATTTCAGATTTAAGCTTAGTAAGATTTCAAATTATACTGTTAAATTGGAAAAATCGGGTGATGTAAATATATATGTATAATGTGAGGATTTGGAAAAATCTGTAAATGTACTTATTAATTTTAAGAACTATGAATATAAGAATCTATGTTACTTTCTGGTTCGATTTCGAATTTTTAATTGTTAAACTTCAGTTTTTGGGTAATGTGTGTATACGTATTTGTGTATGTATGTATACATTTCAAACTTGTCAATGTATGTGAATTTCCAGATGTTGATTAAGTACGAATTTAAGTTTGTTAATTTATTTTTCGTGCTTAATTATGAGTTGAAAATTGTAAATTTCTAAATTTGGGAAAAATTCCATGAATAGTTAGATATATTTATTTGAGTTAAAATTTAAAAGACGAAAAAGTCTTCTAACTCGCAATGAAATTGGATTTTTGTGTTTAAAATATGGCATGCTAGGTGTTTGAAATAACTTTAAACCTCATTTGGATTAAATTGAAGTTTTTACTTTGGTTAGGAGTATGGTTAGTTCAAAAAGGATAATGATTGTGTTTTGAACTAAAAGTTTTTCCTAATTTGATAAGTGAGTTTCAATTTTTCTTTTTGCCTTCGAGTTTCTCTCTTATTTCGAGTATGGTATTATATGTGTTGGACCTAGCGTAAGGTCACGTTTGGGATTAAATTGTGAATGAAATAGAAGTTTTAAACCTTGCTTAGAATTTAAAAATGGGATTTTGAACTAAAAGTATATTTTATTTAATGAATGGGTACAACACGGATTTTGGTACATTGACGTCACGGGCAGCCGATGTTCCTCCACTTGCAATTTCAGCTAACGGTAAATGCTAAGGACGTCAAGTAAGTAAACTTCCCCTATATTCATGAAAGTAGGAAGTTAATTTGAAATTTAGATGATCAGAGGAGAGCACTCGACAGCTGACTCAGGATATAATCGCTTCAACACTTTTAAAAATAAAGTTAAAGTAGAATTTATTTCAATTTCTCATTATTTATTCTTTAATTCATGTATTATTGAGGTTAAATTACCTCTTATTTCATTTGCTAAAGTTTATTTACTTGGAATTATATTGTTGAGGAGTTTGAGACTTATTGTGATGGTTTGGATGATGTTGGGATTGAATGAGTTGCGAATATGTATTTTAAAAATGGTTTGATGTCCCTCTACAGGTTGGCTATGCCCAATTTACAGAGGAGACTCTGTCGAAATTTTTGTAAAATTTCATAATAAAAAAAAAATGATAACGTTGAGGTTTTTAAATGATTCCTTTCTGCATTTAAGTAAAGAAAAGTTAGCACGCCTAGGTTTAAGATTTTTGAACTTGGGGTGTTACATTTTTGGTATCAGAGCTAAGAGTTTTAAAAGCGATTCTGTAGACTTTTAAAATTTATTTGAAAACGCCTCAAGTGCTTCTCCCTCGATCATCTGGTAAGTTAAATTTCTGTTCAAGTTAGTAAATGCGTGGTAATATTTCCAGTATTGTAAATTTTTGCATGTTAATATGTAATGTTGTAAAGTTAAAGGTTAAGGATGTCGTTAATGAATATGGCGTGTATACTTTGATTTTGTAAAAGAGAAAATGAGATGGTAATGATTATTATAAAATTGGGTAATGTTTAAGTCCCTATGTGAAAGATATGAAGTGAATGTGAATAGTGCTTTGAGTCATGGAGGCTACATCGGGAAGAATGTATATTGTATCCAAGTCGGAAGTTGAGAAGTCATCGAACTTAGAATTAAGCACTTATCGTGTTTGATATCGAGACTACCCACTCACTTGATAGTCCCACAATTATAGGAAAAATCGATTTACCCATCTCAGTAGCTGGAGACCAAGTTTATACTGTCAACGCCATTTGAAGAATTGTTGAACTAAAGTTATGTGTTGGGAAATGTTCCAATCATGGTGAATGGGAAGGAGTAGATGATGGATTTCATAACATTGAATACCCACAAACTTGATGTCATAGTAGGAATGGAATGATTATTAGGGTATAAGGTTTCAATCACTGGCTACGTTAAGGTGGTATTTAAACCTTCAAATGAAATCATTTTCGCTTTGTAGAAGTAAAGGTAAAACTTTCTATTTCGATATTATCAGTGATGAAGGCTCGTCAATTGATGAATAAGAGTTATTAAGCCTACCTGGTTGCAATAATTGAAGTGTCTAAGGTGAATACTTCTCTCGAACAAATTTCTGTTATTCGAGAATGACTAAAGATGTTCTTAGAAAATCTTTGTGATTTACCGCCTAAAAGAGAAATTGAATTCGTCATCGATTAAGTGCGCAACTCTAGTATCCAAGGTATAATATTGGATGGCTCCTTCGTAACTTAAAAGAGCTCAAAGTGCAACTATAGAATCTCATGGACAAATGTTTTGTTCGACCTAGCTTTTTGCCATGGGGTGCTCAGGAGCTATACATGAAGAAGAAAGATGGTTTTATGAGACTTTGCATAATTGATTTTAGACATGGCATTATTGGAAAGAATTTTAATTATTCTTAGGAACTTAGTGATTATTAGTGAGAAATGATCACTTATATTGGAGAATATTATAAATTATGATGGTAAGTGATAATACTATTAATTTATTTTGGAAGTTGATCGGTAGATGATGTGTTAAAGATTTGGTTATTTACATGCAATATGATTATTTGGGAAAGTCATTTATCATTATTGGGAGATATTGAAAGTATTTTATAGTGAGATGCCTTAAAGGAGTAACCATTTATTCGAAATGAGAATTTGGGGACATATGATTGAAAGTCTGGGATTATGTGAGATAATGATGATTGTCATAAGGTCATTTGAATATAAAAGGTACAAGCGATAATTATAACGAATAACTCGATTGCTCTTATGGTGAGAACTAAAGGTGACGATGTATTGAGATTATGAAATAAGCTGACTTCCATGAATAAGTTATGCTATATTTGGTTTTAAGTCGATTTCGAAGAAAGATGAATCTCAGTCATGGAAAATAAATCAGGTTTCATCGTAATTTGAATGATTCACTGATGTACGTTAAGTTTTCATTGACGATACTGAAATATCATATGACAGATTGTTGGATGAAATTGATGAAAGAAACTTTATCAGGTCCTAGATTTGTACAAGTATTGCAGAAGTAATGCATCTGATCGGAGGAAAGTTTATGATAGTACATACCATGAAATTGTGGAGATTATTATTGATGGTATCTTGATTCAAAAATAAGAAATGAAATTTTAGGCAATTGTCCTTGTGGATAGGATTTGTGGAAAATGAGAATAAGACTTCACAATGATTATTTATTATGGAGTAGTGTGCAGAAACAGTGACAATGGCAGAATCCAAGATTTATTGAGTTTGAGAGATTGATATAAAATCTTAGTGAGTATATTGACGTAAAAGGTTCCTGTGAAGGATATGATGGTTATTATGTCGTAATCTTAGAGAGATTGATACGATTATTTGAGGTCAGTTGTGTGACTTTTACTTATAATGGGATTGTATCGTTGGGTTAAGTAAATTTGATGAGGAATCCTATATGAATCACAAAATTTTTATTCATTGGTGATAGGTCAATGATTTATTTATAAAATGCTGGGTTAGAGTATTGTTGTTATGATGATTTTGAAAGCATGAATTCTTAAATTAGTACACATTGGCTTTAGTTTTAAGATGAGTGTATGATGTTGAATACTTGATTACAATATGTAAGTATGGGTTACAGGATTTAAGTTTGACCCTCCGATTTTAAAAGAAATGTCAGCATGTTCAGAAAGGATTTCGTTTGTAAATCTTTCCAGAGAGATTCTGTCAGAGTTTTAGTATTCCTATTGTATATTTTGGTATGGACGTCAAGTTTCACTAATTCTGGATTATAAAGTCTTATTTTGGTCAATTTTCTTGATTTTAGTTTTAAGAATGTGATCAATCAATATATATATATTAAGGTTGAGACGTTAGAATAGACTCTATGAAATGCTGGAAATAGAAAGTTAGTGAATGGATTCATAAGCGGGATAATGTCGGTTGATGGTCCCCTACAACAATAACTATCAAAATTCGATCCGTATTGAGTACTATATGATAGGAAGTGTAGATCGTCAGCTCACGAGGGTGAGCAAGGAGAAAGAAACCTATTGGGTCTAGAAATAGTACAACAAATAGCAAAAGTTATTGAAAAGATTCGTTAGCGGATGAAAATTGCACAGAGTACATAGAAAAGCTATGCGGATAGAAGAAGGAAACCATTGAAATTCGTTGCAGGTGACATGATCTTTTTGAAGGTAGCTCCTATGAAAGGAGTTATGAGATTCGGGAAGAAAGAAAAGTTAAGCCTATGTTTTGTCGGCCCCTTTGGAATTCTTGAAAGGGGTGGGTGACCTGACTTATCGGGTTGCATTGTCGCCAGCGTTACCGGGTGAGCACAATGTTTTTTCATGCATCAATGTTGAGGAAGTATATTTCGGATTCCTCCCATAGTCTCAGTTATGAGTCATTAGTTTTTGTGAGGATCTGACTTATGAAGAGTCACTTGTGAAAATTCTAATGAAAGTAAATAAGGAACTTAGAAGAAAGAAGATTACGTTAGTTAAGGTCCTTTGGAGGAATCATGCAGTAGCAGAGGCTACTGGGGAATGTGAAGATGAGATGCATGCCAAGTATTTACAACTTTTTGGTAAGTTTTAATTTCGAGGACGAAATTTATTTTAGAGGGTAAGGAATTGTAAGACCGCTTTTCAATTTTACGTGCAATTATAAATTTCGCTCAATATTTATGTTACTGTGATTATAAATTATAAAATTTTGATATTTAATGTCTATAATTCGAATTATTTTGCAGTGGAAGGACTTGGGCGCCGTCTCGATCGATGTGCCAATTAAAAGTTTATAAATTGTTTATGAACTCTATGTGTAATTAATTATTTTTATTTGTTAAGCTTGTTAAATTCTAATTGTCATTGTGTAGTAAGTTGTTTAAATTTCATTAAATTGAGATTGGGAAAAGGTTTAGGGCGAATTGAAATTTTATTGGGAGTTGTGGATTTAAATTTCTAAATTGAGAGAATTGAGGGGCCAAGTTGCAAATTCCAAAAGTTTATATCCAACCCTCATTTTTCCTCTCCCTCACTCACGCCTCTCGGTCTCTCCCTCTCTCGACGTCGCTCTCTCTCTCGGTCTCTTCCCTTTTTCGCCGACCATGACCCAACCACCGGCCACTACCAGTAAGCCACCCCACCGGAGGCCGCCACCCACAGCTGTGACCTCCACCTTAGCCACTATCACGGTAAGACCACCGCTTAAATATATATGTATAATGTGAGGATTTGGAAAAATCTGTAAATGTACTTATTAATTTTAAGAACTATGAATATAAGAATCTATGTTACTTTCTGGTTCGATTTCGAATTTTTAATTGTTAAACTTCAGTTTTTGGGTAATGTGTGTATACATATTTGTGTATGTATGTATACATTTCAAACTTGTCAATGTATGTGAATTTCCAGATGTTGATTAAGTAAGAATTTAAGTTTGTTAATTTATTTTTCGTGCTTAATTATGAGTTGAAAATTGTAAATTTCTAAATTTGGGAAAAATTCCATGAATAGTTAGATATATTTATTTGAGTTAAAATTTAAAAGACGAAAAAGTCTTCTAACTCGCAATGAAATTGGATTTTTGTGTTTAAAATATGGCATGCTAGGTGTTTGAAATAACTTTAAACCTCATTTGGATTAAATTGAAGTTTTTACTTTGGTTAGGAGTAGGGTTAGTTCAAAAAGGATAATGATTGTGTTTTGAACTAAAAGTTTTGCCTAATTTGATAAGTGAGTTTCAATTTTTCTTTTTGCCTTCGAGTTTATCTCTTATTTCGAGTATGGTATTTTATGTGTTGGACCTAGCGTAAGGTCACGTTTGGGATTAAATTGTGAATGAAATAGAAGTTTTAAACCTTGCTTAGAATTTAAAAATGGGATTTTGAACTAAAAGTATATTTTATTTAATGAATGGGTACAACACGGATTTTGGTACATTGACGTCACGGGCAGCCGATGTTCCTCCACTTGCAATTTCAGCTAACGGTAAATGCTAAGGACGTCAAGTAAGTAAACTTCCCTTATATTCATGAAAGTAGGAAGTTAATTTGAAATTAATGTGCGTAAGTAATTTCGTGTTAATTACTTCATGTTGATGTATTTGATTTTCGATATGCAAGTATGTGTATTTAAGGAAATGATTAAGCATGCACGTTGTCATGTCATTGCATCGTTAAGCATGCATTGGAATCGAAATGGGGAAGTCAAATATTTTAATGAAATGAATGTGTCAAAGTGCAAAGTTTGTTCAACAATTATGTATTCTAAGATTTTTAGAAAGAATGGGTGTACTTCTATGCCATGAAAGTTGCGAGTGGGAAATGGGGCGCAAGGGACCGGCGTACCCGAATTAAACCGCTTTGCGGTGACGATTGCTGATCCGCTTGGCGGTGGCAAATATTAAACCGCTTTGCGGTGACGATTGATGAACCGCTTGGAGGTGGCAAATATTAAACCGCTTTGCGGTGACGATTGCTGAACCGCTTGGCGATGGCAAATATTAAACCGCTTTGCGGTGACGATTGCTAAACCGTATGGCGGTGACGAATATTAAACCGCTTTGCGGTGACGATTGCTAAATCGGTTGACGGTGGCAAATATTAAACCGCTTTGCGGTGACGATTGCTAAATCGGTTGACGGTGGAAAATATTAAACCGCTATGCGGTGGAAAAATGATAATCTGGTCCTAAATAAGGGATATTTCCCATTGCATTGTAATTGGCTAGAAGATACACTAATTGAGTTCACGATAGAAATGAAGTTAAAGTTTTTGGAAACGTTTAAATGAAAGTCATTAAATGAAGTGAAAGTTTTGAAATGACGTGAAAGTTTTGAAAGGTTAAAGTAAATGGGGATACATATTTCAAAGATTAAAGCATTCATGTCATGAGCATGCATTCATGCATAAAGTTTACTTACTGGGCTTTAGCTCACCCCAATCCCTCCCCATATTTCAGGTGATGAAAGTTAGATGATCAGAGGAGAGCACTCGACAGCTGACTCAGGATATAATCGCTTCAACACTTTTAAAAATAAAGTTAAAGTAGAATTTATTTCAATTTCTCATTATTTATTCTTTAATTCATGTATTATTGAGGTTAAATTACCTCTTATTTCATTTGCTAAAGTTTATTTACTTGGAATTATATTGTTGAGGAGTTTGAGACTTATTGTGATGGTTTGGATGATGTTGGGATTGAATGAGTTGCGAATATGTATTTTAAAAATGGTTTGATGTCCCTCTACAGGTTGGCTATGCCCAATTTACAGAGGAGACTCTGTCGAAATTTTTGTAAAATTTCATAATAATAAAAAAAAATGATAACGTTGAGGTTTTTAAATGATTCCTTTCCGCATTTAAGTAAAGAAAAGTTAGCACGCCTAGGTTTAAGATTTTTGAACTTGGGGTGTTACAGGAATAGAAAACGTGCAGGGGAAGCAAATTCTGTTATGCAGCTATCTCCCTCAACCTCTTTCCATGTGCTGTTATTTATAGGGTAGTTAGGAATGTTCTAGAATAGGTGAAGGGAGATGCAGCATGTGTAATGTGAGCCAAGGGAGATTGTGAGCTAGTTGTGACATCCACCACTCTTAAATGAACCTTGTCCTCAAGGTTCAAGTGATTAATATAGTCCGACAATTTTCGTAGAGGTCGAAGAAAGGGTGATAATTGGAGGGTGTCAGCTCGATTTACAAATGGAGAGGAAGTTGATGACATTACAAATGGTGATAGTTGCATGGATTGTTATAGTTGCTGGTAAAGTGATAGTTGGAGGGTTGAACTTGGGAACTTAAAAGGATTTGGACCTATGTGACCTAATACTATTAGGAAGTATTTTATTAGATTGTAGTTGCATAGTTACAATTGATAACGAAAGCTTAGAAAATTGAACTATTGTTAAGGTATTTTCTCTTCTTGTAACTGGATAAGAATGTAATTGAGAACAATCTAATAAGTAATAGCATATGTGCTGCAGATTGATAGTGTAAACAAACAAGGTCTCCTCCTAGAGGTAGTGCAAGTCTTGAAAGATATGAACCTCACTATATCGAAAAGCTATGTATCGTCTCTTCAACATTATTTCTTACAAATTTTCAATTGTATTCTTAGCATTCAACATCATTAATTTGATTGATCTGTGTATATATTATCTCTCAGTTTTCCACCTTAAAGATGATCTTGGTAGCAAAATTACAGATCATAGAATTATCAACTGTATCCAACTGGTAATTTCTGAACCTCTTCCAATATGCTTGATTTTCGTTTTAAGGAACTATATATTCACATACAGGTGTAGCACAAATATTCAAAACTTTGGCTTCTAAGAATTACCATGATTTAAGGAACTATATATTCACATTGGTGCAAATAGGGACACTATCATGAAGTCCAAGGCTCGAAGCAGCCTAGAGTCTCATCCTAGTTGGCCTAAAGCAATTGAAATGACTGAAAAAGACATGTCTGGTTTGTTGTCGGAGATATCAACAGCCTTGTCTGATCTCCATTGCAACATTGTTAAAGCACATGCTTGGAGCCACAATGCACGTTTGGCACATGTTGATTACATTTCAGATCAGTCCACGGAACCCCAATTGATGATAATTGGCTCCATGCCATTGAATATCACCTCACAACTGTCTTTAGAGCTAACACTACATGGGATGAAAATGCCAGCCACCAGGAAGTGAAACCTGCTGGAATTCCTTTGGAGAAATTAGGCACCATGACAAATGTAGAACGGTGCTTGCACTAACTCATGCTATCTGTTGGGGACTTTGATGTACCTTCGCAGCCTATGACTGCAAATTCAATAACTATGAAATCAGTTAGTGATGAAGAGGAGAGAAAAAGGCAAGTGTATCAATTGAGAGTTGTAATGAGAAAGGATATTCAATCTGTACCATCTAATGCAAGGACCGAAGAAAGCTTATGTTCGATACTGTATGCATGCTTACGGATATGCAGTATGTGAATTTTCACGCATCCATAGATTCGCATGGAGGTTGTGCACATCAGGTATTTTGCTAAATTTCATGAATAAATGACGTTTATTGCTCTTTGTTTCTTGATAGAAAAAAATACTTTCATAGGAATAAATTATAAGACACGTGGATGGATGTGCATTAAATACAGAAAGTGAGAAGGAAAGATTTATTAAATGCTTGGAGTCCACCATAGAACGCAGAGTTTGTGAGTTATGTTTCCGTTTAACAGTATTTAGGGTGTCTGCTGAATGCATATACATTTTTTTGTACTATTTTACACAATTGTGAAAATCTTGGTCTATTTTTGTCAATTTTGGGATTTAAACAACCAGGGTGTCCGCTTAGAATTATGTGCGTATAACAGTGTGTGGTAGCTCTCGGATATAACACGTGTTCTGAGGGGAAAATGACCTAGAAGTTGTCAGAGCAGATACAGTGATGCATGGGGAGATGGCGGTGATAAACTTCATAAATTCAATGAAGGGAGAAATGGGTACAATAGGTCTTGCGTGAAATATGAAACAACAATTATTCGTCAAACCTCATTTGGAAGATCTAAATTTTCAATCGGTTATATGTTGAAGTCTCAGATCGAACGCTCATCCCACAACTTCATTACAATTTAATGATGTAAATATGTAGCTAGTTTCATTTTAGTAGTTCTAAGAATTGATAATGTTCATAATTCTTGATGTACGACACATTATTTTTCCAACACAATTTCTGCTCTGTAAATAAATTGAATCAACACATGTTTTTCATGATATTTGTTAATATATTCAGATTATATCAATTTTGGATGGTAATATGTTTTGAGAAGATATTCTACAACAAGAACTCTACAGGAAATTACAGGATAAGATATACATCAACTAAGAATCTAGTAGGATTCAACTGGAAAGATTTAAGAACATAAAATTATAGTAACCTTTCATTGAAATAATAAAAAAAAATTACAGAATACGAAAACTCCTAGACATATCTCTCACAATATTTTCCTGCCTGATATACTCCCCATACTGTAGGGCACATCTCCCAGCTACAAAGGGGTTGGCCAATAACGTGCCCAACGCAGTAGTGTGCAGGGTTTGAATCCTAACGGTGGAATTTACGACTGAATAATGGATTCATTCCCTGTGGAAATCTGGGGTCATCTTGCTCCACGAGGCGTTACTGAGTGCCATCCATCCTAACTCCGGGAGGCATAACTTGTGATTTACCTCTCGAACCAATGGCCCAGGGCAGGGTCAGTTCAGGCCCTCAAGGTGTGGGTTACAACTTTTTTTTTTACCCAGTTATTTGTAAAAGGATAGTCAAAGGGTCAAATATGTCAAGCTTTGGTTTAAAAAAAAAAAAAAAGGAAAAAGACAAAAATGGAAAGTTAGGCGGTGGCATCCATGTATAACATCCATAATTTCAATTGCCTTCACTTTACGCACACAAACACATTTACACGCATATAGATAGAGAGACGACGAGACAGATTGAGAGAAAAATCGGGAGAGAAAGGGGGAAAAAAAGAAGAAGAAAAGAAAAGAGGTGTCGTTGACAACGTGGTTTATACTATTAAGCTTTTATTAGTCGATTTCAAAAGGTAAGTAATAGTTATTTATTTTGATGTTTTATCAAATTTAGTGTTGTTAGATTATTAGTTTAAATTTAATTTTGTCAAAAGGGAATTTACCTAAAAATGAAAATATTATATTTTACTATTGCCTTTTTCAATTATTGAGGTAGTTGATATGGTTAGTTATTGATTTAGATATTATTTCAATTTCAGGCGGTAACGAATCGGTTAGGACAGCTTACCAGCCAAATTAGTTGTCACGTACATAGACTGTGAGTGGAAAAATCTGAATTATTTTCAAATATTGATATTTTCTTATATGATTGCGTTAAACGTGATTATGTGGTGTAATTGTCCAATTACGTGATTATTGTGAAATGTCATCATAATACGTGAATTTTCGAATTAGAAAGATTTTGAAAAGATTATATGGTGAAATAAATGTGAAATACGCGATATTGAAATTGACCAGAAAAGTACCCATGATTATGTACTTATTCTATTTCACTGAGGCTGGCTTGGCCTTGTTCTATACTGCACCTGAGTGGTCTTGACCGGGTATGATATTACCCTAAGGCGGTCTGATCGTGTATGATATAGTTCACTGAGGTGGTCTTGGCCGTGTTCTAGAATTGATTATCAGATGTCTTTGAGACTAGGCTGAGAGGCAGTCTATATATGTATGACCAGATTATAGATTTTAATCAGAGGGTACATTTTTGGTTGATTTGTTAGGGTATGGCCATACCTAAAGATTGCAGACGGTAATGACAGTGGTATATTGATATGAT
The DNA here is from genome assembly GCA_963555705.1 of Ligustrum vulgare. NCBI lineage: Eukaryota > Viridiplantae > Streptophyta > Magnoliopsida > Lamiales > Oleaceae > Ligustrum > Ligustrum vulgare. The sequence goes on from OY743182.1 coordinate 26,990,762, forward strand.
TAAACTATGTCATTGATTTGACTGGAGTTTGATATTTATCAGCATTAAGAGAATATCTTACATTTTGACTCTGATTTTATGTTATTATGTGATTCATTAAGTGATATAAAGTTGATTTTCGATAAAGATGTATAGATGAGAAAGTATAATTATTTTTTAAATTCTCCACTCACTAAGCTATCAACTCATATATTTTTCCACGATTTTTCTTATGAGGTAGCAGTTGAGTTACTGGGCAGCTTTTTGAATTGAGCCTCGAGTTTGGAGTCAGAGCCACAGTTAGCTAGTATGACTCGTTTCATAGAGCATGTAGTCATTGTTTTGTGATGCATATTCATTTTTGGATTGCACTTATGCATCACATGTAGATAGATATGGGGGCTCACTTTGTATTTTGCGTCCATATGTATAGTTCATGTTGATTTCATGATGAAAGTTTGAGAAATTGGCTTATCTCTATTGCGATGGAAATTATAGTGAGTTTGTTGGGATTTTATGTATTGATTACAAGTTGGTTAATCCAAATTATAGAGATAATGCCAAATTTTTTCTTAAAATGAGTTAACTAAATTTAATGTTTTCAGTATCCTTGATGGTGGGTCCTACTTTTAGTTGGTATCCATCATTGGCGCATGTCACGTTTCGGGTCCACTAGTGTTACTCGGGGCAGGGCATGTCAGTTTGGTATCAGAGCATGGTTTTGAGTCCATATGCTTGCATTATACATGCATTCTGATGTTTTGCATAACATGCATATAGGTGAGCCATGGTTCGTGGTGGCAGAACTCAAAGGATCCAAGATATGTTGCCCCAGGCTCACAATGTTCCTGATGCAGGTAATATATATTGGAGAGGTTGTGAGAGTAGAAGAGTCAGTCCATCAGCCATTAGAACATCCACCCCTGTTTTTCAAAGACAGAATATAGTTGAAAATGATCCTATTGCTGTTGGAAGGGTAGAAGAATCTATTCATTAGCCAAGAGATGACCCTAGAGAGCCTGAAAGGATAGAAAAATCTGTTCATCAGCCATCTGAATATTTGGGACAAGGAAATGGAGCGGGAAATGATCCTATTGATGTTGAAAGGATTGCTACAGCTGTGCGTGGTGCAGACAAAAATTTTAATATTTAGAGAGCAACAAAATTAGGGGCTAAAGTGTTTACGGGCACAGTTGATCTTGCAGTTGCTCAGACATGGATGATCAAAGTGGAAAGAGTCTTCGATGTTATGGGTTGTTCAGATGATCGAAGATTGTACCTCGGTACTTTCTTGTTAGAAGAGGGGGCATATGATTGGAGGCAGTCAGTACGCAACGCATATCGGGATCCTTCTATTATCACTTGGGCAGATTTCAAACATGTCTTCTATGATGCTTATTATCCCCGTGATTTTAAAGATGCAAAGCAGGAACAATTCTTGCAGTTAGTACAGGGGCACATGACTGTTGCTGAATATCAGGTGAAATTTATTGAACTTTCAAAGTATGCAAAAGTTCTGTTTAGCAATGAAATTGACAAATGTAGAAGATTTGAAAATGACCTAAAAGAAGAGATCACATCAGCAGTGATAACCTCTGGTTGGAATGAATTTGGGAAATTAGCAGAATCAGCTTTGAGAGTAAAGAAGAGCATTTCAGAGATATCGACTGGTAAAGAGTAGATGCATTTCAGAACAAGTGACATATAGACAGACATGGTCAGGTGCTTCTAGCTACAGACTATCTTAGAGAGATAGCAGAGGATTTTTACCAGGTGTGTCCACTTCAGGCCAATTCAAACCCAAATCAAGAGGAAGTCATGGTTCCAGATTCAGGCACAGTACTGTACAAAAACCTATCTCCAGTCGTCCTCATACTTAAAGTTCTTTCTTGAGACCATTCACTTTCAGACAAGATGAGATTTCCAGCAGTGCTAGATTTCCTCAATGTCAATTATGTGGAAGATCTCATCGTGGTGAGTACTTAAAATTCCAAGGAGTTAGTGTTTGTTACCATTGTGGTCAAGGAAGACATATTAGGAAGAATTGTCCAGTCTTATTACATGAGAGTGACATGTCACAGAGGATGTCTCCACAACAAAGTGTTGGTGACACGAGACAGAGTTAGATCCAAAGAAGTAGTTTTGACAATAAAGACGGCATGAACAGTGGAGTCCTGTCTAATATTGCTGGTAGTAGCAGTGTTAAACCAAAAGGCCAGGCAGGAAGACGGAAGACCCAGGGAAAAGTTTTAGTTATGACTCAGCAGGTAGCAGAGGAGTCACCAGATATTATTATGGGTATGTTATCTATCTTTGATAGAGATGCTCATATATTGATTCTGGATCTACGCATTCTTTTATTTCATTTTCACTTGCTACATATGTGAACCAAAAGCCAGAACTTTTAAATAGTTGTTTGGTAGTTGCTATGTAGCGACCAGAAATTTTAAGTTTAATGTTGAATTTTATGTTAGAATTCAAAAGTATTTAATGAGCTTGTCACGTCGTTACGACACTTCCAAATGTTTTAAATAAATTCTTGGTCAAGTTATGGTGTTACATGCTCTTTCCTAGCAATTAGTTTGGTTAATTGTGAGAAATTTTATCACGTTTAATGTTCGAATTTGAACCATTCTAAAATATCGAATTTATTAGTCAAGCCAAGATATTTTTAAGTGTTTTAAATTAATGTCTTTCTTTTCGAAAAATTGAAAATTTCAATTGGGTCAAATATTTAAAGATATTTTCAAGGTTGATAAAGGTATATCAACATTGGTGTCATTTTGTAGTTTACATTAAATAATGTAAGTCGGAGTCGAGAAAAAATTATTTTGATTGACATCAATCCACGTTATTTTAAATTAATGAAACATGGATTTATGAACTTCTTAAGAATATTTTATTACTATATATATACATATCTATCTAACACACACGCATATGTATGTCCGGAAGGAGTCAAACCATTTCAAATTTTGTAAATATATCTGTTGCAACTAGAGGATAATACACGTTCCCATTTTCCATGATTTTAGCCATTTTTTTAAAACAACTTTTCCATCCACTTCTCAACCCAACTCTTTTATCGTTGCATGCACATGATAAAATTTAAATAAGCATTTTTTTTATCCCAACCAACTTCTCGTTCACGGTCATACTGCAGATTACATTTTTTTCTTGTTTCTTTCCAAGTCTCCCTCCCTCACAGTCAGTTAAATTCTTTATTCTTCTGTGACTCAACACTACACGTTTTTGGCAATTAAAATACATTGACAAGCTTTTGGTTTTGGGTGATTGTACATTTCAACTTCACGTGCGTTTCAACTCAACAATTTCTGAAAATCTAAGGTAGTGTCCTCTCCCATACACAAGTTGTTACGCTTTTGAATTAAATAGTATGCTAGCGTAAAATTTATGTCAATGTCTTATGTTTGATGAAATGCATAGCTATTATGTGCTAATTTATTTATTGGCATGCTATGAAATTATTTATGATGGGATTATGATTGATGATTTAAGGAAATCATCTAATATGTTGTGATTGAAGGTAATCACAGTAAATTTATTAACTGGCCATGTTAAAATGTTTCCCAAAAATGAAAGTTGATGTTGACATTAAATCAAATGTTGGTATATTTTAATTTCTTTAGCGTGTGTATATACTACTGAGTATTTCTTCGAAATGCTCATATTTAAAAACTTTAAAGATTGAAGGGCTGGACAAGGCGTGATGGCGGAAGTAGTGAATAAAATTTAAATTTTTATGTATTTATGTTGGGACTTATTTATGTTAATGTTGCAGTACATTTCTTTTAAGACTTGAAAAGTTCTTGGAATGTAATTCTTGATCAATTAAATGTTACTTTTGGAAATACGTATACTTTGATTACTGCCTGAAAAATTTCAGATTATGGGTTGCACTTTGAAAATTTACTGCAGGTTGTATATTTACAATTCCTGAATGTTTTAAAATGAAAAATGATCCTTTATGTGTTATCTATCATATGGAACTAAAAACAGGTCATTTGGAGTCTCGTAGAATTTATTATGAATTTTTTTGTAAACTGCGACGGGACAGTTTCGGAAACAGTGACCAGCCTGTTTAAAAATTAATTTCGTCCTTCAAATGTGATTATTAAGATCCAAAATTTTTATATGTTGCATTTACTTGAGGTTTGGACACTTTAGTAAAATTTCAAAATTTTTAGACGTCGTTTGCTATTTTAAATAATTTTTTTACAAACATACTGCATTACTGGGGAAAAATGGCATTAGTTGCAGAATTTGTCTATGACCTCTTCAAACTGTTTATTTCGTAATTTTTCTAAGTCAATTGGAAATAAAGTTTTAACATTTTGAAAAACAAAAAAAATAGTTATTATTTCAATCTAAAGTATTTTCCCTAAATTTATTATTTTCAAAATTATAACGTGAACGAGATTATGTTTGATAATGCGTCGGATTAAAAGATAATTGGGGTGTTACATTCTACACCAATAAGAGAATCACTTTTAGCGAATGGTGTATATCGAGATTGTGGGATTAAAGTGAATGAAAATGAGTTGAAGGAAAATTTGATACCTCTTAGCATACATGATTTTGATATTATTCTGGGTATGGACTTTTTATCTGCAAATCATGCTTTAGTTGGTTGCTTTCAAAAAGAGGTTGTGTTTAGACAACCTGAAGTTATATTTAGTGGACAACGCAGAATTTTGCCATCTTGTGTCATTTCTGCTATTGCCACTAGAAGATTGTTCAACAAGGGTTGTTATGCATATTTAGCTCATGTTATTGATACAAATGTTAGCAAAACAAAACTCAAAGACATTCCAGTGGTCCGAGAATTTCCTGATGCATTTCCAGAAGAATTGCCAGGTTTACCACCAGAAAGGGATATTAAATTTACTATGGATTTGATTCCTGGAATTACACCTATTTCACGGGCACCATTAATGAATGGCTCCAATAGAACTAAAAGAATTGAAAATTCAATTGCAGGAATTGGTCGACAAGGGTTTTATCAGACCTAGTGTATCTCCGTGGGGAGCACCAGTTTTATTTTTGAAGAAGAAAGATAGTACCATGCGGTTATAAATAGATTACAGACAGTTGAACAAGGTGACAATCCGCAATAAATATCCTTTCCCACGTATTGATGATCTGTTTGATCAGCTTTGGGGTGCTACAGTATTTTCAAAGACTGATTTGCATTCTGGATATCACCAATTGAAAATCAGGGTTAGTGATGTATCGAAGACTACTTTCAGAACAAGATATGGCCATTATGAATTTCTTGTGATGCCGTTTGGGTTGACCAATGCTCCAGCAGCATTCATGGATATGATGAACAGAGTGTTTCGCCCATACTTAGACAGATTTGTGATTTTATTTATTGATGACATATTGGTGTATTCTCGAGATCATGATGAACACATAGAACATCTTAGAGTCATTTTGCAAACCTTGCGGGACAAGAAGTTAGATGCTACATTCAGTAAATGTGAATTTTGGCTCGACATAGTGATATTTTTGGGACATGTCATATCAGCTGAGGGAATATATGTAGACCCATAGAAAATAGAAGCAGTCGTGAAATGGGAAAGACCTACTAGTGTGATAGAAATACGGAGTTTTCTCGGATTAGCAGGTTATTACCGTCGTTTTGTGGAGGGATTTTCTAAACTTGCTCTTCTTTTGACTAGTTTGACTAGAAAGAATGCTAAATTTGTGTGGACTGAAGAATGTGAAAAGAGTTTTCTAGAATTGAAGAATCGATTAGTTTTAGCTCCAATTCTCACTCTTCCATCTCCAAGAGAAGAATTTCTAATATATAGTGATGCTTCACGTCAGGGCCTTGGTTGTGTGTTGATGCAAAATGGTAAATTTATAACCTATGCTTCTAGACAGTTGAAGAAACATGAATTGAATTATCCTACACATGACTTAGAACTTGCAGCAGTTATCTTAGCATTAAAGATTTGGAGGCATTACTTGTATGGAGAGAGATGTCACATATTCACAGATCATAAAAGTTTGAAATACATTTTTGATCAGAAAGAATTGAACTTAAGGCAAAGAAAATGGTTAGAGTTGATAAAAGATCATGACTACAAGATTGATTATTATCTGAGGAAAGCTAATGTAGTTGTTGATGCTCTCAGTAGGAAGACAGCTAATTCTACGACACATACACATGCAATTTGTTCTTCTTTGTTCGATGAGTTCAGAAATTCACATGTTTAGTTGTCAGTGACCAGGTTGGGAGCATTGTTTGTTAATTTTCAAGTAAGACTTACCTTGATCGACATAGTTATCGAAGCTCAGACTCAAGATCCAGTATTGAATAAACTGAAAGACGAAGTTGGTAATGGTAAGCATATAGATTATACCATTCGAAGTGATGGAGCTTTGGTTATTGGAAAAAGATTATGTGTTCCTGATTATTCAAAGTTGAAAAGAGAGATTCTAGAAGAAGCACATAGTTCAGCTTATGCAATGCATCCTGGTAGTACTAAAATGTATCGCATACTCAAAGAATACTATTGGTGGCATAGAATGAAGAGAGAAATAGCTAAATTTGTATCCAAGTGTCTTATTTGCCAAAAAGTAAAGCCAGATCGTTAGAAAACAGCTGGGTTATTACAAACCTTGCCTACCCCTGAATGGAAATGGGAACATATCACTATGGATATCTTATTTGGACTTCCTCGTACACAGAGTGGTCATGATGGTATTTGGATCATTGTTGACAGATTAACGAAGACTGCTAGATTTTTGCCTATTAAAGTTACTTATTTACTAGAAAGATTGGCGAAAATATATGTTGATGAGGTTGTCAGCTTATATGGAGCACCACTACCTATTGTTTCAGATAGGGATTCTCATTTTACTTCTAAGTTTTGGCCAAATTTGCAGAAAGCAATGGGTACTAAGCTACATTTCAGTACAACTTTTCATCCTCAAACAGATGGCCAATCAAAAAGAACTATACAAACTTTGGAAGACATGTTGCGAGCTTGAGTGATGCAGTTTAAAGGGAACTGGGATACTAATTTATCTTTAATGGAGTTTGCTTATAATAACAGTTATCACTCGAGTATCTAAATGGCTCCTTTTGAAGCCACTGTATGGTAGAAGACGCAGAAACTCCAGTTTGTTGGGATGAAGTCGACGAGAGAAAATTGTTGGGTCCATAATTTATTCAGATTACTTCTAAGAAAGTAAAGATAATCAAAGAAACGCTAAAGACGGATCAAGATAGGCAGAAGAACTATGCTGATAGACGTAGAAGAAATCTTGAATTTGGAGTTGGGGATAGAGTTTTCTTGCGATTATCTCCCTGGAAAGGTGTTATCAGATTTGGAAGAAGAGGAAAATTGAGTCCTCGATACATAGGCCCTTATGGGATTGTTGAGCGTATTGGTCCAGTTGCTTATCGATTAGATTTGCCTGCCGAGTTGTCCAGGATTCACAATGTATTCCATGTTTCCATGCTTCGTAAGTATATTCCAGATCCATCTCATGTTTTGGAGTCACAACCAGTGGAATGGAAAGAGAATCTTACTTATGAAGAAGAGCCAGTTCAGATATTGATACAAAGGTTCTTTGGAGGAATTATGCTATTGAAGATGCAATATGGGAAAGCGAAGATCAGATGCGTTCTCAATATCCTCAGCTCTTTGGTTCTTAGCCAATTGAATGTCGAGGATGAAATTCTTTGAAGGGGTGAGTTTTGTAATGACCAAGTTATTTTAAAAAGGACAGTCAAATGGTCAAATGTCTCAAGCTTTGGTTTTTAAAAAAAAGGAAAAAGACAAAAATGGAAAGTTAGGCGGTGGGCATCCGTGTATATACATCCATAATTTCCATTGCCTTCACTTTACACAAACGAACACATTTACACGCATATAGATAGAGAGAGGACGAGAAAGATTGAGAGAAAATCGGGAGAGAAAGAGGAAAAAAAATAAATGAATAAAAGAAGAAGAAGAAAAGAAAAGAGGTGTCGTCGACAACGTGGTTTATATTATTAAGCTTAGGGTTGTTAGATTATCAGTTTAAATTTAATTTTGTCAAAAGGGAATTTACCTAAAAATGAAAAGATTATATTTTACTATTGCCTTTTTCAATTATTGAGGTATTTGATATGGTTAGTTGTTGATTTAGGTATTATTTCAATTTCAGGCGGTAACCAATCGGTTGGGACAGCTTACCAGCAAAATTAGTTGTCACGTACATAGATTGTGAATGGAAAAATATAAATTATTTTCAAATATTGATAATTGCTTATATAATTGCGTTAAACGTGATTACGTGTCCAATTACGTGATTATTGTGAAATGTCTTCATAATATGTAAATTTTCGAATTAGAAAGATTCTGAAAAGATTATATGTTGAAATAAATGTGAAACATGTGATATTGAAATTGACCAGAAAAGTACCCGTGATTATGTATTTATTCTAGTTCACTAAGGCGGCCTTAGCCGTGTTCTATACTGCACCTGAGTGGTCTTGGCCGGGTATGATATTACACTGAGGCAGTCTGACCGTGTATGATATAGTTCATTGAGGTGGTCTTGGTTGTGTTTTAGAATTGATTATCAAAGGTCTTTGAGACTAGCTTGAGATACAGTCTATACATGTATGACCAGATTACAGATTTTAATTAGAGAGTACATTTTTGGTTGATTTGTTAGGATATGGCCATACCTAGAGATTGCACACGGTGATGACAGTGGTATATTGATATGATTAAACTATGTCATTGATTTAACTGGAGTTTGATATTTAGAATCAATAAGAGAATATCTTACATTTTGACTTTGATTCTATGTTATTATGTGTTTCATAAAGTGATATAAAGTTGATTTTCGATAAAGATGTATAAATGAGAAAGAATAATTATTTTTGAAATTCTATACTCACTGAGCTATCAACTCATACATTTTTCCACGATTTTTCTTATCAGCTAGCAGTTGAGTTACTAGGCAGCTTTTTGAATTGAGCTTCGAGTTTGGTGTCGGAGCCACAGTTAGCTAGTATGACTCGTTTCATAGAGCATGTAGTCATTGTTTTGGGATGCATGTTCAATTCTGGATTGTACTTGTGCATCACATGTAGATAGATATGTGGCTCACTTTGTATTTTGCGTCCATATGTACAGTTCATGTTGATTTCATGATGAAAGTTTGAGAAATTGACTTATCTCTATTGCGATGGAAATTATCGTGAGTTTGTTGGGATTTTATATATTGATTAATGGTTTGTTAGTCCAAATTATCAAGGAGAAAATGCCAAATTTTTTCTTAAAATGAGTTAACTAAACTTAATGTTTTTGATGATGGGTCCTACTTTTGGTTGGTATCCATTAACGGCGCATGTCACGATTGAGGTCCACTAGTGTTATTCGGGGCGAGGCGTGTCACGTACTCTTATTTATCCTCCACAGATACCTTTGTCCTCAATGTGAAAATTGGGGAAACGTTGAAAGATAAAATCTATCGATTCCGAAGAAGCATCATATTTCGGAAGAATTTTTTAACTTTATCAAGATTTTCTTACTTGGAGGTTGCTACAGTGGGGATAGGCGTTCTCCCAAAACCTGATCTGGTTCTGCAATCCACTCAAAATTCGCATCGAGATGATGAGGAAACAGTTGGGTTGCCTCTGTTTCCTCAGTCGGTCCCAATGCTTTGTTTAATTGTATCACATGGAATTGTATATTTAGGTTGCACGTTTGCAAGTTTAGGGAATTAGCTTTGATTTTTAGAGCAAAATCCAATTGAGAGGAAAAGAGTTGTACAAGTCGCATTGCCTGGCTTGTGTTTGTGTTTTACTATGAACTTATTTCAATTATTTATATAATGGGCCTAATTCTAATTGCCTAAAACTTAAATTAAAAATAAAAAAAAAAAAATTATTAGAAAATCGGGCAGTTCAGGATCCCGCTAGGACCCCAAATAGCTATGTCCCTGCTCCTGCACTAGCACGGTTTCTTTCAACACTATCTTCAGTCGGAGACAATTCTAGTACCTTTGTGTTCACCACTTCTTTTTCCTACTCTCGGTTCTTCCAAGATCGGAACTATGAGCCAAAATTTTCCATAATTTTGGAGTGTAATTAATGAAATTGGGTCCTCATAGTTGCCATCTCTGACTGTATTTCTATGCGATTGTTGGTGATACCTTGAGTATTAAAAAAGGCCATGGATTATCTAATATAAGTTTATAATGATTTGAATAATTTAGTGAGAATTGACAGTGGACGAAGAATTATAGTGAAAATGAATGCTGACAAGATAGATCTTAAGAAACATAACAGTGTGTTCCCTTATTATACAATTAGCAGTCAGGAAATTTGCATTAATGTCATTTGTTGGGTTGTAGAAATAAACAGCATGTAGTCTTTGTCTGGATTTAAAATAGCAGTTATTTAGTTTATTGTTCTATATTCTCCGTGTAATTGTGAGAATGTAAGTATCCATTACTTTGGATTAACTAAAAATTTATGTTGCACATCTTATCTCGTGCCATAATTTTCAAGCAGCTTCGCTTTATTCGCCATGACTTGATCAACTACAATTTGGCAAGGATGCACTCAAAGAAAGAGGACTCGGACATTTTTATGGTTTAAATGGGCGTCAAGGACAGACAAGAGAATAGTCATTATATAGAGATACTAGAGAACAAGCATGATGACATTATGAGTTCAAGTTATCTCACTTGTTAAGAGTGTGGTTCCCTTATCATTTATTGTCCAGCCATGATGACAGTGGAGAAGATGAGTAGCTCCTCAAGATTTTCACAGAGTTTAGTAGGAAAAGGGACTTGGAAAGCAAGGATTGTTGCATCTGGAACTAATTCAACCAATCACAAGGAATAAAATTTGCTCAACAACCATAATGCAATGTCCTGTATAATTACCCATGGCTTGTAGAATCAAAAGACATATTTGATTCATTTTTTTGCTCCATTATTAAGGCTCAATATAGGAAAATTAAGTTTGCCTAGTATATACCTTTTGGCTTTCCTTTGAATTTCGTTTGTCAGAAATTGGGTTTCTCCCAGTCCTAGGAGTTGATTAGAGATTAAGCTCAATTTAATGCAGCAGGGATTAAACCCAGCTAACTGCAATAGGCTAATTTTGTTAACAGAGTATATGGATGATTCGAAATGACCTTATGACCTTGCTAGACGTTGTCATTTTGATTTTTCTATTTCGCGTGGAACATTAATTTTTTTTTTTTTTTTTGCTCTTCCCTCTCTTCTACTCCGTTTCCTTCTTGAAAAAATAGGCAAAAGATAATTTTTAAAACAAAAAAAAAGTTTGAAAAAAATCATACAACAGGCGTGTGGGTGCAACGTATCAATTCACTACAACCTTATCAATTAGTGTGGCATGGATCGAGATAGCATTTCAAGAATTTCGGCAATTACATACTTCGTCTTGAAATGCTGTGAATGAACTTCATTTTCAAGAAAATGACAGTGTCTTTTCCTGAAATTGATGTTATAGATTTGTTGCTCGAAGCCAAATTATTGTATTGTACTTAAAAAAAAAGGAAGCTAAATTATTGTACATCAGCGTGCATAAAATATGTTTGATGACCATTAGATGATTCTCAGGAAAAACATATTATGCAACTGGCATGACTATATATTCATTAGCTGCTTATCATGAGTTGTATAATTGGACAAAGAACTATAGTCCATAAATGGATCTTCAAACCCCCGGCCATGACTGCTTTCTTGCAGCGAGCTTATACAAACTAGGTCCACAACAATAGGGCAGTAATAAGTAGTAAACCTTTACACAATTTGCACATATATATATATATTGACACGACCCGCCCCAAATCCCCTAATGGACTCGAGACAAGGTGTGCGTCGATCGCCGGACCCACCACCAAGGCTGACTGTGATACTACCAATCATGTGCTAAATAATGAAAAATATTTTTATTTCAAAAGGAATGTGGGCCCAAACTGAATTTAAATGCATTCAGTGAAATAGTAACCTATACATATCATACGAATGTGGCTCCAAAATCAACAGGCTCTTCAGGCTTTAGGAACTCAATTGTCACCTATTAAGAAAATTGTGGGAAAAATAATGAGTTAATAGCTCAGTCAATGGAGGCTTTCGAAAATAATCATAATTCCTCATTTATACATTTTTATCGAAAATCAAGTTTACATCTCATGACAAATTCACATAATAACATCATATCTTGTCACATCACATCACATCATCAATGGTTTATTATCAGCATAGTCTGTAATCTCTAGGTATGGCCATAACCTAACAAATCAACAAAAAATGTACCCTCTGATTAACATCTGTAATCTGGTCATACATGTATAGACTGCCTCTCAGGCTAGTCTCAAAGATCTCTGATAATCAATTTTAGAACACGGCCATGACCGCCGATCAGTGAGTTATATCATACACGATCGACCGCCTCAAGGTAATACCATACACGGTCAAGACTACTCAGGTGCAGTAAAAAACACGGCCAAGGCCACCTCAGTGAACTAGAATAAGTCCATAATCACAGGTACTTTTTTGGTCAATTTCAATATCACATATATTACATTTATTTCAACATATAATCATTTCAAAGCCTTTCTAATTCCAAACAAATCTACATATTCTTATAATATTTCACAATAATCACGTAATTTGACAAATAAATCACACAATCACGTTTAACGTAATTATATAAAAAAAATTATCAATATTTAAAAATAATAAGTTTTCCAGTCACAAGTCTAATATGATGATGATTAATTCGGTAGGTAGACTGCGTTGATACCCATGCCGTCTCATAATGATCATAGGAGGATTATCTAGTTAAAATCTTTTCAACTCAATTCAGAATTTTAAATTAAAATGATATGATATCCCTTTCACTCCCATTAGTAATGTATTCCCTTGCACTTATCAACACACACATATCCATCTGCCAATATATATATAATTTCCAAATTGCTAATAAAATTACCCAATTCCACTGCTTTTCAACCTTTAATGATTCCTCAATCCACTAATTAGTCATCCAATTTTTGCTATCATATATATACACCATATTCTGACTTCCATAAGTTCACTGTTCACACAACTATTAAATTAGCAATTAAACAGGTTTCTTCCACTGTAAATTCTCTTAACCTTGAGTTGAAATTGAGGTGTGAACTATAACCGTATTTAATGCCTTTCCTTCTCCTCCTATACCTATCTATTTAGGCTAATTTCTCCATTATCTTTTCACATACTACAAACACATAAAAATTCAAACACTAACCATAGTAATTTCGTTCCTGTCCCATTTCTTTCCAATTCATCTAAACCTTTTCCTCAAATTAATTGATTTACCATCTCTTTTCTCATCCTAATTCTGCTTATATAAATATACACATGCAAACAATGGACTCTTAAATTTGTAATTTCAATTCTTACCTTGAGATGTAGCCAAAAAGAAGAACTATTTCGGGAAACTTGATAAAAATGGTCAAGGTTCCAATTTCGTTGCTGCTTTTCCTTTCTAAGTGGTTTCAAAAATTCGATAAAAATCTGTTAGATATTGGTTAATAAATCGAGAATTGAAATCGATCAAAGTGACTTCGTGTCGACTTCGGCCAAATACTCAAAAGCTCGACTCAATCCGTTTAAGCAAAATTGTTTGCCACTTCGCCGCTTCGGGGCGCACAAACGGGGATCGACCTGCCCGGTCAAGTCACGGGGGTCGAGGGGGCAGCGCCCCCCGTGGGGGCTCAGGGGCAACGGCCCCGAAAGAGAATTTTGATTTCTCTTCATGTATTGAAGGGTATATTTGGCATTTCGAAAACCAATATCGGATGAATGAGAAATTACGAAAAATGACGAAAATCAGGTCAAAATATTTGACCGTGCGACCGCACGGTTGTCCGGTGAATAGACACATTTTCATAAAGGTGCATTGTTTGGAAATGGTGCATGGTTTGGCCTCAACCATTTCGTCCACACCCTTTCATGGTCTATAAATAGGACACTTTGGGTGTCCTATTCCTCACATTTTGATATGCAAAACATCTCTCATCCTCTCTTCTCTCCAAAATCAAAATCATTTCATTTGTTTTGATTTTCCTTCATTTCATCCTTGGAGTACATAAGCCTAAATTTGGTTCGTTGTACTTGTGTCTTGGAGTGCTACAAACACAAGTGTAGCCATTGTATCTTGGGAGTCGATTGCCGGAATCCGTAGGCACCGTTGCGGGGCAAATTTGACTTAAGGACAAAGAGTCCAACTCTTGCCTCGACTTTGTCCCTACTTTCCTTCTTCTTCTTGTTTGTGTTTTCTTTGCCGTTACTCTGTCCAATTTTAGGCATGGATTTACAAACCATCCTTATACTTATTTTGGGGTCACTATTCACAAAATTCCTCTAACAAAATCTAGTCTGTGTCAGCTGAAATTTAAGCAGGGACAAGGAAAGGTAAAGAAGTCGAAGGAGAACGAACTCGGCTTGGATTTTTCTCCGTTTTTCTCTTCCATTTCTTTCCCTCTCGGCTCTGCTCTATCTCTCTTCCTCTGTCGTGTTTATCTCCAAAAACATGAGAGGGATAGATATTTATCTTATAAATTAATGGATAATCATGGCATAAATTGCAATCCAAGACCACAAACTTCCATATAAATTAAGATTAAGTCCTTGTATTCAATTAATTGAAAACTAAATCCTTAAATTTATATCTTCTATCATCTCAACCTTCATGCTTTTGTAATTATAATTTAAGTCACAATAAAATCATTTCTTCAACTTGAGCCCCTAATTGGTATAACTGAGTACAATTGAGAAATGATGACATAAAATCCAAGTCATGAGGTCTCCCATATCCAAGTTCATTCTGATTAAGTGCAAGCCAGTCAAGTTTCTTCATATTTCCAAAAGATGGTACTTTCCCAGAGAATCCATTTACATTTATAGCAGCAACATAAGCTCCGAAGCGTTCAATACCAATGAAGGAATATTTCTTGTCAGTTGATTGCTTGCAATGTTTAGCTTTTGCAGCTTTGGAAGAGTAGAGAATATATCCTGTAGTAGGCTCCCTTGGAATTTATTTTGAGGCATATCAAGTTTGTTAATGATGACAAGTTGAAAAAAGATGAAGCGATGGTACCAGACAGGCTGTTGAGGCCAAGCTCCACTTACTCCAAATTCCTCAGACGACCAAGTGTTTCCGGTATATTTCCAACGAAATTATTTCATTCGGCAGAAATTGAAACAAGGGATGATATATTGCCCAGATAAGGTGGTAATTGTCCAGTCAAGTTGTTCAGGTAAACAAAAAATAGTTCCAGATTAGATAAGTACTGAAATTCCATCGGAATTGCTCCAATCAGTTTATTACCACCCAAACCGAGTTTTATCAGATTGAAGCACCTCGATATATTTTTTGGGATTTCACCAGAAAATGAATTGTTTTCAACGCTTAGTATTCTCAGCCTTGTTAACCTGCCTATCTCTTGAGGGATTTCACCACTGAAGCTATTGTTTGTAGAGCTCGAATTCTCTAAGAAAACTTAGGTTACAGACTGAGGGTGAAACTGAACCTGCTAACATGCTGGAATGCAAGTCGAGCTTGAAGACTCTCTGGGGCCTGTCCCTGAGTCTGGTGCCTGTCCCTGAGGTTGCTAGTGTAAGGTTTCGATACATACATGCACAGCGAAAATTAAACAAACTCGAAACCATAGCCCGGATTAACCTTGCACTTAGATAGAATTTGTGATAAAGACGATACCTTTGATGAACGCCGTGAATCTGAAATCTGAAACTGGAGGTACAATCTTGTCACCACCAGCTATCCAATTGTCCACTATCTAACAGAATTCCACACAGTAAGTTGATTCTGGAACTCCATCAATCTCCAACTATTGGAAAATGGATTTGAGAGAATTGCTTTTTCTCTTTGTGCTAGCAAGAGAAAAACCTAATACAAGAAAAGCGACTCTCATGATTTTCTCTACAATAGTGCACATATTAATATGTGCACATAAAACCCTAACCCTAGTGACAATAGGGCCATTAATGGGCCTTGATTAATTAATCATATTAATTAATCTAATTTTAAAGTCCGGCCCAACAATTGGGCTTGTACATTAATTCTAACAATCTCCCACTTGGACAAGATCCAATTCTAAATACTCAATTCTCGCCTTTTTTGTGTGACCCATTAGGTTCCATTCACGATGGCAAACGCCGTGTTAATATTATTCCAATCTAATTGGAATAAGATGAATTTAAATCTCTATTTCTAATTCATCCTCAACTCACCAAGATCGATTAATTCACTTCGTCGTCCTAGATTGACATCTAGCGATGTGTCAAGGCTATCCATGTGAAAGGAAAAGTCATGTGGCATGACAAGACCAGTTCATGTGCGGACCGTGGAAATATAATTCCTTCATCAATATAACCCAATTGGTTAAGAGATATGGATAACGTCAATCTTATTTCAACCAATTATGTTATTCACTTCTTATCTTAGTTGATTTTGTTATGACCGAAAACACCTTTTCAACTCATAACTTCACCCCGGCAGAGGAATTTACATCAACTTAAGTGAGCGAAATACAGGTTATGATCTCCTACTACCCAGGAGTGACGAATCCTCATATTGGACATACACAACCTTCATATGACTCTCACTATACCCGTACGGCGTCATCCTGATGACTCCCTCTCAAGAGCCAACATCAACGCTCGCCAAAGCATAATAATCCCCATATAAGATTCTATGACGTCCTCAAGTCAAAGGACCAAATCCACAACCGCGCATTAGAGATAAACCACTGACGCTTGGATAGTTATCCATGTGGAATCTCTAGGCGGGTCATCCAATGCTTTGGTCATCTAACAATGCATCCATGTGTTCATTCGAATGTCCCTCTACATTCTAGCTTGTGAGATAAGCTATTTTCTTCATAAGAAAGAAATGCAACACATGCTAGTCTAACTGCAACAATAATATTCGTATCTTGCTGTTATTTCGACTAGGGACAATTTTAGAATAAGATATTAATGGCTTGTATCTTACAGTCACAACACCTTGTGACTTAAAAGTTACTTAAACTTATTCTACAGACTCTATTATCTAAATAATGAGTTAAAATCAATTTAATAATAGACCTGCCTTTATTGTAACAATGATAATATGTGTTATGCTATCTCAACGATTGGATTTAAAACATAACATTGATATTCTCCCACTAGATCCAATAACTCATATATCATATACATAACGTGTTTATGTGACAATCACATTCCCATTGGGATAGTGGATTTACAGGTGGATCTTCAATATGTGACTCTTCACATATTCAACCTTCTCAAGGTTAGTGGGCATGATTCTAATTTTTCTACAATCTTCGAATAAGATAGTAGCCCCTAAATACATACTCAGATCATCGATGAGACCCAGTTCCCTCGCTTGAGCGATGGCTCCATTGTCGTCATAGTACTCATTACTGGAGCTACAATGCTAGGAACAGTTATAGTTCACTAATAAACTTAACGATCGAGATTGCTTCACAAGCACTTCTGTATTTGGTCTCGGTTGTATAGTTAGCGGTCTCTCTTGTTTGAACCATTTCAAACTAACCACACCACTACTATGAGTTAATTAACAATTAGACTGAATATGTCCTTCATCCTTTCCCGGACTAAAGGATGGTATCTCTATACCTAAAGACAGTAAGTCTACATTTCTTCTCATGTCTACTGTATTCTTAGTACTTCTCAAGTACTCAATAATACAAAAGGTATCGTATATAGTGTCGCGTTTAAGATCTTATTGTCAAGCAATCAAATATCTTCTCCGGATCATTCTTTCTCAATATGTGTTTTAAACACCATTTTGAAAAGATTAACCTCAAAAATTTTGGGATAGAATCCTACATTCGATTCACTCATGCTAACCCCATTAGCATTACATCTATGTACGTGGATTGAGAAATCAAAACAACCTTCCAGATCTATCTCTATAGATTCTGGTTCCGAAATTGAAGGCTTTATTTCTCATCTATCATGGAGAAATTTAAATAATTGCACTTTCACTTACAAGGTTAGAGATTCAACTTCTGATCAATAATATGTCACCTACATATAGTATCAGAAATATTGAACACTCCCACTAATCTTTTATATACACACATAATTAGTCTGCAATTTTGATAAAATCAAACATTTTGATTATCTCATCAAAATTAAGATTCAAGCTCCGTGAGGCTTACTTTAATCTATAATAGATATTTGTAACTAGTATACTATGTTTAAGGATTCAAAAATCCCATAATTACAGCATGTTGCTACCGCAAGCAGAATCTGAATTGATTCAGAGTAAACCCATTTACTGCCTATGGGTCTTACCCATTTCAGGTGAATCAAGCAAGTTCCAAAACTTTGTTTTTATCTCGGATTCTATGACTTCCTCCCATCTCGTTCTGTCAACATTTGACTTAGCTTTTATGTAAATATAGGTTCATTATCTTTGATGACTAATACAATATCAGCAATCAGGGATGTGTATCTCAAGGGAGTTTACATGATCCTAATATTTTACATGGAGCTAGTGCGTTATCATTCGTCACTACGTCCTAAGTAACGATCACGTCCCAAGCATCGATTTGTGCCTCATCCAATGCAAACACATATTCGAGCTTATTTAATCGGTTAATTATATGTGTAATCATGAACTCTTTCATGCTGTACTTTTATTCCCACTGTCCTCTCTTAGATGAACTGTTTTCTCTAAGATATTGACAAAAATTAAAGATAGACTTTCTTTCTCGATAGGAATGTAGAAATAATATCCAACCATCTTTTGGATATCCCACAAATATACATATTGGATAAAGGCTATTGCTTATCCAAATTTGTTTTACTTCTAATAAGTATTGAAATCTTAAATCTTAAATCTTAACGCGATGAAGATTAGACCTTTTAAACCCATATCTTATATGGACCTTCATCAACCGATTATCATGGAACAGGACTAAGTGTGTAATATAAAGTTTTTAGTGCAAAGCTCCAAAAACTATTTTGGATATTTTGTGTGGCTTCATCAATGATTGCATCAATTGCAATCTTTGTCCTTTCATATTCGTCATTGTGCAGAGACATATATGAAAGAGTTATCTATGCAAAAATTATGTTCTCATAACACAATCTTGAAGTCAATCACTTGAAAATATTCTTCACTTTGATCAAATCTACGTACTTAGAATATTTTTCTCATTTTGGCCTTCTTATTTATATTTGTATTATTTGAACTTTTCAAACTTTTAGATTTAATCTTTATTATAGATAACAATGACAATCATGGTTATCTAATGATTAAAGACCACTCTGACATATGCCCACTTATATCCGAATGTAATAGGCTCAGTGGATCAATTCCAAGAAAATTGACTTATTAATTTAACTCCAAGGTGAGATATACATATATCTATTAATTGAATAAGTCAAGTGTCAGATTTAAGTGTGACTTCTTCTTTGCCTTATCAATATTCAGAATGTAGACTATTTGTTATTTACCTAGCTTCCATATTATCTCATCTAAGTTAACGAATAACTATTATTCTTAATCAAAGAGGATAACCGCTTCATGTCCAAACATGAAGTGTTAGTGTTGTTCTTCATAAGAACAGTAATTAACAGTTTCTAATTTTAAACTGAATGAGAAGACAAAGATAGGTGATAACTTCTTAAGCTTTTCAAGAAACACTTGCTTTATTACCTACAAATAGGTATATCACCATTTTTCGCAATTATTCTACTTTTAACCATTGTATATTATCGGTATCTAATACTCGATTGGCTAAGTAGATTAATTAACCTCTATCAAATAGAAAACTAAAGTAGAAGATTCACCAAACTTCTCACTTCTTCAGTTCGTTTAAGAAAGCCTCGCAATTATAAATTTAGTGTCCTATTATTGGCATGTTCGAGAAGAGTATTCTCGATCATATCGTGTTTTGAGATCATTTCTCAAAGGACGACGCCAATATAAGGATTTCAGTCTAATGAACTTACAGAGTGTCAATTACACTCCATAAGTGGAAGTAACAACTTAAATTTTAAAACTTATACAACATCAATAATAAATAAATAAAAGAATCATGTATTATCATGCGTAAATCAATTTAATAAGGTCTTTTATTAAATTGATTGCTCCCACTGTTTTACTTGAATTAATGACCCTCAACATTAATCTCGTAGAATCCTGTTAGATTCACAATAGGCTAGGATCCCGTTTATTCCATTAGAACCTTGAGTGACTCAACAAGCTCTAATAAAACATCCAGGTAGATACTCCTATCAATCACATCTTCATGTGACTCCTAGATCATCAAGTAGACAACTCTTTGTCGCACACATCTTATGTGTTTACTTGATTGTGCCTCCAAAATCTCATCTCCTTGAGTGACTCAACAAAAGATATATTTCAGTTAAATTCTACCAATTGTTTAGAAACATCTTATGTTTCATAGTGATAAACACACCTCCCACTTGCAGCCTTGAGTGACTCAACAAGCTGCATCGAGAGCGGATTCCTGTTTTTCACTATAACAATGGAAGGCACTTTGTATTAACCAATTAATACGAATTTAATAAATTGCTTGCAAAATTATATCACTTTTGATTGATTCAAAAATGATGTTGTTTTGGTTAAGTCTGACCCATTGTTCAGAAGTATCTGATACTTCATAATGAGAAACATATCTACCATTGAGTAGCCTTGAGTGACTCAACAAGCTGATATCGATAGTAAACTCTGATTTTTCATTATAACAATGCAAAGCGTATGACTTAATATAATATTAAGTGAGGGATTTGTCTCATCATTCCTATGTATATTAACTAACATCCACCGCGCAATTAATCATACATACAATATTACTGTGGATGACTATGGACAATATCTATCTAGTCTTCTTGAGCCATGAAGAAGACTAGTTTGTCAATTCCTAGGGGACATTGCATTCGATCATCGAATGCTAAATGCAATAATCTCCATCTGCTACTGCAACCTGTATCCTATACTAGTTGTCTTCTTGTGGCCAGCTCCAACCTGTATCCTATACTAGTTGTCTTCTTGTGGCCAGCTCGAACCTGTATCCTATACTAGTTGGCACGCAGGCCTGTATCAAAGGATGCGTCGGCCCTTATATACAAACTAGAGCTCGCAGGCCCAAATAAATTAAATAATAGGCACGCAGGCCCAATTAAATAATAATAGGCTCGCATACCCAACCAACAAAAATAGAATAAATTAACCATCCAACCAATCATATGGGTCGAGTCCATAACCATCCACTAAATACACATTCATCATATAAATGTATTATAATATAATATCTAATATTATATAAACAAATTTCAACTTTCTAGCAATTTAGACCGTCTAATCTAATTTAGATAAAATGGATCGGAATAATAATTAATTAATCAAATTAATTAATTAACTTTAGTTAGCGGGTCTTATTTAATTAAAATCATATTTTAATCAAATACCAAATTAGAGTCCAACTCTAAATCCAAAAAGAGGCAAATTAAATTAACATCTTAATTTAGGATAAAACTCCTAAAATAGAACAAAATTCAATTTAGTAATAAATTAATCAAATTAATCAATTACTTTAATTGACGGGTTTATTTAATTAAAATCAAATTTTAATTAAATAGCAAATTAGAGTCCAACTCCAATTTCAAGATTCAAGGGCTAATTGAATTTTGGACCAAATCCTAAATAAGATTCAATTAATAATCAATTAATCGAATTAACTAATTATTAAATAGAATTTAATTAAAATCAAATTTTAATCAAACACCAAATTAGAGTCCAAACTCTAATTCTTAAATTAGGGCAAATTGAATTAACATTTTAATTTAGGATAAAGCTCCTAAATAAAATAAAATTAAATTTAGGGTCAAAATTATATATTTTTGTTAAAATCCCATTTTAACAATAATTTGAAAGTCGTGAAATTTTAAAATAAAATTTTGAATTTGGTCAAAATTAAAATACTGGTTAAAGTTTTTAAATTGGATCTAACAAATTTGAGAATCCAATTTAAAACTCATTTTAAATAACAACTAAAATCCATTTTTGAAAATTACATTCTGACCCATATTTAAAATTAAATTCACACCCGAAAATTTCGCAAATTACATGACATGTCCTTCATTTTAAAATTGCATTTTTGACCCTTATTCAACAATTGCAAACAGGGGCTTAAATTTCAAAAAATTCAGTAGTGCCCCCCGCCTCTAACTGAACCCTAATGCAAAATTGCATATGAGCCCTTACAATTTCTAAAATTGCAATAGAGGCCCCCACCCCTGATCCTCTCTCCTGAAACCCTAGCGCCCTCCTTCCCCTTCTTTCGGTGTGGACAGCGCCGACACCCCATCATCAAGCGGTGGGAACCGCCGCTACTTAGCGGCGGCTTCTCGCTACAGCAGTAGCGCGACCTTCGCGCTACAGCCACACTGCCGCTACTGTTAATGCGCGAATCGTAGCTACTACCAGCGGCGACAATTGCTGCTACGAGGCGCA
Organism: Ligustrum vulgare; assembly: GCA_963555705.1. NCBI lineage: Eukaryota > Viridiplantae > Streptophyta > Magnoliopsida > Lamiales > Oleaceae > Ligustrum > Ligustrum vulgare. Next base: position 27,013,341 of record OY743182.1, read on the forward strand.
GCGGCAACGATCGCCACTACTCACTCACTAGAAGGCCCTGTGCCTGCTTGTTGTAGTGCGCAGCTGATCACACAGCAGCACCACGCGCTACTGTGTGTAGTAGCGCTCACTGCATGTTGCTGTTTGCGCAGGTGGTGCTATGCCACCGGCTTCGGTGACTGATTTCGCCGGAATTTTCCAATCCCCTTTTTTTTCGATCCATTTTTCGATCAAAAATTAATTTTCTTTTCTAAATCAAATTTTGAACAAGATATTAATTTTCTAAAACGTTAGAAACAAGAAATATTTATTTCAATCAAATTGAATCTATCAAAGTATTAACAAACTCTAACAAATAACAAGGTAGACTCTGATACCACTGTAAGGTTTTGATACATACATGCACATTGGAAATTAAACAAACTCGAAACCATAGCTCGGATCAACCTTGCACTTAGATAGAATTTGTGATAAAGATGATACCTTTGATGAACGCCGTGAATCTGAAATCTGAAACAGGAGTTACAATCTTGTCACCACCAGCTGTCCAATTGTCCAGCCTCTAACAGAATTCCACACAATGAGTTGATTCTGGAACTCCATCAATCTCCAACTATTGGAAAAATGGATTTGAGAGAATCGGTTTTTCTCTTTGTGCTAGCAAGAGAAAAACCTAATACAAGAAAAGCGACTCTCATGATTTTCTCTACAATAGTGCATATATTAATATGTGCACATAAAACCCTAGCCCTAGTGACAATAGGCCCATTAATGGGCTTTGATTAATTAATCATATTAATTAATCTAATTGTAAAGTCCAGACCAACAATTGGGCTTGTACATTAATTCTAGGCTTAATTGCACAAAATACTATCATTAGGTAGTAAAATTGATATTTACTACAGAAGGAAAAAAAATTGAAATATACGGTCCTAGACCAGCCCAAACGCAAACGGCCCATTCTTCCATTTCGCCTCAACGAAAATCCATTTCTTCACAACTCTCTCAAAATCCATTTCAGTTCAGTCAACCTCAATGATTTCAGTAGGGTTTAAGCCTTTAATCTTTCTTCCATTTGGCCTCAACAATTTCAGTAGGGTTTAAGCCTTTAATCCTTCTTCCATTTCACTATTAGTCTTTATGCAAACCTCATTCTCATTTTTATCTACGAAATCCTAAAATGGTGGTTACTCGGAGTGCAAAAGCGAAGCCAAAAAATTCTATTTCGAATTCAACAAAATTGACGAAGTTGTTACTGATGAAGCGGAAGAAGAAGTCCAATGTAGGTGTTGAAGGTGTGAAGAAGAAGAAGAAGAAGAAGAAGAAGAAGAAGAGGGAGAAGAACGGTATAGAGGCAAGTTTTTTTATTTTTCAGTATATTTTTTTTGGTAATAGAAATGTCTTTTTGCTTGAAGTACAGCTAAAATCATATATTTTTGCTAATTTTTGTGTCCCTGTAACGTTGCATCTGGGGCGATTCCAATGCTCCAAATACACCACACACTGCTTTCAGTTTCGTTTATATTACTATCCTCATCACTGGCTGAGAAATTGTCATTTTTATAAATTGATTTATAAAACAATGATTGTGTTAAAGGATAGCTAGAGGCTAAATATGTGAGTAAGATCGATTTGATTATTTATAGAGTATATAAAAATTGGCTAAAGAGATGATAAAGTGAGAAATATGGATAGACGTTATGAACATGCACAATAAAGAGGGACAAGTCATATACTTCACTCCAGGGTGCCCCTGTTTGGTGTTGATTCCATGGTGTAGTGTGTTTTGGACTAATCCTGCCCCTGTTTTGGAGTTGATGACTAATGATTTTTTGATATATACCAATGATAGGATTCTATTACAAAAGTAGAAAATCCATCTCATTCATCAAATAAGAAGAGGAAGAAGCATGGAGCAGCAATATCAAGTAAAAAGCGAAAGCAGCCTGTAAATGACGAGATGGACGAGGATCTGCCTGTTTATGTATGTATTCATATCTTGGTGTGTCCATAGCTGAAACTTCCATGGCGTAGTGTGTTTTGTACTTGCCATTACTAGAAAAGTATCATAATTGATTCTTTTATTGTTTTTAGATTAAAGATATTGAATGTTGAAAAGTATCAAATTACATAAAGATTTAGACATGATAGATGGTGTTCTATTCTTAGTTAACTAAAGAAGGGTTGATTTTTTAGATTTCAATTCAGATTTAGACAATATTGTCAAAAGTATCACACGAGTTTAAAAAGTATCACATTATGTTACCTTTTTAATGTGTTGTTATTTTTGTTTTTTGTGATCTACTTTCCTATATATCTATGTGTTCCCTATATTTGATACATGTTTTTTTTTTGTGAAAATGTAAGTGAATGTAATTTTGTTGCCTTCTAGAAAGCATTAGATCCAAAAATCACTTGCTTTTTTTGTTTTAGATTCGAATATCACTTGCATTTTTTGTTTGCACGACTTAGCGTGTTTTGTACTTGCCATTATTTGAAAAGTATCACGTTATTTGAAAAGTATCAAATTACATAATAAAGTAGCATATTATGCCACTTTATGTATAGGTAGTTTGTACATTTTCTCATCCATTTTCTTATGAATTCTATAATATTAATGTTGATAATTTTATTATTTTGTAGGATAGAGAATATTTGTTGCCTGTTGATATGTGCCTGAATGGGAAACCTATTGTCAAATTTGAAGCTTCTGCTATGGAGAACATCAAGGGCAAGCTGTCAAATTCTCAGTTGCAAATGTTCAAGAGGACTTGCTTTGGTGCATATCTTGAACTTAATGAAATGTGCCTACAACTCCAACTGATCCATTGCATGCTCTTGAGAGATGTTTTTGTTAAAGAGGCAAAAAAGAATCAGATGTGGTTCAAAGTTGGTGAAAAGTTTGTTCGATTTTCAGACGAGGAATTTTGTTTAGTGACTGGTCTTAAAGTAATTGGTGATGATGATTGGTCTGACTTCAACACAACTGAGTGTAGGCTGAAAGAGGAATATCTCTCGAATTACAAAAGAGTGACATCAAAAGAAGTTGAACATGTCTTCAAGCATCTGCCTGTGAATGTAAATGATGAAGATGCTGTTAAGATTGCAATTGTGCATCTAGTGACTTCATTTTTTTATAGGGAAAGCTATGAGAAATTGGTAGAGAAAACTGTTTTCAATATAGTTGATGCTGATTTGGGGGAAAATTTTCCATGGGGAAAATATGTTTTTAAGAAAACATTAAAGGGTCTTAGAGGCGCTCTTCGTGATAGGAAAGCTACAATTGATCCTAAATCAAAAGTCGCATCATATTCGTATAGGCTGAATGGGTTTCCATTAGCTTTCCAGATATGGGCATATGAAAGTATCCCGGATTTAGATGGACATGTATGCAAGAGAGTAAATACATTGTACCCCCGAATTCTAAGCTGGAAACCTGAGGCATGATGTCTTCCCAATTTGAGAATGCAGTTTTTTATGGTCCCATTGTAAGTATTTTTTCTTAATTGATTTTATTTAATCTCTTATATGTCGATAATACAACATTTGTTTATATTTCCTTTTTTCAGGTTGAAGTCAACATTATTGAACCAACAGATGAAGAAAAACAGCAGCCGTATGCATTTGGATTATTTACCAAATATCCAGTAGACATACCTCCATGTCCACCACCTTCATCACATCATGCTATATTTTCATGTGAAGGGAAAGAAAAAGAGGTATATTACATTTGTTCTTCTCCTTAACGATTTATGCAATATTTTTTCATATTTAATATAGATTTTTCTTTTGACATTGTAGGGAAGTGTTCCTTCTAAAGAAATCGAGGAACATCTTTTAGATATCAAGTTGAAACAGGAACAGATATCTGCTCAACAAATTGATTTGAAGAATGACTTTCTTTGTCAAATGGTCAGTTTAAGGGAGGATTTTCGTGGGATGCTATCAAAGTTTATTGATGACTTGGATAGTAAGAATGATGCGAGGAATAAGAATGATTTACCTAAAGGAGTTGTTAGTAAAGAGGATGCAACATTCAATGAAAGTTACAGTAGTGAGAATGTGGGAGATATGAAGATTGTAAGTGATGAAATTCCAATGAATGTTGGAGATTCGAAGATTGTGAGTGATGAAATTCCAATCAAAGAGGATAAACTGTTGAATGAAAATGATGGCTGCGACGTAGTGGGACTTAAGGTTTTGACAAAGGATGAAAATAAAGAATCAGAGTCAATCAGTGATGACATGCCTTCTTTTAAACTACTAGAAGATTCACAACCTGAGTCAAGAGATGAAAATAAATATGAAAATTCCAGAATCACTGATTCTTATTTAACTCCAACTAAAGTTGTCAAGGATGTCAGGGAGGTAAATTTTCTAAATTTATTGTTTCAAATTATACATTATTTAAAAAATTATTAATTGTCTTTTATTTTCTTTTTAAGGGGAATGAACCCATCAATGTGGTGGTACAAAGAATGTTTTAAAGATAAGAATTTGTAAGTTTCATATTATTGGTACTCTGATTGCATTAGTTATTAATATTTTTGAAAAGTAACATACTATGATACTTTTGGTCTTAATCGCCTAATAGATAAAAAAAATGTAAGTTTTCTGATATTGTTATTGATTTCATGTAAAGTTCCATACTATGATACTTTTGGTCATAGTTGTCCTAGAGTTAAATATCTTGCAAGTTTTTTGACTGCTTTAGTTATTAATATTATGTAAAGTATCATACTATGATACTTTTTGTTATAGTTATTTGTTTTTAAATTTCAGATCATGATACCTATTTAATGTTATAGGGTTTTCAAATTTGGGAGGCCAGGACTGGAAATTCATCCTTCACATGACTTTGGAATTTTGACCGTAACCAAGAAAATCTGGTGGTACTATTTATATTCAAAAGACGGTCAACTTGAAGACACTGTAAGTTATATTTGTGTTTTATGTTTTCATCATTAATTTTTCTTACTTTCATTTGTATTGTAATTTTTTTGTTTTTAACCTTTTTTGTGGTATTATTCTGCAGCATTTAGATGTTTGCTTGTTCTATTTGAGAAAGATGATTAGGTTCAGCAATAAGACAGAAAAGTCATGGACAACAACTGATTGTAATTTTCAAAGCAAGATAGTGGGCATTTTTGATAAATTTTTGGTTGATTTTGCTGTAATATCTGATCAATCATCTCTTTTAGAATATGTGATTGGGAAATCAATGAGGTGCAACACGTCTTGGATTGATGTTGACCATGTGCTATTGCCGATCATGGCAAAGTCCAGAAATCACTGGATGCTTGTTCATTTTGATATGAAGCGAAGATGTTTGGATATTTATAATTCATATGCCAAAGTTTTTGATGACGAGAAAGTAATTGCCTCTGTTCGTCCTTTTGCTCACATAATTCCTTTTCTATTAGCAAATTATGGATATTGGGATGGGAAGCCCAATGACTATCTTGATCCCAACGTACGTGGTTGTGATATTCTTGATCCATTGTTAATGAACATTGTACACAACATTCCTCAACAGAAAAGCGGGTTAGTTTCTTTTTAGATTGGTTCTTAAAATTTATTTTTGTTATTTCTCTTTTTTTCTTTGTGTGTGAGTTTGTTTAAATTTCTCAATTTTTATTAGGAGTATCAATAATGATACCTTTTTGAAATATTTTATTGTTTTTCTTGCAGTAGTGTGGATTGTGGTGTTTTTGTGATTGGATATACCCAGTTCCTAGTTCACGATAAGATGAATGAGATGGCTGAATGTTTTGATTCATCCAAGTTTTGTGCTGCCCTTGCTACTCAACTATTCAGCTATGCAAAGTGGAAAGAAGAAGAACAATGCATGACTGATGATGAATGATCAAGTTGAAGAGGCATATGATTGTATTTACTCAAGGCGTATTTTGGATTTTTGTGATAGCTCTTGAGTTTTTGCTTTTGAGTACTAAGAAATTAAATTTTTGTTAAGAGTAGAGTAGCACATTAGCGTTGTCTTCTATTAAAAGTATCATACAATGTTACATAGACACCGTGGTGGCAATGCTCTATATAAGACAATGTTAACATGTTTAAAATTAGATTTAACCTGTGTTTTAGTTTTCGTGTTGTCTTTTGAGTATTGATAAGTTTGATACTAGGTTACATTTTGATACAAGTATCATTTCCAATCTTGTAAACTACCTTAAAAAAAAGCACTTCTCTATATAAGACATCAATTGGTACGGTTCAATCACTATGATCATCAAGTGGAAAAATAGTAACTTTGTATGTGTCAACATACGATGACTTTGGTAATTAGAACAATAATCATAGGCATTGAAGTGTGATCATTACATTATAGAAAACAAGTAATGTTGTGGCAATAACTCAATCGAAAATTTATGTGCAAATCAACTTTTAATGACAAAGTATCAGAGTTTGATACTTTGGAAGAGACCGATACTTTAGTACACACCAACATTGAATTATCATTCAAACATATCATCAAATACCTTATCACAACACTCTAACAGTACCAAAACAAATAATTATCCATGTTATTGTATAGTGGCAAAAACTCATTTGAAAGTTTATGTGCAAATCAACTTTTAATGTCAAAGTATCAGATCGTGATACTTCGGAAGAGACTATGATACTTCAGCACACATCAACATTAGATTATCTCCCAAACGCATCATCGAACACCCTATCTACAAACATGATACTTCACAAACATACTAACAGTGCCATAACAAATAATTGTCCATGTCATTATCTTGTGGTAAAAACTCAATTGAAAGTTTATGTGCAAATCAAAAAAGCACCAATTAGACTGTCGAATAAAAATTTGTATTCTAATCCATAGTAAGTAAATTCAATGGACAAGAAGTTCCTGATAGAAATGATGAAGTTCAACTACTTCACATTATTGAGCACATTTTCAGAACTAATTGACCAACAAATACTAAGAATTAGCATCCCTTGGAAGTGCTTCAAATTATTATTTAACTATAAAGTATCAAATATTGCAACTTTCTGGTGATTTCAATCTTGTCCCTTCATCTTCTTCTTCAAGGGTATTGGGTTGTTGCATGTTTTTCAATCATGCCCATAGTTTTGGCACCTTCCACATTTGATCGTGACTTTATGCTCGCCTTTTGATGGAATTTGTTTCTCTTTAGGCCTCCGAGCTTTCTTTGTTGGTAAAGGTGGTAACACCTCTCTAGATAAGACATCAATTGGTATGGTCCAATCACTACGATCACCAAGTACGATCACCAAGTGGAAAAATAGTACCTTTGTATGTGTCAACATACGACGACTTTGTATAGTATTTAGAACAATAGTCATGGGCATTGAAGTGTTTTGTACGAATAACCGCCAATGCATGAGCACATGGTATTTGATCAACTTGAAATTTGTGGCAAGTGCATGTTCTCTCTTGTATATTCACCAAATTTGATCTACTGGTGCTTTTAACTTCATATATGAATGGAGTTGAAGGAATTGTCTGTGGTGAAAAAAATGCAAGGAATTAATTGAATTCATAATGATACCTTTTCAGAAAAAGTATCATATTATGGTACTTTTAAAATAAATGGAAAATGCATTGCAACTCTATCTCTTTTTATGTACAGCCCGCAACATCATGTTATTAATCAACCAATATGCTATGACCATTACATTATAGAAAACAAGTAATGTTATGTGCACGATGCAAGAGCATTTAAACAGTTGCAAATACCTTCATTTTTGTTGACTCGATTGTCCTTTCCCTCAATATTTTTTCTTGTGTAGCAGCCAATACTGTAAATGTAGCCATTGCATTTTCTCGATTCTTGGAAAACCAATTCTGCAACACATATCTTAAGCATTCCATCAAAGCTTCTACAGGTTTCTTCTTCGCTGCCTTTACTACTGCATTCACTGACTCAACGATGTTTGATGTCATTATGGAATATCTATTAGTTGTCATAAATGCCCTTGACCACTTTTCATATCCAGCTTTCTCCTGCAAAAGGATATGATAAGAAAATATTAATCTTATTATCTATTTTTCAAAAGGTATCATGTTATGATACTAAATATCAAATGTTATACTTACCAAGTATCCACGAATTTTTCCATTTATGTTATCCATCTGAGGCATTTGATATTCAAATTCCTCCTTTGTGTAAGCCCTAACAGCTGCATTGAATGGTTGTGTTACATTCTTTGCATTATTTCCATAAGTTGATTTCAAATTCTTCAACACATGGACTGAACATGCACCATGCTACACATTTGGATATATTTTCTCTACTGCTACTTCGATGCTTGGATGCCTATCTGAAACAATACACAAACCTTCTCTCTCACCATATGTTTCCTTAATCATATTCATGAACCATTCCCACGAATCATTATTTTCTGAGTTACCTATCTCCAAGCCAAGTATAAAAATGTTGTTATTAGCATCTTGAGTGCATGCTGTAAACAACGTACCACCACAAGGTCCCTTTAGATGGGTTCCATCAACTACTATCACAGGCCTACAAAACTTCCATCCCTCTATAGATGCTCCCAATGCCACGAACAAATATTTGAATCTGTTGGTTGAATCTATCTCAATTCTTGTACTGGATCCGAGATTTGTTAATTGTAGCATATGGAAGTATGTTGGCAGCCTTTGATATGATTCTCGAGGATCTCCTGTCAACAATTCATATGCTTGCTCTCGAGCTCTCCAAGATTTGTCGTAGCTCACACTCCATAGTCATTTAGCATGTCATTCATAATGTCTTTTAGAGTATAGATTGTCTTTGTGGCTGTGTATTTGTGTTTAATGAAGAAGGCTACTGTTGAACTTGAAGCTTGGCGATGATCTCCCATTATGGCATCTAATGTACATGTGTGATCATTCTTTATGTAACGTATCATAAACATACTTGTTTTCCCCATCTTTGAAGCCCTGAAAGTCTATTGACAGTTGTTGTCAATGCATTTCAGCACATATTCCTTCGAGTAAGATTTTTTCACCTTGAATTGAAACATGTTACGCATGACATACTTTGCAATAGACACTTTCAATACTTGTTTATCTTGGAATACCTGATTTTTTGTAAATGTGGCAACATTTGTTTCTGATACTATAATAGATTGTACTTTATCATCCACTTCATTGTCCACCTGTCTAACCTGTTCTATGCACTCATACACTTCAGAAGCAATTTCTTCGATCGATTTTACAGCTTTTGTGATTGAGTTCTCACTTTCAACTGGTTGAAATTGTATCCTGTCATCATGTTGAACATTATCAAAGTGCTCAAGTTGGACATTTTGAGAAGTATCATATGTGATACTTTCTGAAACTGGGGTGGTATCAATTATCAAGGGAAAGCTTTCAATGTCTTTGTTGATTTTCTTCAGCTCCAAGTAGAATGAAACTGAGTTATTATTCACAAATTTCACCAATGGCATTCCTTTTTTGAGTTCATATTGCATTGTAAGAGCTACCTTTGTTGTGTCCAAGTCCAATGCAGAGAATATAATATTTTGAAGTCCACTGTATGTGCATCCATGTGGAACTGGTATTCCAACTACTTCGTAATCAATGTACTCTTTGTCTTGCACCCATTTACCTCCATGATGTAAGATGACAAGAGTTGTGTCCATTCTTTCATAAAATAGTATGTGTTAGAAAATACAAGCAAAAAGCATATAACATCTAAGATTTAATAATAAAGTATCATAGTTTGATGTTTTCCAACAGAGTATGATACTTGTTATTTTTCTTATGGAAATAACTCAAAGTTTACATGAAAATCAACTTTTAATGACAAAGTATCAGAGTTTGATACTTCGGAACAGATTATGATACTTCAGCACGCACCAACATTGGATCATCTATCAAACATATCATCAAACACCTTATCTATAAACATTATACTTGAGAACACACTAATAGTGCCACGACAAATAATTATCCATGACATTGTCTTGTGGAAAAAACTCGATCAAAAGTTTATGTGCAAATCAACTTTTAATGACAAAAGTATTAGAGTTCGATACTTCGGAACAGACTATGATACTTCAAGACACACCAAAATTGGATCAACTCTCAAACATATCATCAAACACCTTATTTACAAACATGATAGTTCACAACACTCTAATAGTGCTAAAATAAATAATTCTCCATGCTATTGTATTGTGGAAAAAATCGTTTGAAATTTTATGTGCAAATCAACTTTTAATGACAAAGTATCAGAGTGTGATACTTCGGAACAGAATATGATACTTCAGGACACATCAATATTGGATAATCTCTCAAACACATCATCAAACACCCTATCTACAAACATTATACTTTAGAACACACTACTAGTGCTACAACAAATAATTCTCCATGTCATTGTCTTGTGGCAAAAACTCGATCAAAAGTTTATGTGAAAATCAACTTTTAATGAAAAAGTATCAGAGTTTGATACTTCGGACCAGACTATGATATTTCAGCACACACCAATATTGGATCATCTCTCAAACATATCATCAAACAACTTATTTACAAACACGATACTTCACAACACTCTAATAGTGCCAAAACAAATAATTCTCCATGTTATTGTATGTTGGCAAAAACTCGTTTGAAAGTTTATGTGCAATTCAAATTTTAATGACAAAGTATCAGAGTGCGATACTTCGGCACATATCAATATTGGATAATCCCTCAAACACATCATCAAACACCCTATCTACAAACATGATACCTCACAACACTCTAAAAGTGTCGTAATAAATAATTATCCATGTCATTGTCTTTGTGGAAAAAACTCGATTGAAAGTTTATGTTTATATGCAAGTCAACTTTTAATGACAAAGTATCAGAGTATGATACTTCAGCATGCACCAACATTAGATCATCTATCAAACATATCATCAAACACCTTATCTACAAACATGATACTTCACAAGACTCTAACAGTGCCAAAACAAATAATTATCCATGTTATTGTATAGTGGAAAAAACTCGTTTGAAAGTTTATGTGCAAATCAACTTTTAATGACAAAGTATCAGAGTTTGATACTCCGGAACAGACTATGATATTTCAGCACGCACCAACATTGGATCTCTATCAAACACATCATCAAACACTCTATCTACAAACATGATACTTCACAACACTCTAACAGTGTCATAAAAATAATTCTCCATGTTATTGTCTTGTGGCAAAAACTCAATTGAAAGTTTATGTGCAAATCAACTTTTAAGGACAAAGTATCATGGTTTGATACTTCAGAACATACTGTGATACTTCAGCACACATCAACATTGGATTATCTATCAAACACATCATCAAACACTCTATCTACAAACATGATACTTCACAACACTCTAACAGTGACATAACAAATAATTCTCCACGTCATTGTCTTGTGCCAAAAACTCAATTGAAAGTTTATGTACAAATCAACTTTTAATGACAAAGTATCAGCGTTTGATACTTTGGAACAGACTATGATACTTCAGCACACTCCAACATTGGATCATCTATCAAGCATATCATCAAACACCTTATCTACAAACATGATACTTCACAACACTCTAATAGTGCCAAAACAAATAATTTTCCATGTTATTGTATTGTGCAAAAACTCGTTTGAAAATTTATGTGCAAATGAATTTTTAATGTCAAAGTGTCAGAGTGTGATACTTCAGAACAGACTATGATACTTCAACACACATTAACATTAGATCATCTCTCAAACACATCATCAAACACTCTATCTACAAACATGATACTTCACAATAATCTAACAGTGCCATAACAAATAATTCTGCACGTCATTGTCTTGTGGCAAACACTCGTTTGAAAATTTATGTGCAAATCAACTTTCAATGACAAAGTATTAGAGTTTGATACTTCGAAGCAGAATTTGATACTTCAGCACACAACAACATTGAATCATCTCTCAAACATATTATCAAATACCTTATCTACACTACTAGAATTTTATATTCCGCATACAAAATGAATTTGTAGGGAAAGCTTCTTATTCGTGGGTAAATGCCTTTCCAGACGAAGATAATTTGTAGGGAGGTTTGTGTGGCAAACATCGAGGGGAAAGACATAAGTCGACAAAATTTATACCTTTGTCTGCTGAGGTATGCGCCTACGAACCCTTTCGCTATAAAGATCATTTATCGCCTAAGATCTTTCCCAACGAAATTATTTGTATGCTAATGTTCATTTTACCTACAAAATATGTTTCGTTGGCTGAAGTCTAAGTCTACAAATCTTTTAGAGAAAAATATTATTTGTCGTCTAATTTCTATCCCTACAAAATTTTTCAAATTCTAATGTTAGATTGACCTACGAAATATGTTTGTAGGTATAGAGTAAAATTATGTTGTAAGCTAAATCGTAATTTTCCCTACAAATAATTATTTGTATGGAAAACTAATTTCTTGTCTACACAAATTTTTGTTTGTGGTGAAAGCTTATTTGTAGGATAAATTTCTTATTTTTCCAAAAATTTTAGTATTTGTAGGGAAAACTTAAATCTTTTTTTTTTATATATATATATTTAGTATTAATTATGGTTTGTTTATGCAAAATTATAATATGCCAAAAATAAATTAAATTAAAATTTCAAATATATTACTAACTTCAAATATTGTATCAAACTCCAATTAAAAACTCATTGTCACTGAATGTGATTATAAAGTTAGAAACAGTTTAACAAACCTCTTTAGCTATCTATTAATGCATCTATATAATAATAATAACATAAATATCTATCCTCATAAATTAATTAAATATGCTACTCATCCTCATCAAAGTTGTGCTCCTCCTCAAAATTGTTCTCTTCTCCTTCAACATCATCATCTTGCAAACTGGCTAGCCTATCTTGAGGAACAATATAAAGGCTTTATTCAGCAAGCAGATGTCGTGAAGACTCCTGAAAATTTTAAGAGCACCACAATATTTACAAATAGAAGGCGCAGTTAGTACATGACAATCTGAAAAATTATCACCTATTAGAAGAAAATAAGTATAACAATTTATGAACAAGTCTTACAAGTTTCATTTCATTGTCTATATAAGATCCCGATGACTCAAAAAATTTATAAGAATTTTATAACAATTTTAAATTAGCCATTCAGCAAATGTAAAGGAGAAGGTTTAGTAATGCTTACAAGTTTCATTGTCTATATAAGATCCCGATGACTCAAAATCTTTTAGCCTATGGGATCGAGGACATCCAATAAAGAGATTCAACTGAAATAACATACCTGAAGTGTTCTGACGACAAAAAAGTTAAATCATATGATTTTCTACTGCACCGTGGATGTATTTAAAAAAGAATAAAAAGTTGTTGTCACCTTTGAGTCGGCAAATTAACTTCTGTCAACTTCTGTCTTCGGATGTCGTTAAAACAATTTTTCCTACACAAAATGGAAATGATAAATGTAGACCCAAAGAAATAAGAATCCCTAACAATAACATTTATATTTTATTTTTGAATGTATGTGGTTTACTGAAAGAAGAATTTCATGAATAATTGTGATGATATCTCAAAGAAATCTGATTTTCGTATAGAGACCGCCTTTTACAGCATTATGTAAAAACATTGAACTTCCAATTATTACTATTTTGTTTTCTAATGTTTTGGTTTTATGCAAAACTAATACAATAGTCAAAGGAATGGTGATTGTTTATAGTGATTATTATATACAATAATATATTATAAATAACGCTTATTCATGCAATAAACACTATTAACAGAGAAAAAGGAGATGTCTGATTTTGGTCCTAATTTAGAAGATCCTGTGTTATCCATTGTACATTCCTTATGGCAATGGTACATTGCATTTATTAACTCCATTCCCACGTTTATTTGTTGTCGAAGTATACAGCCGACCACAAGGACAAGAATCAAGTGATGTCAACTGTCTAAAAATAAAAGTAACTGGCACAAAGGAGAAAAAATGTTTTCTTGAAATAGAGAATCTTTGTGCTCTCATTGAAAATGCTGAATTTCACGTAAGTGATAAATTACTTGAATAGGAGACAATGTTACATACCTTGAAAAAGAGCTATATCCATCCTTTTTGGGTCTTTAAGGCAGTGGAAATGACCTACAAATGTTGCCAATCAGTATCAGTATCTTCTTGTTGAACAAAAGAGTAATTGTATTGACAGAATGAAGGCAAAGCAACGAATGAATCATTGTTTCTTAGTAAGATATATATATATATATATATATATATATATATATATATATATATAAACACATGGTTACAAATTGATTTGTAAAAATGTAAACAAGAAAATTGTGTCATAAAAGTGTGCTATCTATCAAACAAGATCCTTTAAGCCAATGCAAAATCCACAATAACGTCTAGGCTGATTGTTAGAAAAGTTGCAGGATGTAAATCAATAACAATGAATTCACATACCTCATGTGCAATCCAGCTGCCTAACTTACAGTTACAATTTGCAAAATCTCACATTCAATAAGTTCTAAGAAGCACACACTTCATTTCTAACAACCATCCAAAAATAAAATTCAAAATTTACTGTATTTATATCTCGAATATCTGTATGGTCAACATTGCAGAGCCCACAATATCTCGAATACTAAATTTCCAATTGAACAAAAGGGGAATTTAACCACATGATCTGCCTCAAAATACCATTTAGACACTAAATCTTATGTCTATAAAGGATATGAAGAAGCCTTTATGCAGGCTTATCTTTAGCAGTTGATAATCAAAGGCCAGGCTAAGGTCTTTTCATGTAGTGCACTAAATGTAATAATGGTCAAAGGAAAATGTCAACAGAAAATACTTCATTTGATTAAGGGGTTCTGTATAGAGCTTTGTATGGGAAATCAGGTTTTTTTTTTTTTTTTTTTTTTTCAGGGATTCTTTTAAATTTGTACAGATTAGCTACTTTGGGAACTGCTGATATAATCAGAATTTCTTTTTTAAATATAATCGTAACCAAAAAATTTCCTCCTTTTCCTTTCTTATATAATCACACACTAAACCAAAGCATTCTTGTCCTTTCACACACTTAATTGGGTAAACAACTTTAGTTTACCAGAAAAGAAACCTTTTCCTGTTGATTCAACACCGACCCACTTATCTCTCTGTCCTAAGCACAAAATCAGTAGAAGAAAGAGGTGAAAAAAGTTTAATTGGAATACAAAATCGAAATAAACAAATATAAAATCAGTAGGAGTGTGACATACCGTGGGGAGAATGGTGGCGGTGGTCGGCGAGGTGGTGTCTCAGGCGTTGATCGGCAGAAGGAGGTTGACAGAGGTAGATGGGCGAGGCGAGGGTTAAGAGAACTTAGAGAAGAGTGACTGGTTTGGGGGGGCGTGGTTTAGGTTTCGATTTTGTAAGTTTTATTGATAATTGTAATATAGTCCTCCAACTTCAGGTAAATGTGAAAAAATATTTGTAGGTGAAATTATATCCCGACAAAATTTATTTTTGTGACTAAAAGTAAATTCCGCCTACAAATATCATTTTATAGGCAGAATTTTGTAGGCTGAGTATACATATTTTTGGAGCCAATATCTTACACTACAAAATCTCATTTTGCAGAGAAAAACAATCTTTACATACAAATCTTATTTTGTATGCGCATTATTTGTAGGTAAAGCAGAATTTTCTTGTAGTGCTACAAACATAATTTGCACATCAACATTTTGTCAATTTTGATATCTAAGTATCACAAACAATTAAAATCACGAAAAAACATAAGAGATGAAGCATTATCATTGAACACAATCCAACATTATTAATGTAATTAAAATTTTCGTAATTAGAGTAACAAAAAAATCAGAGATTAAAAATTGAAAATAGCGAGAATTAATGTTAGCTGAAAATACCTTCATTCTTGTAGAATATTAAATTGATAAATATACATGTCTTTTTCTGGTGTTGAATTTCGAAGGAGATCGAGACGTTGAGATGCGAAGGAGATGAGTATGTCGACTTCACCGCTAAGATCGTTCCTATCTGGGCTTTATTGTTCTGTCTGTGTGGGCTTTTAATTGTAAAAGGAAAATGGCTAATAGGTTTAGACGGAAGTGTTTTTTAGTTTTTCAAATTTTATTGTAAGTATTTTTCAAGTTTTACAAGTGGTAAGTAAATTCAGATTGACATCAAATTGTAGTGTATTTATGTGAAGACCTCTTAATTCTAACAGCTAGTTACGCCAGTCCAACTACAAAAATGTGTCGATTCATTCCAAGAGGCCGTCACGTGCAGTGGATCCGAGTTTATGCCGGCTTTGATGGAAAGCAACGCAAGACGATCTGTCATATTTCTAGCAAGTACAGAGGTGGATTTTGAGAAGGGCGGATAGCAAGACAGGAAGATGAAGAAATGGAAAATAATAAAGCTCGTTGTTGCACAAGAAATGGAAAATAATAGAGCTCAGAGTATTTAATATACTTTACAAACTACTGAATAGAGCAATATAAAACTGACTCTTTCAAAGTTCTGAATTTAATTAAGTTATAAATTTGCTAAATTAGGTTTAATTAGTAGTCAACAAATCATGATATTCTTCAAGAAATTTCCGAAGAAAATATTTGTGGTGTCCTTGTTTATTAATTAATTTATTCTTTAGAAACTTCAACCTCGTATGATTTTTTATTTTCAATACCGGAAGCGCCCCCGGGGGGGGGGGGGGTGGTGTTAAAGCTTATCCAACATTTTCAAAATCTTAATCTTAATTTTTAATCTTAATCTTAATCTTAATATATAAAAACAGAATAGTCGTCACCAAAATACACACATAGTTTCCAGCAAAAAAAATTCTAAATTGGATTTTTTTGCTAAAAAATAGTATATTAAATATTTTAGTAATTATTATTATTTTACATGTGTCATAAGGCTCGTTTGATACTACTTCTAATCTTATTATTCATAGTTTTTAATTAATATTTGCTTTACACAATTCTAACACATTTTTGATTTTTAAGAGGCTCTGGTTTATTTTAAGTACTTATTTTTTCTTGCATACAGAGGGATGAACTAGATCGGAGCCCAACTAAGTTGGAGCTTTTTGTGCGGACACATAGGAAAGCATCTGGGGAATTTGTAGATCAGAGATCACAGACTACACACGTAAGTTCTAATTTACAACTAATTACTTAATATTATTGTTTATTCAGTATATATTTTTTCAACAAATTTCACTAACAACATTTGAAAATTTTATTTTTCATAGGAAAATTACAATAATGCTGTCCAAAAGAAAAGGCCAGAAGAATTGGGGCGTTCAACCTTTGACGTAGATATATGGACTGAATCTACAAATGTTATATCCAAGGGTTGTGTGTACAATTTGAGGAGTTCACAGTCTGCCGAAGAGGTATGAAATTCCTGTCGACATTCAAAAGTGCGCTCACATATGGTGAAACGAAGAGGATGCGAAATTGAGACGCCAAGAGGCAGAATTGAGAGGTAAAGAAATTGAAGATATAAGGGCTTCCGTGTAAATTATTGTGCAATCACAAATAACATAGATGCTCCAACAAATTAATATTCGTAATACCATATTTCCATCAAGATCCAAAATTAAGTATTTTGACTCTATTTGTGTACTTCAATTTGATTAGTACTATAATTATATTCATCATTTCTTTTAACAATATGAAAAAGAAATGCACAGATTTCAACGAACGGATTTAAATTTAAGTGTGCTGAAATTTTTCCGACGGCGAGAAACTCGTCAAAATCTCTCGACGTGCATAAATATTGTTGGCAGCAATTACCGACATAGTTCATGTCGTCACAAATCTCCAACGGGTTTCTCGTCGTTGAAAATTACTGACAGTGACATTTTTGTAGGAAATTGTTTTCCAACTACGTGAAGTTTTGTCGATAATTATTTTTGATGACACAAAATTCGTGTCGTCAATAATTACCGACGCCTTCAAAATTATCAGTCGAAAATTTTTCACCGACACATGTGATAGCGTCAAATTTCCGACGAATGGAAAATTTCCATCGAAAAATGGCAATTTTGACTGAAAAAAGTCCTTTATCGACGGATTCAGCCGTCGATATTGGACACTTTTCTAGTAGAGACCCTATAGGAGCTAATTTTTGTTGCCACTAGAGGTTTTGAGCAACGAACTAGTAAGAATGACATTTAGGGGCTACAATGTTGCTCATGTTGGTCTATAGGGACGACATATTGGTCTATAGGGTGTCGCCCCTATTTCTCCTGTTTCTTGTAGTGCATGTGATCAAAATTTGTAACTTTGTACCTACGCATGCTTCTACGTGTCAAGGTCGTAGAAACTTGCTTGAAGTGAAAATTTCCCAAGATTAGAAATGTGGTATCACATAAAATACTTTGCTTGATCCAATTGATCTAAAACCCTATCAAGCTGAAGGACTTACTTGGTCACAATCCAAATGCCTTCTTCCAATTGATTGAATGACTCCAGAAAATTATTTTATTGACGTTCCAATTTTTCACAATCCAAACTATTACTGATTAATGCTTCAAAAATTCTTTTTACTGAAATTTAAGGCTTTTTTACAGTAGCACAATATGATATTTATGATACTTTTTTTTTCCACAACTTGATACCTTTCAAATTTTTATGATACTTAGAGCGGAATTTTAGTATAACACCTTGATACTTCAATTTTTTATGAAACCTTTCATTATATTCGGTGAGGTATTTTGTCAAACACGTTATAGAAGTGGTGAAAACACAATTGTGACATCTTTCAACCGCACATCTTTCCCGAGTAGGTCGGTGAAGCCTCTTAGAGGAAAAGGGAAGTGACACGACATTGGTGACGTGGTATTAGTGAGAATATTGTAGGGTTTGAAGACAAAAAATAAAATATTAATGTAAATAAAATTCCATTAAAGGATATAAAAGTAGTATAGATTGCAATTATCCCAAAATAATATTGCTTCTTTTGTAAGGTGTATTAAAATGTTAAAAAAATATAAATATCTCTTATTTGTAGT
Source organism: Ligustrum vulgare (assembly GCA_963555705.1). NCBI lineage: Eukaryota > Viridiplantae > Streptophyta > Magnoliopsida > Lamiales > Oleaceae > Ligustrum > Ligustrum vulgare. The sequence goes on from OY743182.1 coordinate 27,032,309, forward strand.
AATGTCGAATCCCGTCTAATACTAAACAAGGACGCTGTTTTATCATTCATATAAACGGTAAAAGGTCGGAACTTTGTTATCTTTATGTGTCTACAACACCAAAAAATTATTGCATTTATTGTTTTTTTTTTCCTGAAAAAGGTTTTTTCCTCGAGAAATTGTATTTTTACTAGTTCAATAAGCTTAAAATGCCTGTTTGATCTTGTTGGATCGATTTCACTCAAAAACACACTTTTATTAACTAAAACACTCAAACTCAAATATTACAACTTACTCTTCACACTCTCAAAGAAGCTATGCTTCTTGTTCTTCTTTCACTCACTTGATGATTTCAAATGAGAATGGGGAGGGCTATTTATAGGAAATACAAATCAATCCTAACCGTACAAATATTAAAAACAAAGATACATCCGACGATCAATATTTGATCATACCAACTCCCATCCAACAATCTACAATTAATCTTACCAACTACAATCTAGTGATTCTTATTCAATCTTGCCTACTACAAGAAACTTCCATGCATTGGGCTAATTGGATCACATAAAATGTTGGACTTGGACTCAATAAGATTTCTTCTTTGGGCCAAACAAGTTTATTTTCAACATCCCCCTTTAAACTTGTTTTATAACTCCAAGAGAATTTCTCAATCTGGTGAAATCTTCATACTTCAGGGACTTGGTGAAAATATCAGCAATCTGATCATGAGACTTCACATACTGTAGCTGCACATCTTTCCTTGCAATACATTCCCTTATGTAGTGGTAGCGCGTGTCGATATGTTTACTTCTATCATGGAATACTGGATTCTTTGCTAAGGCAATTGCTGACTTGTTATCAACACAAATCTTGATTGGATCTCCTTGAGATATGTTTAAATCTTTCAGCAAATTTCTTAGCCAAACTGCATGGCAAACACACGAGGTTGCAGCTACATATTCAGCTTCACAGGTTGAGAGAGTGACAATTGGTTGCTTCTTTGACATCCAAGTAAAAGCAGTGTCACCCGTAAAGAACACGAACCCTGTAGTGCTCTTTCTATCATCTATATCTCCACCCCAGTCACTATCACTATATCCAACAAGTTTATACTCATTAGAAACTGAATAAAACAAGCCAAGATCAGTTGTACCTTTCAAATAGCGAAGAATTCTCTTTGCAGCTTTGAAATGAGTAGTTGTTGGAGATTCCATGTAGCGACTAACCAATCCAACTGAATACAGGATATCTGGCCTTGTACAAGTCAAATAACGTAGACTTCCAACCAAACTTTTGAATAATGTTGGATCTACTCTTTCACCTTCCTCATGCTTGGACATTTTGACTCCACATTCTACTGGGGTGCTTATCGGATTGCAATCATCCATTTTTAACTTCTTGAGTATCTCCTTCGCATAGCTTTCTTGGGAGATGAAGATACCTTCCTCTTTTTGTTTGACTTCAATGCCAAGATAGTATGCCATAAGCCCAATGTCTGTCATCTCAAACTCCTTAGCCATTGCTTCCTTGAATTCGTCAAACAAGCTTGGACTGCTTCCAGTAAATATAAGATCATCCACGTACAAGCACACGATCAAAATATCTGTATCTTTATTCTTGATATAGAGAGCATGTTCATATAGACTTTTGGTGAAGCCATTCTCCTGGAAGTACTTGTCGATTCGACTATTCCATGCTCTTGGTGCTTGCTTCAACCCGTAAAGGGCTTTCTTCAATTTTAAGACTTTGTCTTCTTGATCTTTCACTTCATAACCTGGTGGTTGTTGAATGTACACTTCTTCTTCTAGGACTCCATTTAGGAAGGCAGACTTTACATCCATTTGATGAATCTTCCATTTGTTCTGAGCAGCCAAAGAAATTATTAGTCTTATAGTTTCTAATCGAGCAACAGGAGCGAATACCTCATCATAGTCAATTCCAGCTCTTTGACTATATCCTTTTGCTACAAGTCTTGCCTTGTATCGTTCAATTTCTCCACTAGCATTCTTCTTCGTCTTGTACACCCATTTGACACCTATTGCCTGGTGACTTCTTGGAAGAGATGCAAGTTCCCATGTATCATTCTTCTTGATGGAATTGATTTCTTCATCCATCGCATTTCTCCACTTCTTTTCTTGTACAGCTTCTTCAAATTTCACTGGTTCACATTCAGCAAAGAGACAGAAAAGAGTAAGATTATCAAGCCTCTCAGTTACCTCATATATATCTTGGAGATTTCTTGTGCGTTCTTCATTTCTTTCATTTAAGAAAGATGGTGGAGAATTTCTATCTTCAGTTACTGTAGGTGATGTAGGTGGTGTACTTGGCTCTCCTACTGCTTGCTCTTGCTCTATGATTGGTTCCTCCTCGTGCTCTTCTTCAAAGTGAGGAAAGAAGTTGTAGTCTTCTTTTTGGGTACTCCAATCCCAATTGTTTTCTTCATCGAACTCCACATCTCGACTAATGATAACTTTCTTATTTCTTTGATTGTATAGCTTGTAGCCCTTTGACTGTGTATCATAGCCAATAAAGATAAGTTTCTCACTTTTGTCGTCAAGTTTTCTCCGTATCTCATCCGGTACATGTCTGTATGCAATACTTCCAAATACTCGTAGATGGGATATTCCAGGCTTCCTTCCACTCCATGCTTCTTGTGGTGTCTTTCCCCATACACTCCTTGTTGGAGATCGGTTGGACAAATAGACTGCACATGAAACTGCTTCTGCCCAAAACTCCTTTGGTAGTCCCTTACTTTTGAGCATGCTTCGTACCATGTCAAGGATGGTTCTGTTCTTCCTTTCTGCAACACCGTTCTGTTGGGGTGATCTTGGAACGGTCAGTGGACGTCTGATTCCATTTGCTTCACAAAACTCATGGAATTCTTTGGAAGTGTATTCTCCTCCTCGGTCTGATCGCATGGCTTTAATCTGGTAACCACTTTCTTTTTCTACTGCAGTTTTGAACTTCTTGAATGCTTCAAAAACTTCTGATTTCTGTTTTAAGAAATATACCCAGGTTTTTCTTGAAAAATCATCTATAAAGAGAAGGAAATAATTACTGTTACCACAAGAACTTGGCTTGATTGGACCGCATACATCGGTATGGATGAGCTCGAGTGGCTTCTTGGCTCTTAATTCTGACTGCTTTGGAAAACTCTTCCTGGACTGTTTCCCAAGTAAGCATCCTTTGCACAATTCATTTGGATGATTTATATAAGGTAAGCCTCTCACCATGTTCTTCTTGGATAATAGCTCCAATCCTCCAAAATTTAGATGCCCAAATCGAAGATGCCAAAGCCATGATGCATCTTTGTTACAAGTTTTAAGACACTTTGCAACATCATTTTCAATATTCAAAGGAAATAATCTATCCTTCGACATTTTCACTTTGGTTATCAATTTTCCTTGGTCATCTACTACAAAAATACTATAATCTTTGGAGTAAAAATTATAGCCTTTCTCTAATAGCTGACCTAGGCTTAAGACATTGCTTTTCATATTTGGCACATGGTAGACACTTGAAATCATTTGATGTCTTCCAGCTTTAGTGCGAATAAGGATGTTACCTTTTCCCTTGACTGGTATTTTAGAGTGATCTCCAAACGAAACATTGCCACTTACTCTTTCATTGAGTTCTGCAAACATGCTTCCTTTTCCACACATGTGATTGCTTGCACCAGTATCTAGGTACCAAATACTTCCTTGGCCTCCGTCACTGTCTTTGTGTGCAAATAGTATTGTTCCATCAACCTCTTCTTTTGTTTCAACATAGTTAGCCTTCTCTTCGACTCCATTTTTTGGATTCCAACAGTTTGCTGCATAATGGCCATACTGTTTGCAATTGTAACATTGAACTTGAGATTTATCGTACCTCGAGTTTGAATTGCCTCTTCCACAACCTCTTGTCGAACTTTCTCCTCTTTCGTAATTACTGTTGAAATTGTTGTTATTGTAATTCCAACCTCGTCCACGACTATGACCTCTACCTCGTCCTCGGTCTCGGCCTCTTCCTCGACTATGTTGATTTCTGTTGTAGCCTCTGATTTCTTCTTTCTCTTTGAGTTGTGTGTTGAGCAGTTTTTCATTGATTCCTTGCCTTTTCTTATGCTTTTCTTCATAAGCCTGCAATGATCCTTGTAATTGCTCGATCGTCATTTCTTCTAAATCTTTAGTTTCTTCTATAGTCACGACAATGTACTCGAACTTTGGGTCAAGTGAGCGGAGTATCTTTTCTAGGATCCTTATATCTTCTAGTTTCTCACCGTTTCTTTTTAATTGATTAGAAATAGTCAAGACTCTAGAAAAATATTCGGAAATCGACTCGGATGCTTTCATATGCAAGGATTCGAATTCACCTCTTAGTGTTTGAAGACGAACCTTCTTCACTTGTTCAGCTCCTTTGTAGGATGTTTGTAATTTATTCCATGCTTCCTCTGAAGTTTTTGCGCTTGAGATTTTCTCGAAACCATCATCATCTAATGCTTGATAGATGAGAAAGAGAGCCTTCTTGTCTCTTTTCCTTGAATCCTTCAATGAATCCTTTTGCACTTGAGTTTGAGTTGTTTCATCTTCGGGCTCACTGAAACCTTTCTCTACGACTTCCCAAACATCGTGTGCACCCAAAAGAGCTTTCATTTTGATACTCCAATTATCATAGTTGTTGTTTTTTAGTGTAGGTACTTGAAAGGAAGACATACCATTATTCGCCATTTATAGAAACTGAATTTGGAAATTCTGATCACACCGACGGATCCGGAATGCTGGAAAACGTCGGGGTAGTGTCTGACTCGGTTGAACTCGGTTTGAACTGGGTCTGACTCAGTATGACTCAGTGCACTGGATGAGTCAACTCGGTTCCGGGACAGCAACTTTGTGGAATGATTTGGGGCTCAAACGACTTCAGATTTGGCCGATTTTTGCACCGCTACTTTCCTCTCTTTAAGAGCTTCGATTTGATATTCAATGACGATATTTTTCCTTTTCCTATAACCTCGCTCTGATACCACTTTGTTGGATCGATTTCACTCAAAAACACACTTTTATTAACTAAAACACTCAAACTCAAATATTACAACTTACTCTTCACACTCTCAAAGAAGCTATGCTTCTTGTTCTTCTTTCACTCACTTGATGATTTCAAATGAGAATGGGGAGGGCTATTTATAGGAAATACAAATCAATCCTAACCGTACAAATATTAAAAACAAAGATACATCCGACGATCAATATTTGATCATACCAACTCCCATCCAACAATCTACAATTAATCTTACCAACTACAATCTAGTGATTCTTATTCAATCTTGCCTACTACAAGAAACTTCCATGCATTGGGCTAATTGGATCACATAAAATGTTGGACTTGGACTCAATAAGATTTCTTCTTTGGGCCAAACAAGTTTATTTTCAACAGATCTTTGGCTAAATATATTTAGACCACATTTTCCTTATATATGCATTACATTTTAATTACGTGAAATGTTCATAACCTTTAGTCAATATCAAAACTATGTCCCCAACTTTTTTTCATTGTATTCTTATTTTGTGTCTTTCATTAATTACTACGTCTTGTCTCTCCTATCGAACTCTATAAGAAATTTGCTTAGAAGAAATAAAAAAATTTATTTATCCTTCGTAAATTTAATAAGTAAAAAAAGTCAAAATTATTATTAAATACTTGTCCATCGTTTTAAAGCAAGTTAACAAAAATTTTTTGGATGAAAGTTATCGTTGAATAGAAGATTTGCTAATTTATAAAAATTTAATGATAAGAATGTGGTGAAAAAAATTAAGAACATAAATATAACAATCTATAAAGATTAGGGACCAATAATACAATTAAAATGTTGTGTGTTTATAAGAAATTGTAGTGCTAATATAATTATCCTTGATCTTTACTTTTGATCGAGAAAACTAAAAATATTCCTCATTTTAACTTTGGCCATTAAAAAAGCTATTTTGAGAAATTAATGTAATAAGGAAAGTTAAAAGTTATTATAATAAGTGAATTTTAATTCCCAGTAGTTTGATTCTTTTACGATAGTATAAGTATGATATGTTCTACCAAAGAATCACCATAATACTAAGTATATATAGAATTTGAACATATACCAAAGGTTTAGAGGACCTCTGTCCTATCCATTAGACAATGGACGCTGCTCACTTCGCTTTTTTTCATATTTTGACTTTTCTGTAGTTGTAACTTTTTCTCCTAGAAAAGTTGTATCAAAATCTCAAATGCTTGAAAGAAGAAAGTTAACTAAGAGATGACAAAACGTTGCGATCAAATGAATTGTCACTCAAATCAAGGGTCTCCGAATTTCTCAACTTCGACAATCTATCGAAAATGACACAACAAGATAAGTTAACAGAATTGTGTATGCCATTCATGGTGTTGGAGCGGCTGCTAGAGTGGAACAATTGTGCAAACTGGAGGCATTGTGAAGCATCAGGTGAACTATATTTTATCTCGATAGTCAGACTATCTTATAGATTCAATGGTCCGCAAATCGGCGAAGGAGGATACGAATACCTCTATTTTGTTTGGTGTACAAACAGTGAAAAAACTTATTTTGCTATTAGTAGAAGGTCGGTTTGCCACGGATGGCCTTGCAGCGCCAGATCTCAAAGTAATGCAAAAATTAAATATATGGACTAAGGAAAAAAAATAATAATAAATATTTCCCTTAACATAATGTTTGAACTCAACCACAATAATTGTTACAACATCTAATCACATCAAAGGGCAAACCTATAACTCCTTGGTTACTTCTGAATGATCAAACCTAGAAAGAGAAATGACAAGAATATTATTGACTATGTAGATTATAAAGATATATTTACAAAAGTATAGTCTACAATACAATGATTCTCGTACAGAATAACAATAGGTACCTTGATTTGGAATATGGGAATATTGTCCAGAACACACAGCCTCAGAAATGGATTATATAAACCTTAATGAAATGAAACCATGCTCTTCTCCAGTGAGGATTTATGTACATAACTGTAGCAATGCAAAGTACTACAGCTATATAAGACACAATGAAGCTTATGTAGAAGACCTCCATGTCCATGAAACCATGCTCCTCATTCTCTTCATCAGCAGATGGCAGGACAGGTGTTGATCCAGTGGTTGTACAGTCAATATGTAATGGACGACCACAAAGATAAGGATTTCCCTCATAGCTACCTTCATCAAAGGTTGCAAGCTGACCTTTCTCTGGTATCATACCTGTTAAATTGTTATCTGCCACACTGAAGGCTCCCAAAGCGTTTAACTTAGTCAGACCAGTGGGGATCATCCCACTTAAGTTGTTATTGGAGAGATCTAAGCTCTCAATCTGATGTAGGTTTGAGAATGTTGCTGGAATTGTTCCAATAAGATTGTTGTGGGACAAATTGAGTGCACGGATCTCACTCAACATTCCAAGGCCATTCGGAATTTCACCATGTAATTTATTACAAGAGAGATCAATTCCGGACATGTAATCGAGGATGTTACCTTTGTATGAATAAGAATTTCTCTTTGTCATGAATGTCGCTGTAATTGGCACATAATCTAATATGTAATATTCAGTTTTTTGGAAAGAGACGTGATAGCCCCTTTCCAACTCAACCTTATCCATGTAAATAATGAATGTGAGAATTGAAGTACTGATTCCTTCATAATTACCTCTTGCTGACTTTCTGTTGGTTACCTCTAGCGTAATGTTACCGAAGCAGTGCGGGATTTGACCCGAAAGAAAATTTAAAGAAAGATCTATCATGCTTAGTTTGTTCATCTCACAAAATTGGTGAGGGATTGTTCCTTCAAAATTGTTACCTTTGAGAAGAATAATGCTCAAGCTTGATAGACTGCCAATCCATTGAGGGATACTTCCGTTGAACTTATTCCATCTAAGATCCAATGACACCAAAGAGGAGCTATTGTATAATGCATATGGAAGCTCACCATCCAGTTGGTTATTGTTCAGATAGATATGACTTATGCTTGACGGATTGAAGCAAGATGGGACTGAACCACATAACTTGTTCTCAGATAAATCTAAGAGGCCAAGAAAATCGAGGTTGCAAATTTCCTCCGGGATTGAACCCTCAAGCTGGTTGTTAGACACAGAAAATAAACTTAATCGTGTCATATTACCCACTGATGTAGGAATTCTACCAGACAAACTGTTGTTACTAATGTCTAACGCTAGAAGAGTGCTGGTAGACAAGCTCTTTGGAATTGTGCCTGAGAACTCATTGCTATCCAGATATAACATTGCCAATGCTGGTAGGTTGATAGAATCTGGGAATATTTGTCCTTGCAATTTATTATCCGATAATTTGAGAAAAAACAAAGAAATGCATCCCATAACTAGTTCTTGTGGTATTGTGCCTGACAAGTTATTGTGGGACAAATCTAAATATTCTATAGATTTTAAGTCACCAAAACTAGAAGGTATAGGCCCGACTAACATATTTCTTGACATGTTCAATACAATCAAGTTCGGAAAAACTGAAGTTATATTAGTTGGAATATGTCCATTGAACATATTATTAGAAACATCGAAAGTCTCCATGTCGGGATTGATGCTTGTTGGCAACTTGAGAGGTCCTCTAAAATCATTATTCCTGAGGTATACACCCATAAGTCTTGTGTTGTTCTCCAACAGCCAAGTTGGAAATTTCTGTCCTATGATGTTCTTTGAGAGATCAAGAATTCTCAAATTGGATTGATAGTAAAAGAAGCCGGGTAGTGTTTGACGACCAGTTGAATTCGACATACTAAAAACCTCTAGTTGAAACTTGGGAACACAATTTCTCAATTCGTTTTCGTTTATTATTTCGTTGTTTTCCAAAAATAAAAACTTCAAGTTTGAATGATTAAAGAATGCTTTGAAAGAGATTGGAACTTGAAAGTTGTTACTTGAAAGGGAGAGATATTCAAGCGACGTGAGTTTGGAAAGTGGAGGGGAGGCAATATTTCCGGTGAATCTATTGTATGAGAGCTCAATCAATCTAAGAGATGTCATGTTTGCAACACATGAAGGAAGTACTCCTCCGTACTCATTCCGGCTAAGATCTAACTCTTGGAGGTTTTTAAGTCCACACCAACCTACAAATTAGAAGATTAAAATCACTACATCAAAACCCACCAAAGAAATAGGGAACATAGAAGGTTTTTAAAAAAACTAAAAAAAAAAAAAAAGCAACTTTTTTTGTCTCCAAATTTACTTTTATGTAAGAAAGTTAATTTTTAGAAGTGCTACAAATACTTCAAATACTTTGAAGAGACAATGTTATTAATCAGAATGCAAAGTCATGGAAAACATTGTTTACCAAACAAGCTGTTGAAGTTTACCTTGAACGGGAAGGGTGCCATTGAGTCCGCATCTGGACAAAGATAAAATCTTGAGGGAAGTTAGTGCTCCAATGCTTTGTAGAAAGTTCCGATCCACAGTAGAATTATCCAAGAACAATCCCTCCAGCCGTCTTAAACGTCTCAACTCTTATACACGTAAGCAATGGAATGTGCATTAAAAATTGAAGTTCGAATTGTAATTAGTAATGTGATTTTTGTGACGAGTAATTATAGCTCTTTTAGCTTACCACATGATACAATAATACTTCCATTTTCATAATTGTACCGGAAATAGAAGTGCTTGAGGTAGGGGAATGCCCTCAAAGATAGTATCGTGTTGCTAATGTTGGAGACACTAATCATTCTATCTAATTTTAGCACTTGAAGACTATGCATACTTTTGATACCTGAAACGGAGAACTCTCTAGGGTAATATTAATCAAGTATAAGCCTCTTAATTAGCGTTCATTAAATGGAAAATCAAAACGTGAAAAACTTAGTTGAGTACCTGTTGGAGTTGTGAAGTTATCGACCTCATTTCCACTTAGATCAAGCTCCTCCAAATTACTCAAAGCAAGTAAATCTAGATGGAGGTACAGAAATAAGCAGATACAATCAAAATGTGAAAATAATGATCGAGAAGATCAATTTTGTTTGACATACAAGTAAGAAGAATAAGGAGTTCTAAATTGTAGAACTAACCTTTCATTTGGATGGTTCCTTTTAGTGCGTTGGCAGAGAGATGTAGGGACTTGAGTGATGATAGCCCGTGAAGTGAGGAAAAAATGCTATTATTCATGTCATTTGACTGCAAATTGAGGACCTTCAAATTTTTTAGACCTGTTTTATAACCATATCCACTATAAGTTGCAATATAAAATATCTATTAAATTAAACAACAAACTACTATTTAGTGAAAGATGATAAGAAGGAATGATATGGTATACCGTAAATGGTACCCGAGCTTCTAAATTGATTGTAACCCAGGTCGAGCTCCTTCAAATTGATAAAATCATTCAGATCTGTCGAGAAACAAAAGTAAATATAATAAAAGGTCCTCTGGCCTAAAAACAATGTATTGCGCTTGTGGAAAGGAGGCTCACTTAGCACCGATAGAATGTCGTCGTCGCTAATCCCATCATTACCCGAAAAATGAAGATCTTCCAGCTTGGTTAATCCGAAGAGTCTTTCACTGCCTACAAATGATTTTCTTAAAAAATAATAAGATGTTTCGTAAAGCTATTAAACATTGAAATGATTCCCAGAGAAAAAAAATAATAAATAGAAGGGTGTATTCCTGTATTGAAACACTGCATGTACTTCTGTTTCGTAAAGCTACTAAAAGTTAAAACACAAGCACAACAGACAGGAATCATGAAAATAGTATTATGACTTGTGTGATAAGTTGATTTATTTCCTAAAAGATTGGTTATTTGATAATCAAATGATCTACCAAAATACTACACCAGACTATAAAGTGTATTGAACTTACTGTTGCCGTAATTTTCTCCCCTTTTAAAGTTGTTTTGAAGACTCAGACGCTTGAGAGAAGAAAGCCGACTAAGAGATGACAAGATTTTGCGATCAAATGAATTGCCACTCAAATCGAGGTCCTCCAAGTTTCTCAACTTTGACAATCTACCAATACCTGCAAGTAACAAATTTCATTAACATATTTATATTTATGAATAAAAAGAAAATTAATAATAATAATGAATCAGCTAGAGCTACTTAACTAAGAGAGATGGCATCATACCTTCATTCTCAATCCAACCTACTAACTGATTCCACGACAAAGATAGATTTCTGAGGTCTTGAAATGGAAGAAATAGAGAGGCATTAAAATACCAATCTCCTAATTTCCAATAATCCCTCGCGTCATGAAGACGAAGTTGGGTTACTCGTTTAGTTACGTTGCTGCATTGAACATGTTTCCAATGACAACAGTCAGTTCCAATCTCATTATCCACCCATGAAGGCAGTGATTTTCCATCTGGGAAGTTTATATTTGCTTTGAGGTGCAAAAGAGCAACCCTCTCTTCCTCCCAACACCCTAAACAATTCCATCCATTTAGAAATAAAAGTACACTCATCACTAACGTCAACCATAACTTTATCATTATCCCCATCTTTCTTAACTATTAACACACTAATTATTGCTGATCTGAATTATTAGCAAGACTGCAATATCTCTTATATATGGTGCTTTGTGGATTTTATGCTTTGGAGCGTCCTTTTTTAAAGAAGAAACTTGATGTACAGTGGATGGTTGGTACCGCCAATATTCATTTTTTATGACTTTCCAGCGATGTGGAAATATTGTCCCTACATTATTGTCCAAACTCCGGGAAATTTCCTATAAATCCAAGATAATATATAAGACGGGTGGACCTTCATCTTCTTCTATTTTAATTCTTTCTATTTTCTATTTTTATTTTTTGAACGGGTAAGATCATTTCCAATGCACCACATGAATTGGGGTTGATGTTGCAATAGATGGACTTCTGAAAAAAAAAAAATACATTTAAATAATGTTGATTATGTAACACTTTTTTAAATTTAGAATATTAAAATAATCTTAAACTTTTCTTCATTATAAACTATAAATGTTGTTTCACGTATTATATTTCATTTCATATTTTATTTTGGTAATTAGACTTATTAAGAATTTTTTTTTTCTAAAATTATTAAACACAAAAATTATTTATTAATCGAAAACTATTATTTTTTAGGGTAATTGAAGCAAAATGTCCCTACCTTTGGACACTCTTGCAAAATTCATCACTACCTTTGATTTTTTGACAATTTCGTCCCACCTTCACCTTTTTTTTGAAAAAGATGCCTTACTTTCAAAAAATCCGTTCGTTGACCAATAAATTAACTTTTAACCCTTTTAATCAAGGGCAAGGAAGTCATTGTACATTTTTTAATTAAAAATTATAAAAAAAAGAAAAACAAAATTAAATAAAAAATATTACTGTTCATCGTCTTCTTCTTCCATCCCCTTCACTCCGTCCAAAATATTACTGTATAAAAAATTTCTACGAACTGTCTGATGCGTCATATCTTGAAATCTTTTCGGTATTTTTTCTAGCTACTGGAATTAGAAACTACAAGATTTATTATTAGAGTGTGTTTGATATTGTTTAAAAAAAAGTTTTTTTAAATGTATTGTGATTTTTATGAGAATTGATTATTGAAATTTGGTTGAAAAGTTAAATACTGTGGACTTGATTTTTAATAGATGGTTGAGATTGAATACTGTAGAAAAAAAACGAAAAATTTAATGATAACCAAACAAGGGCTTAATGCATTTACAACATTATTAACATCTTATTTTTTGTTAAATTCCATGATCAACATCCACGGTTTTGCAACTTATGTTGACAAAGTTATCTTTAACAATCTATTTTGCTAAATGATTTAGATCCACGGGTAGGCGCAGAGCAATGTACAGAAATATTGATTTGCACGGATGTGTACAATTGTACAAACTCTTAAAAATTCTGTTCTGTTTTTAAATTCTCTTCAAATATAATTTACATCTAATCATTAGATCCGATTATTAACACAGATTCTATGTCTTAAATCCTCAACTAGAAAAAGGGATTCACTAGAACCTTAGAAACTTAAAAGAATTAGAATTTCTCTTCGGATTTTTGTTCCATGGGTTGGATTGGCCATGGGGTGGTAGTTGCATGAGAGTGAAGGGGACAAAAGAAGAAGATGAACAGTAATATTTTTTTGATTTTGTTTTTCTTTCATTTTTCTGTTATATATTTTTTAATTGAAAAATGTAAAATGACTTCTTTGCCCTTGATTATAATGGTCAAAAGACAATTTATTGGTCAACTGACGCATTTATTGACGGTAGAGACGTCTTTTTCAAAAAAAGGGAAGGTAAGGATGAAATTGTCAAAAAATCAAAAGTAGAGATAAAATTCGCAAGTGTCCAAAGGGAGGGACGTTTTACGCTAATCACCCTATTTTTTATTGTTATTTTTTTAAGACATTTCAATGACTAATATTTTTATATAACTTTATTTAGTGACAGTTGATAAATTAAATTCATTAAAATGCATATATTTATTAATCGTAAATTTACTAAAATTTATTGATTATGTAGCAATTTTTTAAATTTAAAATTAAATTTATCAAATCTCACGTAGCGTTTAGATATAGAAGGAGCACCTCATATTGTCTATTATTTTTTTAAAATCACATCAACTTAACATTATACTCCACATAATGCATAGAAGAAGTATTTTTAACCCACTACATCTCTTTGTTGATGTGTTACCTAATTTCTCCTAATTCACATTGTGAATTGTTAATCCGGTCTCATTAAATAATGACGAAAAGGAGGAGGAATATTTTATATTTTTCTACCATAAATTTTCTACCATAAATTTTCTACCAATACTCTGTCACTAGCGAAGGGGCCACATGAGGAAAATATTGGTGCAACCTGGTGTTATATTAGTAGAAGTTTCAAAATTCCATCATTTTTAAATACACAACTATTTCCACCAAAATGAGGAGCCTTTGAATTGGGATTATTATTTTAACGGAGCCTTTGAATTGGGATTATTACTTTGACGGAGACTTTGAAATGTTAATTTATTAGGTTTTTCCTGGTAGATTATTAATCAGTCTCTGATGTAGTCTTTGTTGGATATTAGTTAATAAATCGAGAATTGAAATCGATTAAAGTGACTTCGTGTCGATTTCGGCCAAATACTCAAAAGGTCGACTCAATCCGTTTAGGCAAAATTGTTTGCCACTTCGCCACTTCGGAGCGCACAAACGGGTATATTTGGCATTTCGAAAACCAATATCAGAAGAATGAGAAATTACGAAAAAGGAGGAAATCAGGTCAAAATATTTGACCGTGCGACCGCACGGTTAGTAAACCGCGCGATCGTACACGTCAAATTTAATTTGGGTTTTTTGAGTAAAACTGTGCGACCGCACGGTATATAACCATGCGGCCGCACTGTTGTCCGGCCACAAGGCACATTTTCATAAAGGTGCATTGTTTGGAAATGATGCATGGTTTGGCTTCAAACCATTTCGTCTACACCCTTTCATGATCTATAAATAGGACCCTTTGGGTATCCTAATCCTCACAAGTTTGATATGCAAAACATCTCTCATCTTCACTTCTCTCCAAAATCAAAATCATTTCATTTGTTTTGATTTTCATTCATTGCATCCTTTGGAGTACATAAGCCTAATTTTGGTTCGTTGTACTTGTGTTTTGGAGTGCTACAAACACAAGTGTAGCCGTTGTATCTTAGGAGTCGATTGCCGAAATCCGTAAGCACCGTTGCGGGGCAAATTCGACTAAGGACAAAGAGTCCAACTCTTGCCTCAGCTTTGTCTCTATTCTTCTTCTTCTTCTTATTTGTGTTTTTCTTTGTCGTTACTCTGTCCAATTTTCGGCAAGGATTTTCAAACCTTCATTATACTTATTTTGGGGTCACTATTCACAAAATTCATCCAACAGTGTAAGCTAGCTCGCCTTACCAAATGCCATCAGCAAAATTTCATGGTTTTCCGTTTTGCAATTCTGCTTGTATCGCTGATGACAAATTTGTCTTTGCTTATTTTTTACTGATGAGTTTCGTAGATCAACTGGGAATTCCTGTTAAAAACAATCCCATTTCAATTAACATCGGGCATGTTCCATGTCAGCCGAATGACATAATAATACGAAGGTAAACAAAATGAAGTTGAATTTAGAAGGAAGCTACAAGATCCAGAGTCATAGCATTTTTAAGGAATTTCTATTTTATTTTTGTGCTCAAATCAGCAATACTGTGATAGTCTAATGCTTTTGTGTCCCTTCTCAAGTGGCATTTTCTTCAAAAATCGAAGAGATTTGAAGCTATACAATATTTTGTAAAACATGACGCATTTTTTTTTTTTTTTTTTTTTTCCTGTATTATATTTTTTGGTTCAGTTGTTTTGTAGAGTCTTTCTTTGGTAGTTGGTTTTCATTCTTTAATTTCTATATTTTTACATTGTCCTAGATAATTGGCCATGTAAAACATTGTTTTACCCTAAACGATTATTGCAACATTTTGAAAGTTATTATTACTTTCCCTAATTTATAGTTCTCTAGATAATCTAGTATTTTCTTTATTTTGATCCATAAACTTTTCAATTTCTTTTTCCCTGGCCAATCTAAGGTTTTGTTTTGTTTTGTGAATCTTTTAATTTCTCTATTAATTTATATAGATCTAATATTTAATTCTCTTACTGCATATTCTTCTTAATTTTAAAAATTCATTAGTTAATTTTTTAATCATAATTTTTTTCTTTTTCTATAAATATACGTAAGAGTAGTGAATAGGCAAAAATTTTATAAATCTACTTTTGTGTACTCTTAATATATAATAACTAAGAACAAGGTCAAAAATAATAGTTGTGCGAAAAATAAGAGCTTTTCGTACCATTACCCCCACAACTCTTGTTCCCCAAAAAAAAAAAAAAAAATATTATATATATAAGATTACAGTTTAATTAATCAAACATAATCATCTTTCACAAAATTGGTACCCCTATATACATTCAGCTGAATTGTACTTTTTATATCTAGATTTTAATCTGGATTGTTATCAAAATCAAAGTTAACAATTAATTATATCACATATTTCATGAGTCCTACAACTTTTTAACAATATCTCATCAACTTTTATCAAAATTCGATAAAACCTTATTTTAATTTCCATAAATAGGGGCCTTAAGATTCCCTAATCCATGTTTTTTGTACTATATTCCATTTTCTATTTACTTTCAGGTTATAAGAATCTATATGACCCTCAGTGTTAATAAACCACAGATCACTATCAAAATCTTATGTGTTAGTAGTCTTATGCAATGTTATCAAAGTTACATAACGTTTAGAGAAGCCGCAAGTCGCTTTTCAACCATTGATTCTTCAAAGGAAAAGCAATCTGGTGAAGATAACTCCTCCACCGCAAAATCAAGCTGTCATTTATCACTGGCTCCATTCGTATTTTTTCATCCTGATTTTGAATAAGTAACACATAACATTTGAAGTATATTTTGAATGGATTATTATTCAATTTGGTTTAAGTTTCCTTACTTAGTGAATATACGTCTAAATGATCCCATATATATCTGAGTAGTCACTGCTGATTTCAATTGTCCCTATTTTTTCTCTCCTTTTTTACTGTAATTTTTTTAATGCAATAATTGTTTTCATGTTTATGTATATTTATTTTTTACACACAATATGCCCAGATTGAATCCAGATCTTCTAAATGTATCATCTTCTACACCATGTGGTGTGAATAACGCACAATATTGCAAATAGATGTTGTTTCTGCAAATAATTAATATTAAACATTTCACACCAAGTCGTGTTGATGAGACACACAACATTGTTAGATCAATTAAAACCATAATGTTTCTTGTGTTTTTTAGTAAAATTAATTTATACATTGTAATGCAACAAAAATATGGGTCTATATCACTTGCTACACGTTTTGTTACAACCCGTCCCAGATCACTCTATTGGACCTGAAACGTGATGTGCGCTGATGACAGGTGTCAATTAGATTTTGGACCCACCACCAAGAAAACCTTGACTTTTCTTATCTTTCATATTCTCCTGTTAAATAAATTTGATCCCATATAAATTTATAAAAATTTTGACAGAGTCTTCCCTATAATATTGACATAACTAACCTGTAAAACGACGACAAATCCTCAATCATGCAATCATAAATAATTATATCACTTTCCAGATCTTCCAAGCAAGAAATTTGACATAATAAAATAACTACAATTCTTAACCCACTTCTTTACATATATACAATCCAAAATACATCATCACCAGATACATTCCTGACAAAGTATATAACTTATATAGGATAACTGCATAACGCAATGTACCTTCCTTGAATATAATTTCTAAGAGTTTACCAAAGTAACTTCAGAAAATGACTATGTTTCAAAGCTCCTCGAAAGCTACAAATTAAAAGCTCCTTCTATGTTGCTCAAAATCTTATTTTCTTCCTATACTAGAAAGGTGGGGGGAAAATATGAGCTTGTGACTCAGTCAGTGGAATTTCTAAAATAAATGTATTTTGTCTAAGTTGCACGGACACGACACACGACACGACACCGACACGTGATTTTTCAAAAAGATAGGACACGACACGTTTCGGAACACGCAAATTAAATTTTTTTTTAATTTTTTTTTATATTTCAGTTTAATATACAATAACACGTATATTTATTGCATTAAAACAAGTATATCAAACAAAAATAAAATTTTTAATTTAGTTGTCTAAATTTAGTCATAACATGAAGTTCAACAAGAGATAAAAGAAAATGATCTATGAATCTTTCATTCATCTTCAGTTGCTTCCTCAACATCTTCATCTCTATCATCAGTAAATATTACTGCTTCCAATTCCGGTTCATCTAGTGACAAATTAGCAACTTGGAGCACTCCAACATTTTCAAATGAATCAAATGTATCACCACCAATACCCCACATCTTAGTATCTCCTTTGAAGTATTGTGGACTCCTCCTTGATAATAGACGAAGATTGCTATGAACAAATACCAAGTCTTCAGGACGTTTTGGAGTCATCCTATTCCTTTTAAGCAAATGTACAAAGGAATAGGTACTCCAATTTCTTTCACAACACGATAAAGAAGAAGGTTGTACCAATAACTTCAAGGCCAATGATTGAAGCATAGGTGCATAAGCGCCATAATCGACCCACCAAGTCTTTGGACCCAAGTGGTAACGATCATGTATAGAATCAAATTCACCAAAATCATTGTCCATAGTTGAAAAACTATCATACTCAGCAATCACTTTTACACGTCCTTCATTTGACAAGTATCTGTTGAGGCATTTCTTTCTTTCTCGTGACACTTCTAAATCTTTATGAGGAGGAACTCGAGCAGGATCTTCTTAAGCCATTCCTCACTATAGTATTTTATATACAAAAGAAAATAATAAAATGATAAAAATATTAGTGAAAAACTGACAAATTATAATAATAAAAAAATACTATAAAAACGAATAAAAAAAATATTTAGAATTACCTTGGATTTAAAGAATGAGCCAAACAATGTAGTGGAGTATTACTCTTTGTCCAACGATCAATAAGAATCTTATAAATAACATCATAAAATGACAACACCTCATCTTGATGTTTTCCCTCATACCTATAAATCACCAATTTCACTTTTTCTTTCATGGTATCCCACAAATCATAAACCAAGTGAAGACAAGGTTTATCTGTATCACAAAGTCTAAGCATATCATAAATTGGTGCTGTGAATGAAAGAACATAACTTATGGAGTACCACCAAAGATCATCAAGTATTTTCTGTTTCACAAAACTAGCCTTTTGCACATCGTCTTGTCGATAAGTTGTCCACTTTTCACTTATAACCATATTCTGCAACCCTCCTTTAATTATCTTAAATCTTTTAAGTATAATAATTTCTTAAACAAATTGGGTCTCTTTTACAGAAAGCAATTTCTATGACACAAATTCCTCAAACATTGCCAATACCATAGTGTGATTCATGACAAAAAATTTAATAATCATAACATCATCGTGAATACTAGTAATCCAGTTGCATTCCTCATACATAATCTGATTATTATCAACATTCTTCGCTGCACATATGTTCTTTAAAGCAAGATTCAAAGTATGGACGACACAAGATGTCCAAAAAATATGAGGAAGTTCTGCCTCGATTATTTGATCCGTAGCCTTGCAATTTACAGCATTATCTGTAATTACCTGAATAACCTTCTCATGCCCAATTTCATTTATAACATCTCGCATCAAGTTGGAAATAAAATATTTGTCATTTATTTCACCCATACAATCAACATCCTTTAAAAATATTGGTCCACTCTCAGATACGACTATGAAACTAATTAATGGCCTTCTTTGTGGATCACTCCATCCATCATTCACAATGCTTACTCCTTTTTCTGCCCATGTATTTTTTATAGGTTACAATAATCTTTCCACATTTCTCTTTTCTTTTTGAAGAAAAGTGGTTCTCAATTTATAATAACTTGGAGGCACAGATCCTGATAAGTGACTATTTGCAGCAATATTATAAGAACTGACATAATAAGGATTTTTGGCAAGATTAAATGACACACCACCTGTGTAAAATAACCTAGCAATTTTCTAAATCCAATTGTTCACAAGATGTCATATTAAAAGCCTTTTCAAGTGCACCAGTCTTTCTTTTCTTTTGCTCCATTTTATGAAAAGTAGCATCATCATTCCTAGTAGCAGTACCAATGGAAATTCTTTCCCCGGGCAATGGTACTCTTTTGGGCTCATTATTTTATCTTCATCGTCAAACTTTTGCATCTCACTGATATCTTTTGTAGTTACATTTTTAAAAGCGCCTATACCAAAACCAGACAATTTCAACAAATTTGCCCTAACTCTTGTATATGAAAGTTTTTTTTTGTTGATGACAAAAATTGCACTGCCAACTAATATTACCACCCCCTTTATTGATTCTATCATATTTTGTTACATATTTCCACAATGATTTAGATATTTCATCATCTATCGAAACACTATCCGAAGCAATTGGTGAACTCATATCTTTGAACTGAAAAGTAAAAAAAAAAAAATATTAATAAATTATCTTGAAAAAGAGTCTCTTTGTCACTTGACCAAAATTTTTAATTATGTATTTTGATTAAGAAAATTGAAATTTAAGAAAAAAAGAAAACGTACCTCAAAAATTAATGGCAGCTGCTCTCAAAATGTAACAGGTCAATGAATAATATGTACAAATTTCAATCCTTTAACTTATATTTATAATGGTGTGTCTAGGCCCATTAATCCATTCACTCACCCACTGCCCTAACCTATACATACAAAACTTAAAACAAAAAAAACATGTTATGCATATATTACACAGCGTTGCAGAAACAGAGAGAGAGAGAGAGAGATGCATCACTGATTCACTGCCATGGGCTTCTTCTCCGACAACTCTCCAATGCGGGTCCTTCTCCGATGAACTTCGACGCAGGTCTTTCTCCGATGGGCTCAGACGTAGGTCTATCACTAGCTTGGCTACAAAGGTAAGTAAGATTCAATCATTCATCATAGCTTGAAGTGTTGGAAAATGGCAGAATTTTTAGGCAGCAAATGGCTGCCTTTGGACTCAATTTTGGGTGGAACCCACTTGACCTTTGCGTAGGATCGAAGTTGGGTTGTGTTCTCCTCCGTGAGAACATCGAAACGATATGTTCACTTGCCAAAATTGATGCTCGGATGAATGAGAAATTGGAGTTCAAAGAGCACCATGTGGAATATAGTTTTGGTGGGAAATGAGTTAAAACTTGTCCCACATAGAAAAGAAACAAAATTTGGAACCACTTTATATATGCTTACACTTTGAGAGGTTGTAATAATGTGTAGCATAGAGGCTCTCTCCACGTGCGTGCAGGGGGGGTGCAAATCTTGGTTCGAATTGGCCTTCGAGCCTTGAACTTGTGTGCGGGCGCGACCTGTGCACACGAATGTCGAACCGAATGAACCAAAAAATTGGCTCCTCGCGTGGTCCACGTTTTGAAAAAAAAAAAATAATTTTTCAAATTTGAAACTCCTAACTCCCAAATTAATTTATGTTAATTGGAGAGTTATTTTGTAACTCCTCCTTCACTGCTATTTAACCCCAGCTCCTCCTCGGTCTGAACACACACGGTTTTGCACTCCAGAATACAGTCCCAGATTTCTTCTTCTTCCCAGCTTTCTTTCTGTTTGGTGATTGTTCAGGCATCCGTTCAGTTCGTTGGAGCAGTTCCATAGTGCTTACCCGTTGTATCCTGGGAAACAGTCGTCCATACAACTCAAGCACGGATTGGTGAGGGGGCGAATCTGTTTTAAGGAAACTGTGCCCACATAGGCCTCGGCTCCTGCTTCCGTTTTACATTTTGTTTTTGATTCTGTTTATTGAATTTCATCAGTTCTTGTTTGTTCTTCTGAAATCAAAACATCTTATTTACATATTCCAGTATTAGTTGTAACAAGCTTAAAACAGATTCTAAAATTTTTCAAAACAGTTTTGAAAGAACAGACAAGAATTTTTCCGGATTTTGCGAAATCATATTCCTTTTGAGATAACTTATATATTTGGTTGAATTTTCAGTAATGGCAAACGAACAAATCAACATGGATGTGGCTATGCCAAGTTCTGTTGTGGCTATGCCAAGTTCGACTATGGCTATGCCAAGTCCTTTTGTGACTCAATCTGTGGCTAAATTGCCAAGTCATGCTTTGACACAAACCGTGGCTCAAACTGCAGCTCCAACCGTGACTGTTCCAGTTAACCATGGGGAAAAACCGGAGAAATTCAATGGGCTGAATTTCAAAAGGTGGCAGCAAAAGATGTTATTCTACCTGACCACCTTGAATCTTGCGAGGTTCTTGACTGAAAATGCTCCAGTGCTCCAAGAGGGTGAAGGAGACATTCAAGCAGTTAGTGCAGTTGATGCTTGAAAGCACTCGGATTTCCTGTGCCAGAATTATGTGATGAACGGTTTGGCTGATTCACTATATAATGTATACTGCACAATAAAAACGGCTAAGGAATTATGAGAGTCTTTAGACAAAAAGTATAAAACCGAGGATGCCGGGGCCAAGAAGTTTCTTGTTGGTCGCTTTTTGGAATACAAAATGGTGGACTCCAAACCTGTAATCAGTAAAGTACAAGAACTTCAAGTGATATTGCATGAAATTCATTCCGAGGGAATGGTTGTGAGCGAGTCCTTCCAAGTGGCTTGTATAATTGAAAAACTACCACCTGCATGGAAGGATTTTAAAAACTATCTAAAGCATAAGCGAAAGGAAATGAATGTTGAGGAACTAATTGATAGACTTCGAATAGAAGAAGATAACAAAAGTTCTGAAAGAGGGATCAATCCGGTTGTGGCTAAAGTAAATGTTGTAGAGCATGGGAAAAGCTCTAAACCTAACAAAACCAAGTCTGGGCCATCTAGTAGCAAAGGGCTTAAGTTGGGGCCCAAGGGCGGAATTTCTGAAAAGAAGTTTCAAGGAAAATGCTTCAATTGTGACAAAATTGGTCACAAGTCTACGGAGTACCGTTTGCCGAAGAAGAAGAAAGAAGCAAACATAGTTGAAGATCAAGCAAGCATCCGTTGCATGTACCGGTGGGACTAATAACGAGGCAGAGGGGTAAGAAGATCAAGCAAGCAATGCAGGGGTTTATGCAAGCTTGGGTGGATGAATACTCGAATGCATGGTCAAAGACTCCAATTTCAATGCATGACACTTTGGGAGATGCGCCAAAACCGTTACAAGGCATTTGGGTCAAAGAACAAGGAGAAAACAATTTAGAGGACCTTTTACGGCCGTAAGGTCTGGAGTTACGGCCGTAACTTTGTTATCGCACGGCCGTAACCATCATTTTCACGGCCTTAACGAAGTTATGCAATTTTAGTCAGTAGGTGACTTACGGCCGCAAGAACCATGTCACGGCCGTAAGAGATAAAAACAGTTGTAGACCCGAGGGTCAATTACGGTCGTAAACACATATGTTACGGCCGTAAAAGGGCGCCACGTTTTATTTCGTGGATTTTGCGCCTAGGTTTATTTTGATGCGTTTTTGGACTATAATTAGGTTTTCTTTATCATTGTAAAGACACAAATTTGATGATTAATGAGATTGCTTGAATTAGGTGAGTTTATGCCTATTCTTCTTCGTTCTTGATTGAACCCCTTGAACTTATCAAAGGATTTGACAACCTTTCTGGCGTTCACCCCTTTATGGTTCTTCATTCCGCATCTTAACGGGTCTTGGATTTGATACATCCTTGGTTCTTGAGTCGTGAGTGTCGGATCGTATTGTTATCGTCAATTAATCTGGATTTGGAACTTTCCAAGTGTTTAATTCAATTTCCGCGAGATCCCGTGATTCCCCAACAAGAATCACATCATTTGGTATCAGAACTTGGCTCTAAATCCAGGTTTTGATATAATCCTTGTTTTGTTTAATTTTTTTCTTCTTCATTAGATTTCATTGTCCTTGAAAATTCTGCACGGTTACAAATTGGTCTTAGTATCAATTCTTGTTGTTATTGATTGTTCTTGATTAAAAAAAAAAGTATGAAATTCAGAGAAAAAAAAAGTGATTATTATTGAAGAGCAAGATCAAGAACATCATTCCATAGTCAAGAAGACCTTTCTTGATACCTTTTAATCTTTCCACAATCATAGTAGTTTTCGTCATCCATCACTACCTTAAAATTCGTTCGTTCCAGTAACATCAGTTTCTTGAGTCCAATATTCCATCAAATCTTCTTTTCATCTGTTTGTGTCTTGTACCTTGGGTTAATTCCACAAGGACCAAGTCCATGACTAGTTTGGTGGGTTCGTTGAGAACTTGAGAAAAGGGATAGAGAGGAAAAAGGCAGAGTGGTGAGATCAATAGAGGGAAAAAGCCGAATAGAGTGATACACGAATGCTAAACACGTGAGGATATATTTTCTTGAAATTTATTCATTTTTTTCCTTTTGACCACTAACCATGTCACAGAAAGACGCATCATCGACAGGGGAGGATAACCAACAGTTCCACTTTCTTGCAATGTTGGAAAAACGATTCGAGAAGTTGGATACGAGGTTGGGGGAAATTAAAAATTCTGTGGACACGCATATTGCAGAAATTGCCCAACTACATAGAGAGCAGCTGCGCACGACTCCTAATATCCGGAGGCCGCAAAGGTATGACCATAATCCTAGAAATGGAGTTCGGGATGATGATGATGTTGAGATAGGAGATAGTGTTGACGATGATAGTGAAAGTGTATCAGTGGCTAGCTTGGGTAGGAGAAGAGGTCGTGGTGGTCGGCCTGGAAGAGGAAATAGGCGTGAAAATAGGGATGATGATGGGATGGATAGAAGCTTAGGAAACATTAAAATGTCCATACCAGCTTTCCAAGGGAAAAGTGATCCGGATGTGTACTTTGAGTGGGAGAAGAAGGTAGAACTGATTTTTGAATGCCATAACTACTCAGAGGAAAAAAAGGTGAAGTTAGCTGTTATAGAGTTCGCAGATTATGCACTTGTGTGGTGGGATCAATTAGTGACGAGTAGGAGGAGGAACCGTGAAAGACCTATAGTGACCTGGGTCGAGTTGAAGGGTTTGATGAGAAAAAGGTTTGTGCCCAACCATTACTATAGGGACTTGTACCAGAAACTCCAAACTTTGTCTCAGGGTTCGAAGAGTGTAGAGGAATACCATAAAGAGATGGAGATTGCTATGATCCGAGCGAATATTGAGGAGGACCCGGAGGCCACAATGGCCAGGTTTTTGAGTGGATTGAACAGGGACATTGCAAATGTAATAGAACTGCAATATTATGTTGAACTGGAGGAGATGTTGCACATGGCGATGAAGGTGGAGAGGCAGTTGAAGAGGAAAGGGACTGCGAAATACTCTTCGGGTTCCACTCCTTGGAAACCTACGTGGAGTGGAAATAACAAAAATGAAGGAGCTGCTCCAAAGGGGAAGCCAGAACCACCAAAGGCTTGAGAGGAATCTGCCAATAAAGGTAACCTCGCTTCTAACTCTCAACCTCCTAGAAGTAGGGACATCAAGTGTTTTAGGTGTATGGGAATCGGACACATTGTATCACAATGCCCGAACAAAAAAATAATGCTTGTGCGAAATGGGGTGGTGGTGTCGGAGGATGAGGTCGAAGATGATGATGAGTTTAAGGATATGCCTGCCTTAGAAGAAGCTAGTGATTGTGATGATGGAGATTATGCGGTAGCTCAATCCCTTATTACTAGGCGTACCCTTAGTACCCAAATTAAGGTGGAGGAATCGGGTGAGCAAAGGGAAAACATATTCCATACTAGATGCTTTGTTAATAATAAAGTGTGTAGTTTGATCATTGATGGGGGGAGTTGTACCAACGTGGTTAGTACCACTCTTGTTGAGAAATTGTGTTTACCTATTATCAAACACCCTAGGCCTTATAAATTACAATGGCTGAATGAGTCCGGTGAGATAAAAGTAAATAAGCAGGTGTTAATCAACCTTTCTATCGGGAAATACGAGGATGAGTTAATTTGTGATGTGGTTCCAATGCATGCTGGACACATCCTGTTGGGTCGGCCATGGCAATATGACAGGAGGGTGGTACATGACGGGTACAAAAATAGATACAGTTTTACGAAGGATGGGAAAAGCATTAGACTTATGCCATTAACTCCACAGCAAGTTTATGAGGATCAGCTGAAACTAAAAAGTGAGGAAGAGAAGACAAAGAGAGTTGGGACCCCGATCCCAGAAAAAGGAGAGCTGAGTGTTCAAAAGAGAGTTGGGACCACGATCCCAGAAAAAGGGGAGCTGAGAGAAAAACAGAGAGTTGAGGGTTCCACCTCAGAAAAAAGAGAGGGAGTGAAGAGTGCCAGAAAAGAAAGAAGAGAGAAAACCAAAGTGAGCTTCCTTGCCAAAAAGAGTGAGATCAAAAGAGCTGCCCTAGACCAACAACCAATGGTCTTACTACTGTACAAGGACTCCTTCCTTGCACTAGGTGACACTAACTCTTCCCTCCCCCATTTAGCTGTGTCTCTTTTACAGGAATTTGATGATGTATTCCCGGAAGATATACCCAGTGGGCTGCCACCAATTCGGGGCATCGAGCACCAGATTGATCTTGTTCCAGGTGCTGTTATTCCAAATAGGCCTGCATATAGGAGCAATCCAGAAGAAACAAGGGAGCTTCAAAGGCAAGTCGAGGAGTTGTTGAGCAAGGGCTATGTTCGAGAAAGCATGAGCCCGTGTGCTGTGCCGGTCTTATTGGTGCCCAAGAAAGATGGAACCTGGAGGATGTGCGTGGATTGTAGAGCTATCAACAATATCACGGTAAAGTATCGCCATCCTATACCTAGGTTAGACGACATGCTTGATGAATTATATGGTTCATGTGTCTTTAGTAAAATTGACCTCAAGAGTGGGTATCACCAAATACGCATGAAAGAAGGGGACGAATGGGAAACTGCATTCAAGACCAAATACGGGCTTTATGAATGGTTAGTTATGCCGTTTGGTCTCACCAATGCACCTAGTACATTCATGAGGTTGATGAACCATGTTTTACGAGCTTTCATTGGTAAATTTGTGGTCGTGTATTTTGATGACATTTTAATTTATAGTAAGAATGTAGATGAGCATATTAGACATTTGAGGTTTGTACTTGAGGTTCTACGCACTGAGAAATTGTTTGCTAATTTTAAAAAGTGTACGTTTTGCATAGATAAGGTCATATTCCTTGGTTATGTTGTTAGTAAGGATGGTATTGAGGTTGACGAGGAAAAAAATCCGAGCCATTAGAGAATGGGCAACACCTAAGAGTGTAACTGAGGTAAGGAGTTTTCATGGGTTAGCAAGTTTTTATAGGAGGTTTGTGAAGGATTTCAGTACAATAGCCACACCACTCACTGAGGTAATTAAAAAGAGTGTGGGTTTCCATTGGGGGGATGCACAGGAAAACGCCTTTAAATTGCTTAAAGATAGGCTATGTTCTGCACCAGTCTTAGCTTTACCTAATTTTAACCAAACTTTTGAGATTGAATCCGATGCATCAGGAATAGGGATTGGAGCTGTTCTTATGCAGGAAAAGAGGCCGATAGCCTATTTCAGTGAAAAGCTGAGCGGGGCAGCGGTGAACTATCCAACGTATGATAAGGAGCTTTATGCTCTTGTCAGGGCATTGGAGACTTGGCAGCATTACCTCTGGCCAAAAGAATTTGTCATCCACACGGATCACGAGTCATTAAAGCACCTCAAGGGGCAAGGTAAGTTGAACAAAAGACATGCCCGATGGATGGAGTTTGTGGAGACCTTTCCTTATGTCATTCAATACAAACACGGTAAGGAAAATATAGTTGCAGATGCGTTGTCAAGAAGGTATGTGCTCCTTAATTCATTGAATGCTAAATTGTTGGGATTTGAATATGTTCGAGATTTGTATGCTAACGATCTTGATTTTTCCGCTATTTATGTCTCTTGCGAAAAGGGGGCACTTGATAAATTTTATAGGCATGATGGTTACTTGTTTAAGAAAAATAAATTGTGTGTGCCTAACTGTTCTATGCGTGAGTTGTTAGTACGTAAAGCTCACGGGGGTGGTTTGATGGGTCATTTTGGTGTTTTAAAAACATTGGAAACATTGAAGGAACATTTTTATTGGCCTAGGATGAAACGGGATGTTCACCAAATTTGTAATAAATGCATAACTTGTAAACATGCCAAGTCTAAGGTATTACCACATGGTTTGTACACCCCTCTACCTGTTCCTAGTGAGCCCTGGGTAGATATATCCATGGATTTTGTGTTAGGATTACCTAGGACCAAGAAGGGTCGGGATTCTATTTTTGTGGTGGTGGACAGGTTTAGTAAAATGGCACACTTCATTCCTTGCCATAAAACTGATGATGCGGTGAACGTAGCAGACTTATTCTTTAGGGAAGTTGTCAGACTACATGGGGTGCCTAGGAGTATAGTGTCTGACAGAGATGTCAAATTCCTTAGTTACTTTTGGAAGGTTCTGTGGGGGAAAATAGGTACTAAACTATTGTTTTCCACTACATGCCATCCTCAAACAGATGGTCAGACAAAAGTAGTCAATAGGACGTTAACACAACTCTTGCGTGTTTTCATAAATAAAAAATTGAAGAGTTTGGAAGAATGTTTACCATTTGTGGAATTTGCGTATAACAGGGCTACACATTCTACTACTGCTTACTCTCCTTTTGAAATTGTGTATGGTTTCAACCCGCTAACCTCTATGGATCTAATTCCTTTGCCTGTAGATGACAGGAACAGTTTGGATGGCAAGAAGAAAGCCGAGCTTGTGAAGTCGCTCCATGAAAAGGTCCGGCTACAAATAGAAAAGAAGAATGAGCACTATGCGTCCCATGCGAATAAGGGCAGAAAGCAGGTGATTTTTGAACCAGGCGATTGGGTGTGGGTTCACATGCGAAAGGAACGATTTCCAGCACAACGGAAGTCTAAGCTGCAGCCTAGAGGAGATGGGCCGTTTCAAGTCATTGAGAGAATCAATGACAATGCTTATAAGTTGGACCTCCCAGGTGAGTATAGTATATCTGCTACATTCAACGTTGCTGATCTCTCTTTGTTTAATGCAGGTGATGATTCGAGGACGAATCCTTTTCAACAGGGAGGGAATGATGAGTACCTGAGTGGCCCAACGAGCAAGAATCCGTTGCATGTACCGGTGGGACCAATAACGAGGCAGAGGGCTAAGAAGATCAAGCAAGCAATGCAGGGGTTTATGCAAGCTTGGGTGGATGAATACTCGAATGCATGGTCAAAGACTCCAATTTCAATGCATGACAATATGGGAGATGTGCCAAAACCGTTACAAGGCATTTGGGTCAAAGAACAAGGAGAAAACAATTCAGAGGACCTTTTACGGCCGTAAGGTCTGGAGTTACGGCCGTAACTTTGTTATCGCACGGCCGTAACCATCATTTTCACGGCCGTAACGAAGTTATGCAATTTTAGTCAGTAGGTGACTTACGGCCGCAAGAACCATGTCACAGCCGTAAGAGATAAAAACAGTTGTAGACCCGAGGGTCAATTACGGCCGTAAACACATATGTTACGGTCGTAAAAGGGCGCCGCGTTTTATTTCGTGGATTTTGCGGCTAGGTTTATTTTGACGCGTTTTTGGACTATAATTAGGTTTTCTTTATCATTGTAAAGACACAAATTTGATGATTAATGAGATTGCTTGAATTAGGTGAGTTTATCCCTATTCTTCTTCGTTCTTGATTGAACCCCTTGAACTTATCAAAGGATTTGACAACCTTTGTGGCGTTCACCCCTTTATGGTTCTTCATTCCGCATCTTAACGGGTCTTGGATTTGATACATCCTTGGTTCTTGAGTCGTGAGTGTCGGGTCGTATTGTTATCGTCAATTAATCTGGATTTGGAACTTTTCAAGTGTTTAATTAAATTTCCGCGAGATCCCGTGATTCCCCAACAAGAATCACATCAGTTCTAAATTTAGAACCGACGTCCAAAGTTAGTTTTAGGCATGGGTTCTACTTTTAGAACCGACACCTAATTTTATTTTATTTTTGCTGTAAAAATAGTTTCCATGATGTAACCTGCAATTACCCAAGCCACTGCAAGTCGTGGCCTGCAGTCACCTAGACGTGGCCTGCAATGACCCAGGCCACTGCAAGTCGTGGCATGCAGTCACCTGGACGTGGCCTGTAATGACTCAGGCCACTGCAAGTCGTGGCATGCAGTCACCTGGACGTGGCTTGCAATGACCTAGGCCACTGCAAGTCGTGGCCTGCGGTCACCTGGACGTGGCCTGCGGTGACCCAGGCCACTGCATGTCATGGACTGCAATTACCCAAGCCACTGCAAGTCGTGGCCTGCAGTCACCTAGACGTGACCTGCAATGACCCAGGCCACTGCAAGTCGTGGCATGCAGTCACCTGGACGTGGTCTGTAATGACCCAGGCCACTGCAAGTCGTGGCATGCAGTCACCTGGACGTGGCCTGCAATGACCTAGGCCACTGTAAGTCGTGGCCTACGGTCACCTGGACGTGTCCTGCGGTGACCCAGGCTACTGCAGGTCCTAGCCTACAGTCACCTAGACGTGACCTGCAGTGACCTGAACATTCTCCACATGCGCATCACCAAATATATATATAAATTAAAAACAATTATACTTACAAAATTTTTAATTTAAGATATAAATATATATGTAAATGCAAGTTTGATTACGCGTCGATTTACACAAACCTATGAACGAAGTATTTTGCCCATAAGTTTTAAATCTCGATGACTTCCTCTGTTGAATAGTATTCTTTAAATGCCTTCAAACAATCAAAATGAATTATTAGTTATTTTTTGCATAAAATATAAAGTCATAATTAAAAATTCTCATTTTCAATGACTTATACATTTTCTAACAAAGTAAGTTGAAAGTGTTCTGTGACTATCTCATACATATTTCTCATAACGTAGTAGCCACACTCAGAACCTCCAGGTTGCTGTGGACACTAAAAGTTTCACATTGAAAACTAACAATATTAGTTATCCAAAATCAATTCTTAATTCCTAAGAACTCAAACTATGATTTCATAACTTAACATCCCATGCATAATTTCAATAGAACTCCAATAGTACAAATTTTACAATATGTCTATTTACTAACTAAAAATCAACAATATAAAATTAACATACAAACTAAACTAATAAAAAATAATTCATCTACACCAATTAGCATATAAAATCGTAAACTAACAAATTAAATCAATTAACTATTTGCAATACCTATATATATATATATATATATATATATATATATATATAGACACACACACACACATACAAATTAACTATTTGCAATACCAACATTTATACACACACACACACACACACACACACACACACATATATATATATATATATATATATATATATATATATATATATATATATATATATATATATACAAACAGATTTTTATATACAAATACACTACAAGAATTCGGCCCAACAGAGACGACCAAATTTGTCTCTAAAGGATCTAAAGTCGTCTCTATTGATTATTAGAGACGACTTTGTCGTCTCAATTAGTCGTCAAAGTCGTCTCAATTAGTCGTCTCTGTAGGTCCGTAGCTGAAGATAATTAGAGATGTCATCTCTGTTTCCTAGGGGCAATTGAGACGACCTTTAGAGACAACATTGTCGTCTCTATTTGTGAAAATATTTAATTAATTTTTTATTTATTTATTTTGACCTGATTCAATCCCTTTTTAATCCGACCCAAATCTCGATCCGAACCGTCAACCCGGAAATTTTCTTTAATTTATATGATAATTGTGCATGACAATGATTCGAACTCGGGACCGAAGTGTTGGGTGGTGATGTCCCAACCACTAATGCAATTGGATTCTTGTGTTAAATTTTGTTTTAAATAATATATATTAGTTGACATAATAATATTTTCTTAACAAATTAACTTTAATATTAATTATATAAATGTAAATAATTAAAAAGATCAACCAAAAAAAATAGTGAAATTTTAAAAAATAAGAATAAAAAAATTTAAAAAACAGAATAGAGACGACTTTTTAAGTTATCTCTATTAATTGTCACTCAATAGAGACGACATTACAATGTCGTCTCTATTAATTGGCAACCGATAGAGACGATTCCATAATGTCGTCTCTGTTGGTTGACAGCTAATAGAGACAACTTAAAAAGTCGTCTCTACTGGTCGACCAACAGAGACGACTTTTTTGTCGTCTCTATTGATCGACCAATAAAGACGACTTTTCGTGTCGTCTCTAATTTTTCGTATTTTTTACTCCTTTTTCTTGTAGTGATAAATATATGTAAACATTTTTATACACATACACACATACATGTACCTATATATACATAGACACATATACATACACACTTCACATTTTTACACACACACACACACAGAGATATATATATATATATATATATATAAAGATCATGGTACTTACGGGTTGGGAGGGAGGGGCGATGGTGGAGGCGGCAGCGCAGTGGTGGAGGAGGCAGCGCGATGTTGGTGGCGGCGGCTCGGTGATGGAGGCGGCAGCAAGATGTTAGTGGCGGTGGCTTGGTGGTGGAGGGTGTAGTGGAGAAAGTTTGTGTAAATGTGAGAGTTAGATGATGAAGAAATAAAGAGAGGAGAGAGGTGGTGGAATGGTGGTGTCTATATACGGTGGTGGTGGTGGCGGGGGAAGGAGGAGGCGACGACGGTCATTCAAATGAGAGAGAGAGAGAGAGAGGGAGGGAGAGTGAAAGAAATATGAAATGTTCGCGGGTAAAAGAAAAATAAAAATAGGAATGGGAATCGATGCCTAAAGTGGGACCGGCCGGCTTTAGGCGTCGGTTCTTTGAGAACAGACGCCCATTCTTCACTGTTGACTTTCTCGCGTCAGTTTCTTAAATAGAACCGACGCGTATTCCTAAAACATATTTACAAAAATGCCACCGTCCTTTTTTGCACATCGATTTTTTGAAAAACCGATGTGTATTTCCTTTTTTTTATGCTGTTTTGTACTAGTGATACACCCTTATGTATGGCCCATAGGCCCCCCTCCATGCATAAGAGTGGATCTTACGATCATCTGAACACGGGCCATATGCCCCCTTCGTGACAGAGTCTTAAGATCTCAAATAATATCTACTAGTACACGGGCCTAAGGTCCCCTTCATGCACTAACACAAGACCAGATAACCACATTGGGTACTTCTGGTGGTTTTGAAATCATACGTGCTCAACTTGACTAATCATATTCATAAAACGTGATAATAGAACCATCATGCTTAAACAAGCGTGATTATAAAACATTTATTCTGGTAAACATGCTTATCGTATATTCATGCTAAAAACCATTGATTTCAAATCATTTGTAACTTAAAGAAAATCAATGTAATAGAAAACTTGCATAACGTAAATTCTTTTAAGTTTTTAAAAGAATAACTTTTCCACTCATTGAGCTATCAATTGATATCTAGCTGGGCCATAGGCCTGATCCAATTTTCACATCATCTCCTTAAATAACAATATAAATCTATTGTATCAAAACCAATCATATCCAACCATTAAAAATCAACTAATAATAACTTCACTCTTTTACAGTCTTCTCCTTGCTAGAATTAAGGAAGTAGATACTTTATGCTTTTCATTTTGTTTCTATCAAAATCCGTAATTCCCAAATAAAAATTATAAAATCCTACCAAGCTCTGTTGTAGTCCTTATTCCCCATTTTTCATCCAATCACATGTCCTTACTTATTAAATTCCCAACATACTTCACGTTTGGCGCGTATAAAAGATTCTATCATTTAAAAATGCACTCATTTGTTTCCATATATTAATGATCCATTCCCATAACCAAAAGCATGAAATTTGCACAATTATCATACAATACCCATTTTCTTTCACTTCCCTTTTCTTCTTAATCAACACAAAATATTCCACAAATAAAGTATTTATAATTATATAATCATACTAAAATTAAAGATCAAGGTACTAATTTAAAAAATCCATTTCATAAATAAATCAACTTAACCATCAAAATCTACATACACAACTTCTTGATACTTTCTTTAGCTTTTCATCTCAAATATATGTCAATAACATATTAATTACTTCAATTAAACTCAATATCCTCCAATTCTTGATTAATTCCAAAATTAGGCAAATTCTTCCATGAACCCCAAAATGATTTAACATCTTATCTAAATATATCTAAATTGAAAGAGAGACAATTAAGGAATCAAGCTTGTAAAACATCAACTTTTCCTTCTCTTCTTCTCTTCCTTTTCTTCCTCTTTTCTTCTTCTTCTCGGCTTTCTCGTTCTCGAACCTTCTTTCTTCTTTGGCCACCGAAAATTGGAGAGAAATGGGCCTCTAATGTCTATTTAGTGGTGCAACTTAAGCGTATTAACAATTAAAGTGCCCAAACTTCCATATAAAATAAGCTTAAGTCATTTACTAACAATTATAGAAATCTAAATACTTCAATTTTCATCTTCTATTATCTCAATCATCCACCTTTTGTAATAACAAAATTAAGTCCCAATAAAATCATTTATTCAACATAAGTCCTTATTTGACTTAACTATTTGACTTTGACTAAATAATTCATTGACTTTTTGACTAGTATAAATTGGATTGTCACACGTTCATGTAATGTGGTGTACTCTAAACACACTTAACATTGCTAGACAGATGTGATGTAGGGGTCCGAGTGATATCACGTGCTATGCTTTCAAACTCCATTATGCAGTATTATATTACGCAGTGTGTTATGCAATGAAAATTAATAAAAAATAAATTCTTATGTAAATTCATCTAAAGCACAAAATGTGTCTTACACGAATCAGCAGTGCTCCGAAATTTTCCATTTCTTTTGATATTTTTAGTATAACTGTTGGAGTTTTAACCGCTCTATTTAATGTTGGAGTTTTAACTGCTCCATTTAAATCTCAAATGTGGTTCAACGTACTCTTCATTGAGTCTTCCGCTGTGGTTGTAACCATCCTATGCTTACCTGCTTACCTGATTTCTTGGCACATAAACAACGATGTATCCACTGAGTTTGATGGAAACTCGACCATATACACCCATTTTGGTCCCTAGGCTCACTCACTGAATATCTTTAGATATACACCATCATATAGAGAGTTTGGAGTCTAGAAGAACCAAAACAGAGAAGAGGAAAAAATTGCACCAGAAATTCAGTGCATCAATGGCCAGAGGTTTTTCTCGATCCTTATATATTCGATCCCTTTAGTTGTTAGAAATATATCCTTGGATACGAATATGATACATACAGTTGGTATCATTTGAAAATAAATCTGATTTCTGCCTGTTGAAACTCTCAAATAGAATTTTTTTTATTTATTTTTAATTCAAAGTGTGGTTAGAAAATCATAAGCGCATGAGATTTCTAACATTATGTTATTTGAAATGGCAATTTTGTGTCTCTTATTGTTGATCTGTAAACGGGTTGCAAGGTTGAAGGTGATAGATATATAGTGTATATATACATGGTGCATCTCGAGAATAAATGAGGATATGTACAGCCTACTGCCTTTGAAAAGTGATTGTAACTTTTTCCATGTTTGGTCAATCCTGTTGGCTATTGTCATTTAATCCCACACCAACATGAGAGTCCGAACCGACCACATTTAAGGTCATTGATTCGAGATTATAAATTCAGGTTATGAGCAATTTTCAATAACCATCGCTTTCCACTAAGGCTGTTGTCATTTAGAAAAATGTTTGGAATTTGTTTGTCATTACTAATATTATAGTGTTTTCAAATTGGAATTGTTGTTTTTTTTTTTATTTATTTTTTTTTTTAAAGAGAACGATTCTGTAAATATAAATTGTAACTTTTTCCATGTTTGGTCAATTCTGTTGGCTATTTTCATTTAGAAAAAAAAAAAGGTGTATCCCACATCCTGAGGGTCCGAACCGACTACGTTTAAGGTCATTGGTTCGAGATTATAAATTCAGGTTATGCCTCACAGGGACCAGAGTAGAGGGATTTGAGTAAGAATGAGCAATTCTCAATAACCCTCGCTTTCCGTTAAGGTTGTTGTCATTTAGCAAAAGGTTTGGAATTTGTTTGTCATTACTAATATTATAGTGTTTTCAAATTGGAAGCTTGCCACTGTTTTGTTTTGTTTTTTTTTTTTTTTTTTTTTTTTTTTTTAAGAGAACGATTATGTAAATATAAAGTTTGTTTAATTCTATTGGATTAATTTCAGGCATAAAATCAAATGTTTTGCATAAGACAGTATTCGGTTTATATTTCTTGTTTGTATTATATGGATATTTTATGCATAAAATAACAAATTGTATTTTTAATTATTGTTAAATTATGCAATCTTAATCTTAATTCTTAATTATATATAAAATTAAAATAGTCGTCATCAAAATACACACATAGTTTCCCGCCAAAAAAAATTCTAAATTTGAAAAATTTTTTGCTAAAAAAAATAGTATATTAAATATTTTAATAATTATTATTTTACATGTATCATTAATTGCATTGGCATTCATGCTATGCTATTAATAACATCAAAATGTTATTTTTTCTATTTTTTATTATTATTCTTTTAATAATTATTTTATTATTTTGAAATCGAAAACTATATGGGCGTCAAATTAAAGATCAGAGCTTTATTTGAAACTGCAACAATCTTCAGCAACACAAACTCCTATTCGATCTCGATCTAAACCTCCCGTTTGATCTTCATGCTGAAGGATTTTTCTTCTCTCAGTGATTGATAAACTCCTCTCGGAAAAACACGATTTACAAATCGATTTTTGGCATGAAAGAATAAGCTCTATATCTCTAGATTATTCATGCACATCGAGAAGTCACACAATGAAGAATCCGTATATGAATTTTGTACCACACAAATTTTAGCTTCTCTGACTTCATGAAGAAAACGTCTCATTCTCTTCAATTTAAATGCAATCGGATTTCTTGTCCATCAAGAATCCTTGTTGCAATCAATCTTGATTTCCTGCAAGATAATCAAGAATAAGATAATTAAATAATGGTAAGATAAGCACAAATCTTTCCATAAGTAAAGATATTCTCAATTGATTATGGAATAAAAGATATTACCAAATGAAGTGATAAACTTGACTTACCATGAGTCAAGATACTCGGCCATATCAACAAGATCTTACCATAAGTGATGATAATGTAAGATAATCAAGGTTGTTTGCAAATCTTACCTTAAGTGATAAACTTGGATATCAAGAAATAAATCATCAAAAAACTCGGCCAATCACAATATTTCTTGATGTAATCTTACCATAAAAGATAAACTTGGATACCAAGAATGAAATCATGAAGATACTCGGCCAATAGGATTATTTTAACAATGTTAAAATATTATCTTAATACTTATAAAGAATAATAAGTGATAAATATAAAATTCTAAGCCAAGTAAAATATTATCACAATTCTTGATCCTTATCATAAGTGATAGGTGATAGAATTCTAGCCCAAGTATACAATTATCACAATTCTCAATACTTATCATAAATGATAAGTAACACAATTTGTCTTCAAATATCACAAGATAATTATTCCAACGAAAATGAGAGATAAATATAATTGCAAATTCAAATCCAAGTAAACAACTAGTAATTTAATTAAACTTAATAAAAATTACTAAACACATGTGTAAAGTAATTAAATTAAATTCACTTAAATTACAATATATAGAAAAATAGAAAATGTCAATAAACATAACTTAAAATAAGTTAACAATCTCCCCTTTGGCTTTTTCTATTTTTCCAAAACATAATCATCTTTTCATAAGCACAAGTAGAAGTAAATAAAGCTCCCCTATCAAAATTCTCCCCCTCAAGTTATGCATCATAATCTGCCCATAACAATCAATTGATGCATGTAAAGAGAGAAGAATAATAAGCACATAAGGAGCATCCAAATGAACCGAAAGTTACTTCAACATTCAATCAATCGAAAAAGATGTGGAAAATACTACTCCCCCTTTTTGGAAGAAATAGGGGAAGCCTTCCACGTCTTGTAACCTGCCAATGTAAACACGAGTAGACAAAAATAGGCAAAAGTCAGTTACAGACTATATAAACTGAAAATAAAGGTTGAGTTTTATAAAACTCAGAAAACACAAAAAATGCTTCCCCTTACTGCAACGCTTAGAAAGTTAATGCAGTAGGATATAATATCTATGTCTCTCCCCAAAAACCCCTCAAACATAGAATTCATGAAAACATGCAAAATAGATTTTTCTTCCAGTTGCTCAATTCTGCCATCATGTCCAGTCAATTCAGGTTGGCCAGATCCATTTATAGGTCTCTAGACACCCAAATTTATGATTTTTTAGAACCAGCATAGGCACCAGTCGACCAAAACTTAAAACAGAAAGGTGTAAGCATACCTTTGGTAGTCTGCATAAGACTGCTAACAAATTATGAACGATCATACCTGGATCCACCGATGTAGTATATTCGTCTGCCCTGTACTCAGTTTCTTTTTCTTTGTGGTCGCTGTGTTATTTACCTTTTTCTGTTCTTTCTGCCTGGTCTAGCAATCTCATCTTCTTCAGATTCTACTGCACTATCCTTGTTTTCAGGCCCTTCTCTCTCATCAGATTCATTCGGCTCCTCTAATTTTTCGTTTTCAACTCCAGACTCAGATTCATTTGTTTCATCTGGTTTTTCTTTTGAAGAACCTCCAAGCAACTGATATAGCGTGTCTTCAAGTCTTTTGACATAAACCCTGTGATCAGATACATTTGTCTTTAACCCAACATTCTCTGCTTCTAGCTGGCCAATTCTGGCATCCTGGCCAGACGAATCCTGTTTACTAGCAATGTCACCCAAAACCTATTTCCTGTGAGAGGTCTGCACCTCTAGTGTTTTCGTGCATCTGAACCTTGTTGAGGACCACTCCCCGAGACTCGACCAAAAATTGATTCCTCTGCTTTCTCTTCTTCAACCTCTGACTCTGAATCACCAAATTCATCTGATGTACCTGAGTCTGGGTCAGATCCATCTACGTCTTCTGCCAATTCATTTTTCAGATTTACCTTCTATCACATCTTTTTCAACTTTTGGCATCTTCCCCTTTGTTTCATACTGTTTGCTCGAAATTTCTCTAGCAACAGTCAATTCACTTCGAATATCCGAGGGAGAAAAGTGACTGGTAGGAAGATTATCAAACATAGGTGTCGAATTTGCACCCATAACTTGTGGCTTGGTGGTAGAGCCACCTTGGCTTGGTTCTGCTATAGGTTGAGTTGGAATTTTAACTCGTTCTGGCATGAGTAAGAACGGCTAGTGTAGAGGTAGTGAAGGAGATTTGAGGAGAGATTTTTGAGGAATTTGAGTACAAATAGAATTCAAGAGATTTTTAATTGCATTCCTTGTAGATAAAGATATCTCTTGAGAATCCTAGTTTATGCCAATTTCCTTTCCTTCAAAAAAAAGGATAATTATGGAAACAGAATCATTCAAGGATTAGGTAACAAATAAATTACCAAAGTTGAGGTCCATAATTGACTGACTTATTCTACAAGATTTATACACATTAGCCCTCAATATACTGCCTCAAATAAAGATTTTTAGAAAAAATATCTAAAATTCGTAAATGAAAAATCTAGATGCATCTGGGTACCTGAGACACGTCTGAGTACCGTTGGCATCTATTGAGGTAGATACATCCGGCAGTGTACAGTCCACCACGTACATGATTAAGTATTTTAAGGTGTGTGTGTGTGTGATTTGAGCAACCCTTAGTCATCCACAAACTGTCAAAAATCATATGATTGCCCTGACTTAATGATTTGTCACCGTAGTGCACAATAAGACAAATCAATATCTATAAAGTGCATTTTCTCAAGTCCGGCTTGCCGACTTTTTCTATATTGTAGCAATGTCTTTTGGAGATGGAAATGGCTTCACACAATCCCCAGAAGTTATCTTACAAGATGTTCCCCTTTAGAATAGAAGAAGTGTATGAACTTGGCTTGGATTGGTAGATTCACACAATCCCCAGAAGTTATCTTACTGGATTTCCCCTTTCTTCTATGATATTTCAACTTTTACCTCAAATCATTATATTTTGAAGCTAAAGGGTATGAACTTGGCTTGGATAGGCAGCCTTCTTTTCCACTGGCCCTACCCTTGGATAATAAGAATATGCGTGCAATGCTATAAGCAAGATTCAGATGACTTAGACAGCAGTGACTTATCCAGTAGCAAACCATATGAAATCTCATCCAGTAGCAAACCATATGACTTAGACAGCAGTGACTTATCCTTTGGATTGTCCGGATTTGAGTGCTAGTTAGATTCATTTGGAGACATGTTGATTGCCATCAGCCAGACGTATCTGTCTCGTTATCAGCCTCAAACACTCAGATATATCTGCAAGCAAAAACATGATCTATTTAGTATAAAAATAGGATAATTTAATCTAAATGCATGCAACACAAAAGAAAAATGTTTTTTTTTTTCTTTTTTAAATATGCATGTTCCTATTCAGGAGGAGATGATACTCTAATTTGTTTCCTAAGGCTTTCAAATTTGACAGTATCGAGGGCCTTAGTAAACAAATCTGCAAGTTGTAGATCAGTCTAAATGTGCTCCAGATTGATAATCTTTTGTTCCACGAATTCTCTGATGAAGTGGTGTCTGATGTCAATGTATTTTGTTCTGGAGTACTGGACATGATTTTTTGAGATGTTGATAGCACTGGTGTTATCATAATACATAGTAGCTTGTTCTGTAGATATTCCATAATCTTCCAACATCTGTTTCATCAAAAGGAGCTGTATACAGCAACTACCGACTGCAATATACACTGCTTCGGCTGTGGAAAGGGACACTGAATTTTGTCTTTTACTTAGCCATGACACCAAGTTATTTCCAATGTAAAAAATCCTCCAGATGTACTCTTCCAATCATCCACATTTCCAGCCCAGTCTGCATCTGAATAACCTGCAAGATGGGCAGTGGTATCTCTTGTAAACCAAATTCCATAACTTAATGTACCACTTACATATCTGATGATTCTTTTCACAGCGGCAACATGAGACTCCTTAGGTTTTACCTGATATCTTGTACAAACTCCAACACTGAAGGATATGTCCGACCTACTAGCAGTAAGGTAAAGAAGACTTCCAATCATGCTTCTATAGAGGGATGGATCTACATTATTGCCACTGTCATCCTTCGAAAGTTTCAATGTAGTTGCAATGAGGATTTTCATGGCCATTGCATCTTCAAGTCCAAATTTCTTCACCAGATTTTTTGCATACTTTTCTTGAGATATGAATATGTGTTGGGTGCATTTTACATCCATATTTCATACATTTATGGTAATACTTTTTGAGTAATTTGGACAAATACATTCTTAAATGTGCATATTTTGTGGTCAAATAGGTTTAACATTCAACTACATGGAGAAAACACAAGATAGAAGCTAAATGAAGGATTTATTGAAGAAATTGACGAGAAAAGAGTCAAATCCATCAAAGAGTCAAAGTTCGGGGACCAAATTGTCCCTTCCGAAAAGTTGTGGATCGCATGTGCAATTGATCGAAGGACTAAATTGCAAGTTTCCAAAGTTGACGGACTCAAATGCACTTTTGAGAGGGCTCAACTGAAAGAAATAAGAAACTTTGGGGACCAAGTTGATCTACACTGAAAGTTGGAGGACCCAATTGTTACTCATTGAAAGAG
Source organism: Ligustrum vulgare (assembly GCA_963555705.1). Lineage (NCBI taxonomy): Eukaryota > Viridiplantae > Streptophyta > Magnoliopsida > Lamiales > Oleaceae > Ligustrum > Ligustrum vulgare. The sequence continues at coordinate 27,073,509 of OY743182.1, forward strand.
GAACTGCCAAAATGAACCACGCGATCGCGTGGCTCTAACAAATCGCATTCGCGAACTAAGCCAAAAATCCAAGCAGATGTTTTTCACCTCAACCACGCGATCGCGTGGTCAAAAAAATTGAACTTAATTTTTGGGCCGACTCGGTGCGACCCGGTTCGGCCCAAACACTGAGAACGCGGATCTACGCGATTTTTGGGTATATTTGGGCGTTTTTTGCTAGGGTTTCAAAACTTTTCTTCTCTTTTCATCTCCCAAAACATTTTCTCTCCATTTGTTCTTCATCTTCTTGCTTTTCTCTTGTTATTTTCTCTTGTTTTTGTATAGTTTTGTTGATGAATGTTGATTTGAGGGAGAAATACCAACATTATTGTGAAAGAATAGTGATATTTTGAAGCAAGAATCATTGGTGAAGGGAAATATTTTTGCTTAATCTTCATATTTCTCTATTTACTTTACTTTGTAGTTGAAATAATGCATTTAATTCTTGAATTTTATTGTTATTTCACTATGGGCTAAGTTATTTAGTGTTGGGATGATTGATGAAGTTTGACCTAGCTTAGTTGACATTGATGCTTGTATTAAGAATTTAAGCTTTTTATTATCTTGTGCATTTATTATTGTATTTATTGACTAGCATTTATTGTGGCCACATTTATGCTTAGGTTTCATGGGATGTGCAATTATTGAGAAATTGTTGTGTATTCTAGATCAATACAATATGTGCTCTAGGTTCTTGTTTAGGATAGAGATATACCTAAAACCCTAGATGATCCATTGAGTTATTTTCACAAAGGTTTAATGCAATTGGTGTGTCTTTAATCGACATAGAGATATAGTAGGTTAATTCCACTAATTAGGGTTGGTTTCACTCGAGAGAGGTAATTGACTAAGCTTGGAAAATCAGATCTAACATGATTAATAAATTTCATTTCTATTTGCTTGTTGAGAATTTAATTAGGTAATGGTCAAGTGGAATCAAGAATCCCAACACTCCTCTATCATCAAATCATCACCATTTTCTACTTGTTTATTTATAATTGTGATTTAAATTCTAGTGCTAGGACTTTACCAAACAAAAACTTTATTGTGTGTGTTTCTTGTTAAAATTGGTTGAACTAGAGTGTAATTGAAATAGACAATTCCTATGGGATCGATAAACCGGACTCATTTAGTCCACTATCACTTGTATGCGATACGTGCACTTGCGGTGTGTTTCTAGCGAACAATATGCCAGATTCATCCTGCTGTACCTGCAAACCAAGGAAAAATGTTAGTTCTCCAACCATACTGATTTCAAATTCTCTTTGCATTGTATTTATAAATTCATCAATTTTTGACTTAGATGTAGACCCAAATACAATGCCATTAACATATATTTGAGCTACAGTTAGTCCAGGATTCAGATACTATCAGTTCCTCCCCTTTTGTATCCTTTGCTCAGCAAGAATGATGTGAGCATTTCATACCAAGCTCTAGGGGCTTGTTTCAACCCATATAAAGTCTTTTTTAGTCTAAAGACATAGTCCGGGTGAGATGGATCTGTGAATCCTTGGGGCTGCTCCACATAAGCTTCCTCATTGAGTACACCATTTGGGAACGTAATTTTGACATCCATCTGGTATAGTCTGGAATTGATGTAATAGGACACAGCTAGCAACAGCCTGATAGATTCCATTCTGGCTACCGGAGCAAATGTTTCGTCAAAGTCTATCCCTTCAATTTGGGTATAGCATTGAGCAACAAGTCTGGCTTTATTTCTAACCACATTTCCTTGTTCATTTGATTTGTTCTTGAAAATCCATTTGGTTCCAATTACATTACCTTCTTTAGGACGTGGTACCAACTCCCAGACGTTGTTTCTTTCAAATTGGTTGAGCTCCTCCTGCATAGCATGTACCCAGTGTTTATCTGTCAAAGCTTCCTTGACATTTTTTGGTTCAATCTGTGACATATGACAAATATTTCCCATATCAGCAGCAAATCTTCTTCTGGTCACATTTCTTTTAGACAAATCTGTGAGAATGTTGTCAAGTGGATGAGCTTTTTGAATTCTAGCAGGTGGTTTTTTCGACACTTCTGGTTTTGCAGTACCAGGTATATCTGGGTAGTCAGATGCTTCTGGAAAGGCAAATGTATCTGCACAACCAGATTCATCTGTGCCACATTCTTCAGTATTATTCTGACTTTCTGCTAGGTGTGGTTTCTCTCCAGTTTCATCTTGCTGCTTTGGTTGAATCTCCATTTGATCAGCCTCTACTTCCTGTTTGTCAACCTTTTCATTACTTAATTTCTGAAAAAGATTATCAAAATTGTCAAAACCATCAGATTTATCATGAATAAACATAACCCTGTTCTATTTGGAGAAATCTTCACCACAAACGTAGATGTATCTCTTACCACCAATACTTTCATTTTGAATAGAGCCCATTAGATCCATGTGCATAAGTTCAAGAAGATGAGAGGTGTTGAGAGATATACCTGCCCTATGTTGATGTTTGATTTGCTTACCCGTTTGAAAATCAGTACAGATTTCATCTGGAATGTTCTTGATATTGGGTAGGCCTCTTACAGCTTGCATCTTAGCTGGTTTTGTGAGATCATGGTAGTTCAGATGTCCTGATTGATTTTGCCATAATTCTTTAATTTTGGCCCTTACAGAATTGCAAGTTATATGACTTTCAAGTGTGTAGCATTTGTCCTTGGATCTAATTCCCTTAAACAGGACATTTTCCAAAATATTTGAATTCCTGTCACAACTCAATAATTTGCAATAATCTTTAGAAAATTGGACAAGCAGGTTATCATCACATAATTGACTTACACTAATCAGATTAGCCATAAGCCCAACAACATACAATACATTGCTTAATGTAGGCAATCCTTTAATATTAATGATACCCGATCCATCAATCTTTCCTTTTTGGCCATCACCGATAGTAACAACACCTGTCTCACCTTTTTCAAAGTGTGATAACAGAGAAAGATCACCTGTCATGTGTCTAGAACATCCACTATCAAAATACCAAGTGTTAGGAATCAAGGCACTGAATGATAATTGAACTACATAAGTATTAGTTCTAATTTTCTTTTCTTACCTAGTTACGAGTCTTCTTTTGTTTGAGTTGATTAATTTCAATTACTCATAACACCTAAACACATCATGACCAGGTTTAGCACAAAAATTATAGAATACCTGGAAGACAAATGTATCTAGCCGATTCTGACGAGGTTGAAATTTTCTACCGATCTGACGGACAGATTCATCTTGCTTGTACAGATTCAGTTGAAATTGTCTACCTGTATGGTTCCTAGTTGGATGCGATTTTTGTGTTCCAGCAGCATTGAATTGATGATGGTAGGAGGTAGATGCATCTGTGTAGATTCTGCTTTGCTTCTTTTTCCCATATCCTGTTTCTTTCACAAAGACCATCTTGTTTTCATGAGTTTTACCCTCACCTTCATATCCAAGTCCACTTTTTATTTCATCAAGCTAAACAGATCCAAGTACCAATTTCTTGATCTTGTCTTGTGCTTTAGCGAGCTCTACACTCAATCTGCTTACCTCATCATCTTCATCATCTGGAAAGGCAGATACATCTGGATTACTTTCCCTGATTTGTTCAGCCATAGCTTGCAACAGTTGTATCCACTCTTCTACTTTTTGAAGTTCTTTCTTCAAACTTTCAATGTTTAATCCAGATTCATCTGAGTTAGTTCCTGTATAAGAAGAGTTTCCAGAATTAGTACCAGATGACTATAAAACAGTAAAGGTAGTTACCTGTTTTTTAGAAATGCAGCTGTCTGAGTCTGATTCAGATTCATCTGTGTCTCCACCACTCGATATATCATTCATGACCATCCTTCCTTGGGCCTTCTTTAGAGTGTTGGGACATTCAACAGGTATGTGTCCATATCCTTCACATTCTCTGCACTGAATACGATTCTTAGACTTTCCTTCAAATGAATTAGCATTGTTTCTAGGATATAAATTGTTTTTCTTCCTTTATTTTTGTTGATTTTGATTCTGGCCTTGAAGGTTGGAAGATATTTCTTTATGTTTGCGTTTGAGGAATTTATTGAATTGCCTGATGAGAATTGCGGAGCTTTCATCCTCATCTGTCTCTCTAGATTCGTCTGGCTCTTCGTTGCTTACTTTGAAGGCAATCCTTGATTTCTTATCTTTCTTTCTTCGGGCCAAATTTAACTCATAGGTCATTAATGATCCTACAAGTTCCTCAACACGCATGCTTGAAAGATCTTTGCTTTCTTCAATGGCTGTCACTTTTGCATAGAATCTGTCTCATAAGGATCTGAGGATCTTTTGCACAATTTTCTCGTTGGAGTATGTTTTTCCAAGGGCTTCAGCTGAGTTTATGAGATCACTCAATTTGGCATAGAAACTTTTGAAGTCTTCTCACTCATCCATAGATAGTTGCTCAAACTCAAGAGTGATCATCTTTAATTTCGAGGTTTTGACAGCATTAGTTCCTTCGTTTGCTACCCTCAAAGCATCACATGCTTCCTTGGCGGTTCTTAAGGATGAAATCAACCTGAATTGACCTAGATCAACCAAAGAAACAATAACGTTAAGTGCTTTTAGAATTCCAATTTGCATTAGCTAATTCATCTACAGTGTAATACCGCTTTTCATGTTTACGTGCATTTTTAAATTCCACGTAATAATTATGTTAATGTTGTTATAAATTTTAAATTGATAATTTTTAATACCTATAATTTGAATTATTTTGCAGTGGAAGAACTTGGACGCCATCTCGATGATTGTACAATTTAAGTCTCATAAATTGGTTCTCAGTCAAATTGTTTATTTTAATTGTTAAGATTGCAAATTCTATATTTATTAATTTGTAAGTGGCGTGAATTGCATTAATTGGAATTGGGGGTAAAGTCTTTAATACATTTTAGTAATTTATAAAGAGTGGTGCACTTAATTTCGAAACTTAAGAGATTTGAGGGATTAAATTTCAACTTTTCGAAAGTTTTGAGGTATAACCCTACCCCTATACATGACTCTCTCCTCCCTCGCTTTCAATCCCTCGCGCTCGGCTCTCTCTCCCTCAACCAAAAAAATTGCCATCCCTCAACTGCTTGCAGCCTCTCACGTCGCCGGTAGTAGCACCGGTCATCACCTCGGTAAGGCCACGCCCCTTTCTCTTGCTCTATCACACCCACGACCCACATCAGCGACCACACGCACACACTCTGCTATCACACACACTCACGCACACCTTCACGTGTATGTGGAATAATATATGTCTCTTTAATGTATGCATTGATGTATATGTTATTTTCCAGATTTTTAATATATATAGAAGGAATTTCAGATTTTTGAATCCTTGTAAAGTTTAATTGGGAATTTTAATTTTAGGTTAAATGCTAATTTTTGGTTATTTTTTTCAAGTTTAGAAACATTGTATATGTAAATATTCATAAATTTTCAGATTTTGGAAATCCTAGAATTCAAGTGCTGTTGGTTGATTTTAGGTTTCATTTGGAACTTCAAATTTGAGTTTTTTAAAATTTTTTGAATGGTTAGAATTGTAATTGGGTAAATTTTTAAAGATATGTTAAATTATTTAAATTTGATATTTGAGTTAAAATAAAAATGTAAGAAAACTTTCAAATATGCAATGAAATTTACCTCTCGTTTCGAGTATGATATTATATTGTGTTAGACATGGCTTAAGTACACGTTTGGGTTAAATTGTGAGCCACATAGAATTCTTAACGTTAGTTAACTTCAGTCCGTGAATAATTTCAGATTTATTACTTATGTGGATTAATTTCAGATTTCCAAAATTTATGAATTAGTTAATTCAATTGAAGTGTTTACTGTCATTTTGAGAAATTTGCAGATTAGGAATAGTAACAATTCTAATTAAATAATTTTGTAAAGTCATGTTAAATTTTTTTGATTTTGGTTTAAGTTTGATGTAATTATTTGAATTTGAAATTTAACAGTTAAGAAAACTTTCTAAAGTATACATAGTTAATTCCCTATTTCGAATATGATAATGTGTGTGTTTCTTTGTTGAAGGTCACATTTAGTTTAATTTGAGGTTTTGATCTCGTTTGGGAGTTCTGTTAATATTAAAAGGATACGATTTGTGATTTTTAAACTAAAAGCATATCTTGTTAATGAATGAAAATAATTAGGAGAATTGGTATGTATATTGACGTCACGGGCATCCGAGACTTTTCCACTTGCAACTTCAGAGACGGTAAATACTAAGGATGTCAGGTAAGTAAACTTCCCCACATTTTTATCAAAGTCGAATGCAAATGTGAAATGTGTAAATGACTGTCTTGCAACTTGCTTTGATAAATTTCGTTTACTTGATGAAAGTATATGTTATTAAGAAGAATGTTCAAGCATGCACGTTATCATGTCATTGCATCATCAAGCATCCATTGGCATCGAAATTGGGAAGTCAAATATTTTTAAATAAAAGGAATATGTCAAGGTGCAATTTTTGTAAAAATATATGTATCTCATGTTTTATGAAAGAATGGGTGTACTTTTATACCATAGAAGGTGTGAGTGGGAAATAGGGCGCGAGGGACAGGCGTACCCGAATTAAACCGCTTGGCGGTGGCAAATATTAAACCGCTTTGCGGTGACGATCGCTAAACCACTTGGCGGTGGAAAATACTAAACCGCTTTGCGGTGATGATTTCTAAACCGTTTGATGGTGGCAAATATTAAACCGCTTTGCAGTGACGATTGCTGAACCGATTGGCGGTGGCAAATATTAAACCGCTTTGCGGTGACGATTGCTAAACTGCTTGGCGGTAGCAAATATTAAACCGCTTTGCGGTGACGATTGCTGAACCGATTGGTAGTGGCAAATTTTAAACTGCTATACGATGGAGAAGTGGTAACCTGGTTCCAAATAAAGAAAAGTGCCCACTGCATTCTGATTGGCTAGAAGATACACTAAGTGAGTTCACGATGGAAATGAAGTTAAAGTTTTGGAAATGTTTTAGTGAAAGTTTGAAAAGTATGAAATTCTTGAAAAGTAAAGTAAATGGGGAAACGTGTTTCGAATTGTTTAAGGCATTTCATGTCATGAGCATGAATCACGTGCATAGTTTACTTACTGAGCTTTAGCTCACCCCAATCCCTCCCCAACATTTCAGGTGATGAAAGCTAGGTGACCTGAGGAGAGCACTTGGCGGCAGACTCAGACAGTACTCATAATTTAATTTCTTTTAAGATTGAATCAAGGACTTTTACAAGTTATTTTTATTGGTTATTCTTTTATTGATAAATTCTTTTGACTAGTTTGTTGGTTTTAGTTAAAACAAGTTATGGTATTTCCCTGAGATTAGTTTATATCATATTTCATAAGTTTAAAAATTATTTACTTTAAGATGATATTGTTGAGGAGTTTGGGGATTGATGTTGATGTTTGATTTTGGAATTGTGGTTGGATGTTGAATGTTGGGTTGAATGAGTTGAGAATTGTATATGTATATGAGTATGATGTCCCTCTACAGGTTGGTTATGTCCAAGTTATAGAGGAGACTCTGTCGAAATTTCTGTAAAATTTTATAATAGAAAAGGAAAATGTCGAAGTTTTTAAATGATTTGTTTCCGCATTTAAGTAAAAAAAGTTAACACGCCTAGGTTTAAGATTTTTAACTTGGGGTGTTACATGCAGTATAAGTGCTTCTAGCTATAGTTGTAACAACACCTCCAGTAGTGACGGTGGGTGCTGTGTAACCATGAAGGACAGATGTCCAACAACGTTCATCCATAGATTGAATAAAAATTTCCATTTTAAACAAACAGACTGTCACATATATGTCGGCAGTAACAAATTAACAGAAACATCAAATTTTGTTTAGTGCAGATCCAGATGAATCCTGGTTACCCAGATTCGTCTATAAATTAATTTGTGAACAGATTAACTAAATAATGCAGAATTGTAAAGCAAACAAGAACACAATATTTGAGCTTAACGTGGGAAAAATGCTAACCAGGAAAACTCACGTGCCCACACACTGCAGACAAAAATAAATCACTATATAAAAAAAGGTTTAATCTACACGTAGACTTATCAAACACCCAAAAAATAAATCACTCACTGATCCTTCTATGACATGTAATATGAGCTGGCGTCCCACCACTCTTCAGTAGCTTTATTTGAAACTGCAACAATCTTTAGCAACACGAACTACCGTTCGATCTCGATCTAAACCTCCCGTTTGATCTTCAGGCTGAAGGACTTTTCTTCTCTCAATGATTGATAAACTCCTCCCGGAGAAACACGATTAACAAATCGATTTTTGGCATGAAAGAATAAGCTCTATATATCTAGATTATTCATGCACATCGAGAAGTCACACAATGAAGAAGCCGTATATGTATTTTGTACCACACAAATTTTAGCTTCTCTGACTTCATGAAGAAAACGTCTCATTCTCTTCAATTTAAATGCAATCGGATTTCTTATCAATCAAGAATCCTTGTTGCAATCAATCTTGATTTCCTGCAAGATAATCAAGAATAGGATAATTAGAAATAATGGTAAGATAATCAAAAATCTTTCCATAAGTAAAGATATTCTCAATTGATTATGGAATAAAAGATCTTACCAACTAAAGTAATAAACTTGACTTACCATTAGTCAAGATACTCGGCCATATCAACAAGATCTTACCATAAGTGATGATAAGGTAAGATAATCAAGGTTGTTTTCAAATCTTACCTTAAGTAATAAACTTAAATATCAAGAAATAAATCATCAAGAAACTCGGCCAATCAAAATATTTCTTGATGTAATCTTTCCATAAAAGATAAACTTGGATGCCAAGAATGAAATCATGAAGATACTCGGCCAATAGGATTATTTTAACAAGGCTAAAATATTATCTTGATACTTATAAAGAATAATAAGTGATAAAGATAAAATTCTAAACCAAGTAAAATATTATCACAATTCTTAATCCTTATCATAAGTGATAAGTGATAGAATTCTAGCCCAAGTATACAATTATTACAATTCTCAATACTTATCATAAAAGATAAGTAACACAATTTATCTCCAAATATCACAAGATAATTATTCCAACGAAAATGAGAGATAAATATAATTTCAAATTCAAATCCAAGTAAACAACTAGTAATTTAATTAAACTTAATAAAAATTACTAAATACACGTGTAAAGTAATTAAATTAAATTCACTTAAATAACAACATGTAGAAAATAGAAAATGCCAATAAATATAACTTAAAAGAAGTTAACAATTATACTTGATATAATAAATGTTATCCCACAGGAACTTTCATTATATTTATATAATTAATTAGGATAAAATATCAAATTATTTTTTCATAATATATCCACAGGAATTATGGAATAGAATACAATTTGATAGTTTTATCATGAAATTGAAGACAAAATCATCATATTATTATCATAATTTATTCATAAAGTTATGAATTATTATGAATTAAGTGAATAATTTGATAATTCTATCATAACGTACATTTTGAATCTACCTTTATTAATAATTTAGCCCATAAGCAATTTTTATGCCAATAGATTCATTTTAGCATGATTTACATTAGTAAAGCATGTAATTTCTTTTAGCTTCATTTATTTAACGAAAGCATGTATTTTAAATTTTTTATACAGTTGTTCAATCAGCAAATTTTTCTTATATTTTTTCTGATATTTGTTGTTATATTCCTCGAGTCTGTATTAAATCTGTGTCCTTGGCCGGCTTCTCAAAGTTGCACTACAAGATAAAGAGTCTTTTGTAACATGCAAACGGCAACATTCGTTAATTGCATGTTGCTAAAAGGGATCTACCGCAACATTCAGTGGTTGCATGTTGCCATTGGTTGATTTATTTTACATTTAGCAACATTCAACAAGTGAATGTTACTAATTATAGCCTTTTGCAACGTTCGTTGCATGTTGCAAAAAAATTAGCCTTTTGCAACGTTCATTGCACGTTGCCAAAAGATTTATCTTTTGCAACGTTCGGTGCGATTTGCGAAAGGTACCCTTTTGCAACGCGCAATGCGCGTTGCCAAAAGGTTACCCTTTGGCAACACCCTGCCAAAAGATTTATCTTTTGCAACGTTCGGTGCGATTTGCGAAAGGTAACCTTTTAGCAACGCGCATTGCGCGTTGCAAAAGGGTTTAATTGGAAAAAAAAAACTTCATATTATCTAAAATTATGTGACTAAATTGTAAATTATTGGGGACTAAATTGTAAATTTCAAAAGATAACAAAATCAAAAACCTAATATACCAAATAATCTCTCGTTCTCTCACAGCTTCTTTCCCTCTTGATCACATCGCCGCAGCACTCTCAGTCTCAAGTCTCACCTCTCGCCGGCTCTACTCCGACACCGGAGTCGACTCCTTCTCCATAGACGGCACTCACAATATTAGTTTGGGATTTCAAACGCACTCTGGATTGGACGCCGGATTTGGAGTTTCTACTGCTGCCATTGCTATGGGATTGATGTGGTTGATATCTGCATCCTTTATTTACAGGAACCAGCCACCAAGGGTTCATCTTTCACTACTCGTAGCATTTTTTTCCGTAATGCCATAAATTAGAAATTAATTAAATCCACATCCAATTTTATAGGTGGCAGGGGCGGAACACGGCTATGGAGGTTATTCTTCAGTTCGTTAATTGAAAATGATCTAGTTAAATTCTTATTTTCCTAACCTTACAGAATTCATTATAAGAAGAGAAGTTATGATCCAATTGATTATGAGTGCATTGATAAGACGGATTTTTGGATTGAAGAAAAAACACTGACTCAAGAACTTGATTATGAAGAGTTGGAAGATGCAATTTATGAGGATAATGCAATGCCCAGTATTGGTAATCGTGTCAACAACACTTCAATTCAAAGTTTGTTTCCATAATCTTTTTCATTTGATTTTACTTATTCATATGCAAGTGATGCATCAACTAATTAAGTGATTTATTGATTTTCTTATCTTATATTTTTGCTAGATGACAATGAAAATATCGATGAACTTCAAACTCAAGACGTGGATGATTTAGATTCTCTTGATGTCATCGTCGTTTTGGTGGTTCAAGTAATGGTGAGATGCCGCAAAGATTCAGGGTTATAGATGAGATTGATTCAGAAGATAATTGATCATGATTTGTTTGTTTCACTTTGTCATTTGTTGTTGTTGTTGTTGTTGTATTTTGTCATTTGGTTGTGTCATTGTGCTAAGAACCTTTTTTTTTTTTTAATTTGAACACTTGGCCGTGTTTATCTATCTTGGATTTAAGTTTAGTGGTGAAGAATTTTTATTATGTTTTGTTTGTTAACAATTTGAATTAGCTTTTATGTATGACTTTGTCTCTAAATGAGTAAATGTAAGTTCATTTGTAAAATAAATTGTTTTTTAGAATTTTTTCTAATTTTTGAAATAATTATTTAATTTTTTTAAGTGAAACCGGTTCGATCTCGGTTCGACCTTCTGACCCTTGACCCTTTGCATTTTTCGGGTCGAACCGGTTTCCGGTTTTCTGAACATTGGTTTTATCAAATAATATGTAACACCCCAAGTTTAAAATTCTAAACCTAGACATGTTAATTTTCCTTTACTTTAAATGGGGAAATAAATCATATTAAATCTTAAAATCATCATTTTCAATGGTAAAACTTAACGAAAAAATCAGAAGAGTCTCCACAATAAATTGGACTTAACCAACCTGTAGATGGACATCACAACCAACATAATGATTTAAAACACCATTCACAACTCAAAAAACAACCAACATCACCAAAACTACTTCAACATCAAACCCCAATCCTCAACAAAATAATTTCAAATCCATAAATTCTATCTAACTAAATAGAGAATTATTAACTAGTAATGAAACATAAATGAATTATTCAAACTAAATACAACCAAAGTAATTTAAAGAATAGACGAATAAGATAATAACCAATGAAAAACTTCAGAAAACTCTTAGTTCAAATTTAAAAGAGAATAAGTAAGGGTACTGTCTGAGTCTATCTCCAATGCTCTCCTCGTATCATCTAACTTTCATCACCTGAAATGTAGAGGATGGATTGGGGTGAGCTCAAGCTCAGTAAATAAACCTTATGCATATGATGCATGCTCATGACATGAAATGCTTTAAACACTTTGAAATGTGTATTCTCATTCACTTTAACTTTTCAAAACTTTCACTTTAACGTTTCAAAACTTCAATTCATTTCTATCATGAGTTCAGGTAGATATCTTCTAGCCAATCAGATAGCAATGGAAAATTCCTTATTTCGAACTAGATTCACTCCACTGCAACATGGTACATTCAATTCACTGCAAAGCGATAAAAATAATATACATTCCCCTATAATGCAGTACATTCACTTTCATTCCACTACGAAGCGGTAAAAATCATTTACGTTCACCCCCACAATGCAGCTTAACATTTTTCATTGAGTACGCTGGTCACCCGCACCCCAATTTTCACTTATTTCTTTCATGACATAGAAGTACACCCATTTCTTTCTTAAAATTTGGGATACATAATTTTTTAATAAAGCTTGCACTTTTCCACACTTTTTTTATTTAAAAACATTTGAACTTCCAATTTGATGACAATGCATGCTTGTCAATGCAATGACATGAGAACACGAACACTTGAACATTTATCCTAATAACACATACTTATATAGAGTAAACAAAAATCATCAAAAGTTGAAAAAGAATTTCAGAAATTGGAAAAATAAACTAAATTTGAGAAGACTAATGGTGTGAATCGTCTGATTGAGCAAGAGAGGTGAAGTGAGTGTTCTGAAGGCTGAAAAATGAGGAATGCGCGAGTCCTTAGGTTAAATTAAAAGGGGAGAACCGTTTTTATTTAAACCGGACCGGGTCGCCGGGTCACGGTTTAACCGCTAAAAAACCCGATTCCCAATCCGGTTTTTCCACGAGCGATTTTTTGAATAGTCCGGACCGGTTTTTCCACCGGTTCCCGATTTTTCCGGTCGAACCGGACGGTCTGATCCGATTTTTCGAACATTGGATAAAACATTTTTGATTTATGTTCATGGTCGATCAATTGTGTTGCTTCTAGGTGATGTGCTATATAATTGTGGATATAAGTCTAAGCAATGAATTGATTTGTAAAATTTGATGGGAGAACAAGTTTAGGCATAAAAGACAATTTCGAGAAAGTTATGTTATTTTCTTGATGAAACATAGTATACAGTCTCCCTCTGTTGCCCAACGTGGGAAACATAACAATTTTCCACATCTAATGAAAAACAGAAGTGTCGAATTTTAAATATTAGGGACTTGGATGTTTTACATTGGAGGTGGGCAACTGCTATGTTGCTCACATTGGGCAACAGAGCAATTTCGACATAGCATAATACTCCGAACCTTGTTGTGCAATTGTCTCTACGATAATATGAGTCACTTATCAGGTATGAGTGGAATGTATGAGGATGATAAGATATGTATACTTTTGTCATTGTGTGCGAGTGGAAGATGTTCAACTATGAATGAGATTTGAGCCAATTAGTGTGCATAGAGTGGGAGCAAAATTGTGAATATATATATATAAGAATCCTCATTAAATTGAGCATGGAAGGAGTCTTAACCCCTGTTTGATAGAGATTAAAATCATATTTTTAGCGAGTTTTGATACAAGTTGATGGAATAGGTGGTTAAAATGTTGTGTGACCCATGAAATATGTGATTATGATTAATTGTTGTCTTTGACTTCGCTTTGATAAAAATCTAATTTTTAACTAGAATCAAATTGGTTTTAATTTAGAATCTCAGTTAAAACAAAAATAAAGTGATCTCTTAAGAGTTCCAATAAAATTCGATTAGGTCTATTTGTGAGCCTAATAATAGAATTCAATAGATCATTATTTTACCCGCAACAACTAAAATTGCCCTCCCTGTCTTACATGTTTTTAACTTGGGTTTATTGAGTTCTGAATTATTGCGGTTGTTTTAGACTCACAGATCGTGAGCTATTAATATTCGTTCGGTAACACTATCGTGATTCATAAACTGATTTATTTATAATTTTGAGATAAAATATTTGATTGAAAAGTGGTGAGAGAAAATGTGTATAATTAAAAAGTAGTATGAGAAATTGTGTGACTTATAAATGGATTTATAAATAGTTTACCAAACGGAGACACATGTGAACCGCAATGAGGTTTTGGGTTTGAAAATCATGAATCTAATTCTACATTGTTGTACACGCTCCTAACATGTACTACTTACGAATAGATAATTAAAATATTAATTTACCCAAATTAGTAAGGACCTTGCTACAATCACACATTGTGTTACTCCCTCTCTCACATGGGTGTAACCCAATGTGTTACACTAAAATAATCCAATTAGTAAACTAGTAAATAATCAAATGTCCTAAACTTGCGGTTTATAAAAATTAAACGAAAACTATATTAAGCTTTCCTTAACTTGTGGTTTATAAAAATGAAACGAAAACTGTATTATGCCAAAAAAATTATACGTAAACAAGCAAAGCAAGCCTGTCCCACAGGCATGGTATAACAATAAATTAGGAGTTAAAATTAAAGAATCGGAGGCTCGAATCTTACCTCATAGAAGACGGCATTTAAATTTTGAAAAACAACTGGTCATATAGATGCATGGTCATGGTGTGTCATGTATCCCCTCTGGGTCCCATTTGCACGACATAAAGGATGGTGTGTGAGAGGAGAGCTGTTGTTTGAATTTATACTTCAAGTGTGCATAGACTGTATCTGTACTCAAATTTAGCATCTGTTTGGTAAATTAATTATAAATTGGTTTATAAACTATACAATTTCTCAAATCATTTTTTAACCATACACATTTTTCCTCTCCAATTCTCAACAACTACTTTTCACCGCAACACGCAATGAACGTTGCCAAAAGTATCAACGGCAACATGCAATGAATGTTGCCAAAGGTCTACCGCAACGCGCAGTGAACGTTGCCAAAGGTCTACCGCAACACGCAATCCATCCTTTTGCAACACACAATGAACGTTGCCATATCCTTTCCCTCTACGGCAACACTGCGATTTGCAACACGCACATGAACGTTGTAAAAGGTCTTTTGCAACATTTTTTGCGCGTTGTCGTAGGCTATTTTTGTTGTAGTGTTGTCGAAATCATTACATAATCGGCCTTCTTCAATTGGTTTCATGTTGACCATATCAGTTATCCTTCCTTCGTCCCAATTATATAGACTTGTTTAACTTTTCACGCAGATTAAGAAAATATATTTAATGTCATTGAAAAAGTAACTTTTGTAAAGAAAATTTCCAACTTACCCTTATTTAATTTCAAAACTATTATATTGAAAGTAATAAATAGGGGTACATTGGTAAACAAATAAAATAAAGACTTCTCAACAAAGAAACAAGTCTATATAATTGGGACAAACGAAAAAGTAAAGACAACCTATATAATTGAGACAGAGGGAGTAGTATTTAATTCAGTGCTCTCCTCATTCTCTACTTTGAAACTTGCTCCACCGGCTGCATTAATATCAGCGCTGTTAAGATTTTGAACCAATTATTGTTTGTCCATAATCGGAATTTGAACCATGGAATTCTGTAAATCAGATATTTTCTTCGGGATTGCACTTTTGGTTGCCCCACACCACCCACTTTCTCCGAAATGTTTTCGGAACTCGATCCCACTTCTTTACAGGAGCTGTCTTCCTCCTTATTTTCACTCCATGCATATTTGGCTGTGCTCCTTTCTCCTCCACCTTCTCTTCGATCCTCTCTCCATTGGCCATACACTGCTTGAATCCGATTTTCTGGTCTTCGTAAAATTGGCGGAACCTCTACATTACAAAAGTTAAAGCCATGGTTTAGGTGTCCACAGAGGGTACAATACTCAAGGAGTCACTAATATTTAAATCCAATCTCGATCATGTCTCCCAAAGAGCCAATTTTAACTCCATTGTTGCCACCATGGATTTGGATACATTCATTTTAACCCTAATTCACATGTATGAACCCCAACATGATCCGCGCAAGTCAGTATCTACATCCATGAAAATACCTAGTTGTGATCCAATTACTTCGGCAATATTTCTGTTCATATATATAAAGGGGAGATTATGTACTTGAATCCAAAAGGCTGAATGGGTGGTGATGAGCAGTAATTTTCCTAGCCCGAACACAACACGTTATGTCTTCCCCGACCATCTTCAGCACTGGTATTGCGCTGTCGTTTTCCCCGAGCATTAGGTTTCCCCGAGGATCACATACCCCCGAGGAGGTGCTTTACGAATTCTAGTTCCTATGTTGGTCGGGGTCATATATGCTCGGGGTTATCCACGAACCTGATGTGTTGCCCCCTATCTGACGTGTAATATGTCTGTTTCCCTATGAACGCTAGGAATCATCTCATAACCCAACGTCTGATGATTCAATCCTTGAAAAGTAGGAAGATGATTCCTAACATGACTCATGCAACAAAGGTATTTTAGTCCTATTATAACTCGTTTATATATATTTATAAATAGGTGGCTCTCAATCACAATACAGGTAGACAATTCTTATTTTTCCAGTTTATAGCCTCTTGGATAAGTTTTCCTTCCTATTTACTGACTTAAGCATCGGAGGGGCAACGAGGACACACCTCCTCGCCTTTATTGCAGGTATTCGGAGTTCAAGTTCGTGCCAGTCTGTTGCTCGAGCTCGGAATATCTGAGGTACAATTTTTTGCATCATCATTGGCGCCGTCTGTGGGAAACAGAGCTAGAAGCCATGGTTAATACACGCTCTGGACTTCCGCAAGCAAACTTACCTGCCCATGATCACACTGTTGGAGGGGAGCAAGTACCCCAAACAACACCACGCGACCAGTCTACGCTGCCAGGAAACCAGACATCACCCCAGCAACCCGATGCTGATACTCAGGATGCACTGGAAGAGCTCCGTCAGCAGGTTGCTACCCTTACGCAGATGCTCACGCAGCAGAGCCAGCGCAGTACCCCGACCTCTGAGGAGGGGAACGCTTCAAGGGGCCAGCCGCAGAACCATGCCCCTAACATTGGTGGGCCAGTGCTTCCAGATTGCCGCTATCGCCACCAAACGTTATGAGTTCAAGAACGGTGGCCATGCCCCCAGCCGAGCTCTCTAGAATTATCCAGGATGGAATAGCAGCGGGTATGCGACAAAATACACAGGCCCCAGCGGGGTTCACCTCGAACACACCATTTACGCCAGATGTATTGGCCTTTCCCCTACCGGACAGGTTCAAGTTCCCGAGGATAAAAGAGTATGATGGTACAACCGATCCAGTAAACCATCTTAATATATACACTGATGTCATGAATCTGTAAGTTTCCCCCGATCATGTTATGTGTAAGGCTTTCCCCCAAACTCTGACAAGTGCCGCTAGAGATTGGTTCTCTACTCTTGAACCAAACTCCATTCCAACATTCGCAGACCTTGCTAACAAATTTTTGGCCTTCTTTGCAAGTAGTAAGCGTATAAAGAAGACAGCTGCTTCGTTCATGAGACTCAACCAAGGACAGAATGAGACATTGCACGAATTCATGACCAGGTACAACGCATAAAGGTTACAAGTTCCCGACCTTCATATTTCTGCTGCTGTATCAGCTCTTACTCAGGCTGTGAGGTGTGAGGCCTTCAAGATGTCCCTATCAAAAACACCGCCAAAATCTGTAACTGACCTTCTCACTCGGGCTGAGAAGTACGTGAATATGGAGGAAGCTATGAATCCGAGGAGGAGCGATACAACCCCCGAAAAATCTGAACGGAAGGATAGTAGATATGATCGAAAGAGACAGCATGAGGATAGTTCGAGGCAGGGGCGTGATCGAGATGATCGGGGAAAAGGAAGGAATGAGCAGTCGCCTTCTTTCACTCCCTTGAATGCCCATCGGGTTGACATTCTTATGGAAATCAAAGATATGAAAGAATTGAAGTGGCCAACCAGATCCCCGCCAGATAAGCGTGACAAGAGTAAGTATTGTGATTTTCATCGTGATCATGGGCACACTACAGAGACTTGCTATGCCTTACAGCGAGAGATAGAAGTATTGATCAAGAGGGGCTTCCTCAAAACATATGTGGGGAAGGACAAACAGCAGAAGCATGATCATGAGCATGACCAACCGCCGAGGGGTAATAAGCCAACCGCAGGAACAATCAACGTTATCATAGGTGGAACGGCCTCGGGAGGAGATTCACAAAATGGGCGCAAAATATACGCAAGAAAGTACTCGGGGACTGAGCATATTTGCCACCCTGACATCACATTTGGCTCTGATGACATGGAAGGAGTTATCACTCCTCACGACGACGCTATGGTAGTTACAACAATCATAGCTAACTACGAGGTGAGGAGGATACTGGTAGATAATGGGAGCGCTACTAATGTGTTATCGCATGAGGCGTTCATTAAAATGGGGATATCAGCAAGCAGCTTAAGGCCTATCAGGACTCCCCTGTAGGGATTCGGGGGAAGTATCATCATGCCCGAAGGCACCACCGAACTCCCTTTGACATTGGGAACAGACCCCAAGCAGGTAACGGAGATCACAATGTTTCATGTTGTGAGGGCTGTAATGACGTACAACGCAATACTTGGCCGACCACTGTTGAACAACATCAAAGCAATAGTGTCAACATTCCACCTTGCCATGAAATTTCCCACAACAGAAGGTGTGGGGGTTGTTCGGGGAGACCAGACAGTAGCCATACAGTGTTATGTTACTAGTGTCAAGAACCTCCCAGCCAAGGTTGCGCAGGTGGATGCGATGGAGCCCGACCTCGAGCACCGAGGAAGGCTTTCGCCAGTTGAGGAATTGTTGGAGGTCGAGGTCGGACCAGGGAAAAATGTCATCATTGGTCGGGACCTCGATAACAGTTTGAAAACCTTGCTCACACAATGCTTGAAAGATAACATTGATGTATTCGCCTGGAGTGTTGAGGACATGCCCGGAATTGATCCCGAGATTGCCGCACACAGTTTAAATGTGAATCCCGACGCACGGCCCATTAAACAAAGGAAGAGACAGTTCGCCCCTGATCGTCGAATTATGATTCAAGAGGAGATTGGTAAACTCTTAAAGGCAGGATTCATCAGGGAGGTCCATTACCCAGACTGGCTTGCAAACGTGGTCTTGGTAAAGAAGAGCAATGGCAAGTGGCGAGTTTGTGTGGACTATATGGACCTGAATAAAGCATGCCCCAAGGACAGCTATCCATTACCACAAATTAACGATCTCGTGGACGTCACCTCGGGCCATAGGATGTACAGCTTCCTTGACGCATTTTCAGGTTATCACCAAATCCCAATGGCAGAGGACGATCAGGAAAAAACATCGTTCATGGCCGATTCGGCGATTTATTGTTATAAGGTCATGCCTTTTGGCCTGAAGAATGCTGGGGCAACCTACCAACGGTTGATAAACAAGGTGTTTGCTGGATTGATTGGGAAAAACATGGAGGCATATGTTGATGACATGGTTGTCAAAAGCACAAAAGCTGACAGGCATGTTCAGGACCTCGAGGAAGTGTTCTTTACGCTCAGAAAATACAAGATGAAATTAAATCCAGCTAAATGCGTGTTTGGAGTATCGTCGGGAAAGTTCTTGGGCTTCATGATCACTCATCGGGGTATAGAGGCCAACCCCGATAAGATACACGCCCAAATTTCAATGGAGTCCCCCAAAAGTAGAAAAGATGTTCAGAAGCTGACAGGTCGAGTAGCGGCACTTAACAGGTTCATGTCAAGAGCAGCGGACAAGTGTTTCCCTTTTTTCAGAATACTAAGGGGAAATAAGAGCTTCGAATGGAATGAGGAATTTGAGCATGCGCTACAACATTTGAAGGAATCGCTAGAAATGCCTCCTGTGCTTACAAAACCAAGTCCAGGAGATGTGCTATCCCTATACTTGGCTGTCTCTCAGAATGCAGTGAGCGCAGTACTCGTCAAGGAGGTGGGTCGAGCCCAGAAGCCCATATATTATGTCAGCAAAGTCCTCCTCGACGCCGAAACCCGTTACACTCTTGCAGAACAATTGGCCTTGGCACTGGTTGTAGCTGCGAGAAAGTTGAGGCAGTACTTCCAATCACATACGATCTTGGTACTTACAAATCAGCCCTTGAAGCATATACTTCAGAAGCCCGATGTGTCCGGGAGATTGCTAAAATGGGCCATTGAACTTGGCGAATTTGATATCGAGTTCAAGCCCCGACCATTGATAAAGGCACAGGCCTTGGCGGACTTCATTGCGGAACTCACACCAAGGCCTCGGGGGCCAGTAGATAGCCCGAACACACACGAGTGATGTTGGGAAACTTTTGTGGATGGGGCATCCAACTCCTCGGGCTCGGGTGCAGGGGTCATTCTCATAAGCCCGGACGGACAGGTTGAAATACAGTGTGCTTTGAGATTTGAATTTGAAACAACGAACAATGAAGCAGAATATGAAGCCGTCATCATTGGGCTTGAGGTTGCTCATGGCCTTGAACTTGATCATGTAAAGGTATACAGTGATTCTCAGCTTGTAGTAGGACAAATTGATGGCACATTCAAGAAAAAAGAGGAAAAAATGAGTCTATACTGCCTACGTGTTCATGACCTGCAAAGAATGTTCGGAAGTTGCGAGATCTTGAAGATACCAAGATCAGAAAACATCAAGGCCGATTCACTCTCCAGACTTGTATTTATGAGTGTTGATAATCTTGAGAGAACAGTTCATATGAAGTATGTGTCACACCCGAGTATTGGTCCGAAGCCTGAAGTTATGGATATCGATCATGAACCATCATGGATGGACCCCATTATTGAGTTTCTAACTGGAGGAAGTCTCCCCGGTGACAAGAGGGAGGCCCGAACCATCAAACAAAGAGCAGCCAGGTACTGCGTAATAAACGAAGTTCTTTTTAGGAGGAGTTTTACCTTGCCATATCTCAGATGTCTCAAATCTTCTGAAGCTGCTCAAGCTCTTGCAGAGGTACATGAAGGCATGTGTGGGAATCACCAGGGCGCTAGGTCATTAGCCCACAGACTCCTCAGATACGGATACTATTGGCCGACCATGAGGACAGATGCTGTAAATTATGTGAAGAAGCAAGTGTCAGAGGCACGGAAATATCATACACCGACCAGCCGAAGATCAAACTCCTATTTCGTGTCTGGGACCGTTTGAACAGTGGGGGATTGATATCTTGGGCCCTTTTCCCATTGCACGGGGACAGTTGAAGTTCATAGCAGTAGCGGTTGAATATTTCACTAAGTGGGTGGAGGCTGAACCCCTAGCAACAATTTCAGAACCCAAACTAAGATCTTTCGTTTGGAAATCTATCATATGCAGGTTTGGCCTATCGAGACTATTGATAACGGACAATGGCAGGCAGTTTGATAACGCACAGTTCAAAAATTTCTGTGCAAATCTTCATATTGATCATCGTCAAACATCAGTTGCACACCCCCAGAGTAATGGGCTCGCTGAAGTGACGAACAGGATAATACTCCAAGACCTTCGCACGAGGATTGGAGATGCACGAGTATCTTGGCCCGAGGAACTACCAGCCGTACTTTGGTCTTACAGGACCACACACCGAAAAGTTACTGGGGAGACTCCATTCATACTCGCCTTCGGGATAGAGGCAACAATCCCCATTGAAGTAGGCATGCCCAGTTACAGACGTCTTTTCCCAAGTATTGAAGGGGAATGTACAGGTGAGCATCTTGACTTGCTCGAGGAAGTTCGTGAGCAGGCAAGCACAAGGATAGCATCATACCAGAGTAGGGCGGCCAAGTACGTCAACAACAAGGTCACACCATGGAAGTTTAGGGCAGGAGATCTTGTGCTAAGGAAAGCAGAAGCAGCTGGTCATCCACCAGGGAAGCTCGGGGCAACTTGGGAAGGACCATATGAAGTTATACGACAGACCCGAGGAGGATCGTAAAGTCTTCGGGATCTCAAAGGAACGCCACTACCAAGACCTTGGAATGCAGATAACCTCAAAATCTACTACAAGTAGCAGAATCGAACTTTGCATTTTATTCCCTTTACTATGTTTTATTTTTTATTTTTGTTAAGGCCTGCGCGCCGACTTTTATTTTTCCAAGAACATCTCTGAATAAAAAGTACTTCTAGCCAATTATGTTGTTCACCTCAAAAGCCTTCCCCACGAGGAAGCACACAAAGCCTTCCCCGCGAGGAAGCACACAAAGCCTTGCCCCGAGCAAGCACTCAAAGCCTTGCCCCGCGCAAGCACACAAAGCCTTCCCCACGAGGAAGCACACCAAGCCTTCCCTACGAGGAAGCACACAAACCTTGCCCCGAGCAAGCACTCAATGCCTTACCCCGCGCAAGCACACAAAGCCTTCCCCATGAGGAAGCACGCAAAGCCTGGCCCTCTAACAGGAAATTCAAACTCCAACCCCGAGCATCATCAATAGCACTTCAATCATAATTACGGTTCTTAATGGTCGGGGTGACAGATATGATCGGGGTTATTACTTGCATTCGCTATTGATCCCAGCTCGGGGTTAATGCACAGTGTTCGTTATTATTCCTTGAGCTCGGAGTTAATACATATTGTTCATTATCAAACCTTAAGTTCAGGGTTGATACATAGCGTTCACTTTTAATCCACTGTTCGGGGTTAACACACATTGTTTGTTATTATTCCTTGAGCTCGGAGTTAACACATATTGTTCATTATCAAACCTTAAGTTCGGGGTTGGTACATGTTTTACATCCCATGATTGGGATTTTGGCTTGGTACGAAAAGATCATGTCCAGTGCTCATACTAAAAACACGTCATGTGGAAAAAGATCTTCATTACAAAACTCATAAAAAAGTTCGTACAAAAACTCTCGGGGATGATTACAAGGTAGGGGCATTTTTGTCAACAACCTCAAGCTCGTCACCCGAACCTTCTTCGTCTCCATCCTCAGGACCATCCTCGGATTCTGAGAGAACAAGGCCTTCTATAAGATCGGGGTCACCTCGAATGTCCTCTGTCGGAAGCCCTTTTTTACGCAGCAAAGCTCGCGCTTGTTTGAAAGCATAGTTGTAAGAGCCCGAGGCGTACTCCCCTTGCATGAGCCCGAACTCATCTGAGCCCTTAAACGCCTCCACTGCAGATGCACGAGCAGCCTCGGCAGTGATCAGCTTCTCCTCACAACTTTTCTGGGTCCGCTCAAGCTCGAGTTTTAACTCTTCAGCTTGGTCCATAGCTTCCCCAAGTTCCTTCTTGAGTGCGTCCCTTTCCCGATTCAAATCTTTGTTTTCACCCCCGAGCTGCTCTATTTTCATCTCGCGGATCGTCACATTATTGCTCAGACTCACAGCTCGTTCACCCTCGTCAACAGCCCGGAGGGCAATACCCTGGGCAATGAACAGAGCCTGCAATATTCATGAACCATGTGACTGGGGGTTTAAGATATATATATATATATATATATATATATATATAAGTATATGTTCTGTTCTTACCCTGTTCAGCACAGTTTCTAGATGCCTAAGGCCCGTGTTTGGGCTTAGCTCCTTCCTGTATCTCTCCACAACATCCGGCGATTGAGAAGCATCCTTGGATGTGTTGTCCTCGAGCTCCACAACCTCGAGGGGGGGGGGGGGGCCTTCGCCGGGGATACACGAGGAGGAGGAAGAGGAACTTCCTCGACATCCTCATCCCTAAGTGTTGTGCGTGAACCTTCCCCAGGTCCGCTAGCAATCCGAGGCCTCTTCTTGCCCTTTTTCACCGGGGGCCGACCAGTAGCCCCCGCCTTTCCTTTCAAGAAACTGTTCAGTCGGGATGGATCGAACGACATTGTCTCTGAAAAATATTAACAACACATTATATCGAGCGAAAATAAAATAAAAAAAAGGAGAGGGACGAGCACATGTCCTACCCCCAAAATTAGTGACTCCAGAACGATCTAGGGCGTCATCCCCGAGCAATTCATCCAAGTTATGTGTTAATGGCTCTAAACCCTCGAGCACCAACCTATCTCGCTCTAAAGCCTCAAAATAAGCTTGGCCCTTGTTGAACTTTACAGTATCTGGAATTACCCAATTCGACCAAAAGGGATGTCCGGGCTCCTAAGGAATTATGTAGAAAAACCTCTCCTTCCAACCCCGAAGGGAGCTCGGCATCCTAGGCATCCTAAATCTACCCCGACTAGATAAATAGGCAAAACATGTAAAGTGGGGAAGTTGTTTGAGCTCGAACACCATCCTACAGAGGTCTATTCGGGGAACTATTGACAATACCCTACAAGCAATAAAAAAAATATACCAGGATCCTCCAAGCATTGGGCACTAATTGCCCCGGACACATGGAGTGCTCCACAAGGAACCGAACAAAGAACGGATGTAACGGCCACCTTAACCCGGCCTTCAAAGCATCCCTATATACTAATATCTCCCCCTCTCGAGCACTCACTACCCTATCCTCAGAGTCTGGAGCCCTAATATCACATCGGGGCATTAGCCCGAATTCCCTAGCAACCTCGATGATCTTGTGCTCCTTATATATACATCTAACCTCAGGGTAGGTCAGTGGTGTTTCCTCTTCCCCCTGAACTCGAGGCCTAAAATCTACAGGGTCCGCCACAGTAATTAAAGAATTTCCTACATCCTCGGGATTATGACGTTCGCTACTTGAACTATTTGTGCTACTGTCACTACCCGAACTACCACTACTGCTAGACATGTCCTAGAAAATTGATTTAACTTAGAAGTTCGAGCTCTTACCTTAAATACCAGCGCACCCCTCGAGCACTATCTCTGTGATTTCACTCTCAATGGAAAAGGTAGAGTACCAAATGGGGGAGCCTCCCTATTTATAGAAGGTATATTCACGAATACCAACGGTCGCGTGATCTGGGCCATAAACGATGCCACTTGTCAACAATCCGTGATCCACGTGGCCTGCCAAACGTCGCATCATTTCAGAATGACGCGTCACATGTCAGGAACCTCTCTAAAGTGCCACATCATCCCCGAGCCTCTCTCATCAATCAATTGCGCATCCACGCCTCCAAAGCTTGAGCTTGGATGCGCGGGGGCCAGTGATGAGCAGTAATTTTCCTAGCCTGAGCACAACACGTTATGTCTTCCCCGACCATCTTCAGCACTGGTATTGCGCTGCCGTTTTCCCCGAGCATTAGGTTTCCCTGAGGATCACATACCCCCGAGGAGGTGCTTTACGAATTCTAGTTCCTATGTTGGTCGGGGTTATATATGCTCGGGGTTATCCACGAACCTGATGTGTTGCCCCTATCTGACGTGTAATATGTCTGTTTCCCTATGAACGCTAGGAATCATCTCATAACCCAACGTCTGATGATTCAATCCCTGAAAAGTGGGAAGATGATTCCTAACATGACTCATGCAACAAAGGTATTTTAGTCCTATTATAACTCGTTTATATATATTTATAAATAGGTGGCTCTCAATCACAATACAGGTAGACAATTCTTATTTTTCCAATTTATAGCCTCTTGCATAAGTTTTCCTTCCTATTTACTGACTTAAGCATCAGAGGGGCAACGAGGACACACCTCCTTGCCTTTATTGCAGGTATTCGGAGTTCAAGTTCGTCCCAGTCTGTTGCTCGAGCTCGGAATATCTGAGGTACAATTTTTTGCATCATCAGGTGGGGTTTACATTAGGGACCAATGATTCGTTAATATCTTGGATCACAATTAATCTCCGATCGAAAGACAACGGTTCACCTTTAAGAACCTTCCTCCTATCAGCCTTATTATCAAATTCACAGAAGAATGTCTCTCGGTCTGTGAACTGAATCTTTAACATTCCTGATTTCTTAAACTCTTCACGTTTGATCGTTCAATCCCCAAGGATCCTCCCGACAATACCACACTTCAAAGAACTTTCCCCTCCGAACCAGTTATATTAAATTGCCTGAGTAATTTCAGGACGTCTTCCATGGGATAAGCTCTCAACAGAACTAGTAACAAAACAAACCTTCCAAAAAAGACTTTCAGAAAGAAAAACAGGCCCCCTCACCCTGCGGAAGAGTCAGCGAGCTAAGCAAAGGTGACCGTCAGAAAGGAGGCTGTAAAACCGAAGGCGTTCTTAACCCTAGATGATTAGGTTATGTATGTGATGAATGTTAAAGTATCATTTTTTAAGTATTATTATCGCTTTTGAAAATATTTTATGTAATTGATATTGTAGAGGAAAATTGTAAATTGTAAATTCAATTCAATTCTTAATATATTAATTAATATTTTATTGAAAATCTTCCTCAGTTCTTCGAAATATATATTAGACAATTATTTAAAATGTGAGCTTAATAAATAAATTGAGTGTGATACATTAATAAGTAATCTGATATCATAAAATATTAGCAAGTCAATAATTGTTTTATAAAATATATATGATAAGTCACGAAAAATGTGAAAAATTGTGCAAAGATAAATTAAATTAATTGGTGAGCATATTTTTATAATAAAAAAAAAGTTTAATATTATGCTAATGTTTCGGAAATTAAAATAAGATTTAAATCCAAGTCAAAGTCAACAATTAATTTTAATAACACATTTAATTTGATCCACAACCTTTCAACCAAATTTTATTAATCTCTATCAAAATATGTTAAAAATCTAATTTTAATCATCACCAAACACTGATTATATAAATTTAAACTAAAATTTCATTTTTGGATTTTTTTTTTTTCCAAAGAAATTTTACAATTATTTATTTTATATTCTTAATTATAAAATAATTAAAATAATTTTTTTTATATAAATTAATTGATGGTTTCGATAAGAATTTAAAAGAGCTTAAAAATAAAAAGTTTCACACTCACCCTACTCTGAAAATAAAAAAATAAATATATTTTTATCGATAACTAAGACATAATTGTTTGAATTAAAAATAGAAAAAATCATTAATAACGTAAATATGTTGTTTGAATTGTTCAAAAAGTGTGTTTATAAACGAGAGAGTATTGCCCAATAGTGGGGGTAAAAGATAATTGTTTGAACTAAAATAGAAAAAAATCTACTAAACACATTAACGCGCTCTTTGAATTATTCAATAGAGTTATCACGGGAAATGATATTTTGATGAGACAATATTCTTAAACTAAATTGAAATGTAACAACGCTAAATTAATAGTAATTGAATAACTAATTTTGATTTAGTCAACACGGATAAATTAATGTTTTGAAATAAGAATTAAAATAAATGTAAAATAAGTTTCAATTAATTAACTAAGGGTATTATTGAGAAAAAGAAAAGAATGTGAGGATAAAATGAGAAATCAAAAGATTCTCACTCATTCGCACTGTTAAGATATTGTAGGTATAGTTCGTTGCTTTAATCATATGACACACGTCTAAATCAATTATTCAGTTTTATAAAGGCATGATTGCAGTTTATTAGTGATTAACAATGTCACACTAGTGCAGTTTGAGTCATTCGAGTCGATTGCACAGAACAATGCGCGTTGGTTGTAAAAATAACACGTTTGGCAGAGATGCATAGGTACTAGCAATATGCGTCCATTGTTAACGCATATAGTGAACAACATTAACTATATGCATCGGTTGTAAGGCCAGAACTCGGGCCTTTCATTTTTTTTAAAATTATTTTATTGTTTTATTTTATTTTAATCAAAATCCTGTAAATATACTGCATATATTACTCACATTCTACACACTCCCATCACCAAATCTATCCATCAACACCCAACATATATATAATCGACATATATGCGTTAAAAAATTTAATAAATCAATTTACATTAATATTGTTAATTATTTACAAATGTTTACATGTTAGTATTAAAAAAAAAAATTTACATACACTTTTCAACGAAGTATTTGGCCCACAAATTTCAAATCTCGTTGATCTTATCCATTGAGTATGATTCTTTATAAAATGCCTACAAACAGTTAAAACGAATTATTAGTTATTTGTTAGTAACTAATAAATACATTATTAAACAATTTGTATTATTCAATAACTTATAATACCTTATCTAAATAAGTCAATTGAAAATAGTCTGTGGCTATCTCATACATATTTCTCATAATATAATAGCCGTACTCAGAACCTCCGGATTGGTGAGGACACTGTAATTTTCGCATTAAAAACTAATTGTAGTAATATTATTATAACTAAAAAGAAATATATATATATTAATTCAAATGTTTGTAGTAACCTTTAAATTGAAGTTTTCATACCTTAATTATTTTCCAAGATACATGTGTTGACCTATGGTTAACTCTTAACCTTATTCTTTTGATAATAACAAACAAGATTATATTGTGTTATTAATAAGTGTGCTTCAAGTGTTTCATGTAATGATAATTTTCAAAGTACAAATTATCTCTCAAAAATAAAAGATTTAAAACACAAGATGCGATGTTCAAAACATGAAGCATGATAGTACGAAGATCGAGGAATGAAGCCTACAAAGAATTGAGCGCTTACAAATTACTTTTCAATCTTATATAAGATTAATGCATCAATAGTTGGCAATGCACTTCATAAAGCTCAAGTAACAATTTTAAAGTCATTAAAATATCTTTTTCAAAATCAACTTTGATCAGAAAATCTTGAAATGCTGATTTTTGAGGTCGACCGCAAATTTTTTCAGGTCGACCGCATTGTTTTATTTTGAACTACAACGGCTATTTTCTCGCAACAGCTATATTGAGGTCGACCGCAAGAGTCAGTATGTGTAAAATTTGCTCTATAAATAGCCCTCTCTCTTACATTCAATTCTACCAACTTACAAGAGCATTTAAGAGAGAAATTGATTGAGAAAATCATTGAGCTTACTTTGTTTTATATTCTATTTCATTTATTGCAAAGAATTTCTTGATTGATCAAAACTTTTCATATCTTTATCAAGAATTTTATTTTGAAGAAAACTCAATACTCTTAATTCATTATTGATCATTGATTGAGTTCTTCATCACCAAACACTTATTGAAGTGTAAATCTCTCTTCATATTTAACTAAGTATTATTTGGAAAGAGAGATCATTGGTTGAAAAACTTTGATTCAAGCAAAACTATCTCATATCACTTTTCAAAGTTTTCATAAACACTTGAGCTTTAAATATTTGCTATCTATTGAAGTCTTATCCTAAAACTCTCAAGAACTTGACTTGATCATATCATTTGTTAAGAGAGTTTATTCAATTGTAAAATTCTCATTTGTATTTTGCTTATGGTTTCGAGATCCTTGTGAAAACTAGATTGTAAAGGGTAGATGCTCCTTGTTATAAAGTCACCTAAGGATAAGTGTTCCTTGTTGTAAGTCACTTAAGGATTCGATACTCCTTGTTGTAAGTTATCAATATAGTGAATTTTCCTTGCTCGTGACGGAGAGCTCGGTAACGGAGGACGTAGATCATGTTGGTTGATTGAACCTCCTTAAATCGCGTTTGTATTCTTTAATCCCTTTTACTTACTTACATTGCAATTACTCTATTCTATCAATTTATATTGTGCAACACTATATCTAAGTGTTATACTTGCTTTATCAATTAAGTTTACACATTTATAGCACACTACATTGATAGTTAAGTTACTTGCAACACTAAGTGCTCATACTTGTACCCATTGGTTTTTAAGTGTGAGATTATTTATCGAAAAAATTTTATAAACAAATTCACCCCCCCTCCCTCACCCTTGGTTAGTTTATCTTGGGCGAACAATTTTTATCAAAGCTTAGGAACTCTTTCATTTAGATTTTACTATCTAGAGTTATGGCTAACCAAAATATTGAAGGTCATTCTACTAATCGTCCTCCATTGTTTGATGGTACTAATTATAATTATTGGAAAGCTAGAATGATGATTTTTATTCAATCCATTGATTATAATATTTGGGATGTCATTGAATCCTGTCCTCATGAGCTTACTAAGGTTATTAAGTTTAATGGAAAACCGGATATAACTATTTCAAAACCTAAGGAAGAATATGATGAGGATGATAAAAGAAAACTGTCTTTAAATGCTAGAACGAAAAATCTTCTCTATCGTGCACTTAGTATTAATGAATTTAATCGTATTAGCACATGTGATTCACAGACGATATTTGGCATGCTTTAGAAGTCACACACATGGGTACAAATAAAGTTAAAGAAACAAAAATAAATCTTTTGTATAAAAATTTTGAAAATTTCTTCATGAAACAAGATGAACACATTGGTAGCATGATTACTAGATTTACCAATATTGTTAATGGTCTTAAGGGCTTTGATCGAAAATTTCTAATGGTGAACTTATTAGCAAAATGCTTAGGTCTCTCTCGGAATATTGGAGCTCATTGAGAATGTTGATAGAAAACACCCAAGATGTCAACACATATCCCTTGGAAGAGCTTTATGGAACATTGATGAATATGAGCTAAATCGTGCCGAGACAAAAGAAAAGTCTGGAAAAGCAAAAGAGGAAGAAATGAAGGATCCTCCTAGGAGACAAATTTCCTTAAAGTCATCAAATGATGAAGAAGCTTCAAACTCTAACAAGAGTGATGAGGAACTCGATGATCTTGTTCTCCTTGTCAAGAAGTGGAAAGCATTTC
This sequence comes from Ligustrum vulgare, assembly GCA_963555705.1. Taxonomy (NCBI): domain Eukaryota; kingdom Viridiplantae; phylum Streptophyta; class Magnoliopsida; order Lamiales; family Oleaceae; genus Ligustrum; species Ligustrum vulgare. Next base: position 27,104,094 of record OY743182.1, read on the forward strand.
GCAACAACCGTAGATTTCAAAAGAAAGAAGACAAAGGTGAAAGATGAGCAAGATGAAGTTGCAAACATGTACTTCACGGCCATTGAAGATGATGTAAATACTAATGACATTCCCTCCTATGATGAATTATCTACCTCATATGAAGAAATGATTGAAGTTTTTGAAAAACTTGTTCTTAAACATTCCACTCTTAAAAAGTAATACATTTTGTTGAAAAATAAAGCTGAAAAGAATTTTGAAATACAAAAGGATATTGAAAAGAATTATCTTGATCAAAATGCTTTGATGGTAGAAAACCTCTCCCTAAAAGAAAAAGTTTTAGATTTAACATTCATTGTTAACAAATTCACTCAAGGGAAGAAAAATTTTGAACTAATGCTTGGTAAACAACAATTTTTTTTTTTGATAAAGGAGGAATTGGATACAAACCATTTTTGAAACAAAAATCTACCAAAAATACTTTTGTTAAAGCCTCTACTTCTTAGTCCTTTCATCAAAACATTTTTATCAAAACATCAACTACATGTAGCTTTTGTAATAGAAGTAGGCATGTAGCTTTTAATTATTTAGTGAAAAAGAAACTACACTTTGAAGAAAGGTATAAGAGAGTTCAAGGAACTAACTGTCAAGGACCCAAAATTATGTGGGTACCAAGAAGTCAAAAATTAAGTCATGTTTGGTAGGTATCAACAATAGTAAAGAGCAATTGGTTCTTGGATAGTGGTTGCTCAAAGCACATGATCGGAGATAAATCACTCTTATCAAGATTCAAAAGAAAGGATAGAGGTCAAGTCACTTTTAGAGATAATGCCAAAGGAAAAATCATTAGCATTGGAAATATTGGTAATCATCTTTCTCCCTCTATTGAAAATGTTTTGTTAGTAGATAATCTTAAAAATAATTTGCTAAGTATTAGTCAATTATGTGATAAAGGTTATCATATTAAATTTGATTCTTCTAGATGTCTTATCAAAGATGCTACATCGAAAGAGGTATTGTTCATAGAAAGCCGTAGTAAAGATGTTTATATCATCAACATTGAATTTGAGAAAAAATTAAAATGTCTGTTAAGTTTTAAAGATGATACTTGGTTGTGGCATAGAAGATTAGGTCATATTAGTATGGACCTTATTTCAAAAATATCCAAAAATTACTTTGTTAAAGGCCTACCAAGTTTGAAATTTGAAAAGAATAAAATTTGTGATGTTTGTCAATTTGGAAAACAAACCAAAAATTCTTTCAAAAATAAAAAATTTTCTTCCACCACAAAACCATTACAACTTCTTCACATGGATCTTTTTGGACCATCTAAAACCACAAGTTTAAGTAGTAAACACTACGCTTTTGTCATTGTTGATGACTTCTCATGATTTACTTGGGTTTTATTTTTAAATTTGAAAAATGAAGCTTTAAATGCATTTAAACATTTTTTGCAAAAAGGTTTGAAAATGAAAGGGATATTCTATTACAACTATAAGAAGTGACCATGGTGGAGAATTTGATAACATGGCTTTTGATGAATTTTGCAAAATAAATGGGTATGAACATAATTTCTCGGCTCCTAGAACTCCTCAACAAAATGGTGTAGTAGAAAGGAAGAATTGCACATTGCAAGAAATGGCTAGGACCATGCTAAATGAAAATAACTTACCAAAATATTTTTGGGCCGAGGCCGTTAACACCGCTTGCTATATTATAAATAGAGTTTTAGTAAGTCGAAAGAAAACTAAAACTCCTTATGAGCTTTGGAAAAATAGAATTCCCAATATCGGGTATTTTAAGGTTTTTTGTTGTAAATGCTTTGTTCTTAACACAAAAGGAAACTTGGGAAAATTTGATTCAAAATCCGACGTTGAAATATTTCTTGGTTATTCATCCACTAGCAAATCTTATAGAATTTTTAACAAAAGAACTCTAGTAGTGGAAGAATTCATAAATGTTACTTTTGATGAAACTAATTCTCTTGATCAAGAGAAAGGTGTTGATGTAGGTTTGGAAATTCTTTTTGAGGAAATGAATATTCAAGATCAAAGAAATGAAATTTCCAAAGACAATGAAGAAAAAGACTTGGAAGAACGAACTCCTCAACAAGAAGAAGGAAAATCTTCCAAAAACTCAAGTGATCTAACACTTCCTATCGAATGGAGATTTGCTCCATCTCACCCAAAAGAGCTCATAATTGGTGATTCTTCAAAAGGGGTAAGTACTAAAAACTCTACTAAAGGATTCTTAAATACTTGTGCCTTTATTTCTCAAATTGAACCAAAGAATTTCAAAGAAGCCGAGTTTGATGAGTTTTGGATTCTTGCAATGCAAGAAGAACTAAATCAATTTGAAAGAAATCACGTTTGGGATTTAGTTGATAGACCAAATGATAACACCATTATGGGTAAAAAATGGGTTTTTCGAAACAAAAAGGATGACAATTGGTATAATTGTGCGTAACAAGGCTAGATTAGTGGCCCAAGGTTACAATCAAGAAGAAGGCATTGACTTTGAAGAAACTCTTGCACCGGTTGCTAGACTAGAATTCATTCGTATGCTTCTTGCCTTTGCTTGTCACAAAGGCTTTACTCTTTATCAAATGGATGTCAAAAGTGCATTTTTTAATGGTTTTATTCAAGAAGAAGTCTATGTTGAACAACCTCCCGGTTTCAAAAATCATAAATTTCCGGATAATGTATTTAAACTAAGAAAGACTCTATATGGTTTAAAACAAGCTCCTAGAGCTTGGTATGACAGATTGAGTAAATTTCTTATTTCAAATGGCTTTCAAATGGGAAACGCAGATAATAAAATTTTTATCAAAACCAAAAAGGAAGACATGATTGTTGTACAAATTTATGTTGATGATATTATTTTTTGTGCAACTAATGTGTCTCTTTGTGAAGAATTTTAAAATATATGAGCAATGAATTTGAAATGAGCATGATGGGAGAGTTAAAATTCTTCCTTGAGCTTCAAATCAAACAAACCAGTGAAAGAATATTCATTAGTCAAACTAAGTACATTCTGGACATGCTCAAAAAGTTTGAAATGGAAAACTTGAAGCCAATGAATATTCCAATGAGTACTTCAATCAAATTGGAAAAAGATGAGCAAGGCACTTTCATTGACATTACAAAATATCGAGGTACGATTGGATCCTTTCTTTACTTAACCGCAAGTAGACCCGATATTATGTTTAGTATGTGCTTATGTGCTAGATTTCAATCCAATCCTAAAGAATCTTATCTAAGTGCCTTAAAACGTATTTTTAGATATTTATGTGGCACTAGAACTTTGGGACTTTGGTATCCAAAATCCACTCATATTGATCTTATAAATTATTCGGATGCCGATTGGGCTGGATGCACAATCTTAATCTTAATATATATAATAACAAGATAGTTGGCCCAAGTTTTCCCGTCAAAACTGCTGACATCATTTTTTTTTTGGGTCAAAATATGGCATTTATTTGTTTGACTTAAGATCATTAAATATCAATTATATTAGCACCATTACATTGAAGCTCATTCCCCACTACACGAGAATCAGTGCATTGGTACTAACAAATTGTTTAATCAATTCTATAATACATTAATTCATTAGTTGGATAATTTTTATATGAATTTCAAGAAAAAATTATGTAACATTCAAGAATTAAAAAAAAAAAAAAAACAATTTCCTTTTGTGAAATAGAATTTTTTTTTATCATTATTATATTTTGACATTACTAAAAATATCTACAAAAATATTATTTGTAACGTTGAGCAACATTAACGCAAGAAATAAAAAATATTGTTATTTTCCATAAATAAATTTAATACACGTGCAATTCCTTTTCATGTATTGATTGATGTAATAAAGTCCAATAAAGAAATTATGTCATTCATTCTTTGGGAAAACATTTTTTTCTGTGATCATTCTTTGAATTATGTTTGACATTCATTAATTCACATCTCATTTTTTAAAATTCGTTTTTAACTATATTTTATTAATGAGGTATTCTATACATGATATAAAAAAATCTCTACTTTTTAACCATATATTCTCCTATAATAAACATTTCTATACCACATTTCTTTTTAATTGTATTGTATGCAATGACCATGAATCGTAATTGTTTAAAAATTATGAACCACAACTATTATTTTTAAAGAAGTTTTTTAATTTACATTGAATTTTGCTATTGAATACTTTTTTGTTTCTTCATATTCTTTCTCATAATATATGAATTTAATTTTTTTTGTTATATATTTCTCACATTTTCATTAATTATTGAATATATTTAGTTAGTTATTCATTAATTAATAATTATAATTTTTTTTGTTCCGTGCAACGCACGGGTGCGAATACTAGTTGATAGAAAAAGCAAAAGTGGAACTTGTCACTTTCTAGGCTTTGCACTTGTGTCATGGTTTAGCAAGAAACAAAATTCCGTTGCACTATCTACCGCCGAGGCCGAATATATCTCAACCGCTAGTTGTTGTGCTTAAGTTTTGTGGATGAAACAAACTCTTAGTGATTATCACTTGATTTTTGAAAATGCTCCTATTATGTGTGATAACACTAGTGCTATTAATTTGTCAAAAAATCCCATCTTGCACTCTCGCAAAAAGCATATTGAAATTCGACATCATTTTCTTAGAGATCATGTGCAAAAAGGTGATATTTACTTACAATTTGTTAGCACGGAAAATCAATTAGCCGGTATCTTAACAAAACCTCTTGCTCTTAGAAGATTCTCTTATATTAGAAGAGGTTTAGGAATTATTGATGAATGGAAATATGTGACTAAGTATGTAAATGTTTGAACTTGTATTTGAACATGAGTACATTTAAAAAAAAAAAAAAAAAGGACTTTGAGGTCGACCTGATATCACCATGAGGTTGACCAGTATGCATATTGAGGTCGACCTGAACCTGCTACCCCAAATTCCAGTACGGTGCCAAAATTACTATGCCGTCGACCCCATATATAGTCCGGTCGACTGCATAGTCGAAATTCAGCTTTTTTAAAGGGGGATTTACCCATTTCTTCAAACCCTAAAACCCATTGTCGCACCTCTCTCTAATTCTCTTCTCCTCTACTCCAATTTCAAAGTTTTCACTTCAATTCCCACTTATTTAACATCAAACCCATACTTCTCATTCCATATTTTCTTGAAATTTCAAGTTCTTCATCCATTTTCTTGACTACACTACCCATTTCGAAATTTTCACCGCAAATCAAAGTGTTTTTTTCTTCTTTCAAAACTTCAATGGCTCCAAGAAAAAGGGTAAAACAAGTTACACAACGTCCCCTTCCATCTTCAAGTAATAGTGAAGAAGATGTTGGTGAAGATCGCATTAAAAAAAGTCCCATCCTTATAGGTAAATCCGTTGATCTCTTTGTTTTTACTTTAGAAGCTCCATCTTTTCATTTAGAGGAATACATTGAAAACATTGGTTGGACAAATATTGTAGCCATTCATGAAAAGGCATATCCAAATCTCATTAGGGAATTCTATAAAAATCTTGTCCACACCCCTACTTCTATTTGTAGTAATGTTAAAGGAACTCGTGTTAGAATTACTAGAGAACTATTGCGTACTATTTTAAATTTGGATACTTGTGAGAATCTTATTTATGCACAAAATTGTGATCCGCTTTGTGATGGCTATACTCCTACTATTGCACGTCATCGAGTCATGGGGAGGGAAATAAATCATCCCATGAAACTTAACACCTATCACCTAACTCTCCCTTGTAAGCTTTTACATAAAACAATAGCCCACATTTTCATCCCTAGGAAAGGTCATCTCGAAAATGTCACGCATCTTGACCTATTTTTGCTTGATTCTTGTTTATCGGGTCGTAAAGTCGATTTCCCTCACATTGCCATTCAACACATGAAGCATGTGAGCACCTCCACCCAAATCCTAGGACTTCCATATGGTATAATCCTTACTAAAATATTTACTCATTTCAATATTCCTGTTGAATGTTAGGCTTTTATTGAACAAAAATCGACCGATACTATCAATAAACACACTTTGAAGAAAATGAAAATTTTCAAGGAGCATGGACAATGGGTACATACCCAAGGATTCGATGAAAATTAGGGGCCTTCAACACTTCCTATTGAAGATGAAGAAGAAGCTCAAGGGAGTGACGGGGAGGAAGGAGCTCATGACATACCCCATCTACACGTACCTCAAAATGCTCCACTGACTGGTTGGGTATTCACATCGGAGCTCTACAGTCAAACCAATGGCCGCATTGATTCTCTCACTAACACGGTCTAAGGCATTGTAAATAAGCAACACCACATGATGGGCATGCAACAACAGTTGGTGGCAAATCAAAACACCATCATGGAGACGCTTGGGAACATTCAAGCTCAGTTCAATAACATGTTTCCTTTTCCACCACCTCATCCAATGGAGTGACCATCACTTATGCTTCTCTTGTTTTTTACCTATGGTAGTGAACTTATTATATTTTACTTATGCTATCTAACATACTTCTTCTCCTTAGTTTAAGACATATTATGATCTCTTGTTATAAGTATTTTGTGATAGTATGAAGATCGAGGAATCAAGCCTACAAAGAATTGAGCGCTTACAAATTACTTTTCAATCTTATGTAAGATTAATGCATCAATAGTTGGCAATACACTTCATAAAGCTCAAGTAACAATTTTAAAGTCATTAAAATATTTTTTTCAAAATCAACTTTGACCAGAAAATCTTGAAAAATCAAAATCTTGAAATGCTGAATTTTGAGGTCGACCGTAAATTAATGAGGTCGATCGCATAGCATGTTGAGGTCGACCGAATTTTTTTTCAGGTCGACCGCATTGTTTTATTTTGAACTCCAACGGCTATTTTCTCGCAACGGCTATATTGAGGTCGACCGCATGGCTGAATAGGTCGACCACAAGAGTCAGTATGTGCGAAATTTGCTCTATAAATAACTCTCTCTCTCTCTCTCTCTCTCTCTCTCTCTCTCTCTTGCATTCAATTCTGCCAACTTACAAGAGCATTTAAGAGAGAAATTGATTGAGAAAATCATTGAGCTCACTTTGTTTTACATTCTATTTCATTTATTGCAAAGAATTTCTTGATTGATCAAAACTTTTCATATCTTTATCAAGAATTCTATTTTGAAGAAAACTCAATACTCTTAATTCATTATTGATCATTGATTGAATTCTTCACCACCAAACACTTATTAAAGTGTAAATCTCTCTTCATACTTAACTAAGTATTATTTGGAAAGAGAGATCATTGGTTGAAAAACTTTTATTCAAGCGAAACTATCTCATATCATTTTTCAAAGTTTTCATAAACACTTGAGCTTTAAATATTTGCTATCTATTGAAGTCTTATCCTAAAACTCTGAAAATACTTGACTTGATCATATCATTTGTTAAGAGAGTTTATTCAATTGTAAAATTCTCATTTGTATTTTGCTTATAGTTTCGAGATCCTTGTGAAAACTTCATTGTAAAGGATATGTGCTCCTTGTTGTAAAGTCACCTAAGGATAAGTACTCCTTATTGTAAGTCACTTAAAGATTCGATACTTCTTGTTGTAAGTTATCAATATAGTAGATTTGGTCTTGCTCGTAATGGAGAGTTCGGTAACGGAGGGCGTAGATCACGTTGGTTGATTGAACCTCCTTAAATCGCGTTTCCATTCTCTTATCCCTTTTACTTACTTACATTGCACTTACTCTATTTTATCAATTTATATTGTGTAATACTTTATCTAAGTGCTATACTTGCTTTATCAATTAAGTTTACACATTTATAGCACACTACATTGATAGTTAAGTTACTTGCAACACTTAGTGCTCATACTTGTACCGATTAGTTTTTAAGTTTGAGATTATTTATCGAAAAAGTTTTATAAACCAATTCACCCCCCTCTTGGTTAGTTTATCTTGGACTAACAACATGGTCTGTTATCCTCTTGCCACAGATACCCAGAACATTCTAAGAGCTCTAAAATTAGCCAGTGAACGAAGTGGTTGTGGAGGCAGCTTCATGTACACCTACTGCAAACTGGATGTCCTTCTGATGACTCTGTTTCCATCTTCTCTTGAGCACGAAGGAGATGAGACTTCAACTCATCTAGCAAGTGATCCATGTCCGTTAATTGCTGCTCCCCCGAGTTCACAGCTGTGGCTTGACTGCCATAGACATTAGAAACCTAGAGACAATAAGCAATTTGATCAAACTCGACAAAAGTCGACGAAGCTTTGAATCCTTGAAGGAACTATCTTATGTAAAGATATGGTGTTAAGAATTCACAAGTGTTTTGACCAAAAAGTTTTGGGTTATGGTACTCAACTTGTCAGAAGGACATTTCTGATTGAGTAGAGTTCATTGATGACATTGTTGATATCCATTCGTTCTCTTGGATATTCCATGTAACAATATATTCCAATCTTCATAACTAAAATAAGGTACTTTGATATTTCATACTCAGGGTTTTTGCTCAGTCTCTCCTCTTCATAATAAAAAAGTGTAAGATCCCATATTTCCATGACATGCTCTGGAATGGCCCACTGCTGATGAATTCACTACTGGCCTGAACCTGCATAACTTCTCCAAGATTGCCATAAGTTGATGGCTCACCGCCCATACCATACTCTGCATACACACATTACATTCTTCTAAGTGAAAAGGGATGTCTTTCTGGGGGGTATAGCATTTTTACTAGGAAAGAAACAAAAGTTTAGATAAAAGAAAATGAAATACCTGGAGAAAGAATGGACATCACTGAAGCAACTAAGAATGGAATACACATATAAAAACCAAATGATCATGGTCTTGAATTTTTTCTCATTAATTAGAGTACGAAACTCCTTGAATAATGTGGAATATTCACTAAATGCGTAGATAAAATAAGTAGCAGGTATTTGATTGAAATTAATATATTTAACTTTGACTGGAACATTTTTGCTATCCAAATGCAAACTAAAAAAAACACTCATCTGTCTGTTACAAAGTATATTATTGAAGAACAACTAAGAGATTTTGAAGAACAGCTAAGAGATTTGAATTTCAAAGCATTAATCATATGAAGTGGGGCAACGAGTTCAATGTATTTTACCTTCCAAACAAGAATACTGATATCATATCTAGAACTGTGGTAGCCAGGAATGGGGTAGATGCTGGTCCCCATTGCTATTTCATTATTGATTTGAATAAAGCCTGAACACAGCAAGTTTTAGCAGCTTGTGGCTTGATAATGTCATGTTTTCCCCAAATTTCAGCACACAAATAACACCAGTAATTAAACTCTGTCATCATTATATATATCAAAATATGAAAGACGACCAGCTCTACAACTTTTAGTGCCATATCTTCCAAAACCAAGTTGTGTACCGTCCGGTTTGCAACCCCTACTACATCTGCCTTTACGATATTTATTATATTTAGTACGTTTCAGATATAGGACGCCCCTTTCTTTTTTGACATTTTATAGGTTCTTTATGATAGAGTGGTCCAACAAGCCCGAGCACTATCCGTAGAAATGAGCACGTACAAATAAACCAAACTCTCAGGCTGAACTTAGCACTACAAGCACCTGAGGAAGGCTTTGATTATGCTTGCTTTCAAAAGTCTCTTTTCCTTTCATATTCAGGAAGGGCTCGTGCAGATGCAACAGGATTTGAAAAAGGAATTGATCGTGATTTCACTACAAGAATTTTACATTCCGCATACAAATTAAGTTTTTGGGGAAAGGTTCTTATTTGTGGGGAAAGACTTTTCGAGACAAAAAAAATTTGTAGGGGCATTTGTAGCGCAAACATCGTGGGGAAAGGTATTAGAAGACAAAGATCAGAATTTTGTAGGCTAAAGTCTCTCCCTACAAATCCTTTGGAGACAAATAAAATTTGTGACTTAAGTTATTTCCCTACAAAATCATTTGTCTACTAATGTTAATTTAAATCACGAATCAGATTTTGTAGGCACGTTGTATAAAACAAATCGGATTTTTCCCTACAAATATATATTTATGTCCAAAAAATTTGTGAGCTAAAGCAGCTTTTCTCTACAATAACGCTTTGTAGGGAAAGTTTATTTGTAGGCTAAGTATATTATTTGACCCCGCAAAGACAAAATTTATTGGGAGAAATTATTTTTTATATATTTTATTTTTATTATATAATTTATTTACCTTATTTGAAAAAATATAAAGATTCCGAAACAATAAATTAAATGAAGAACTTTAATGTCAATCAATACAATATGAAATTCAAAATATTATTGCAAAATACAAATAAATCTTTCACTAAGTATATAAATTACAATCAAGTTCATAATATCGGAAATGAACTTCCTAAACAAGTTTATACTCAAACGTTTCTCAAACTGTAAGTGCCATGTAAGCTTCTCTACTTTCTTTTCTAACATGTCTTTTACTTCTTTGAGAGCTCCCATTTCCCTTGCAACGTCGGTCAATGTTCAAACATAATTATTAAAACAAATAACTATTTCCACAGTGATGAAAGCGCGGCAAGAATAGAGCTAGAACCATTTTGAGCTTTAAGAGCTCTATTGTTGCAAATCGTTGCCTCCAACCACATTGAGTAACAATAGCATTCTTTTGAAGAGTTTTTAGGAAGAATAATCTCTACGAAAACGAACTCGAGCCTGAAATCAAGGAACAAATTCATGGATCAATATTCAGTATAGATATGTGAAACTGTCGGTCACTATTCTACATGTCTGACTTCTGAGAACTTATACATTGTTTCCATACTTAGGAATAATTATTCTTGAAGTCAGGAAAAAAATGAGGTGGAATTAAATCCAAAGGATAATTACAAGGAGATACCTCACCAACACGATTGCAACTGGATGGAAGCTCTGCATAATGAGATGAACCCCTTCGTGCAATGCCAGTACGAATTTTCCACCACCGCTCCAAGACAGTAAAGATACAAAATCAAAACCAGGATGTTAATCTAAACTAATGATCAAAAAGAAGAAAAACAGCAATATCTTTTAGTGCCTCCATGATTATTAGAAATAATTAATGTTCCATGCAAAGATAATAAAAAATGCAATCATTTTCTTATCTTCATCGATAGTCAGTTCATCACTATTAATTTTCATTATATCAATCAAACAATAGTTACCAATTTAATAAGGCAGCCAAATTGGTGACTAAGAACTACATTATGATAAATGAAACATAATCTAAGTATGAAGAGTTAACCTTGCTGCTTGGTCTGAGAAATGCTTTTCGGGTTGAAGCTGCCTGAGCAAATGTAGATCTCCACCACCGCAAAAACCCATAAGTAAACACGAAAACTTCTCCACTTCAAAATATGAATACAGAGTAGGAAGGAAAGGGTGATCCAATAAACTTAAGAAATCCCTCTCAGTTTAAGGAAGCGTTAAATGAAGTAAGGAACGAAGAGACTACAGTCGTAGTCGGTTTTTTTTTTTTTTTTGTGGTACCTGTTGCCATGCCACAGGAAAAAGAAAAATGCTGAATAATCAAACAAAGTGAAAATGAATGAAACACAGAAAATGCAACAAATATTGGAATCACAAGTAATACTAAGAAAGATATCAAGAGAGACAATAGGCTTCAAATGATTATCTTTTTCATTTAACTAGCTTTCTCACAAGGATATGTATGGCATTGAAAAACCATGAATCTGACCAATAGAGCATCAGTGTACCTCAATTATTGTCTCATCAATTCTTCAAGAAAGTTTCTGCCATATTTTGTTTGCGATAAAAAACTGGGACTTGGGTTTTCCTTATCTCAAATATTTCCTCTCTTCTATTAGAGCACATAGACAAAAAGGCCTGAACCCAACTGACTCTAACTAGAATACTCAGCACAAAAAACAAAGCAGTTTGTCTATTTAACGTACAGAACCTTGCAACCAGCATCACAATAGAAATCTACAGTTAAGTCACGTGATAACTTCTTTGATTCCTTAAACTATATACTTACCCAGTCATTATGTGAACATCTTAGCAAAGGCTTTTCTCTCCTGGTTACGTCTATCAGCAATCTATTTGTAAAAAAAAAAAAAAAAAAAAGAAAGGAGAAGGAATCAGTTATCTGCTCCATTTTGATAACATCAATTCAGTAGAAAATAATCATTCAACTCAAGACTAAAACCTTTTTTCCTTCTTTAATTCATTAATTTCTATTCCAAAAATCAATCTCTGACAGACAATATATAGTTTTCATCACGATGAAACAGAGTTAACCGCGGACTGTTAGCTGATGTTTAAACTCCATTTTTCCCTTTTGAGGCCTATTCTTTGACACTAAAGGGGTGCAGAACGTGTGCAATTGTTGTATTGTAGAAGAAAAAAATAGAGAACTTGAATACAGGATAAGGCAAGACAAAATAGCGTAACCAACCATCATTTGGCTCCAAATCCAATGCTTTCTTGAAACTCTCTACCGCAGCATCTATATCATTGAGAGCCATGTGTGCCTGATTAAATTAAAAAATCTACAAACATGAGTACTTTGAATTGTCTCGTGAAGGAAATCCATGAATTGAAACAAGTAACAAGCATGAAAAGCGGAAAAATATAGACTAGAACTGCTATAGAATCAAAACGTATTTATTTTACAATTCTGGAATTCCCTAGACTTTTGAAAATTAGATAGATGAACAAATTTCAAAGTGTGCAGGTTTTTTAGCCAGATTACACCATCTCGAAGGACCATAACAACCCAGATGACAAAAAATACCTCAGAACTTAGAAGAAAGGAAACGAAACGAAGGACTGAAGTTTGGAAGGCGGACGGTGGTTGGCAGTGGTACAGGCTAGGTTAGGTCACCCTCGATTCGTTTGGAGGCGGAGTAGCAATTGCAAAGGGTTAGAGTTTGGGAAGAGATAGAGATTGAGTGTGTTAGTGTCTGGGCTTATGTTTGGTTAAATTGGGCTTCTAATCCAATTTTAGGTAAATTGCAATGTAGTCCATATGAATATTAATTTGTGAGAAAAAATAATACTCGGCCTACAAATTTATTTCTGTAAGTGAAAAATTTGTAATTTAAGTATAAATATTTTTGGAGTCAAATTTTTATTCCTACAAATAACTAGTTTTATAGGGAAAAATAGACTCCGCATACAAATTTCATTTATATGTGGAAATTTGTAGTCTAAGTATAAAGTTTTTTGGAGCCAAATTTTTATCTCTACAAAAAATCATTTTGTAGGAAAAAGTAGATTGCGTATACAAATTTCATTTTGTATCTAGAAATTTTGTAGGATAAGCCTAATTTTCTTGTAGTGTTTTGAACCTGTTCTTTCCATGACCCCTCTTAATTGAGATGAGACAGGAGATCCAATGCTTGGATTGAAGTAAGAATCAATATGATAGTATTTAAGAAGTCGGAAACATATCAAACTAAGGAAATATTTTGATTGAGTGCTTACTGTCCAATAGGTGAAAAGCCTTGTGTTGTTATCTCCATATAAATCTGGACTAACCTGTTGTACAAAGATTTGGTACACACCAGTAATAATGTTTTCAAATGATGATTGTAACAAATTATTGGTAAAGCAAGGAATTAATCCTGGTGAACAAATACTTACCAACCTACCTCAATACTGTTCAAATCTGAGGCAAGTGAACCTCCCAAAATCCCCAAAACACAACCCCACAAATACAAACATATTCTAGAGATACGTACATAGCTCGGAGATGAAACATGAAGATGGAGGAGACTATGATTATGACACCTCCAGAAAGGTTTCTACTGTAGAAATCCTCATGGGCTCTTAGATTTCTTGAGACACATTTCAAATAGGTTAAAGGTAGATAGAAGTAGGGCACTTCACTCATCGATCCTGTGCCAGAATGAATTGCATCGCCGTCTTGATTCGGCGGAGTGTTGGTGGTTTTCCAAAGTCTAGGCAGGCAACAATTATAAGCAATTTTTGAAGATGAAGCATAGAAGAAGAAAGCAAGTGAGAAATGAGGAAGATAGGAAAAAACCACTGTTTGAGGTAGTGGGAGTGGTACAGTTGAGAAAATGTGATAATGGAGTCAGTTTGAAATTTAAAAACCACTCAAACGCTGCTATTTGTGCGAAAATGAAGATCCAATTCAAATTTGGATTCAATTGAAAATTGAGATTCTGATCAAAATTAATTGGCCAGAATTTTAGGGGTCGTTCTCTTTATATTTCTATTTTGGATTTTGAGTTTTGAATTTTGTTTTGAATTTTGGATTTTGGTTGTTTGTTTTGGGATTGCTGAAAACATGTTCTCTTTGTGATTTTGGAAAACAATTTTCAAAAATAGAAAACTGAAAAATGCGTTTACTTTGTAATTTTTTGGTATATTTATTTTGTGATATTTTATATGTAAAAAATGGTTGATTTGTTGAATTACATTAATTTTAATGTTAATAAATCAGTTAGTTCTCTATGTCAATAAATTCATTATTAATATTGTTTCAGCTAAACAAAAATTTAATCTCATACCAACAAAATCTTAACATGGATCTATATATAATGACAAAATAATATAAGAACTTCAAGTGAAGGAAGTGTCTCACATTTACAAAATAATAATAATAATAATAATAATAATAATAATAATAATAATAATAATAATAATAATAATAATAATAATAATAATAATAATAATAATAATAATAATAAGAAGAAGAAGAAGAATAATAATAATAAAATTACAAAAAAAAAAAAAAAAAAATCTTAACATGGATCTACATAATAGCAAAATAACATAAGAACTTCTAGTGAAGAAAGTGTCTCACTTCTACAAAATAAAAAAATAAAAAATAAATAAATAAAAAATTTACAAAAAAAAAATAATCTTAAAATTGATCTATATATAATGGCAAAATAATATAAGAACTTCAAGTGAATGAAGTTTCTCACTTTTACAAAAAATAAATAAATAAATTTACACAAAAAAATAGCAATATAGATCTATATATAGTGACAAAATAATATAAGAACTTCAAGTGAAGTAAGTGTCTTACTTTTACAAAAAATAAAAATAAAAATAATTTACAAAAAAAAATCTTAACATGGATCTATATAAAATGACAAAATAACATAAGAATTTCAACTAAATAAGTATCTCACATTTAAAAAAATAATAATGATAAATAAATAAATTACAAAAAAAAAAAAAAATCTTAACATAGATCTATATATAATGGCAAAATAATATAAGAATTTCAAGTGAAGGAAGTATCTCACATGTACAAATAAATAAATAAATTCCAAAACATGCGTTTTGGTCGTTTTGGACTTTTTAACACAAAATATCCAAAACGCTATAAACTCGTTTTGAGTTTTCTTTGTATTTTTTTTGATGTTTTGGAAAATGGGTTTTTGAAAATGGGCAAAGAAAACGTGTTTTCAATATTTCCAAAAATCGAAAACTCAAAACGGGGTGAAAACAGCAAAGAGAACGTGGCCTTATTTACTTTAAGATATAATAATAATAATAATAATAATAATAATAATAATAATAATAATAATAATAATATAGATATATATATATCACTACAACAAAAATAGCATTTTGCAACGTTCAAAAAATGTTGCCAAAAGGCTTTTGCAACGTTTGACAAGTGTTGCAAATCGCAGTATTGCCGTAGAGCAAAAACTTTTTGCAGCGTTTTTTGAACGTTGCAAAAGATTGAAATAAATGTTGCAATAGACCTTTTGTAACGTTTATTAAGTATTGTCGTAGACCCTTTTGCAACGTTTATTAAGTGTTGCTTTAGACCCTTTTGCAACGTTTATTGAATGTTACTGTAGATCTTTTTGCAACGTTTTTTAAGTGTTGCAAAAACTTTTAATCCAACCTTTTGCAACATTTATTGAGTGTTGCCGTATATCTTTTTGTAACGTTTTTCGAACGCTGCTCTATGTTTTTTTTTTTAAAATATTATTCAACAAATTATTTATAAAACCCAAAATTTTCTAATTACTTCATTTAAATGGTACTTTAAATAAAAAATAAAAGTAAATACATTATGAATTTTCAAATCCATTCAAAATAAAGTCTTGATAATGTTTAATAAATCCACAATACAAAATAACAAATCCACGAAAGAAAGTGTTAATGATGTTTAACAAATTCACAAAAGAACATCATCATTTGACAAAAGAAATATTTTACTAACGGAACATCAACTTCATCCCACAATATAATTGCACTTTTAGATCGCAAAATTAGGTCCATCTTCAAAGTTACACCTATAACAAATTTGAGAAAAATTATAAGTGAAGGTCATGTTTTACTTAATAAATGGTAGAAAAAATAAAAAATAGAGTTAAAAGCAAAATACATTTATATCTTTCCAATGTGATTTCATAGAAATTGATATGACTTGTCCTAAATCAATCTACTAGACCAGAGACGTGAACTGCACCGATGACAGATGTCAATTAGATGCTAGATCTACCACCAAGGAAAATGAGATTTCACCCCAAGTGTAATACCTAAACTTTGACGTGTTAACTTCTCTTTCCTTCCCTTCTATTGTAAAAAATTCTAAAAAAATTTCGACAGAACCTCCCCTATAAATTGAACTTAGTCAACCTGTAGAGAAACATCATAACAAACATACTATTGCAACGTTTATAAAACGTTGCAATAGCTATCTATTGCAATGTTTTTAAAACGTTGCCAAAACTTAATTTGAGTGTTTCAAAAATTCCAACTTATCGCAACAATTTTTAAATGTTGCGAAGAGGGATAAATCTCAAATATTCATATCAAATGCAACATTAAATTACTAAATGTTGCGGTAGACCACTTTTAGCAATATTCAATTAGCAAATGTTGCAATTTAAATGTTGCAAAAGCCAATTTTTGTTGTGGTGTATATTATATAGGTATAAGTATAGATATAGATATAGATTACACAAAGCAAAACATTTTTAGGCTGCGTTTGATAGCAAGGGTGGAAAGAAATTGAATTACAGCGACTTGAATTCTTGGAAATTGGAAGTTATTAGTGTTTGATTGGTTTAATTTTCTAAGTGGAAAAAAATGGAAAATTTTTCAATTTTTGTTGTTTGATTGACATTATTCTTCATGGCAAATAAAACAAAATTTAGCTATTTTAAGTAAAAAATATTTTATTTTTTATTTTTTCGCACATTCGTACTTGATAATAATAATTTTAATTTTTGAAAAAAAAAATGAATCAATTAACAACAAAAAGATCAAATGTGACAAAAATGCGGAAATAAGTTTTCAAGAAAATAAAACCTACTCTGCCGGCTGAAATCATCATCCTCGAAAAGGTGGAATCGCCATCACGTGAGGTGAGAACGAGGAAATGGTTTCATTGGGAAAAAAAATTGGCAAACAAAAGCCAAAGATGGAAAATTTGAAGGAAATTGGGATTTTCCATGGAAAACAAAGGTAATCAAAAACAGCTTTATTGGATTGTCACTTTTTTCTACAATTGAAATGCAATTGAATATCACTTTTTCTAACACAAATCAGAAACTTAAATAGTCACTTTTTCTGGAAAAAGGTGACACTATTGTCACCTTTTAGTAAAAAAAGTAACACGATTTTGACTTTTTTCTACAATTGAAATAACATAGATTAGGAAATACTAACAATAGGACCTTGCTATATGTACTAATAAACTGTACTAACAGTTGTACTAATGGGTAAAAGACAAAAAATTTGAATGTTCAATTACTATGTTATCCTTTTAGTTATAATTTTTAGTTTTCTGATGTTATGTCTATATCTCTAAATTTATTGTTTACGTAAAATGTGTAATATATACTATTATATGTTAAACTCTTTTCTTCAATAATTATATTTAATTCTTCAATTTTTTTCTCTATATCACTAATTATTCTTCCTTTATTTACTATAATTCTAGTAAATTGTGAAAAATCTGTAAATGAGGGTTCTTTTATTGCGTAGTCTAATAAATTATAAAATCTTCCTAAATCTTCTCTTATAATTTCTAATTGTTTAATTGTTTCTTCTCTTAAGTACTTAAAGTCGTTTACTTCTGAAGGATTTAATTCTATTAAATGTTCTAAATTCATAAATTATAAAACTAAATATTTAGATTTAAGCTATTAATTCAAATCCTCTTCAAATAGTTAATTCTTGGAATAATAAAAACAAATTTTCAACATATGTAAAAGCATGCAAGAGATATCATAAAAAAAATGATAAATTTAAGACTATGATAACAGTACTTGGATAATATTAATAAAAAAGACGATATATAATCCATCATAAATAATTAATAATACTTCTTTCTATCTATGGGTCCATCACGCTTCTTTGTAAATCTTATTTTAAAAGATTTTTGACCAAATACTCTTCGGTTATTTATCTAAGTATTAAACACGTCTTCATAGAAGATCGTTGCTGCTCAAAAGACTTACGCATTAAAGGATGCTCGGAAGACTTACTCCAACACTTTCTGTTTAACACTTAAACAAACACTTCAAAGAGGTTCAGCACAATCCAGTTTCGTTTCCTACCTCTGGATGTACTCTTTTAACAAAAGTTTTATAAAGAATAAACTTATGGACTCATAAATAAATAGAGTATTACTAACTATTTTATGACTTCATATATATATCTATGAGAAGTTTAATTACTCATACCTTCTGCTAATTGCTTCTGGATTGGTTTGATGAAAGAAAATTTTGAACTAGGAATGAAAAGAAAATAGATAGAGAGAATATATATTTTTATTGCTGAAAACTAGTATGATTTTTCGGATGCTTACAATGAGGAGAGACTCCTCCTTTTATAGTTGGTAAAAGCAAAGTTGGGGAACAAGATAATATTCCCTATCTTTTACATACTTGGCTAAGATTTAAAGTAGATAAAGTAAAGCTAAAGTTACAAAAAATTTTGCTGCTTTTCTAAAGTTTCACATGGGTCTGGACCCCCATGCCTTGAATAATTCATGTTCAGACAATGTAGGCTTCATCTTCATTATAGTTGAGTAGGTCCCCACAATTATTACATTTGTGACCCGTTTCTACCTCCATTAGGTGATGTAGATATTCATAGGCTCCTTTGCTAAGATCCAAATTGCTGACAAGTATATTCTCAGCATATTCTCTTAATTTCCATAATTGACAATTAACTTGATTAATTCTTGCAATACTGTAGATCAATAATTTGTCATCATTAGATTCATATACACAAACATTAGTTTGTGTATGGGTATCCCTTAATTCAGTATACATTACTCTAAATCCCAGTGCTCTTTTTTCTGGAATAGCTTGTATCTGTTCCTCTTTTTTAAATGGTTTTATTTCTAGTTCTGAAAGAATAGCTTTGCTAGTTACTCCAAGTTTTACAATATGTTCTGCCCTTAGAAATTCTTCATCAATAAATTCTGGAATGGCTGAGTAAATCCTGACATAAATCTTTTCAGCTTTGGTAATTCCAAAATATGTTTTAACTGCTGCCTTGATAGAATTAGGTAATAATGATATTTCCTTCATATCCTTGCTAGGGTAGATGCACTGAATAAGCCCTTGGTCAAACAATCCCCTGACTGTTCTTGGTTCTGCTCCTAGAAAAATAATTGCTTTACTGATTTTTTGATGGCTAATTGTCCTTAGCCATTCTCCTTCTTTTGTCCTCTTGTTTAGATACTCCACATACTTCAAGAATGTTTCTAGTTTCTTCATAACTTTCTCCTTTTCTGATAGTTCCTTTGTTGCGACTGCTGGTTTCTTCGCAGCTTCTAAAAAAGTTTCTTTAGATGGTTCAATAGTTTTGCTAATAGCTTTGGAAGATGAACTTCCAATAATTGATACTTTAGATACTTCTTCCTCAATAGGAAGTCCTACAGATAAATTATTTACTGGAGAGGATTGGGATCCTCCTTTATACATTTCCTCAAGAGAATTAACCCTTGACTTGTAAAAGGCTAGTTCACTGTTAATTTGTACAATCTGCGCCATGCAAGTATTCACATGGTTGAATAGATTTGAATAGTTGATATTCATTTGACCCACAGCCAAGTTAATTTCTTCTACTTTCTTAAGTATGTCTTCCATGTCTTGATAAATAATCTGCAATAACATTGTTAGTACCCTTAATATGAATAATTTCAAAATCATAATGGCTAAGTTCTACTTGCCATCTAATTAACCTTTTATTTGCAATAGTTGGATCAATTTCTTTAGTTAACCAATATTTGACTTGTGTATTATCTGTTCTAATTTTGAATTTTGTAGTAACAATAAATAATTCAAACTTTTTAATAGCAAATTTTACAGCTAATAATTCTTTTTCATTTATATGATAATTAGTTTGAGTTTGAGTAAAACTGCCACTAGTGTACTGTGCAATTCTTTCTTCATCCTCATTTGGATAAATATATTTAAGTACTGCTCCCCATGCTGTTTCGCATGCATCGGTTTCTAAAATCCAATCACATTCTTTTTTGGGTAATTCTAATTCTGGTAATTCTTTACAAATATCTTTAATTTTTTGTACTTCTTCTTCTTCGTCTTTAGACCAAGGTGTCCATCTAGTTTTTCCTTTTAATCTTTTTTGTAATGGGATTAAATGTTTTGCTAAGTTAGGTACATATTTCCTAGTCTGGTTTACAAGTCCTAAAAAGCTTTGTAATTGTGTTTTATCTTTTATATGATTGTCAAATTCTTGTATTTTTGTACCAATATGTTTTTGGAGTTTTATTCCTTCTTGGCTTATTATAGATCCCAAAAATTCTACCTTTTCTTTAGTTATTTCCATTTTTGTAGCTGATAATATAATTCCATTATTCCTTACAATATTTATAAAAATATTTAGATGTTTTAAGTGTTCTTGTCTGGTTTCAGAGTAAATAAGAACATCATCAATATATACTGTAATAAAATGATAATAATCTTTAAATATTTTATCCATGTACCTTTGGAATTCTCCTGGACTATTTTTAAATCCAAAAGGTAATGCATTCCATTCATAAAATCCTTGTGGTACCGTAAAAGTTATTAAATGTCTAGATTCTTCAGTTAACATAATATGATAAAATCCTGATTTAATATCAAATTTAGAAAAATATTTCTTTCCTCTAATTTGGTTAAATAATACCTGTTGGTTTGGTATTGGATATTTTAATTCTTTTGTATAAGTGTTTAACCTTTTATAATTAATTACCATTCTAGATTTTCCTCTTTTTTGTTCTGAATGTTTTATTACAATGAAGGCTGGACTACTATGTTTACTGTTAGATTCTCTAATGAATTTCTTTTCTAGCATTTCTTTTATGTGCATTTCAAATTCAGGTAATTTTTTTGGTGTATGTTTAATAGGTTTTACACTAATAATCTTAGTGTCATCTTCTAGTATAATTTCTGCCATAAGCTTATTTATGTGCCATTTTTCCAAAGGATTATCTCCTGATAATTTTAATAATTTTTCTGTAATATTTTTTATTACAATTTGATCAAAATGTTCTTGTACTAGATTTATTCTATTTTTATTAGGCATAAATTGTGTTCTTTGTGTTAATTTTTGTCTATCCTCACCACGCTTAGCTGCTATATGAGGCATTTTTTCTCTACAATAAGGATCATTAATTCTTATTGCTATTGCTATATGTTGACAAGGGGTAGATAAAAGTATAACTTTTTCATCAATAGTTATTGGATAATATTGTTTTATGAGATTATTTCCTAATAATATATCCCCTGGCATATCATCAAATTGATATACATAAGGTATTTGTAATTCATATTTTCCTATTTGTATTTTAACATTCCTTGCTATTTTAGTTATTAGGTTTGTGCTTCCATCAAATCCTGCAAGTATTACTCTTTCTTCATTATCTTTTTTATTGCTCCACATTTCTGGAGGTAATACATTTTCTTTAAACAAACAGGATGATGCTCCTGTATCAAATAATGCATGATAATTTCTGCTAAGATATCCATTGTAATTCATTTTGGTTAGTATATAAATATGTTCTCTCCCTCCTTGTATTTTATTCATAATAACCTTGGTATAACTAGATTCTCATTTTGTATTGTTAATAGCATTCTATCATCTTTTATGTAATATGGTTTTACTTGTTCTAAGAAGTCTGTTTCTAATAGTAATTCTGTATTTACCTTTCCTGTATGTTCCACGTACATGTTTATGATTATTTCATTTCTTTTATTTATTCTTATTGGTAATTCTACATAAATATCCATGTGATGAATATTTCCAAAATAATCTTGTATTTGAATTGAATTATTCGTTACTTTAAGTTCTAAGTCTCCTATTATGTTTTCTTTTATATGAGATACAGTTGCTCCAGTATCTATTAATACTTTCTGTTCTTTCCATTATCCATTTATTCTAATTTCTATCATAACTTCAAATTGTTTTGTTTTATTTCTTTTAGATAGATTCATTCTTGGTATTTTTCTATGTATTTTTGTCATTATTTATTTTTCTGAATCATTTCTATTTTCTATTTCAGGTAATGATCTTGTACTAGTATTTCTTCTTAGGCTAATTGATCTTCTTCCAAATTCTATTTGTGGTTTATCCATATTTACTAATCTTCTAGCTTGATTGAAATCTATTTCTATATCTTCTGGTATTGTCATTCTTGGATTTTCTTTAGCTGGTTTGTATTCCAATAAATTATGAAATATGGGTTCTATTATATGTGTTCTTGTAGCATTCTTAATTTTTACTTCATGTTTACTAGTAAAAGCATATATTGTTCTAATAGTTAAACTTATAGTTTTACTCAGTGTTCTAAAAAGCGTGAAGCGTGATGAAGCGGGGAGCCCGAGTGCCAAGCTTTTCAAGCTTAAGCGGGAGTATGCGTTAAAAAGTGTTTTTCAATTCCTATATACAAAATTTAAATTTTACACATATTTTAACCCCTAAAAAAAAAATTGAAAAAAAATAAAAATAAAAATTCATAAGCGCGCTTTGGCTCGCTTCGGGTCACGCTTCTCGCGCTTCGCCGCGCTTAAGCGCGCTTACTCGCGCATAATGCGCGCATAACGCGCGCTTTTTTCACGTTTTTTAGATAAAAAATTTTCAGACGCTTTTCGCTGTTTTGACGCGGCTGAGTCGCGCTTCGCGCCTAGGCGCGCGCGTTTTAGAACACTGGTTTTACTTCCTGGTTCCATATCTATCCCTCTTAACCTGTAATATAATGTTAAGGCTTTATTTTTATTTTGTTCTCCCATATTTATGCTGAAATTTGGTCTTATTGTAAATTTTACTTTTTGGTACATTAAGTTTCCTGTTACAATTCCTATTAGAGTATCTTGTACTGAACTTACAATTCTATCATCCATAATATAGAATTCTATAGGTGTATCTATTTCTTCTCTGAAATAGGCTTTTGCTATAATTTGTACGGCTCCTAAATATATGTTCTTTATTTTTCCTTTTAGTTCAGGATTCAATAGGTTTATTTCTTGTCTTATAATTTCTTCATTTATTATAGGTATTAATGTATTTCCTGTAGTATCTCTTATGTCTATAGGGTGACTATGGTTTCTTGCTACATATGCTATTTCTTTGTTTTTCTGCCAAAATGGTAAATTAAATATTTCTTTTGGTTCAACATCTAATTTTGATTTTAAGATCTTTTCATACATTTTAGGATTAAATATTAATCTTTCATTTAGTTGTTCTTCATTTTCTTCTAATTGCTATTCATATTCTTTAGATGTACCTTCTTCATTAATTTGTCTAATCATATTTATATATAAATATTTCTTCGCTAGATTCATTAGATTCACTTTCTTCTGAAGATTCTAATTCCATTATTGTATTTATTACTTCATGTTCTTCTAATTCATAAATTTCTTCATCTTCAAGAATTTCTTCCCATTCTTCTTCTTGTTCAATAGGTAATAAGTTGTAATTTTCTTTTTCTATTAATGAGATATACATCATATTTTTCTTTTTATCTTTCTTAGGACATTCTGGAGATATATGTCCTATTTCTCCACATGAATAACATTTACATTTTCTAGGATTTTTAGGGTATGTTTTAGTTTTGTTTTGTTTTTTCCTTAGGTATCTCTTATATGGTACTCTATACCTTTTAAATGTTTTATTATATGACTTTTTGTATTTATTAAATTTAGTAAATTTGTTTCTAAATTTATCTTTTCTATAATATTTCTTTTTCTTATATTTTCTTTTTAGATGACATCCCCATTGTGTTGGTTTATATTGTAATTTATCACAGCATAATGCTTTTTTATTTGCTTTATGGAATTTTATCATATTATTTGCTTCCATACATTTTTCTTGTTGTCTCATTTCTATAAATTGTATTCTTGCTCCTAGACTATTATTACTTAATGGTATTTCTAATTTTTCTCAGTCCTTAAATAATTCTAAATTCCATGGATTTGGTAATTTAAAGAATATTTGGTTCATAATTTCCATACCATATGTTTCTTGATTATATTCTGCTTTTTCAAAATATTCTCTAAATTCACATGCAAATTGTTTAAAGTAACACATATCACATATTGATAGATTTTCTAATAAATATCTATTTCTTAGTCTTGAGCTAATTTTGGTATCTCTGTCTATTACTAATGTATATTCTCTTTTTAATGCATCTTCATATCTGCTTAAAATAGTTCATATTTCATCTTGGTCATTTCCTCTAATCTGTCCTATGTAAGTTTCTGTTAAATTTCCCCACCATCTTGCAGTGGCTCCTATAAATGTATTTTCTAATATTAATTGTAATTGCTTTCCTGTTAATTCTTTGGTATAGACCATCATAGCCATTGATTTCATCCATAATTCTAATTCATGATCTACATCTTGCACACATCCTAAATCTATCCATCTTCCTTCTGAACTAATTTGTGTTTCCATACTTCTCCATGGTGTATATTCTATAGGATAATTTTTACTTGGTTTGGTGTAATATTTTGTTGTGGTATAAAATTATTTGTTTTAAAATTTTGGTTTTGTCTTTGATTCATATAAATTTCTGGTGTATTTTGTGGATTAGTATTACTTATATTTTCTTTTTTGACTTGGTTAGTTCCTGGTTGCTGTATATAATCTGGTGGATTTTGTCCTGCTGGTATTAAAGCTCTCTGTTGTTCATTCATATTAATTTGTTCTATTTTAAGATTTTTAAATTTTTCTATATAATCTTCTTCTGTTATGTAATCTGCTTCACCTTCTTCTTTAGGATTTTCCATAAATTTTTCTATTTGTTCAGTAATCATATTTATTCCTAATCTATTGATGGCTTTAAATTCTTTGTCAGTTATTATTATTCTTTTAGGTTTTCTTTTTTCTATTTCATCATATATTTTTGTTATATTTTGGTTTAAAATTCCAATATTTTGTTGTATATTATCTAATCTTTTATGTAAATCATTTTTCCCTATTTCTTCTTCTTTAATTGTTCTTATCATATTTATTTGTTTTATAATAGTTTTTTGCTCTGTAATTTCTATTGGGTTTTCATATACTCCTACCATATTTCCTATTTTATTTATTTTATCAGTTATTTGCTTAATTTGGTTTTCTAAGGTTATTAATTATTTTGATAGGTTATTTACATATTGCTTTACTTCTAATATTTGTGTGGGTATATTTTTGTTTATATCCTTATAATCATTAGTTATTTCTATCATTTGTCTTATTTCTAATGGTAAATTGTTGATAATTTCTTGAACTTGTTCTGGGTTTTTTGCTTGTTCTAAATTTTGTTCTGTAGTTTTATCTAAACTTATTCCTAATTTATTTAGTAAAAATAAATTTGTCCAGTTTAATTGTTTATGTTCTCCAAATCCTCCTTCTCCTAATAGTATAAATGATATAAATTTTCCATATGTTTCAGTTATTAATGGCCAATGACTGTTATTTGGTAAATCTTTAGATTTATAATTATATACTCTAGGTTCGATTATTGCTAATCTTTTAGACATTTTTCTAAATATATTTCTAAGTATAACAACGGGCTCTGATATCTTCTTAAAAATCTTTTTTCAAATTCATCCATATATCTTGTATCTTCTTGTCTAATTAAGTTTTCTTCTTTTAATTTTAAATATTCATTATGTTGTAAAACTAGCCTTTTAATTTCCCTATATTTTTCTATAGCAATCGGATTAGTATTTAAGTCTCTTCCTAATCTTTCCAATTCTAAATATTCTCTATGTAAACTTCTAATTAAATTTTTTCTTTTTTCGTGAAGTATATGTGGATCATAAACAAGCATAATATTTTTTTAATTATGAAATAAGTAATAAAAATTTTAAAGTAATTAAATTTTTAGGATTTATTATGTGTTAAATTTAATAAGATAATATGTGAAATAAGGTATTATTTATAATTTTAGTTTAAAGGGTAAAATAGGTATTAATTTATGTTAGTAAGTTGTTAGTATTATTTTGTTAGTAAGTGTAGCTTTATCCCTAACAATATGTGGACTGTTTCTTTCTCCACAAGAACAATGTTATGATTAGCATTGTTTGTGTTATATTGTTAGCCACATGAAGCTCGACCATTGGATTTCAAGTTTTAGACAGATTTGACTTTGAAATAACATCTGAAATAATAACAAGCAAGAGCGAATTCCGTAGCACTTATTCTTAAATGACAATACGTTATCTTAATTTTAGCATATAAATAAGTATATAAAATACACTCATGACTAACATAACATCATTATAGAGACATACAAATATAAATACATTATCTTGCACTTTGTTACATGAACATTTATCAACTAAATAATGAGCACTGATTGTGAAATTAAATTTATCTTGCCATTTTTAGATACTTGTTTCAAACCATATAAACTTTTCTGCACACAGTAATCAACTTTTATAAAACTATATTAAAATTTTGATTGTTGTCTTAACCAAACATGAGCTTAGTACAATTTATGTAACAAAGGATACCGAAAGTTTTTTAGAAAAATTGCATTCAATTATTACATGTCTTAAGCATAACGGTTATAGTTCTTCCCCCAACCAATATAACTGTAATTTCTGTCTTCCAAAAACCTATCAGATTGATTCATTCAACAGAGAGGAGAAAAGGAGAAGCATTTTAATGCTCCCTTTCTCTCTCGAATTGCGACATTCACCCTAACTCTCCACCAAAGAATCTCGAACACTCAAACTCTTGTTCCCCATATCACGAGAAAAAAACTAATACAAAATCACCTCTACATAGATGTGAATCCATGTGGGAATTTTTGAAAGGCGGAACTGATGTTAGGATTCTGTTTCAGTAATTAAGTATGCATACTGTGGAGAGGAATGATGATTTTTATGCCCCAAGGGTTCCCAATGGATCGATGTCGCATGGAATCCATTGTTCTCCTTTGTCTTGCGTTTATAGCTTCGCCAGGAAGAGTTTTTCTTACCACAAACTTCCTGAGGAGCCCCTCAGGCTTAACGTCCTCAGATTGGATGGTTCATCTTTCGGTAAATTCCTCTTCCCCTTCCTCTTCCTCTTCCTCTACCTCTTTGTTTTTTTTTTTTTTTTCCCAGTTACTGCGGATTATCTAAAATACGTGTCTGTATTAATGCGTATGTGCTAGGGTGTGTAAATTACATGCCAAATTAAACATTTTGGATTTTATTTTGTGTTCTCGGTTTTGTAGAGATTCAGGTGGCAGAAAAAGGGACGGTGAGGGAGCTGAAGCTGGCGGTGGAGGCAGCATTTGGTCATTTGCCAACGACAGGGCCTGGTAGAGTTTCATGGTAATGCGCTTTGAAATTGTGAGATATTATCCATTTGTTTGTGTTTGAGAGGACATAGAATGGATTGGATTAGCAATTTTGGAATTTTATTTGGGTATTCATATATGAATGTGAAATTGCGGAACATTTGGCATGGCTATGAATATTGAATGTGATGTAGCTGAAAATAAAAGGAAAATTGGTCAGGCTTTGTGTTTCTCAGACCATTAAGAAAAATCGAGGCAGTCTTGTGCATGATATTACAATATACATGGATAAGGAGTTATTATTTTTCTAACAGCAATCTTTGAATTTTCTGTTTCTAAATAGTGGCAATTGGTTAGATTTAGATTAGATGTTCACAAGTTTAGTACTGGATTTTTGGTGACGTGTTATTAATGTTCATTTGTCACTGGAAAATGGTTATATATTTTGGCAGATCAGGTTGTAACTGTGGTTGTCTCTGATAACATAATGGAAGTTTAATTTGTTTATGCAGACCACATGTATGGGGTCAATTTTGTCTTTCCAACAATAGCCACAAGCTACTTAGCCTCTGTTTGTTAAAAGTTGTATGTTTAAAAATATTTTTTTTATGTTTTCGAGGTAAAATATGTGGTTAAAAAGTGGAGAGAAAAAAAATATGTGTGGTTGAAAAGTGATTTAAGGAATTGTGTTGCTTAAAAACATAAAAAAACATATTTTGTCAAATAGAGGCTTAATGACGGCAGTTATTTAGAAATCTACAAGATCAAAGATGGTGATCAGGTTCGTAGTTGTTCTAGAGTATACGTGTTTGTGGATAACGATGTCACATCTTATTTACTAGAAATTTTCACTAAAGGGAAACAAGATAAAACAAGGCGGACACTACAATGTCTGTTATATCCTACATAGTGTAAGGATGTTCAATACTTATAAATTTCCGTAGACACGTGGATTATAATTAGCTAAATCACATATCATATTTACAACCTATAACCTGGTTCGTCTTTTGTTATGAATTCTTGTTGACGTCATCTTTTAAATAAATTGTTGGGCTCCCATTTTCTGAACTCATTTTTTTTTCCAAACTCAGTTCCACCGCATAGGCTCCCAATAAAATAATTTTGAGGTGGACCCATAATGAATCCGTTCTCCACCCAAGTTCTCCTACACAGGGATGAAGCAAGACATTTTCAGTTGGGGTTCCTCTCCCCATATTAACATTCAAAAAAGTTAAAACAATATAACGATAATGAAATTTTCTTAATAATTTATTATAAGCATTCCTTACGCGAGTTCTTTTATTTTGATAACGATGTAATTACATCATTATCAATCTTGTCAAATACATCATTCTCAATATACACAAGTGTTCCTTATGATGAATGTGGGATTCAGATGGTATATTTAGGTTGCACGTTTGCAAGTTTAGGGAATTAGTATTAATATGTGATCCCCAAATTGGAACATTTCATACTTGGAGGGCCTAATTAGCAACAAGCTTAAAGTTGGAGGACTTAAAGGTGCAATTAGTGTTAGTATGCTTTTATTGTGGACCATTGATCAAGATTCTATGGTTAGGATTGAGTTGAGAATTAATATATTCTTGACTTGGGTTCATTTGGCATAATGGTATGGAATAGAATAGTTTAGCCCTCTCCCTCTCCTCTCTTGTGAAATCCACCCAAGTTCTTGCATCATGTACAAAATACTTTGTAGCATAATTGAATCCTTGTATAGGCCAATTGGAAGTGATATTTATTGTGTAGTATGATGGTGCGGCGATATTGTAAAGAATAGGGGTTGTGATTTGGTAATTCCTCGTGAAGGAATTGGCGCACGGTTTGTGTGCGGGAATCTTGTAAAGACTTTCATTGGAATTTGGCTAGTGGAACGGGTTCAATTCGGAGCCCCCCAGATGTAGGTGCGATTGGCACTGAACTGGGTCACCAAGATTGTGTTCTTTATTATTGTTGCGTTTTCTTGATCATTTCTTTATATTATCCGCGATAATCACAAATATTGGGACGCGAAATTCCGAACAACTGGTATCAGAGCCTTGTGCGAAGATCAAGGGCTTGGTGAATTTTTGTGATTGGAAAAAGAAATCAAGAAAAGGAATTAAAAAAAAAAAATCGGTGAATTCAAGAAATTGCCACTGCCGAGTCCAAGAAGCAGCAGTACCGACCGGAAGAAGAATCTCAAGAACTCAGAAAGTGGTCGTGAGGAGGAAGGAAGAAGTGCTTCAGTTCTTGGCAGTGAAGCGGCGATCGACGGCAGTCCCAGGCAGAGGTGAAATTCTCGGTTATATCTCGAAATCAGTCCGGTGGAGATGCTAGGAAGTGGTTGGTGGCCGCCGACATGCCAAAAATCAAGAAATTTCAAAAATTTGCCAATCGGGGAAGATCAAAGCTTCAGGCGGGATTAAAATCAGAAAGAAGAGGGCTCACTGACCCGAACCAAGAAGGAAGAAGTGACCGTGACTGTGAGGAAGAAACCGAGGTAAAGCCAAGAAGTGAAATAAGCTGTGACAGTAAGAGAAGCACCGATCGAGTGAAGGATTCTGACATTTTACAATACTCCGATCTCAGGCGGTCAACCAACGATCTAAAAGCATTGGAAGGGCAGAAAAATAGTGGGGAACACTCACTTGAAATGTGGGCGACAACCGGCGGTGGAAGGCGGCGATTTGGCTGGAAAAACAAAGTTACAACCGGGGCTGAAAAACTCAAATTTCGGCCAGACCAAAATTCAGATCAAGAAACGGTCACCACCGTTGAACTCGCGAGGATGAGGAGATGCTTCCACAGTTTCTTGGCATTTTCCGGCGGCGGCCGGAGGTGGTCCGGCGGTAGCGCCGGCGGCGGTTCGGGGAGCACATTTTGGACAGTTTCACTTTCTCGACCTGTTGAGTCCATTTCCGAAGTTAGTTTTGCAAGATTCCAAATGCATAATACGAACACGCATTGTTCGCTCGGTGATATCCCTATACTTTAATCTTTTTATTGCTTTACCTTGTTGGTAGCAATCTGTTTAGGTTAATTATTTTTGAAAAAATATTCACCTTGCTGGTAGCAACTTGTTTTGCTGAGCTGTGTTCGATATTGATCTGTTATTGTTGCTTCTTGGACCTGTTAATTGTTTGATTGGATTAGATAGGGAGTGACGAGGTTAGTGTTTCTAGTTGGTACGATCAATGGTGGTTGATAACTACATTAGATACAAGTTTCCATTTAAATATGTCACTAAATGGAGTGACGAGGTTAGTGTTTCTAATTGATATGTTATTTCTATTGATCGGATCAGTGGTAATAAATAACTAGACTAGATATAAGTTTCCATTTAAATAAGTTACTAACCACATATGTGGGTCTAATGCTATATCAAACGTGAAATAAGTGTCTCTCTCCAAGTTTGGGTATCCAATGGTATTTAATCTTGACTAGAAATAGTAGTGAGATTATGGTAAATCTTGACTTGAAATAGTAGTGAGATTTGGGAGAGAGTTATTGACTTATTTGTTGTTGTTTTTGGTCACTTTATAACATTGTTATAAAGAGAAGCATGAACAGATAGATAGAGAGAGATGTGGAGTATGTGGTATCTTGTTCTAATTTGGACCCGAATGAGGATTATGTGTTATTAAATCCTGTTGACTCCTGTGATATAAATTTAATTGTGAAATTTCATATGCATAAATGGCTATTTGATTTATAGCATATTTTCATGTTGCATCCCATATTGATTTGTTCAACAATTTGCATGAACATGACTTTGATCACGTTGTGTTGTGTAATTACATTGCATGCAAGAGTGTTGGGATAGGTGATATTTCTATTAAATTTGATGAGGGCTGTGTGCTCATTTTTTAGTGGAGTTAGATATATTCATGAGATGAATATGAAGTTGATATATATGGGTCAATTAGAAAAGATGGGGCTGACTGGTAAAATTGAGCATGGGCTTATGAAAATTATTAACGGTGTTCTTGTAACGTGTAAGAGAGTTACAAGAGATGTGTATGTGTTACCACTGTTTATGTGTTTAGAGGTGTTGATTCCTCTATTTCGTTTACCAACACAAATGACTTGTATGAGTTGCACACTACGGGTGCACGGATGAATGATAAGAAGCTTCTTGATGACATAGGTGCTGTTGTAGGAGACCGTGGGTCTTATGTACCTTGATGTGATAAATGCGGGTTATATGTAGACTGTATGTCTTATATGCATTTATGTGGTCATTATGTGTGTGGTATGTTTCATAAAAGCGTGCTTGGAAATGACTATATGACGGATTCGCTTTTATGTGATCGTCGTGTGCTTGGTAAGCAACGTCATGTTTTTTTTTTCTTCAGGTTTGTGATACTACTCATGATAGATTGCATAATAAATGTGTTGATCATTTTATGCTGTAGACTTTTGGCTGTGCTTATATTTTCACCATTTGAGAATGGGGGGAAATGTTGAACCTATGGCTAGATATGTGTTTCTAGGATGTCCTCCGGAGGATTGATGATTATAGGTTATTGTGTAGAAGCCAAAAGGGTGGTTAGATCATGGAGTAGTGTGGTCACGGTTAATGAGGCTGATGTGTCATGTTCAGAACATGGTTTTTTGGTGCAATTGAGAGAAAAACAGCAAGGCAGTGCTAGTTATCAGTTGCAGGTGGAGTTGGTTATAGTGATATATTATCCCTAGGCCTAGGGTACTCAGAGTGAGGTGAAGACTCCAATATTCAGCGTCCTGAAGATTAAAAGAGAGTGGTAATAGAATGATATAGTTACACCCGTTATAACCTATTTTTGGGTTGACTAGTTGTTGACTAGTGTGATAGAGAGATGAGACTCTATGAGGATGACTAGTTGTTGACTAGTGTGATAGAGTGATGAGACTCTATGAGAATGAACAATCGATAGAGTGGATGGAGCAATGGATAAAGATGTATTCTCTTGTTTTGAATTAAAAGGAGATATACCACTAGGAATGACATTTGTTAGAATACTAGATTGGATAAAAGGGGTACACACATAGACTAAGGTGAAGGTTATATGAAAACTTTTGTTGGTAGTTTAGTTGGTCATGACAACTTAAACAACCTTATGTGGAATTACATTGTTTATAAAAGTTTTCTTTTATGTTTCGACCTCTTGGTTTTTGGTGATAATAAAAACTTGTGCATGTGTGTTTTATCTTGAAAGGTTCTAGTATGACTTAAATGTTACCTGTTTGTGGTATATATGATTTGATTCAATTCATGTTATTATAAATTGATGATATTACTCTTGATTGATTCATTGTTGATAATTGTAAATGGAAAGTATTGAAATGTGTACGTTGGATTTGAGGGGATATTGTGATGAGTCTTATGTGTATGTGCTATACATAATGTGATAGTGTGAGGATTTATATATGTATGTTATGTTGGGGATATAGGTAATTGGATGGTGATTTTCCTCCTATGTGTTTCACTTTGGGTGATGGTTATGTGAGATGCATATCACATTTTTTTTGCACATAGTTCTATTATCCATGATTAAGTCTAAGTATATTGACATCATATGATTTAAACATTGTGGTTTTATTGGGAACATGATTATATACTTTGACCTTTAGCATAATATACATTTTTGGAAAAATCCAGTTTTTCACGGTTGCACTACACATAGAGATTATATATATTGCATTTTACTTGAGGTGTCACATGGTGTTGTAAAGCCTGAATAAATGTTGTTATCACATTTCCTCAGATATGGTACTAGAGTCATGATATGGTAAAATTCAAGAGTTCATTTTAGACACAACGCGCACGTTTTTGTTCATATTTCCCTCTTCGTTTTAGCGATTCTTGCAGTCATGTATAATCATTTGTAGTATAATCTGGGCCATAGTGTAGGCTAGATTGATAGTACTACCGTATAGTGTTTGGCGCGGTGTTAGTCGTTGAGAAGGGTCGGATTCTGATTTCTTCAGAAGGAACGGTGGATGCGCAAGTTTGAATTTTGTGGTTTGATTGTTGTACTCTTGAACATTGGTAAAAAGTGGTGAAGTCCAATTTTATTGGATTCTACGTTGAGTTGTGACTAATTTCATTTACTTTCATTTGCAGGTATCGGGCGATGATGATGATGATCGAGCTCACCCACTTAGCCTCTAGCAATCAAGAGAGTTAGAGATTGCAATTTGGAGATCAAGGTGAAGTTTATTAATATGTGATCCCCAAATTGGAACATTTCATACTTGGAGGGCCTCATTAGCAACAAGCTTAAAGTTGGAGGACTTAAAGGTGCAATTAGTGTTAGTATGCTTTTATTGTGGACCATTGATCAAGATCCTATGGTTAGGATTGAGTTGAGAATTAATATATTCTTGACTTGGGTTCATTTGGCATAATGGTATGGAATAGAATAGTTTAGCCCTCTCCCTCCCTCTCTTGTGAAATCCACCCAAGTTCTTGCATCATGTAGAAAATACTTTGTAGCATAATTGAATCCTTGTATAGGCCAATTGGAAGTGCTATTGTGTAGTATGATGGTGCGGCGATATTGTAAAGAATAGGGGTTGTGATTTGGTAATTCCTCGTGAAGGAATTGGCGCACGGTTTGTGTGCGGGAATCTTGTAAAGACTTTCATTGGAATTTGGCTAGTGGAACGGGTTCAATTCGGAGCCCCCCAGATGTAGGTGCGATTGGCACTGAACTGGGTCACCAAGATTGTGTTCTTTATTATTGTTGCGTTTTCTTGATCATTTCTTTATATTATCCGCGATAATCACAAATATTGGGACGCGAAATTCCGAACAATTAGATTTGAATTTTTGAGCAAAATCCAATTGAGAGGAAATAAGTTCCACAAGTCGCGTTGCCTGGCTTGTAGACGTATTTTATTATGAACATATTTCAATTAATTTTATAATGGGCCTAATTCTAATTGCCTAAAACTTAAATTAAAATCTTTAAAAAATTATTAGAAAATCGGGCAGTCCAAGATCCTGCTAGGACCCCAAATAGCTCCTGCTCCTGCACTAGCACGGTTTCTTTCAACACTATCTTCAGTTGGAGACAATTCTAGCACCTTTGTGGTCGCCACTCCTTTTTCGTTCCTTTCCTACTCTTGGTTCTCCCAAGATCGGAACTATGCGCCAAATTTTTCCATAATCTTGGAGTGTAATTGACCAAATTCGGTCCTCATATTTGCCATCCCTGATTGTATTTCTATGTGATTGTTTGTCAGAAGTTGTGTGTATTAAAAAAGGCCATGGATTATCTAATATAAGCTTATTATGATTTGAATAATTTAGCGATAATTGCAATGGACGACGAGTTATAGTGAAAATGAATGCTGACAAGATAGATCTGAAGAAACATAACAGTGTGCTCCCTTATTAAACAATTAGCAGTCATGTATTTTGTAAGTCAGGAAATTTAGTTTATTGTTCTACATTCTCTGTGTAATTTTGGCTATGTAAGTATCCATTACTTTGGATTAACTGAAAATTTATGTTGTACATCTTATCTCGTGTCATAATTTTCAAGTTTTTGCCAGCTCCAGCTTCGCTTTATTCGCCATGACTCCATCAACTACAATTTGGCAAGGATGCAATTAGAGAAAGAGGACTCAGATTTAGATGATGAACCTGTCAAGTGAGTTGCTTGTAGTGATTGTTGGCTTTGTCTCATAACACTGCTTTATCATAAGGCATTCTGATCTTCATCATTGTGAACTGAAATGGACAATCATAGCAGGCCATGATGCAACAATCATGAAAATCACTCTCTTCTGTTGTTAACAAAAAGTGATATTGCACCTTATATATATTCCGGACATTGCAGTCTTGTCTCTTTATATTAAATTACGACTATGCCCTCTTTTTTTCTTCCCCAAATCACCTTCAAATATGCTAATGAGGTTTTAAGATTATCTTGTAGCATGCATTCCAATCAATATTGAGATTACAGATTTCCTAGCTTTCAACGGTTATTGAAGCTATTGATCCAATTTACAAGTCATGACTAACGTGGTCTTGTTTAAATCATTTTATGGTTTAAATGGCAACAGGGACAGGCAAGAGAATGGTCAGAATCATTATATAGAGATCCTATAGAACAAGCAAGATGACAATGTTGAGTTCAATACACATTATGAGTTCAAGTTATCTCACTTGTTAAGAGGGTGGTTCCCTTAGTACCATTTATTGCCCAGCCATGATGACAGTGGAGAAGATGAGTAGCTCCTCAAGATTTTCACAGAGTTTAGTAGGAAGAGAGATTGGAAAGCAAGGTAATAGCTTGGATTGTTGCATCTGGAACTACTTTAACCAATCACAAGGAATAAAATTTGGTCGCTAAGCTTTCGCCAAAGCTCAACATCCATAGTCCAATGCCCTGCATAATTACCCATGGCTTGTAGAATCAAAAGACATATTTGATTCATTTTTAGCACTATTATTAAGGGAAAAGCTTGCCTAGTACATACCTGTTGGCTTTCCTTCGAATTTCATTTGTCAGAAATTGGGTTTCTCCTAGTCCTAGGGGTTGATCTGAGATTAAGCTCAATTTAATGCAGTAGGGTTTAAAGCTAGCTAACTGCAATAGGCTAATTTGGTCAACAGAGTATATGGATGATTCGAAATGACCTTATGACCTTGCTAGACGTTGTAATTTTGATTTTTCTCTTTAACGTGAAACATTAATTTTTATTTTATTTATTTTTTATGCTCTTTCCTCTCTTCTACTCCGTTTCTTTCTTGAAAAAATGGGCAAAAGATAATTAAAAAAAAATCAAGCAGCAGGCGCATGAGGGCAACGTATCAATTCACTACAACCTCATCAACTTGTGTGGCATGGATCGAGATAGCATTTCAAGAATGTCAGCAATTACATACTTCGTCTTGAAATGCTATGAATGAACTTCATTTTCAAGCAAATGTTGTACATCAGCGTGCAGAAAATATATTTGTTGACCATTTGATGATTCTCAGGAAAAAACATTCTGCAACTAGCATGACTATCTATTCTTTAGCTGCTTATAATGAGTTGGAAAACTGATCAAAGAACTATAGTCCACAAATGGATCTTCCAACCCCCGGCCATGACTGCTTTCTTGCAACGAGCTTATACAAACT
The DNA here is from genome assembly GCA_963555705.1 of Ligustrum vulgare. Classification (NCBI taxonomy): domain Eukaryota; kingdom Viridiplantae; phylum Streptophyta; class Magnoliopsida; order Lamiales; family Oleaceae; genus Ligustrum; species Ligustrum vulgare. Next base: position 27,140,874 of record OY743182.1, read on the forward strand.
AGGTCAACAACAATAGGGCAGTAATAAGTAGTAAACCTTTATATATATATATATTTCAGAATCAGATGTAAGAAGGTTGAATTGGTACATCAAATAATGCATGAATTGATGCCAAAGATATAAACATTAAGAAGTCAGAATTTACAGATTTTAGAATGACAAAACTTAGATACAGACATGGTGAAGTAATTTGATTTTATTCGAAGCAATATTTTCTACTAGCAAAATGAAGAATATATAAATGGTTTGTGTTTTCATGTTTTCAACACCCGACGTAGATCATTTCAACGTAAAAAGTTTCCATCATTTGAAGAGAATTTTGTGACAAATAATTTTTTTTACTTTTCAAACAGAGGAGACTTAATCAACCTAGACTTGGCTCATAAATTCCCTTTGCCTCTGCATTCAACTAAACTCAACCATCCATTTTATGCTAAATTCAGTAAAAAAAATCCCTATTTTTCGAACAAATCATCTGCATTTTCTAGTTAATTTTTTATTTTCATCAATATTTTTCTTCAACAAACAGAGAATTGAAAACTTCTTCATTCTTGTCTCTCCCCAGAAATTTGCATGTTTGCTCATGATCATGGGCTTGCCTAATCTTCATTTCTTTATGCACATCATCATTGTTTCTCCTTTGAACTGTAACATTAGCTCCTCCTATTCTTGACAATCTCTCAAAAAAATCCCGAGTAAGATATCCCCTTTTCAATTCTCCTTTTTACGAGCATCCCACTGATGGTTAGATTTCATGTCCCGTGCATGTTAAATCTCTTTTCAATTTTTTTTTTTTTTTTCCTTCTTGTGAGTTTCTGTCATTTAATCTGTATTGTTATGAAAAAAAAATTATATATGCAAATCCTCAATTTATACTTGTTGAATTGCCTATTGAATGATAAAAAATGTTCATTGTCCCACAAAATATATGCTAATTTAAGCATTTTATTTGCAGTTGGCAACATGAAGAGAGTTTGCTGGCCTTATTATGATCCAGATTTTGATAGCCTTCCAGAGAGAATAAATGGCCCACCGTAAGTTTTACCCTGTAGGCTATCATTTAGTTTCTGTAACAGTAATAGGTATATGTGGCCTAATACTGCTAGGAAATATTTTATTACATTGCAGTTGCATAGTTACAATTGATAATGAAAGTTTAGAAGATTGCACTATTGTTAAGGTATTAAGCGGACTCGATCGCTTCTTGTAACTGGTTAAGAAAGGAATTGAGAACAATTTAATCAGTAATAGCATATGTGCTAGCTGCAGATTGACAGTGTAAACAAACAAGGTCTCCTTCTGGAGGTGGTGCAAGTCTTGACAGATATGAATCTCATTATATCGAAAAGCTATGTATCATCTGATGTTGGGTGGTTCATGGATGGTAGTCATTGCTGCTTCTCTTCAATATGCTTGATTTTGGTTTTAACAAACCATATATTCGCATACAGGTGTAGCACAATCAGTCAAAACTTTGGCTTCCAAGAATTAACATGATTTTAATGTTAAAAACATTTTTATAAGTAATAATAATACACCATGATTCATGGATACAAGTGTACAAACTTTGTAGTAATACAGTTAAATATCAACTCCAATTGGCTTTGAAAGCTATGAGTGTTTGTTGTCCAAGAACTCATGTAATGCCAAGGAAAGATATGCAGGAAATTGGTGCTAATAGGGGAAATACCCTCAAGTCCAAGGTCCAAAGCAGCTTAAAGTCTCATCCCTGCACGCCTAAAGCAATTGAAATGACTGGAAAAGACAGGCCCGGTTTGTTATCGGAGATATTAGCAGCCCTGGCTGATCTCCATTGTAACATTGTGGAAGCACATGCTTGGAGCCACAATGCACGCTTGGCAGGTGTTGCTTACATTTCAGATCAATCTATGGAAACCCCAATTGATGATAACCGGCTCCATGCCATTGAAGATCACCTCACAACCGTCCTTAAAGCCAACACTAGATGGGACGAAAATTCAAGCCAGCAAGAAGTGAAGCCTGCTGGCATTCCTATGGAGAAGTTAGGAACTATGACTAATGTAGAACGACGCTCACACCAACTCATGCTATCCGTTGGGGACTTTGATGGACCTTCAAAGGCTTTGACTGCAAATTCAATAACTATGGGATTAAAAAGTGATGAAGAGGAGAGAAAAAAGGCAAATGTATCAATTGAGAGTTTTAATGAGAAAGGATATTCAATTTCTACCATTCAAAGCAAGGACAGAAGAAAACTTATGTTCGATACTGTATGCACGCTGACGGATATGCATTATATGATTTTTCACGCCTCCATAGATTCTCGTGGAGGTTGTGCACATCAGGTATTCCTAAATTTCATGAATAAATGACATTAGTTCCTCTTTGTTTCTTGATAAAAAAAAAATATGCTTTCATAGGAATACTTTATAAGACACGTAGATGGATCTGCGTTAAACACAAAAAGTAAGAAGGAAAGAGTTATTAGATGCTTGGAGGCCGCCATAGAACGTAGAGTTTGTGAGGTATGTTCTGATGAGTTTAACAGTAGTTAGGGTGTCTCCTAAATGCATATACTATACATTAATTTTCCCGTACTATTTTACACAATTTTGGGATTTAAACAAGCAGGGTGTACGCTTAGAATTATGCGCATATAACACGTGTTCTCAGAGAAAATGGCCTAGCAGTTGTTAGAGCAGATATGGTGACCCATGGGGAGAAGATAGTGAATGCTTTCTACTTAAGGGATATTTCAGGTAATAATGTGGACATAAATTTCATAAATTCGATGAAGGATGAAATGGGTGCAATAGATCTTGCGGTGAAAGATGAAACAACAATTATTCGTCCAACCTCATCTAGAAGATCTAAACTTTCAATCGGTTATATATTGAAGTCTCAGATTGAACGCTTCTCCCACAACTTCATTGCAATTTAATGATGTAAATATGTAGCATTTCATTTTAGTAGTTCTAAGAATTATAATGTGCATAGTTCTTGATGCTCGAAACATTTTTTTCTAACATAGTTTTTGCTCTGTAAATAAATAGAATCAACACACATGTTGTCATTATATTTGTTTAATGTGTTCAGATTGTATCAATTTTGGCTGGTAATATCAATTTTGGCTGGTAATATGCTTTGAGAAGAAATTCTACAGTAAGAACTCTACAGGATATATTATAGGATAACATATACATCAAGTAAGAATCTGATAGGATTCAGCTGGAAAGATTTTAGAATAGAAAATTATAGTAAGCCTTTCAATGAAATGGGGAAAAAATTATAGAATAAGAAAACTCATAGACTTCTCTTGTAATGACCCGAGTCCCACTTAATGGGCTGTCCCGACCATTATATGACGATGTACTGTTTCCACTGTACCAACATGGATCTTTTCAGCGTGCTTTGTCCTCACTTGCACGCTACCCGGGAAAACTTCATAGGAGGTCACCCATCATAGAATTGCTACAAGCCAAGCACGCTTAACTATTGAGTTTCTAACGATGAACATCTAGAAAAGAAGGTACACCTTGTTGGTATGAGTAATACCTATCATTTCTTTTGTACTTTCCCGGCCTGGGTATTACAATCACCCCGGTTAGACTCGCAACGTCCTCGTCGCGCTTAATCTATCTAAGGATCTGTTGCCGGCCTTGAGATTCTAAAAGTGGCTCCTACGGGTTCAAGAGGTGGCTCCTACCCTATGGCATAGCACTGTCCCGCATAGCTCCTACTTCCTGATTTTCGACTGGTGGTCGGCTCTGATATCATTTGTAACGACCTGGGTCCCACTTAACGGGCTGTTTCAGCCGTTATATGATGACGTACTGTCCCCAATGTACCAACATGGATCTTTTCAGCATTCTTTATCCTCACTCGTACGCTCCCCAAAAAAACTTTCCAGGAGGTCACCCATTATAGAATTGCTCCAAGCCAAGCATTCTTAACTTTGGAGTTTCTAACGATGGACTTCCAGAAAAGAAGGTGCACCTTGTTGTTATGAGTAGTACCTATCATTTCTTTTGTACTTTCCTAGCCTGGGTGTTACATCTCTCACACAATATTTGTTTGCACCCTTATTTATATCCGCCTTCCAACTAACTTTCCCCAGCTACTTTCTCCTTAACATAATTTTGTTTCCCCTCCGATGTACACTAAGTCACCTACTTTAAATTGAATGTCCCTCCGATGCCTATCCGCCTTCGTTTCCATCTTCTCTTGAGCATGAAGGAGATGAGACTATCGTGAGATCCATGTCTATTAATTGCTACTCCACCGAGTTCAAAGCTGTGAATTGACAGCCATAGCTGATTAAAGTGTTGGGATATTGACCCAAATTATGGGATTTGGGTCGATGTTGAAGAGCCCATTAGGGTTTTGTGAAGAGGGCTGAGAAAGAAGGAAGAAAAAGAAGAATTAGGATTAAAGTGCTTAGGCGAGATTTTCGACATTTTCTTTCCTTATTTTGGTTATTCTACTTCAACAAGGAAACGTCTTGAGGCATAAGTTATATACGTTTTGGGTTATGTTTACCTATAAATATGGGTTGAGAAGTCAATAAATTGTACATTTGGAGAGTGCTATATTGTGACAAAACTGAGAGAAAATTTGTGAGCTTTGTCTTTGTAGTTTCTTGTAACTTTTTGTGTGATAATTCAAAGGGTATAAACTTGTGGTTAGATAGTAGTCCTTTATTAGTATTTTCTCTTTGGTCTGTGGGATTGAGTTGGTGACTGAAATTTTAAATATTTGTAACAATTTAATGTATAGTAAAAGATTTTGAAGATGGTCTGTGAACGTAGGAAAGTTGACGAACCACGTAAGTCTCTGTGTTCTTATTTATTTTTTTGTTTGCTTATTATTAATTTAAGATCTTGTGGGTTAAATAAGAGAGAATCAATGTTTAATTCCCCATTGAAAGGGGGGGGGGGGGTTCTATATTTGTTGATGCATAGAATTTTTTCGCCACGTTTTGGTTTGTCATCAATGAAGCATCTCAAATAAGTCTCCACACACCTATTTATCACTTTAGTCTACCCATCGTTCCTTGCAGCCGAAAAAGTTCTATCCAAAAGTGACTTGGGAATACCTTATCCCTGTTTGAAACGATAGAGTTGGCAAAGCCATGAATAAGCACCACTTTTCTTTGATGAAAACTTGTGAAGGGTGCTTGAATGGAAAAAATGTGCTTACTTGCGCGATCAACCACTACCAGGATTGAGTCATACCCCCCCCCCCCTCGATTTAGGTAGCCCCTCCACAAGATCCATTTAATGAGATGGGTTGTAGTAATCCTGTCAGAGAAAGAACAATGTTCTTATGTTGCTGACATACTGTACATTCTTCTACAAACTTCTTGATATCCTTTTCCATACTCTTCTAATACAGGTCGCTTGCTGATCATCCTTTTGTGTGTCCGAATGAACCCAAAATGGCCTTAGTGAAGAACTAGAAGTTTTTGAAATCACGATTCTTCCTTGTAGAGCAACTACCTTGCTCCACTGAATTCCACGAATGTGAGATAATGCGTCTGAAGCTTTATTTTCCATTATCGGTCGGTATTGAATCTCATAATCAAACTTCATCAACTTAGTCGCCCAAAATTGGAAATTTCCTGGGATCATTCACTGTTATAAGAGAAATTTTAGGTTGTGCTGGTCCGTACGAACAATAAATTTCCTACACAACACATAATGTCTCTGAATGCCTCGTCTAGCCAATAAGAAAGTTAATTTAAAATGTCATCTCTAGAATTTAAAGTTTAAAATTGAAAGATAAAGTTTGGGGACTAAATTAAACTTTTAACATAAAAGAATTTGAAAGTATTGGGGACTGAAATAAATGTTTCAAAAGTAAGAGGGTTGACTCTAGGATTTAAAAGTCTTTTGGGACTAACTAATCTATTTTGGAAAACACAGGGACTGATGTTTTAAAACTAAAGGGGTTGAACCAAACGATTTTAAAACTAAAAGGACCGAAATAAGAAGGTTTTCGAAAATTGGGGACTAAAGGGAAAAAAATCAAAACTTAATTATATCTCCCATCTCTCTCTTTCTCAAAATGCTAAATATATTGTCACCACATATTCTTGCACATGTAGCACATTTTAATTGCAAGAAATATTCATCACTTTAATCATTTTCACAATTATGTCCCAAATGTTATAAATAATATAAAATATGTGAATGACCAATTACTATTATACCCCTATAAACTTTACATATTACGATTGTACCATTGTCTACCCCTATAAATAGGGGCCTAAGTTTCTATTCTAAACACACCTAATGAGAAGTTCTCTCTCATTCTCTCCATCTCTCTATCTATTTCTTGTTATGATTTTAGTAGTTTTACAACACGTGATTAGCACGAGTCTCTAGCCAATTGAGTAATATGATGGAAGTATGCTTTACAGTTGCATCTAAATGATGAGTCTTTGTATCAGAAACCTGATTATTATTAATCAATGTTTTCCTTTCCCAAATCAAACACTTTTGGTTTTAGAAAATAACCCACATATTGTAGATCTGAAAATATCAAGAAAGATGGAAACTTTGCATGATTCAAAAGGTTCCATATGAGGAAAGAAACGTGGTCGCGATGTTGTGCAAAAAGAAAAGTTGGAAAAATTGGAAAATTCGAAACTTTCAAAACCGATCTACGCAAAACTATACATCCAATCGACGATCGGAGACCGGATCTGAAACCACGACGGCGAGACGAATCTCCGGCACCGGGACGTGTCTACGGCGGCAATACGGCGTAGCGGCGCATGAAGTCCACGCGCAAACGTCAACTCGGCGCATGAGGGCACGTGGAGTTGTTTCCGGCGACGGTTTCAAAAGGTAGTTTGTTCATATCGACGTTTTTTATTTTTCTATGATCTTACTTTTCTGTTTGGTAGTAGTTTTGGACATTTTCAGGTGGTCGAATGTGGCGGCTTCGTAAAAACTATTTTTGAAGCAATTCCGATGAGATTTTGAACTTTGGACCAAAAGTAAGTTTATTCTAAATTAAATTTCAAACCTATTGATGGTTTCGATTTACTCATATGATCAATATATTAAAATATGGACGATTTTGCCCTTGATAATACGTTAAAGTATATCAATCTTGATTTGATGAATTTGATTAATCATGATTATTGATCTAATGATAAGTGCTAATAGAATATATATTCTAAATCATTTAACACTACTATGTGATCAATATGATAAATTAAAAGATTTAAAACAAGGTACAAGTAATATAATAGTTGTCATATCGTGATGTATTGAGTATAACTCATTATCGTAACGGACTGAACTATTATGAATACATTGATTGAATTTGGAGATATGACTTGCTCATTTATGAAGTGTAATTATTTTATTATGTTGTTACCACCTATATGGTTGGTTTTATTAGCTTTAAATATACATATCACGTTATCACCTATATGGTTGGTTCTACAAGTTTCAAGCATATTACGTTACCACCTATATGGTTGGTTCTATAAGTTTCAAGCATATCACATTACCACCTATATGGTTTGATATATTGTTGTTATTTGATATTTCAACAAATGGTACAAGAAGTTGCCATTACCAAAAGATTGTTGGATTTTAATGAAAATATTTTATCAAATGGTACCAGAAGTTACCAATATCTGAATTGAAAGGGTAGATGAAAATAAATTATTCAACAAGAAAAATGTTGATGTATGATAAGATAATATCACATGATAGCACAGATATGGCTAATGTGAAAATAATCTCATAAGTATTATGAGATAAATATTATATGAATGAGATAAAAAGATTTGATCAAAGTTCTTACACAAGCACTTATGTACTCCAGAAGAAGTACATATTTACTCCAGAAGAAGTAAAGATTATCATCTAAGTATACGGAAATGATATTAGTATTGTTCCTGAAGAAGTATAAATGAGTCATACATGCAACCACAGAAGGGGGAAACATTTATGGTCCTCAAAAGTAGAGGTGTGTATCAAGAGTAATAATACTCCGTACTCTGCCACCCCTAATCTTTTTTTGTGTGTCTCAAGAGTAAGAACACTCCGTACTTCACCACTCCTAATCCTTTTGAGGTTCAATGGATTAAGTTCAAATACTCATCAACATTAGAGGTGTATCTCAAGTGTAAGAATACTCCATACTCTACCACCCACAATATTTTGAGATTCACAAGGATAAATTTACATTAACCGGACTCCATTTTCGCTTGCCACCCCTTCCTTACGACCAATCTATCTTAACTCATGCTGGATCTTGTACTGGAACATATGATTATAACTTTTCCAGCAGTTCATCGATAGTGGGAGCAGAAATAAGGATCCTCCTAGAAAATGGAGAGATGAATCCCTGTTCCACAGCATAATTAAGAAATGTTAGTAAACCATCGAAGAAGTTGTTAACATTTAAAAGTCCAATAAGCTTAGTATGGAGACCCAGCTGAGCCCATGAGATAATATTAAAGATTTCCTCCAAAGTACCAAAACCTCCAGGCATGGCAATAAAGGCATCAGAAGCATATAACATGCAAGTTATGCATTCATGGATAGATAACATCTATACTTCATGCCCTCGTGTTTTGCTTGAGATATCAGCTAAAGGAATGGGTATAACACCTATCACTCTTGCTTTTTCTGGTTGAGCGGATTGTGAAACACACCCATCAATCCACTGCTGCCCCCTCCATTTACTAGATTGATACCTCTCTCTTCCAACTTCTTCCCTAAAAGCACTGATACTTCTAGATATTCAAAGCCTCTCCCGATTTTTGATCCACAAAATACACAGATAGTTTTGATTTGTCGAAGTTTTGATCCTTCCATCTTTTAAGTGTATAAGGAAGGAAAACTTACAAAAATTGTTATTTTGGGATGCATTAAACTGCGAAATTACTTGGCTTTTTAAATTTGAAAATATTCACTATTTACTACTCATATTTTGAAAAGGTTACTATTTACTTTTGACTAAAATGACACCACTTTTGATAATATCTCTGACAGTATATATTTTGCTCCATAATGGCTAATCTTTCGGTGATCTCTCAGATACCATCGTTAATACGCGAAAAAAATGAAAATACAAAATACTTTGTTAAAATATATACGCTATACTGATTTACCTTGTATCAATGTTGAGTATCCAAAACATCATTGTTTATAACAGTTTGGAAAACAGGATTTTTGATATTATATTTTTGAGACTGTAACGGTCTTTATCACTGATGAATTTAGCCCGTAAAGATATAGCTCACGCTGCACATACCCAAAAGGGTGCGTCTCAAGAGTCAATCGGATATCATCAAATGACTCCTTACTCAGCCCACCCTTAATGAAGTCTATCTTATCATCTCGATTGATGGATGAATATCCTATTGACTTACAATGGGTATTACATGTCCATCGAGCACGTTTGTAACAACCTTTCAATCTTTTTGCTCTTCGCTTCTTTGTAAAAGTACTATTACCTAAGCCAGGCATGTGCTTAGAAAATGAATGTTGTAATTAACGAGCTAATCGAACTTTTGCTTCGATCAACCAACGAACATCTTCTTTCGGGATACCTTGATTTATTAGTAGCCTCAATCTTTCGAGTCGAACTTGGTAAATCTTTTTCTAAACATTTATTGGAAGATTTTAGTATTTGCAAATATTTGATAATATAACATCCATTTTTGATGGATCTGATATTCTCCCAAAATGATCTATTTAAATGTGTTATTTAACGCGTAAAAGAGTGGTGGCTCCGCGTATCATTGATTCCACCAAGAAAGGGGAAAATATTTGTAATCAAAAGAAGGGGACAAGGATCATTTTATTGAGATTTCGGTCTAATCATCTTTTTAGATATAATAAATCAAGGTATACTGATTTATAAACTCGAGCAAATAAATATTGTATTGAACCAAAAGTTCATACGTAAAAGTGAAATATGTATATAGTATGAACTAGAAGTTCATAAGTGAAATATACATTGTATTGAACTAGAAGATCAACGATATTGTATTGAATCAAATATTCATACATAGAAATAAAATAAAATCGTATTGAACCAGAAGTTCTATAATAAACGGTCAGATTATCAAAAGTTTCAAATTATTTTCTATGAGAATAACTTATTCATAAATTGTTTATCATACAAAAATATTCTATGTCAAATAGGGTTTAGCTCAAGAAGCTTTATGATTTGTAAAAGTGCGATATATATACAATCCACCAAAGTGCAATTAGATATATGATTGAGATTATATCCCTAAAAGGATGACATGTGTTATGGCATTTTAGCCGATTGATATAATATAATATTTGTGAACATTATGGGGAAAAAAATGCTTGAAGTGTGATTATACCTGAAGCATAATGACAATCGATTTCAAAAATAAATATCTCTTGAATAATTGAAATGATCCCTCTGAGGCTAAATCCTCATGGTGAGTAAAAGGGACATAGTTAAATGATAAGAGATTTATGTACGTGATGATTGAAGAAATCTCTATATGTCATATTGAGATGAAATGGAATCGATAAATAAATCGAATACATACACAACTCTCTTGTGAAAATGAGGTTGGTAAAATTATAATACTTTGGCCAAATATAAAACCCAAATGTAGGGATTATTGTTCAATGACCGAAGTCCAAATGCTTAAATGTGTAAAGCCAGTAATTATTTGTACAAATGAAAAATATTACACAGTCGTAAAAGATGACTCGTTGCGTGCGAAATTTTTCATAGAACTGGCATGACATATGGTGGATAGACTATAGTCTAAATCACTAGCTTGAGCTCTTTGATAAAACAATAAGTGAGATCAAAATGTATGATTCTCATCTCGGTTCTTTGAGAGTATTCTTTGATGTACCACTTGATCGCGGTACGTTGGGATTTCAAGTAAAATGATTGTAGATTATATGTCAAAATTGATATATATTTCAATGATTGATTATACTTATACAAATTAGAAATTGTGATTTATGAGATGTAAGAACATATATGTATAATCACTGAAAGATTCAATATACCCAGATTAGTATCACTATAGAATGATACAAATGACTCCATGATATAATATGTTGAAATTGAAATTGGAGTGTACTATTTATGACATCTGGGAAATTGATTAATTCACTAGAAGTGAATTCGAAAATGAATATTTTATTATTCACCAGAAGTGAATATGAAAATGAATATGTTTAATTATTCACCAGAAGTGAATTCTAGATTTGATTATTCGCCATAAGTAAAAGATGCAATCGATAAATAAGTACAAAATTGCTTAATATAGCATGTTATGACATCATAAATGAGCTATGAACGATTTGTATAAATCTCATCATAAATGATATGGTTGATAAAAAGATTCGAGATTGCATCAATATACTTGTGATATTCCATGAAAGGAATAAATACGTGTTGCACTCTTTTTCCCTTAGCTGAGGTTTTGTCCCACAGGGTTTTCCTAGCAAGGTTTTAATGAGGCAGCAGTTGAGGTGTATTAATGAGAATAATGTACTCTTTTTCCCTTCGCTAAGGTTTTGTCCCACAGGGTTTTTCTAGCAAGGTTTTTAAGGCATTATCATAGCTGTCAACGAGCTATAATTCAGCAACACATTGTTATACTGGAATGATATCAACAAATGAAGAAAATCATAGACATCTTATGAAGAATGTTATGATATCAGCTATACAAGGAGATTTTTATATATATACATATTCCAGACGAAAGATGATATCAAGGTTCGAGAAGTTCATGAATCCTCGATTGCACACTTCAGGGGGAGGATCATGCTGTACTCTTTTTCCTTCGTCCAGGTTTTGTCCTACTAGGTTTTCCTGACAAGGTTTTAACGAGGCAACGGCTGTACTCTTTTTTCTTGGTTCAGATTTTATCCCATTGGATTTTACTGACAAGGTTTTAACGAGGCAGGAAATTGCGGAATAGATCATTCAAGGGGGAGTGTTATAAATAATATAAAATATGTGAATGACCAATTACTATTATACCCTTGTAAACTTTACATATTACGATTGTGCCATTATCTACCCCTATAAATAGGGGCTTAAGTTTTCATTCTAAACACACCTAATGAGAAGTCCTCTCTCATTCTCTCCATCTCTCTATCTATTTCTTGTTATGGTTTTAGTAGTTTTACAACACCAAACTTTTTTTTCATTGTATTTACTTTTTCTATTGTTTCGTTAATTATTATATCTTATCTCTCCTATCGATTTCTGTCAAATAAATTATTAAGGAGGAATAGATTTATTTATCGCTAATATATTCAATAAGTAAAAAAATCAAAATTTTAATTAAATACTTGTCCATCGTTTTAAAGCACGATAATAAAAAAAATTTGGACGAAAACCATCATTAAGGAAAAGATTTGATAATTGTTGAAAATTTGATGATAAAAATATGATGAAAAAGATTAAGGGGCAAAGAATACAATTCAAATGTGGTGTATTTATAAGAAATTGTAGTGCAAATATAATTACCCTTCCCAAAATTGGTAGAGAGAGAGAGAGAGAGAGAAGGGTTTTACACTACCGATTCCACGCCTCTGGCTCCATTCCTTCTGGCGGCGAAGCTGCCACCACGTGGCGGTGGTGAGGCATGCGTGGGTGTGAAAAGGAAGGCAAAAATGGGGTCGATTGCGAGCAAACCGGGGCTAACCAAGGTTTGGGATTTGGGAGTTTTCCGTGGTAATGGAGGTCAAAGGTTGAGGTAAGTTTATGGGTTTGCTTGATTCTTTGTTTTCATTGGTTGTTTGCGGATTGAAAGGGTTTTGGACAAGGGCAGTGGTGGCCGAGAGTGTGGTTTCAACTGTGGTGTTGGTGTGGCGATGGTTGGCTGTTGTTTTTATTTGGTGAAGGCAGTGATGGCTCGAGTTATGAATATATGGTGGGGATTAAGTTTGAGGGATGGAGGTTGGTGGGTTGTATGTAGTTGAAGTCTGAAATATGTGCTCAGTTTGGTTTGCGTGTAATGCTTTTAGTTTTTAGATTGTGGGTGGATTGATGTAGGTGATTGGGTGATGGCGAAACGATTGGTGTCAGTGGCTGTGTGGTGGTGTTTGGTGTGGTTTGATTTTCGCAGATTGTGGTATATGGATTGATGTTGTTTTCTATTGAATTCTCTTCTTGTCCCTTCGATTCATTAATTAAATCGAGGCGACATTCTCAATAAATTTGGAAACCATTATAAATTTGGACACCTTTAATAAAATTGCAATTGGATAAAGATTTTCAAATAAATTTAATTTCACTTAATAATGGCTAGACAAACACGTGCTTTTAAAATAAATGGGCAAAGTCGTAGCGACATCTTTTTAAAATAAATAATATTTATTTACATAAGTCACGAAAATTCTTGATCGCTACAGGTGGGGTTTTGTTGGGATATTTTCGACAACACTTGAGTGAAGAATGCCACAGGTCGCTCCCAAACCATAACGTGAAGCATTTGTTTCAATAATTAAGGATTTCGATTAATCTGGTAGGCCCAATAACGGAACTATAGTTGATGACATTTTACATATGTCCCCATTTGAACATAATTCAGGGGTGGATAGAGGGGGTCCTGAGGGGTTACGTGACCTCCACCCCCCACCAATTTTATAGTTTGACTTTGATTTTTTTTAAAAACCCTAAAATATGAAACTTGCCTTCCCTCCTTCGTCATTTTTCATTCCTACCGTCAATGCTTTCCTTCCTTCTATTGCGGCTCTAGTGCTCTATTGTCTATTTCTATTATGTTTCAATATTTTACTCAATTCGTTATTTATTATTCCTTATAGTTTTCAAAAGATGCTTTGAATTTGTTAATTGATTATAAATAGTAAGCTGAAATTTGATGTTAATCAATTGGGTAAAGGGATTAGAGGAAGATGCTATTTAGCATGTGTTCCGTAAAAACAAAAATGGTTTATAAACATATTTATAAATCACACAATTTCTCAAACCACTTTTTTACCACATACATTTTCTCTCTTCAATTTTCGACTACTACTTTTTACCTCAAAATCATAAATAAACCAGCTTATAAATCAAACAATGTTACCTGAAATTTTTATTTTATTCAACTGGAATTAAAATTAGAATTGGAATCTGTTAATTGATTGTTTACTGCAATATAATTTGTTAATTTCTTGAATTATGTTGTGGGTAATTTAATACATTTGTCTTCTGTGAATTTGAATTTTATCGATATTTTCTTTAAAAAAAAAAATCGGGGGCGGTGCACCTGAACCCCCTTGACATCTATCGCGAATTGTCCCCCCATATTACAAAATGTCTGCGTCCACCACTGCACATAATCGGTGCATTCCCAACGTCGTGAAGACAGTTTCTAGGTGGTGCTCATGCGTCGACAGAGCTTTGCTATACATAAAAATGTACCGGTACGAACTTTCTTAAGGAATTTTTGAAAACATTGTTCATTATCGACTAAATGTAGTCACGGCTTTGATGAGTCCGAATGACATTACCAATAATTTATGGAGACCTTCGTGCGTCCCAAAAGTAATCTTAGACACATAATCCAATAACTCATTAATTGCGGGGATTGGAAATTTGTCTGACAAAATTATCTTATGTTCGAATTCCGCAAGTGCACGGTTCGCGCAATTAATAAAGTGGACGTGAGTCCAGGTATTGATCCCACAGAGATTGTTTTAAATTGTATTTTAGACTATTACCTTAACCGGAACAAGAAAATTTTATTTTGATTTGAGAATTTAGATTTTGAAAATTAAAATAAAGATTAAACTAAAAAATTGACAAATCTGAATGAAAATAAATGCGTTAGAATTATGAATCCATTTTGACTCTATCATCCATATCTTAACCAAATTATTTAAATACAATTCACGGGATTTGAAAATCCATATTCCTAATGTAGTTAAAACTCCCTTTCGGATAAGCAATAACGCCTATTCCCACACATGACCCAACTATATTTCTATGTTGAATACGAATGTGCAAGAAAGCATTAAAAGAACTATGAATATTATAGCAGATAACACAAAGCATAGGGGTATATTTCTATCCCCTATCTAACTTTGTGGCAATCGAAACAAGTCTAATGAAATCCTAATCTTTTGAACTTAAAAAATCACAACCTAAAATCATACAACTAGTGATCAAGTAACTGCATGATAGAAAAAGCATAATTCAATTGCTTAAAACCATGAATTGCATAAATTAAATAATAGATTAAAATATGGAGTCAAGAAATCAAAACCTCATCACAATTAACCTAGCCTAGAAACATAATAGAAAATAAATAACAAGAGATATGAAAAGATGTAACCCAATTCATCTCCTTGCAATTGTATCTTCAATTTTGATCTTGGTGTGACATGGATCCCTCGGCACTTCGACAGCATTCTGGCATGAATTGAGAAAGTTGGGAACCCTTAATTTCGTGCTCCAAGTCCGGTATTTATAGATGTATTCGAGAATTAGGTTACTTGGGGATAAAGGATGCTGATTTCCACGTAAAAAGCCCAATTGCGGCCCAGAATCTCTACCGTGCGACCGCACGGTTCAAAAATGCGCGATCGTACGACGCTGCAGGTCATCTTCAGTCAAGGATTTATGTGACCGTGCGACCACATGGTATTACGGTTGAAGGCAATTTCTGACTTTTAAATGTTGCAAGTTGGTCCCTGTCTTTTAAATGCATAGCAAGTTGATGAGATCCCGGTCGGGGAATCTCGTCGAACACACGGAATAACGAAATGTAAAACCCTAGGATAGATCTAGATCAGATCTGACACGAAAATAACCAAAATTAAAATACTGGAAAGATAAAATTGACGATAGGACCTTGACCCAAGATTCACGACGCAAGAAATTGACGATGCGGAATCGAGATCCAAGGCTTTCGAAACACCACAAGGACTTGTCAATTTCCTTGATAAGATTCTAATTGGACACGCCACAAATATTCTCGCGAATATTTGATAAGTACAACGCCACAAATATTTTCACAATATTTGATAAGTCGGATTTGTTCTTGAAGAACACAAAAGGGACTCCTCAACCTTTTAATTGGAGAAAACTCTCTCAACTCAAATTTTATTAATCAACTCAAACTTAACTATCTTTACAATGAATTGAAAAAGCGTATAAATAAGCAAAATAACCTAGCATCTAATTTACTCAAAATAGAATTCTAATTAGACTAAAATTCTAAAATAGGAAAATAACCTAAAATAATAAAAGGAAACGAAATAATTGGAAAAATCCGGAATCCTGAATTACGGCCGTGAATATATAGCTTACGGCCGTAATGAACATTCTGTCTCAAATTTCAATCAGGTGTTACGGCCGTGATCAATATGTTACGGGCGTAAAAGATTTCAATTTCAGTTTTACGGCCGTGAGAAACTTCTTACGGCCGTAATCAGCGTTCTGCCTTAAGAATGTTACGGCCGTAAAAATGAAGGTTACGGCCGTAAATCAAGTTCTGCCTTATTGTCTGATTTCTTGCCTCGGCTCGATCCTTTCGCCTTCTCGGCTCGACCCCAACACGGAACTTGCTCCGTTTTGCACGTAGATCACTATCATATTGCCGTTGGTTCGACTTTGCCCTTCGATGCCTGGTCCGGATCACATCATACTCCCTCTTTTGAAAATGATTCGACCTCGAATCCATTTTTGGTCGGCTTTTCAAGCTCTTCCTGCTTTCCTGGGCTCGATGATCATTTTTAAGCTTCGTGCAGTCCTTTAGACTCTTGGCCTGCTTATTCTGGCCAATAAATTTCTGCCCCGTCTTAAATTCATGGCTTGATTTATGTCCCTGCAAAACAGATTTTAAAGAACTGGGGAGGGAGTCGTTAGCTCGGTTAAGTGCAAGGTGTGGATCCCCGTACACCAACCTATGTGCAAATAAACTCAATTTGGGGGTGGACTCTTTTTTTTTTTTTGCACTCATTCTCTCCTTTTTCTGAGGTCGTGGCCTCAACTCTCTTGTTTTCAACTTTCACACCCTCTCCTTTTTCTGAGGTCGTGGCCTCAACACTCTTTTTTCTTTTTTCAAACTCACTTTTGATTTTCAATTGATCATTTTGAGCTTCTTTTGGAGATAACGGAACAAGTGTAAATTTCTTCCCACCCTTCACAAATGAATATTGATTCTTACACCCATCATGCACTACCCTCCTGTCATGTTGCCAGGGTCGCCCCAACAATATATGACCAACATGCATAGGTACCACGTCACAGACCACCTCATCCTTATAACCCCCGATGGCAAAATTGACCTAGCCTGCTTATTTACCTTAATTTCCCCTGACTCGGTCAGCCATTGCAATTTATAAGGGTTTGGATGTTTCATCAAGCTTAAGCCCAATTTATTAATCAACATTGTACTAACCACATTAGTACAACTTCCCCCGCCAATCACCATACCACAAGCCTTTTTGCCCACCAAGCACCTAGTATGAAAAAGATTATCCCTTTGCTCACCAATTTCATCCACCCTAGCCCTAGCACTAAGGACACGCCGATTAACAAGTGATTCTTTTTCAGGATAGGTCAATCCTTCCTCATCACTACTACTAGCTCCAGCTTCCACTAACTTAGGCATTCCCTTAAATTCATTCTCGGAACTAATTTCACCATTATCACGCAAGATCATTAGCTTCTTATTTGGACACTGGGATGCTATATGACCCATACCCAAGCACTTAAAACACTTAATATTTCTATCCCGAATAGTTTGAGAATCAGAAATATTTTTACCTTTCGTTGTAGGCTCCTCCTTCCCTTTCGGGTTATGTTCAACGTTGGATTCCTGCTTAGGTTGTGATGTAGGATAAGATGGTGAGTGTCTTGCTGCCCTCTTTCGCCTTAGCTGTCTTTCCACCTTCATGGCCATATGCACCATATCTTCCAGCTCCACATAATGTTGTAGCTCAATGACATTTGCAATATCTCTATTCAGCCCACTCAGAAACCTAGCCATCGTAGCTTCCCGATCCTCCACCACATTAGCCCGAATCATTGCCACCTCCATATCCTTATGATAATCTTCTACACTCCTCGACCCCTAAGTCATACCCTCCAGCCTCTGATAAATATCCCTATAATAATGAGTCGGCACAAACCGCTTCCTCATTATGATTTTTAATTCACCCCAAGTTTCCAATGGCTCCTCAAGGTTCCTCCTCATACCCGTCACTAATTGATCCCACCAAATATTTGCGTAATCAGTGAATTCAATCACGGCTAATTTCACCTTCTTCTTTTCCGAATAATTATTACAATCAAAAAGCCGTTCGACATTTGTCTCCCAATCCAAGTACGCCTCCGGATCACTCCTACCCTGGAACGATGGTAATTTCACTTTAATTTTTCCAAGGTCGTCATCAACAACATCTCTACCCCTACGATGCCTCCTAGCATCACGACGCTCCCTATCATGCCTCCGCTCATACTTATCTCCTCTATTCCTCCTTCGCATACTACCTAAAGATATACTGCCACTTTCACTGCCCATGTCTTCATTATCCACACCAACCTCACGTCTATTACCTCTCCTAACCCGAGAACCATCATGAGATTGATCACGAGGTCTTTGTTCACGTTCTGCACCTCGATTCTCCATCTGTACCATAAATCTCTCAAATTGTGCCCTCATTGCTGCAATATCACCATTACCCTGTTCATCATTTCTGTTCACACCCCTGGGCTGTTTCCTGTCTCCAACAGAAGATGAAGATGTGGAAACCTCTCTATCACACATTTTTAAGACACGAACAAGGAAATTCGGAATATTTGGGAAATATTTGTAATTTTCGAATTTTTTTTAATTATCTGCCAGAGAATTGGACTACGAGTATGATAGAGAAAACGGAACTGGATTTGGACGAAAAACGAAGAAGAAAAACACTTTTGAATTTTTGGGACTGACTCTTATGGATCAAACTGAAGAAAATTATGACTGACACGAAGAACGCGAAGAACACAAAAAAATCATGAAAATTCAAGAAACACAAGAATCTGAAATAGATCCAAGCTCTGATACCAGATGATGAGATCCCGGTCGGGGAATCTCGTCGAACACTCGGAATAACGAAATTTAAAACCCTAGGATAGATCTAGATCAGATCTGACACGAAAATAACCAAAATTAAAATACTGGAAAGATAAAATTGACGATAGGACCTTGACCCAAGATTCACGACGCAAGAAATTGACGATGCGGAATTGAGATCCAAGGTTTTCGAAACACCACAAGGACTTGTCAATTTCCTTGATAAGATTCTAATTGGACACGCCACAAATATTCTCGCGAATATTTGATAAGTACAACGCCACAAATATTTTCACAATATTTGATAAGTCGGATTTGTTCTTGAAGAACACAAAAGGGACTCCTCAACCTTTTAATTGGAGAAAACTCTCTCAACTCAAATTTTATTAATCAACTCAAACTTAACTATCTTTACAATGAATTGAAAAAGCGTATAAATAAGCAAAATAACCTAGAATCTAATTTACTCAAAATAGAATTCTAATTAGACTAAAATTCTAAAATAGGAAAATAACCTAAAATAATAAAAGGAAACGAAATAATTGGAAAAATCCGGAATCCTGAATTACGGCCGTGAATATATAGCTTACAGTCGTAATGAACATTCTGTCTCAAATTTCAATCAGGTGTTACGGCCGTGATCAATATGTTACGGGCGTAAAAGATTTCAATTTCAGTTTTACGGCCGTGAGAAACTTCTTACGGCCGTAATCAGCGTTCTGCCTTAAGAATGTTACGGCCGTAAAAATGAAGGTTACGGCCGTAAATCAAGTTCTGCCTTATTGTCTGATTTCTTGCCTCGGCTCGATCCTTTCGCCTTCTCGGCTCGACCCCAACACGGAACTTGCTCCGTTTTGCACGTAGATCACTATCATATTGCCGCTGGTTCGACTTCGCCCTTCGATGCCTGGTCCGGATCACATCACAAGTCCTCCAACTTTCAATTGTTGCAATTTAGCCCATGAACTTCTGATTTCTTCCAAATTCGATTTCGTCTTCAAATTGGCCATTTGCTTACTTTGACACTTTTTACATCCAATTGCTCGATTTTAGCTTTAATTCCATTGTTTTCACGACTTTTGGGTTATTCCTGAAATATAAACAAATGACATAGAATAAATAGCAAATATTCTAGAATAAACAATAAAAACCATACTTTTAGGATAGAAATAAGTGTGTAAAATACACTTATCAACACTCCCAAACTAGAACTATTGTTCGTCCTCGAACAAAATAAAACTAAACTATAAATGTAAAAAGGCAATTTAAATAAAAAATATGTTTTTGCTTTTGTCAACTTATTTATCATGCGCTTCAACAATCCAAATTGACGATTCACTTTAGAAAAAGAAATATGAAAAACATAAAATATTTTCATTCATCCGATGCTCAACTTCATTGTGTGTGTGTGAATAGCCAAAATCATATACAAACTTATGCAAAAATAAACTTGACAATGTGTGACTTTTTATGCAAAAGTAAGCCCGAATCTCATGTGGTCAACAATGATTTTCTTTTGATTTTCCTTACCCTCTCGTGGATGATCACAATCTTATTGCTTTTCTCTCATATCCCGAGGTCTTTCCTAATGATGTGGTTTCTAAACATGTATAAATTGCATTTTTCCACACAAGGCAGTTAGGATTAGACAAGTATGCACGACAGACCAAGAATAATTAACAAAGAGTGAGGGATTTCAATCAACAAAGCTTATACAATTGGGACGACTCTTTCTTTTAATGTCCTTGTCTTTTACCATCTTTGTGCAATACTTTTTCATATTATCTTTCTATATGAACCCTGTAGCGAGCTTTAGGTCGGCAGCTCCCAACTCAGTTGAGCTTAGGGTACCAAGTTCAGAGAACCCATCAGACTTAATTACTCGAGTCAAAAGGGCATTTGAAGAGGGGAATAAGACCTTCAGCATTTTTCTGTTTTTATGCTGGTTATTATGGTTGATACATGTTGATCAAAACCCCTTACACTAAAGATGTAAAATTAAAAAACTTCAGATCTTCAATCCATCAATGCACACTCATACTAACCTTCCCGCCCCCAAACTGCTTCTTGAGCAGTTTGGTTCTACATTTCAGGTCAGGATCTGAAATTGCAATGAAGTTGTGGGAGAAGCGTTCGATCTGAGACTTCAACATATAATCGATTGAAAATTTATATCTTCCAGATGAGGTTGGACAATAATTGTCGTTCCATATTTCACCGAAAGATCTATTGCCCCCATTTTTCCCGTCATTGAATTTATGAAGTTCATCACCGCCATCTCCACATGCGTCACTGTATCTGCTCTGACAACTTCTAGGTCGTTTTCCCTCAGAACACGTGTTATATTCGAGCGCAACAACACATTATTATACGTGCATAATTCTAAGCGGACACCCTGCTTGTTTATATCCCAAAATTGACAAATATAGACAAAGATTTGCACAATTGTGTAATATAGTACAAAAAAATGTATATGCATTCAGTAGACACCCTAAATACTGTTCAATAGAAACATACCTTACAAACTCTGCTTTTTATGGCGGCCTCCAAGATTTAATAAATCTTTCCTTCCGAATTTATGTGTTTAACGCATATCCATCTACGTGTCTTATAATTTATTCCCATGAAAGCATATTTTTTTATCAAGAAACAAAGAGCAACAAATGTCATTTATTCATCAAATTTAGCAGAATACTTGATGGGCACAACCTCTATGCGAATCTATGGATGCGTGAAAAATCACATACTGCATATCCGTAAGCGTGGATACAGTATCTGTAGCGATCGAGAAATTTTATTATAATAAAAGTTAAATTTAATAAAATGTGTCGCTATGACTTTATCCAATTTTTAAGGAAACGTGTTCGTTTAACCGTATTAGTTATTTTAAGATTTAAAGAAAGAAATTTAAATTAAGTTTAAATTATAAGTCAAAGTTGTGATTTTAAAATTTTGTCCAAAATCATTATTTCATCTTTAAACCCAAATCTTTGTTTTAATCCAATATTATTTTTTTTAAGTTTAATATTTTTGTTATTATTATTACAATTTAATTCTCAGCCAATAATTTCATATATGTAACTCCCAGCCAAATTCCCATTTCAAAACTCCCAAAATTGTCCTATTCATTTTATCATTTATTTTCTCATTCTTTTGGACGTTATAGAAAATATCAAACCAATATATAGATCATCCTCTTCCTCTCCATTCCCCCCTCACGTGCATCTGCAAGAAAACTTGGGTAAGAATTTCCCTTGTCTCAAAATACAAACACACACAAGCACTTTCATCATCTCACGACTCCACATCCATGGCCGCCCCTACTCATTGCTGAAACCTAAACCACCATTTCACAACCATCCCCCATTGGCAACCACCAAATTCAAGAAACCCAAAAATTCAATTCCCATCAAAAAATAAAAACCCAAACCAAAAAACACAATACTCACCTTCGTAGTCGAAAATTTTGGCCAAAAATCGTGATCCCCAACATCGAATCCAAGCCTCAGTTTACCTCAATTCTTGCACCAAATCGAACAAAAATAGTTCCTCCTCTCCACCAACCAGCATCAGCCAGGTTGCTGCCACATAGCGACGACGATATCGCAAGCTGCATTGTCGGCGATGGGATGATGGAGAAGGGGGCTTCCCCCCCCCCCCTGAATGTCTCTCTCTGCGAACAAGAGAGAGAGAGAGAGAGATGGAAATTATATATATTAAGTTTGATTTTTCAAAATTTGCTACTCAGTGCCCAACACTCAAATGATACATTTCAGTCCTTGATGCGTGTCCCAATGGACCAAAATAATAAATAATTCTTTACTCGCTAAATATTAATTAATAATGTAGTAGCGAGAGTAAGGGTCGATCCCATGAGGAACGGAAACTAATTTTAGTTGTTCGATCAATTAGAACGGAATGGGGGTTTTTTTGTTTGGAAATAATTTGAATGAAAACTATGCATAAAATAAATAATTAAATATGACTAGAGAACTAACATGAGAAGAAATCTTGTTCTCGGGTTCGGTTGTGCCCTCAATTAATGTTATACTTTTCCTTGTAACGTGTTTATATCCCTATTCAATTATCAATCATAAATAATCAACAAGCTCTGATTATCTAAATTATTCCTTATGTGTATTGATTCAAAACAAGTTCTTCGAACCAATTCTAGTCACGGACAATCCTAAACAAGCTCTTAGGATTTAATGCATGACTAGTATGAAAATTTAGAAGAATAGATTGAATTGGTTGTTAATTACACAAGCTCGAATTAATCAATCCAAGTCGAATTATTAGTAAATCCGCACAAGATTTATTTGCTACTAAAGTAAAGATTCAATGACAATTACGGATCAAGAATCTAAACATAGCATATTCATGAATCCAAAGATCAATAATTCAATTGGTCAAATTAAACTATTAATCAAATAAACTCAATGAACATTCAAAACATAATAATCCAACAATTGAAATAAAGGAATAAATTCACGCTACTAATTTGTAGGAAAAGAAAATAACATAATTGAGCTAACAGAACTTCCCATTTGAACAAGATATGGAATTTAGCCTAGCATGATTGTGGAAGATTCTTCAAGTTGCTTCATGAATTCCATTGTTGTTGATATTCTTGAGCTTGAAAATCTTCCAAGAATGCTCTATATTTTGCTCTCAATTTTCCTCAATGTCCAGCCTCCTTTTTGTGGTGATTTTGCTCCTTTAATACTCCCAAAATCGTGCCCTAGCTTTACCCACAAGATATATCAAAGATAGACCTTGAACCAGATTAGGAAATTACTTCGCCAGAAAGTTACGGCCGTAACTTTGTCATTTACGGCCGTAAGTGCATCTCTACCAATAAGCGCCTACGCTCGATGTTTTGCTCATAACTTTCTCTCCCGAAGTCTGATTGTGGTGATTCAAGTTGCATTGGAAAGAAAACTCAAATATATACAATTCTTTTTGAAATATATCTTCCCAAATTGGAAAGTATTCTATGACAAAATTGAGCTTCAATATATGACTAAAATTCATGATCACAATCCTTGCGGGTTTTTGATTTCTAACTTCACCCCAAACCTTCTTTAACCATAATTTTTGTATCTAATCTTCTTCCCACATGCCATTATTGATTTGGAGCTCTTTGAATATGCCCTTGAACCTCACTTCTTGATTTTTTGTATTTCATTGGTCTCGTTTCCTTTCTTTTCTTCTTTTTGACCTTACATAGCACAATAAGTGAAAGTGCATTAAACGATACTTCAATAGGATCAAACCAATAATAAAATAAGATAATAAGTGAATTAAATACGTGCTAATAAAGCACTTATCTGTCCTTCAATTTAATGATATCTCAAATCTTTAGCCCTAATTTTTAAAAGTTGTCATTTTAGCACGAGTAGTTTTAAAATATTTGATTCAGCTCCTTTATTCTGAAATTCTTTTAATTAAGTCCCAAACCTTTTAAAAATTAATTATGTTAAAATTGTCAAATTAGTCCCCAATATTTTATTCTATTTTTAAACACCCAATTTTTCTAAAATTACTAATTCAAAATTTATTTTCTTTGGCTAAACGACGCGGACAAAAAGTTTTGAAGTTTCCCTACTCGACTTGAACTCATTAGAATTTGAGGTAGACTCATTCTTAATAATTGATTTTACCTATGATGTGCATGTGAAATGTGATTGTGTGAATTATTCATATGTTGATATGAATGCAGACGAGACAAAGTTATGATATTATATGTGCTATAACTTACATCCATTATTGCATGTTGAGACGAGGCTACTTTTTTGTACTAATATGTTATATGAATTGAGAATGTTATATGCGCTATAACTTACATGCATCATTGCATGTAGAGATGAGACGAGGCTGTTTTTACGCACTTATGTGATATATGATATGATGTTATGCCAAGAAAATGTTTTTCATAATTTGCATGTTTATGTGTAATATCATAGTTAAAGTTAATTACTTTGAAATGAGTTTACCGAGTATTTCTTTGAAATACTCACACTCCGTTATTAACAATTTTTGCAGATTTTGGAAGCGGTGGCGAATGATGGACATGAGTCGCAAAAGATTAAATAAATGTTTTATTTCAAAGTAAACCCTGTAGTTTCACATTAATTTGAATTTATATTTTATCAACTGTTGAAAAATTTGCGTTTATTATCGTTGGAGAATTTAAAAAATAATTTATGTGAAGTTTTAAAATTTCTATTATTTTCCGCTCAATTGTCATTTTGAAAGTTAGTTTGAGACGATGAAGTGACGTTCGGGGCATTTTGAACTCGGGCTGTTACAGCGTGGTATCAGAGCAAGGTCTACATTTCTGTAGACTTGCAAAATTTTTAAAAGAGATTTCTTTTCTCAAAAAAAAAAAAACAAATTTATTATTTTACTAAAGAATTGCCACTTTCATCATTCTCTCCGCCGACTCCAAAGGTAAAGAAGATTATTATGTAGTTAATTGTAAATGTTATTATTATTTCGGATTTTGTTTGAATATTTTATGAGATTTAGACGAAGAAGGAAGAGATTATATCCAAAATAAGTAGAAAGGGAACGAGATCGAGCACAATGGGAAATAAGTAAATGAAGCATAATTCTAGAAATGTTTTTACATTAATTTTTGTCCTCGAATTTATAAGATGATGTTATAGAACTCCTAAACTAGACTTTACAAAATTGGTATTTTCTTTACATATGGCACGATTTAGGAGGGGTCAACCGAAAGAACTAGACATTGAGTTTTTAGCCCACCTATCATTCCGAGCAGCGCCACACTATACAATATCAGATCACATATTTAGATACCATGCCTTACATCGGGATTCCATAGCTGACGGCTATAGGATGACGGACACATAGTCCATCAATCATTTTTCGTCGACGTTCCCGATAGATCAATGACATCAAGTGACTCAGTTTTGTGATGATGTAAAAAGATATCTTGGTGAGAACGTAAGTTTTCAGACAATGTGCGACGATTTTTTGGTGTGTTGGAACCACTACCGAACCCCTGCTTCAGCACCAGCTCCAGAAGTAATTATCATTTCTGACTACGAAGATGAGATGAGCCATTAGTGGTATCTAACACTGAGTAAGGAATTTATGATTATACCCCTAGCTTACTAGGGTACTCAGGATGTTTTAATTTTGGTTCCCCACTAGTTGCACCACCATTTGACAGAAACGGTTGGCTCGATGAGTAGGGTGGATTAGTGATAGTTAGTTTTAGTATTTCCATTCTAGTTATATCTTTTGATTCTATGTATCCTCACTTGAAGGACTTTTGAGTTATTAATAAATATTTTTTTCTTTTAATTTTATTTGAGTTGAGTACATTATCATGATGTTGGGTTTATGAATCGAGAAGTTAAAAATATCTTTTTCTTCACTTTTAAAGGAAAATGTATAGGCACGAAAATAGAAATGTTGTGGAACAAGCTACCCCAGAACAGGGCTCCACGGCCTAGTCCACTGTTATTAGGGATTTGGTCCAGGCTGTACAAGACTTGAGGCAAGCCCCAGTAGCTCCCACAATACCAATCATTGAGCAATTCAGAAGGTACCGTCCACCTACTTTGATGCCGGAAATCGTCCATTAGCTGTGGAAGAATGGCTGCAAACTATCGAGAAAATCTTTAGGCACGTATCACGCCCTGAGGATAGAAATATTATATGTGCTTAGTTTATGTTGGTTAGAAGGGCCGGATTTCGATGGGGCTTTGCATCGCGGACTAGAACTGAAGAAGAACAAACAGCTTTGACATGGGAGGAATTCAAAGCTGAGATCAAAGATAAGTTTTTCCCCCAAGCTCTTCGGGACCATAAAGAGATTGAGTTTCTGCGTCTAGTTCAAGGAGAAATGGACATAACAAATTATGAGAGGAAGTTTGAGGAGCTCTCACGATATGCTCCACATCTGGTGGAGACTAAGGCAAAAAAGGCCCGTCGATTTAGAGAGGCCTACGTTTGGAGATCTGACAGATCATTAGTTCACATGAATTTCCCACCTACCGAGAGCTCGTGAAGAAATCTCAAGCAATAGCTTATGCCGGAATAAAGTTTGGCAAAGAGTGAAGTTAGAAAAATGCAAAATTTCAGGGAAAGAGGAACTATGTACCCAATAAGAAGATGAACAGAGGACCTGCTAAAGATCAAGCGACTAGCAACATACCAATTTGTCCAAGTGTTCGAAGATGCACAAAGGAGAGTGTCTATTTGGAAAGGGAGTGTGCTACAAGTGTGGTCAACCAGGTCATTTTGTTTTTGATTGCCACAATCCACCAGCACAAGGCACCAATCAAAAGAAGAACGGAGACCAGAATAAGAACGGAAAAGCTAGAGTGTTTGTGATGGATGCGGCTGAAGATTCCAACGTGATCGCAGGTATACTATTTGTTTCCGGTATTCCTGTTTATGTCTTGATAGATTCGGGTGCTACACATTCTTTTATTTTTAATGCATGCCTATCTAGACTGGATTCAGTTGGAGAGAAAACTGGTAATATACTTGAGGTTAGTTTAATGTCGGGAGGAACTATTGAGACTGCTAAGATAGTTAAGGCTGTAAAAATAGATTTCGATGGCCAAATATTAGAGGCAAATCTCAACATAATTCAGATGAGAGATTTCAATATTATTCTAGGGATGGATTGGTTGAGTATAAATCGTGTTGCTGTTTTGTGTCTAAAATGGAAGTCGTGTTCCGTAAGAATGGGGAAGAAGTATTCAAATTCTATGAGACGAAAATTAAGGCACTTCCTCGCCTTTTTTCGGATTTTCAAGCAGAAAAGCTTCTAGTCAAAAGAAATTGTCAAGGTTATCTAGTTAGCCTTCAAGACAAACCGACTAAGGAAATTACATTCAAGTCAGTGCCAGTTGTTTGCGATTATGGCGATGTTTTTCCAAACGACCTACCAAGCATCCCGCCTGATAGGCAAGTGAAATTTGTTATCGATCTTCTGCTAGGAACTACCCCTGTTTCTAAGGCTCCATATCGTATGGCACCGAAGGAGTTGTAAGAACTAAAGGTTTAGCTGGAGGAACTACTGGAGAAGGGTTTCATCAGGTCGAGTGTGTCTCTATGGGAGCACCTGTGTTATTTGTCAAGAAGAAGGATGGCTGTATGAGAATGTGCATCTATTATCGAGAACTCAACAAGTTGACAATAAAGAATAAGTATCCACTACCTAGGATCGAAGATTTATTCGATCAAGTAAAGGGTGCTACTATTTTCTCGAAAATGAACTTGAGGTCCATCTACCATCAACTAAAGATCAAGCCATCTGATGTTCCAAATACAGGGTTCAGAACACGATATGGACATTATGAGTTCACAGCGGTGCCATTCAGATCGAGTTTTCCATCTGTATTTGGATAAATATTTGTCATTGTCTTCATTGATGATATTTTAGTCTACTCCAAGGATTCCGAGCAACATAAGCAACATTTGAGGATTGTACTGAAGACACTGAGAGCAAAAAAGCCGTATGCCAAATTCAAGAAGTGTGAATTTTGGCTAGAGATGATAGGTTTTCTGGTTTACGTTGTTATGGTTAAAGGCATTAAAGTTGATCCTTCTAAGGTCAAGACGGTGACTAATTAGGCAACGCCAGCAAATGCTGGTGATGTGAGAAGTTTTTTTAGGATTGGCTGGATATTATTGATAGTTCATAGAAGGTTTCTCTACGATAGTTGGTCCCATGGCTCAGTTAACACGGAAGGGTGTCAAATTTCAATGGATTGAGCAGTGTGAGCGAAGCTTCCAAGAGTTGAAGAATAGAATGGTTTCAGCACCACTATTGAAGGTACCCAATGGGACTGACAGTTTTGTTATCTAAAGCGATGCCTCCAAACATGGATTGGGATGTGTTCTAATGCAAAAAGGTAAGGTAGTTGCATATGCTTCGAGGAAATTAAAGCCATATGAACAAAATTATTCGACACATGATCTAGAACTAGCAGTAATAGTGCACGCCTTGAAGATTTGGCAACATTATTTATTTGGAAGTAAATGCGAGATTTACATCGATCATAAGAGTCTCAAATATTTCTTCACTCAGAAGAAGTTGAATATGAGACAATGCCGATGGCTTGAGTTGGTAAAGGATTATGACTGTACTATTCTTTACCACCCGGGTAAAACCAATAAGGTTGCAGATGCATTAAGGAAAAAGGATGTTGGATAGTTATTAGCTTTGGGAAGAGTGCAAAATCAGCTAAATCGAGATTTTCAAAATATGAGGATTGAAATGTGAGCCCCATCACTCCAAAGTTTTAGCAAATTTGCAAACATGACCGTTAAGACAGATTTAAGAGAACGGATTGTGACGGCTAAGGTAGGTGATAAATTCTTGGAAAAGATTAGAACTGAAGTCGGGACAGATAAGAGAATAGGTTTCGAGATTGCCCCTCATAAAACACTTATGTTCAAAGGTCGTCTCTGTGTGCCGAAAGACGATCAAATCAGAAATGAATTCATGAAGGATAGCATTGGGAAGTTTGTCTCACTCTGCATGGTCTGTAAGTAAGTCAAGGCTGAACATCAGAGACTATCAGGATTGTTGCATCCTTTGGATATACCAGAATGGAAGTGGGAGAAAATCACCACGGATTTTGTTACGGGTTTGCCGAGATCAACGAGAGGGCTTGTTATGATATGGGTTATTGTAGACCGACTTACGAAGTCGGCTCACTTCCTTCCCGTTCGAATGACTCTCAGCGTAGACCAATTGGCACAATTATATGTTAGAGAGATTGTTCGACTTCATGGAGTTCAAGTGTCCATAGTTTCAGACAGAGTTCCAAGATTTACCTCGAGGTTTTGGAAGAGCTTCCAGACGGCTATGGGTACTAAATTAAATTTTAGTAAAGCTTATCATCCCCAACTGACAGACAGTCCGAGCGCACTATTTAGATTTTGGAAGATATGCTTAGAGCCTGTGTCCTAGACCTATGCGGTAATTGGGAGACTCACCTTCCATTGGTAGATTTTACCTACAAAAACAATTTCCAAGCTACCATTGGTATGGCACCATATGAAGCACTGTATGGAAAAATATGCCGATCACCAGTATATTGGGATGAGATTGGTGAGAGGAAGATATTAGGTCCGAAATTGATTGAAAAGATATTGGAGGCTATTGAGAAGATCAGACTGAGGATTAAAGCTTCTCAAGATAGACAGAACAACTATGCCGATAAGAGAAGGAAGACTTTGAATTTCAAGTTGGAGAGAAAGTATTTTTGAAAGTGGCTCCGATGAAGGGAACTTTCCATTTCGGTAAGAGAGGGAAGCTAAGGCCTCGATATATTGGTCCATTTGAGATATTGGAACAAGTAGGAAACGTGGCTTATCATTTGGCTCTACTGCCAAAACTTTCGACTGTACATAATGTTTTTCATGTTTCCCTATTAAGGAAGTGTGTACATGATCCTAGTCACGTGGTGAACTTCTAGTCTATTTTGATTCAGAAGAATCTATCATATGATGAAGCACCTACGGCTATAATTGACGAAAAAGTTCATGTCTTAAGAAACAAAGAGATTTCCTTAGTTAAAGTCCAGTGGGATAAGCACGGTAGTGATGAGACTACTTGAGAAAAGGAAGAAGAAATCCTAACCAAGTACCTAGACATAGTAGACCAAGTAAGTTCAATTTCAAGGACGAAATTATTTTAATGGGGTAATGTTGTAGCGACCGAGAAATTTTATTATAATAAAAGTTAAATTTAGTAAAATGTGTCGCTATGACTTTACCCAATTTTTAAGGAAAACGTGTTCGTCTAACCATAATAGTTATTTTAAGATTTGAAGAAAGAAATTTAAATTCAGTTTAAATTTTAAGTCCAAGATGTGATTTTAAAATTTTGTCCAAAATCATTATTTCATCTTTAAACCCAAATCATTGTTTTAATCCAACATTATTTCTTTTAAGTTTAATATTTTTGTTATTATTATTATTAAAATTTAATTCTCAGCCAATAATTTCATACATGTAACTCCCCGCCAAATTCACATTTCAAAACTCCCAAAACTGTCCCATTCATTTTATCATTTATTTTCTCATTCTTTTGGACGTTATAGAAAATCTCAAACCAATATATAGATCATCCTCTTCCTGTCCATTCTCCCCTCACGTGCATCTGGAGGAAAACTTGGGTAAGAATTTCCCTTATCTCAACAATTAGCTTCCATATCTCATGCGATTTTGCCAATTTGCAGTAAGTTCTCTACTACCTTTTAGCATCAATGCCACTTCCGAAGCTATCACTAACCCAAGCTTCACCGTGAAATATCAGAGCCAAAACATTCCGGTTTCAAAATACAAACACACACGAGCACTTTCATCATCTCACGACTCCACATCCATGGCCGCCCCTACTCTTTGCCAAAACCTCAACCACCATTTCACAACCATCCCCCATCGGCAACCACCAAATTCAAGAAACCCGAAACTTCAATTCCCATCCAAAAATAAAAACCCAAACCAAGAAACACAATACTCACCTTTGTCAACAGAAATTTTGGTCGGAAATCGTGATCCCCAATATTGATACCAAGCCTCGATTTACCTCAATTCTTGCACCAAATCGCACCAAAATAGTTCCTCCTCTCCACCAACCATGAGCAGCCCTGTCGCTGCCACACAGAATCGGCGATATCGCAGGCTGCATTGTCGACGATGGGATGACAGAGAAGGGGGCTTCGCCTCCCCGACTGGCTCTCTCTGTTGTTCGAACAACAGAGAGAGAAAGAAATGGAAATTATGTATATTAAGCTTGATTTTTCAAAACAACAGAGAGAGAAAGAAATGGAAATTATGTATATTAAGCTTGATTTTTCAAAATTTGCTACTTAGTCCCCAACTTTCAAATGATACATTTCAGCCCTTCAATTTAATGATGTCTCAAATCTTCGGCCTTAGGATTGAAAAGTTGTTATTTTAACATGAGCAGTTTTAAAATATTTGATTTAGCTCCTTTACTCTGAAATTCTTTTAATTAAGTCCCAAACCTTTTAAAATTTAATTATGTTAAAATTGTCAAATTAGTCGCCAATCTTTTATTCTATTTTTAAATACCCAATTTCCCCAAAATTACTAATTCAAAGTTTATTTTCTTTGGCTAGATGACGCGAACTGAAAGTTAGAGATATGAAGTTTCCCAGCTCGACTCGAACTCATTAGAATTTGAGGTAGACTCATTCTTACTAATTGATTTTACCTATGATGTGCAGGTGAAATGTGATTATGTAAATTATTGATATGTTGATATGAATTTAGAGGAGATGAAGTTATGATGTTATATGTGCTATAACTTACATGTATTATTGCATGTTGAGACGAGGCTACTTTTTTGCACTAATATGTTGTATGAATTGAGAATGTTATATGCGTTATAACTTACATCCATCATTGCATGTTGAGACGAAACGAGGCTATTTTTAGCACTTATGTGATGTTTGATATGATGTTATGCCAAGAAAAAGTTTAGCATAATTTGCATGTTTATGTGTAATATTATAATTTAAAGTTAATTACTTTGAAATGAGTTTAATGAGTATTTCTTTGAAATAATAACTCTGTTATTAACAATTTTTGCAGACTTCGGAAGCAGTAGCGAATGATGGACATTAGTGGCAAAAGAATAAATAAATGTTTTATTTCAAAGTTAACCCTGCAGTTTCACGTTAATTTGAATTTATGTTTTATCAACTATTGAAAATTTTGAGTTTATTATCATTGGAGAATTTAAATAATAATTTATGTGAAGTTTTAAAATTTCTAAATTTTCCACTCAATTGTCATTTTGAAAGTTAGTTTGAGACGATGAAGTGACGTTCCAGACATTTAGAACTCGGGGCGTTACAGTGTCGAACATAAGCTTTCTTCGGTCCTTGCATTGGATGGTAGTGATTGAATATCCTTTCTCATTACAACTCTCAATTGATACACTTACCTTTTTTCTCTCCTCTTCATCACTCTCTGATCCCATAGTTATTGAATTTGCAGTCACATCCTACGTACGAAGGTACATCAAAGTCCCTAACAGATAGCATGAGCTAGTGCAAGCAGCGTTCTACATTAGTAATGTTGCCTAACTTCTCCATAGGAATTCTAGCAGGTTTCACTTCTTGTTGGCTAGCATTTTCATCCCATGTTGTGTTGGCTCTAAAGACATTTGTGAGGTGATATTCAATGGCATGGACCCGATTATCATCAATTGGGGTTCCATGGACTGATCTGAAATGTAATCAACATGTTCCAAGCGTGCATTGTGGCTCCAATCATGTGCTTCAACAATGTTGCAATGGAGATCTGTCAAGGTCATTGATACCTCCGACAACAAACTAGACATGTCTTTTCTAGCATTTCAATTGCTTTAGGCCTACCAGGATGAGACTCTAGGCTGCTTCGGGCCTTGGACTATATGGTAGTGTCCCTATTAGCACCAATGTCGTGCATAACTTTCCTTGGAATTACACGAGTTCTTGGACAACAGACACTCGTACCTTTTAGAGCCCATTACAGTTTATAGTTAACTGTATTACTACAAAGTTTGTACTCTTTGTATCCATGAATCATGGTGTATTATTATTACTTATTAAAATGTTTTAACATTAAAATTGTAGCGACCAAGAAATTTTCACGTATTGAATAATTATTTTAAATTATGAAAACGTGCCGCTGCGATCTCACCCATTTTTATTTAATGTCACGACGTGTTCGTCTAGCCAAGTCGAGAAATATCGAGTTCATTCGATTTTAAATAAATTTCGAATTTCAAAAATTATATTATTTTAATTATTTATTTAAATTATTCTTAATCAAAATCATTTTTAAAATTCCAAATCGTGTTAAACTCATTTTATCAGGTCCGTTTTCCCGACTCAGTTGATTCACGCGTATTGTTTTTCTCGAATTACGTACATTCCTTGTCAAGATTTTCACACTACCAACTTCCACCTATCACATCAATCCCATACCATACCATACCCTAGCTATATATCACCTACTTCTCCAAACCCCACTCTCAGCATCATCTCACCACCCAAACATTCCCAGCCTCCTCCCAACTCCATCTCAAGCTCCATTGTAGCCTCCATTCATAGTCCAAGGTAAGAACTTCCACAACCTTGCAGCCGCCACTTCCACCTCCATTACTCAATAGCTAGAATCACGCCACCAACCTCCACAGTCGACCAACCTCCAGCAAACCAACTACCAAGCTCCACTGCCACTTCAGGTTCCTCAAATCAAACCCCATCTTCACGAAAACTCAACTACAAACCACCCACAGCACCGCCACCTCCAACTCACCTCCATCACCATCACTTCCAAATCAATATTACAACCCAGCCGTCACCACCACTAGGCCAAAACCGTCACCACCTCAACCTGCAAGAACCACCACCGCCACCTCCTTCATCATCACCATCACCACCCATTTTCGAACCAACCACCTCCACTGCCCAACCCCGAATCCCCATCTACCAGCCCCAAAAATCAAACCCAAAACCTAAGAAACAGAGTACCCAGATACCTACCTACCTCGACCGCCGGATTTATCGTCGGAGAAATCACGATCTAAGCCGCGATTTTGCCTCAGTTTTCGCACCAAACTCGTACCAAACCTATCAAAAATTGAACCCCCTCTTCAACCGCCGCTTACCGCCACCCTCGTCGGCGTTTCGCAGGCACATCACCGGCTGAAGGACAGGACGTGCGAGGAGCATCACACCTCCTTCTCTCCCTTTCTCTGCTTCGACCGAACAAGGAGAGAGAGAATATTGGTTTTTAACATTTTTGATTTTTTTTGGAAATTGCACTTTAGTCCCCAAGTTTTTAAAGATATTTATTTCAGTCCTTTTTTTTTTGGTTTTAAAACTTATAATTTCATTCCTTAAGTTTTTAAATGATTTAATCAGTCACTTCATTTTTAAAAATCAATTATTTCAGCCCTACAGTTTAATCTTCGTTTTGAGCTTCAACTCAACTTTTGAAAATTACTCAATTTAGTCTCCCAAGTTTCAAAGTATTCATTTTAGTCCCTCAACTTTCAAAGCATTCATTTTAGTCCCCCCAACGAGGCGTACGGAGATTTAAAGGATTGAAGTCATTTCCCGCTTGATTTTACACTCGTTGAATTTAAGGTAGACTCGCCCCTATTAATTGATTTAAATTATGATTGCATGTGAATGTGTATGTTATGTGACTTATGTGAAAGTCATTTTTATTAAAAGAGATGAGAATGTATTTCTTTGGAAATATTTATGTTGTTATACTTGTCATAACTTATATGCTTTTATGCATGAGAAAGAAAGAAGAGAATATCTTGCAAGATAAATAATGATGTTATGCAATACTTACGTGCCTTAAGTGCACGATACGAGACTACCCACACCCGATGATTTTAAAGAGCCTATGATTTTTCAAAGAGAAGTCACGTACTTTAATGCACAAGAAGAGACTACCCACACCCTATGATTTCTAAAGAGCCTGCATTTATGTGTTCAATTATATTATAGATTGATTAATTGGCGATGAGTCTACTGAGTATTTCGATTGAAATGCTCATATCTATTTTAACAATATTTGCAGATTTCGGAGAGGTGGCAAGTGATGGATGATTGTGGCAATAGTCATTAAATAGTTGAAATCCTTATTTTGATGATCCGTATTTCCAAACATTGGATATTTTTGAGATTTTCAATTATTTGAGAAATTATGACATTGTCAATTGTCTTGTAATATTAATGGCTCGATTTATTATTTCAAATTGTTTCATAAATGTTTTCAAGTTTTATCGACTATTAAAATTTATTTAATGTTTCCAAAAATGAATTTCAGTTATTTCTTCCACTAGAATATTATTTTAAAGTTTAGACCAGAAAATGACGTGTTGAACCGGGTATTTAGAACTCGGGGCGCTCAAAAATCATGGTAATTATTAGAAGCCAATGTTTTGAATAATTGTGCTACACCTGTTACTAAGAATACAATGGCAAATTTGTAAGAAATAATATTGAAGAGACGAAACATAGATTTTTGATATAGTGAGGTTCATATCTGTCAAGACTTGCACCACCTCCAGGAGGAGACCTTGTTTGTTTACACTGTCAATCTGTAGCACATATGCTATTACTTATTAGATTGTTCTCAATTGCTTTCTTATCCAGTTATAAGAAGAGATAATACCTTAACAATAGTGCAATTTTCTAAGCTTTCATTATCAATTGTAACTATGCAACTGCAATGTAATAAAATATTTCCTAACAGTATGCCTATCATGCCACTTTTTCTTTGAACATCAAAACTTGTTGACCAACCACAAACTCTTTTTCTTTGATATGCCTATCATGCCACTTTTTTTTGTTTTTTCCTTATACAACTTGGCATTCTCATATGCCCCCAATCTAAATTCATCAAGCTCGTTTAGTTGTAGGATTCTCTTCTTTCCAGCTGACTTATATCAAAATTCAGCAAATGTGTTGCCCAATATGCTTTATGCTCAAGCTCTATTGGCAAGTGACATGATTTTCCAAAGACTAACCGATAAGGGGACATCCCAATTGGTGTCTTGAAGGCTGTTCGATATGCCCATAATGCATCATCCAGCTTCTTTGATCAATCTGTGCGTGATGTATTGACTGTTGCCTCAAGAAATTTTTTCAGCTCTCTATTGGAAATTTCAACCTGTCCACTTGTCTGAGGATAAGGTGTTGCAACTCGATGTTTAACCCCATATTTAGCTAAAAATGCTGAGAATTGGCGGTTGCAAAATTGTTTTCCTCCGTCACTAATGATAGCTCGAGGTGTGCCATACCTTGAGAAAATGTTCTTCTTTATGAATTGTGTCACAACTCGTCCATCATTTGTTGGCAAATTTAGATACATAATCTACAACCACCAAAATATATTGTTGACCATATGAAGATGGGAATGGTCCCATGAAGTCAATGCCCCAAACATCAAATAACTCAACTTCTAAAATATTGTTTAAAGGCATCTCATTCTTCCTTGAGATATTCCCCTGCCTTTGGAACTTATCACACTTTTTCACTAAGGCATAAGCATCCCTAAACAGTGTAGGCCAATAAAAACCAGATTGTAAGACCTTAGCTGCTGTTTTGGTAGCTGGGAAGTGATCCCCGTATGGAGCAAAGTGACAGTGTTCTAGAATCTGTTCCTGTTCTTCTTCTGGCACGCAACGACGTATGATTTGATCTGGGCCTCTTCTATACAGGAATGGATCATCCCAAAAGTAATGCTTAAGATCACTGAAGAATTTCTTCTTCTGTTGACTTGAATACTCTGGGGGAATCACAGCACTAGCCAAATAATTTACATAATCAGCATACCAAGGTGCTATCTCGATTTTCAGAAGAGTTTCATCTGGAAATATCTCATTAATTTCACCTGGAGGATCTTCTTCTTGCTGCTCCATGAGAGATAAATGATCTGCTACCAAGTTCTCACAACCTTTTTTATCCCTGATTTCCAAATTGAATTCCTGCAATTGAAGTATCCATCTGATAAGTCTTGGTTTTGCATCCTTCTTTTCAAACAAGTACTTTAGTGCTGAATGGTCAGTGTATACTATCACCTTTGGTCCAATTAAATAAGATCTGAATTTATCAAAGGAGAACACCACTACCAAAAGCTCTTTTTCTGTGGTGGCATAATTTAACTGAACTTCATCTAGAGTTTTGCTGGCATAATAAATCACATGTAGGATTTTGTTCTTCCGTTGCCCCAAAACTGCTCCAATTGCATAGTCACTAGCATCACACATTAATTCGAATGGATAACCCCAATCAGGTGAAGACAACACTGGAGCCGTGACCAATTTTTCTTTTAAAGTGTTAAATGCATCCAAACACTCCTCAGAAAAGTTAAAAGGGACATCCTTTTCCAACAGTGTGCAAAGAGGTTTGGTTATTTTTGAAAAATCCTTGATGAAACGCCGATAGAAACCAGCGTGTCCCAAGAGACTTCTGATCCCTTTTACGGTATTAGGTGGAGGTAACTTCTCTATCATTTGTATCTTGGCCTTGTCCACCTCAATTCCTCTTACTGAAATTAAGTGTCCTAAAACAATTCCTTCCTGAACCATAAAGTGACATTTCTCCCAATTGAGCACTAGGTTAGTCTCTTCGCACCTCTGCATCACTGTCTTTAAGTGACTTAAACATTCAATGAATGAAGACCCAAATACTGAAAAATCATCCATGAATACCTCAATGATCTTACCCACCATATCGGCGAAGATGGACGTCATACATCTCTGAAAAGTAGCTGGAGCATTACATAGTCCAAAAGGCATTCTTCTGTATGCAAAAGTCCCATAAGCACAAGTGAAAGTAGTTTTCTCCTGATCTTCTGGTGCTATGGGAATCTGATTATATCCCGAATACCCATTCAGGAAACAATAATGTGAATGCCCTGCAAGTTTTTCCAGCATTTGATCAATGAAAGGAAGGGGAAAATGATCCTAGTAGCATTATTGAGCTTGCGATAGTCAATGGAAACTCGCCAACCTGTTACTATGTGTGTTGGAATGAGCTCATTATTTTCATTTGGGACCACTGTAATTCCTCCCTTTTTGGGAACTACATGCACAGGACTTACCCAATGGCTGTCAGATATAGGATAGATCATTCCTGCATCCAATAATTTCAGCACTTCTACTTTCACCACCTCCTGCATGTTTGGGTTCAATCTGCATTGACGTTCAATTGATAGTTTGAACTCATCTTCCATTAGAATCTTGTACATGCAAAGGGAAGTACTAATTCCTTTTATGTCAAAAATTATCCATCCAATTGTAGTTTTGTGATCTCGAGGAACTCTAAGCAATTGATCTTCTTCATTCTCGAAAAGAGAGTTAGATATGATAACTGAAAATGTGTTCTCTCCTATGTATGCATATCGCAGATGAGGTGGAAGTTGTTTTAACTCAAGTGTTGGAGCCTTTTGAATAGATGGTAGAGATTTCTCAGAACCTTCACTTAGCTCCAACATGGGTTGTTTTATGCATGGAGGAATTGCTTCCAAATCTCGAATGCATTTTTCCACTTTTTCATAAGGACATGGACGTTTTCCAGAGTACATCATACAAGCCTCAAGCGGATCTTAATGGTGATCAAGCATGAACTCCTTTGTCACGACTTTGTCTATTGCATCAATTTGATAGCATGATTCGACTTCATCTCCAAATTTGATTGCGTTGATTTTTAATTCTTCATCATTGATTCTGAAAATCAATTGTCCCTTCTGCAAATCAATCAATGCTCTACCAGTGGCTAAAAATGGACGTCCCAAAATGAGGGGGACGTCTTTGTCTTCTTCCATGTCCAAGATTACAAAATCTGCTGGAAAAATGAATTTATGAACCTTTACCAGAATATCTTCCACTATCCCCCTAGGGTGTTTGATTGACCTGTCAACTAGCCGTAGGGTGATAGTAGTTGCTTTTGCTTCCCCCAAACCGAGCTTCTTGAAAAGAGACAATGGCATCAAATTAATGCTTGCACCTAAATCACAAAGTGCATCATCTACAAACTTGTTACCAATATTGCAGGGAATAATGAAACTCCCAGGGTCTTTCAATTTTGGTGGTAACTTGTGTAATAGTCTAGCACTGCAATCCTCAGTCAACATCCCAGTTTCATTCTCCTCCAGCCTTCTCTTGTTCGATAGTATGTCCTTCATAAACTTAGCATAGCTGGGCATTTGTGCCCAGGCATCTGCAAATGGTATGTTGATGTGCAATTTCTTGAACACCTACAAAAATTTTGCAAATTGTTTATCAAGCTTGTGTCTTTGCAACCTTTGTGGGAATGGAACAGGAGGTACATATGCCTTTACAGGAACAGTTGCTTTTACTTGTGGAGCTTCTGAAGCTTCTTCTTGATTTCCTTTTATTGAGTCTTCAGATTGGTCCACTTGTTCCTTTTCAGTATTAGGTACCTTCTCTATGGAAATTGGTGGTCTCTTAACAGTTATTTCAGGTAGTTGTATACCACTTCTAGTGGTAATAGCTCATACCTGTTCCTTAGTATTTTTCTCTGTGTTGCTTGGTAGAGTTCTTTGATTTCTGCTTGTTAATGCCACAACCATCTGTCCCATTTGATTTTCCAAATTTTTTATAGCTGCCTGTTGGTTTTGAAAAACTCGTTCAGTCTTTGCCATTTACTGTGCAAACATATCTTCCAATGATGGCTTCTCCAACGGACACAAGATCACAACACACTTTTCCAGTCAGCTCCATCTGAAATTCTTTGAATTTATGAATTGTGTACACGTCTTGAATTTGCTTCTCCATTGCATATGTTGTAACACAAGGAACCATCTGTGTATGTGATTTGACATCCGCTTGGAACTCTTTCTCCACTTTACTCCTTAGAGCCCGCTCATACTGTTCAATGAACTGCTTCAAACTTATTTTCGAATGAACATACCCATCGAAAAAAGCATTGATACTCTCACTACGCTGCGTTGTCGACATTCCTGCCCAAAAACTGGTTCTGAGATAACAAGGTACCCAACGTCCTCTTTCACTGTATAGAGCAGACAACCAGTTGTTGCTACGAAGTCCATACATATCAAGCATTTCATTCCTATGACGATCAAATTCCTCAGGTTCTTGAGAGTCATACACAACCTCGTGCACAGTAGATAATATGGCACCTTTCTGAGTGTGGCCCCCAAATTTCTCAGGTAACTTCTTTAGAATATGCCACAAACACCATCTATGTTTTGCATTAGGAAACACAATGCTAATTGCATTTTGCATTGCACGATCTTGATCAGTAATTATATCTCGTGGTACCTGGCCCTGCATGCAATCAAGCCATCTCCTGAAAAGCCAAACGAAAGTCTCAGTATCCTCACTCGATACCAAACCACACCCAAGTAGTGTAGATTGACCGTGGTGGTTAACCCCTACAAATGGAGCGAAAGGCACGTCATATTTGTTGGTGAGATAAGTGGTATCAAATGTGATAACATCTCCAAACTCCTTATATGCATGGAGACACCTATTATCAGCCCAAAATATGTTCCTCAAATGCGACTCCTCATCTAAATCAACACTAAAGAAAAAACCCGAACAATTCGCCTGCATTTTTGAGAAGTAGGCTTGAATTGCAACTGCATCACCTTCCCCAAGTCTAAAACGCCGAACATGATCCACATAGTTTCTGCAATCCTTTTCATTAAATGTGAGATTATCATATCCACCAGCTTCTACAACAGCGGAGTTGAAACTCTTGTGTAAAGGGATTCCAGCTATGTCATTAACTTCAAGCTTCCGCTTAACATTATTAGTTAACAGTCTATTCCATATGAATATTCTTGATCGAGAAGGACTGATGCTGTGATTGTGGTCTAAATGGACTACAGTAACACGCCATGTGCCTGAGGCATCTGAGCAAGCTGTCATCTTAGCCTTGCACCCTATTTGCATAGTTGGGTGAGGCTTCAAAGAGTTTCGAGCAGTACTAGATCGATTCCCTTCTCGACTACAAACAAATGTTACACTCCTCAATAATCCATTTGGACCTTTTCTCGAATTCCTTTGCCTAATAGGAAACCCCACTTTGCGAGCATACTCCAAGTAATATTCATAAGCCTCATCATCGCTACCAAACTTCTTCCCAACTTCAGGCACACACTCAATACCCTTGAGTTCATCATTCAGTCCAACACAATTCTCGGGTGGTATCTCATTTATTACCCCCACATTCATCAACATACTCAATAGCATCTGCTGTGAGTTCATCATTCACTATAACAAAATTTTCAGGTAGTAACTCATCAATAACCCCACATTCATCAACTCCAGTCACACACTCAATAGCCTCTATTGTGAGTTCATCATTCACTACAACACAATTTTCAGGTAGTAGCTGTAACACCCCAAGTTTAAGAGTCTAAAACCTAGGCGTGTCAACTTCCATTCACATTAAACGCGGAATTAAATCATTTACACAACTAAAATGTTCATTTATCTACTATAAAATTTTAGCGAAATTTCGGCAGAGTCTCCTCTATAAATTGGACATAGCCAACATGTAGAGGGACATCAAAAACCATTTTAAAAATTTAAAACATCCATCACATCTCAATCACATTCATCATCGCCAAAACCAATTCATGCATTTCCCAAACTCCTCAATCATAAGATTTTTTCCAAAATATCAACAAGTATTGACAAATGAAATAAGAGGTAACTTAACTCATAATACGTCGCTCATACTTAATCAAAAACTAACTTCAACCAAACAATTCTCAATAATAATGAATTAAGGAATAAATTCAAATGATAACTTTAATAAATTTAACTTTATTAAATAATGTCGACAGCGGGTA
Organism: Ligustrum vulgare; assembly: GCA_963555705.1. Lineage (NCBI taxonomy): Eukaryota > Viridiplantae > Streptophyta > Magnoliopsida > Lamiales > Oleaceae > Ligustrum > Ligustrum vulgare. The sequence goes on from OY743182.1 coordinate 27,183,307, forward strand.
CTGTCTGAGTCAGCCGCCAAATGTTCTCCTCGGATCACCTAACTTTCATCACCTGAAATGTTGGGGAGGGATTGGGGTGAGCTAAAGCTCAGTAAGTAAACTTTATGCATGAATGCATGCTTATGACATGAAATGCTTTAAACTTTGAAATATGTATCCCCATTCACTTTAACCTTTCAAAACTTTCAACATTTCGAAATTTCACTTAACATTTCAAAACTTTCACTTAACATTTCAAACTTTCACTTCATTCCATCGTGAGCTCACTTGGTGTATCTTCTAGTCAATCAGATAATAGTGGGAAAATCTTATTTGGAACCAGATTCACATTCACATTTCCACCACAAAGCGATTTAACATTCATTCCACCGCAAAGCGGCTCATTCATTTCATTCCACCGCAAAGCGGCTCATTCACTTCATTCCACCGCAAAGCGGCTCATTACATTCGGGTACGCCGGTCCCCCGCGCCCCATTTCCCACTCGCATCTTTCATGACATAGAAGTACACCCATTATTTGTTAAAAAAAACTTTGGATACATAACTTTTGACGAAAATTGCACTTTGACACATTCCTTTCATTAAAACATTTGACTTCCCCATTTCGATGCCAATGCATGCTTAATGATGCAATGACATGATAACGTGCATGCTTGAACATTTCCTTAAATACACATATACTTTCATAAAGTAAATGAAGTTCATCAAGCAAGTAAGTTGCAAACAGTCATTTACACATTTCACATTTACATTTAACTTCTATGAAAATAGGGAAAGTTTACTTACTTGCAGTCCTTAGTATTTACCGTTTCTGAATTTGTAAGTGGAGGAGCCTCGGCTGCCAGCGTCGTCAATGTACCAAAATCATAGTTGTATCCATTCATTTAGTAAAATATACTTTCAGGTCACAAACACATTCGTTATTCATTTTAATAATAATCAAACATTAACCGAGATTAAAACTTCAATTTAACCCATGCGTGACTTTACATAATAACCAAAACACATAAAACTATATTCGAAATTAAGAGATAAAATTTCAATCCACGTTAGAAACTCTTATTTTTAAATTCAAACTCAAACTCAAATTTACATAATTTAACCTAACGTTATAAAATCCACTCCCATAAAGTCCCAAAAATTTCACAAATCTTAAAACCAACATATATCCAAACTTCACCCAAACAGTTAACTAAACTACAATTTTCATAAATCTCAAAAATCAGAAATTTATATATATATATATATATATACACACACACACATACTTTAAAACAAATCAGAGATTTATTCACGTTCCCCAAATTCTAAAATTCTCAATTTAACCCTTCATTAAACTAGAAGAAAATCAATTTAACAAATCAATTTAACAATTTTCGAAATCTATCATTAACGCATACATATAAACACTAAATACCTAAATTTAAAAACTGAATTTAATGAATTAAATTTCGAAATTTAAACCAAGTCTAAACCTAAATTTAGACACATGTATATCTATGCATTATCCAAAATTCCAATTTAATAAATTCAAAATTAGACTATAATACGAATCTAAAAATACACAAAATATACATATATAAAATTGTCCCTAAATCTGAACATACATTTATAACCTCAAAATTAAACTAAAATATCAATTAACCAAACTAAATAACTAATTTTTCGAAATCTGAAAATACTGTGAAAATTAGGCACATATATATACACATATATTCATCAGTACATTCATACAATTCAATATATGCAACTGTGTTGTATGTGTAAACCTCAGTGTGTGAGAGCAGTTGACGCGATCCCAGTCGGGGAATCTCGTCGAACACGCGGAATAACGATAATTAAAACCTAGGAAAGATCTAAATCAGATCGACACAAGACAAACAACGAAAAATAAGGATAGAATGACGGTAAAGCCTTGACCCGACAATCACGACGCAATTTATGACGATGCGGATTGAAGAACCAAGATTAGTGAACGCCACAAGGACTTGTCAATTTCCTTGATAAGTATCGAATTTGGAAACGCCACAAATATTCTTGCGAATATTTGATAAGTTTGCTGGAAGAACGCCACAAAGAACGGATCTTTGATAAGTTCAAGAAAAAAGGAATAAACTCAACCTCTCAATTTTGGAGAATCCTCTCACAAATCTTATTAATCAATTCAAACTTGTCTTTTTGTTTACAATGATGAAAAGCAATATAAATAAGCAAGAAAACCTAGCATCTAATTACTCAAAATAGAATTCTAATTATGCTAAAATTCTAAAATAGGAAAATAACCTAAAATAATAAAAGGAAATAAATTAATTGAAAATCCCCGGAAAATCTGGAGCTGCGTCTCTTACGGCCGTGACAAACCTTCTTACGGCCGTAAAGGCCTTTCTGATCAAATTGGGATATTAGTTACGGCCGTGACGAATTTCTTACGGCCGTGAAGTTGCCCTTTTTTGAATGTTACGGCCGTAACGTCCAGGCTTACGGCCGTAAGCCTCGTTCTGCAGCAAATCTTCATTTTTCCTTGTCAATTGATTACGACCGTGATTGTTGGTTTTACGGCCGTGATTGTATGTCTTACGGCCGTGAATAATGTCCCTTACGGCCGTAAGGCCTTTTCTGCATAAACAATTCCGTGTGCTCGGCTCGGCTTGATTCTTTCCTCTTCTCGGCTCGATTCCAACACGGAACTTGCTCCGTTTTGCACGTAGATCACTATCATATTGCCGATGACTCGACCTCGCCCTTCGTGCCTGGTCCAGATCACATCATACTCCCTCTCTTGAAAAGGATTCGACCTCGAATCCATTTTTGGTCGGCTTTTCAAGCTCCTCCTGCTTTCCTGGGCTCGATGATCATTTTTAAGCTTCATGCAATCCTTTAGCCTCTTGGGCTGCTTATTTTGACCAATAAATTTCTTTCCCGCTTTACGTTCATGGCTTGAGTTATGTCCCTGCAAAACAGATTTCATAGAACTGGGGAGGGAATTGTTAGCTCGGTTAAGTGCAAGGCGTGGATCCCCGTACACTAACCTATGTGCAAATAAACTCAATTTGGGTGTGGACTCTCTTTTCTTTTTGCACTCATTCTCTCCTTTTTCTGAGGTCGTGGCCTCAACTCTCTAGTTTTCAACTTTCACACCCTCTCCTTTTTCTGAGGTCGTGGCCTCAACGCTCTTATTTTTCCCCTCGAACTCGCGCTTTATTTTCAATTGGTCATTTTGAGCTTCTTTTGGGGATAACGGCACAAGTGTAAATTTCTTCCCACCCTTCTCAAATGAATACTGATTCTTAAACCCATCATGCACTACCCTCCTATCATGTTGCCAGGGTCGCCCCAACAATATATGACCAACATGCATAGGTACCACGTCACAGACCACCTCATCCTTATAACCCCCGATGGCAAAATTGACCCTAGCCTGCTTATTTACCTTAATTTCCCCTGACTCGGTCAGCCACTGCAATTTATAAGGGTTTGGATGTTTCATCAAGCTTAAGCCCAATTTATTAATCAACATTGTACTAACCACATTAGTACAACTTCCCCCGTCAATCACCATACCACAAGCCTTTTTGCCCACCAAGCACCTAGTATGAAAAAGATTATCCCTTTGCTCACCAATTTCATCCACCCTAGCCCTAGCACTAAGGACACGCCGATTAACAAGTGATTCTTTTTCAGGATAGGTCAACCCTTCCTCATCACTACTACTAGCTCCAACATCCACTAACTTAGGCATTCCCTTAAATTCATCCTCGGAAATAATTTGACCATTATCACGTAAGATCATTAGTTTCCTATTTGGACACTGGAATGCTATATGACCCATACCCAAGCACTTGAAGCACTTAATATTTCTATCCCGAGTGGTTTGAGAATCAGAAATATTTTTACCTTTCGTTCTAGGCTCCTCCTTTTCTTTCGGCTTATGTTCAACGTTGGATTCCTGCTTCGGTTGTGATGTAGGATAAGATGGTGAGTGTCTTGCTGCCCCCTTTTTCCTTAGCTTCCTTTCCACCTTCATGGCCATATGCACCATATCTTCTAGCTCCACATAGTGTTGCAGCTCAATGACATTGGCAATGTCTCTATTCAGCCCACTCAGAAACCTAGCCATCGTAGCTTCCCGATCCTCCACCACGTTAGCCCGAATCATCGCCACCTCCATATCCTTATGATAATCTTCTACACTCCTCGACCCCTGAGTCATACCCTGTAGCCTATGGTAAATATCCCTATAATAATGAGTCGGCACAAACCGCTTCCTCATTATCGTTTTTAATTCACCCCAAGTCTCAACCAGCTCCTCAAGGTTCCTCCTCCTACCCGTAACTAGTTGATCCCACCAAATATTTGCATAATCTGTGAATTCAATCACAGCTAATTTAACCTTCTTCTTTTCCGAATAATTGTGACAATCAAATAGCCGTTCGACCTTTGTCTCCCAATCCAAGTACGCCTCCGGATCACTCCTACCCTGGAACGATGGTATCTTCACTTTAATTTTTTCAAGGTCATCATCAACATCACCTCTACCCCCACGATGCCTCCTAGCATCCCGACGCTCCCTATCATGCCTTCTTTCGTACCTATCTCCTCTATCCCTCCTTCGCATGCTTCTCAACGATATACTTCCACTTTCACTACCCATGCCTTCATCACTCACACCAACCTCACGCCTATTATTTCTCCTAACCCGAGAACCATCATGAGATTGATCCCGCTCGGCACCCCGATTTTCCATCAGTGCCATAAGCCTCTCAAACTGCGCCCTCATTGCTTCCATATCATTGTTACCCTGTTCATTCCTTCTGTTCACACCCCTGGGCCGTCTTCTGTCTCCGACTGAAGATGAAGATGAGGAAACCACTCTATCAGACATTTTAAGTCACGAACAAGGAAATTTGGATTTTTATTTATTTATTTTTTAATTTTTTTTTATAATCTGCCAAAGAATTGGACTACGAGTATGGCAGAAAAAACGGAACTGAATTTGGACGAGAAATGAAGAAGAAAAACACTTTTGAATTTTTGGGACTGACTCTTATGGATCAAACTGGAAAAATTTATGACTGACACGAAGAACGCGAAGAACACAAAAAAATCAAGAAACGCAAGAATCTGAAATAGATCCAAGCTCTGATACCAGATGACGTGATCCCAGTCGGGGAATCTCGTCGAACACGCGGAATAACGATAATTAAAACCTAGGAAAGATCTAAATCAGATCGACACAAGACAAACAACGAAAAATAAGGATAGAACGACGGTAAAGCCTTGACCCGACAATCACGACGCAATTTATGACGATGTGGATTGAAGAACCAAGATTGGTGAACGCCACAAGGACTTGTCAATTTCCTTGATAAATATCGAATTTGGAAACGCCACAAATATTCTTGCGAATATTTGATAAGTTTGCTGGAAGAACGCCACAAAGAACGGATCTTTGATAAGTTCAAGAAAAAAGAAATAAACTCAACCTCTCAATTTTGGAGAATCCTCTCACAAATTTTATTAATCAATTCAAACTTGTCTTTTTGTTTACAATGATGAAAATCAATATAAATAAGCAAGAAAACCTAGCATCTAATTACTCAAAATAGAATTCTAATTATGCTAAAATTCTAAAATAGGAAAATAACCTAAAATAATAAAAGGAAATAAATTAATTGAAAATCCCCGGAAAATCTGGAGCTGCGTCTCTTACGGCCGTGACAAACCTTCTTATGGCCGTAAAGGCCTTTCTGATCAAATTGGGATATTAGTTACGGCCGTGACGAATTTCTTACGGTCGTGAAGTTGCCATTTTTTGAATGTTACGGCCGTAACGTCCAGGCTTACGGCCGTAAGCCTCGTTCTGCAGCAAATCTTCATTTTTCCTTGTCAATTGATTACGGCCGTGATTGTTGGTTTTACGGCCGTGATTGTATGTCTTACGGCCGTAAATAATGTCCCTTACGGCCGTAAGGCCTTTTCTGCATAAACAATTCCGTGTGCTCGGCTCGGCTTGATTATTTCCTCTTCTCGGCTCGATTCCAACACGGAACTTGCTCCGTTTTGCACGTAGATCACTATCATATTGCCGATGGCTCGACCTCGCCCTTCGATGCCTGGTCCGGATCACATCAGCAGTAGACGAGGTGTGTGCGCATTCGACATTTTGTGGTTGCTTGTGTGTACCGAGGGGAGATAAAGCGGGGAGGGGGCCTTACTGGTGTCGGGGGAGGTGATCGCCGGTCAGAGGTGCCGGTGGTGTGAGGTTGTCGGCGGCTGGGGAAGAAATCGCAAGGTTGATGCGATTTAGGTGGCCGCTGCGTGAGGTGAGAGAGAGATGAGACTGAGAGATGAGGGAGAAACGGACGGGACTGAGAGATGAGGGAGAGACGGACGGGACTGAGAGATGGGGGAGAGCGAGGGAGTGAGGCGAGAGGGAGCGGAGAGTGAGCTTGAGAGATCGTAAGTGAGATGTTAAAGGTAGGGTTAGGTATAAACTTTTGGAATTTGCAATTCAGTCCTTCGACTCTCATAAATAGTTAATTTAAGTCCACATCCCTCAAATAAAATTCCAAAGTGTCACCAAAGTTTTCTCAACTTCAATTTAATGCAATTTAGTCAAGTTACTACTCAATTAAAATAGAAATGGTAAGTAACAATTAAAATAAACAATTAGACACGGAATTGTACGTAAACAATTTATAAATATCTTAATTGGCACATTGATCGAGACGGCGTCCAAGTCCTTCCACTGCAAAATAATTCAACTTATTATCAATAATAATATTCAAATAAATTATTCATCATGAAAATTGAGTGGTATTCAAGAAAGTACGTAAAACAAAAAGTGGTATTACAGTAGCTCATTTAACCCCACAAACTCATCAACCACAAGAAGTTGATTGTCAACATTGGATTAAAAAAATTCATTCCCTGCACATTATTCCAACAGCACTGACTAACATTGTTGATAGAAATCGAAAAAAAAAAAAACTGAAATTCTTGGTCGTTTCATGTGACTGCCTACCAGTTCCAAATTCATTAAATGACCAATTTATAGTCTAGGAAATTAACAAAGCAAGGTGATGGCTGTGATGAAAAATAGATGTAGGAAATTATCATACCCAGATACGCCATTGTTAGTTTCGACCGGAAAATGCAGTCTTAGTTTTGGAGATGGCGGAGTTAGACATTTTTACAATCTTTTCGCCGGAAAACATTAACTTACGGGTCGGTGGTGGAGCTAGCACGTTTTCGCAACCTTTTTCACTGGTGAAACCATGGAGCTATTGGTCGGTGCCTGGTGGAGCTGTAAAACCTTCTTGCCAGAAAAAATGGTGGAGCTGGTCGGTGGTGGAAGATGGTACTGTTGGCGGGAAAGGTGGAGATCAACAAGGGACGAAGAGAGACGAAGGCAGCTATTGTTTTGGTTTGGAATGGTTTGCGTAAACCGGGAACCGAAGTATGGCATGTCTAATCTAAAAAATATGGCACATCTAATCTAAAATAAAATACAATAAAATATAATATAATGATAGAAATTATGTTGTGTGAAGCTTATGGTCAAGATTATGGCTAGTGTAGACTTATTGTTCATCTAAACGGTAAAAGATCGGAACTTTGTTATCTTTATGTGTCTACAGCGCCCAAAAATTATTGCATTTATTGTATTTTTTTTTTTTTTCCTCAAAAAGGTTTTTTGCTCGAGAAATTGTATTTTTACTAGTTCAATAAGCTTAAAATGGCTGTTTGATCTTTGGCTAAATACATTTACACCACATTTTCCTTATCTATGCATCACATTTTAATTGCATGAAATGTTCATAACTTTTAATCAATATCACAACTATGTCCCCAACTTTTTTTTCCTTGTATTCTTATTTTTCGTCTTTCATTAATTACTCCATCTTGTCTCTGTTATCGAGCTCTATAAGAAATTTGGTTAAAAGAAATAAAAAGATTTATTTATCCTTCGTAAATTTAAAAAGTCAAAAAGTCAAAATTACGATTAAATAATTGTCCATCGTTTTAAAGCAAGATAACAAAATTTTTTTGGATGAAAATTATCGTTGAATAGAAGATTTGTTAATTGATAAAAATTTAATGATAAGAATGTGGCCAAAAAAATTAAGAACATAAATATAACAATTTATAAAGATTAGGGACTAATAATATAATTAAAATGTTGTGTGTTTATAAAAAATTGTACTGCTAATATAATTATCCTTGATCTTTACTTTTGATCGAGAAAACTAAAAATATTCCTCATTTTGACTTTGCCATTAAAAAAGTACTATTTTGAGAAATTAATGCAATAAGGAAAGTTAAAAGTTATTATAATAAGTGAATTTTAATTCCCACTAGTTTGATTCTTTTACGATAGTATAAGTATGATATGTTCTACCAAAGAATCACCATAATACACAGTATATATAGGATTTGAACCTATATCAAAGGTTTAGAGGACCTCTGTCCCATCCATTAGACAATGGACGCTGTTAATTTCGATTTTTTCGTATTCTGACTTTTCAATAGCTGTAACTTTTTCTCGTAGAAAAGTTGTATCAAAATCTCAAATCCTTGAGAGAAGAAAGTTAACTAAGAGATGACAAAACGTTGCAATCAAATGAACCGTCACTCAAATCAAGGGTCTCCAAATTTCTCAACTTCGACAATCTATCGAAAATGACGCAACAAGATAAGTTAACAGAATTGTGTATGCCATTCATGGTGTTGGAGCAACTGCTAGAATGGAACAATTGTGCAAACTGGAGGCATTGTGAAGCATCAGGGGAACTATATTTTTTCTCGATAGTCAAACAATCTTATAGATTCAATGGTTCACAAATTGACGAAGGATGATACGAATACTTCTATTTTGCTTGGTGTACAAATAGTGAAAAAAATTATTTTGCTAATAGTAAAAGGTCGGTTTGCCACGGATGGCCTTGCAGCGCCAGATCTCAAAGTAATGCAAAAATTAAATATATGGGCTAAGGAAAAAAAAATATATATATATTTCCCTTAACATAATGTTTGAACCCAACCACAGTAATTGTTACAACATCTAGTCACATCAAAGGGCAAGCCTATAACTCATTGGTTACTTCTGAATGATCAAACCTAGAAAGAGAAATGGCTAGAATATTATTGACTATGTAGATTATAAAGATATATTAACAAAAGTATAGTCTACAATACAATGATTCTCGTACAGAATAACAGTAGGTACCTTGATTTGGAATATGGGAATATTGTCCAGAACACGCGGCCTCAGAAATGGATTATATAAACCTCAATGAACCATGCTCTTCTCCAGTGAAGATTTATGTACAAAACTGTAGCAATGCAAAGCACTACAGCTATATAAGACACGATGAAGCTTATGTAGAAGACCTCCATGTCCATGAAACCGTGCTCTTCATTCTCTTCATCAACAGATGGCAGGACAGTGGTAGTACAGTCAACAGGTAATGGACGACCACAAAGATAAGGATTTCCCTCATAGCTACCTTCATCAAAGGTTGCAAACTGACCTTTCTCTGGTATCATACCTGTTAAATTGTTGTGTGCAACACTGAAGTATCCCAAAGCGTTTAACTTAGTCAGACCAGCGGGGATCATCCCACCCAAGTTGTTATAGGAGAGATCCAAGCTCTCGATCTGATGTAGGTTCGAGAATGTTGCTGGAATTGTTCCAATAAGATTGTTGTGAGACAAATTGAGTGCACGGATCTCACTCAAATTTCCAAGGCCATTCGGAATTTCCCCATGTAACTTATTAGAAGAGAGATCAATTCCAGACATGTAATCGAGGATGTTACCTTTGTAAGAATAAGAATTTCTCTTTGTCGTGAATGTCGCTGTAATTGGCAAACCAGTTAATGTGAAATCATCAATTTTTTCGAAAGACACGTGGTAGGCCCTTTCTAGCTCAACCTCATCCATATAAGACTTGAATGTGAGAAATGATGCACTGATTGTTCCTATAACTGTTGACTTTTTCTCGGTCACCTCCAGCGTTATGTTACCGAAGCATTGTGGGATTTGACCCGAAAGAAAATTAAAAGAAAGATCTATCATGCTTAGTTTTTTCATCTCACAAAATTGGTGAGGGATCATTCCTTCAAAATTGTTACCTCTGAGAAGAATAATGCTCAAGCTTGATAGACTGCCAATCCATTGAGGGATACTACCGTTGAACTTATTCCATCTAAGATCCAATGACACCAAAGAAGAGCTATTGTAAAATGCATATGGAAGCTCACCTTCCAGTTGGTTATTGTTCAGATAGAAATGACTTATGCTTGACTGATTGAAGCAAGATGGGACTGAACCACATAACTTGTTCTCAGATAAATCTAAGAGGCCAAAAGAATCGATGTTGCAAATTTCCTCCGGGATTGAACCCTCAAGCTGGTTGTTAGACATAGAAAAATGATTTAATATTGCCATATTACCCGCTGATGTAGGAATTCTACCAGACAAACGGTTGTTACTAATGTCTAAAACTTGAACAGTGCTGGTAAACAAGCTCTTTGGAATTGTGCCTGAGAACTCATTGCTGTCCAGATATAAAAATGACAATAGGTTGATAGAATCTGGGAATATTTGTCCTTGCAATTTATTATCCGATAATTTGAGAAACCACAAAGAAATGCATCCCATAACTAGTTCTTGTGGTATTGTGCCTGACAAGTTATTGTGGGACAAATCTAAAAATTCTATAGATTTTAAGTCACCAAAACTAGAAGGTATAGGCCCGACTAACATATTTCTTGACATGTTCAATGCAACCAAGTTCGGAAAAACTGAAGTTATATTAGTTGGAATACGTCCATTGAACATATTATTAGAAATATCAAAAGTCTCCATGTCGGGATTGATGCTTGTTGGCAACTTGAGAGGTCCTCTAAAATCATTATTCCTAAGGTATACACCCATAAGTCTTGTGTTGTTCTCCAACAGCCAAGTTGGAAATTTCTGTCCTATGATGTTCTTTGAGAGATCAAGAATTCTCAAATTGGATTGATAGTAAAAGAAGCCGGGTAGTGTTTGACTACCAGTTGAATTCGACATAATAAAAACCTCTAGTTGAAACTTGGGAACACAATTTCTCAATTCGTTTTCGTTTATTATTTCGTTGTTTTCCAAAAATAAAAACTTCAAGTTTGAATGATTAAAGAATGCTTTGAAAGAGATTGGAACTTGAAAGTTGTTACTTGAAAGGGAGAGATATTCAAGCGACGTGAGTTTGGAAAGTGGAGGGGAGGCAATATTTCCGGTGAATCTATTGTATGAGAGCTCAATCAATCTAAGAGATGTCATGTTTGCAACACATGAAGGAAGTACTCCTCCGTACTCATTCCGGCTAAGATCTAACTCTTGGAGGTTTTTAAGTCCACACCAACCTACAAATTAGAAGATTAAAATCACTACATCAAAACCCACCAAAGAAATAGGGAACATAGAAGGTTTTTAAAAAAACTAAAAAAAAAAAAAAAAAAAGCAACTTTTTTTGTCTCCAAATTTACTTTTATGTAAGAAAGTTAATTTTTAGAAGTGCTACAAATACTTCAAATACTTTGAAGAGACAATGTTATTAATCAGAATGCAAAGTCATGGAAAACATTGTTTACCAAACAAGCTGTTGAAGTTTACCTTGAACGGGAAGGGTGCCATTGAGTCCGCATCTGGACAAAGATAAAATCTTGAGGGAAGTTAGTGCTCCAATGCTTTGTAGAAAGTTCCGATCCACAGTAGAATTATCCAAGAACAATCCCTCCAGCCGTCTTAAACGTCTCAACTCTTATACACGTAAGCAATGGAATGTGCATTAAAAATTGAAGTTCGAATTGTAATTAGTAATGTGATTTTTGTGACGAGTAATTATAGCTCTTTTAGCTTACCACATGATCCAATAATACTTCCATTTTCATAATTGTACCGGAAATAGAAGTGCTTGAGGTAGGGGAATGCCCTCAAAGATTGTATCGTGTTGCTAATGTTGGAGACACTAATCATGCTATCTAATTTTAGCACTTGAAGACTATGCATACTTTTGATACCTGAAACGGAGAACTCTCTAGGGTAATATTAATCAAGTATAAGCCTCTTAATTAGCATTCATTAAATGGAAAATCAAAACGTGAAAAACTTAGTTGAGTACCTGTTGGAGTTGTGAAGTTATCGACCTCATTTCCACTTAGATCAAGCTCCTCCAAATTACTCAAAGCAAGTAAATCTAGATGGAGGTACAGAAATAAGCAGATACAATTAAAATGTGAAAATAATGATCGAGAAGATCAATTTTGTTTGACATACAAGTAAGAAGAATAAGGAGTTCTAAATTGTAGAACTAACCTTTCATTTGGATGGTTCCTTTTAGTGCGTTGGCAGAGAGATGTAGGGACTTGAGTGATGATAGCCCGTGAAGTGAGGAAAAAATGCTATTATTCATGTCATTTGACTGCAAATTGAGGACCTTCAAATTTTTTAGACCTGTTTTATAACCATATCCACTATAAGTTGCAATATAAAATATCTATTAAATTAAACAACAAACTACTATTTAGTGAAAGATGATAAGAAGGAATGATATGGTATACCGTAAATGGTACCCGAGCTTCTAAATTGATTGTAACCCAGGTCGAGCTCCTTCAAATTGATAAAATCATTCAGATCTGTCGAGAAACAAAAGTAAATATAATAAAAGGTCCTCTGGCCTAAAAACAATGTATTGCGCTTGTGGAAAGGAGGCTCACTTAGCACCGATAGAATGTCGTCGTCGCTAATCCCATCATTACCCGAAAAATGAAGATCTTCCAGCTTGGTTAATCCGAAGAGTCTTTCACTGCCTACAAATGATTTTCTTAAAAAATAATAAGATGTTTCGTAAAGCTATTAAACATTGAAATGATTCCCAGAGAAAAAAAATAATAAATAGAAGGGTGTATTCCTGTATTGAAACACTGCATGTACTTCTGTTTCGTAAAGCTACTAAACCTTAAAAGTTAAAACACAAGCACAACTGACACGAATCATGAAAATAGTATTATGACTTGTGTGATAAGTTGATTTATCTACCAAAATACTACACCAGACTATGAAGTGTATTGAACTTACTGTTGCCGTAATTTTCTCCCCTTTTAAAGTTGTTTTGAAGACTCAGACGCTTGAGAGAAGAAAGCCGACTAAGAGATGACAAGATTTTGCGATCAAATGAATTGGCACTCAGATCAAGGTCCTCCAAGTTTCTCAACTTTGACAATCTACCAATACCTGCAAGTAACGAAGTTCATTAATATATCTATAGTTATTTATCACCCAAAGGAAATAAAAATAAAAATAATAACAATGAATCAGCTAGCTACCTAACTAATTAAGGAGAGATGGCATCATACCTTCATTCTCAATCCAACCTACTAACTGATTCTGCTGCAAAAATAGATTTTTGAGGTCTTGAAAGGGAAGAAATAGAGAGGCATTAAAATACCAATCTCCTAATTTCCGATCCCTCATGTTATCAAGATTAAGTTGGGTTACTCGTTTAGTTATGTTGCTGCATTTAACGTATCTCCATTGACAACAGTCAATTCCAATCTCATTATCCACCCATGAAGGCAGCGATATTCCATCTGGGAAGTTTATATTCGCTTTGAGGTGCAAAAGAGCAACCCTCTCTTCCTCCCAACACCCTAAACAATTCCATCCGTTTAGAAATGAAAGTACAATCATCACTAACGTCAACCGTAACTTTATCCCCATCTTTCTTAACTATTAACACACTAATTATTGCTGATCTGAATTATTAGCAAAACTGCAAATCTTGTTGGTAGATGGAGACTATTAGGTGGAAGATTAGTTGGTGAAAATAATTAGGTGAATGTTGGTAGGTTTTGGTAGTAGGTAAGGATGGTGAAATTTGTTATTCCCAATTCATCCTAATTCTTCCTATAAATAGAGCTCAAGTGTTGAAGAGAAACACCACCACAACAAAGAGTGTTTGTAGAGAGCAACACAAGAGAGGCATTTCACAAAATAGTGAGAAAAGTGAGTTGGAGAGAATAGCCTTTGCATAGGCAGATAAAAATACAGTGTTGTATTTTGTACTCCTCATTTTCGAGTTAGTGAAATATATTGGTGTGGGTCCGTGGACGTAGGCAAATTGCTGAACCACGTAAATCTTTGTGTTTCGTATTTGCATTTTATTTTTGCGTATTTATATTTTCTCAGTCCAATTTATTTGTGTCACATCGATCCTGGACGGGATTAGTTGCGTCCTAATTCCCAACAATTGGTATCAGAGCCTTGGCTCATTAAAGTCTTTTGAAATTCTTAGTATGCTCTGTGGTTGCAGCTTTGACTGATCTTCCACATCAGAAAAGATTTCTTTAGACTGTTTTGTGATCGAGTGGGAGCAATGTCGACAGATGAGAAAATATCCAAAATTGATAAATTTGATGGTTCAAATTTTGGATTTTGGAAAATGCAAATGGAGGACTATTTGTACCAGAAGGATCTATACAAACCACTAAAAGAAAAGCCAGAAGATATAAGCCAGGGGGATTGGGAGTTGCTTGATCGAAAAGCACTCGGCACAATCAGGCTGACGTTGTCAAAGTCAGTGGCCTTCAACATAAAAAATGAGAAGACGACAGAGTCTCTCATGGCAGCCCTCTCTAGCATGTACGAACAGCCATCTGCAGCAAATAAAGTCCACTTAATTAAAAAGTTGTTCAATATGAAGATGGCCGAAGGCGGAAGATTTGGGGAGCACCTAAATGAATTCAATGAAGTGACGGACCAGCTAAACACAGTCGAAATCACTTTTAGTGATGAAGTTCGAGCTCTGTTGATTCTTGGGCAGTTGCCAGACAGCTGGAATGGTACAGTCACAGCAATTAGTGACTCTGCCGGAAAGTCAAAATTGAAGTTCGATGATGTCGTAAGCATGATCTTAACGGAGGAGATCAGACGACAGTCAGAAGGTGTCTCAACTTCAGGATCGGCGTTGAACGTGGAAAGCAGAGGCAGGAGTTCTAACAGAGGAAATGGGCGGGGCAACGGCAAATTCAGAAGTGGTAGATCGAGGTCCAGAAATCCAAACAATCCTAACAAGACAAAGGTTGTGGAATGTTGGAAGTGTGGCAAGACCGGTCATTACAAAAACCAGTGTCCAACACCTCCAAAAGAAAAGGAGAACAGGACGGAGGTTAATGTTGTGGAAGAGGAAGCGGACGATGCTTTGATATGCTCTTTGGAGAGAAAAACGGAATACTGGGTGATTGATTCCGGAGCATCTTTTCATGCTACCTCAAACAAGGAGTTTTTTGTAAACTATACGCGGGGTGATTTTGGCAGAGTATATCTCGGTAATGATCAACCGTGTGGCGTGGTCGGAAAAGGTGATGTACAGATCAAGATCAATGGATCTGTGTGGAAGCTGAAGGACGTGAGACATATTCCAGAATTGAGGAAGAACTTGATCTCCGTCAAGCAATTGTCGGGAGAAGGACATGTCACCACCTTCTCTGGTGATAACTGGAAGATCACCAAGGGCGCCATGATTATCGCTCGAGGCAAGGATACTGGCACCCTTTACACAACGACGGATGCTTGTGTGACAATTGCAGTTGCTGAAAGCAAGGAGGGCCCAAACTTGTGGCACCAGAGACTTGGGCATATGAGTCAGAAGGGACTCAAGTATATGCATGCAAAGGGGAAACTACCAGAGCTTCAGTCTACTGATATAGACTTATGCGAGAGTTGCATCTTTGGGAAGCAGACCAGGGTGAGTTTCAACACTAGTGGCAGAACTCGGAAGCAAGAGAAACTTGAGTTAGTCCATACAGACGTCTGGGGACCAACCGCAGTTTCATCTATTGGCGGAAAGTCATACTTTGTGACTTTCATTGATGACCACTCGAGAAAAGTGTGGGTTTATTTCTTGAGACACAAGTCCGAAGTATTCGATGTGTTCAAGAAGTGGAAAGCCATGGTGGAAAATGAAACAGGATTGCGAGTAAAGAAGCTGAGGTCCGACAACGGAGGAGAATATACGGATATGGCATTCAAAAAGTTCTGTTACCAGAATGGCATCAAAATGGAGAGGACGTTGCCAGGGACTCCACAGCAAAATGGAGTTGCAGAACGTATGAACCGGACATTAACGGAGAGAGCCAGAAGCATGAGGTTACATGCAGGCTTGCCCAAACAGTTTTGGGCAGAAGCAGTCAACACAGCGGTGTACTTGATCAATCGAGGACCCTCGGTACCGTTGGAGTACAGGATACCGGAGGAAGTATGGAGCGGAAAAGAAATAAAACTTTCCCACGTGAAAGTTTTTGGATGTGTCGCATATGCACATATAAGTGATCAGGCAAGGGGCAAGCTAGACCCCAAATCACTAAAGTGCACATTCATTGGATATGGCGGAGATGAGTTCGGCTACCGCTTATGGGATGACCAGAACAGAAAGGTCATCAGAAGCAGGGATGTCATATTCAACGAGAAGGTTATGTACAAGGACAGAAATGCAGTGCAGTCCGATGACACAGTACATGATGATCCAACATATGTTGAGTTGGATGATGCTCCAGAAAGTAGTACGTCGCAGCAGACAGAGGAGGATCTGCAGTTACAGGAGCCTGTTCTAGAGACTGATGCATCACAGTCTCCAGTCCCTGTTCTTAGAAGGTCAACCAGACCTCATGTTCCAAATAGAAAGTACATGAGTTACATGTTACTTACTGATGCAGGTGAACCTGAATGCTATCATGAGGCATGTCAAGTCGGTGATTCTGGCAAGTGGGAGCTTGCAATGAAAGATGAGATAAAGTCTCTCATCTCTAACCAGACGTGGGAACTAGCCGAGTTACCTACAGGAAAGAGAGCTCTACACAATAAGTGGGTGTACAGAATCAAGGAGGAACATGATGGATCAAAGAGATACAAGGCGAGGTTGGTGGTCAAAGGTTTCCAGCAGAAAGAAGGAATTGACTACACGGAAATATTTTCGCCAGTTGTGAAGCTGACAACAATCAGATCAGTCTTGAGTATTGTTGCAGCAAAGGGTTTGCACTTGGAGCAGTTAGATGTAAAAACTGCTTTCCTCCATGGTGACCTTGAGGAGGAAATATATATGCAGCAGCCAGAAGGCTTCTCAGTCAAAGGAAAGGAGAAGCTCGTTTGCAAATTGAAGAAGAGCCTGTATGGCTTAAAGCAAGCCCCGAGACAGTGGTACAAGAAGTTCGACGGATTTATGCAGAAAAATGGCTACTTCAAATGTAATGCTGACCATTGTTGCTACTTCAGGAGATTCGAGTCCAGTTATATAATTTTGCTACTTTATGTCGATGATATGTTAGTAGCAGGCTCAGATATGGACGAAATCAAGAAGTTAAAGATGCAGCTGTCAGCAGAATTCGAAATGAAGGACTTGGGTACAGCGAAGCAGATTCTCGGAATGAGGATTTTCAGAGATAAGCAGAAGGGTATCTTGCAGTTATCTCAGGCCAAGTACATTAGTCAAGTTCTGCAGAGATTTAACATGTGCAGTGCGAAGGCTGTCAGCACGCCACTAGCTAATCACTTCCGTCTATCTAGTGATCAGAGTCCTAAGACAGAGGACGAGATAAACTTCATGGCTAAAATACCATATGCCTCAGCCATTGGAAGTTTAATGTATGCCATGGTTTGTACCAGACCAGATATTGCTCATGCAGTGGGAGTTGTGAGTAGGTTTATGGCAAATCCAGGAAAGCAGCATTGGGAAGCAGTAAAGTGGATATTAAGATATCTACGGGGAACTACTGATAGATGCTTATGCTTTGGACGAGGCGAGGTGACTCTACAAGGCTTTGTAGATGCAGATTTTGCTGGCGAGGTAGATCGCAGACGAAGTACTACTGGTTATGTTTTCACAGTAGGTACTACTGCAGTTAGCTGGATTTCGCAGATACAGAAGATTGTTGCTCTATCCACTACAGAAGCAGAGTACGTGGCAGTAACCGAGGCTAGCAAAGAAATGATCTGGTTACAGGGTTTGTTGGCAGAATTGGGATTCAGTCAGGAGAAGAATGTTTTGCACAGTGATAGTCAGAGTGCGATACATCTGGCAAAGAATTCAGCATTTCATTCTAGAACCAAGCACATTGGACTCCGTTATCACTTCATCAGGTCTCTTCTAGAGGATGAAGTATTAACACTAGAGAAGATCCAGGGTAGCAAGAACCCAGCCGACATGATGACTAAGACGGTAACTAAAGAAAAATTGGAGCTGTGCTCAGCTTCAATTGGTTTTCTAAGGTGAAGACAGCAGATGATTCACACCATATTTCAAAAGGAGTTGCAAGGAGGAAATGTCTCAAGGGAAGCCACATTAGTCTCCAAGTGGGAGATTGTTGGTAGATGGAGACTATTAGGTGGAAGATTAGTTGGTGAAAATAATTAGGTGAATGTTGGTAGGTTTTGGTAGTAGGTAAGGATGGTGAAATTTGTTATTCCCAATTCATCCTAATTCTTCCTATAAATAGAGCTCAAGTGTTGAAGAGAAACACCACCACAACAAAGAGTGTTTGTAGAGAGCAACACAAGAGAGGCATTTCACAAAATAGTGAGAAAAGTGAGTTGGAGAGAATAGCCTTTGCATAGGCAGATAAAAATACAGTGTTGTATTTTGTACTCCTCATTTTCGAGTTAGTGAAATATATTGGTGTGGGTCCGTGGACGTAGGCAAATTGCTGAACCACGTAAATCTTTGTGTTTCGTATTTGCATTTTATTTTTGCGTATTTATATTTTCTCAGTCCAATTTATTTGTGTCACATCGATCCTGGACGGGATTAGTTGCGTCCTAATTCCCAACAAATCTCTTATATATGGTGCTTGCTGGATTATCCGCTTTTTATAGGAGAAACTTGATATACACTGGATTGAGTAATGGAACCACTACCATTCATTTCTATATAAGAATTTTCCAGTGATGTGAAAATATTGTCCAAACTCCGGGAAATTTCCTATAAATCCAAGTTAATAAATAGATGGTCTTCCAGAAAAAAAAATTACATTTAATTAAATAATGTTGATTATGTAACACTTTTTAAAATTTAAAGTAATTAATATAATCTTAAAATTTTCTTTATTATAATCTATAAATGTTGTTTTCTTGTACTATATTTCATTTTATATTTTATTTTGATAGTTAGATTTATTATGAAATTTTTTTCAAAAATTATTTTTTAATCTAAAACTATTATTTTTTATTGTTATTTTGTTAAGACATTTCAATGACTAATATTTTTATATAACATTATTTAGCGACAATCTTTTTGTTGATAAATTAAATTTATTAAAATACATATTTTTTTTAAAAAAAAATTATTAACATTAAATTTGTTAAAATATTTTGATTATGTAGCAATTTTTTTAAGTTTGAAATTAATAACTCATTCAAAAACCAATTAAAATAATTATAAATTAAAAAAAATGTTAAGTTACCAAATTTCACGGAGCATTTAGATGTACAATGAGCACCTCATATTATTATTTTTTTTAAGTCATGTCAACTTAACATATTTGTGCTCCACATAATGCAAAAGTATTTTTAACCCACTACATCTATTTGTTGATGTCACCTAATTTCTCATAATTCACGTTGTGTATTGTCAATTACGTCTCATTAATTAATGGTGAAACGAAGGAAGAATATTTTTATATAAATGTACCATAATTTTTCTATCAATACTGTCACTAGCTGAGGACCACACGAGGAAAATGGTGCAACATGGCGTTATATTAGTAGAAGTTTCAACATTCCATCATTTTCAAACTCACAACTATTTCCACAAAAATGAGGAGACTTTGAATTGGGATTATTACTTTGCCGGAGACTTGGACAGAGACTTTGACATAAGCAAAGACGTTTTGTCATCAGCAGTAAAAATATTGAATTATTGAAATGTTAATTAATTATTTTTTTTCTGGTAGATTGTTAATTAGTCTCAGATGCATTCTTGATGTTGAAATGCTTGTAAGCTAGCTCCCCTTACCAAATGCCATCAGCAAAATGCTGAAAACACAGCTCCTAAAACGTTTTTCTCACATGGTTTTTTTGATATCATATATACAAAGGCGTTTGGCGTAAGGTTTCGAATCAAACATTCACTGTAAAAATAAAAGATTTAAAGCAATAACTCAAATCAATCTTATACTTAGATAGATATTGTTAAAGAATTTACAACTTTTGACAAATACGTGGACTCTGAAATAAAATTTCATGAGATAAAAGTTTTGTCAACAGTTGTCCAATTGACCAACCCTGAATAAAAAATCCACAAAGGAAGTTTGAGTCTGGAACTCCCTTTCGTTAGGTTTTTAATGTAATTGGCAATTTCGTAAACAAAATGACTCCTTTATAAATTTCAAATTAGAGTCGAAGTAGTGTAATTGATTTAGTTGGGTATTTGGGTTCAAGAAGATCAAAGAAGTGATCAAGAAGACTTGAGATGTAAGTAGAAGTCAAGGAAGAATCCAAGATCCGCAAGGATTACTATTCAGATTTTCACTTAGAGGTTGAGAGCCAGTTTTCATATAGAAAATACTTGAATTTGGAGACTGCTACATCTGAAAGAATTGTATTCCAATGAATTATCTTTCCAACGCATTTCGATTCATCTAAATTGGACATCGAGAGATAAAGTTATGATCAAAATACTGACGATCACACATTGGGCGCTCGATAACTGCTCGAGTGATTTTAACTGTTTTTGGGAGCTTGCTCAATGTGTGCTAGAGCGGCCGTTTGCTTGAAGAATTCATATTTCGTGATTTTCAGCCTTTTTACAATCCCATATGAACGCAAACACTTCATATTATAAATACTCAAACTTTATCCCTTTTGTGTGTCGTGGTTGTTCATTGCCCTATTCTCTAATTAAGAAATCCAAGAATATATTCACGTGTGTGTGTGTGTGTGTGTGTGTGTGTGTGTGTGTGTGTGTGTGTGTGTGTGTCTATATATATGTAAGGTTTCGGGTCAAACATGCACAGCAGAAATTAAACAGACACGAAACCATAGCCCGGATCAACCTTGCACTTAGATAAAATTTGGGATTAGAATGTACATTTGATGAATCTCGTGGATCTAAAATCTAGTACATGATGTAGAAATCTTGTCACCACCAGTTGTCCAATTGTGCAGCCTCTAACAGAAATTCACACATGGAGTTGAATCTAGAACTCCATCAATCTCCAACAATTGGAATGGATTCGAGAGAATATTGTTTTCCTCGTTGTGCTAGCAAGAGAAAAATCTAATGCTAGAAAAGTGACTCTCTTGATTCTCTTGTAACTAAACCTAATTCTTGTAGGTTTAAATAATACCCTAATTAGGGTTAAGATAGCGGGCTTGGGCCATTCTTGTCCAACAAGTAACCTAAGTTCGGCCCAACCAATTGGGCTTGGACACTATTCCAACAATCTCCCACTTGGACAAGATCCAATTCTAGATACTCAATTCTCGCCTTTTGTGTTGACCCATTAGGTTCCATTCACTATGAAAAATGCCGTGTTTTTATTATTTCAATCTGATTGGAATAAGAAAAATTGAAATATCTATTTCTTATTCATCCTCGACTCACCAAGATCGATTAATTCACGTCGCCATCCTAGATTGACATCTAGCAATGTGTCAAGGTAATCAATGTGAAAGGAAAAGTCATGTGGCATAACAAGACATGTTCGGGTGCGGTTACCGTGGAATTATAATCCCTTCATCAATATAACACAATTGGTTAAGAGATATGGATAGCGTCAATCTCATTTCAACCAATTATGTTATTCACTTCTTATCTTAGTTGATCTTGTTATGACTGAAAACACATTTTCAACTCATAACTTCACCCCGCCCGAGGATTTTACATCAACTTAAGTGAGCGAAATACAGATTATAATCTCCTACTATCCAGGAGTGACGAATCCTCATATTGGACATACACAACCTTTATATGACTCTCACTATACCCATACAGCGTCACCCTGATGACTCCCTCGCAAGAACCATCAACGCTCGCCAAAGTATAACAATCCTCATATAAGATTCGATGACGTCCTCAAGTCAGAGGACCAAATCCAAAACCGCACATTAGAGATTCACCACTGACGCTTGGATAGTTATCCATGTGAAATCTCTAGGCGGATCATCCAATACTTTGTTATCTAACAATGCATCCATGTGTTCAATTGAATGTCCCTCTACATTCTAACTTGTGAGATAATTTACTTTCTTCATCAGAAAGAAATGCAACACATGTTAGTCTAACTGTAACAACAATATCCGTATCTTGTTGCTACTTCCACTAGGGACAATTTTAGAATAAGTTATTAATGACTTGTATCTCACAGTCACAACACCTTGTGACTTACAAGTTAATTAAACGGACTCTATTATTTAAATGAGTTAAACTCAATGTAATAATAGATCTGCCTTTATTGAGCCAATGATAATATGTGTTATGCTATCTCAACGATTGGATTTAAAGCATAACATTGATATTCTCCCACTAGATCCAATTGTTGACTTATGGTTAACTTGACCTTATTGTTTTGATCATAACAAACAAGAATATATTGTTTTGCTAAAAAGTGTGCCTCAAGTGTTTCATGTGATGATAAATATTCAAAGCATTCAATGTTCAAATCATCTCTCAAAGATATAAATCAAAACTATGTGATCAAGCACATGAGACGCAAAGAAGATCAAGAAAGAATTGAAGATATTCAAGATCAAAATTGAAGTTGAAAAGCATGATATGAAGATCAAGAATTCAATCATACACGATTAGAGTTCAAGTCCAGGAGTTGATTTAACCTATGTAAATGTATAACACTCTCAATCTTTAGCGATGAAATCCAACGAGCTCGAAAATGATTTTTATGCATCAAGAAATATTTTTACCTAAGTCAATATTGCTTTTCAAAGGTTATTTGATCTTAAATCATGATTATACTATGTTAAACCACCTTGAAAAACAAGTTAGAAACCTAAAAATCGTGCATTTTCATGTTTTTCAAAAGTCAACTTTCAGTTAACCGAAAGTCAACTTTTGGACAACCGAATGCATATTTCGGTTAACCGAAACTCCAGAATTGATCAACCGAAAGTGCCTGAACTTCAATATCTTGATCTATAAAAAGCCATCTCTTTTGCATTCAATTTCAACAACTAAGAGGAGATTTTAGAAAAGCTTTCTTGTGAAATTCATTGTTCTTACTTGATTTATATTCATCTATTTTGTTTAGAAAACTTTAATTGATCCAAACTTTGTTTTATCAAAATTCATCAAAGTTTTTGAAAGAAAGTTTTTGTAAAGATTCTTGATTTTACATTGTATAAACTTCTTCAACATCTTCACATTATATATTGGAATTGAAGTGTAAGTCTCTCTTTGTTTCAAACTTGTTTTAATCTTTTAAAAGAGATAAATTTCAATTAAGGAACTTTGATTATTTGTGCTACATTTTTAATTATCATTTGATTCATCAAAATTCCATTGCCTAAACACTTTGAGCTTAACTTATTGTTAATTATTCAAGTGTGGCATCTCTTGGTACTTAATTTGATTCAATATTTTAACAAGAGATCATTTGAAAAACTTTGTTTGATTGCTTTGAAATTTTCATTATCATTTGCATCAAAGTTTTTCTCTAACACTCGAGCTTAATTTATTGCTATCTATTGAAGTGTTAGCCTAACTCTCTCGGAACTTAAATTGAGTATATCATTTGTCAAGAGAGTTATTCCAATTGTAAATTCAATTCATTATATCTTGTGGTTTAGAGATCCTTGTAAAAACTCGATTGTTAGTTAAGGGTGGGTATTCCTTGTTGTAAGTCACCTAAGGATAAGTGCTCCTTGTTTTAAGTCACTTAAGGGTAGGTGCTCCTTTTTGTAAGTCACCTAAGGGTAAGTGCCCCTTGTTGTAAGTCCATTTAGGATTTGGTACTCCTTGTTGTAAGTTACCAATATAGTGGATTTGGTCTTGCTCGTGACGGAGGGCTCGGTAACACGGGACGTATGTCACATTGGTTGATTGAACCTCTATAAATCGTGTTTGCATCCTCTTATCCCTTTAACTTACTTACATTGCACTTAATTTATTCCTTCAATTTATAGTGTGCCACTTTATCTCTAAGTGCTATACTTGCTTTATCAATTAAGTTTACACATTTATAGCACACTACATTGATAGTTAAGTTACTTGCAACATTAAGTTTTCATACATGTACCTATTGGTTTTTAAGTTTGAGATTTTTTATCGATAAAGTTTTATAAATCAATTCACCCACCTCTTGGTTAGTTACTTTTGGGCTAACAATTGGTATCAGAGCTTAGTTGCTCATTTTTAAAAGATTTTACAATCTTGAGTTAATGGCTAACCATAATCTTGAGGGGCATTCTACAAATCGTCCTCCTTTCTTTGATAGTACACATTATAACTATTGAAAGACTAGAATGATAATTTTTGTTCAATCGATAGATTATAATATTTGGGAAGTCATCGAAGAAGGTCCTCATAAGCTTACTAAATTTATTAAGGTTGGTGAAAAACCGGATCAAACTATTTCAAAACCTAGAAAGGAATATGATGATGATGATAGGAGAAAATTGACTTTAAATGCTAGAGCCAAAAATATACTTTATTGTACTTTGGATAATAATTAATTTAATCGTTTTTGCACATGTGATTCAGCATTTGATATTTGGCATACATTATAAATCACACACATGGGTATAAGCAAAGTGAAAGATACTAAGACAAATCTTTTATTTAAAGATTTTGAAATTTTTTTTATGAAGCAAGATGAGCCCATTACTTGCATGATTACTCATTTTACCGATATTGTCAATGGTCTTATAGGCTTAAGATGTTGATCGAAAACATGATAGATGTCAACACACATCCATTGGAGGAGCTTTATGGAACATTGATGACTTATGAGCTCAACAATGTCGAAACAATGGAGAGGACAAGAAAAGGAAAAGAAGAGGCCAAGTGCAAAATTGCTCTTAAATCATCACATGGTAAATGCTCATCAAACTCAAACATAAGTGATGAGGAACTTGATGATCTTGCTATCCTTATCAAAAAGTGGAGAGGCATTCGCAACAATCATCGAATCCAAAAGAGAGACGAAAAAGATGAAAAGATTATTTGCTATAATTGTGAAAAACGGTCACAAAAGTACCGAGTGTCAAAGCAAGAAAAGATTCTTCAAAAAGAAAGCTCTACAAGCTACTTGAGATGAAAGTGATGATGAGCAAGATGAAGATGAGAGTCAAGATGAAGTGGCCAACATGTGTTTTATGACTATTGAGGATGAGGTAAATTTCTTTGATACCTCTTGGGCTTTGAATGATCAATGATTTAAAGATCTATTAATCAACATATTTGATAAAAACCTCTTGCACTTCATAAAAATTTCTTACATTGAAAAGTGATATGAATATGAAACATGGTGCTAATTCTTGTTATGTGCATGATATTATGTTAAATGCATGATTTAACCGAAATATTTGAAAATATTTGTTTTTTTTTTTATTTCGGTTGACCGAAACTAATTGGCCGACCGAAAGGCAACTTTCGGTTGAACAATCAACCGAAACATATTTCGGTCGAGCATATGTACGACCGAACCCGTAGTTTCGGACGACCATCACTCAGCCGAACTTGACTATAGCCGCCCAGTTTTCATTGCTGCAGAGTTTCGGCCTACCGACATAAGTTCAGTTGACCGAAGTTGTCGTACAAATCAGGGTTTTTAAAACTCGATTTCATCCCCAAAATTCATTTTTCACAAACCCTAACCTCACTTCTCTCCTAAATCCTTCAAAAATCTTCCAATCTCACAACTTTGCTTCAAAATTTCCACAAATCAATCACATTCATCAACATTAACATCAACAATTGTATTTTTCCTCTTCCATTTTCATCAAATTCGGACAATCCAATACTCTTCCTCAAAAACTTGAAAATTCCCATTTCACTTCTAAATCCATTTTTACTTCTATCAAACTCAATCATTCCCCATTCAATCTCATTAATTCTACCCAGTTCCTACCATTTTTCACCAAATTTTTTCAAAATTTCGAAACTCTCCTCACTTTTGATCAAAATCCGGTTATTTGCAAATGGCCCCAAGAAAGAAGAGGCAAGCACGTCTAACATTGAGGATAACACACCCCTACCCGATCAATTCTCTGATTGGCCTATTTTGCTTGGTAAGTCCATCGATTTTTTCAATTTTTAGCTCCGAGCACCCTCTTTCAATATTGAAAATTACTTTGTGGGAATTGGATGGAAAAACGTTGCTTCGGTATCAGAAAATGTCTATCCTAGGTTGATTAGAGAATTTTTTTAAAAACCCACTTTCTATCCCGAAAAAATTATATGCACTGTCAAAGATAAACGCATCGCTATCAATTGACGTCTTATCCGGGAAGTCGTAGGTTTAGAATCTTGTGAGAACTGTGCATATGTTCAACACTATCCTATTAGGGTCGATGGATATAATGAACTTGAGGCGTGTTTTCATGTCACTGCATGTTCTCTCACTTCCAAAATGAATTTGAATCTAAACCATCTTACCATCCCATGCAAAATTCTTCATCGAGCCATTGCTCACATTATCGTGCCTCGAAATGGTCACTTTGAAGAGGTCTCCCACCTCGATTTATTCATTCTTGACTCGCTCCTTGTCGGTCCAAAATTGGACTTCACATACATCTTCATCAAACATGTCCACTATGTCCACTCATCTCCCCGTATCGTAGGTTTTCTATATGGTATGATTTTTACAAAAATCTTTGAACGCTTTGATGTATCATTTGAAAACGAGCCTCTTATCAAACCCAAACATACTGACATTATCAACCTAAATACCGTCAAACGTATGAAAATCGTTCGGGGTAACAGAGAATGGGTGTGTCAAACTCAAGGTTTCGACAATGCTTCCGGGCCTACAACATGGCCATTCACCAAAGAAGAGGCCGAAGAGGAAATGAATATAGATGAGGGTGAAGGTGAAGGTGAGAGAGTTGGCAATAATGATGGTGGTAATGGTGGCAATGGCTCCCCTAGACCGAGACAAAGGTCTTGAACTCCACAAGTCGCACCAACTCCCATTCGATACATCTCGGAAGATCAATTCAACATTTTAAATGGGCGTATTGATTCTCTTACTACTGCAGTTGAAGATGTCCAACAAATATTACAACAAATGCACACTTCCCAATAAGCCTTCTTCGCACACATGTATGCCATCTATCCTCAAGGCCCTCCTCCACCGGCGGCCGATTGAAGTCCATTTATGCCTTTTTGCACTATGACATGCACTTTGTTTCAAAATATTTTCAAATTAATGCTTTTTGAAGACTTGACCCTATTTCTCTCATATCATTTATGTGAATGAACTTATTAAAGATGATGTTATGTTTATATGATACGCATCTTATATTTTACATCTTATGGAATGATATGATTATATATTGATATGGTGTTATGATGTGAGTAAATGATTGTGATAAGATAGCATTCTTATCGGTTTGAACTATTTAAATAATATTTTGGAAAAGTGAAATGTGATCTTATTGATATGTATGCTTATACTAAAATGGATCTCTTGCATATACAAGTCAAATGACAACTTTCAAAATCCTATTTAGTTGACACTATGGATTAACTATCTTATACTTTGAAATGACTTATTTATATCAAACTCATTCACACTATACATGATCTATACATTCAATGAGATGAACTTATTCTATGTTTGACACTCAATGGTTGCATTAATATTTTGACTCAATGTTAAAGGATGAACTTTATCTATCTTTGATCATATGAAACATAATACCTTACTTTTGCCTAGGTCTCTCTCCTATATGGTCATACTTTTGAAATACGCTCTCTCTCTCTCTCTCTCTCTCTCTCTCTCTCTCTCTCTCTTTGCACATATGCTTTGATTAAAGGGGAAATCTTTTTTAAATTGACCCCATTTTTTTTATGAACTCAAAGAGAGGAAAGAAGTGTGATTTGTTGATTCCCATATGACATATTATGATCTTAAGCTATTGCAATATCATGCTTATCACGAAACATGCAATTATGATACCTTGCTTAAGTATTTTACTAATGGGGAATATGATTACAATCAAATATTCTACTTTTGCTTCATTATTATGCTTATCACACATATGCTCATGATTAAGGGATAGATGTCACCTTTTTGCTTATGCCAAAAGGGGGAAAATATGGTGATGATTTGTTTAGCTTGAAAATGGATAATCTATATGCATTAAAATGAATTATGACATATGCTAGATTATGCAACTATTTTTGGTTTGTATAAGATAGGGGGAATACATGCTCAACTTATCAATTATTCTCATATTCCTATGCTTTGACTATACGCTTCAATTGCTTATATTATCATTACAAATCATCTTGTTTGTCATAATCAAAAAGGGGAAAATTGTCGACCTATGGTTAACTTGACCTTATTGTTTTGATAATAACAAACAAGAATATATTGTGTTGCTAACAAGTGTGCTTCAAGTGTTTAATGTAATGATAAATATACAAAGCATTCAATGTTCAAATAGTCTCTCAAAGATATAAATCAAAACTATGTGATCAAGCACATGAGATGCAAAGAAGATTAAGAAAGAATTGAAGATATTCAAGATCAAAATTGAAGTTGAAAAGAATGATATGAAGATCAAGAATTCAAGCATACAAGATTAGAGTTCAAGTTCAAAAGTTGATTTAAGCTATGTAAAGGTATAACACTTTCAATCTTTAGCGATGAAATCCAACGAGCTCGAAAATGATTTTTATGCATCAAGAAACTTACTCGAAAAATCGTCACTTGCATAAAATATTTTTACCTAAGTCAATATTGCTTTTCAAAGGTTATTTGATCTTAAATAATGATTATACTATGTTAAACCACCTTGAAAAACAATTGGCCAATAAAGTTTTGGAAAAATTGTAATTTAAGTCCTTCAAGCTTAAAATTTTTCGTAATTGGCCACCAAAAGTTTAAGAATATTGCAATTTGACCATCCCAACTTAAGGATTGCTTTATTCTAAAGTTTTGAATTCGATAATTCAAATCCTAAAGTCAAATATATATGCAAATCAGTGAATTTCAATTTCAAATTTGGTACTACGGACTCTTTTGAGAGATATAATATTCGAAAGTAAGTTAGTTGAAGCAACAGGTTGCCAAAGCAACCTCTCTTGTGGATATTAATTAACTTAGAATATTAGAAGGTATTTGTGTATGTGCTATTCATGCGAATGTTGATCGTTCCAAAGGAAGGTCAATGTTTGGCTCGAATTTCACATGCACCTGTGGTGATGAATACGTGGAAATTATTTGGTTTAACGTGTGATCAATAAATCAGTCCAAAGAAAAGTTTATTGGTTAACATGTCTTATTGTCAGTGTTTGATCACTACACTAAGGGAAAATTAGGTGTTTGTGTGTTATTCATGCGGTTATTGATCGCCCAAAGGAAGGTCAATATTTGGCTCGAATTTCACATGAACTTGTGGTGATAAATACGTGACGGTTATTTGGTTTTACGTGTGATCAATAAATCGGTCCAAAGAAAGGTTTATTGGTTGACATGTCTTACTGTCAGTGTTTGATTACTACACCAAGAGTTCCACTTACAAGTCAATATTTCTGTCCAAAGACTAAATATTGATGTTGTTCTAGGTATCTTGTGATGGGCTCTACCATTATTTGAAAGTATGATTTGCATAATAAGGTACTTATGTGAGCTATTTTGTTTAGGTGTTCTCTATCAGTTTCAAAATTCTGCTATCGGTATCTCTACAAGCTTAAATTTAATCCCCGTGCTTATGGAACAAACTTAAAGGAGTGGACAGAAAACATTAATATTGTTCTTGGCTGCACGGATCTAGACCGTGCACTAATGATTGAGCAACCTGCTCCTCTAACGGATAAAAGTTCATACAATCAAAGGAGGAACTTTGAGAAGTGAAATTGCTCATGTCGCATGAGTCTAATGATCATTAAGCGCGGAATTTCGAAAGCCTTTAGTGGCACAATATCTGAGGAGGTAAATGATGCGAATAAGTTCCTTGCCGAAATTAAGAAACATTTTGCGAAAAACGATAAGGTTGAAACAAGCACGCTTATGCAAAGCTTGATTTCAATAAAGTATAAAGGCAATGTGAACATAAGGGAGTACATCATGTAGATGTCTCACACTGCTAACTACTTCAAAACTTAAGGGACTAAAACTCGACTTGTCTAATGACTTTCTCATGCATTTGGTATTGATATTGCTTCCTACACAATTCAGTCAATTTAAGGTTCGTTATAACTGTCAAAAGGAGAAATTGACTCTCAATGAGCTCATTTCATAGTGTGCAAGCTTCTTGCACAATTCAATCAATTTAGTGTCAGTTGTAAGTATCAAAGGGAGAAAGGAACTCTAAATGAGTTCATTCTATTTTTGTGTGCAAGAGAAAGACAAGTTGAAGTAGAAAAGAATTGAAAGTGTTCAATTGGCAAACACCTCTAAAGATAAGGGCAATAAAAATAAAATAAAAAAAAGAACATAAAGTTACTAAGGGTCTGTTCGACTAAATTTGACTCTTACCGCAAGTGTACGGTATCGACAAGTAATAAAATGGATTTGAGTCCGAATGTCGTTCCCACAAGGATTGGTTAGATCTATTTTCTTAAATTATTAACCTTAACCGAAACGAATGAATTTTCAGTGATTTATAAGAGATTCTAAATGAGTAGACCAAGTTACCAAAGAAATCTAAAATTAATGATCAAATAAATGAGCAAATGGAATTTTCAAGATTTGTTTAACAAATGTATGTAAATGAAGTGCTAGGATTTAGAATCCATCTTAGTTTTGATATTTCACACTTTAATTCAAATAACCCAAGAGAAAGTATATTATTGACGATCAATGTTTCTATAATGCCTAAAACTCTCTTTCGAACAAGAATTAAGCCTTTTCCTAATTACGATCCACCTATATTTCTATGATGAATGTTAATATTTAGGAAAGCATTAAACAAGCAAAACATGAAAAGATCACATAGGGCATAGTGGTATATTTCTATCCCTATCGAACCCTATGGCTATTGATTCAAGTCTAGTGAAATTCCACTCTTTCGATCATAAAAATTCACCACATACATCATATAACTCATGCATCAAAATTATAGATGAAAATAAATCCGAATCAATAACTCAAAATTCCAATTGTCATAAGATTAAGTAAACCAAAGAATGAGATAATTGTCTAAGACTTCATCCCAATCCTAGCACAATGGAAAATTAGCCTAGATACATGATTAATAGCAAATCACAACTATAAAAGAACTTCATCACCTATAATATGAAAATCCCAAGAAAAATTGGATAAATCTTCACAATTTCGCTCTTCAAAACTTTGATGTGCTTCTTGGTGTATTAGGTCAAGGATGATCCCCAAATTTCGTGTGTTATGTTCTATATATATGTCCCCCCTCTGACCTAGGCGAAAAGGGGTGAATTAAATCAGAATTCGCGTGAAAAGCCCACCAGTGGCCCAGTCGACACTACCGTGCGGCCGCATGGTTCAAATGTGTGCGGTCGCAGCCTCGAAAAGCCAATTTTCAGTCGCCTGTTTTTCCTTTCGTGCGGCCGCATGCCTTATTTAACCGTGCGGCCGCACGGTTAAATTTTCAGGTGCAATTTTTATCTTTTAAAATTCTGCAACTTGGTCCTCATCCTTTATTTCTCCTCAAGTCCCCATCTTCTGATTTGAACAATTTGATCCTTATACTTTTGAGACTCTTTGATTTCATCTTTTCTTCCACGATGCTCCTTCTTTAGCTATGTTCTGCGTCCAGCACTCTTTCTTTGCTCAATTTTTGTTCACTTTCCTCCCTTTTTGCTCATTTTTTCCTCTAATTGCTCCATTCTCTTGATTTCGAAATAAAACTGAAATAGGTACAAATGATAGAGAAATTAGTAGCCATTATTCTCAAATAACTATATAAAATCCTAATTTAAGCACGTAAATAAGTGCATAAAATGCACTCATCAAACACCCCCAAACTAGAATCATAGTTCGCCCTCGAACAAATAAACTGAAACCTAACTTCAAGAAAATAACTTTAACTCATCATTTGACTTGCTTGCTTTTATTTCTCAGGTTCGGTTCAAAATACACATTTCAGAAAGAGAAGTAAAACAGCACGTTAAAATATTTGTTACTTATTCCATGCTCAACTTTTCCATGTGTGTGTGTGAATAGCCAGAAGACAACTGCAAACTCATGTAAGGTTATACCTAACATTGTGTGACTAGTTATGCATAGATAAACCCAAATCCCATGTGGTCAACAATATTTTCTTTTGATTTTCCTTGCACTCTCATGGATGATCACAACCTTACTGCTTTTCTCTCATGTCCCGAGGTCTTTCCTCTTGATGTGGTTTCTAAACATGTATATATTGCATTTTTCCACACAGGGCAGTTAGGGTTAGAAAAGTTGGCATGACAGACCGAGAATAATTTATAAGGTGTTTAGGGACTTCAATCAACAAAGCTTATACCATTTTAGTTCATTTTTCTTTACTTGGACGACTTTTTTTTTTTATGTCCTTGTCTTTTACCATCTTTGTGCAATACTTTTCATACTGGCTTTCTATATGACCCCTGTAGCAGGCTTTCAGATCGGCAACTCCCAAACCAGTTGGCTTTAGTGCACCAGGTTCAAAGAACCCCTCAGACTTACTTGCCCGAGTCATAAAGGCTTAAACAAAAAAGTTAAAGATGTTATAATGTCTTATGTGTAAGTCCACTCTCCGTACTTGCTTTCTAGTTGACCCCTGTAGCGAGCTTTCAGATCGGCAACTCCCAAACCAGTTGGCTTTAGGGTACCAGGTTCAAAGAACCCCTCAGACTTACTTGCTCGAGTCAAAAAGGCATTTAGAGAGCGGAATAAGACCTTCAGCATTTTTCTATTTTTATGCTGGTTTTTATGGTTTATACCTGTAGATAAAAATCCCTTACACTAAAGACATAAAAGTTTACGTTTCAGATTCTCGATCCACCCTGCCTACCCTTACTGACCCTTCCACCCCCAAACTGTTATTCGAACAGTTTGGTTCTACATTTCAGGTCGGGATCTAGATTTCTTAAGGTTTGTGATTTTTCTGTCAATCCTATGTCCAGAGTGCACAAATTTACCCCACATGTGTCAAGCATCCCCATACACAAGCAATTATTTGACTTCGGCTATGTGCTTAAGTTTAACAAAGTTTAGCATGAAATAAGTAAAATAGAAAAATGTAGGTTTTCATGCTGTCCCAAGTCTCAACTAAAATATGCAAATAAACCGAACTACATCATAGACAGCCAACAAATCAGCAAATCAAATTTTTTTTTTTTTTTTTTTTTTAATTCAAGAGAAAATATGAGCAAATTCTAAATGATTCAGCAAAATAGAGTTGTAATAGATATTAGCGCAGTTATACAGATCAATACTAATGTTCTGAGGTCAACCGAACCGAATACACCACCCCCAAACAAAATAGTACATTGCCCTCAATGTAAACACAACTAATGAAAAATGAGGCAAGATACAGTTAAAACGATCAGACACTTCCCTGATGTATATAGGCTGCTACTGATGTGAGGGCCCAGCAGATGGATCTGGTGGGTCACGAGGGTCGCGTGCATGTCTGGTCTCCAGGCTCTCGAGTCTGTGCTCCATGGAGGTC
Source organism: Ligustrum vulgare (assembly GCA_963555705.1). NCBI lineage: Eukaryota > Viridiplantae > Streptophyta > Magnoliopsida > Lamiales > Oleaceae > Ligustrum > Ligustrum vulgare. The sequence goes on from OY743182.1 coordinate 27,217,135, forward strand.
AGGCGGGTCCTGATATGTGTCTTCTGTCGGCAGACCTCCTCCCAGGTGCATCGAGCTAGCCTCAGCTCAGTAGGAAGATCGGCTCGAACCAAACCCTGCATCTGAGTCTCCAGCGTGTCAAGCCTCCCATCCTGGCGAGTAAGTACCCCCATGACAGCTGTGTGTCTAGCAGCCTGCCTCTGCTCCATCAGTGTGAGCTCAGTCATGATTTGTCGCAGGAGCCTGTCATCTGCAGGAGGTGCAAGTGGGGTTGGCTGTGCTGGCTCTCCCCAGAACTAGTCCCGACATATCTGCAAGAGCTGGAGGTGCTCTGGGTCCCCTTACATTTTCCATGGTCTTCCGGCTAATAGTGGCCTAGAAGGGATCAGGCTCCTCATGAGGGAGTAACTCTACGCCTTCGGACAGACAGATAGCGCTGATAAGGCTGGGGAATAAAATACCCCGAGTAGTGTCCAGCTGGGACGCAAGAGTAATGATAAAGTCAAATATGTGCTGCCCCAAGTCTAACTTACGCCCCCTGGCCAAGAGGTGTAGCAGTCTGGCCCTCTCAATGTTGAAGGTAGTGCGGTGCGATGTGGGATCGATGTTATGACACACAAAGATATGCAGGATTTTCAAGGAGTTAGTGAGCTCTCTGTGCACAAATCTCCCTGGCCTCTCTAACACCGCATCCCCTCGGCCATATAGGAATTGAGTGATTATGTCGATGTCGATATCCCCTGGCACTGGTTCTATCCCATCCCTAGTCAATTCTAGCACCCTCTCAATCACCGCAGGAGAAAAGTTGATCCATTTACCACGCACCCAAGTCCGGCCCCTATATTCTGCTCCCTCGGTATCAACAGAAGGATTAAAATTAGCAAAAAATTCCTTTACCAGCAGTGGGTAGACTCTATGTGGTGTGGATGCTATCTTGTGCCACCCCGCACGCTCGATGAGATGCATCAATTCAGAATGTGGGAAATCGGTGAGTATCACCTCCCTTTCCCCCAAAAATCTTTTTTTCTTAAGATTTTCCTCAAACAACTTCTGTTCTTCGGGCCCCCTGAATCTATGTATAGATCCTGTGTCGAAATACTCAGAGTCGGAGTCTGAGCTCGATGGGTGTCTTCTCGGCCGTTTTGATGACCCCGCTTTTCCTTTGCCCTTGTTAGGTGGAACTTGGGCTTTTCGTGGCGGCATTGTACCTACAAATGTTAAATAGTAAATATTAGACTCAATATAGTAGGTATGAAACGTAAAAACAATGAGAGACACACCCAAACTTAAGAAAATGCATCAAAGGGAACGAAGAAGATATGGGTGAGTGCTGCTTTTGGACCTCGGATATCACCTCGAAAAATAAAAATTTTTCCGGGACATCTTTGGGCACATGAAAGTTCATGATCTCATCTACAACATACTAAAAATTCAAGCCAAACGGAGGTCATTGGAGTTAAGGATCAGAGGGACGAAAGCGTGCAGCGAGGCTGCAGTGAGCCTGCAGTGGTGCAGTGGAGGTGCAGTGAAGGCAAAAATGAAAACTAAGCATATTGTGCACTCCTATGAATCAAAACATGAAATTGTTATATGAAATTAACCCCAGGCATGCAGGGAAGATAATGGCTCAGGTGAAATTTGCAATTGAGGCACGAATCAGCACTGTGGCATTTCATCGAGCACCTTGAGTGCATTGTCAAAATGTAGTTAAAATCATAACTATACCCATATGTATCACTCCCAAATTTTCCTAACTACAATGCCCATTAACATTTAAACCATTATCCACCTAATCCCATCCTCCATCAAGCAGTAAGATCGATTTTTCAACAAAGAGGAAAAACCGAAATTTAGGGCAAAAAAATGCAAAATTCTTAGGAAACTTACCTTAAATTCGTGATGTGGAGATGTTGGAGAGGTTGGATTATATCCAACGTGTGATAGCAAGAAGATTTTTATGTCAAAAAAATTTGAAGTGGGCGATTTGTGGAGAGGGCAGTGTCGGACAAATGATATAATAAAGCAATCTGTCCGGTTTTTAAATGTAAACCCAGCGCCCAGATTTCAACCGTGCGGCCGCACGGTTTTAAATTCCGTGCGGTCGCACGGTTGGACTGATGAAATTTTTTTTCAGTTTTACTTGTTGCTCATGCTTGACTCCAACACTTTTTATGATGCATGAACATGAATCATGAAAATGTATAACATGCTTTAGGTGGGTGATTGTGTGAATGATTAGTACGAACATTATGTAGCTGATATTCTACCTAACATTCCAAAAATGCAAAATGTAGGATTATGAAATGTCAAATAGAAATGTAAAAGTATGAAAATGCACCAAGTAAAGTTATTCACCTAAAAAGAGCTAAAATGGCATAAAGTAAAATAAAATGACACAAAAGAAAGCAAATGTAAATAAAAAGGGAGAAATATGGGTTGCCTCCCATAAAGCGCTTCATTTATAGTCTTAAGCTCGACTTTCTCGGGATTTACTCCAGTGAGGTGAGAGTAGTGGTGGTCTTTTCTTTAGAATAGTCACCACCCCAATAAGGCTTCAAGCGTTGTCCATTCACTCTAAATGTGCCATTTTCACCATGAGTGATTTCAACTGCCCCGAATGGATAGACCTTGGTAACCGAGTAAGGACCCGACCACCTTGATCTCAGCTTGCCCGGAAACAATTTCAGGCGAGAATTGTACAGGAGAACCTGTTGACCAACCTCAAAATCCTTTCTTTGAATATGCTTGTCGTGCCACTTTTTGGTGCGTTCCTTATACAATTTTGAACTCTCATATGCCTCCAACCTAAATTCATCCATTTCATTTAATTGCAGCAATCTTTTCTCCCCCGCCGCTTGTAAATCAAAATTCAACTTCTTCATAGCCCAAAAAGCCTTGTGCTCAAGTTCAACAGGTAAGTGGCATGCCTTCCCAAATACGAGGCGATAGGGGGACATTCCAATGGGTGTTTTGAAAGCTGTCCTATAAGCCCACAATGCATCGTCAAGCTTCTTGGACCAGTCCTTCCTGGTTGAATTCACTGTGACTTCAAGGATCCTCTTAAGTTCCCTGTTAGAGACCTCCACCTGTCCGCTCGTTTGGGGGTGGTATGGAGTGGCAACCCTGTGCTTTACTCCATATTTGACCAGCAGCTGTTGGAACTGCTTGTTACAGAAATGTTTACCTCCATCACTGATTATAGCTCGTGGAGTTCCATACCTTGCAAAAATGACTTTCTTTAGAAAATCCATCACCACGCGACCATCATTGGTAGGTAACGCAACAGCTTCAACCCATTTAGACACATAATCTACTGCTACAAGAATATACTGGTTTGAGTAAGAAGGGATGAATGGACCCATGAAATCTATTCCCCAAACATCAAAAATTTCCACTTCTAGAACACTGTTTAGAGGCATTTCATTTCTCCTAGATATGTTTCCGATCCTCTGACACCTATCACAATTTTTCACCAGTACATAGGCATCCTTGAATATGGTAGGCCAATAGAATCCTGACTGTAGAACTTTTGCAGCCGTTTTAGAAGCTCCAAAGTGACCACCATACGCGAAAGAATGACATTGCTCCAATATTTTCACCGTTTCATTTTCTGGCACACACCTCCTAATAATCTGATCCGGGCACCTTTTATAAAGAATAGGATCTTCCCACAAATAATATTTCAATTCAGAAAAGAACTTCTTCTTCTGATGACTTGAGTATCCAGGTGGAATGATGGTTTTTGCTAGATAGTTCACGATGTCTGCATACCACGGAGCCTCCTCTACACCAAACAACTGCTCATCTGGAAATACTTCACTAATGTCTGCCAAAATTGGCTCCTTTTCTTGTTCAAGACGAGACAGATGATCTGCTACTACATTCTCGCATCCCTTTTTATCCTGGATTTCCAAATCAAACTCTTGCAACAGCAGTATCCATCTGATCAACCTGGGTTTTGCATCCCTTTTACTCAACAGATATTTCAGTGCAGAGTGGTCTGTGTAAACTGTCACTTTTGACCCCACCAGATAAGAGCGAAATTTATCAAATGCAAAGACAACAGCAAGTAGCTCCTTCTCAGTAGTGGCGTAATTAAGCTGTGCATCATTGAGAGTCCGGCTAGCATAGTAAATCACGTGAAACACTCTTCCTCTTCGTTGCCCCAGAACTGCTCCTACTGCATAGTCACTTGCATCGCACATCAATTCAAATGGTAATTCCCAATCAGGTGCGATGATCACCGGCGCAGCTATCAACCTCTCCTTCAAAGTACTGAAAGCTACCAAACATTCTTCAGAGAAGACAAATGGCACCTCTTTCATCAATAAGTTACACAAAGGTTTTGTGATTTTCGAGAAGTCTTTAATGAAACGCCTGTAGAATCCTGCATGGCCAAGAAAACTCCGAACCCCTTTTACTGACGTTGGAGGTGGTAGCTTCTCAATCACTTGAATTTTTGCTTTGTCTACCTCAATACCCTTGTCGGAAATCCTGTGCCCTAGAACGATTCCTTCTTTCACCATAAAGTGGCATTTCTCCCAGTTGAGTACCAGATTCGTTTCTTCACATCTTTGTAGAACCAGTTTCAAATGTTCCAAGCACTCGTCAAATGACGATCCAAAAACTGAAAAGTCGTCCATGAACACTTCAATGAATTTTTCTACCATATCAGAGAAGATAGCCATCATGCATCGCTGAAACGTGGCTGGAGCGTTACATAACCCAAATGGCATCCGGCGATAGGCGAAAGTACCATAGGGGCAGGTAAATGTTGTCTTCTCCTGATCTTCGGGCGCGATGGCAATCTGATTATACCCTGAATACCCATCCAGAAAACAGTAATGTGAATGGCCTGCTAATCTTTCCAACATCTGATCAATAAACGGAAGGGGAAAGTGATCCTTCCTTGTTGCATTGTTGAGTTTACGATAATCTATGCAAACTCTCCATCCAGTAACTGTTCTCGTGGGGATTAGTTCGTTCTTTTCATTTGGCACTACTGTGATTCCCCCTTTCTTTGGCACAACTTGAACTGGGCTGACCCAACCACTATCTGATATGGGATAAATGATTCCTGCATCCAACAGTCTCATCACTTCTGCTCTAACTACCTCTTTCATGTTTGGGTTCAGCCTCCTTTGCCCATCCACCGTTGGTTTAAATTTGTCTTCCATCAGTATTTTGTGCATGCAAATTGCTGGACTAATGCCTCTTATGTCAGCAATGGTCCATCCAATAGCCCTTTTGTGATCCTGCAACACTCCAAGGAGTTTCTCTTCTTCGACTTCTGTAATAGAGCTCGCCACTATGACAGGTAAAGTAGACGACTCCCCCAAGTATGCATAACGAAGGTGAGGTGGTAACTGTTTGATTTCTAACTTTGGAGGCTGCTGAATAGATGGGAGTGGCTTTGTGGAACTTATCCCCAATTCCTCAAAATGTGTTCTGTGTCTATATGGAGGGTTAGCCAAAAATTCCTTACACGCTTCAAGCTCTTCTTTTGATAGAGAATTTATGGAGCTTGAATTCATGACGGTTTCTTCAAGGGAGTCAGAAGGATTCTTCCAGCTAAATACTTCCCTTACTGCTTCCTGTACTGCTTCATCCATAATATCGACTCGGTAACATGAACTTGATGGGGTAGGGTACTTCATTGCTTTATAGACATCGAATGTGATTTCCTCATTGTCGAACTGCAACTTGAGCTGTCGTTTTCCCACGTCAATGATCGTACCCCCAGTCCGCAAGAATGGTCTCCCCAGTATCAATGGCACATTCTTGTCTTCTTCCATATCCAACACAACAAAATCGGCTGGAAAAATAAATTTCTCCACCTTTACCAGAATGTCTTCAATTATTCCTCGTGGATATGTGATTGATCGGTCTGCCAGCTGTAAAGTCACGGTTGTTGGTTTTGGTTCCCCCAGACCTAGTTTCCTGCAAACAGAAAATGGCATCAAGTTAATACTTGCTCCCAAATCACATAAAGCATTATCAAAATGACAATTTCCAATTTCACAAGGTATAGTAAAACTCCCTGAATTGTTTAATTTCGGTGGAAGTTTATTTTGCAACCTAGCGCTGCACCCTTCTGAAAGCATCACTGTCTCATGTTCCTCCAGCTTTCTTTTGTGTGTTAGGATGTCCTTCATGAATTTTGCGTAACTTGGCATTTGCGCAAGTGCATCTGCGAAGGGGATGTTGATATGGATCTTTTTGAAGATGTTTTGAAATCTCTCGAACTGTTTGTCCATCTTCTGATTTCTTAACCTCTGTGGAAAAGGAATTGGAGTCTCGTAAGGCTTAATTGGTGATTTCACCTTACTTGACCCATCCTTTGTTTCAGATGTATTTTCCGATGCTCGATCATGCTCTATTTCTTGTTCTACCCCCTTATCCTGGTTAGTAGCTGATTGTTTAACACCAATCTCTGGTAGTTGGACCCCACTCCTGGTAGTAATGGCTTTCACATGTTCTCTAGGATTTATTTCTGTGTTACTAGGTAGAGTACCTTGCTGCCTCCCTGAAATAGCTATCGCCATCTGCCCCACCTGTGTTTCCAAGTTCTTTATGGCTGCATGTTGATTTTGAAGTGTAGTCTCTGTCCTTCTCATGAACTGATCATTTTTTCCCATATACTGCTCTGTTTTCTCGATAAATTTCCCGAGTAGATCCTCAATTGAAGACTTCTTCTCCTCTTGCTGGTACATAGGTTGTTGTGGTCTTCCTGTATTTTGATTGTCCCTCCATCCAAAATTAGGATGACTTCGCCACCCTGGATTGTACGTATTTGAATAGGGATTATTTTGTGGACGACCACCTCCTTGGACAAAATCAATTTGCTCTGCTAGCTGAACTAAGATAGGACAATCTGAAGTGTTGTGGTCTGCACCACATTCTTCGCAAAGTGTTCTGGCATTCTTCATTGGATTTCCAGCCATTGCTATGCTTTCCACCTTATTTACCAAAGAGTCAATTTTTGCAGATAGGGCTGTATAATGATCCACTTCATACACTCCAGAAGGTCTCTTTTGGATTACTCGGTCTGAGGCCCACATTGCATTTGTGTTAGCAATTCTTTCAAACAGCTCCAATGCTTCATCAATAGTCTTAGTAGAAAGTGACCCATTAGATGATGAGTCTACTAGACTTTTGAATTGAGGTAGCAATCCTGCGTAGAAATATTGTACTTGCACTCCCCTCGAAATCCCGTGATGAGGACACTTCCTGAGCATGTTTTTAAATCTGTTCCATGCCTCATCAAATGACTCAGCATCCTGTTGTTGAAATACTGATATGTCGTGCTTGAGCTTTGCAATTTTGATTGGCGGGAAGAACTTTGTACAGAACTTCTGAGCCAGATCATTCCATGTTGTTATGCTAGCTGTAGGTCGAGAGTCTAACCATTCTAGAGCTCTATCTCTCAGAGTATGTGGAAAAAGACGAAGTCTGATGGCATCATCTGATATCCCCTGAAACTTGAAGTGTTGGCAAAGCTCTAAGAACCTCGATACATGGGTGTGCGGATTCTCGTCGGCTCTTCCATAAAATTGATGTCCATTTTGAAATAAATGGATAACATTTGTTTTTAACTGGAAGTTTGGCTGACCAAATGGAGGGTAGACAATACTTGACTGATTTTGGATTATCTGCGGAGTCATAAAGTCCCCAACTAGCATGTTCCCTTCATCTTCCACTTGCAATTCTTGATTTCCCAAGTTGTTTGCCATATCTTGTTGTTTTTGTTGTTTTTCTGCTAATTTTGCCTCTCTTAGCTTGCGATGAAAAGTGCGCTCGATTTCTGGGTCAACTTCTAGAAGATCTCCGTGCCTCGAACTTCGCATACACAAATCTGCGAGAAACAAATGAAAAAGAATGTATGAACTGAAATAAAGAAGGAAAATTTAACAAAAATTTAAAAGTTCGAATTAGTGAAAATAACCTAAGAATAAATCTAGACTACAATCCCCAGAAACGGCGCCAAAAACTTGTTCGACTAAATTTGACTCTTACCGCAAGTGTACGGTATCGACAAGTAATAAAATGGATTTGAGTCCGAATGTCGTTCCCACAAGGATTGGTTAGATCTATTTTCTTAAATTATTAACCTTAACCGAAACGAATGAATTTTCAGTGATTTATAAGAGATTCTAAATGAGTAGACCAAGTTACCAAAGAAATCTAAAATTAATGATCAAATAAATGAGCAAATGGAATTTTCAAGATTTGTTTAAAAAATGTATGTAAATGAAGTGCTAGGATTTAGAATCCATCTTAGTTTTGATATTTCACACTTTAATTCAAATAACCCAAGAGAAAGTATATTATTGACGATCAATGTTTCTATAATGCCTAAAACTCTCTTTCGAACAAGAATTAAGCCTTTTCCTAATTACGATCCACCTATATTTCTATGATGAATGTTAATATTTAGGAAAGCATTAAACAAGCAAAACATGAAAAGATCACATAGGGCATAGTGGTATATTTCTATCCCTATCGAACCCTATGGCTATTGATTCAAGTCTAGTGAAATTCCACTCTTTCGATCATAAAAATTCACCACATACATCATATAACTCATGCATCAAAATTATAGATGAAAATAAATCCGAATCAATAACTCAAAATTCCAATTGTCATAAGATTAAGTAAACCAAAGAATGAGATAATTGTCTAAGACTTCATCCCAATCCTAGCACAATGGAAAATTAGCCTAGATACATGATTAATAGCAAATCACAACTATAAAAGAACTTCATCACCTATAATATGAAAATCCCAAGAAAAATTGGATAAATCTTCACAATTTCGCTCTTCAAAACTTTGATGTGCTTCTTGGTGTATTAGGTCAAGGATGATCCCCAAATTTCGTGTGTTATGTTCTATATATATGTCCCCCCTCTGACCTAGGTGAAAAGGGGTGAATTAAATCAGAATTCGCGTGAAAAGCCCACCAGTGGCCCAGTCGACACTACCGTGCGGCCACATGGTTCAAATGTGTGCGGTCGCAGCCTCGAAAAGCCAATTTTCAGTCGCCTGTTTTTCCTTTCGTGCGGCCGCATGCCTTATTTAACCGTGCGGCCGCACGGTTAAATTTTCAGGTGCAATTTTTATCTTTTAAAATTCTGCAACTTGGTCCTCATCCTTTATTTCTCCTCAAGTCCCCATCTTCTGATTTGAACAATTTGATCCTTATACTTTTGAGACTCTTTGATTTCATCTTTTCTTCCACGATGCTCCTTCTTTAGCTATGTTCTGCGTCCAGCACTCTTTCTTTGCTCAATTTTTGTTCACTTTCCTCCCTTTTTGCTCATTTTTTCCTCTAATTGCTCCATTCTCTTGATTTCGAAATAAAACTGAAATAGGTACAAATGATAGAGAAATTAGTAGCCATTATTCTCAAATAACTATATAAAATCCTAATTTAAGCACGTAAATAAGTGCATAAAATTCACTCATCAGGGTCCAAAACAAAAGAAACCATATAAAGACATTGATGGTTGTTTCTTTTGCCAGAAATCTGGATATTTAAAGAAAGATCGTACAAAGTACCAACTAAAGCAACTACTAAAACACCTTATGAGCTTTTGACAGGCACAAAGCTTAGTCTAAAGCATTTCCACATTTGGGGATGTCCATCTAAGGTTAGGCCTTATAGGCCACATAAAGAAATTGGACTCCAAAATAGTAAGCAGCTACTTTATTGGTTATGCTGAATGATTGAGGGGCTACAAATTTTTTGATCCCACACTTGAGTCAAGTTTTGAAACGGGAACTGCAACATTTTTTGACGATGTTGAGTTTGGGGGGAGAAATAAGGTTAAGATATTGTCTTTAAGGAAGAAGTTGAGGAATGATCGGTTTCGATTCCTACTATTGCTTTTGACAACGTGCAAGTTTCTATGCATGTCATTGATCAAGAAGCATATCTGAAACCTCAACTAAACAATGTTGAAGAACCTCTGATATGATCCAGAGTCCGAATACAAGTCTTCAAGCAACAATGGATGAAAACACATTCTTGGCTACTAAAGAGGCAAGTTTCATGTCGGGATCGAGTACGGAAATCAAGTTGAAAATCAAAGAAGAACACAAAAAGGGTAAATATTATAATTCAAATTTCCAGTCTTAGATTGAAACTCAATTTTCATATTGAAAACATTCAAATTTGAAAATTATTATAATAGGAAGAATTGTATCCATTTGAGTTATCTTTCTAATGAACTTTGAATCAATGCAATCGGATATCGAGAGAGAAAGTTATGACCATAATACCAAGTGAAGGCATCACTGATTTTCTGCGAGATTTGTTGCGAATTTTAAGTTTTATTCCTTTTTAGTTCAATTAGAAGTCTAGTTTTTAGTAACTTTTTAATTTCCACCCTTATTGTTATAAAAGGGATTATCTTTATTATATTAGGAATTGCTTTTCAATTAGATTAGGTTATTTATTTAGTTTCCTAATTAGATTAGGATTTTATTTCTTTTCTTATATATAGGCTTATTCTTTGTATTATTTTACACACAACTTTGATATTATAATTGAGAGGCTATTTTGCTTTCACAATCTTATTCTTCATTGAATAAAATTCGAACTTGCGAGTTATTCTTGTTTGTTCAAATCTCGGTGAGAATTATTATTGCTTGTGATCAAGAGGTCAATATATCCCAATGATTGTATTGGTTGCTTGGTTCAATTAATTTTAATTGGATCCATAAATCGTGATTTCTTGGCGTTCTTGGGTCGATTTCAATATTTTTTGGGTTGCGTAGCCACAATTACTACGTGGTTTGCATCATTTGGTATCAGAGCTTAGGCTCCAAAAATCAAGGTTATATCTTTATTTTGTTTTCTTGAGTTTTCTATCCAGTTTGATTTTTATGTTTGTCATCGAGTCCAATAAAAATCATCCATATCTTATTGAGTGTTTTGTTTTTTAGTTTTTTGCGTTCTTCTTGTTTTTTAGTTTGTTGAGTCTTTAATCCAGAAAATCGTTCAAAAAAAATTTCAAAAGTGTTTGTTTTGCTTAATTCTTATCCGAATTAAGTTTTGTTTATTTTGTCGTGTTCGTTGTCGAATTTTTGGATTTATAAAAAAAAAAGATTATTTTTTTTATTTATTTTATTTATTCCGAAAATTCACCCAAAATTCAAAAAAAAATTATTTCCATTCAAGAACCACTTTCTTGAATTTCTACAATATTCTTGATATTCTTTCCTTTCGAGTCAAATTCAAGAACCACTTTCTTGAATTTCTTTAAAATTCTTGATATTGTTTTTCCTTTTCGAGTCAACATTAAATTCCTTCTTGATATTTGTCAATATCTGGACCCTCTTATTTTGAGTCTCTCAAATTTTTGAAAGCTACATAAAGGGATGATTTATGAGTTCGATCCTACTTTCATGACTAGATGTCGTGTGGGTGACTGTGTAGTTTGGCTATTGATAGGGAGTACATCTCTAATTTGGCTAGTATCAACATGGTTGAAAAATTGAGGTTGCATTTACTACAACATCCTAGACCTTATAGGATGACATGGTTTAAGGAGTGTGGGGAGTTCAAAGTGACCAAGCAAGTCTTAGTGAATTTCACCATTGGGAGGTATAGTGATGAAGTATTATGTGATGTGGTACCTTTAGATTCTTGTCATATGTTGTGGGGTAGGCCATGGAGGCATGAGATGAAAGCATTTTATGATAAGAATAGAAACATGTACAAATTTGTGAAGGATGGAGAATCAATCACCCTAGCTAGTTTAACACTAGAGCAGATACTTGAAGATCAAAAGGAGGTGAAGGAAAAGATTAATCCATTATCCAGATTGAATTATCAATTAAGACTTCTAGAAGAGGACATGATTGCACGGAGGGGTAAAAATGTAGTTAGGTTGCAAGAAGAGCCTGAGGATATGAATGTTGGGAAGAAGGAGGAAGAGTTGAAAGTAGAAATAGTTGAAAAAAATCCAACATTTAAGGTAGGAGATGTGGAATTGGGTAATAAAGAGGTGGACGAACAAGAAGTTAAAATTATTGATGAGGATATGCATGAATTGAAAGTTGACGAGGTAGAGAATGAAAACATGAAGGAGTTGGTTGAGGCCAAAAATTTAAAAGAGGTAGTTGAGCTTGAAAATGTGGAGTTAGAAGAGGTGTATGGGCTTGAGAGAAAAGAAATAGAAGAGATTGAGCAAGAAGTTGCAACAAAGGAAGGAGGTGAAGAGAAGGGCCTCGCTGTTAGGGAAGAGGATTTGGAGATGATACAGCATGAGTACAATGATCCTTATCTTGTACTTGGTGAAACTAACATTCCCCACCCTATTTTGCTTAAATCTTTCTTGCAGGTTGAATATTTCGAAGTATTAGACTACTATTGGTTGATTATGTGTCATGGAAGCAAGAATTTTCCTTTTGATCCAGGCGGTGCGCTGAAACACCATGAACCAAGCTATGATTCGAGACGAATCATCCTGAAGAAGGAGGGAATGATATGATCCAGAGTCGGAATACAAGTCTTCAAGCAACAATGGATGAAAACACATTCTTGGCGACTAAAGAGGTAAGTTTCATGTCGGGCTTGAGTACGGAAATCCAGTTGAGAATCAAAGAAGAACACAAAAAGGGCAAATATTATAATTCAAATTTCCAGTCTTAGATTGAAACTCAATTTTCATATTGAAAACATTCGAATTTGGAAATTATTATATTTGGAAGAATTGTATCCATTTGAGTTATCTTTCTAATGAACTTTGAATCAATGCAATCGGATATCGGAAGAGAAAGTTATGACCATAATACCAAGTGAAGGCGTCACTGATTTTCTGCGAGATTTGTTGCGAATTTTAAGTTTTATTCGTTTTTAGTTCAATTAGAAGTCTAGTTTTTAGTAACTTTTTAATTTCCACCCTTATTGTTATAAAAGGGATTATCTTTGTTATATTAGGAATTGCTTTTCAATTAGATTAGGTTATTTATTTAGTTTTCTAATTAGATTAGGATTTTATTTCTTTGCTTATATATAGGCTTATTCTTTGTATTATTTTACACACAACTTTGATATTATAATTGAGAGGCTATTTTGCTTTCACAATCTTATTCTTCATTGAATAAAATTCGAACTTGCGAGTTATTCTTGTTTGTTCAAATCTCGGTGAGAATTATTATTGCTTGTGATCAAGAGGTCAATATATCCCAGTGATTGTATTGGTTGCTTGGTTCAATTAATTTTAATTGGATCCATAAATCGTGATTTCTTGGCGTTCTTGGGTCGATTTCAATATTTTGTGGGTTGCGGAGCTACAATTGCTACGTGGTTTGCATCAACCTCCCATCCAAAATAATTAAAGCCATTAAAGAGATCCACAAGAGAAAAGGGAAAAAAATGCTCTTCCGGATAACTTAAATAGTATTTTTCCAAGAATATAAGAAAAATAATGGAATGATGGAAGATGGTTCAATCAATTTCCATCAGGCCATGTAGGGTTCTAACTCTCAAAAGTGGATTGATGCCATAAATAAGGAGTATAAGCATGTACAAGACAATAAAATTTGGGATCTTGCCCATTACCAGAAGGTACGAAGCCCATTGATCTTAATGGATTTTTAAACCAAGAGGGATTTGAAAGGTAATGTGGAAAGGTATAAGGTTCGTCTTGTATCTATAGGCTTTGTACAAATTGATGGCATTGACTTCAAAGAGACTTTCCCTTTGGTTTCAACGAAAGACTCTTTCAGGAAAGTTAGGTTGTTGCACATTTTGACCTCGAGTTACATCAAATGGATGCTAAGGCGGCATTTCTCAATGGAAACATTGATGGAAGATGTATGTGGTGCAACCAGAAAGCTTTGTATTAGGAGACCCAAAGAATATGGTTTGCAAATTAAAGAAATCCATTTGTGTGCTCAAGCCAGCTTCCCGTTAAGGGTAATACAAATTTCATCAAGTAATTATCTCATTTTGTCTTGAGATTAATGCTGTTGATGGTTGTTTGTATTACAAGTTCAGTGGGAGTAAGTATATTTTCCTGGTTTATATGTTGATTATTGCTTACCACCAAAGATATAGGTATGTTACATAAAATTATGAGATTTTTTATCAAGGGATCTTGAGATGAAAGATCTTGGTGACATCTCTTTTGTATTAGGAATTCAGATACACCGGGATTGCTCTCGGGGTATTCTTGGATTTTCGCAAAAGGGCTATATCGATAAAGTACTTAAGAGGTTTGGCATGCAAGACAGTAAACCAGGGGACACCTCTATCGCTAAGGGAGACAAATTAGTCTCAACTAATGCCCGAAAAGTTATTGGGATACTAATGAGATATTTAAGTAACCCTGGGATGGATCATTTGGAAAGCAGCCAAACATGGGTTATAATTTATTTAAAGAGAATAAAAGATTACATGCTCACATACAGAAAATCGGATCAGTTGGAGATCATATGGTATTATGATTCCGATTTTGCTAGATGCCAAAATAGTAGGAGATCCACATCAGGCTACATTTGTCTACTAGTTGGAGGAGCTATTTTCGGAAGGAGTGCTTAGCAGACACTTATAGCTTCTTCCACCATGGTAGCAGAATTTGTAGCATTTTCAGGCATCTAATTATGCTGGGCTGCGTATTCTGTACGGTATAGAAAGACCACTAAAAGTTATATTGTGACAATAACTCAACAGTTTTATATTCCAGTAACAACAGGAGCTCAACTAAGTCAAAATAAATTGGCATAAGTTCCTAGTTGTGAAGGATACAATTCAGAGTGGACACGTGTCAATAAGAGCACATTGGGACAAACTCCATAATTGCGGATCCGCCTACTCAAGTATTACCACCCAAGGTCTTTCATGAGCACATTGCTCATATGGGTGTTGTATTTTTTGAGGATATTTGGTTTCAGTGGGAGTTTGTATTTTGGGTGCTTTAGACACATTTACTGTCCTTTCGGATACAGTTTAAAGTTAAAGTTATTTATAGCTGTAAGGTTTCAGGTTTATTATCTCTGAACTCGTGATCACATTACATGTAATTTCCATGCTACACATCCATACTTGATCCATGTCATTCAGTTATGTCGATATACGTGACCATTGATAGGTTTAGGTACGATAAATGTAGCGAAAGCCGCTTTGATCCTATGTTGATATAATTGATGGACCGGATTGTTTGGGGATGCATTCAGTAATGATAGCAAAATTCTGAGAACTCATAAGATTATGATTGATACACAATTGTAAGGTTACACGTATAGCCCAAGTGGGAGATTTTAAGAATTTTAATCGATCGTGTGGGCTTATATGTGAATTATTTTGTATTGAATAAAAGACTATCAAATTTGGTTAAGCCCATTTAAAGTGATCTAATAAAGATTTGGTATATCGGGCTTTAATACATCTAATTAATGTATGTGTTTTTATGTGTAGATACCAAGTCATTACCTAATTTCATGTGGGCCGAATTAGGTTAATAGGCAATTCAGTATATAAACACGGTTATGGTCCCTGAATCATACGTATTGTTCATTTTGTCTGACATCCCATCATCAGAGAGAAAATAAGGACTATGTATTGATTTGAAAGATCCAACCGCCGAATCGTTCATTATGAATCATGTTTGATTAAGGTACGCTTCCGCGAATCTTGATAATTCCAGCATGATGATTTTTTGGATCATAGATAAACAATTATCTGTGATGAATTTTCTAACAATTATAACTAAGGTTTCAATTTCAGTTAAACTAAACTAACTAAACGAAATCAAATTGTGCCAATCCACAAACTAATTTCTAGACAAATGAATTTATTCTTTAAAGTATTGAATTAATCTAGTTACCTTTTACCGACTATAATTTATTTTGAGTTTATATAAAATATCTTTCTCTTGGATCAAGATTCCTAATTAATCACGATCTATAAAACGAGTATAATATTGATATAATAATTATCTCTCTATTAATAAATAATTATCTAACCAAAATAAAAATTATCGTCAAAACTTATTTTCCTTTTTCTCCCTCAACTTTTTTTAAGAAATTGTAAAAGGCATCGATGTAAAATTCGTATTGCTAACTAATAATAAACCATAAAATTTTGGGGTGTTACACAGATGTCCTAATATTCAAAAGACTGCGATTGAGAGATTGATGAGATGTTGGAGGCTGGAATTATACAAGTGAGTAACAACCCTTTTACCTCACCTGTGTTACTTTCCAAAAAGAAAGGATGGGACTTGGGCGGTTTTGTGTGGACTACAGGCAACTGAACAACCTAATGGTCAAGGACAAATTTCCTATGCCTATGATAGATGAACTATTGGATGACCTAAATGGGGCTAACACTTTTTCAAAGATTGACCTAAGGGATGGATACATCAAATTAGAGTGAAGGAAGAAGACATCTTTAAAACAACTTTCAGAACTCATCAAGGGTTATATGAGTTTAGAGTCATGCCATTCGGCTTGACTAATGCACCTGCCATGTCTAAAAGTTTAATGAATAAAGTATTTCGGTCGTATTTGAGGAAGTTTGTACTTGTCTTCTTTGATGACATCTTGATTTACAGCAAGAATAGGGTAGATCATGAGGTTCATTTGAGGCTAGTGCTGCAGATATTGAAGGAACACCAGCTATTTGCTAAGATCAGCAAATGTGCTTTTCAACAGACATCTGTGGAGTATTTGGGATGCATCATAAGTGGTGATGGAGTAGCAACTGATCCAAAAAAGGTTGCAGCTATGTAAGAGTGGCCTGTGCCAACCACCTTGAAACAGCTGAGGGGCTTCCTTGGCCTCACTGGTTACTATAGAAGGTTTGTTAAGGGCTGTGAGACTCTAGTCAGGCCATTAACGAACTTACTGAAGAAAAAAGCATTTTGTTAGTCCCCAAAAGAAGAAGAGGCTTTCACTCAGCTAAAGACAACCATGTATAGCACTCCTATATTGGCCATACCAAATTTTGAGATGACTTTGTGGTGGAGACAGATGCATGTTATGGAGGTCTAGGGGCAGTTCTGATGCAAGATAATAAACCAATAGCTTACTTGATTAGGGCTATTAAAATAGGTAATTTGGGGCTTTCCATCTATGAAAAGGAATTATTGGCTTTAGTAACTGTTGTGAGTAAGATCCAAAAATCTTACCATGGATCCAAGTTCAGAGACAGAATTCTCTTATGTCAATGGGGTCCTTAAACACAAGCATAAGCTCTACATAGGTTCAGGTGGTAGTATTAGATAGAAAATAATTCAGAATATCCATGATTCCCAGGAAGGAAGCATTTTGGGGTGCAAGTCAGTATCTATAGAGCCGAACAACATTTCTTTTGGCTGAAGATGAGCAGGGATGTTAAGAAACAAGTTATGGAGTGTGAGATTTGTCAAATGAGTACGGGAGAACATGTTAAATACCCAGGGTTGCTGCAGCCACTACCTGAACCTCTTTATTCTTGGAGCCATATAACAATGGATTTTGTGGAGGGTCTACCGAACTCAAGAGGAAAAACTGTGATATTGGCAGTGATGGACAGGTTCACCAAATACGGCCATTTCATTGCTCTCAGATACCCTTTTCACTGCAGCCCAGATAGTAGATGTCTTCTTGGATCACATACACAAGCTACATTGTTTGCCTCAATGTATAATTTCAGACAGGGATAAGGTTTTCACTAGTCTTTTCTGGCAGGAACTATTCAGACTTTTGGGCACTAAACTTCATCTAAGCACCTCCTACCATCCTCAAAAAGATGGACAATCTGAAAGGTTAAATCAATGTCTTGAAACCTACCTCAAATGCATGACCGGATATGTACCTAAGGCATGGGTGATATGGCTACCTATGGCTGAGTGGTGGTATAATACTACCTATTATTCCTCTATTAAAAGGACACCTTTTGAGGCACTGTATGGATTTCCTCCTCCTAGGTTAGCTAAGGGTCCTTACCAGCATGGGTTAGCTACAGTAGAAGTAGTGGAGGAAAGGAGGGAAATGGACAGACTACTGAAAGAATGTTTAGCTCAAAGCTCAAGCTAGAATGAAGAACTATGCTGATCAGAGGCGGTCTGAAAGACAGTGAGGTAGATGATTGGGTATTTCTTAAATTACATCCGTATCAGCAGCAATCAGTGGTCAGAAGGAGTAACCAAAAATTAGCTCATAAATTCTTCGGACAGTTTAAAACTCTAGAGAAGATAGGCCAGGTAGCTTATATTTTGGCATTACTAGAAGGTTCTAAAGTGCATCCCATATTTCATGTGTCTTTACTCAAGAAGAAGGTTGGAGATCAGGAGTTTTCTGTGACAGAATTACCTGTAGTTGGGCCAGAAATCAATCCAGTTCTCATACCAGAAAGTGTTTTACGAGCAAGAGAAGAGAAGAAGTGAGGAAGAGTGGAAGTGCAGTGGTTAATTAAATGGAAGGACTTGACAGAAGAAGAATCCACTTGGGAACTGGCAACAACAATGCTGATGAAATACCCTCTCTTTGACCTTTGGCAACAAGGGCCAAACAAGGGGGAGGGATGTCACACCAGAGCTCCACCAGAGGCCATGTTGTGTTGGGGCAGGAAGAAAGCTAGAAACAGAAAGAAGGAGAAATAGAAAAAAACTGCATTACCTGAATTTTGAAGTGAGGAGACGACGTCGTTTCAATTAGTGAAGCTGAGGAATTGGTATTACGTTTTTAATTGCCAAACATGTTTTTCATCATTCTACAGTTCAAGTAGTGCTTTGTTATTTCAATTGGAATCAATTGAGATTTTATCAGAAAATTCCCTTTCTCTTTCTTCTCTCTGATCCTCCTCAACTCATCGAATCCTCCTTCTTCTCAACTCTTTTCTGTAATTTGTTCTTTACCCATTTGAGAATTTCATGTATGAACTTCGTTTGATGAGTTAATATTCATCTCCATCTTAATAATTGCGTTATTTGATATGTTGTTCATTGTGGGATTGATATTTATTTGTCATCCTGGTTGGAGTTGTGACATCAACATTTATCGTAGTTATGTGATTTTTGTTCAAAAGAGAACTTACTCCGGCCCCACCATCCAAAAGAAAAATAAACAAGAATATATTCCTAAGATCTTGCAGCATCTTCCTCACCCAATAATTGAAGTTAAAAAAAAAAAAAAATGATTATCATGTTTAGGCCTTTTCAAGCATAACCAAATTCATTAATGCTTCAACGTTCACTCCATGTAGTAAAAAAGATGCTCAAAGAAAAATGATGGATAAAAAAAAAAAAAAAAAAAAAACAGTTGTCTCACACAAATAATTCCTAATAGCATATCTATCTCCTTGTTGTGTTCTCATTTTTCTATTGATAACAATTAGAACATATGCTAATGGTATTTTAAACTAAGATATATTAATCCCAGGTTCAAAATTTTAATGTGATTACCATTAGAATTTTTTCGCCATCGGCATAGGATGTTGAATTCCATACAATTTAAAATGGAGAACGATGGACAGTTGTGGGAGTTCGTGGATTTGAGAAACATTGAGTTTGGGCAATTTTAGGGTAGTGAAATTCGATGAATGAGAGAAGTGATTACTTGATAGCCATATGCCCACACATGCAAGGCTTCAACTACTGATCACTCAATTACATCTCAGCGCAGAGGGGACAAGTCTTTTCTCCTTCGTCGCTCATGGTTGCTAAAAATGCTTCAATATCAAATTATTAGATCTAACAGTACTTGAACATAAATACAGTTACATATGGCCAACAAAAACTAAGACCAAATTAATATGAACCTAATTCTAACTAATGTGTAATGGCAAACTAACAATGTTTCAACATCACCTCAACGAATATAAGATCAACGTGGCAACATTTTAAATTCCATAAGGGAAATTGGGAAAAAAAAATTGTTCAAAAAAAAAAAAAAAAAAATGAATCTAACATTATAGAATAAAACCCACTTAACCAACCAATCCAAATGTAGATAAAGACTTACAATGAAATACCAGATTGAGAAAAGAATATATGAGATAAACTGAGAGTTAAATGTTTCATTAATCATTGAACTTTGTGTAGTGTCACGGGTTACTCATCAAACTTCAAATTGCTTCCCAATGGTCGCCGAACTTTACTCCTTTGCACTCCATCGCTCACCAAACATTTTCCGTTACTAAATCTGCTTACGTTGATGACGATTTTCCCATGTGGCAATTAAATCCGTCTGATTTTTAACCTCCGTTTGGTAATCAAAATAAAATAACTTTTATAAATTACACAATTTCCCAAACCATTTTTTAACCACACATTTTCTCTTTCTAATTTTCAACCACTACGTTTTACTTTAAAATCATATATAAATTGATTTTTAAACAAAACAGTGTTATCAAACAAAGGCACCACGTGGTCAACAAATCACCTATTTCAAACACCCTTCTTCTTCCTCATGAAACAAAAATCTCTGGACAAACTTCCTAAAAAAAATCTCTGGAGAAGCAATGTCGAGGAAGAATACTGATATCATCATATGGCATCTAGAACTTGACTCTTCGACCCCCTGGATTTTGTTCCCCATTTTAATATTGATTGGTTCATCTTGATTTTTCCTGTTATTAAAAAGAAAGTAATAAGACCCTAAAACCCATAATTTGAGCTTCAATGTTATTGACATGTGTTGTTATCTTGCAAGGGAATTACGATTGACAATTTGAAAGTGATAAGTTAAGAATTGAAATCCCAAATTTTATTGTTGTTGTCATCAATTTTGTTGACATTTGTTATGCGGTGAAGAGTTGGGAGATTTGGTTTCATATTGTTCGATAAAATTGGATGGAGCGTGGTAGTGACTCAAAGTCCGATCTGAGTGGTGCGGAGGTGGTTGAGGGGGAGTGGAGGGTTGCGTTTTTGGTTGAGGGGGAGTGGTCCAGGTGAACTGTAATGTCCCAATCTCGTGGACACACTTCTACAGTCCGGTCCTTGCGGCTTTGCTGTCATGGTGGTTTGGAGCCTGACCATCCCATATTTATGTAAACTAGTATTTCTCCCGTTTGATCCCGTTTGATGTACTGGATTTCTATCTATGATAATAATTTAGAATTTATAAAAATATATTTATTATACACTCATATCAAATAAAAAATATAGTACAAATAATATTTTATTAAAAAATATTATTGAATTTGAAATCTATATCTATATATATTACTAATGACTAGTCCATCCCCCGTGCGATGCACGGATTTATTTTATGTCATAAAAAATTTGAATAATGGACATGTATAAGTACTTTTTTTGTTCTAAATTAAACGTAAATGTATAATAATAAGTATAAAAACTTGATACATGTAATGTTTAAAGAAAATAATACTATATTGTTGACTAATTCAAATTTTGAAATATTTCTTTGAAGACAACATTTGCAGTTAAATTGGATGGTACTCTTTTCCTTTATTTATACTTGAATCAATCTTTCCACCCATGGATGTAAAAAAAACATTGTATTTTATAGTCGAATGTTCTCGCGGAAATGTTTGCTTTTTCGACTTGAACCATGTAGTAAATTATTTAGGACCTGTGGAGGATTACGGATCTTCGGTAGCTTTACATTTCCTTACATACAATACAAAGAGAACTTTGGCTTCGATGTATTATAATGCTTTCCAGTTCTCTCCTCATACCAAAATGAAGTGCCAAAATATTCGCAACTATAGATTGGATCTCCAATATCCCAATAATCTGGATATGTATATATATGTGAGTGAATAATGTTGTCCCAAAAAATGATTACACATTCTAATAATTTCATAAGTTTCCATTTTTGGAAGCAACTATGTGAAGAGATATCATTTGGAAGTTATTTAACATTCACTCAAGTGTACAAATAATTAATAGTAGGTTGACGGTGTTGAAAATTGAAAATATGATAGTTTTAATCAAAATTAAACTACCATTATTAGTTTTCTTAATTAAAGGCTATAGTTTACCAAGTGAACTATGTTATGACTACATTATTCAATGGAGATTAATCACTTTCCTTACGCTACGCTTCACGACAAAAAATAAATTATCCAACTTTCTTGAGTTTCAATTTCACTAAATACTAAATGCATATATACAATAAAACCAATCAATAGCTGATATTAAATATTTCCAAGTATATTATTTCAATTGGGATTTATAACTTTACGTAAATTTTGTAATAATTATAAGAAGTAAAATTATAAATTCACATTTCAATGTACAGTTCTCGACATTAAAGTAGGTTGCATTTGGGGTACTAATTTTATTTCAATTTTTTGTTACAATTATTTACTTTTAAGAAAGATTTATTTGTTCAACCAAACGTATTACAAATTACTGTTTGGTATTTAAATCATCATCACCTTAATTTAATTTTCCAAGCAAAAATAATAATTATAATTTATAACGTATATTAAATATTTTTTTACAAAACATAAATTATATTTTTCCAAAAAGCAATATAAATGATAAAAAAATTCCGCCAATTAATTAAATATATAAGAGAGATTATTTGATATATCAATTGTGTTGAAATGTAAACAACCTGAACTTGTCATAACTGACCTATAATAATCATTTCTATTTTTAAAAATGGACAGGCGAATTGTTGACACCTAAATAAATTGTAACGTTATTTATAAATAATCATTTATGAATGTGATTTATAAAGTAAAGGGTAAAAAATGTTCATAAATTCTGTTTGGAACCAAAATTACACCAACAATATATTGACACGTCGCAATTTATATATTTCTGTAAATGTTCATAAATGTTTATTGACACTCTATGAGTTTTGACACATATTTTCATCAAAACCCATTTTCAACCACAAGTTTTGCTAAATTCATCACTTTCTCACTTTCACATTTTTCAAATATACATATTTTCCAATAATTTCAATCCTTTTCCAATTTATCCTATATCAAATGGGCTCAAAACTGAAAAAATTTATGTGTAAAAACTAAGCCCCTGTTTGTAAAATTTTTGGTGTTTAAAAACATTTTTGTTTTATGTTTTCTAGGTAAGATGTATGGTTAAAAAGTGGAAAAATGTGTGATTAAAAAATAATTTGAAGAATTGTGTAGTTTAAAAACATGTTTTTTTTTTCTTTTGCCAAACAGAGGCTATTTAAAAACATGTTTTTTTATGTTTTATAGGTAAAATGTGTGGTTAAAAAATGGAGAGAGAAAATGTGTGGTTAAAAAGTGATTTGGGGAATTGTGTAAAAAAAAAACATGTTTTCCAAACACATTCTAAGAAATAAATATTAGTGGAAAACACGTGTTCACCATCCAAAAAATTACGTGTAAGAACTAAAGAAGAAATCAATATTAGTGGAAAACACGTGTCCAACATCCAAGTTTTGTTCCGGACGCTTCTTGTTTCTTATCTCCAAATCCAAAAAATAATCTGAATCCACTACCAATTCTCATATATCATTTCATTCCATAAGACTATTCCTACCAAAGAACCCTACAAATTTGCCATTTGCCTCCATGGTTTCAGACGTTTTACGTGATTTCGACTAATTTTCCATCCCTCGACGGTTTCTGGCCGTCTCTCGTTTCCATTCGCAAACCTGCAGATTTGGAAGTAAAGCTCCATCTTCACTTCGCATAATGTGTGTTCGAACCTTTGTAAGAAAAAAATTCGCTTGTGATTTGCGACGACCTGCTTTGAACATAGGTTGAATCGGTTTAGACGGCTGTGGTTCGTTTTCGTTAGGCTTTTAAATATGTCTTTTCAGGAATTTATTTAGATATAAGTTATGAAAAATAGGAAATGTTATTTAGGTGTATTTTAATATATTTTATTTTTATGCTAATTTGAAAATTCTGCAGTTTGTTGCCAGATCTGGTTAAGAATGGTTGGAACTGGGTTTGACTGGGCGAAGGGAATGACGATGGGTTGGATATTTTAGAGTTGGTTTTTCATCCAAATGTGAAAAAAAGTTAAGCTATTATTATCGAATTTATTGCTGTTTTAGTTTTTTGCTAAAAAAATTGCGATCATTCCTGTCTTCATATGGTATAAATCATACATTGTAATATATTATTAATACAATTTTGTTCCATTTCTCTTTGCAAGCACTGCAAAAGCTTGCTAAGAAATGGTAGGAAATGGTCGAATCAGGAACACCGACGATGTCGAGACATATAGGTGAGGGAGATGTCTGCTCATTTCTTTGCATGCTCACTGTAATTTGGTTACAGTTTTTCTACACTACCAAAAGATTTAATTATATGAACTACATTAGACAAATCTAAATTTTTTTTTCTCTTTACTATGTCCAGATTTGAATTACAAAGGAACATCAATCCACAACTCAGGATAATCTAAAATAAATGTTTACATCTCCAGGTATATTATTGTTATCCTCTACATAATTGGTTCCAGATATTAAAAAACATTCTAGCTTCGTAATATATTGCAGTATATGTTGTCTAATAATTTAAATGTTTTAGCAGTAGAAAATTTGTAGTTCATGATATAAGTCTTAAGGTGCATGTACAATGGTAAATATTAATTCTAGAAAGTAGTTTATAAAATTTTCAAATACCTCCTACGTAACTTAAACATAACATATGTTCATTTGCATTCCGTAAGTGATATATCATCATTCTTTTAGTTAGAATGCATAGATTCTAAAGATAAAAAGAAAAATACCAATATTAGAATGGACTTCAGATTCCTCGTCCTCGTCTTCATCTGCATGAAAATAAGAAAAAAAAAATGCTAGGATACTACTCTTTTATGAAAAAATCAGAAGACTTTGATACCACAAAATAAATTATTTTTTTCCCCAGCTTTCTTAATTTAAATGTAAGTACCTATAGGTTGTGCTTTGTGAGATTCGATATCCTCTCCTACATTGAAAACAAAAATGTAACAAATTTGCAGACGTTGTCTCGTGTATGAAAAATATTAAATATATATTTTCAAGAACTTTGTTTTCTAAAGAATAAGATAATTACCAGATTCGACATCATTTTCTGCAAGATAAAAGTAAATATGGAACTATGTGAACATACTTTACCCATATCTGAAAATACTTAGTTTTTTAACTTTTTAATCAATGTAATGAGATTTTCTTTCTTTCTGATGTATTTAGTTTCATCACATATATTTACTACACTTGAAAGATTTCAAATTCGGTATCCTCTCCTACATTGAGATAACATACATAAAATAAATTTAAATACTATTTTTTTTTTTTGATAATCGAGGGTATCGGGGGCCCCACCCCCACTAATCCCACGAGGCCCTGGCGCTTTTGACCGGGAGACGCCCCAGTGGCCCCAAGAAATTTTTTTGCTCTCACGGGGAATCGAACCTGAGATTGGTGAGATCCCAAGCACCGCCCTTACCACTTGAGCAACCCCTTGGGGTTAATACTATTTATTTTATGAATTATAAGTACTTATTAATTCAAACAAAAGAATTAAATGTTAAATATATATTTTCAAGAACTTTGTTTTCTAAAGAATAAGATAATTACCTCTATTTGGAAGAACATCATATTCGACATCATTTTCTGAAAGATAAAAGTAAATATAGAACTATGCGAACATACTTTACCCATATCTAAAATTACTGAGTTTTTTTAATTTTTTAATCAATGTACTAAGATTTTCTTTCTTTCTGATGTATTTAGTTTCATCACGTATATTTACGACACTTGAAAGATTTCAAATTCGGTATCCTCTCCTACATTAAGATAACATATAGAAAATAAATTTAAATACTATTTATTTTATGAATTATAAGTACTTATTAATTCAAAGAAAAGAATTAATTCAAACAAAAGAACTGACCTTCGCTGGAGTTTAAACTATTATGCACTAAAACGGATGAATCTAGCTGCTCGGTTATAAATTTTGATGTCGACTGGGAAGGTCCTTCAATTATTCCATTATGTAACATATATTTTCCACAAGACAAAGTAGGGAGCCTTTTATATGTATCCACGGGTGCCACGGATTCAAACGTGTTCCGATTACAAACGTGTCAAAATACCTTGAGATCTAAAAGATGTGATAAGTTTTTTTTATTGAA
Source organism: Ligustrum vulgare (assembly GCA_963555705.1). Lineage (NCBI taxonomy): Eukaryota > Viridiplantae > Streptophyta > Magnoliopsida > Lamiales > Oleaceae > Ligustrum > Ligustrum vulgare. The sequence goes on from OY743182.1 coordinate 27,243,147, forward strand.
TTAGGATATTTGATGTCATCTTTTTCATACTGAAATAATAATGTGTCTTATAGTATATGTAATTTTACCATTTGTAACATTGCTCAATGGTGTTCTCGTGCAAATTGGAGAAAAGAAAATGCGGCCCTCATCTTCAAGTTCAGGTTCAGTGTTTTCTGCATGGAAAAGAAACACTCTTATATGATCACAATATAGTTAATAGCCATACTTGAAATAATAACCTAGCAGAACTAACAAAAATAATTTTTTATTTAATACAGATGGCAACATTTTAATGAAAATAAGATTTAATGCTCTAACTAACATTCAGTGGAACAACACCAAATCTTCTGACCATTTTAAGAGCTTTCCTTCATTCCAACAATCTATATTTCTTCTATGTATTCCCAAAATATTGTGTTCATGCTGCCTTCTTGATATAAGTTTTTACGTAATAGTGTTATAGTTAAATGGAGTTATTCTTTATTGAAGCAAGTTCCTGAGGTAGAGGAATTTATTATTTGCATAATAAATATGCTGTTTTTTGAATTAACAGAAGAAAATTTATAGTATCTTGAAATTTCAAATTATTAACAAACATTTATGGCTTCCTCAAATCATCAAATGCAGTTGGCAACATTAATGAAAATAAGATTAAATGCTCTAACCTTTCATTGGAACAACACCAGATCTTCTGACATTTCAAAGAGCTTTCCTTCATTCCAACAATCTATATTTCTTCTCCTACTCTCTTGTCTACTTCACAGCATTTTCATCTTCATTTGCTCCAAAAGAAACACATTAAGAGAACTGAGTTTCTATCTGAAAATAAGCTCACATTTTCCAAGCTTGATATAAGTCAAATCATATTTCAAAATTATAATTATGATTGTGTACATAAAATCCAGTGGTTGAGAATAGTGAGCCGTCAACTGTGGAGAAACTTGCTCTGATTCATTTGCATTCATTTAATGCAATGAGCAGTCCACTATGTGACATTACTTTATTATGGTTTACACTTTGTCTTGTATATGTTTATGTTTAATTAATTAACAAAAATGAAGTTGTAATACACAATAATACACAATACCAAATCTAAAATCTGATGTTATTGTGATTTATGACCTGCCTTGAGACATGTGACTGGTTATTGTAGGCACTGGGCAGTGATTTGACCTTCTTTCTCTGCTGGCAAAATTAATGCTGTGAATTACCAAAAGCATTACTCCATGGTGTATTTCTTATGACTAAATATATAATAATGTATAATGTACGTATGTGTACATAATATATAATAATTAATATTGTTATTTAAATTAATATATTTATTTAATTAAATATAATTATAATTATATATAATTACAATTTTTTTTTTACTATTGTTATTTACAAAAGTATACAATATATACTTATATTTTACTTACACACACACATAATAATCTCTTATATGTTTTATATTTTGACATTATTATATTTTATTAAAGTATCATAATTAATATAGTTATAGTTATAATTATTAAAATTATTAATTAGTAATAATAATAATATTTTATATATTATAATCTCTTTTATTTTTTATATTTCGACATTAAAATTAATAATTAATTATAATAATATTTTATTATTATTATTATTATTATTATTATTATTATTATTATTATTATTATTATTATTAAATCAATTTTTTTACAAAAATTTGATGCCTTGAATAACCAAAAGCATTGCTATATGTTGCACTCCATGATATTATTTCTTGTGTCTTCATTGTTGAAGGTGCTGAGGTAGAGGAATTAATTATTTGCATAGTAGACGTGAATTACCTCTACCTTCAAACATGAAGACTTTTAACTTTTCACAAACTCAAAATGGTTATTATCCTAGCTCTTATTTCTGTATTGAATAAAAAACAGGTTTTCATTTGAATTCGTGTACCCTAGTAGTTAAAGAAACACATGCTTAGTGCTGATTATAGAAACATATCAATAGGCTGATTAATATAGCAGATGCTAACCTTCTGGACTTTGTTTTTGACTTATCATATGGTTTGATATTATGTTTTACCCATTCGGTCAACTTATGTGCATATTTTTATGTGTATTAGGACACAAACACAGCTTCATTATGTGTGTATTAGTGTGTAGAAACTGATATTTTACATGTTCGGCATACTTTTCATTTTGGTATAAAATTTGAATATGATTCATCCATGCTTCTTGATAATTTTAGTTGGTCTCTAATAATTTGGTTTTGTACACAGATTTGAAGGGAAACTATTTTTTTCTGCATAGTAGACGTGAATTATCAATACCTTCAAACATGAAGACTTTAACTTTTCACAAACTCAAAATGGTTATTTGCCAAACATTTTATTTTGCACTGAATAAAAAAAAAAAAAAAGGAAAGAACTACATGCATTAAGACAAAAACAGGTTTTCAATTGAGCTTATATTTTATAGTGCTGCATGTTTTTTATTTGTCTAACTTTTTATTTCTGTACTAAATAAAAAATAAAAAAGATATATTGACATATCTTAATGCAAAAACAGAATTTCTGTAATGCATATAAAAAGAAATGCATATATTGTTTAGACAAAAAAACAGAAAAGTGATTACAAACCTTCATGTCAATTAAAACCATCTCCAAGCTGTAAATGTCTGCATTGTCTCCAAAACTTGGGTTCTTCCATAGTCGTACAATGCGAACCTTAAATGCCCACTGTGTTTTGGTTGGGTCGATGTCTGAAAGCATGTCAATCACGGGTGCCATCTCGCTATCACAAACAAAATCAAAAAGGATGAGCAAAAATTGTGCAAATGTAAGTTTTTATGAGATTCATTTCATATTTAAGAAAAATGGAACAACAGATTTGTTTTCCTTCGCTGCGTTTCTTCAAATATGAGGGAATAAAAAATGCTTCCTGCATTTTTTCAATTTTGAAGAGAAAAAATTGTAAAATGAAGTAGGGCTGTACAACGAAACCGTCAAACCGCCAAACCGATATCAAACCGCAATTTCGAAACCGTTGGTTCGGATCCACGCGGACCCGTAAGCGTTTCAGTTTTGACCCAAACCGAACCGCTTTCAAATAGTTTGGTTTAGGTTTCATTTTTTAAAACTCGTTTCAAATCGCAAACCCGCTAAAAAATTACAATTAAAATTTAATTTTTTAATTGCAAAAATACAAAAAAAAAATTACTGTTTTTATTTCCAATTTTACACTTTTATTTTCAATTTATAGGAACGGGCACCTTGCTTTTCATTTATTGTTAAGAAAGGCATTTTGCTAGTGTTAACAACTAAGTACTACCGATGACTTTCTTACTTTATTTGTTTTTTATCCTATGATTTTTTTGGGGGAGTATGCATAAACTTGCTCATTATTTATTTTTTCTTGGTTATAATATTTGTCTTCTGTTAATTTAGCAAGTCATGACTTGAGTATTTATGGTTATCTAAGCAAAATTAGTTGTAGTTGAGATCTTTTATCATCAGCTGTAATTCATCAAACTCTAAATTCCTAAAGCATCATTCTTTCATCATGTAATTCAGTAGTTTTACTTGGAATACAGTATATTTGAGTTTAAGTTGTTTTGTTGTGAAATAATAGGAAAATCTAACTTGAGAATGGATTATGTTATCTATTAGATTTTTTTGATATTATTGTGATCATTTGTTTGTGATTGTGCCTTTGTATCTATTTTAGAAATTGTTTACCCGTATATTTTAATTTTGTTAGTCTTATATAAGATTTATCCGTAATATCGTTGGGTTATTTGCAATTAATTTTGATGTCTTAATTCAAAATTCTATTTCAATAGTTATTTTAACTCGATTTACATGTATTAGTTTAGTTTCGTTTACAAACCGCATCAAACCGCAAAAAATAGTTTGGTTTGGTTTGGTTTTGTTTATGAAATGAAATGGTTTGGTTTGGGTTGGAAAAATCTCAAACCGCTTTAAACGGTTTGATTTGAAAAATTATCAAAAACCGCCCAAACCAAACCGTTTACATCCCTAAAATGAAGGTTGCTTTCTTATATAGTCATTAGTATAGATAACGTGTTTGAGGAAGTAAAATATCTAATCTGTCAATCAGTTCTTGTCACAAATATAATATTTGAAAAAAGCTTTTTCAAAAAAGCTGTGTAAATTTAGCATAGAAGACTCTTGGGAGGGGTGAATTGGTCACAAATATGATATTTGAAAAAAGTTTTTTCAAAAAAGCTGTGTAAATTTAAATTGTATATAGCGGCGTGCACAGACTAGCGCAGACTCTTGGGAGGGGTGAATTGTTTTTGAAATCTGGAAGGTTCTGCATAGTTGCTGTTGAGGTGGGATAAGGCTTGGTTTTTGGGGGGGAATCCTTTGGAGGGAAAGTTTTTACCACTATCCTTCTTTATAATAATAATAATAAGATAACTGAGATTCTGGCCAATTGATTTTGACCAGAATTTCAATCATAAAAGATTCTTAATTTGTTTATTTTTAACATAAAAGATTCTTAATTTCAATATTTTAATTTTAATATATTTTTACTGCCATGATTCCGTTATGATATCAACTTCCCAGTTCCCCCTATCTCAATAACTGTGTCTATCTCTCCACTACTCTCATTCTCCCAACATCTCTTCTTGCCAATAATTTAATTTACTCGATCCCACAAAACTTCCACCTCTTAACATGGTAGAAATGCCCACGACTATTCATTGTGATGATGTGGAAAACATAAGTAAATTTTTGTGGTTTTTGAGGCCTTGGATAATGATATGGGGCATTTTTATTGTTTTAAGGCTTATTATATTTGCGTTTTTGCAGTGCAATAAGTGGGGACAGAGTGCTCACTTTATGATCACGATCGTGAGGCTTTGTTGGATTTTGCAAATGGGACAGATGAGAGGGCCAATGAAGCAGAGATTCGGGTCCACAAATTGGATGAGCGGAATAAGCAGTTGTGTGAGGATTTGCATAGACACAGCGTCACACTGTCAATGCGAGAAACAGATGGTAAAATAATTTATTAACCTTTTTTTAATCATCTTTTTAGCACTTACTAGGTCTTAATCGTGCATTGCACGAATGAGCAATTAGTGTAAGTTTGGATAGTGTTTATGTTCAATATACATGTAGAGATTTGTCAAGCGTGGTTAGATGTTTGAGAAGAAGGAGTCTCTCCACCTTCAGTGTTATGATTGGCATCAGGTATATTCATCTTTTTGGCATGTTTTCCATATTCATGAATGAATTCTAGAGATTAGGGGTGGGCATCAACCCACCCAACCCGCTAAAACCACCCAACCCAACCCAATCTGATCGGGTTGGGTTGGGTTTTGATGAAAATTGGGTTGGGTTGGGTTATAAAAAAAAAAAAATTGTTTGGATTAGGTTGGGTTGTGGGTTGGATGACAAACCCAACCCAACCCAACCCAAGCAAAATTTTAAAAATATAAGACTATTTAAATTTCAAGAATCTTAAATCCATTTTTAACTTGGATGAAACTCAAATATAATTTGAACATATTTTAGTTTTATTAGCAAGTATTTAATTTATTATATTTGAGCTTATTGTATTGTACATAATTTATTTGAGTTAATAGTTAATTTATGGGCATAATTTTTTAATTTTCTAAGAATTTTATTTAATTGGACCAAAGTCCAAACCACCCAACCCAACCCAACCAGACCGAAACTTGATTGGGTTGGGTTGGGTTGGGTTTGAATTCATATTTGGGTTGGGTTGGGTTGATTTTTTATCAACCCGACCATAGTGGGTTGGGTTCGGGTTGGGCAAAAAACCGACCCAACCCAACCCACGCCCACCCCTACTAGAGATGAACTAGCATTGAAGACTCTGCTGGAGTTATGTTGTCAGAACCGCGAGCTGGAACTTCTGATGGTGGAAGCGTCACTTCATTGTTTTCTGCTATATTCATAATACTATACCTTGGGTCTCCCGTTTCTGGGTCTAGGGGTTCCACTTTTCACATAAATTGAATGCTGAACGTCGGTATACTTCGAATGGTAATTCGTACTCTGTTCTGTACATTTGTACATGACACATAACTTTTAGTTTTTAGAGAAAGACCCTTAAATGATGTTACGTGCAGAAATAAATGTGAATATTCAAGGAACAAACTGAACTAAAAGAAATGAATACGTTTATCTTCACATACATTGATAAGCTGCTCCAAAGTGGTTCCTAGGAATTGGTCTGCCACGGGACCTGTAGCGACCGAGAATTTTCGTGATTTATTCAAATAAATATTTTTATTTTAAAAACGTGTCGCTTCGACTTTGTCCATTCATTTATTTATTTTTAAACGCATGTTCGTCTAGCCAATTAAATGAAATTAAATTTATTTAAAATCTTAGTCAAATTCCAATTTCTATCAAAAGTATTCCAATGTAACAATTTATTTTTAAAGTCCAAGTTTTAATTATTTTAAGTCCAAAATTATTATTTATTTTAAATTTGAATTATTTAAAGTCTAAAATTTCAAAGATCAATTTTATTATCAAAATTTATTTTTCATTCAAGTTTTATTTTAAAAAATAATTAAGGTCTTTTATTCACTATGATATTCTTGTATCCCAAGTCTTTACAAATCTTATTCTAAATCAAACGTTTCCATATCCAACGTTTCGAAATTCTATTCCAATTATAACACTTTTCATACCAAATCTATATATAAACATATTCTCTTTAGTCCAAAATCAAAATACTTTTCAGAGTTCATTTTGTATGTTTTCTGCCTCCAAACCCGTCACCTTCCCTATCGACCCAAAAACTCCACCGTCACCACCGGATTTAAACCACTTGCACACCACCAAAACCGTCCCTATCCATCATCACAATCCAAACACCGAGCCTGCAACCACCATGGCCAAACCGAACTACTCCACCACTCCCAATCGGACCACCCAACCACCACCAAACCAATCACTAGCTTCGACCTCAATCACCACTGCCACTACTGCACGAAACCAACAATGGCCCCAAAACTCCAACAATCAATTTCACAGCAACACCCCCACCTCCGACTGCCAATGCCTCACCCAAAAGCCACAATCAAATTTCCCCAAAACAAAACCCAAAATCAAAGAGTAAACTTATCCCAATCCCTTACCTCAACTGTCCGCCCATCTGCCGGAAAACCACCAAACCCGAGCCTCGATTACCTTCGGTTCCTCACCAAAAATTCGCCCAGGGCCACTTCCACCCTTACCACACTCGACGCCGCCACAGGGTGGCGACTCCATCGCCGACTATTGGTCGGATGTCGCGACTGAGAGGAGGTCGGAGCCCTCTCGTCGCCCATCCCTCTCTTTCTTTTCTATGTTGCAGAAAATGGAGAGAGAAAGAGATTTGGTTTATATTTTGATTCTTTGAAAATTAATGTTTAAGCCCCCAACTTTTGAAGAGTAATTATTTCAGCCCTGTTAGTTTTAAGGTCACTTATTTAAGCCCCACTTTTTTTAAGCCTATTAATTCAGTCCCAAGTTTTAAAATATTTTATGTCAGCCCCCTTAATTTTAAAAGTATTATTTTTATCTTTTATTTTAAAATGCTTTGATTCAGCCCTCCACTTTTGGAAATGAATTAGTTAGTCCTCGAGATATTTAAAACATACGAGTCAGCCCGATAGTTTTCAAAATCATTTATTTTGGTCCCAACTCTTTTAAAACTCCAACTATGTTTAATTTTCAATTTAAACCCTAAACATTTATTCTTCTTTAAAAAACTCTTTCGTTTTAAAACCTTTGAATCCCAAAGTAATAGTTTAAGATTTATTTTATATATTGGCTAGACGAGGCATTTGGACGTTTAGAAGATTTGACATTTTCCCGCTCAACAAACTCGAGAAATAAGGTAGACTCGCCCCCACTAATTAGTTTAGATTATAATTTCATGTATTATGTGAACTTTATGTGATTTAAATGTTTTGATGCATGAGACGCGACACTATCTCTGATGAGATAAAAATCAGAATGTGGTTTTGCATAATTTAAATGCTTTAATGCATGAAAAATTGATATGGTTATGCATAACTTAAATGCTTAAATGCATGAGACGAGACTACCCACACCCTATGATTTTTAAAGATCATATGATTGCGTGGTCACTGTATTAGTGGCATAATTATGTGTTCAATTATTCTGTAAATTAATTATTGGTGATGAATATACTGAGTATTTCTTTCGAAATGCTCACTCCATTTTTAACAGCTTTTGCAGATTTCGGAGATTGTGGCGAATGAAAGGCAGCGGTGACAAATTAATAATGACGCTAGTTTTTTAAAAGTCAAGCTTTATGAGTTTTGTTAATCTAATAATTTGTCGTTATTTTGTTAGAAATTGAGAATTAAAGTTTTATGAATTGTTTAAAATGAATTTATCAAAATTTAATTTCCGCTGCAGTTTTCAAATGATAAATATGACATTTAGAATTCAATTAATTTTCGCAATAAAATCAGATTTAAAGGAGAAGTGGCATTCCGGGTTTCACGGAACTCGGGGCGTCACAGGACCTATAATTGACACGACCCGTCTCAAATCACCCTAATGGACTAGACACATGGTGTGCGCCGATGATGGATGCCAGCTAAACGCCGGACCCACCACCAAGGCTGACTGTGATCTACTATCAATCATATGCTAAATAATGAAAAATAATTTTATTTCAAAAATAATGTGGGCCCAAACTGAATTGAAATGCTTTCAATGAAATAGTAACCTACACATGTCATACGAATATGGCTTCGAAATCAACAGGCTCTTCATGCTTCCAAAACTCAATAGTTACCCGTTAAGAAAAGTCGTGGGAAAATAATGAGTTGATAGCTCCGTGAGGGAAAATAATAATCATACTTTCTCATTTGTACATTTTTATCGAAAATCAAATTTGCATCATATAATACTTCACAGTGTAATACCATATAATCATAGTCAGAATGAAAGACATTCTCATAATATCGAAAAATATCATTTCTAGTCAAATCAATCACAGTCTCGTCATATCAATAGAATACTTCCATCACAGTCTGCAATCTCTAGGTATGGCCATACAACAACAAATCAAACAAAAAATTACCCTCTGATTAACATCTGTAATCTTGTCATACATGTATAGACTGCCTCTCAGGCTAGTCTCAAAGACCTCTGATAATCAAATTCTAGAACACGGCCATGACCGCCTCAGTGAACTATATCATACACGGTCGACCGCCTCAGGGTAATATCATACCCGGTCAAGACCACTCAGGTGCAGTATAGAACACGGCCAAGGCCGCCTCAGTGAACTAGAATGAGTATATAATCAGGGGTACTTTTCTGGCCGATTTCGATTTCACATATATGTTTCACATTTCATTGATTTCAATCACGTCCTATTTCTTCAAACATATAACCATTTCACAATCTTTCCATTTCCAAAAATCTCATATTCTCATAATATTTCACAATAATCACATAATTAGACATATAAATCACATAATCATGCTTTTACGTAATTATATAAGCAATTATTAATATTTAAAAATAACTTAGATTTTCCCACTCACCGAGTTCTCGGCAATGAACTAGCTAGGTCGGTGGGCATTTCTCAATCTTCCCGTCACCTCCTTAATTCATCGCACCAAGTTAGGAATCTTTTACTTGTCCAATAGATCATATTTACTCATATAGGTGCCTCAAACAATATTCCTATAATTTGGAATAAGAGTTAAATAATAATAACTTGATATATAAATTTCTAACTTCTATCCCAATTAAAATCACTAACAACATTTAATCCTTTATAAGAGTTCTTTCAACATATCCCTAACAAATAACACTTAATCTAATTTTCATACTAAAATTTCCAATAAAACCCAATAGTTGACAAAAACAACACCATATTTCCAGACTTTTGGAAGCTAGTACTAATTTCTGTATGTGGAAATCTTTCTCCAAACTATTGACACGAATAGCACTTTCTGGTAACAGTTTCAAAAATGACACCTGTGCACGAATTTGGCCGAAAATTGGGGAAAAAATCAAGGAAAATTAAGGAAAATCATACCCAAATCCTTATCCAATTCTCATACATCATAATCATATGTTTAATATCATAAAAACACGAGAAAATTCAAAGAATAAATTTCTAGTTCACAAACCCAATTCTAAATTTCACTTTCTTAAACCTCAATCTTCCAATAAACATTCATTGTCATAATGTTGTATATAATACCACAAATAAATGACAATAACCTCAAATAATTTCTATAATTCGAATATAATCAAAAACCTCATAAACCCTAGAAATTAATTCAACGTCTTATTCTTATATCCAACTAAACTAAAAGAGTCAATTAAGAAATTAGGTTTGGTAAAAAAATCGGCACCTTCCTTTTCATCCTTTCTTCCCTTTTTCTTTCTTCATGTTTTTGTTTATGCCTTTGTTTGTTCCCAGGCTCGTCATTTTTTGTTCTCAGAATGAGTGAAATGGATACAAGACTTATCTCTTCTAAATAATGGATAAGGAATAGCCCAATTGCAAGTCAAGCCCTTGGGTTTTCGTATAATATAGCATCAAATCCTTAAATTTCCAATAATTGAAAACTAAATCCCCAAATTTTAGTCATCTCATTTTTTGCCCTTTAAGTACTAGTAATTACAAATTAACCCCATGGAAAATAATTATTCCATTTAAGTCCCAATAAAACCATTTCGTCAACTCAAGCCCTAATTTGACTTAACCATTTGAATATTTGACTTTGACTAATAATTCCTTGATTTTTGACTATCATAAAAACAGGTTATCACAATCTTACCCCCTTAAAAAATTTCATCCTCGAAATTCATTTGATTAAGCCGAAACCATATAAAAATATTGAACACATATATAACCATCACTTACAGAATTTACATCTTCACTAAATAATTTCTCCAATAAAATTTAACGGACTATAGGTCTCAGTCTTTCTCATCTTGCATCGATTTTAAAGTCGACTCTTACAGTCGAACATTCTTTAACAGTACTAGTGACCTTAGGCACAAATTAAGTCCCATACTTCTCTCTAAGCCTTATAATCAAGGGTTACACTTTGGAATACAAGATAAGTTCATTATTATCTCATCAATAAACATTGAACCCCATAAGGATCAGGAGAAAATATTCGCAATTTTCATTATACCCAACCTTAAAGAATTCAATAATTTCCGCAATGGAAGTTCAATGATATTACTTTCCACGTTCTCCAAATCTTCAATTTATGACATCATTTGAATTATCCTCCAATGATTATGTACTTAGTACCAAATAACTTTCTTTTACCACTCTCATCACAATAAAACTAGTTCCCAAAATATTTCAACATCGTATATGCCCCGAAATTGTCATTTTTATCTAGTCCTAATAATCTATTCCGTGAATGAAATATGATAAATAATCAATCAAATCATTGATAGCATATTCTTCAAACTCTAAATCATGCATTTCAATCATGTCGCTTCACCCAAATCCATAACATCATCATTCTACTTACAACACTTATTAAATCCTGATATAAATCGTTACCATAAATAGAAACACCAATCATCTTTAAATGTAGAAACAATTATTTCCTCATAATTTAATCAGTTTCAAGTTCCAAAAAGAAAATTTTCCCACTTTCAAACCCAAAATAACTTGTACTCTTTCCATCCTACTAGCCAAATATGGAGACATTTTAATGAAATTCCATAAAGAAACAATAGTATCACTTAATCCATGAAAATTCTATACCCCTTCATTTTATTTTATTTTTTTAATAAGTCATTGGCCTATCACCAATGAGTAAGACTTTCGAGAGTCCAATACAAAATCTTTACTCAAGATTACGTAACACAAGATACAATACCACAATAAGTGAAGATCACAGTACTAATGATCATCTTAAGACTTTAATCAATCCAATGGGTTCATGGATGTTCTATGGCTAGTAGATCTCCAATAATAGAATACTTTGCTCATATCTAAAGCACAACCAAGCAATAAGTAATCAAAACTGCATCTCCAAATTTTTAAATAATTTCATCTTATCTTATGACTAAAAACAAAATTTCCCATCATAAGCCATATTTCATAATAATCCAATGAATGATCAAGATAAGATTAATTAACTTAATAACTCAATATCGTCACAATATTCTTTTATAGGACAATCATAACATCCTTGTCATTCACCATACCTTGTAATAATCATGTAACATGACCCTTATCTTCATATCATATGACCTCAATATTTAATCATGTCAATTTCCTTAAAACCATCATATTCATCGCATCAATCTTTACAAATTGATATACTACTGGATTTCATATACTAATATTTTCACCTCAATAATTCTTGAATTTTACATCTCTTTACTCTTCCTTTAAACAACAGAACAGTAAGTTATCCTTGTGAAATCTATCCATATTTTCTCACATATCTTACAACCAAATAACACAAAATTAATCGAAATAATAGAAGTCCCATGAATATTATTTCCTCACTATGTAATATACTCAACAATATATTTTATCCACCAGTCAATATTCAACACAATATCATCAACTTATCCTATGCGAGAAAAGTAATCATATATCATACTTATAAACTATCATAATTTCTAAATCATCCTCCAATCTAAATGATCAACATGTACTACAAAATCCAAATAATACTAAAAATCAATTAGCTCCAAAATCAATTAAGAATCTCCACATGATTGTCACAACATTTTCGTGCACTTATTCTACAAGATGTAACTTCACATTTCTTATGTATACATTAAATGATCATATAATCCCACATGTACATCAATTCTTAAATGATTGTATACTTCATTCTAAATGTCTACAAACAAACAATCTGCAAAATCATCAAAACTCTAACTCCAAATTGATAATTTGCTCAAAGTTGTACTCTTATTAACAACTAATGTCTCTTTCAACCACCGTGTCATTGAAGATAATATCTTACCATACTAATTACTCATGAATCTACCAAAAATATCCTTCAATATCTCAACTTTCATACCTTTGAGGAACAATGTGGGTTTAAGACAGAACTGAGAGCCTTTGATTTAAGCCACCATGACATGTGCACACATATGACATATGCATGATATGCTAATGCATGAACAACGATAATATCAAGACTTTAGAAACAATGCTCTGATACCATTCTGACACGACCCGTCTCAAATCACCCTAATGGACTCGAGACATGGTGTGCGCTGATGATGGATGCCAGCTAAACGCCGGACCCACCACCAAGGCTGACTGTGATCTACTATCAATCATATGCTAAATAATGAAAAATAATTTTATTTCAAAAATAATGTGGGCCCAAACTGAATTGAAATGCTTTAAATGAAATAGTAACCTACACATGTCATACGAATATGGCTTCGAAATCAACAGGCTCTTCATGCTTCCAAAACTCAATAGTTACCCGTTAAGAAAAGTCGTGGGAAAATAATGAGTTGATAGCTCAGTGAGTGAAAAATTTCAAAAATAATCATACTTTCTCATTTGTACATTTTTATCGAAAAATAAATTTGCATCATATAATACTTCACAGTGTAATACCATATAATCATAGTCAGAATGTAAGACATTCTCATAATACCGAAAAATATCATTTCTAGTCAAGTCAATCACCATCTCATCATATCAATAGAATACTGTCATCACAGTCTGCCATCTCTAGGTATGGCCATACAATAACAAATCAACCAAAAATGTACCCTCTGATTAACATCTGTAATCTGGTCATACATGTATAGACTGCCTCTCAGGCTAGTCTCAAAGACCTCTGATAATCAAATTCTAGAACACGGCCATGACCGCCTCAGTGAACTATATCATACACGGTCAACCGCCTCAGGGTAATATCGTACCCGGTCAAGACCACTCAGGTGCAGTATATAGAACACGGCCAAGGCCGACTCAGAGAACTAAAATGAGTATATAATCAGGGATACTTTTCTGGCCGATTTCGATTTTAAATATATGTTTCACATTTCATTGATTTCAATCACATCTTATTTCTTCAAACATATAACCATTTCACAATCTTTCCATTTCCAAAAATCTCATATTCTCATAATATTTCACAATAATCACATAATTAGACATATAAATCACATAATCATGCTTTTACATAATTATATAAGCAATTATTAATATTTGAAAATAACTTAGATTTTCCCACTCATCGAGTTCTCGGCAATGAACTAGCTAGGTCGGTGGGCATTTCTCAATCTTCCCGTCACCTCCTTAGTACATCGCACCAAGTTAGGAATCTTTTACTTGTCCAATAGATCATATTTACTCATGTAGGTGCCTCAAACAATATTCCTATAATTTGGAATAAGAGTTAAATAATAATAACTTGATGTATAAATTTCTAACTTCTATCCCAATTAAAATCACTAACATTTAATCCTTTATATGAGTTCTTTCAACATATCCCTAACAAATAACACTTAATCTAATTTTCCTACTAAAATTTTCAATAAAACCCAATAGTTGACAAAAACAGCACCATATTTCCGGAATTTTGAAAGCTAGTACTAATTTCTGTATGTGGAAATCTGTCTCCAAACTATTGACACAAATAGCACTTTCTGCTAACAGTTTCAAAAATGACACTTGTGCACGAATTTGGCCGAAAATTGGGGAAAAAATCAAGGAAAAATAAGGAAAATCATACCCAAATCCTTATCCAATTCTCATACATCATAATCATATGTTTAATATCATAAAAACACAAGAAATTTCAAAGAATAAATTTCTAGTTCACAAACCCAATTCTTTCACTTTCTTAAATCTCAATCTTCCAATAAACATTTATTGTCATAATGTTGTATATCATACCACAAATAAATGACAATAACCTCAAATAATTTCTATAATTTTAATATAATCAAAAACCTCGTAAACCCTAGAAATTAATTCAACGTCTTATTCTTATATCCAACTAAACTAAAAGAGTCAATTAAGAAATTTGGTTTGGTAAAAAAATCGGCACCTTCCTTTTCATCCTTTCTTCCCTTTTTCTTTCTTCATGTTTTTGTTTATGCCTTTGTTTGTTCCCAGGCTCATCATTTTTTGTTCTCAGAATGAGTGAAATGGATACAAGACTTATCTCTTCTAAATAATGGATAAGGAATAGCCCAATTGCAAGTCAAGCCCTTGGGTTTCCATATAACATAGCATCAAATCCTTAAATTTCCAATAATTGAAAACTATATTCCCAAATTTTAGTCATCTCATTTTTTGCCCTTTAAGTACTAGTAATTATAAAAATTAACCCCATGAAAAATAATTATTCCATTTAAGTACCAATAAAACCATTTGGTCAACTTAAGCCCTTATTTAACTTAACCATTTGAATATTTGACTTTGACTTATAATTCCGTGATTTTTGACTAACATAAAAACGGGTTATCACAATAATAGACGGTGGGAGTGTTTCAATAGCACCATGTAGCTCAACATCGCACCGTGCCCTTTGGAATCAAAACATGGATTGAAATGAAATTCTAAGTTTAATAACTTCAAACTCTAAAGTTGCGCGCATGTGTAAGAATATTATATAAATAACGAGACAATTATCGTAATTTACCTTCCTATGCAAATTGAGTTTAAGTCGACCCTGAGTCTTCCATTGCCCTAAGTTAAAATGACTACCAATAACACAAATTTTCATAAATTCGTAAAAGGTGACATGATTCAGTTGGACATAAAGAAGAAAACAATGAACACACAACTGAAGGTCGACAAGATCTTGTTGATGTATTTTTTTTTCAATATTTGGGCAGCAAATTCTAAACTCTACAATGACTGAATCTGTTTATCATATGCATCTACAAAGTAAATGTCCAGAATATGCTCTCATTTCTAATACGATCATACTTGAAAGATGGAAGATAATTGGAAATTATGAGAATAAAATTACCTTCCTGATTCAATTGATTCTGAATTTCAACCAAGGGTTTCTCCACTTCTAAATTCCAACTCCAGTAGAAGATTACATATTTAAATGCACTTTTGAAAGAGGATCATCGGAACCGGTCTCCATGATTATACAACACAGTAACAATAAAAAAGAACATCACTTGTGTAATAAAGAAAATACAATAACAGACCACTGTTTACTTCAAACGACCGACAGGAATATTCTCGTCATCTAGAACAAAAAATATTTTTCTCACAGCAAAAGAACCAACAAATAGAACAAAATATCAAACTCAAAGGCATGTTCCATATTGCTTAAAAATTATCCTACATGTAAAAAAAAGTTATAAAAACTAGAAATATATACACATCTATATTTAATGAGAAGGGGGGAGGCTATTATAAAAGGCGTACAGCTATATCCTAAATGTCACAGGTATTGCTTCTATACATAAAATAAATATTAAGTACGGAAAATTTTTAGGGAAAAAGTTTGCTTGGATATAAACTTTTAAAAAAATATATACGAAAATGAACTATGAGAATGAATAAATAGAGAGTAGTCAGAAATGATTAAGTTTCTAAAGAATATAAAAATCACGAAACTAATAAGCAATTAGACAGTATTTTGAAAATAAGCAAATAAAAGGACCAGACATGAATTCTAGATCTGCATCTCCATTGTGAATGAGGTTTTCCCTTTAACTAAGACAATAATGGTATGGTACTCAATCCAAAGTAAGAAAAATGTATAAAGTAACTGTAAATTGCTGAAGAAAAATTAGGAAAATAATAAATTGGAAACCCTATCCAAATTCATAAAATGTGAAACCATATTCATTGTTGGGAAAGAATATCCTGAAATGGTAACATAACAAAATTTGCTTAGGATTTTATCTTATTAATCTGTCATGAAAATGAAATGTGAGGTCAAAAATGAAGTTTTGGTCATTTACAGATCATTAAATTGATTCAAATAAAGTCCAAGAATTTTGAGTCCAAAAAGTAAACTGGTCTGAATTCTACTCAAGGAAAAAATGAAAGTAGTGCCGAAAAATGCTAGTAAATACCAAGGTTCAAAAGGCGTAATGCGTTGCAAGGTGTCGATGTCGAAAATCAAGAATCACAAGTTTTGGCGTGTCAATGCGAAGAATATGTTTCATAATGCGTTTTGTATTTTTAATAATATATAAATTATTTTGATGGCATTAAATAGATTTTTTTATAAAAAATATATTTTTTTACCTAAAAAACGAGATAAAGATAATATTTAAACAACTCATGTGACATTCCAAAATATTAATTAGGGTATTTTGGTCCTTTTACTTTATAATTAGGAGGTAATTCCAAATCATCCAACAAAAAGCCATTTGTTCTCAGAAAGTTTCAGCAACTAGAAGATGGCCAAACCCAAACCAAAGCCAATTCCATCACAAGACTTACAACCAGATGCGTCAATAGGAAACTAATGGTCGAAAAAGGCAGTTGCAAATGCGGTGGCTGCCACTGCTGCTAGCACTCTTGTTTTTCTGGGCTTCTTCTCTTCGTACTCCTAAGGCGCTCACGTCGAAAGGAGGAAGAGAACTGCAGTCAGTCCCTATGCTGATAATCCTGTGGTGCCTCCACCTCGAAATGATTTTACGATGTTAGATGGTAATGTTAAGGGGTGATTGTTGATGAGAAATGAGAATGTATTGGATGTAATTTATTGGAGAAATTTAGAACGGGGGAAAAAGAAGTTTCAAAAAACTAGACTATTAGAAGATTCAGATCTTGAAATTCGATCGCGGAAATGAAGAAGAAAATAGAATCATGATCAGTGGAGATGATAGAAATAAGAGTTAAGAATCACCTATTCAAGAAATTCCTTTGCTCAGGGGGGAAATATTCAACCTCTCAGAATCACAGTGAAGAAGATGATGGAAACTTATTTTACAGCCACCCCACATCGACATTTGATGTGGGATGGGGTATACGACAGGCCTTATAAATTGGCTGTTGGGTGGGATGTTTAAACTACAAAAATTGCAAAGGGTGGTCTATTTTGATTGTCGCCCCCCAAACCTTTAGTTTTGTTTAATTTTGGTGTTTCAATTTATAAAACAACTGGTTCAACCTATTTTTAATAGGTTGGACTGGAAAATATTGGTTTTTAGTGATTTTACCTTATTTATTGATGGTTTTTGCCGGTTCTTACCAAAGAAAACGCATTAATGCACGCATTGCCTATATGCGACGGGTCTTCAAGACGCATCAAGTCTAGGCGCGCCCAGGCGGCGCATTATCGCGCCTTTTAGAACACTGGTAAATACACATGCAAGCATGTCAATAGTTTCACCAATTAACCTAGAATAATTAAGAAAACATGTCATTAAAGAAGTTTCACTAGAAGTGTCAATAATGATTTAAAGAACCAAAACTAAAAAAATAGCACGATGTAGTACATCCTTTGGTCATGTCAATACCACTGTCAATAATTGTTAATGTCTTATTCACCTTATCCGGCACAAGTCGAATAAACAACTATGGTTGCTCATCAAGCTTACTCTTACCATTGAATATCTCAAACCTTATCTTACCTACACTATCAAAGGCATTGCTAATCAATTCCCAAATCTCCTTGTTACTGCAAAATGTATTAAGAGATCAATAACGTAGCTTTAGATGTTGGATAAATTCAATAATATGGGGCCAAACATGTATAAAATAAAATATGTGGTGCTATCTTAAGGATTTAGTCAATGCAGTGATCCACTAAAGATTATTCGGGACTAATGGGTATTAAGTGTCGTGAGATTAAAGTGTAGAGACGGATTCAATGTTTTAAATTGATGAGGGGCCAATTTAATAACATTGAAACATGATAGTTGCCCTACAACTATTTATACAGGTCATGGTCCCCAATTGAGCGTGGCTTTTCATAATTCTCTGCATCCCCGTCAACAGAGAAGAAACATAAGGAGAAAACCACGAATCAGTTGGAAGGCCATAACCTCGTTCAATCAAACACAACAATGAATTCAGGTACGCTTCCGCTTCAGTATCGATCTTGATAATTACAGCATGATGTTCTTGGATTTTAGATGAACATTCATCTATGTAAAATTTAATTTTAACAAGTGGTATCAGAGCCAACATCGTGTTGAATTGTCAGATATATTTTTTGAACGAATGTATGTTAAAATTGATTCTGGCCGAATTCAGTATATTTCAAGATTCAGATTTCAAAAGTAATAAATTCAGGCCTCTGATTCGAAACATTGAATCCACAGCAGATTTCGTAAAATTGAGAAACATAGATACACAGTTCATTCGAATATTCATACACTGCAAGTCCGAAAATATTGGAAACATGAATTCAGTTTACATTTTTTTTTTCCAGCCTCATCGTTTCTTCTGTGTGTATGTATACATGCGAAAATCGTGGTTTAAGAAAATTGATTTTTGGATTTGGTTTTGTTGATTTCGAATATAGGGTTGTTATATATGAATTGTGGTTGAAATTTGTTGATAATTGGTTGAGGATGAAGGTCGGAAAGGGGTAGAGCGCGCGGCGGAATGCAGCATCGCCACGCGCGATGGGGATGAAGTGGTTCACTGCGTCGCGCGTAGCGACGCAGGTCCTTGGCTGCAGCGCCGGTGATGGCGCTGCAGGTGATGTGCGGCACCAGCGATGGCGCCGCGTTCTTGGAAGGATGCTGCGGCGGCTAGGGTTTCAAAACCCTAGCTGCGAAATTCAGTTTTTGGGCAGGGGACCTCATGTGTAAATTTGAAGTGCTGAAGGGCCTGGCTGCAATTCACGAAATTTGCCTTTAATTTCACATTAGGTCCTCATGGTTTGTTTTAAACATTATCTTAAACCCTAAGTTTATAAAAACTTTTAAGTTGGCCCTTCAAACTTCTGACAAAATCAGTCCCTAAAGTTAAGAAATCATTTAAGTTGGGTTTTAAAAATTCTGAATTTTACGATTCAGTCCCTAAAGTTTATGATTTTAATTAATTGGCCGCTAAAGTTTGGAAAAATTGCAATTTAGTCCTTCAAGTTTAAAAATATTTCATAATTGGCCAATCAAGCTTAATTAAATTGCAATTTAACCATCCAACTTAATGATTACTTAATCCTAAAGTATTGGATTTCATAATTCAAATCCTAAAGCCTTAAATGTGCAAAACATTCAATTCAAGTTCAAATTTTGGTATGACGGACTCTTTTGAGAAATATAATATTTCGAAGTGAATTAATTGAAGCAACATGTTGCCAAAGCAACCTCTCTTGTGGAAATTAATTAACTTAGAATATTAGAAGGTTTTGTGTGTATGTTGTTCATGCGGATATTGATCGGCCCAAAGGAAGGTCAATGTTTGGCTGGAATTTCACGTGCACCTGTGGTAATAAACGCGTGACGATTATTTGGTTTAACGTGTGATCAATAAATCGGTCCAAAGAAAGGTTTATTGGTTGACATGTCTTATTGTCAGTGTTTGATTACTATATCGAGGTACCACTTACAAGTTAATATTTCTGTCCAAAGACTAAATATTGATGTTGTGCTAGGTATCTTGTGATGGGCCTTACCATTATTTGAAATTATTATTTGCATAATAAAGTACTAATGTAAGCTATTTTCATCTTCTTCTCTATACAGTTAATTCATCTGCTACCACAATATCTGCAAATCTTAACTCAATCCCCATGCTTGATGGGTCAAACTTCAAGGATTGGAAAGAGAACGCACTAATTGTTCTCGGCTGCATGGATCTTGACCTTGCTCTCAGGGTTGAGCAACCGGCTTCTCTTACGGATGCAAGTTCACCTGATGACAGGAGGAACTTTGAGAAGTGGGAACGCTCAAATCGCATGAGTCTAATGATCATTAAGCGCGGCTGTGACGACCCGAAATCTCGACCATTCGAGTGCCACTAAAAGTGACTCATATCATATTAGCGAGACTTAAATAGTAATGTAAAATTATTAAAAAGAATAATTAGAATCCCATAATTTTATTTGTAAATAAAAATAGAACATAATTTTCTTACATAAATTTCAACATAATTATCTCATCAATCTTAACCACTTTTGCCACTTCCATGTTGACCGCCTCGAACCTTCAATTATCTGAAAATGGTAAATATCGTGGAGTGAGATTTATAAAATCCCAGTAAGTATACCAAGCATAAATTTTCTTTTGAAAGCATATGGATCATTTTCATCATAACATAGGATAGGATCGAAATACTCATAAACATAGGGAGACACAAGAATTTTACCGAACTTAAATGGCAAGAATTCTTATGTGTAGCGCTACAAAACTCCGGTCCCCTTAGCATAATCATAAACATATCATATGGACCCATAACAATCTTGTGAGATTGATTTCATAGCAATGATCCAAACATTTTCATAAAAACATAAGATATACTTACTTGTCATAAAAACATACTTACTTTTCATAAAAACATAAGGTGTATTTACCTTTCATAAAAACATACTTACTTGTCATAAAAACATACTTACTTTTCATAAAAACATAAGGTGTATTTACCTTTCATAAAAACATACTTACTTTTCATAAAAACATAAAATATACTTACTTGTCATAAAAACATACTTACTTTTCATAAAAACATAAGGTGTATTTACCTTTCATAAAAACATACTTACTTTTCATAAAAACATAAGATATACTTACCTTTTAAAAGATTAAAATGAAGTGTAGTAGTAAATGGACCAAAACTTTCTTGACCACCTTGAATTTCTCTTACTTGTGGATTTTGTCAAGAGATTGGAAATAAGTGTATATGTGTAGAGTTGTGTGTAAAAGAGATGGGTTTAAATAGATGTATAAAGTTGGCATATTGTAAACATAATCATTCAATTCTATTAATTTTAACACATCCTTTTCTTAAAGTAAAGCATCATTCATATACTTTTCCATATTTATACAAATAATATGCTCTTCATGATTATATATAATGGAGTCTTATCAATCATTCATATACTTTTCCATATTTATACAAATATTATGCTCTTCATGATTATATATAATGGAGTCTTATCAATCATTCATATACTTTTCCATATTTATACAAATATTATGCTCTTCATGATTATATATAATGGAGTATATAAATCATTCATATACTTTTCCATATTTATACAAATATTATGCTCTTCATGATTATATATAATGGAGTATATAAATCATTCATATACTTTTCCATATTTATACAAATATTATGCTCTTCATGATTACATATAATGGAACCTCCCATGCTTGCATATATTTTCTTAATTTCAATAATAAAAATAATTTTTGTATAAATAAATATTGGGATAACATTGAATTAAGTACTTGGACTTAATATACTTTAAATCAAGAGAATGGAGATATTTTTAGAAATTCGGAATTTAATTTAAAATCGAACGATCTTGATTATTTCTTGATTTGGCTATACGAATACGTCGCGGCGTTACTTAATAAAAATGGGTGAAATAGTAGCGACACGATTTTCTATTAAAATAATTATTAATCGCGTAAAAATTCTTGGTCGCTACAAACTTACCCCCTTAAAATAATTTCGTCCTCGAAATTAAACTTACTTGATCTTATGATTTCTGAACACTTAATCAGAATCTCTTCTCTTCTTTCTCTTAGTAATCTCATCATTATAATATCTAACCCACTGGACTTTTACTAAATCATCTCTTTGTTTTCTTAAGAACATGTATTTTTCTTATCAATAATAGACATATGTGTCTACTCATAAATTCTAACTCAAAATGAAAATTTCCAATCGTATGTGATATTTCATCATATCTTGTAGTACTCATGTAACCTGTCACTTATCATCGTATCATGTAACCTCAAATATTCGTATTAATATCTCTAAAATTTCAATAAATCTTTACTAACATATCATACCATAATAATTTGTCATTTCTTCTTATCACCAAATATCCCAAAATAATTAAAACGATTACCTGAATATTCTCTATGTAATATACCCAAACATGTTATTCACATATCAACATAATCATCAGTTTATCTTTCCAATATTTGTAACCCAAAATTTCTGCAAAATTCAATAAACAAATATCTCCCAAATAATTAAAATTCTTAACTCAAATATCATAACATTTCCCGTAAGGTATTCCTTTCACTTGCACAAACTTATTAATCCTGATTCAATACAGTCCTTATTTCACTTTCACGTATCCCCGTATTATTTCTATACCTTGATTATTATATCAAAATATCAGTACCCAAAAATCCAAGAAAATATTCCATATCTCAAATCCCGTCATCATCAAATCTTCCTTTTATCAAGAAAGTAAACGGCGCATAAACCCTTGTTCCCTCTTTTCCATTATTCTATTCCGCGCTTTCTTGCTGGAATCAATATCACGCGGATTCCCTCCGATCCTTAATGCTTTTAAATAGTTCATGCTGGGAAGATGTTAGATCCATCAAAAACATGGATATCATTCTTACAAACATTCGCAAGTATTATTCCAGTCTTCCAATGAATGATCTGAGGAAAATTTATCGAATAAGACTCGAAAGATTGAGGTTGCTGATGGCTTTATAGCCCTGCCCGGAGGTTTTGGTACCTTAGAAGAAATCTTTAACATTACCTCGTGGGCTCAACTAGGTCTCCATACTAAGCCTATTGGGCTTCTGAATGTTAACAATTTCTTTGATGGTTTGTTAACCTTTCTTGATTATGCTGTGGAACAGGGATTCATCTCTCCATTTTCCAGAAGGCTCCTTATTTCTGCTCCTACTATTGATGAACTACTGGATAAGCTGCAGTCATATATCTCAATACAAGATCCAGCAGGGGTTAAGATAGATTGGTCGCAAGGAAGGGGAATCAAGCGAAAATGGAGTCCGGTTAATGTAAACTTAACTTTATGAATCTTAGAATAGGTGGGGGTAGAGTACGGAGTATTCTTACTCTCGAGACACCCCTCTAATTTCCTAGGATTTCCTTAATGTTTAAATCTTGTGTGTACCTCAAAAGTTCCAGGTGGTAGATTACGGAGTATTCTTACTCTCGAAACACACCTCTTTGAAGGTTTCTTTATTTCCTCAAAAGGTCAGAGGTGGTAGGATACGGCTACTCCGGAAACACATCTCTCAATTTGAGGAATTTCCCATGTTGCTTTCTTTTGCTTTTGCGTGTTTCATGTATTTCTTTTCCAGTGTGACTCTTTGTATGTTCTCCTTATGAGAAAATAATAAAATCTCTGCTATCATCTACTAAATCTCGTTTGTGATGTAAATGAACTTGCATGTCTAACCTTAATTCCTTTAGTGGATTGCATACCATACTATGCTCTTAATTCCAAACGATAAAATTCTAAGCAGAGTTTCCTTTGAAATTTGGACTTATTCAAACCGTAAGCATACTTCATAACTCACAATAATAAATAATTCCACATTTGATCACAACGATCTAAAAATTGACCACAATTTCATCAAACTTCAATATCATAAAAAAATATTCCAGAAAATCAATTCATAATTCCTCAACATAGAAATTTCAAATCATAGTCGTCAATATCACAATATCACTTCCTTCAATACCTTAATTGGCTCAAAAGATTACTCATACTTATATTTATAAGTCATAAATCATATTCCCAAAATTTAATCACAAGGCCAAAGTTCATAATAAATTTCTCTTCAATATAGAGGCATAATTCACTTACTCAACATAATATCCATTACTTAATTCCCAATAACCAAATCTTTAAATCTCTAACTTCATAATGCTTCTCATAAAAGTCTCATTAAAATCATATCACTTATAATCTTAACATCTCATAAAAATTCATAAAATTGGCTCGCTATTTCTCATTAAATCTAAATGATAGATAATCTGAACATATTTCTAATCATTTCTGTTGACTTCTCATACTTAATGCCATGTCTAAAATCAATTATGCAAAGTCCATTTAAGGTTTATCATTTCTAAACTCGAGGACAACAATTATTTTGAAAATCATTCTTAAGTCATATTATTCCCATTATGCTCAACACCCGTTCTCTTTCTTTCTTTTCTTTCTGAATTTTTTTTTTCTTCAGAATTGAAACTTGAAGAGTGGTACCAATAATCATCCACAGTTTTTCCTTGCTTTTAAGCAAAGGTAGTGATAAAGGGATAAATTATTGAACCGAAAATTGAAACTTGAAGAGGAAGTACTAATAACCATCCACAGTTTTTCCCTTGTTTTTACACAAAGGTAGTGATAAAGGGATAAATTATTGTACGAATTCATTATCAATTTTGTTTGTTTAATATATTATTCCATATATTTTGGGCAAAAGTTACAACCCAACTTAATTTCTAATTGAGTCAATCTTACTAAGCTTAATATGCACCAAAATTCATATAAATATCCTCTCTGTCTCATGATTCTACATTGAAAAGAATAAAAAAATTGAGTCTTCTATCAATTTATATCATACTTGACATGTATATTATGTGTAACACATAAAGATTCATAACATATGAAGATTTCATACTTAACATGTCTTAATAAAATCGTAAATGACTTGCAAAGCATATAACATACCTGGTTCGAGGAGTCAATACGTGGAGAGTGACATAGTAGAGTGATGAGTTAAAATATTTCATATAATCTTATTTTCCTTTAATCAACAATAATTTAATGTGGTTGTATCCAAATCAACATTTTCTTGAATCATAATTCCTAATTAATCACAGTCTTCAAAACAAATCCAATATCGATATAGTAATTATCTCCCCATCAATAATTAATAACTTAACCCAAATAAAATTTATCGTCAAATCTTATTTTTCCTTTAGTCCCCGAACTTCTAGAAATTTATCAAAGACATCAATATAAACATCATATCTCTAACTAATTATATTCCATAAAATTTTCAGGACATTACAAACTCCCTTGCTTAAAATGAATTTTGTCCTTGAAATTCGCACATCAAATTTCATCATGCTTTTCAAAATCATAACCATACTTGACATGTGAAAATTCAATTTTTTTTTTATAATGAATAGTGATTTCGTTCACTGTTCATCATGAATAGCACGTCGTTTTACTGTTCACGTGAATAGTGATTTTTTTTTTTTTTTAAAGAAATAAAATTTCAAAAATCTACAGAATCGTTTTTAAAACTCTTTGCTCTGATACCAACTGTGACGACCCGAAATCTCGACCATTCGAGTGCCACTAAAAGTGACTCATATCATATTAGCGAGACTTAAATAGTAATGTAAAATTATTAAAAAGAATAATTAGAATCCCATAATTTTATTTGTAAATAAAAATAGAACATAATTTTCTTACATAAAGTTCAACATAATTATCTCATCAATCTTAACCACTTTTGCCACTTCCATGTTGACCGCCTCGAACCTTCAATTATCTGAAAATGGTAAATATCGTGGAGTGAGATTTATAAAATCCCAGTAAGTATACCAAGCATAAATTTTCTTTTGAAAGCATATGGATCATTTTCATCATAACATAGGATAGGATCGAAATACTCATAAACATAGGGAGACACAAGAATTTTACCGAACTTAAATGGCAAGAATTCTTATGTGTAGCGCTACTAAACTCCGGTCCCCTTAGCATAATCATAAACATATCATATGGACCCATAACAATCTTGTGAGATTGATTTCATAGCAATGATCCAAACATTTTCATAAAAACATAAGATATACTTACTTGTCATAAAAACATACTTACTTTTCATAAAAACATAAGGTGTATTTACCTTTCATAAAAACATACTTACTTTTCATAAAAACATAAGATAAACTTACTTGTCATAAAAACATACTTACTTTTCATAAAAACATAAGGTGTATTTACCTTTCATAAAAACATACTTACTTTTCATAAAAACATAAGATATACTTACTTGTCATAAAAACATACTTACTTTTCATAAAAACATAAGGTGTATTTACCTTTCATAAAAACATACTTACTTTTCATAAAAACATAAGATATACTTACTTGTCATAAAAACATACTTACTTTTCATAAAAACATAAGGTGTATTTACCTTTCATAAAAACATACTTACTTTTCATAAAAACATAAGATATACTTACTTGTCATAAAAACATACTTACTTTTCATAAAAACATAAGGTGTATTTACCTTTCATAAAAACATACTTACTTTTCATAAAAACATAAGATATACTTACTTGTCATAAAAACATACTTACTTTTCATAAAAACATAAGGTGTATTTACCTTTCATAAAAACATACTTACTTTTCATAAAAACATAAGATATACTTACTTGTCATAAAAACATACTTACTTTTCATAAAAACATAAGGTGTATTTACCTTTCATAAAAACATACTTACTTTTCATAAAAACATAAGATATACTTACCTTTTAAAAGATTAAAATGAAGTGTAGTAGTAAATGGACCAAAACTTTCTTGACCACCTTGAATTTCTCTTACTTGTGGATTTTGTCAAGAGATTGGAAATAAGTGTATATGTGTAGAGTTGTGTGTAAAAGAGATGGGTTTAAATAGATGTATAAAGTTGGCATATTGTAAACATAATCATTCAATTCTATTAATTTTAACACATCCTTTTCTTAAAGTAAAGCATCATTCATATACTTTTCCATATTTATACAAATAATATGCTCTTCATGATTATATATAATGGAGTCTTATCAATCATTCATATACTTTTCCATATTTATACAAATATTATGCTCTTCATGATTATATATAATGGAGTCTTATCAATCATTCATATACTTTTCCATATTTATACAAATATTATGCTCTTCATGATTATATATAATGGAGTATATAAATCATTCATATACTTTTCCATATTTATACAAATATTATGCTCTTCACGATTATATATAATGGAGTATATAAATCATTCATATACTTTTCCATATTTATACAAATATTATGCTCTTCATGATTACATATAATGGAGTCTTATCAATCATTCATATACTTTTCCATATTTATACAAATATTATGCTCTTCATGATTATATATAATGGAGTATATAAATCATTCATATACTTTTCCATATTTATACAAATATTATGCTCTTCATGATTATATATAATGGAGTATATAAATCATTCATATACTTTTCCATATTTATACAAATATTATGCTCTTCATGATTACATATAATGGAGTATATAAATCATTCATATACTTTTCCATATTTATACAAATATTATGCTCTTCATGATTATATATAATGGAGTATATAAATCATTCATATACTTTTCCATATTTATACAAATATTATGCTCTTCATGATTACATATAATGGAGTCTTATCAATCATTCATATACTTTTCCATATTTATACAAATATTATGCTCTTCATGATTATATATAATGGAGTATATAAATCATTCATATACTTTTCCATATTTATACAAATATTATGCTCTTCATGATTATATATAATGGAGTATATAAATCATTCATATACTTTTCCATATTTATACAAATATTATGCTCTTCATGATTACATATAATGGAACCTCCCATGCTTGCATATATTTTCTTAATTTCAATAATAAAAATAATTTTTGTATAAATAAATATTGGGATAACATTGAATTAAGTACTTGGACTTAATATACTTTAAATCAAGAGAATGGAGATATTTTTAGAAATTCGGAATTTAATTTAAAATCGAACGATCTTGATTATTTCTTGATTTGGCTATACGAATACGTCGCGGCGTTACTTAATAAAAATGGGTGAAATAGTAGCGACACGATTTTCTATTAAAATAATTATTAATCGCGTAAAAATTCTTGGTCGCTACAGCGGCATTCCGGAAGCCTTTAGGGGCGCAATATCTGAAGAGGTAACTAATGCCAAGCAATTCCTTGCCGAACTTGAAAAGCGTTTTGCTAAAAACGATAAGGCTGAAACAAGCACGCTCCTGCAAAGCTTGATTTCAATGAAGTACAGAGGCAAGGGGAACATAAGGGAGTACATCATGAAGATATCTCATACTACTTCAAAACTTAAGGCACTAAAGCTCGACTTGTCTGATGACTTGCTCGTGCATTTAGTATTGATATCGCTTCCTGCACATTTCAGTCAGTTTAAGGTCAGTTACAACTGTCAAAGGGAGAAATGGACTCTAAATGAGCTCATTTCATATTGTGTGCAAGAGGAAGAAAGGCTGAAGCAGGATAGAACTGAAATTGCTAACTTGGCAAGTACCTCTAAGGATAAGGGCAAGAAAAGAAAACAGAATATGAAGCTGTTAAGGGTCCAGATCAAAAGAAGCCACATAAGGACAAAGAGGGTTGTTTCTTTTGCCTGAAACCTGGACATTTAAAGAAGGATTGTACCAAATACAACGCTTGGCGTGCAAAGAAAGGTACATTTCTTAATTTGGTCTGTTCTGAGGTTAATTTAGCTTCAGTACCTAGAAACACTTGGTGGTTAGATTCTGGTGCTACTACTCACATAAGTGTTTCTATGCAGGGTTGCCTGTTCTGCCGAAAGCCAAGTGATGCTGAAAGATTCATCTTTGTGGGCGATGGAAAATCGGTGGAAGTTGAAGCAATAGGAACTTTTAGGTTATTATTGGGAACTGGTTTTTATTTGGATTTGAAAGACACTTTTGTTTTACCGTCATTTAGACGGAATTTGGTTTCTATTTCCTTATTGGACAAATCAAGATATTATTGTTCTTTTGGAAATTGTCAGTTTAGTCTTTCTTTAAATTCAAATATTGTTGGTGCTGGTTCATTATGTTCGTACGATAACCTATATTTGCTTGATACTATTGCATCATATAATGAAACCTTGTATGTGGAATCACGTGGTACTAAGCGAAAATTAAATAAAGAAAATTCGGCAAAACTATGGCACAAGCGCTTAGGTCACATCTCAAAAACTAGAGTTGAACGACTTGTGTCAGATGGCATTTTGGATTCCCTCGACTTTACGGACTTTGATGTTTGTATTGATTGTATTAAGGGAAAACAGACCAAAAACAAAAGGTTAGGTGCTAATAGAACTTCAGACGTCTTAGAATTGATACACACGGATATTTGTGGACCATTCCCTACGGCTTCCTGGAATGGTCAACAATACTTTATATCATTCATAGACGATTACTCACGTTATGGGCATCTATATCTTATTCATGAAAAGTCTGAGTCACTGGACATGTTCAAAGCTTTCAAAGCTGAAGTTGAGAATCAACTCAACAAGAAAATTAAAAGCGTTAGATCTGATCGTGGTGGTGAGTACTACGGCAGATATGACGGTTCAGGTGAACAACGTCCAGGACCATTTGCTAGATTCCTAGAGGAATGTGGAATCGTCCCACAGTACACCATGCCAGGTTCTCCTAGCATGAATGGTGTAGCTGAAAGACGAAACAGGACTCTTAAGGATATGGTAAGGAGTATGATTAGTCATTCTACTTTACCAAAATCACTCTGGGGAGAAGCATTAAAGACTGCAGCTTATATTCTGAATAGAGTACCAACTAAAGCTGCTGCTAAAACACCTTATGAGCTTTGGACAGGCAGAAAACCCAGTCTAAAGCATTTTCACATTTGGGAATGTCCAGCTGAGGCAAGGCCTTATAGGCCGCATGAGGATAAATTGGACTCCAAAACAGTTAGCAGCTACTTTATTGGTTATTCTGAGCGATCAAGGGGCTACAAATTTTATAATCCCACGCTTAAGTCAATTTTTGAAACGGGAACTGCAACATTTTTTGAGGATGTTGAGTTTGGGGGGAGAAATAAGGTTAGAGACATTATCTTTGAGGAAGAAGCTGAGGAATGATCGATTTCGATTCCTACTGTTACTTTTGACAATGTGCAGGTTTCTATACCTGTCATTGATCAAGAAGTACATCCGGAAACTCAGCATGATAATGTTGAAGAAACTCCCATCCAAAATCCAGAAATACAAACTCAACAACCTCAACAAACAATACCATTAAGGCGATCCACTCGAGAAAGGAAAAATGCTATTTCGGATGACTATATAGTATTTCTCCAAGAACATGAGGAAAATAATGGAATGATGGAAAATGATCCAATCAATTTTCATCAGGCCATGAAGGGTTCTGACTCTCAAAAGTGGATTAATGCCATGAATGAGGAGTATAAGTCTATGCAAGACAATAAAGTTTGGGATCTTGTCCCATTACCAGAAGGTGCGAAACCCATTGGTTGTAAATAGATTTTTAAAACCAAAAGGGATTCGAAAGGTAATGTGGAAAGATATAAGGCTCGTCTTGTAGCTAAAGGCTTTACACAAAAGGAAGGTATTGACTTCAAAGAGACTTTCTCTCCGGTTTCAACGAAAGACTCTTTCAGGACAGTCATGGCACTTGTTGCACATTTTGACCTTGAGTTACATCAGATGGATGTAAAGACGGCGTTTCTCAATGGAGACATTGATGAGACGATTTATATGGTGCAACCAGAAAACTTCGTGTCAGGAGACTCGAAGAATATGGTTTGCAAATTAAAGAAATCCATCTATGGACTTAAGCAAGCTTCCCGTCAGTGGTACTACAAATTTCATCAAGTGATCATCTCGTTTGGTTTTGAGATAAATGTTGTTGATGATTGTGTGTATCACAAGTTCAGTGGGAGTAAGCATATTTTCCTGGTTTTGTATGTCGATGACATACTGCTTGCCACTAATGATATAGGCATGTTGCACGAAACCAAGAGCTTTTTGTCAAAGAATTTCGAGATGAAAGATCTTGGAGACGCCTCTTTCGTATTAGGAATTCAGATACACCGGGACTGCTCTCGGGGTATTCTTGGATTATCACAAAAGAGCTATATCGATAAAGTTCTTGTAAGGTTTGGCATGCAGGATAGTAAACCAGGGGACACCCCTGTTGCTAAGGGAGACAAATTTAGTCTCAATCAGTGCCCGAAAAATAATCTTGAAGTTAAGGAAATGCAAAAGATTCCCTATGCATCAGCTGTTGGGAGTCTGATGTATGCTCAAGTTTGTACACGCCCAGACATAGCGTTCATTGTTGGAATGCTAGGCAGATATTTAAGTAACCCTGAGATAGATCATTGGAAAGCAGCAAAGAGGGTTATGAGGTACTTGAAGAGAACAAGAGATTGCATGCTTACATACAGCAGATCGGATAAGTTAGAGATCGTAGGATACTCCGATTCCGATTTTGCGGGATGCCAAGACAGTAGAAGATCCACATCAGGCTACATATACCTGCTAGCTGGAGGAGCCATTTCCTGGAGGAGTGCTAAGCAGACACTCGTAGCTTCTTCCACTATGGCAGCAGAATTTGTAGCTTGTTATGAGGCATCTAATCATGGGATATGGCTGCGAAATTTTGTCACCGGGCTGCGCATTCTGAATGGAATTGAAAGACCATTAAAGTTATATTGTGACAATAACTCTGCAGTGCTATATTCCAATAACAACAGGAGTTCAACTAAGTCAAAGCACATTGACATTAAGTTCCTGGTTGTGAAGGAAAGGGTACAGAGTAGACAGATTTCCATAGAGCATATTGGGACAAACTCCATGATTGCGGATCCGCTTACTAAGGGATTAACACCCAAGGTCTTTCACAAGCACACTGCTCGTATGGGTGTAATATTTCTTAAGGATATCATGATTTAGTGGGAGTTTGTATTTTGGTTGCTTTATGTTTTGGTTTTGGACACATTTGTGTATTTGGATAATTTTCTGTATAGAAATAAAGTATTCAGTTCATTCTACTCTGTTACATTATGTTTGGTATTGATCTCACCTAAGGAATAAAGTCGGACCAATTGAAAATAGGCATGTTTGGATCACATAACATGTAATTTTCATACTACACTCATGATTGATCTATGTCATTTGGTTGTATTGGTATACGTGACCATTGATGGATTTAGTTACGATTAATGTAACGACAGTCGCTTTGATCCTATATTGATATGATTGATGGACGAGATTGTTTGGAAATACCCTTAATAATGTTAGCACATTTTTGAGCTCATAAGGTTGTACACATTTGTTAGGATACATGTATGGCCCAGTGGGAGATTGTTGGATAAATTCAATAATATGGGGCCAAACATGTATAAAATAAAATGTGTGGTGCTATCTTAAAGATTTAGTCAATGCAGTGATCCACTAAAGATTATTCGGGACTAATGGGTATTAAGTGTCGTGAGATTAAAGTGTAGAGACGGATTCAATGTTTTAAATTGATGAGGGGCCAATTTAATAACATTGAAACATGATAGTTGCCCTACAACTATTTATACAGGTCATGGTCCTCAATTGAGCGTGGCTTTTCATAATTCTCTGCATCCCCGTCAACAGAGAAGAAACATAAGGAGAAAACCACGAATCAGTTGGAAGGCCATAACCTCGTTCAATCAAACACAACAATGAATTCAGGTACGCTTTCGCTTCAGTATCGATCTTGATAATTACAGCATGATGTTCGTGGATTTTAGATGAACATTCATCTATATAAAATTTAATTTTAACATTAGAATGAATTTTGCATACAAAATATGCCAGGCATAGATGTAATAATCTTAGTATGAAAGGATCAGATGAGAAATAGCAATATAAAAAAATTTGGCATAATAATGGATGTTATATTTTTCCTAAGTTAGCTTTATGTTAGATTTGATCTTTTAGAAGCCATTATTGAGTTTTTCTTTGATGGTCATTGAAGTAAGTAGAAAATATTCATTTCAAAAGACAAATAAAAAATTAGAAAGGAGCTCGAGGAGAGGAGGATTAGAAATGATAAGAAATTAAGTAAACCTTGGTAGATTTATGATCAATAAATAATAAATATGCCTTTTTTGAACTGATACACTATGAAATAAATAAAAAAGTATTGCTTGTACACATATTTAACATCATTAGAAGTCAAAATTGTTAGTTTTCTATTTTTTTTTATAAGAGGGTTTTTACTTTTTAAGCAAGTA
Organism: Ligustrum vulgare; assembly: GCA_963555705.1. Classification (NCBI taxonomy): domain Eukaryota; kingdom Viridiplantae; phylum Streptophyta; class Magnoliopsida; order Lamiales; family Oleaceae; genus Ligustrum; species Ligustrum vulgare. The sequence goes on from OY743182.1 coordinate 27,277,085, forward strand.
AAACAAAATATATAGGCGATTGTATTTGGCAGATTTATAAGATTAAGAAATGCAGTATCTAAGGTATGGATTTTTGCTCACCAGTGTGAAATGAGAATTTATGGTTATAATCCTGAAATTAGATAATTTTCATGTATAAGATATGTTAACCGTCACACAAATACTGAACTGAATGAACAACTAAAAGAATATAGTGAGAAGAAAATATAAAAATTTTGCCGGTTGGATACATTTTAGCTTGTTATTGTGAAATGAAATTGGGCATATCATATATAATGCAGTCCTCTAAATCATCTCTTGCAGTCAGAAAATAACCATATAATAATTCAAATAAAAGTTAGAAGAGAAAGAGCTATTAATAAGAGTTAATGTGGTTGTAAGTATACATTGAAAAGAATTGTCTATATCTATAATTAAATAAATGGGAATCGTAAGATTAAGATAGGTAGTACCTGAGGCATGGAGACTTGTCCAATATGAGATGAGGATTTATTGTTGCGAATTTGAAATTAGGTAATTTTCATGTATAAGATATTTTAATCTTCACATGAATACTAAACTAAATGAAGAACTAAAAGAATATAGTGCCAGGAAAATATAAAGGCAATATTTGCTTGCTATATATAGTTCAGTTCATAAGATATGTGACTAAAATTCACCTACTCTGTAATGAGACTGTGCCAAGTATATCATATTTAATGCATTAAATGTATTGCTGCAATTCTGAAATTAGGTAATTTTCAGGTATAAGTTATTTTAAACTTCACATGAATACTAAACTAAATGAACAACTAAAAGATTATAGTGATAAGAAAATGTTAAGGCAATATTTTGCTCGCTCTATATAGTTGAGTTGGGTAGACCTTTTTATTTTTAATTTTTTTGTGCTGGAAAACGATATTTTATAGGCCACAACAAAAGGATATAATACATTCAAAAAGGAGAACAATCAACAATAGCTCTATTTCAAGCAGAAGCAAAGGTTAAAACTACAAGATTTCTATAAATAACTCTAAATCTTAACCCCAAAAATTTAAAAATATCTATTTTAGTAACAAAAATGTATGATTAAACCAAAATGCCAAAGTTCACAATTTTCAGTTGCCAAACTGTCATAATTGAACTAGAATTTTCATATTTGAAGAACATTAAACAGTAAATTGATGCATAAAAAATGAGTAAATGTGTATTAAATACATGAAATATCATCAGCTAAGCAATTGGTGATTCTCATATGCCTATCTATTTGTAAAATTTATAACAATTTCCATATGTCTCCAAGGTTAGTAGGCCTCCTTTTACCTAAATTAGTTCCCTCAATCAAGATCACAAAAGAAGAAAATACCCAAAAAAAAAAAAAAAGAGAGAGAGAGGCATGTAAATTCTTGCTTATCACTACAACAAAAGTGACTTTTTACGGCATAAATTTACGGCGTACATATAAGGCATGCCATAAATTTTGATTATTTACGGCATGCGAAAATAGTGTGCCGTAATAAGAGGAATTTCACGGCGTGCAAAAGTTGCACGCCGTTAAAAAATAAGAAAGGAACATCTACGGCGTGCATGTGCAAGCCGTAAAATAGAAGAGAAAAACATAGTATTTACGGCGTGCAAAAGTTGCACGCCGTTAAAAAATAAGAAAGGAACATCTACGGCGTGCATGTGCAAGCCGTAAAATAGAAGAGAAAAACATAGTATTTACGGCGTGCAAATAGGCACGCCGTAAAAGGCCCAATATTATTAGCCCGCGCAATGCTAAATTAGGGCGCGACTCTCTTTCTTCGATCCTATTCTCTTGTCTTCTCAATTCATCACCACTTTCGTCTACTTCTTTCCCAGTTCCAATTTCACTTTCATCACCGCTTCCATCCATAGCCCACCAGATTTCTTCTTCGTCTTCTCAACACCGTACGTATAAGATTCCTTCTTCTTCTTAAACTTCCATAGCCCACCAGCGAGCGGCAAGAGTCGGGGATTAGAGAGTGACCGATTAAGTGTGCGACTTCTTCTCCAACGCCCACTGTGAAGCTTTGAGGTCAGTTCCTCGTTTTGATGAATGTCAAGACTATTGATGATTTTTTTTCTGTTCAGATTGATAAATATTGAATTTGATTTATTTTTTATTTTTCGTTCATGAAAATTGTTCCTTTTTTCTGATTTTGAATAATGTATGTGATTTGGGATTTTTATCTAAGAATGTGATTATGCTTAGTCTCAGGTTTGTATTTATCCCTGCATAATCGTAACACACTGTTGTTGAATGATTTTTTCAGAATAATGAGCTTATGGTTGATTGCAGTTCTATGAATTTTGTTTACCTTGCCTTGTCCTTTTTATTCCTTATTATCATTTACCAGTTACTTGCACTAATGGCATGGAAAATTGATTCCACAACACTACAATATTAAAGCAGAAAAAAATAGTTGAAATGTTAACAATTGTTATCCAATTATAACAGTGCATACCAAACACGTTCTAAGTATCTTTGGCTTTGTCCTTTTTCTGCAGGTGGGTTAATAGCATTTTAGAAGCCTTGCACGTTCATGAGCGAGTCCAGAAGGTGTAAGGTTTGTAAGTTGACACCTTTCTAATTTCGCCTGGTAATTTCTAAACGCAGCCCATCCTAAGTTGTTTTCTATTGATTAAGGAAACCATTTAAGACTAAATTTAAATACATAAATGTCTTTCCCCTCTAAAATCTTGAAGCTTTTAGATGGTGTGGTTCATCACTATATCAAATCATGCGAAGGTCTCGCTTTCAGATCTCGCTGTCATGCATTGTGAAAATTGTACACGTGGTAGACCTTAGATAAAACATAAATCCGGAGAATTTGACTAAATGAATGCATCTCCTCCCTTTAGTGGATTAATGCCTTAAGCTTATTGCAGAAATTTCTACTGGCACATATTTTGCGACGCTCTTAGGAAGGCTTATTGCTAAGATCAAAAATTTGATTAAGTGACTAATGTTGTCTACATTTTAGTCATCTGCATAATGCAATCAATATTATTATTATTCCTCTATGACAAAGAAAAATAACCTGATATGCATAAATGATTAAGTGACTAATGTTGTCTACCTTTTTTAGATTCACATTAGCTCATTATTATATATTATAAGTGTTAGACGTTTCAATAATTTCTTCCTTCTCTCAGGGGTAGCCAACAACGATGATTGGGTAATTAAAATCATTATCTTACCAACACCTACAAAGCTCTCTCCTCCATCAGAGAACAAGTTCATAGATTCAGTCCTCAATTATTGTGGCAAGTAATTAATCTTTATGTTATAGTTCCCAATAAATCTTCCCATAGTGACTCAGACTAATGGGGGGGGGTATCATTCATCGTGATTTTAATGTTTTTCTCTTTGTCACCCCTTTTGGCTTCTTCTTCAAATATTCAAAAGTTTTGTTGCTGTAGACATCGTCATTCAGAATTAATATTATAAATAAAATTCTATCTCAATAAACAACAAGAAATGTGAAACATACTAAAACTTTCTTACATAAGCTTAAAAGTTAGCAAAATAGTTACTGGGGTAGTGAGTTAAACAGGTAAACATAAGAGAGGGAATTTTGTATTGTTAATATTTGAGAATTTCACCTTTTTCTTTCTAATTATTAAAAAATTAAACCAATTCTGTCTCTTGTTCTCCTGTAAGTGTACATAGCTCTTGTATTGGCGGTGAACCACTAATTTTTGAGTTCTTTTACTTGATTTCAATTTTTTCTGTTGTTATTATACTGCTATTGGCAGTACAGGATTAGCGATTAATCCATATTACATGTGCTTTGTAAACTTAGATTTCATTGTTGTTTAAATATAATCATTTTTTTCTTAGTCTTTTTACTATATTTATAACAGGTTATATCTTAATAGTGTTGGTATATTATCATGGATAAAGATTGAGTTCATCTATCAAGGTTATTTTATCTCCTTAGTTTTAGAAATTTTTAAAATGAGCCAATAAATGCATTTAGAGAATTTATATTTAGTATTTTTTTAGAGTTTCAGAGGCATATCAATATGGTGCAAGAAAGTTTGCAAATATGGTGCAAGCCAATGCGGGAAATCCAGAAAAGGTCTTATGCCCCTGTAAATGTTGTAAAAACTTATTCCACCAACATTTTGATACAATGTATGGGCATTTGATCATTAATGGGATGGATCCTACTTATACTACATGGGTGTTTCATGGGGAAAAATTGAATGCAGCTTCATTACCTCATCAAGATAGAGAAAATCTAGAGACTTATAAGATGTATAGGGATGCATTTTTTGAGGATGAAAATATTGTGGAACCCGATGATGAAAATAGAGAGGGACTTTTCAAATTTATATGAGGGCGTTGAGATTCCTCTATACCCTGGTTGCACAAAGTACACAAGGATTTCTGTCATCGTTGTCTTAAGGCTACACATGGTATATCTGACAACGGTTTCAATGAACTTCTTGATATTATTAGAGATATTCTACCAGATGGGAACACCCTTCCTGATTCTTATAATTCAACGAAAAAGTTATTGAACACTTTTGATCTTGGGTACGAGAAGATACATGCATGCGTTAATGATTGTTGTTTGTTTAGGAATGATCTAGAGAATTTGGAGACATGTCCAAAATGTGCATCTTCACGATGTAAATTTAATGAACGAACCAAAAAAATTCAAAAGAGGATACCTGCAAAGGTTTTGAGATATTTTCCGATTATACCACGATTTAGAAGAATGTTTAGGTCACTTGATAAGGCAGAACAACTAATATGGCACTTAAATCACAAAATTCAAGATGGAAAAATGCGTCATCCAGTTGATTCATTAGCTTGGGAGAGAATTGATCAAAAGTGGCCTTGTTTTGCATCAGAACCACGCAATCTTAGGCTTGGACTTTCATCTGACGGATTTAATCCATTTGGTGACTTAAGTTCTAGGTATAGTTGTTGGCCGGTGATACTAGTTATATATAATCTCCCTCCTTGGATATACATGTCCAAGGAAAATTTGTTGTTGACTTTGTTAATCCCAGGTCCAAAACAACCAGGGAATGATATAGATGTGTACTTACAACCACTCATTGAAGACTTAAAGGTGATGTGGAATATTGGTGTTGAAGTATATGATGGATTTACAAAGTCTAAATTCAATTTGAAAGTTGTATTGAAGTGGACAATTAATGATTTTTCGGCTTATGGAAACTTATCAGGATATCCTACAAAAGGCAAAGCAGCTTGTCCAGTATGTGGTTTATCCACATGTGCAAAATGGTTGAAATTTAGTCGAAAGTTTGCGTACATGGGTCATAGAATATTTCTTGCATATAATCATCCTTATCGATCAAAAGAAGCTTGGTTTGATGGGAATAAGGAACATATGCCTAGTCCCAAAATATTAACTGGTCGAGAAGTGATGCAGACAATCAAAAATGTTGACAATAATTGGGGGAAAATAGGTAAAAAAAAGAAAGAAGAAAAAATCAGATTCTATTGGCCAAGGAATATTCTTTGAGCTACCATATTGGGAGGTTAGCCATTTCAAGCTATTTTACATTATCTATTTTTTTCTTAAAGTTTTTCTAATTTAATAGTATTATTTTACAGACACTACTTTTGCGTCATAATTTGGATGTAATGCACGTTGAGAAGAATGTTTGCGAGAGCATTCTTAGCACTATTTTGAATGTGAAGGGAAAATCAAAAGATGGACTTAATTCTCGTAAGGATTTGCTCAATATGGGTATTAGAAAGGATCTTCATCCAGAATTGAAAGGAAATACATATTACCTACCCGCAGCATCTTACATGCTATCCAAAAAGGAGAAAGAGTTATTTTATAAAAGGCTGTTTGATTTAAGATTACCTGATGGCTATAGCTCCAACATTTCAAAGTGCATCTCATTAGTAGATAATAAAATCTTAAATTTGAAGTCTCATGATTGTCATGTGCTCATACAACAGTTGTTATGAGTTGCATTAAGAGGACTTCTACCTCCAGGACCTAGAAATGCGATTTTTTGACTATGTGCATTTTTCAATGAAATATGTCAACGAGTCGTCGATAAAAATAAATTAGAAAAGCTTGAGGAGGATGTTTCGGTGACTTTGTGTATGCTAGAAAGGATTTTCCCCCATCTTTTTTTGACATAATGATTCATTTAACCATCCACCTTGGGCGTGAAGTCCGTATTGGTGGACCTGTACAATATCGTTGGATGTACCCATTTGAGAGGTAACTTACTTTTGTATGTATTTATTCAACATTTCTTCTCCTAATTGTTTATGTATATCATACATATTATGTTTTGAATTTAGGTTTATGAAGACACTTAAGGGATATTTTAGAAATCGTTCAAGACCCGAGGGTTGTATAGCAGAGCGTTATTTAGCTGATGAATGTACGCATTTTTGTAGTGGTTATATGAAACAAGCTGCTGAAGTTGGTGTTCGACATACTCGAAATGAGGATTTCGAGAATGAAACAATTATTGATGGATGTACAATTTCGAAAGGAAAGTCAAAAACTTTGAGTCAAGAAATGCTTGAGGTCGCTCATCGATATGTGTTGTTTAACAGCGATGCAGTTGAACCATATATAACGTAATAGAGTTAGTTAATATACTTAATAATGATTAATATTTACCCATAAACTTATATAAATTTTTTTTTCATTTAGGATGCATAAGGAGGAGATTAAGAATTCAGATAGTCGTATTTCCAGGAATGAAACTTTATTGCAAATGAGACATATAGAGACTTTTACATCTTGGTTTGCTGAAAAAGGCAAACAAGACAGCTGTAACATGTCAAGTACATTGAAGTGGCTTTCACGTCGACCTAGATGTGATGTGATGTCATATTCTGGTTATATTATCAATGGGCATCGATTTCATACAATCGATGTTAGTAGAAGTACACAAAATAGTGGTGTTTCTATTGAAGCACAAACTATTTGTCGATCTAGTGTGAAGGATACAAGTCATGTAGTTGGTAAAATTTCTTATTATGGGGGTGATAAGAGACATAATTTTACTAGACTATCATATTTTTAAAGTTCCTGTATTTCATTGTGATTGGGCAAATATAGATAGTGGAGTCAGGATTGAAGAAGGATTTACATTGGTAAATCTTCATAGAGGACAACATCAATTTGAAAGAGATCCATTTATTTTAGCATCACAAGCAAAACAAGTTTTTTATTCTACAGAAAGCGATACATCTAATTGGTATATTGTATTAAAGGCACCTCCTAGAGGATTTCATGAATTAGAAAATTTTGATGAAGAAGCTTATACTCCAACCACATTAGATGTATTACAACTTGATATTATTGTTGAAGATGAAGGTTATGTAAGACATGATTGTGAGGGCATTGATATTGAATATGGTAATTGTATATCTTCAAGATTCTTTATTAATTAGTTTAATTTTAAATTTATGTGACATTACGTAGATGCTAATATATCTAATTCCAGTTTGTCTTCCTTTATTTCTTTCCTTTATATATATATATATATATATATATATATATATATATATATATATATATATATATATATATATATATATCCAATTTGTAAAGGTTCAAATAAGCTGTCGTCATTTCTTGGAACAACTGCAAGAGAACTTATACCAATTACATGGAAAAGTTGGAAAGATCAACGGAAGTTTTCTTGATGACATATGGGAGCATGTGCAGGTGACAATAACTTCAATTCACGTATATAATTTAAGTGAAATTACTATTAATGATGTGTATTTTGATGCAGCAAAAGTTTGACGTTGATAATTGTCATAGAAAGTACATCATGCAAAAACTTGGAAAGCATTGGCGAGATCATAGATCTAATGTTCTTAAAGCAATCAATAACTTAGGAATGACAGATGGCATAACAAGAGATGCTGCTCTCCTCAAGCCTGATAATGTTAATTCAATGGAAGAATGGCAAGCATTTTTCAAAGAACGCGATTCTCAACCATACAAGGTAAGCGTCCATTGCTTCACTCGAAAACAACAAGTTCTTTAATATGTTGAATATGACTTTTTTAGTTGAAACACTATTGTTGGACTATTTATGTAGTTTTCCATTAGTTATTTATTTATTCGCCTGTTCATTCAATTATTGGATTGCATGTTGATTTAAATTCTATTGTTCGGATTTGGTTTGTTACATTGAGGAGTTGGAGATTGTTTTTGGAGTAGTTGATGACGTTGGGGTTTGATTGAGCTATGGTTGGTGTTTTGAATCATTGTGGTTAAGTGTTGATTGTTTATAGTATTGTGATGTCCCTCTATAGGTTTGCTAAGTCCAATTTGTAGGGGAGATTCTGCCGAAATTTTTGTAAAATTTATAATAGAAAAATGACAATTTTAAAATTCAGTAGGTCTGTTTGCCATAAGAAACTAGAGAAGTGTACTTAATGTGTCTACACTTCTTTTTTTAATGCATGCATTTGAGTTTAAATGTTCTTTGTGAATGGTCATAACTTGTTATTGACGTGAGCCTTTATTGATTTTTCAGGAAAAGAGTGAAATATTCAAAAAGATGAGGGCTAGTCAAACCATAATACACACAACGAGTAGAAAGGGCTTTGCTCGCTTAGAAGCTGAATTGGTAAAAAAATGCTAAATTTATTTGAAAAATTATGTCTACAAATATCGCATATATAAAATGTGTATTTTGATGTAGCGTGTTGAAAGTGAAGACCCTGATTCCATTACAATAGATGATGTGTACATTCGAGGACACACGCGGAGAAATGGTGAACCAATTAATGAATTAGTTGGAGAAACACTGGTAAATTTTGACTATGTTATTTTTTTAAGATATATTCAAAGTTTATATTTATTTAAGTTTAATGAATTAATTTGTTTCTTAATATCAGCAAAAAATAAAAGTATGTTCAGAAACGGTGAACTCTCCAAGCAAACACTCTCTAAAAGATGATGACGTTGCAAAAGTACTTGGTCCAGAACGTAGAGGTCGTGTAAGAGGTCTTGGTTTTGATGCGACTCCTTCAAAGTTGAATGCTTTGGTGCATAATCATAATGTGCAATCTCAACTCCAAGATTTAAGAGACGAAATTAAAGAATTAAAAGCTTTGTTTCAAATGAAGGGCAAAAGTGCAGTACAAGAAGATAATGTAAGTGGAAAACTATAATTAGTGAATGTTATCTTATATGTATATATTACATACACTTTTCTATATTCAAAATAACCAATCGTACAATATGATGTTAATTTTACAGCCTAGAGACAAAAGTTTGAATGGTTTAGATAGCCTTCAAACTAAGAAATGCAAATTATTATCTTGGTTTGGGAAAAGTGATGTTGTTGCAAAAGGTGAAATCGCATCAACAAATCCAAATGATTTAATGCATCATGTGCCCCTTGGAAATGAATGTTGGAAAGTCTAGGTTATTGAAGTAATTGATAATGTCAGTTTATATCGTCCTACACGTGAGCTTTTTCTTCTTGGAGATGCATTAGGAAGTACAATTGCATGGCCAATTAGGTACATTGAAGTGGATTAGTTGAAATCACAACAAAGGTATGCTTCACTTTTTGATAAACTTTTGATATGATAATTATAAATTTATTATTTATTAATTATAAATTTATTATTTATGTGATGTGCAGGAAGTTGATTATTTTTGGCATGGTACTATTGGTCAAAGAAGAAGTTTCGATATGGATACTTTTATTTTTTATGGCATTTGAAGTTTATTTTGAAGTAGTTGTCTATACACTTTTGACATTAATTCCTATCTAAATTTTTGAGTAGGCTATGTGAGATCAAAATTTTTGTATATAGCATTGAATCTTACTAAGATATTGTTTATTTCTCGAAATCACGTTTATTGATTATATATGCTTTAATGAGTATTTGTTTTATTATTATAGGTTTTTTGAAATTATAATTTACAAATTTTATTTTTTTTAAAAAATAAAATCCTAATTTACGGCGTGCAAAACTGCGCGCCGTGTAATGTAGTTCACGGCGCGCATCACTGCCCGCCGTGAATTTACGGGGTGCGGAATTGCGCGCCGTGAACTATATTACGCGGCGTGCAATTCTGCACGCTGTAAATTCACGGCGCGCATCACTGTGCGCCGTGAACTACATTACACAGTGCGCAATTCTGCAATCCGTAAGTTTATGGCATGCATACATGCACGCCGTAAAAGGCTAACTTTGTTGTAGTGTGTGTCTCTTCAAAGGTAAAAATTTCCCAACGTAATCCAAGGGCAAGAATATGTGACTTTTTCTACTACAAGTACTACCATATTTCTAGCTTGTAAAGTCTAATCAGATTTGTCGGCAACACAAAAATGAATCAAATAGAAATGAAATATATAATATGTGATTTTATTGGTTATAGTTATCCTTGTTGTTTCTTCAAGTGGAGTGGACATGAAAAAAACACAATTTGTTTCATTCTATAATCACTAAATTCCCTAAATTTCATGAAAGGAAGAGGTACAGAAAAGAAAAGAGGGACCATTAAAATGTCAAATAGCATTCTGGGAAAAAATTATGACAAGGATTTCAAGCAAAGTGACAAAAACTCTCGCGATCTTAAGAAAATATTTTGAAACTACCCTAATTAGACTAAATCACTGGACAATTTAAATAAATGAAAATTCCAAAATAATTTTAAATTTTTATTTATAATACGATGAGAATAACGAAACTTTTATCATGAAAAATCAGAATAATAAATATTTATCATTGCTTGTGGCAAACATAGGGAGTGGAAGAGAATGTACTACCACAACTCTAAGGTCTGGAAGTTCCCCAAGTTTTTAGAGCTTTCTATAGGAAAGAATAACAATTAGGCCTAAGCAAACATACCTTACTAGGATAAAAAACACTGAGATACTTTGCATCTATTGCACTTAAACATAATCTATCAAACTCACAGAAACACAAGATCTAATAGGTTAATACTTCAAAAAAAAAATGTATATGGACCATTTAGAACATTAGAAAACCTTTTTGTTTGCATCACTCTGAGCTTTTAGAATCTATAAAATAAAGTAAATAAAGTACATAAAATAAAAATGATGCATCAAAATAAGCAGAATTAATATTTTAATGCTAGAATAATAAAGAGACCCTCTTTAGTTTAGTTAACACGAACACACAGCCCTCAGGTACAAGCTATATTGAAACAAAAATAATGAGTAGATTTCTCGAACAAGTTCAAACAATCTTTAGAGAGTTGATGATATAGAGTGATGAAAAGGCTAAACCAATAAGTGGAAGACGTTACAATTGTCTCAATTTCATAGTCATATGGCTCCAAGATGAAATCCTCAAGAAACCATTCACCAACAGTGTTCCACCATGAACCTACAGAAGGCACAAAGTTAGTCTAGTGGAAGAAGATGACAAGATAAAAGCATATAGCTTTAGAAACTCTTAACGGTAAGACTTCCATATATTCTCTAGCTTTAGCTACAACTCAAGAAATCACTTGAACTAAAGCAAATTGTTCGTACAAAACATGAAAGAAAAATAGAAAAATTGTCAGCTCCATGATATGGCATGGTTAACAAAGTACTTTTTTGGTTAACAATGTGCCCAAAAAAATCCAAAAATACCAGAACAATAGTAAGTGCCTTGAAAATCACAATGTCCATGTAACGCCCCGATTTTCGTGAAATCCGGGACGCCACTTCGTCCTTTAAATTTAACTTGATTGCGGAAAATAAATTTAATTTTAATCATCACATTCATTATTTGAAAAACTTTAACGGAAACTTAATCAAATGAATTATATAACAATTTATAAAACTTAGATCTCAATTTTTCAAAAGAAAGTAACTATGAATAATTGAATCAGTAATATTCATAAAACTTGACTAAAATTTTGCATCATTATTAAATTTTCCAACGCTGCCCTTTCATTCGCTACCATCTCCGAGATCTACAAAAGATGTTAAAAATGGAATGAGCATTTCGAAAGAAATACTCAGTAGACTCATCGCCAATAATTAATTTATAGAATAATTTAACACACACTTATGCAATCATACAGTGACATCATCATCATAATCATATGCACTTTTAATAAAATCAAAGGCTCTTTAAAAATCATAGAGTGTGGGTAGTATCGTCTCATTCATTAGAGCATGTAAGTTATGCATAACAACATCATTTCTCATCTTATCTCATAAGAGATATTCTCTTCTCGTCTCGTCTCATGCATCAAAGCATATAAATCACGTAAATTCACATAAGACGTGTAATTATAATTTAAACTAATTCGAGCGGCCGAGTCTACCTTAATATCGCGAGTTTGAAAAATAGAGCTTGAAAGTCACGTCAATCTTCTAAATCACCAAGTGTATCATCTAGCCAAAGGAAAATTTAAACTAATGTAGTATTTCGAAATATTAAAGTGACAAAATAAAGCTTAGGGGTTAAATTGAAATTTTAAAGAAAAGCATGGATTTTAAAAGTGTAGGGGCTAAAATGGGCTTTTCGAAAATTAGTGGACTAACTCATAGGATTTCAAAATACTAGGGTTCAATTAACTCATTCCAAAACTGCAGGGATTAAGTAAAGAGCTTTTGAAAATGAAGGGACTGAAATAGCTTCTTTTAAAACTTGGGGTTTGAATCATAAATGAAAATAGATATAATAATTTCCTCCCACTCCCATTTCTTCATTCTTAGACATAGAAGCAGAGAGAGAGAGAAGGCGACGGGGATGGCCCATCTCCGTTCGACGCCTCCAACGGTTCAGCCGGCAATAGCGCTGCCGACACATGGCAGCAGTAGGAGTGGTGCGGTGTGCGAAGAATGAGGAGTATTCTTGGGTGCGAAAAAATGAAGGCGAACTGGGTTGTGGGGTAGCGGGTTTCACCAAGGATCCGGTCAAAGGCAGAGGTAAGTTTATGGGTTTGCAAAAAATTTGGGTTTTCCTGGCTATTTGGCGTTGATGTTTGAGATTTTGATTTGGTTGTGGATTGGAGCAGGGGCGGTCGAGCATGGAGGTTGGTTTGGTAGTGATGATGTAGGTTTAGCAGTGGTGATAAATTTGTGGGATTGTCTATGGTTGAAAACTTGCTTTTGGAAGCGGGGTGGTGGAGTTCAGATTGTGGCAGTGTGTGGATTGGTGTTGTTTCAAGCGGGATGGTGGTCGTTTTGGTTCGGCAGTAGTGGTGCTACGGTTTAGGGTTGGTGATGCTTGATGGTATTGATGGATAGAAGGCAGTGTCGTTTGGTTGTGAAATTGAATTGCAGACGATGGATTATGGGTGGGGAAGTGAAGTTGTGGGAAAATCTGCTAGAATGCGACCCTGGGTGAGAGGTTTGTGTATGTATGAAAATATGCAATGTAGGTGGAAAGAAGAAATTACCCAGAATGGTTGCTTGGCTTGTGTGAGTTCGTGAGGGAGGGGAATAGGAGTGTATATTCTGTTAATTGTGCATCATGTTTTGGTAAATTTGTGGCATATTTGGTTTTAGGCCAAAATGAGGGAATTTTCCAAGTGGTTTAAGGTTGATTGAGGAGTGATCATGGGTGTGTCCATATAGGGAAAAATCATATGATAATTTCTTGGGGATACCATGGCAGTCGGCTATGATGCTGATTCGGGTTGTGTGTATTGTATACTGATTTGGATCTCATTTTGGTAAATTAGAGAAAAGTATGGGAGATTAATATTAATTTATGAAGATTGGAACTAAATGTGGAAGAATTTTAGAAAGCAGAATTTTACCAAGGAGACATGTGAATGACGATGGTGATTGAGGAGAAATTGGGAGCTATATGGAGAATTTGAATCCTTCCAGCAAGGAAAATCATGTGAGAGGATGTTGATGAATTGGTTACTTGAAAATGGAATAAGGGAGGAGTTATGGATTGGAATTAAAATGGGGCAAGATAATAAAGTTGGAAACATTGAACTAGAAAATGATAAATTGGATCCAAAGTAAATAGAAATTGTGTTTGAATGATTGGCAATAATATTTGAGCTAAAAGTTTGGATCTAAAATAAATTAAAATATGTACTTAAAAATAATTTGAATCCAATTAATTGAAAATTGGACTTTAAAAAAATGAATAATGAACTTGGACATCATTTAATAAAATTTGGAATTGGAATATGATAAAATTTAAAATAAATTTCATTTCATTTCATTGGCTAGACGATCACGTTTTTAAAATTAATGGGCAAAAGTCGTAGCGACACATTTTTAAAAATAATATTTACTTAAATAAGTCATGGAAAATTCTTGGTTGCTACAGTCCTAGCCTTCTGGATTCTTGAAAATGTAAAATACCTGAAAACCCACAGGAACGAAAAGGTCAAGCTTATTCTAGGAATTATTTGACATTAGACCACAGTAAGTGTAGTCCTCTAAAAGCAATCACCATTGTTATAATCCATGTTCAAGAATAAAATAACATATGTAAGTAGATCTTAAAGAAGTTGTCAAGAAAACCGAGCATCATTTTTACAGGATAATTAAAAGAGAAATAAGAATAATCAAGAAATGTTCCTGCATAATCGTTCACTCATCGGTACCCCCAAGACAAAAAAAAAAAAAAAAAACTGAAAATGTGAGTTAGGATTGAATGATCTCTTCATACCATAAGCATAAAGAGCACTTGCCTTATGATTTAATAGAAATAGAATGTATCTTTAAAGCAGCAAGTCTTCACAATTTCTACAAATTGAAAATTGGTGCCTAGTCCATAACAAACTATCAACAACAACAATTGACAAATGAAAATTGCTTCACACTTTTACCTACATATTTCTTTGTCTAACAGCCTTTATATTCAAGAGAAGTAGAGCAGGGCGAAAATGCTTGAATTCGTTATACACCATACTCCAAACACATCCTAATAATTCAGTAAAACAAAATAACCCAAAGTAGAAAGCTAAACCCTAAACCTAAATTAAAAGAAAGAAAAAAAAATGCAAGTCAACCAATACCAGATCTCCCTCAGTAAATACTCCAGATAATAATTAATCATTCAAATATCAAAAGAGTACTAACTGAATTCCTCGAGCTAGATGAATTTCATGGTGATTGAAATGCAAACAAGGATGATGTTGAACATGTTGAAAGCATTATTACGTTTCCAATGCTTTGGCCGACAGTATGGCCCACCCGACATACTCCTCACTTTGCCCAAAAGTCTCTGTCGTGCCTACATGGTTGTTCTCTCTTCCTTCGCCAATTTTACCGGCTAAAAGATGGAAAGTGGAAGACTTTGAGAGACAAATACAGTGAGAATCGGCTGTAGGGAAGACAGAATATAGACTGGTGAGAGATAGGTCACTTGCAAATTGAAGGGAGAGAGCGAGTCGGCTATAGGGAATACAGTAGGATATAGACTGGGTGAGAGAGAGGTCGATAGCAGATTAGGGAGAGAGCAAGTCGGTGGGTGAAATGAAGAGAGAAGGGAGAGAGCGAGATGGTGAGTGAAATGAACTTAATTGTGTCTTTAGATAGGATCATCGTCTCTACTAAAGCCATTACAAACGGCTTATGAACAGTTGAAAACCCTTTCTCTCTTTTAATATAGTAGGATTTGTTTCACTGATTATTGATTGTAAAAGTTATTGTTTGTGGGTAGTAGTTTATAATACGAGGTAGGGCACAAATTTGGTAATTTATTGAAAGATATGATTAACTAATCAAAAGTACTCTCTTTATTTTCTCTGCCACAACATTCTCTCTAGCCACCACTACTGAAGAGGAAATATGCCTAAGGTGAAGACAAACAGGGTGAATTACCCAGATGGTTGGGAGTTGATTGAACCTACGCTGCGTTAGTGAACTACAAGTAACAATGAGAGAAGCTGAAAATGACCCGATGATGGTATAAAAGAAAGTGTGAAGGCATGTGGCCTATTTTTAAAATATCCCATTAGAAAAGTCTCTATGTTATTTACCTTTATTACAAGAGGGAGGAAATCTCGAAGGAATTATATAATTTCTATTTGGAGCGGGGCTATGCAAATCGTGATTTAATTGCAAAGTGGAAAAATGTGTGCATCACAATGTAATACATATAAGAAATAATTGGTAGTATTAAGGATCAGGTAACTTTCTTCATGAAAATTTGCTTTGTTATTTCAAACCTTTGTTCATCTGAGTATATTCTGCATTAGATATCCACAATTCAGATATCAGCTGATACTGATCTTCTCCGCTACCAATCGACTTTTGAACTTGAGCACAATTAAAATAGAAATCCATAATGGATTATGGATTATGACTAACGAACTTCAACCAGAGTATAAGCTCATCTTCAAATGTATTTATTCTACAACTGATTCACAAAATACAGAATGTAAGCTCCATCAAATTGGTAACGAAGAGTGGTCAGTGTGGAGTTACTATAATTGAATGCCTATCCATTTTATCATAGAAGCAATTTTTTAAGCACCATAATATCGTCTTGAAAAATTATTGTTCTGTGTTTTCATGGTTTCTAATTTATTTAGTACAGAAGTTTGGTGTTTATAATTTCATATTACTCTATTTTCTAAAAGTTAATTAGTAATTGCATATTAAGTCTTGATGGGGAAGTACCTTTCTGGGAAAAATCAAGATCCTTAGTCAAACTGACCTTAAAAGCATTAGGTTTCAACGTTTTTAGGAACAATCAGTTACAGCAGCTTAGTTCTTCATTTAACCTGCTACGTTCACTGTTTTATTTTTGTAACTTTGAGGACACGTCCTGCTACCCAAGTAATATTCCTATGCTTGTGATGACACCAGGTGGTTTGAAAATGGAATATTTAAACTGTTATGAAATTCTTGATTAATATTGTTGACCACAAAATCTGGTAGGACCTTGGATCAACACATCTCAGCTCCTCCCTCTTGAACACGTAGACTTCCTGCGCACTAAGCCATATGATCAGTGTGCAAAGGGGGGGGGGGCAAGGTGGCTCCTGTTTGCACTCCGACGCTCAAGTCAGTACTCATTTCAAGTAAATATAATTTGGGTGCGGGATATATAAGTGTGTAAAAGAGAGAAAAGGGAGTGAGAGTAGTATATTGAGTTAGAGTATAGAATTCCTAACCCTTTTCTTGGAGGCAAATGTGTTCTATTTATAGAAGGAGTCATCCTCTAAGATTGTGACATGTATTATACTTTATACATGTCAAGCTCCTAGCCGTTCATGAGGTAAACCAAACTATTGGTTATAATGATTACTACCTATTGTAGGATTGCGGGTGCCGTAACATCTGCCATAAAGGTGGCGTCCCATCAACTCTCCACTTGTTGGAAGGCCAAATATCTCTAACACACTGCCAGGCTTTGTCATTTGATCCGGAGTGGTCACTTCGGACCACAATTAGTTCAGACAGCCAGTTTAGCTTAGATCGGACTTTGAACGATACACTGTTTACGCTGAAAACTTCTTAGTACAACTGGTGGCCATTAGGTCCCATGTGGGTCCTTCCGAGTGACATATTATCCATTTAAGTTGGTTCATAACACTAGTCCCTCAAATATGGTTGGTTCATTTATGTCCAAATCATTTTTGTTGAAATTAGATTTGGTTATTATGGGCACTCGTTTTTACCCAAAATCATATTTCATGAACCAGCAATAATGACCTATGATTCTTTTGTCGGTGCATGCATGCGTGTTGGACACGCGGACAACTGAAGGACTTTACTCTTTTCGAATTCTGAACATTTGGCACTTCAATGGGATGGTGAGTGGGATGCATGGAAGGCGAAGATCAGCCTTGTTTACAGCCCGAGATGCACTTTGGATAAGGCGTGAGTACGCCTTATTCCAAGATTTGAACGAAGACCTTGTAAACCCAAGATGCACTTTGAATAAGGCGTGGACACTCCTTATTCCAAGATTTTCTTCAATATTTGAATCAATTACTTTCTTCATAGAGTGTGCCCACGTCCTAATGAAGATTCATGTCTGCCCAAAAATCAAAACAAGGTCAATTTCACTTCAAAAATTATTTGGATCATCAAATAAATAATGGTGAATAAATAATAAATAAATATAAAAAAAATAAATTAAAATAAATAAATAAATAAAAATTTGTTGTTAAAACTAAAGAAAACTTTGGGTTGCCTCCTGGAGGCGCTTTTCTTTTATGTCTTTGGCTAAACATTCCCATCACTCAATTGGTGTAAGTTGGGCATTCTAAATTGAATTGATCAACGCTACATACTGGAAAAACTTTATAAAAAAGTTTCAAGCGATGTCCATTGACTTTAAAAGTCTTACCCATATCCAATCCTTGAATTTCAACTGCACCATGAGGAGACACATTAGTAGCATGAAAAGGGCCTATCCATCTAGAACACAACTTACCAGGAAACAATTTCAATTTAGAATGGTAAAGTAAAACTTTCTGACCAATAGAAAATGTTTTCCTGGAAATCATCTGATCATGGAAGCCTTTTGTCTTTTCCTTGTAAATCCTTGAGTTCTCAAAGGCATCATTGCGGATCTCTTCCAACTCTTGCACTTGCAATTTCCTTTGCTCCC
This sequence comes from Ligustrum vulgare, assembly GCA_963555705.1. Classification (NCBI taxonomy): domain Eukaryota; kingdom Viridiplantae; phylum Streptophyta; class Magnoliopsida; order Lamiales; family Oleaceae; genus Ligustrum; species Ligustrum vulgare. Next base: position 27,295,593 of record OY743182.1, read on the forward strand.
CCGACTCATCCATTCTCATATTGCACTGCTTGATAGCCCAGTATGCCGTGTGTTCTAACTCTACTGGAAGATTACAGGGTTTACCAAATACCAAACGGTAAAGAGACATACATATAGGAGTTTTGTAGGTTGTTCGATAAGCCCAAAGTGCATCATCAAGCCCTAGACTCCAATCCTTCCTATTTGGGTTGACAGTCTTTTCAAGTATGGATTTGATTTCTCTATTGGATACTTTAGCCTGTCCATTTGTTTGTGGTGAAAAGCAGTAGAGATGCGGTGGGTAACATTGTATTTCTTCAATAAAGCTTCTACCACTCTATTGTAAAAGTGAGTCCCGCAATCACTAATGATAGCCTTAGGTGTCCCGAACCTAACAAAAATATGAGATTTGACAAAATCTGCAACCACTTTAGCATCATCAGTTCGGGTGGCTTTAGATTCCACCCACTTTGAAACATAATCCACAGTAAGAATTATGTAAACATTACTATAAGAAGAAGGAAAAGGACCCATGAAATCAATACCTCACCCATCAAATATTTCACAAACAAGAATATGGGTAAGTGGCATTTGATCTCTACGTCCTATGGTTCCAGTTTTCTGACATTGTTCACAAGATTGGCAAAACATGTATGAATCATGAAATAAAGTAGGCCAAAACAATCCACACTCTATTACCTTACGGGCTGTTCTCTTAGGACCAAAATGTCCTCTACAAGCATATGAATGACAAGATTTTAAAATTGAATGAATTTCTTGTTGAGAGACATGCCAACGAATAATTTGGTCAGAACAATGTTTCCACAAATAAGGGTCATCTCATACATAATATTTACCATTACTCTTTATCCTATCTTTTTGAGCTCTAGACAAATCATATGGTAGCGTTCTAGTAACTAGATAATTAACTATATCAGCATACCATGGGACTACCTCTTTAATAGAAAATAGATACTCAATCTGGAAAACTATCATTCAATGGTGATGGCTCTTCACTTGTGGTTAATCTACTTAGATGATCAGCAACCAAATTTTCTGTGCCCTTTTTATCACGTATCTCCAACTCAAACTCTTGTAGCAAGAGAACCTACCGAATCAGCCTAGGTTTCGCCTCCTTCTTTGAAAACAAGTACTTGAGAGCTGCATGATTAGAATAACTAATTACTTTAATACAAAGAAAATATTGATGGAATTTTTCTAAAGCAAAAACAACAGCTAAGAGTTCTTTTTTCGTGGTTGAATAGTTGCTTTGTGCATTATCAAGTGTTTTGGAGGCATAATAAATGGTATGATGGGCTCTTCCAACTTTTTGTCCAAGCACAGCACCTACTGCATAATTACTTGCATCACACATGATTTCAAATGGGAGGTTCCAATCAGGTGGTTGGATAATTGGTGCTGAGGTGAGCATATCCTTCAATTTATCAAATGCTCCTTTGTACGCCTCGTCGAATTCAAACACCATGTCTTTTTGCAATAATTTACACATGGGCTTAGTGATCTTAGAAAAATCCTTGATAAAGCACTTGTAAAAGCCTACATATCCAAGAAAAGAGCGAACTTCCCACACAGTTGTGGGGTAGGGCAAGGATTTAATAATATCTATCTTAACTTTATCAACCTCAATACCCTTAGAGGACACAACATGCCCTAAAATAATTCCTTGATCAACCATAAAATGACATTTTTCATAGTTCAAAACTAGATTTGTTTCTATGCATCTTCCAAGAACTTTTGTAAGGTTAGTTAAACATGCATTAAAAGAATTACCATAGACTGTAAAATCATCTATGAATACTTCTACGATGTTCTCCACATAATCTGAAAATATACTAACCATACACCTCTGAAATGTAGCAGGGGCATTGAAAAGTCCAAATGGCATTCGTCTATATGCAAAGGTGCCAAACGGGCACGTGAATGTGGTTTTTTCTTGATCTTCCGGTGCAACTGGAATCTAGTGAAAACCTGAATAACCATCAAGACAACAATAATGAGTACAACCTGCTACACACCCAAGCATTTGATCAATAAATGGGAGGGGGAAGTGATCTTTTCTAGTTGCAGCATTTAACTTCCTATAATCAATACACACCCGCCACCCATTTTCAACACGAGTAGGGATCATCTCACCTTCAGAATTTCTAATCACTATTATACCTGTTTTCTTTGGGACTACTTGAACTGGACTTACCCATTTACCGTCAGGAATTGGATAGGTCATACCTGCATCCAGAAGTTTTAAAATTTCTTTCTCTACCACTTCCATCATTGGTGGATTCAGTCTTCATTGGGCTTCTCTAGAGGGCTTACAATCTTCTTCTAGCAATATCCTATGCATACAAGTAGAGGGGCTCAATCCTTTTATGTCAGCTATAGTCCACCAAATTGCTTGTTTATACTCCCTAAGCACCTGAGTTAATTTATCTTCCTCCAAGGGAGAAAGTTTCTTGGAAATAATTACTAGGAGCATTTCTCCTTCTCCTAAGAACACGTACTTCAAATGATCCGGTAGGGGTTTCAATTCCAATTTTGGTGCCTGCTTAACTGAAGAAAGATGTTTTGTGTGAGAAATAGGCAATTCAATTTGAGATACATTATACCTTATAGGTTCAAGTGACTCAAGCTCATGAATTGCATCTTGCAAATCAAAATCCAACACAAAATTCTTCATAGCTTTCTCTAGTCCATCACGAGTGAGGTTCCTGCTAAATGCAACATTCAACTTATCATCATCGTTAAGATAAAAAATATTTTGTGCTAGAGGGTCAATAACATCCATAACATAAACAGGGGACACATCACTAGGATATCTCATGGCTTCATAAATATTAAACTTAATAATTTCACCATCAAGCTCCATTGTGAGCGTTCCAGCATGCATATCAATTTTTATCCTAGATGTTTTAAGAAATGGTCTTCCTAGTAAAATAGGTGTAGGATTATAAGAATCATCTTCTTCATATTAAGTACATAAAAATCAGCAGGAAAAATCAATTCATTTACTTGAACCAAAACATCTTCGAAGACTCCCTCGGGGTACACATTGGACCTATTAGCTAATTGAATAATCACACCTGTTTCTTTCAATGGACCAATATTTAAAGATGAATAAACAGACAGGGGCATGACATTTATTGAAGCTCCTAGATCTAACATGGCCTTCTCAACTCTAATTTTACCTAATTTACAAGGGATAGTAAACATACATGGGTCCTTGCATTTAGGAGGTAATTTTTTCTAGAGAACAGCTGAATCATTTTCTCCAACACTTATCTTTTCATTCCCTTTCAATTTTCTCTTGTTGGTGCACAACTCCTTGAGAAATTTAGCATATCGAGGCACTTGTTTAATTGCATCAAGTAAGGGAATATTTACCTCAATTTTTCGAAATATTTCCATGATTTCCTTCTCGTCTTCCTCCTTCTTGGATTTTCTCAATCTTGTAGGGAATGTAGGAGGTGTCATGAAAATCTTTGGTTGTTCTTTGTTAAGTACTTTAGACTGGTCGATTTGATGTTGTGGGATGACTTCCTTTTCAGTTTCTTCTTCCGAATTACCTGGCTTCGCCTTACTAGGCTCTTTCAGTTCCTTCCCACTTCTCAAGGTAATTGCACTGGCATTTTGTTTTGGGTTGACAATGGTTTGGGAAGACAATTTGCCTTGCGATTCCAATCTGCTCACAGTTGATGCTAATTGACTCACTTGACTCTCCAAATTCTTCATGCCTGTCCTCATTTCCTAAAGAAGTTGTTGTGTATTAGTTGCAAGTGATTTAACAATTTCTTCTAAAGACATACCTGAACTTGAAGACAGTTGTTGTGGTTGAGGTGTGGCTGTCTAGGCAGGAATTGTTGGAACTATTGGAATTGCGGCCTGGTCTGATAACTAAAGTTGGGATGATCCCTCCATCTTGGGTTATATGTATTTGAATAAGGATCATACTTCGATTGAGGTGGGCCTAAAAATCTTCCAACTGCATTAACTTGCTCAAATGAATCTTCTTGAAGAGTTGGGCATGTGTCTGTTGGATGACTACTGGCAGCACAAATTCCACATGCTTTAACCTGTTGCATATTTCCTGCAGCCATTTGTTGAACAAGAAAAGATACATTTACCTCGTTCACCCTTTTCACAGGAGTGTCTTGTCTGAATCCAAACTGCTGTGTGTTAGCGGCCATGATGGAGATCAAATCCCTAGCGGCAGTTGGGGTTTTATTCACTATAGCTCCTCCGCTAGCTGCATCTATCATCTTCCTCTCCATTGGTAACAATCCCTCATATAAATATTGAATAAGTTATTGTTCAGAAATTCCATGTTGAGGACAGCTTGCGGACAGTTGTTTAAACCTTTCCCAATATTCATGCAAGGTTTCAGTATCTCTCTGTTTGATTCCACATACCTCTCTTCTAATATTTACAGCTCTTGAAGCTAGGAAAAAATTATCAAGAAATAATCTGACCATCCCTGTCCACGTAGCTATAGAACCTGGTGGTAGATAGAATAGCCAATCCTTCACCCTATCAGCTAATGAGAATGGAAAAGCCCGCAACTTGATTTGCTCTTCAGTCACTCCTTGTGGTTTCATGCTTGAACACACCATGTGGAATTCCTTCAGATGTTTGTGAGGGTCTTCATTCTCAAGACCATAAAATTTGGGTAGGATCAATCCAGATTTCAACTCAAATCCCACATCTAAGACTGGATACTGAATGCAAAGTGGCTGTTGATTTTCATTTGGGGCAGCCAATTCCCTTAATGTTCTTTCATCATTGGCCATTTCTTGCTCTTGCTCTATTTCAGAATCACTAGAAGAGTCAGTTGTTGAATCTGTAGGGTCAGTGCTAGATTAAATCTGGTTTGTTTGCGCAACTTAGCTTCCTTCCTCAATTTTCGAGCTGTCTTCTCAATTTCAGGGTCGTATTGCAATTCACATGTACGAGAACAACGAAGCATAAAAGAAATAAAAACAATAAATGAAAAATTACTGTCTTGATAATCAAGAGACGCTCGTTGATTATTTCCCTAATCGAAAAACAACCCTAGATATGATCTTAGGATTTAATTTACCAATAGAATTAACCTCTAAAGAGACTACAAATTCTAACCAACAAATTCACACGTGTGATTCATTTAAGCTAGGTTATATATCTCCATAACATAAATCGAAAATCAATCTATAATCAACTATGTTATTTACCACTTGTATTAGAAAACTTAAATAATTACGGATTTAGATTCCTAATTGGCTAAGTATTGTTTCGAAAATTAAAACAACGTGCACTTTGTATTAATTAATGAAGACAGCTTCAATGCAAACAGAAGATACATAAATAGAAAAGAGATAAAAGAACAATAAAACTAATTAGATCTCACAATTCTTGTAAAATCAAAACTTCAATTATCCTTGAACTGGAATAATAATTTAGCTATCCATAAAAATTGCAACTTAAATAGTTAAAAGAATAATTGGACAAAAAGAAATCAAACTCCAAATGAAACAAAAGTGTGTCGCCTCTTGGTCTCTTCCCAAAGGTGTCGTTGTTGTCGTTTTTTTCAATATGTTGCCAGCCTCCTCTTATTTTTAATTCTCGGCCCCAATTCAATTCCAAGTCCCCTCCTCGGTTGCTGGGCTTCAAATTTTTTTGTAACAGATTTTTAATCCCCTCCTAGGTCAAAGTGTATTCCCCCTTTTTGGCCCAATTCTCCTCCAACGGTGTCCTCTGCTCAATCCCCATCTAAAAGTGTTGCTGAGCCTAAATTAAGGTAATAATCAGCCCATTACCTTTTTTGAGGCTGGTATCTTTCTGAAACAGTAAGATATGCCCACGTCTTATGCAAAGTTCTTCTCTGATTGTGTGCTTTTTGAGTTCCAAACTTGTTCTTTTAATTTGTGGTATTGAATCCAATTTTATCCAAATTCTTCACCTAATCCACAAAACATGAAATATACAATATCCAAGAATTAAAGCACTTTAAATCATCAAATCAAGAGGAAATATCACAATTTAAACAACAATTATGAGCTCTATCAATGTTCACATACCGCATTCTTTCTCCACAAACTCAACAAAATAACAAACTAATATCCTCACATTTTTCAACACATCCATGATTGCAATTCAACATAAAACAAATAGAATTCAACAGGTTATATCACAAAGTGATACATTATAAAAGTTAAAGTGCATAAAAATGAAATTATCAATCAATACATAATGAGTGCTAGCTATTAACTTACGTCCAATAGTAATAAAATAGATATATTTTCAAAGTCAATTATCACACCAAATGCTAAGTAGATGGTGTCAGTCAAAAATTAGATAATGCCACTAATGCCGTTATGCATTGTGAATAATGACATACTTGTCTTTCCTATGTTAACTCAATAAAAAAATATATATTTAATGAAAATTATCACATTAAAAGTTATATGCACGTTAAAAGTGAAAAACAATATAATAGCATGGTGTCGTTATAGATCACAAATAACAGCAAATATGACGTTATGGTAAATTCATAAGCAAATGCATATATCAGGAATAATGTTGTAACCATCCATGTTATATACACGTTGACAGTGGAAAATAAGATAACGACATGGTTGTTATTATGCATTACAGATAACGACATATGTGATGTTATGACAAATTCTTAAGCAAATTCATAAATCAGCAACAATACAGCATACCAAAACAAAAAATCAACAAAAAAGTGAGAAATTGATGTGTACCTTTTTTTTTCTTCAATTACAAATATTGAATGTTGATGATTTAACAAGTTTGCAAAATACTCAAAGCTTAAATTGGCAAAAATGGAGGACAAACAAGGATCTTCTTAGGTTTTATGTAGAACAAACGACAATGAAAGTGAGAGAGAACTCATAGAGAAGAGAACGATGGAGCTGGGCTATTCATTTTTGGTTGAGAGATTAGAGCTTGTTTGGTTGTATAACTCAATGTGTATTTTGGACATTGTATAATATTTATTTCATTTTATTTAATGGTGGAGGTCATTTGACAAAACTTAGTAGAAGGAGATCTATTTTATTAAAGTTAATGTTTGACAAGTCTATTTAACTAAAAGCCCCTTATTTATATTTCAACCAAAATGATGTCACTTTGTGTTAAGGCAATATGACGTCATTTTGCTTTGTGATAAGGAGATACGACACTGTTTTGATTAGAGACAAAAATGAGTAGTACCAGTGTACTGGCTCTTTAAATATGTAGAGGATATAAAATGGTGATGGCTAAAAACTTAAAATGGCCATTCGGCTTATGAACAGTAATGAAATAGAAAACTCACTCTTTTATAGGGAATATAGGGAAATTTTGAGATAAATGAAAACTTAGTTGCCAAATGAATATTTTCTGAAAGTTCAGTGACCACCGAAGAAATATATCCCAGGATAATCCATACCACTGATCCCTGGAACGGTCGAACCTACGCTGCAGAGAGAGAGAGAGAGAGAGAGAGAAAGCGAGAGAGCGCCACTCTAATGGCGACTCTCTTGAAATGCTACAAGCCCTTAATTCCACTCATTCACCGCCAAACCTTGCTTTCCTCCGGAACCAATTTTCGATTCTGCACTCTCTCTTCAATCAACTGCTGTAATAACTCTCTCACTCTGACCAGTAATCGAGAGAGAAGTACCACAATTAATGATGATAATGATAATCACATACCGATGAAGGAAAAGGATTTGTGTTTGTACAATACCATGAGCAGGAAAAAGGAATTGTTTAAGCCAAAGGTTGAAGCCAAAGTGGGCATGTATGTGTGTGGCGTCACAGCTTATGATCTTAGCCATATTGGGCACGCCCGCGTATACGTTTCTTTTGATGTCATCCACAGGCATATTCTTCCTTTCTACACATATTTTCTTATAATTGTTAATTTATATAGACGTAGATGTATTTTGTCCATTTGAGTTGTGGTTAAGAAAATAATTGAGTGAAACAGAAGAAATAAGCGATATTCAGAATTTTGTGTACTTCTGAAACATAAAATGGGTAACTGAGCAAAGATTTGAAAGTTCTAATCTTTATGAGAATATTAGGAAACTTGTTTGTCTTCAATGGATTTGTAGATATTTAATTGTGAATGTGACAAGAAATTCACTGGTGTGAGCTGTACCTTAAAAGGATGCAGATATTTTGCAGAGTCGTCAAGGATGGACAGTTTGCGATCTTCATCCATGTAAAAAAATAAATGTATTATCATTTTTAGCATTATTAGCGATCTGACGAGCAGGAATTCATGCTTTCCTTCGAATGCATTAGTTTCCTTGGTATTGTAGCTTTACTAAAAGTAACATAGCCCACAATCTTGCTTCTTTCACTAATTGCTACTAGTTCCCCATTTACTGTTATTACGCTAATTTCTATTATTTCCCTGGTTGAGTGCAACTGGTTTTATTTACTCCTTCTATCATTGCTTTCGCAATGGTATTTCAATATTTTTTGATTGTCAATAAGGGGGGGGAGGGGGGGGGGGGGGGGGGGGGAGATTGTTTTAGTTCAAGAAAGACGTATTATATACTCATGTTGGAAGGGTCATGTTATAAGTGGTTTAGTAAAATTTCATGGTGACATTTGGATTTCTGTTTCGGTTAAGTTTTTGCTGCTTCTTGTTGTAGTGAAGCTTTAACTTTCAAAACTAATTGCATTTCTTTTCCCTTCTATTCTTTGAAATTAGGCAGATACCTCAAGTATTTGGGATATGAAGTCAACTACGTTCGCAATTTCACTGACGTTGATGACAAGGTGGGTCAAGTTTTGTTTCAAAGAGTTGAAAGACGTATTGGTGCATATCTGCAATGTCTACTAATGATATTATACTTTTGAGAAAGCCATTGAATTTCCAGAGGTTGATACTATAGCTTTTTTATAAGTACCAACGGTTACTTACATATTTATGACAGGATAGCTGAGTCTGCAATTTTCGTATTCTGTAGATTATTAACAGGGCAAATGAGCTGGGAGAGGATCCGATAAATTTAAGCAGACGATATTGTGAAGAGTTTCATTGTGATATGGCATATCTTCATTGTCTTCCTCCTTCATTTGAACCTCGAGTCTCTGATCACATTCCACAAATCATTGAGATGATTAAGCAGGTACCTTTTGGTTCTTAGGGATAATGTAATATCTCTTGCAGTTTGACCACCTCTATTAAAGGTGTTCACCTTTATTTCCTTTTTGCAAAAACAAAATAAAAATAAAAATCTTTATTTGCTGAGAAAACCCAAAATATAAGCCCTCAGTTATATCAAAGACTTTAAAAATTGTTCCTGGATATTGTGTAGAACACTGTAAACTAGTGTAAATTCATTTTTCTTTTAATTTGAACTCTAGATTTATCTTTTTAACCTTAGATTTTTGTCCTTACAAAGAAATCTAGCATGTTAGCATTAAGTGGAGACTTTATGCTTTTGTAACAGATACTTGATAATGGGTGTGCGTACACTATCCAAGGTGACGTGTACTTCTCTGTAGAGAAATTCCCAGACTATGGACGATTATCTGGTCGTAAGTTAGAAGATAATAGAGCGGGTGAACGGGTGGCGGTGGACTCAAGGAAGAGAAACCCAGCTGACTTTGCATTATGGAAAGTAAGCGCTGGTAACTTCAACTCTTTTCATAATTATGATATGTACTTATTAGAGAAAAATGCATTTGTACACATATAGCTGGTGTCAGAGCATATATGTGTTCTGCCTTAATATTTAGGTAAGTAATAGCTGCATCCTTTCTGGATTGTCGTAAATCAGGATAGCTTTCCTCAAGGTTCTGGGATTTACTTTTACCTCAGTATTTTTAGTTTAATGGTTTTGATGGTAGATTGGATTTTAAAAGTTTTTCATTTATTATAATATAATATTGGAAGGGAGGCTGATTTAATCAATCTAGCTAGAGCATTAGTTAGTTTACAGTATTTTTTCAGGAAAACATTCCCTTCCTTAATGATAGTGGGGTCAGGGGCATTGAGTTTTCACTTTTCAGTTAATTAGAGAGAAGTTTTGCATCCACATGGATTGTTGAATTTTCACCCTTGTTAATTATAAAGGTCTACCATTTTTTCAATCATTCGAGTGGTTGTCTGTCTGTTTACAGTCTGCAAAGGAGGGAGAACCATTTTGGGATAGTCCGTGGGGTCCTGGCAGACCCGGATGGCATATTGAGTGCAGTGCCATGAGTGCTACTTATCTAGGTTATTCTTTTGACATTCATGGTGGGGGAATGGATCTTATTTTTCCCCATCACGAAAATGAGATAGCGCAAAGCTGTGCTGCATGCCACAAGAGCAATGTAAGCTATTGGATACACAATGGATTTGTAACTATTGACTCGGAGAAGATGTCAAAGTCTCTTGGAAACTTTTTCACAATTCGGCAGGTACATGGAAATAAATTGTGTAAAGTACCTATCTATCTCAAACACACATAGACCTTGACTCTAGTGGAGATTTTTAAATGTCAGTTTTTTTTCAATTTGACTGATCACATAAGAATCTGGTTTGGATTTCAAGAAAATCTGATATGGTTTGATGCTTCTAATTGTATTAGTTTCTCTCAGTTCTATTTCCTTGACTAGGATTTTTTTTTTAGGTCTTAGAACTTTATCATCCGCTGGCTTTGAGACTTTTCCTAATGGGGACTCATTATCGTTCGCCAATCAATTACTCAGAGATACAGCTTGAAAGTGCATCAGACCGTATTTTTTACATCTATCAGGTACAATACTCTCTATCCTTGGGCAGCCACTATGAAAGCTTTGACTCCTTGTTTCATTTTTAATCATCAATTCCTTTTCTCCTGCATCAAGCTCTTTAATAATTTGATTATTTCAAAAGAACCTGCCTTCAGAGTTCTGCATGTGTTAACCCCCCCCCCCCCCCCCCCCCCCTTGTTTTATTGAATCACAGCATTACTGTGCTTCCAAGCCTGTCCCTGTAGATTTTTCTCTCTTAACCTGAAAAAGAGAGTACTCACACGTAATCAATGGAATGGGAGAAATGCAATTGCATTTTTTTTGGTTTTGTTGTCCCGGGAGGGGGGGGGGAGGACAAAGGAAGGATGGATTCAACTTTCAATGTGCAAAGGTTCTTAATTGTCCAGATAAAAATAAAAAAATAAAACACATTATTACAAGCTCTGAAGTAACTTTGGTGACGTGGTTGTGAAGGATGACCAAAATGGATCTTTGTAGCTATGGATAGAATTGAAGTCGTCAAAAAGAATTGATGTAGCCGACCCACAGTTTATTTGGAATTAGTTTTTGATAGAAGTCGGAAAAATCAATACTCTTTCTAAAATTTTCTTTGTTGATACTCCTATATTCACACAGCTGTGATATTCTGTATTGGAATGCTGCAATATTTCTACGTCCCCGTATTTTTATTGTTAGGTCAGACTTCCATATTAAGATTTTGCTTTGGTCGCAGACGTTACATGATTGTGAGAATATCCTGTTGTCCCAGCATGATGAGGCAAGCCGGAAGGATTCCATTCCATCAGGAACTGCACTTTGCATTGACAAATTTAATGATGAGTTTTTAACTTCAATGTCTGATGATTTTCATACTCCCGTAACTTTGGCTGCAATGTCAGAGCCATTGAAGACCATCAATGACCTTCTAATTACTCGTAAGGTATTTTGGTTTCAGTTGCCTGATTAAACAATTTTATTTTTCTGTTCAATTTTCCTATACTGGTTTATATCTGAATGCTTGTTTTCTCCTTCAGTTTAATCAGAAAAGTGTTTTTCATATATTATCCTGAGCATGGATGAGATAGTAGACGTGGTTTCCAGAAACTCTAAATCAGTGTTCTCATTACAGTCCTTTTAGCCACTGTAGTTATTTCTTGGATTTTAACTTAATTTTTTATACCGTTTCAATTATATTGTATAATATTACTCTGTCATTGAAAGCTGAGGTACATTTGTGTCCTTTTATGACCTGAGTATCTCAGGGAAAGAAGCAAGAACTGCGAATAGAGTCACTCGCAGCTTTAGAAAATACCATAAGGAATGTTCTGACTGTTCTGGGACTCTTTCCAAGTAGTTACTCAGAGGTGATCAATTACTCTCTCTCTCTCTCTCTCTCTCTCTCTCTCACATGCACACCCACAAAAAAAAAAATAATGAAAATAATAATGAAAAATAAAAAAATGAACAGTTGTTTAAGTGTGCATGCCTTTATATGGGGCTGTTATGGTTTTCTCAAAAATATTGTTCTGTATTTAAGTTAGTCTTGCATTTTAGTTTTCATGTCGCACTAGACATGTTATATTTCTGACATATGGCCATTAAGTTGCAAGTCTGTTGTGAAAGGCATAATACTCACGTTCATGTTATGTTTAAAATCTTTTGAAATCTCTAGTAACTCTCTTTTGATTACATCTGCTTCCACCATGTAAAACCATCCTGCATTGCTTATGATAGCATTTATTTGTGTTCTCGCACTTTTTTAAAGCTATCTGTGGGTTTTATTTCAAAATTTAGGCCTTATCAGACATTAATCCTTAGTCATTGAATAAAATTTATTTCATGCTTGTGGTTATATACATATTCCAGGCTTTGCTACAGCTGCGGGATTTTGCACTGAAGCGTGCAAAGTTGACAGAAGATCAAGTGCTACAGAAAATTGAAGAAAGAGAGAATGCAAGGAAAAATAAGCAATATGAAGAATCTGATGCAATTCGGAAATATTTGTCAGATGTAGGCATTGCACTCATGGACAGCCCAGAGGGCACAACTTGGAGACCGGCTATTCCTCTAGCTTTGCAAGAACAGCAGGTTGCAGCAAGTTGAATCTTCTTGTATCATTCTACTTCATAACTTTGCAATGAAAGATATAAAAAATCAACGGTTTAGCTCTTCAAGTTTGTGGAGTATGATCTGGGATTTCAACATGCAATTTAATTTTTCCGTGATGTATTTTAGTTGATAAACTGTCATGCCAGTTGAAAATATATTAACTTATTCTTAAGCCATTTATCATGTTTATTGTAAGCACTATTAAATTTTGTTCTATTCTTAAAAATAAGCAATTTTTCACCTATGTATTCCATTACTTCTTACTGTTAATGAAGGTGGACTTGATTTTTCAACCCAGTTTCTTGGTATTAGAAGATTTTTGTTACAGTCTGAGACAATGTACAGAACATATGAAAAAAATCAGCATACATAATTTGACTGTGCTCAGACACAAGCAGGAATGTGAATAGAGGGTATTTGAGCAAATACAATTGAGAAAGGAGATACAATCAATGGTTCTGAGATATTTACTCTCCTAGGTTCCAAAGAAGGAATTATCCCTGAAGAATCTACAGTTAATGCTTTGCCATTTAGAAGCATTGTTTGGCTATGTAAATCACCATCTTCAGGTGTTAGATGATATTCTTCTCTCATAACTTGATATGTGGCTTTCTTGTCTCTAGGTATCCTTCCAAACTCCGTCTTACTCTTTTGGGACGTTGATTTCTCGACTAAGATGGCATTCTTGATTGAAAGGCCAACTTCAACTGCGGTAGTATTATCCAGGTTGATAAACAGCAATGTGATTCCCCGCTGCAACATTGTTCATAAAACATCATTATACTATTATTATAACAACGCGCGCGTTAGAATCAAATAATGTTTTACTTACTGAATTCTTTGAACAGTGGGCATATGCGCGAATCTTATTTGTACCTACAAAGCGTGTTGATAGAACTTGTCTTCCCATCAAACGATGCCAAAGAAGAGCGCTGCATAAACAAATTATTAGGCAAAAGGCGAAATGAAAAAACCACGATGTAAGATATATACTGTTATAATCAAAGAGTTGATTTAGAATGTAATAAGATCACCTGTAGTAATCAGGATTTGGAAGATAGGTGGTAGTGTTGAGTAGACCATAGTTTCCACCAATCAGTGACTGTCTGCAGTATGTTTTAGTATCATAAGTGGCTGTCATGCCAAGCTGATCCAAGTACCTGTTTCAGTGCCAAGAACCAAATTTAACAGTCTCAATGTGTAAGAAGAAGCTAAAGAAGAAAAAAGAAAAGATGTGTACCAAAAGCTAAAGACGAATGCATTTGTGATCAGGTTATGACCACTGTTATAAGCCCCTCCAGCTTCACCAACCCACGCAGTGGTCGAAGTTCCAGAACTTCGGAGAATACTTTGAAGATCTTTGAAGGGCTTTGATCCATCCTGGAGATAGGATGGATCAAGTATCTTGTCGACCAGGTGCTCGTCCACACCTATACACGAGAATTTACTCTTTAATTTCGCTGTTTAGTCCTGTACTTCAAGGGAGGTTATCCTATGTTAGATACCTGGACCAAGGTTGTAAATGTGGTGTGTAATCACTTGAAGCGAGTTGGATGATCCCTTTATAAATGTTGTGAACCAGTCTGCGTCAAAGAATCCTCCTGGTCCAAGGACCAGTGGCTTCGTCTCGAAGCCCCTATAAACATCTTGCACTATTTTCTGTAGGGTGATCACATCAGATGCATATTGATCTGCAGCAATCCTTGCTCCAATTCCATTGCCACTCAGTTCATTTCCTGATCAGAATTTTATGGTAATCAAAACTGAATTGTACTCATTTAAACTTGGACTATGAGTTTATCAGAATTATCAAGAAATCTAACCCAGCTCCCAGCCATAAATAGTGTAGCCTTTATTGACTGTATATCTTATGAGTGATTCTGCATTGCTGGAGTTCCAAGCTCCTGTTGTAGATCCATCAGTATCGATTGCACGCCCATTTAATGCATTCAAACCAAAGATAACCTCTGCCCTGTCAATGTATAGAAAATATATAAAACTAGGTTCAAGAACTATCAGTTGGAGGTTTGAATTTTTGAAAAATATTGTTACCCAGCCATCTTGAAGAAGTTATTTAAATCGTCCCACCGGGACATGGGCAAGCAACCTCGACTAAATCCAAACATCTCAGCACTATCCTTAATAAATTGGGTACATGCTCCTGGATCATCTCTAAATTGGTAGATGACTTTATCTTGCAAAGTTCCACCAAGTCTAATTTTCAGGGGAGAAAAGGCTGCAACAAGATAAAATTTCAGTCCAAGATCATTATTGCTAGAGAAATATTTCATTAGTCCAAAGAAAATATTATGCCTTTGATCGCATTTAGCAAAATCTTGTTGCTAATATCCTGCAAAATTTAAATGGAAACTTGGTTAAAAATTGAATACAACTTAAGTTTCTTTACAATATTCATCTATTCTAAGTTATTTTATGTCAGTCGTTAATTGTAGAAGCTTAAGAAGTACCAACCAGATTGAGAAGAGAAGCATTGCCCCAGCTACAAGTTCCATAGTCACATTTAGTGGGAGGCCACCAATCCATTGTAGCACAAATGAAATCTTCATCTATCATACCAATTGAAGAGCCTCCATCAATATATACACTTCCTTTAATCACCTCCGAAGTATTCTGCGAAACTGCACTTTTCGAGCTTTGGCTGGCCAAGAAGAGCCATAAGCTCAAGCCCAGAATATGTATCAAAGAAGCCATTTCATAAGCAAGTGTGTTCGGAAGTAGTGTATCAAACTTTTTTGAACAAGCCATCCAACTGTTTGTTGGCTATATATATATATATATATATATATATATATATATATATATATATATATATATATATTCGTCAGTTACGTTTTTTTCAGCAAATCACTGATTGAAGGAAGAGTTGTTGATGACAGGATGACTAACTGCAACTGATCAAGAAAAAGTTGTTGAAGTGTGTCTTTCTCTGATACAAAGAGAGTTTTCTATGTTTGGGGATTTGCAACTGGGGTAGAAATCCAGTGTTTCTGCCTAGATGCATATTGAGAGTTTTATTAAATTAAATAAATAAATAAAAGTTGACTTGTTTTAAGACTTTTAAAAATGCAAATGGATGCAAAAAAAATGAAGGAAAATAAAACCTGGGATGAAACCTATGAAAAGCGTGGGACCAAAATCTAAATTCATCTAGCAAGTAAATGATTGAAGAATAAGCAACCCAATAATTGGTTGGTGAGAATTTGAGTAATAAGATGGCCAAGAAAAGAGAAGAGGGCAATACACCTAATTTGAAAAGTGTTCTTTGGTTTTTGAATTAACAATCAAAATATCAAATATGAAGGTGGTGTGGTGGGCCAATGCCACTTCGTTTTTGTATCCTTGCGGACATGAAATCAGTAATACAACACAAAATTATGGATTATTGGACGGCTACTATAAATAAATTTTGATATTTTCAATGTAAAATGTGTGATTGAAAAATAATTTTAAAAATTGTTTGATTGAAAAGTTGTTTAATAAAATGTATTATTTATAAATTTGTTCATTCACAAGTTTATCAAACGGAGACTAGTTATAGATTTTCAATATCTTTTCTTCAAGCCTCTGTTTTGTTAAAGTTTTTTCCCTGTGTTCGAGGTAATATATGTGATTGAAAAGTGGTTTGAAAAATGTGATTAAAAATTAATTTGAGAAAATATATTTATAAATAGGTAAAAAATATTGAATAATGCTAGATAGCCACCCTTTTTTGCCACCTTGGATTACCGAATTTTTGTGGGATGTTGATTTTAAAGTTGATGTGATGGGTAAATAAATAGATTGCTGACATGTGTTTGAGTGTAAAACTTTATGTTAAATTTTTGTTTCCTATAGTATAATTGCTAAAATATTAATGGTGAACGCCATTAAAAAGGTGTGATACGAATCAATATTAGATAATAGATAGTAGGAAAAAGTTGTGTTTGATCGTAGCCAAACAATAATTTTCCAGAGGAAAATAACTTAAGAACAAATACTTGGAGTCAACTTTCGTGGAAAATTCAAACTTTCTTTTTCAAGATTACATAAAAACTGCCCTTTTAGCAGCTGGAAAAACTAGTTTAGAAAGGATTTTTGTAAATTTTCCTTCATCGTAGAACTAGTTCGAAAGGGAACGAGAAAAAAATTATGTTAGAACTTCATTCAGCTCGGTTTTGGAAGGGCTGCGATGGTCTTAGTTAATTTTATTTTCTTCTTTCAAAAGCATTCATTTGGGAAAGTGTAAAATTATTTTATCCGAAAAATGTATAATTAAAAATGAGTTTGAGTAAATATTGTTTAAAAATGGATATCACCTTTATCTATCATTATGATGTATGCGTGTAAGGTGGAAAATCTTAAGATTAGTAGTGATATATGTAAGTGGCAGGGGACCCGCTGTTCCATTCATTCTTTGTAAAATCAAATACTAATAATGTCAACCTGCAGCTAATCAAACCCTAGATAAACCGGATTAAATTTTCTGTTTAAAAAAATATGATATTTTTGAGGTAAAATATGTAATTGAAAAAAATTTGAAGAAACATATATAATTAAAAAATAATTTGAGAGGCATAAAAACACATAAACTTAGTCAAAACATGGATTATTGTGTACTTTTAGCACTTACCAAGGGAGGGAGGGAGAGTGTTTTTGATATATCCAGTACAGTCAAGTTCTATCTATTCATATTATTTATAATACACATAATGCTTATTCCAACTTCAAACAATAATGGGTTTAATGATTATAACATGACTTTAATAATATGGATCATTATAAATGACTAAAATTTTTGGTACAGTTTATTAATTCGAAAATAATGTAACAAAGTATTGTTCGAAATCTTCACATCAATATTAAGATATTACTATTAAGACTTTATTTGAGCCCTCATAATTAACTTAACGAAAAAAAAGTAACACAAAACCATAAAAATAGGAACATGAGAAGGTCTCCATAAAGATGTCTAATGTAATATTTGGACAGTTGACCGAATAGTGCATTAAATCTAATTATTGCCCGCATAGTGTTTAATTGGATGAATAGTGCCTAAATTAATGGAAAATTCGAGCACTTTGCCCGCATAGTGTATAATTTAATGAATAGTACATTCAATTATTGCCCGCATAGTGTTTAATTGGATGAATAGTACCTAAATTGATGAGAAATATGAGCAATTTACCCGCATAGTGCCTAAATTTGATTAATAGTGTTTAATTACAATGGAATAGTGCCAATTGCACATTCAATTGAATGAATAATGCCTAAATTAATGGAAAATCCGAGCAATTTGCCCGCAAAGTGTTTAATTGGAATAATAGTGCATCCAATTGTTACTCGCATAGTATCTAATTGGATGAATAGTGTTTAATTGCAATGAAATGAATAGTTAAATTCATTAGCAGGGACAAGTAATCCCATCCCTGCTTGACTGGGGATTTTTGGGAGGAGGACTCGCGGAACAAGAAAATAGTATAAAAGGCTCAATTATAATGAATAATGTTTAAGCATTTACAGATCAGATGGTACATTAATAATTATATATATTATATAAATTAGATCCAATAAAAATGTCAATACCTTCTCTTGAAACAATATGCCCCAAGAGAGTGGTTGCAAAAATGAAGTGTTGGACTGGATAGCAAACATAGACGTGGAGGTAGAAGAAAAAGGGAAAACTGACTTGACAAATTGGACATGACGAGGAACATAAATTCTTTGAGTTGTTTTGTCCATACAAAGATATTCACTTTGGAAATTGGTATATCCCAAGAAGACACAAGGTTTGGATTTTGGTTCTAATTTGTCTGAATTTTATGGCTTCAACCATGGATAGCATAAATAGCCAAAGACTCTAAGTTTGTTTAAGTTGGGAATAGCTTTAAACAGTTTTTCAAAAGAATATAGGTATGCTATATTGACTTTGGGTAGCTTGTTAATCAAATAAACGACTGTCTTGAATTTGTGGGGCCAATAAGACACATGAACACAAGAGTGGGATAGAAGATTGAGCCTAGTTTCGACAATGTGCCTGTGGCGGTTCTCAGCAAACCTATTGTGTTAGGGTGTGTGTGGCAGGGTTGTGAGATATGTAATGCCGTTATTAGACAAGTAGGAACTAAGAGAAAGAAATTCACCTCCGTTGTCAGTGTAAAGACGAGTAATTTTGGTGGTAAAAAGTTTTCAATAAGAGATTTAAATCTTGAGAAAATATCAAAAACATCAGATTTTTTTCATAAAGGAAATAGTCAAATATACTTAGAGTGGTGATCAATGAAAGAAACATATATAGTACTTAAAACGATACATCAGAGAAATTTAAGTCTAAAGGAAATGAACTAGTGAGACTCGACTCAGAAAATGGTAACTTGTGACTTTTGTGACACTGGAACGCATTGCAAAGAAAATCGAAACTACTCGTTACGTGTAACGATAATTTATTAGAAAGCTTAAAATGAGACAAAATCTTCCTAGAGGGATGATCGAGACGATTATGTCAAATTGATAAGGACGACCAAGAGGAAGAAAAGGCAAGTAGTGTTGTTGTGTTTGGAGATGACGAAGGCCAAGCATAGACTCCATCTTTAACCGGTGCTCAAGCGATTGGAGTTCCCATCCAAAGATCCTTCACAACAAAAGAATGCAAAGAGAATTCAACACAAAGATTGTTATTGGCAAAAAAATTTGAAATAGATATTAAACTTTTGCTCATGGTAGGACATAAAACATTTTTTAAAGATAAGAAAGAGGCGGGGTGGGGATGGATGCACTGCCGGTGTGAGTAAATGGTAATTTTGTACCATCACCAATTTGAATGTCATCGAAGCCTAAACAGTCCGAGTGCAGAGAGAGATTTTGCAAGTCCTTGGTGACATGATGAGATGCTCCAGAGTCAATGATCCATTCAGAGTTGGATGGAGAGGGCGATGAGGCACAGTGAGTAGAAGGTGAGGAGTTCGACCGAGGATAAGTGGAGCCAAGATTGTTGTTGGAGTGATTGGTCCAAGGGATGTGTTTATACGTTGGACATCGGTGGGCTGAATGACCCTGTTGGTTACATAGTTGAAAGTAACCTCAATAAGGATGAGGGTTTCTTGAGTTGGCTTGATTGGTAGGACTGCGATTTTGTCGATAGGAGGATGGGTGGTTGGAGTTGTTGGAGCGGTATCTGAATTGTTGGTTGGGACGGGGGTTGAAGGAGGGTTTGAAGGCAGCATAAGAGGTTATGGGGGCAAATGTAGATAGGCTGGTGCTATCCAACTAGAGCTGTGTTTCTCTGGTGATTAGCTTCTCATGGAGTTCTTCGAAGGAGATAGAATTATCACGAGCACGAACTACTTCACTTAACCCGTTGTATTCTTGTCCAAGACCATGCAAGATTTGCAAGGTAAGTTCATTGGGATCAGGCACAACACTGATGAGACTTAGGTTGTCTACAATACTTTTAACTTTGTGCATGTTTTCTTGAATAGAAGCACCTCCTTTTGGAAGTGTATGTTAAGTTCATTTTTATGGACATTTCATGCCTTTAAATTAGCCTTTTCGGAATATATTAAGCAAATATCCACTAAATATTACATATTTTGTTTAAATATGTAAATATCTAAGTTTGAGTCTAAAAATCACAAAATGAGTGCAAAATATGCTTAAATTGGAAGTTTGGAGACAATCTTGTCACCTTCGGAAAGTTACAGACCTACTGTGCAATTAATCGAGGGACTAAAATAGATGGTTGAGATTGAATATTGAATAAATTTGGTTTACAAAAAATGAGGGTTAAACTGGGGGCATAAACACCCAACTCGTTCCAAACTCCTCCCCATCACTCTCCCTCCCTTCTGCCTCTCTAAACCCTCTCAATTCTCGCGCCTCCTTAGAGATGACAATGGTGTAGGTTCGGACCAGGTACCCCCGCCTCGTGCCTTGTCCCATAAGTAGATTATCAAAACCATACTCGCTTCATTACCCGTTAAATCAAAACGGGATGGGTTGGGACGGGTATCAAAACGGGGCATCTTCGACTCGACATTTTTTGTTTAAACATAGTTTTCTTCAAATTTATAACTTTTTTTCCCACTCAAAAAAAGTAAAAGTCAAAACAATCAAGTATCCAATTCATCATAAAATCAAAGATGTTATCATAAGCAAGAAATTGTATCTTGAAAGTGTATTGCTTGCATTTTTGAATTAAAATTTATTTTTAATGTAAATAAATTAGCGGGACGGGTCAACCAAAACCCGTTCCTCCCCAAACCCATTTCGAGTAATTCAATTTCTTTCCGCCTCATTAGAGTTAGGGCCCATCGAGTTCGGATCGAAACGGGTTTTTTTTGCCGTACCTACTTCCTTTTCTGAGTTTTCTCCAACCGTTGGAAACCGCCAGCCACTACCAGCGATGCCTGCAGTCTGCGTCAGGTGAGTGCTACTGACTGCGTGACTGCATCCTGCGGCCCAGGCTCCATCCCTCCGCCTTCGACTCCGACTTGCGACTGCCGTGCCGCCTATGCTCGCGGTTATTAAGGTATATGAAAAATTTTGTGTGATACTTTGAGTAGTGGTTTGAGTCTCATTTCCTTTGTGATTTCTGAAATGTAGTCTAAATTGTCTAATGCTTTACTCAGTTTTAGATTTATCATTTTTCGTTTTTAGATTTTATTTACCTGTAATTTTATTTTTTGTAATTTAATTCCCTTCAACTGATTAACTTTAACATCACATATTTGCAATTTAATATGAGAATGTATAATGTCATTTTGATATTGAGAATTTGATTTTGAGATTTGAATTTGAGAATGTGAGTTATAATGTTAGATATTGTTATTTGGGTTTTGTGGCAGAATATAGTTTAACTGACCTTAGAATGTGAATTTTACATCTGTTCTTTGGAAATGAAGGTTAGAGACTGAGAAATTTTTATTTTTTCTTAGGAGACGTTATACACATCTGTTGTTTAAAGTGGTTTTGGTTTGTTTGGATGCAGTTCTTCAACTGGATGCAAAATAAGCTCAATGGATGGCCTTCGAATGAAATTGTGGGTGCGACTTCCTTTGTAGCGGTGGATAGAGATTCGCATGCTAGGGTCAGAAGCTTTGTGGTAAGGGCCATAAATCAACCTACCATGTAAGTTGGGTCTATCTTTGAACTGCTGATATTTTATTCATCAAAATATTATTCTCTTAAACAATTTGACAATTTTCATGCAGACTGAGCTTAACAAACCAGTTGCTCAGAATTGTTCAGTTGAGAGTGAAGTTCCAACTGATGGAAAAAAGATCAAGAAAACAAAAGGCAGTCCAAAGCATCATTCCCTTCTATTGCACCTAGGTAATTAAATTTCTGGTTAGGTTGTCTTTCTTTCTTATTCTTGTTTTACTTCTTATGTCTATTTATTTGTATAGGGATTTTGTGAATTTCTCAAACAATATTGCATCTTGTAAATTTCAGCTTTTATTTTTAGGATTTTGAATACATTCTCATCACTTACTTTTTGTATTCCATGTGTAAAGAGGAAGGAAGAGACTTTTGTAACTGTATTTCGTATCTTTGCTAAATATATTGTACTCTGGAATAAGATCAAACGAATTTGTTGATAAAGCGTGTTTTCGAGTAACAGGTTCAGATCAAAGTCTTATTCTCATACAATGGGTGCCTTTATGTATACCAAATGTGTTGAATTTGCATCTTTGGTTAGTGTCTTCAAATCATAGACAACCCAACACCTAGACTCAGTCCAGGTAAGTTTATTGTCGTTTTAATTTGTTATTTTCAGATTTATTAATAGTTAGAATATTAATGGAATAATTTGGTAAAGTTAGGTTAAGTTGTAAATTTTGTTTGGTTAATTGAAGTGGTGGATTAGTAAAAGTCATAAGGTGGTTCATTGAAATTGAGGATTTGGTCTTGGTTAGAATTTAGTGTTTTTGAAATGATGGATAGATTGTTTTGAATTAAGTTATATCTTGTATTAAAGTTTTAAGATTATAATTTATGTTTGGATTAGTAGATATATGATTGAATTTTAGGTTCATATTACTTAATCATTATTCTTTTTGATTGACAGGTTTTGTGACACATTTTGAGTTGGAGTGTTTTTTGGATGCATTAAAGTCGTATCGACTGATGATGAATGAAATTTTCATGATTTTAAGTGTTTAAATTAACATTAGTGTGCCATTGTAGACTATTTTGGAACAACAAAGTACATTAATATTTTTTTTGTATTAAAATATATTTGGTCTAATTTGCTTTAAAATGTTAGCTCTTTATTTTCACTAGTTTAATTTTTTATGTGGGTTACATAGTTAATTAAAAGAAGAAATTACACAAAATACTCTAAAAATAGAACTAATTACATTAGTACACCTAAAACTAATTAAATTGTTTAATCACAGTAAATATATAGTGTAACAAGAAACAATAAATCAAACCTCTGTAAACACAAAGGTCCCCATATGGCCTTCAGTTCTTTCTTCTTCCATAGAGTGTGGCACTGGATCTTGCACTTGTGATTCACCTCTAGCATCAAAATCGTCCATCTCATTTACATTCTCAACTTCAACATTGAGTTTCCCAACATCATACTCAAATCCCATCTGCTCTTCTTCCACTACAGGTTCATCTTCGGCTGCAATGTTGTAAATGAAACCATCTTAAGCTAGAGGGTCATCAATTACCTCACTAGTAGTAGTATTAAGTATTAACTCCACTTGTAAGGGAAATTTCTCCACTGGGTAAGGGGATTTCTCCACTGGGATTATCAGCTTCAATCGCACACACCTACTTCAAGTCTTCAACAAAAAACCCTGCAACAAATCCAAAATAATATGGTTTTGCTCCTCCTATTGCTAAAAAAGGATCTGGTGCTGCTAAGGATATGATAGAGATCCTATCCCCTTCTTCCCTAGCCCAAAAACATCCTAATCTTTCAAAAAATTTCACCCATATACACACTGCCCTTTAAATTATTCCTCTTTTGTGAATAATAGCACCCTTCAGATATTGCAATGTTCGACGTGGTGGTGACGGTTATTTCGGAATCTGATAAAGAGTTATAAAGTTATGTCGAAATTCTTATGTTGTATTTGAGATACTTGCAGGTTGAGTGGAAGAAGGTAACACAATTATGCCACACAAAGCAATTATTAACATATACAATTTTGCCTTGCAATTAACCATGTCTGATGTTGCTATCCTTAGATTTTGTGGCAATCGTTGAACAAAATGATAAGTTTTGTACTTAATGACACTGAAATTTACACAATATATGTCTTTAGAAAGTTGGGTTAGTGGTGAATGATTGGAATGCGATGGAGAGGTGGCGATGGTGGTGGAGGGAGGAGAGAGATGGTGTTACAGAATTAGTTGAGTTGGTGCGTGCTTGTGTTTATTTAACTGAATTAGTAGGTCGGTTTGGCTATTAGAGCATCTTTAACGGTGCAGGTCGGTCCTACTGTGGAATAGTGCAAATTTGTAAGAGAGAGAAAGTGAAGGTAGGAGAGAGGTGAGAGGGAGTCCTTGAAGTGAGAGGATATTCATGAAAGAGAGTGACACATTAAATAAAATAATCAAAACTGAAGATCTCTAACACAGTCCTTCTGCGGACCTTCCCACTGACCTTGTGCAACTTTTTGAAATATTTTATTAATTTCTTGATTGTCACATAGGAAAAAAAAAAAAAAAATGGACTGACTTTACCATTAAAGAATCCCTTAGAGGTAGGATGGATATTGCCAAAAAAAAATAAAAATAAAAATGGACTGGCATTTGCTTTAAAATGTTAGCACTTTATTTTGATTAGTTTATTTATTTATAGAACACGTGTTTCATGTTTTACATATTACATATGTGTTTGAAAATTTTGTTGATCATTCGTGGAATATATTAATTTGAGAAAATTTGGAAAAAAAAATTTAAATTAGAAAAAAAGGTAAAAGATTAACGCAACGCGCAATAAACGTTGTCAAAAGTATCAACTGCAATGCGCAAAAAACGTTACTAAAAGTATCTATCGTAATGCGCAAAGAACATTGCTAAAAGTATCAACCGAAATGCGCAATAAACGCTGTCAAAGGTCTACCGCAACGTGCAGTGAACGCTGCCAAAGGTCTACCGCAATGCGCAATTCATCCTTTTATAACACGCAATGAACGTTATCATATCATTTCCCTCTACAATAATACTGCGATTTGCAACATGCACACGGACGCTGCAAAATTCCTTTCGCAACATTTTTTGCGCGTTGCTAGGATTTTTGTTGTTGTGAAGGGACATTTCAAAGTCAACGGGCAAATGTTGAAACCATTCTTTGAAAGGTACCTCTCGGAGGAAAAATCATCCATTCTTCTTAATGATCCAAAATGAAAAAGAACCAAAAAGTCGAGCTTGTGACTTTAACCAAGCACTTTTTGGGAGGCAACCTAAATTTCTTCTCCTTTGATTTTCTTGTGATTATTTACTTTACTTCTTTACTTTTTTTTAATTATTTTTCACACTTTTGTAGGTAACAATTTTTTGAAAATTCTAAGCAACATTTTCCTTAACAGGTTTGGGGGTGAACTATGTTCAAAGAGAGTTTAGGTCAATCTTGAACATCCCAAACAAGTAACAAATCAGGGAAGTATTGCTAACTCTTATCTTATTTATACACTTTGTTTCTATTTCACATTGAGAACAATGTATGATTCAAGTTTGGGGGTGTGGATTTCATTGTGCATTTTAACATGTTAGATAGCCTTGCCGGCTTAAAATGTTATGATGTTTGATTTTACTTATTTTGTCCTTGGAAATTGACATACTAGATAGCCTTGTTGGCTTAAGATGAATTGATGTTTGAAATTGTTGTTAATTCACGAATTATGATCAAACATGCTACTTGTGCCTATTTTCATGAAAATTTCTTATCCATGCATGATCCTAAGATATCTTGAGCACAATAGACATGACTAATTATTGATGAGATTTGAAAATTATTGAAGTTGGAGAAATTCGTGAAGTAGATTTAATTTTTATCAACATATCCAATTTCTTTTCAATGCTCTTAATCTCTTGATCCTATTGTGAGACAAGTATGGGGTGTTTGAGCCGGTGAAGGAGATGGTCTAGATGTGTAGTGATTCCATGGATGCTTGATATAAATTTGTGTGGAGTGTCGTTGATGTTAAGTATAAGCTAAGTGAGGACCGAATGCTAGAGATCTAAGCCCATTTTAATTTGGCATAACCTTATCTCGAAGCCTTTTTAACTCGAGTAATTAACCTCGTTGGAGTATCTTAAAACTTGATGCCTTAAGTTTGAAACTTGGGAGTCACTGGCCTAAAGCTTACTGCAGGGTCAATTAGGAAGCTTAACGAGTAGGGCACACACGTACACACACATACACACAAATTTGCATTTGCTTAAGTAAGTCTACCTCACTTCGTAACCTTTTTTTACTCAAGTTATTAAGTCCATAGGTATATTTCAAAACCCAGTACCCTTTGATCCTAAAAACATCGGGGAGTTGCCAACCTGAAGCTCGCTACATGGGTCAATTAGAAAGCTTAAATAAGAGGGGAAGTCATGAGCAATCATCACATTACTTTATAGAAGTCATGCATTTGTACTTGCGTAAGGGCTTAGATTAATAGTGAGTTTGAATTGCTTAGTATAAACTTTAATGTTGAAGCACTCATCTAGTAGAGAGTCATTGTATATCTAGATGGTTGAGATTATCGGTAAGTCACATCCAAGCTTTAGTGAAAAACGAAATGTGAGAATTGCGAGTTACCTCTAGGATTACATCTCAGGAGAGTAAAGAAATAATTTGGGGGATGAATGTCACGAGAGGGAAATGAATGAAATTGACCACTAAAGGTGGGTTAGTATTGTTTTGAAATTTATCCTTCCTGCAATGTTTCTTTGAACCTTAGTGATGATTGGAAGTATCTATGCACACACACACACACACACACACACACACACACACACACACACACACACACACACACACCGATCAAACATGAGATAAGTTCCACTTCTTTTTGTAGCATCATTTTGAAAGCATAGTTGTGAATTAAATCGTGTAATTTCACACACAAGAAAGAATTTACTAGTTATCTAGCATTGTTGATCCTTCATTCATTTTTTTTTTTTTTTTTTTTTGTGTTGGTAGATATTCTTGCTCGAGACCAGCAAGAGCTCAGAATATATTGAGCAAATATCCACTAAATATTATGTATTTTGTGTTTAAAAAGGTTCATATCCAAGTTTGAGGCCAAAAATTACTAAAGGAGTGCAAACTATGCTGAAATTGGAAGTTTGGGGGGACCATTTTGTCACTTTCAAAAAGTTGCGGACCTACTGTGTAATTAATCGAAGGACTAAATTGCAAGTTTCCAAAATTTAAAGGACCTCAAGTGCAATTGTAGAAGGACTTATTTGAAAGAAATCTTAAAATGTGGGGAGCAAATTGATCGACCATGAACGATGGAGGACTGGAATGCAATTAACAAAAAGATTTGGTTTGCACAAAATTACACCAGAACAAGCAGCATGGATTGGACATGCGGCCACATTGCCTTTGCTACGAAAAAATGTATGGGTCAACAAGCTTTGGCCCATACACTATTGTACGCGATCCTATCCGTTTCTTGGTATTCTTGAGTTGTTTTTGGGTATTTTTTGAGTAGTATATACCAAAACATTGAGAGACAACTAGGGTTAGCTCCGTCGGGTGCCTCTTTTCTATTTTCTTTGTATTTTCTCTCAAGCTTTTCTTAATTAATGCATTAAATCTTTAAATTTTTTGTATTTTTACTTGCTTTCCTTCAATTAAAGCTTAATATTGTTGTTGAAATTTTCGTTATTGTTGTTTTTCACAAATTCTTACCTAAAATTTCCTAGCATTTGTAGTTTATTTAATTCATTGTGTAGGAGTTGTTGGAGATATTAATGGGTGATAGAGAAACTTAACTCAAAGTGAAGGAATCATATAGTTCTCACTTCAAAAACTTAACTAAAGGGGAGTTTTCTTTATTACTTTTTTTTAATCTTTTATTTAGCTTCTTATTGAAATTATTAAGCTAATGGTTAAATGTTGTTGCTATTTTATAATGGGTTAATTTTATTTTGTTAAGATTTTTAATTGGTTTAACTTCACTTAGTTATTTAAGGTTATTTATTGATTTTAGGTTATTTATGTTTATATAGTCATGATTATGAATGTTGTTTTATGTTTATATAGCTTCTAAATGTTTGTTAATATTTTGAGTTGTAATAGGAATTTACTAAACATTTTAGGTTGAACTTATAATTTCCCATGTAATTTAGTTAATTGATTAATTAACACTAATTGATTCTTGAAAGAAGAAATTAGTGTGGTAGTTAAGAAAACTAAATTGGCCTTGCCTTATGTTATGTAAACTCATTCTAATTACCAAGTTTATGTTGGCATTATTTTACTTAAGTTAATTAGCCTTTATTATGGTTTTTACATTGTTGATTATTTGCTTTAGTTAATTCATTTTATATGTTCATGTCTTCAATCATATCACTTAGTTAAGGATTCAAAATCAAACAAAAATCTTTTGTATCACTTGACTTATCTTTTATAATGAAATCAAGAAGTTTGGCTACAAATCAATCAATCCTCGTGATTACAACAACCTCTCATCACTTTACTATTTGAACGTAAACCGTGCACTTGCGGTATATGATTTTAGCAAAGAGTGTGTTCAATTGATTTTTGAGGTTCATGATACTTCCTCTCAAAGGCTTAGCATAGGTGCTCTCAATAGTCTCCTAGGCATCACGAGATGACTTGGATGTGGCAATAAAAGACACAAGATCTGACGAGAGTGAACTGACAAGCGCATTGAGAAAGAGTTTACCTTCCCTAACCAAGTTCATGAAAGCAGGATTTGTGATTTTCTTGGAATTCATGATAAAAGTGGCCAATGGACATGTTATTGGAGCCATCAACATACCCAAGTACATCATCGCCAACTAATAGGCTGTGAATCTGAATATGCCAATCCAAATAATTGGTAGATGTTAACTTGATGGGTAATTGTGATTGAGAATTTATAACCACAAGGGCATTCGTTTGGGGGGGGGGGGTGGCGACATTAACAATTGCTGGAGTTTCTTCAAGGGAACTCATGGATCTTTCTCTTTTGAGACGAAGCTCTGATACCACATAAGGTTATAAGGAATTGTAGAGAAATATAAAGGTAGGAGGAGAGTGAGAAATTAGTTATATTGTATTATTAACTAAATGAATACAAATGAATACACAAATATATATTACAGCATTATAACCTACTCTTGATGGGCAAGTAAAGATATATACAAAGAATATTCTAATGTTGTTGACACCTAAAAATACCCAATTCAGAGGCCCTACGTAAAGACCCAAAACATGATAGCCCATTATTGATGAAAGGGCAATGTGAAGGTCATCAGGGCGATTGAGGGCGATTGAACAATTATTGGAATGCTTGGGCAATAGGGCAATTACAAGGAGGATTTGACGATCAATCCAAAAATGCAACTCATTTCACAATTCAGTTAGTTGTTACGGGCAGTGGGAGAAGATCACAAAAGTTATTTGAAGCAACATAGTGGGCAGCGGTTGTGCAAGAAAGTGGACGTCAGTTGTGCAACATGCTAAGCTACGGTTATCCCATGCAAGTTACAAGTTGAAGCGGCAAATCTAGTGTTCAAATACTGGAAGCCAGTTATCTTTAGTTTCTTTTCAATTTGTATATATAGTAGAAACTTAGATGTATAGAAAATCAATCAATCAACTCTCAAACAGAGAATATGTAATTTTCTTTTATTTTTACTTTCCTTGTCGAATCTTAGTTTTGTTTGTGTGCTTGTGCCCCTTAGAGGCCTTTTCTTCGCTTTCGTTGTACTCTTTGTGAATAAATACCCCTAGTTGAGACTTTGTCTTGAGAGGTTATTTTTCTTTACACGTCGTCTGAATCCCTTTTAATTGTTATCTTTCACGCAAAACAATTTGGCACGCCCAGTGGGACCATTTTGGTGTTTTAAAGATACAAAAGTGAAGCATCATGCCTCATAAGACCTCCAATAAGGAGCCAGCAAGCCATCGAGTCCAGTCTGTGATCGAAAGATATAAGGAGTAACAAAGTACTCTAGAGACGAGGGACAAAGTCAGAGCCGTTATGAACCAATAGAAGAATTAAGTCCTCAGACCATGTGTGCATTGCTTGGTGAACTAACCCAAGACGTGGTTGAACAAGTAAATGTATAGCCCGTTCATAACATGGAAAAGTTTAATCAAAATGAAAGAATACACTATGACAATAAGGCCAAGCAACTAAGGACTTTACATGACACCATGAAAAGTTAATAGGCCAAGTTTTTCGGTCAACTTTTCCATGTTATGAACGATTGTGAGACATAATCCCATGGTTGTAAGTTCAAATTAAGGAATAGAACCACCTATTAGATCATCCTCTTCAAACCAAGGGGTGTTGAAATGGCAGGTTTAAATGGTGGTAATGGAACGTCAAACTTGGGGGTAACCCAAATGCAATAGATAATGTCCAAAATAACGGACATAATACCCCATATGTTAATGATGGGGGAAATATTCAAACTAATGATATTAACAATTTAAACAATGGCATTTTCACTGCAAATTCGTTACCAAACCTTAGGCCTCGGGTAATACCACCAGGAAATCAACCCATAGGTGTCCCCTATGATCCCAACGTTTTGTTGAGAGATCAAATTGTCGAGATAGTGCGAGATCAAATGGATGTTGGAATGCGTCCATATATTAGGCCGACTTACACAAAGTCATACCCTGATTGGGAGTTCAAGCATATCCATGGCCTAGAGGGTACTCAGAATTTTCATTGTTCACTGGCTTAGGAGAAGTTTCCACTCTAGAACATGTAGGGCAATACACATTACAGGGTGGTGAAGTAAATGATTATCATAAGACGAGACATTCCCCAGTTCATTAACAGTAGTTTCCTCATGCTTCATTAACTTACCAGAAAATTATGTACAGACATGGTAACATTTAGAGCAGTTATTCCATCCTTAGTTTTAGAAAATTGAGTTTGAAGTGACCTTGGCCGATTTGGAGAATTTACTTCAAATGCCTAACGAATGAGCAGAAGGTTTCCTTTAAAGGTTCAAAACGGCCAGGAGCAAATGTTTTGTTCCTTTGCCTAAAAAGGAATTTGTCAAGATCACTCAAAATTGTTTGAGTTTTCACTTGAAAAAGAAGTTCCAGTATAGAGAATTTACTGACTTATTCCAGTTGAGCGCTAATGTGATTAGATCTGAACGTCTAATAGGAGAAGAACAAATGAAAAATTCTAGCTAAGTGACTTACTATAAAGACCTGAATTTTGACGTCCACATGGTCAATGATGAATATTATGACTAAATCGAAGTTTGTTTAGCTAAATTAGTTAAGGGAGATGTGTATACCTGCCCTTTAGCAGCTAAATCGAATTCAACTATTAAAAATGAGCCTATATGGGGAAAAAACAAAAGGCTAGGGTGTTTTCAATTTATGTAACTAAGGCTGACCATATATTTGACAAATTATATAAGGATAAGCAAATAAAGCTAAGCGATAAGTGTTCACTGATATCTCGTAATGCAAGATATACCCGCAAGTGTACGGATTGTTAAAAGTAATAAAGTGGACCTAGAAGTCTGGATTGTCGTCCCACAGAGACTGATACTAAGTATCGAAATATGTTTGCTCTTAAACCTATTTGAACGAATGAAAGAATTGTGATATTTAAGACTGACTAAAGAAAAATAACTAAAGCATTAAAATTGCGAGTTTGCTTTTATTTTCAAAAACAATTGTAAAGTAGTTGAGATTCATGATTTCACCTAGCCAATTAAATCAATTCCAATTCCAGTTTAATTTCCTAAAAATGCATTTGGTCGTATTCATTAATGTATATTGAAATTCTTCTCTCGAGTTTAAATAAATTTTACATAAATAAGTCAACCATGTATCTCTACAGAGTGTCTGAATATTCCTTATCTAGATGCAATAAACACAAGAATTCACACACGATCGCAATAACAAAAAAAGTATATCTCTATCTCTTGTTCAATTACCAAATTTATTACCACATTCTAAATTATTAACTCACCTCTCGGATTATGGAAATAACTCAATATATCATGAATTGGTGATCAAGCAATTCAAGCATTAAGACCAATAATAAATCAATACATGCATCAAAACATTAAAACTATGGAACTTTGAGTTAAAATAATAAGACTAGGTTACGTCATTCATCCCAACATTAAAATTAGTTACACATCATGATTAAAGAACAAAAACAATAAAAACTAATGTTCATTGAAAATAATATAAAGAAAGGAACACTTGCACCAAGTTTCGATTCTTCAAATATCTTCAATTCACGCCCATTTGCGATGCTTGATTCCCCAAGAATTTGATGTTGAATTCTCTATTGTGGCTCATTCTTTGGAGAGTCAAATGTCTAATTTTCGTGCCAAGAGGTTGTATTTATAGTTGGAGAAGAGACATAATCGAAAAAGGAAAGCAAATTGTCAAACCTGCGCTCTAGTATTTTTTCGTCTCTGCACAATGTTTAGGGTTTCGATCATATCTTTCTATTCCCTTATCCGATTGAGGTGTATCAAATTGTGTTAGAACGATATCTCAAAGGGATGTAATTCTTTCAGAAATTGGATTTTCCCAATTCAAATGTTTACTACCCAAAAATTAGGTCTCAAAGTCCGTCTAGAAATCTGTCAAGAATTTTGTGAGATTGAAATCAATTTTATGGTAATATTCTTATCATATTCCATTCCTTTTTTACTTCTACTTTCATCCAAAGGAGTCCTAAAAATCCTCAAAGTATCTTCTTGTGATCTAAATCAATCATTGGATATTTACAAGTTGGCCCCTCGTGTTTAATTTACTCTTCAGTCCTTCAACTTCTAATTTATTCACTTGCGCACCATGGATCATTCTAGATTATTGTCATAAACTCTTCAGTTGCTCAGTTAAGCTCTAATTAGCATCCAATTGTGCACATTTATCATCAATTTCTTCATTCTTCATTTTTTGGGATATTTTCTGAAAAGTAAAAAAATAGATACAAATTAAATAATAAGTATTCTAAAACAAAAACAATTCTAATTTAGATATACAAATAAGTGTATAAAATACACTTATCAATAAGAATAAATTGCCAAACCCTGAGCAAATTAAGGGTAAAAAATACTGTAAATGGCATAATTCATGGTTTCAAATGACTAAAAATTGCTTGGTTTTCCAACATATGTTGCAGGATGCTATTGTATCTAGACGAATCACTTTTGGAGCCAAAAAGAAGATGGCAGTGATGAAAATCCCTTCCCACTCCCACTTAGGGTGAACATGATGACAACTATCTTCAAAAATAGGTTGCCAAAATTCAATTTAGTCATAGATGATCGAAAGGAAGATACTGAGCAACATCCTAGTGTTTTTGAACGACTCAAAGAAAGGGACTTTGAAAAGATGAATGTACCTTGTGTGCTAGATGCAAGGGGGAAGTGATCGAGCCCATGGAAAAGGGACGTGGGAACATTATAGTTATCCTAATGTTATTCCCAGTTTTCAACCCGTTAGGGGACGAGGTATGCCGATCTACAGGAAACCGCCTTTTGAAAGGAAATTTAGGCCAATGAATAGTGGAGGACCTTCAGACCACAACCTCATCAGCCAAATGTGTGGCATTTTTTTCGAGTATAATACAGGAAGGATTGTGCATTTTAATGAGATGACCAGGACACAACAAAGACGCTTTGATAAATGTGTTTTATACACTTATCTGTATGTCTAAATTAGAAGAAATTATTGTCGTTTTAGAATATATGCTCCTTAATTTGTGTTTATTTGTTTACTTTTCAGAAAATATTCCAAGCAAAGAAGAATGAAGCAATTAATGGAAAAAACGACAATATTGGACGTTAATTGGAGCCTAATTAAGCGAGTGAGAGATATGTGACGTCAACCGGGAAAGTTCATGGTGCTCAAGTGAACAAATCAGAGGATGGAGGTCCCAATTGAAGGAATTGAGAGCTTAATTGAGAAGTTCAAGAAGAATATAAAGTTTGGGGACTAAATTGCAACAATTGAAAGTTGGGGAATGAAGGTGCAATTAAAAGTCGGGGACCAACTTACACATCCGAGGAAAGATGGAAATCGCGATCGCTGAACAACAACCACGCGATCGTACGAAGGTGTAAAACCATAACCCGAGGCTAAAAGGAATTTCCACGCGATCGCCTGCCATACGCCTGTGCGATTGCGCAGTTATCCGACTGGGCCGCAGATCAGATTTTTCTCGCGATTTTTAACGGACTTTGGGCTTTTTGACCTAGGTTTTCTCCAAAACCTATAAATACAAGACATGAGGCATGAAATTCAGACCTTTGCCTCTCCATAGAACGAGCCACAACAGAGATTTCAAGTCAAATTCTTGGAGATTCAAGCATCGCAGAGGGGCGTGAATTGAAGATACTTGAAGAATTGATAATTGGTGCAATCTTTCCATTGTTCTTTATTTTTAATGAACGTCATTATATTTGTTTTTTTCTATTTAAATATGATGTGTAGCTAAATTTGATGCTGGGATGAACGATGTAGCCTCGTTAACTATTTTAATTCCATATTCCTTGTTTTAACGCTTTAATGCATGTGCTGCATTATTATTGCGTTTAATGCGTGAATGAACTGCCACTCTTTCATGATTTAATGTGTTATTTTCATAATCCGAGAGGTGAGTTAATAACATAGATCTAGGTAATAAATACGGTAGTTGAACGAGAGATAGAAATATACTCTTGTTATTATTGCGATCGTGTGTGAATTCTTGTGTGTAATGCATCTAGATAAGGAATATTCGGACCCGCTGTAGAGATACAAGGTTGACTTATTTAGGTAGGATAGATTTAAACTCGAGAGAGAAATCTCAATTTGAATTAGTGAATTCGATCGAACACATATTTAGAAAATAGAACCTGGAATTGGAATTGATTTAATTGGCTAGGTGAAATCGTGAATTCCAATTATTTTACAATCGTATTTCAAAACAAAACAATTCTCCAATTTTAAATTCTTTAGTTTTAGTTTAAAACATCAAATTCATTTGTTCGTTCAAATAGAGTGTAGAACTAACATATTTCAATAATTAATAGCAGTCTCCGTGGGACGATAACTCGGACTCTTAGGTCCACTTTATTACTTCTCACGACCCGTACACTTGCGGGGATATCACGAGATATCGATGAACAAGTTTTTGGCGCCGTTGCCGGGGACTGTTAATTAATATCGATACCCATTAGTTCTTATTTTACTTTGAACTTTATTTTGCTTTATTTTTATTTTTATCTTTATTTTCAATTTTTGTTTTTAATTAGTGTTTTATTTAATTTATGTTAAGAAGGACTAAGTCATTTGATTTGCTTCCTTTTGATACAGAAATTGAGCGCACCTTTCGACAGAGGCGTAGACAACAGTTGGAAGCGAATCAACAAACAGACTTAGCCATGGCAGATGATATAATTCAGGATAATAAGGAAAATCAACAAAATCTTCCAACAGCTGTGAACGGACAGCAACAAAATCATGGAAGGCGCGTTTTGCGAGACTACATGGTTCCTCCTGTGGGGAACATTGGAACCTGCATTGTACCTCCTGCAATCCGAGCTAATAATTTTGAGATCAAGACTTCCTTGATATCCTTGATTCAAAATTCGTGCGTTTTTCACGGATTGCCATCTGAAGATCCTCATGCGCATCTTCGAACATTTTTGGAACTATGTGATATGCAACGCATGAATGGAGTTTCAGATGACGCCGTGAAATTAAAGCTCTTCTCATTTTCTTTGGCGGACAAAGCAAAAGCCTGGTTTTACTCTTTGCCCCTACACACAATCACCACTTTTGAAGTTATGAGCCAGAAATTTGTAGATAAATTTTTCCCACCTGGCCGCATGTCAAAGTAAGGCGTGAGGTTTTATCATTCAGTCAACAGCCTGGGAAATCAATTTTTGAGGCTTGGGAAAGATTCAATGAGCTTATCAGACAGTGTCCTACCCATGGAATCACAGATTGGATCTTAGTTCAGACATTCTATAATGGGTTGACAAATGAAAATAAGAAGCAAGCAGACTCAGCAGCTGGGGGTTCAGTAATGGATATAACTTATGAAGAAGCTTCTGAGATTTTCGAGAAGATGGCTTCAAATAGTTACCAATGGTATTCAGAGAGGTCTGCACCTAAGTCTAGGGGAGTAATTGCTGTTAATGAGATTACATCATTAAATGCTAAATTGGATGCGTTGACGAAGAAAATTGACAGTATGGGTGTGCAGACAGTCAACTCAGTTCAAACAGCACTATGTGATTTTTGTTTTGAAAGTCACACTGTGAATTTCTGTCCCATGCAACAGAGTCAATCAAATCCAGAACAAGTCAATTTCGTGGGCAACAGGCAACATGGTGGTCCTTATTCACAAACCTACAACCCAGAATGGAAGAACCACCCCAACTTCTCCTGGTCTAATAATCAAAATGTTCAGCGTCCGCCTGGTTTTGAACAACAACAACAACAACAATCTCATAAAACCATGGCAGAAAACATGGAGATGTTAATCCAGCTAGTTAATAGTCAGAATGGTGAAATTATGAATCAAGCAGCTGAGATTAAGAATTTGAAGAGACAAATGGGAGAGCTGGCAGCTAGCAGTTCAACAAGACTGCCTAGACAGTTACCAAGCAACACTGAAATGAACCCTCGTGAGCATGTTAATGCAATAACAACAAGGAGCGGGGTTCAGTTATCTGAAGTGACTACAGAAGAATATGAAAATCAATGAACCAGAAGAAAGATGTGGTGGAAGAACAAGAAAGTGAGAAAGAATAGGGATCGACTCCTAAAGTTCAAGAGAAAGCTGAAGAAGAAGTTTGAGTTAGACCGCAAGTCAAAGCTTATGTGCCTCCAGTTCCATATCCACAAAGATTGAGAAAGCAAAATCTGGAACAGCAATTTGGGAAATTTTTGAGATTTTCAAGAAATTACATATAAACATCCCTTTTGCTGAGGCTTTAGCCCAAATGCCCCTCTACTTAAAGTTTATGAAGGAGATGCTGTCAAACAAAAGAAAGTTGGTTGATTTTGAGATAGTAGCACTGAGTGAGGAGTGCAGCGCCATACTTGAAAAGAAATTACCACAAAAATTGACCGATTCAGGGAGTTTCTCTATCCCTTGCACTATTGGTAATTTCAGTTTGGATAATTATCTGTGTGATCTAGGGGCCAGTGTTAATTTAATGCCTCTATCTGTGTACAGGAAACTTGGGTTGGGGGAGCATAAACCAAACAATATCACACTGAAACTAGCCAACAGATCCATTCAGTACCCGTACGATATTGTTGAGAATGTGATAGTAAAAGTAAACAAATTCTTCTTTCCAGTTGATTTTGTGATCTTAGACATGGAGGAGGACACTCAGATTGTAGCAATCAAGAATTTTTACGCATTTAATAATTATTTTAAAATTTAGAAAATCGTGTCCCTGCCATCTCACTCATTTATTTTTAATTTTTACGTTAACGTCGTAACGCGTTCGTCTAGCCAAGTCGAGAAATATCGTATTCGTTCGATTTTAAATTAATTTTCGAATTTCTAAAAAATATATATTATTTTAATTAAGTATTTAAAGTATTATTTTCAAAATCATTTTAAATTCCAATTTTCCTTATTTAAATTATTTTAAGTCCAAAATACGTAATTCAATTTTATCTCAAAATTTATTTATTCTCAAATTTATTTTCAGTCCCAAATATAACAGTTTTAAATACTTTTCCTAATTGAAGTTAGTCTAAATTTTAGCTATATATCCTAATCAAAATTATACCTAACTAATCCACCAAAATTCCCAACACGTTTTGCTACTTCTTTCTTTTCTTTTCCACCCATTTTGTCATCATTTTTGTCTAAATCATTACACCGATTTTCATACCTAACTTTCCATTTCATTTCCAACCAAATCTCCGACTTTCCTCTCCTATAATTCATAATCAATCCCATTTCTATATTCTAAACCATTGCCAACCGATCAAGCATCAATCAAAGCTACCACAATTCAAATCCACCTCATTCCAACTCACCTCCACCATTTCCCCTATAATTCATAACCAATTTTCCATCTACAAATCATCAATCCACTAACTCACAACCATCCACTTCAAAGCCATTACCTAATGTCCAAGTTGAACTCTAAACCACTACACTATCATTTCAAACCACCAATACACCACTCTGCCTCCATCACCCTGCCGCATATCAATACCCCGACCACCCCTCCACTGCACAACCCATTTATACCATCAATCTGCCAATCCAATCAACCCGAGCCTCAATCGTCTGCAAATCCACCAGCACTGTTTCTATCAAATTTTCATAACAATTCTGCCCAAATCATGAATGACTCCCAATCGAACACCAAACCAACAGCCACCTCCAACTCACCACTTTCATCACCAGTCAAACCACTACAAAGCCACTGCCATCACCACTGCAGTGTTATCCACAACCGGCCTCAACTCATCACGCCACCAACCTCCTTCATCATCTTCATCACCATTCGAAATCATCACCAACCACCCACAATCGAATCAACACGAATCACCACCGTCAATATTCAAAACACCAACCAATCACCTGCAACACCACCAATATTATCATCATCATCTTCATCACAGAAAAACCAACTCAACCTTTCCCAAAACGCCAACTGCAGCTCCACCAAGATCAAGCCCATTCGAACCGTCCACACAACAGCCAGTCTAAACCAACCCCAAATCAAAACCCAAAAATAACTTACCCAAGCTACTCACCTTCGACCGCCGTTTCTTTGACCGGAGTTGCATCGGAAAATCGCGCTCCTGAATTGCGATCTTAGCCTCGGGTCACTTTGAGTTTCGCACCCATCTCGCATCAAACTTCCTCAAATCAGAAACCCTCTTGGCTGCCTCTCGTCGCCACCTCGAGGCGGTGTTCCACCGACCAAATCACCGGCTGTAGCGCCGGAACGAAATTTTGATAAGTAGCGCCGGAAGTACCTGTGAGAATCCTAATGAAAGCAGGCAAAGAACTTAGAAGGAAGAAGATAACGCTAACTGAAGTCCTTTTGGAGGAATCATGCAGTGGAAGAGATTACTTGAGAACGCAATGATGAAATGCATGCCAAGTATTCATTTTGATAAGTTTTAATTTCGAGGACGAAATTTCTTTTTAGGGGGTAAGGAATTGTAAGACCGCTTTTTATTTTCGTGCAATTTTAAATTTCAAGTAATATTCATGTGAATGCTATTATAAATTATAAATTTATGATTCTTAATGTCTATGATTTGAATTCCTTTGCAGTGGAAGTACTTGGACGCCGTCTCGATCAATGTGTCAATTAAAAAGTTTATAAATTGTTTACGTAGAATTCAATGTCTATTTTTATTTTAATTGTTGAAATTGCCAATTTCTATTTTTATTAAATGTCAAGTCACCAAATTTGCATGAATGTGAAATTGGGGAAGGTTTAGTGACAATTGAAGAGTAAATATAAGTTATGGATTTACTTGTGCACATGGAGAGAAATGAGGGACCAAATTGTAAATTACCAAAAGTTATATCAAAACCTAACCTAAACCCTCATTATCTCTCCCTCACTCTCGAACTCTCCCCTAACCTCGCTCGAACCCGACTTCTCTCCCTCAAGCTCACTTTCGGTTTCCGCCTCCTCTCTCGGCCCTTCTCTCTTCCACTTCCGGTCGACTAGCACTCCATCGCTGGCGCGAGCAACGTCCACCACCGGCCACCATCCTCACGGTAAACTCCTCCCGAACACACCCGCACACACACGGACACACATACGCACCACTGCTGAAGCCACATACACCCGCTCACATAGTTACATATATTGAGTTTTTGTATGTATGTATGTGTATGTGTATTACGTGTATACACATTTATTTTCATATTTCGAAAATTTATAAAATTTAATTGGGTTAATTGATTTTTCTATCAGTTGGGGTAAATTCAAGAATCTCATATTTATTAACTATTAGAATGGTTGATTTCGTTATTTTGACTGAGTTTTAGTTAAAGTTCCAGATTTTGATTTTTGTTTAGATTTTAAATCATGGATTGTCAAATTGAGGATTTTTGTTTGGAACCTTGATGAATTATTGAAATTTTAAATTTGTAAATGTATATAATGTTAAAGTTGTGAAATTGAAGTTTAGTTAACTAGTTTTTGGTAAATGATTATGGAATTTGGGAATGTAATTAACTTAATTGTAATTTTAGTGTGTATAGATGTATAAATGGGTATTTTGATTTTTTTTTATATATATATATATATACACTTTATGTATGTGTGTATACAAGTAATTTTCAAAATCCTAGAAATTGTGTACTAGTTTGAGTAATTGATATTTTAAGATTGATTTCAGATTAGAATGGTCAATTTTTCATAAGTGAAATTTGTAAGAGTTTAAGTTACTTTGATTGAGTTTTTAGTGTTTAAATAAATACATACATATATATGAACTTGGTATAGATATGAACTTACATGAGTAATTGGGTTTTAGTATAAATGAGTATTTCGAGTTACATGAAGTGTGAGAATATATATATATATATATATATATATATATATATATATATATATATATATATATATATATATATATAATTGATTATTAAAGGTTTTGAATTATGTAATTGAAAATCAAATGTGTATATTATATATGGGAAATTCTTGAATTTAAGATGTTAGGTTATGTTTGATTAGTTTTAAGTTTAATTGAAACCTTATTTTTGAATATTTTCAGATTTTAAAAAAGTTGGAATTTTAATGGAACATTTTTTTGTAAAGTTCGACTAAGTTATAATTTAGTTTGAGATTTGAGTAAATGGGTTAATACAATTCGTAAGTTGCATGAAATGAACTCCCATATTTCAAATATGATTATGTGAACGTGAGTAATAATTATAATTACTAGATTTTTGAGAAAATTGTAAAGTCGTGTACATTTTTCAAACTTTGGTTTTGATTTAAGTACCTTAATAGTTAAGCTTATAATGTTGTGTCGAATGGTTTAATCTTTTGCTTTCGAGTATGGTATGGAAGTATTTAATATATCTTAATACCTTGTTTGGAATAAATGATCACAAGAAAGAAAAGGAAAAGAAGATTTATTGTTTTAACTTGTTTAATGTTAAAGGAATGATGAATATACCAATTTGAACTGAAAGTATATTTTGTTAAATGAATGGATACAACTAGGATTTTGGTACATTGACGACGCTGGCAGCCGAGGCTCCTCCACTTGCAAATCCAGATAACGATAAATACTAAGGATGTCAGGTAAGTAAACTCTCCCCTATTTTTATCAAAGTTGAATGAAAATGTGAAATTAATATGTAAACGATTGTCTTGCAGCTTACTTGCTTTGATGAGTTTCATTTATTTTATGAAAGTATATGTTATTGAGAAGAATGTTCAAGTATGCACATTATCATGTCATTCCATCATCAAGCATGCATTGTCATCGAAATTGGGAAATCAAATGTTTTTAAATGAAAGAAATGTGTCAAGGTGCAAGTTTGTTCAAAAGTTATGTATTCCATGTTTTAAGAAATGAATGGGTGTACTTCTAGTTCATGAAAGATACGAGTGGGAAATGGAGCGCGGGGGACCGGCGTACCCGAATTAAGTCGCTTTGCGACGGAATGTTCAACCGTTTTACGGTGGACTGTTAAACCGTTTTGCGGTGGAATGAAGTGAATGAGCCGCTTTGCGGTGGAAATGTGAAAGTTAATCTGGTTCCAAATAAGAATTGCCCACTGTTATCTGATTGACTAGAAGATACACCAAGTGAGCTCACGATGGAAATGAAGTGAAAGTTTTGAAATGTTAAGTGACAGTTTTGAACTGTTAAGTGAGAGTTTGAAAAGTTTGAATGTTCTGGAAAGTAAAGTAAATGGGGATACATATATGGAATTTTTAAAGCATTCATGTCATAAGCATGCATTTCATGCATAAAGATTACTTACTGAGCTTTAGCTCACCCCAAATCCCTCCCCAACATTTCAGGTGATGAAAGTTAGGTGATCTGAGGAGAGCACTCGGCAGCTTACTCAAGCTATACCCACTTCAACACTTTTAAAATAAAGTTAAATTAGAATTTATTTCAATTTCTCATTATTTATTCTTTAATTCATGTATTATTGAGGTTAAATTACCTCTTATTTCATTTGCTAAAGTTTAATTACTTGGAATTATATTGTTGAGGAGTTTGGGACTTATTGTAATGGTTTGGATGATGTTTGGGATTGAATGAGTTGCGATGTGTATTTTAAAAATGGTTTTGATGTCCCTCTACAAGTTGGCTATGTCCAATTTATAGAGGAGACTCTGTCGAAATTTTTGTAAAATTTCATAATAGAAAATGAAAATGTTGAGATTTTAAATGACTTCTTTTCCGCATTTAAGTAAAGAAAAGTTAACACGCCTAGGTTTAAGATTTTGAACTTGGGGTGTTACATATATAATATGATTTTATTAATTGCCTATAATAGCCTAAGTTTTAAAAATATTTCAAACCAGTCCTTTTAGTTTAAATGTTTTAATTCAGTTCTTTCAGTTTTAATGATTTCTTATAATTTAGCCCCTGCAGATTTAAAGTGTTTCTAATCAGCCCCACTATTTTTCAAAGTATTCATTTTAGTCCCTCAACTTTCAAAGTATTCATTTTAGTCTCTCAACTTTCAAAGTATTCATTTTTGTCCCTCAACTTTCAAAAATATTCATTTTAATCCCTCAGCTTTCAAAAACATCAATTTCAGTTCTCAAATTGTAAATTATCATTTTAAACTATAAATTTCAAAAGACTAATGTAACTTATTGGCTAGAAGAAGGGTACGGAGATTTAAAGGATTTAAGTCGTTTCCCGCTCAACTTTGCACTCGTTGGATTTAAGGTAGACTCGCTCCCACTAATTAGTTTAGATTATAATTGCATGTTTTTATGTCGATTTACGTGATTTGCTGTAACGCCCCAAGGAGCGCGGGAATGTCACTTTTCTAAATTCTTGAATAAACTTTGTTGCGGAAAATGACTAAATATTAAATATCGCATTTATCGAATAAAAAATTTAGCGATAATTCAAATGGAATAAGTATTTTCGTACAAATTTGTAAAAATGACAATTTTTGATAAAATGAAATAATCAATTCAAAGTTCACGACTTTTAGAAAAATATCAATTTGTAATTTGCCGTCATTGCCCATCACTCGTCACCGTCTCCGAAATCTGCAAAAATTGTTAAAATAACGGGTTGAGCATTTCAAAAATGAAATACTCAGTAGACTCATCGCCAGTAATTAATCTACAAGATAATTGAACACGTAATCATGCAAATAATGTAGTGACATTCTTTTCTTATTCATAGGCATCACATAGTGAACGCAAATGAACACATTCTTTTCTTTTCTTTTCTTGGCTAGCAGATAAGTTATACCCAGCATAACATAAATTATTTATCTCAAAAGAGATATTCTTTTCTCATGCAATTAAACATAAAATCACACAAGTCCACATAACACATGCAATTATAATATAAATCAATTAGTGGGGGCGAGTCTACCTTAAATCCGACGAGTGCAAAGTTGAGCGGGAGACGAGTGCAAAGTTGAGCGGGTGACGAATTAAATCCTTTAAATCTCCGTGCGCTTCGTCTAGCCAATAAGTTAAATTAGTCTTTTGAAATTTATAGTTTAAAATGATAATTTACAATTTGAGAACTAAAATTGATGTTTTTGAAAGTTGAGGGACTAAAATGAATACGTTGAAAGTTGAGGGACTAAAATGAATACTTTGAAAAATAGTGGGGCTGATTAGAAACACTTTAAATCTGCAGGGGCTAAATTATAAGAAATCATTAAAACTGAAAGAACTGAATTAAAACATTTAAACTAAAAGGACTGATTTGAAATATTTTTAAAACTTAGGCTATTATAGGCAATTAATAAAATCATATTATATACATATAATATATATCATATTTCTCTCTCCCTCAAACGACATCACGCAGAGAAAAGAGAGGATGCGACGAGGCTCCTCATCTCGTTCCGGCGCAACAGCCGGCGATTTGGCCGGCGGAACACCGCCTCGAGGTGGCGACGAGAGGCAGCCAAGGAGGGTTTCTGATTTGAGGAAGTTTGATGTGAGATGGGTGCGATACTCAAAGTGACCCGAGGCTGAGATCGTGATTCAGGAGCGCGATTTTCCGATGCAACTCCGGTCAAAGAAACGGCGGTCGAAGGTGATTAGCTTGGGTAAGTTATTTTTGGGTTTTGATTTGGGGTTGGTTTGGACTGGCTGTTTGGGCAGTGGCTGTCGTGTGGACGGTTCGAATGGGCTTGATCTGGTGGAGCTGCAGTTGGCGTTTTGGGAAAGGTTGAGTTGGTTTTTCTGTGATGAAGATGATGATGATAATATTGGTGGTGTTGCAGGTGATTGGTTGGTGTTTTGAATATTGACGGTGGTGATTCGTGTTGATTCGATTGTGGGTGGTTGGTGATGAAGATGATGAAGGAGGTTGGTGGCGTGATGAGTTGAGGCCGGTTGTGGATAACACTGCAGTGGTGATGGAAGTTGCTTTGCAGTGGTTTGACTGGTGATGAAAGTGGTGAGTTGGAGGTGGCTGTTGGTTTGGTGTTCGATTGGGAGTCATTCATGATTTGGGGAGAATTGTTATGAAAATTTGATAGAAACAGTGCTGGTGGATTTGCAGACAATTGAAGCTCGGGTTGATTGGATTGGCAGATTGATGGTATAAAGGGGTTGTGCAGTGTAGGGGTGGTCGGGGTATTGCTATGCGGCAGGGTGATGGAGGCAGAGTGGTGTATTGG
Organism: Ligustrum vulgare; assembly: GCA_963555705.1. Taxonomy (NCBI): domain Eukaryota; kingdom Viridiplantae; phylum Streptophyta; class Magnoliopsida; order Lamiales; family Oleaceae; genus Ligustrum; species Ligustrum vulgare. The sequence goes on from OY743182.1 coordinate 27,340,409, forward strand.
TGGTTTGAAATGATAGTGTAGTGGTTTAGAGTTCAACTTTGACATTAGGTAATGGCTTTGAAGTGGATGGTTGTGAGTTAGTGGATTGATGATTTGTAGATGGAAAATTGGTTATGAATTATAGGGGAAATGGTGGAGGTGAGTTGGAATGAGGTGGATTTGAATTGTGATAGCTTTGATTGATGCTTGATCGGTTGGCAATGGTTTTGAATATAGAAATGGGATTGATTATGAATTATATGAGAGGAAAGTGGGAGATTTGGTTGGAAATGAAATGGAAAGTTAGGTATGAAAATCGGTGTAATGATTTAGACAAAAATGATGACAAAATGGGTGGAAAAGAAAAGAAAGAAGTAGCAAAACGTGTTGGGAATTTTGGTGGATTAGTTAGGTATAATTTTGATTAGGATAAATAGCTAAAATCTAGACTAACTTCAATTAGGAAAAGTATTTAAAACTGCTATATTTTGGACTGAAAATAAATTTGAGAATAAATAAATTTTGAGATAAAATTAAATTACGTATTTTGGACTTAAAATAATTTAAATAAGGAAAATTGAAATTTAAAATGATTTTGAAAATAATACTTTAAATACTTAATTAAAATAATATATTTTTTTTTGGAAATTCGGAAATTAATTTAAAATCGAACAAATACGATATTTCTCGACTTGGCTAGACGAACGCGTTACGACGTTAACGTAAAAATGAAAAATAAATGAGTGAGATGGCAGCGACACGATTTTCTAAATTTTAAAATAATTATTAAATGCGTAAAAATTCTTGGTCGTTACAACCTTACCCCCTTAAAATAATTTCGTCCTCGAAATTTAAATTTACATGCTCTATGATGTCTAGATATTTAACCAGAATTTCTTCTTCTTTCTCTCAGGTAGCCTCATTGCTACCATCAGGTAGCCTCATCACTACCATGTCTACCCCACTGGACTTTGACTAAAGGAATCTCTTTGTTTCTTAAGACATGGACTTTTCTCTCTACTATGCAGATATGTGCCTCTTCATAAGTCAAATATTTCTGGACTAAAATAAACTAATAATTCACCATGTGATTTGAATCATGAACATACTTTCTCAGTAGGTAAACATGAAAGACTTTGTGAACAGCTGCAAGTTCTGGTGGCGAAGTCAAACAATAAGCCACATTACCTACTTTCTCCAATATTTTAAATGATCCGATAAAATGAGATCTTAAATTCCCTCTCTTGTCAAAACAAAAGGTACCTTTTATAGGATCTATACTAATATCGAAACCACAAAATATTCATTGATCCAAATGCTTAACCTAAAAATCAAGAAGATTGATCAAGAATAAATCCTTATGATCCAAAATATATAAGTGCGATATCAATTCCAAAATATTGAGTACAAAACCCAAACTTGGCAGAATCTTTCTGAAAAGATTTACCAACGTAATCATTTATAAGCTCGACTGAAACTTCCTTTTCAAAATTGGAGAATTCAAACTTAAATCCTTTAATCCATACTTTTAAATCATGAATCAAAGTACTCGGTATCACATGCTCATTCTAACTGAGGACTTAAAGCATCATACGGATCAGATATGTTATTCTCAAACTTAAGAAACCTCACTAATTTCCCAATCTGAAGTTCAAGATTCAATTTTTTTCCTGTTCTCCCAAAACTTCAATTCATGTCACACTATGAACAATACTCTTATTAAGCCTATCACCATTGAATAAGACTTCTATGAATCATATAGTATTCCTCATCATGTTTGCTTAACCTAAAGATACAATCCCATTATAAGTAAAAGTCACACAAATGATCTTCTCAGGTTTTCCATTATTGTAGCCACAATACTTTATTCACATCAAAAGTGCAACCGACAATAAATAATCAAAATTGCATCATCAAAACTTTAAATAAACCCATATATTATGACTCAAAACAAAAATTCCCAATCTATGTAATATTTTTCACCATAATGCAATAAACCATCAAAATGAGATCAATTGACTCAATATATTCACACAATTCTTCACGGGATAACCATAACATCCCTTAACCGTCTAGTCACCATATCTTGTAGTAATCATGTAACCTGTCACTTATCATCGTATCATATGACCTCAAATATTCATATCAGTCTCTCTAAGATTTTAATATAATAATCATCATACCTATCACGTGAACCTTATACTTCAATTTGCTCACTAAAATTATATATCAATTTCTTAGACTAATAAATCTTGAATTCTACCGCTGTCACTTCTCTGAACACCATGCCAAAATAAGTCATTACTGTGAAGTCTAATCACTATTTTCCACAAATTTTATCCACAAGGACAAGTTCCTAAAATTTCATTTCTTATTTTTTAACAAAATACCGTCAATATCAATCTCCAAAATTTCAAGATATGATCAATCCTAAGACTTTCTCTGATCCAATGCTTTACTTCATCAATACTTGTACAAAATCTATGACCTGATAAAATTTTATTTCATCAATTTAATCCAAAATTTTTTTCTCTCATGATCTTCTAGGATCATCAATGAAAACTTAATGTACATCGGTGAATCATTCAAATTACTAAGAAACCTGATTTATTTTTCATGACTGAGATTTATCATTCTTTAAATTCCACTTAGAACCAAATACATCATAACTTATTCATGGAAAATCAACTTATTTCATAATCTCAACACATCATCACCTTAAATTCTCGACCTAAGAAAATCACATTATTTCTTAAAATTTTCTCTTGTACCTTTTATATTCAAATGACCTTATGACCATCATCATTATCTCACATAACCCCAAACATTCAATCACATGTCTATAATTTCTCACTTTGAATAAATGGCTACTCCTTTAAGGCGTCTCACCATAAAATATTTTCAATATCTCTCATTCATGATAACTAACTATTCCCAATAATCATATTACGTGTAAATTCAACAAACGGTAAATAGTTTTCCTAACTATCACCGAGGTTTAAAATGCAAACTCTCAACTTAGCCTCTAAACTCTGTATAAAGAATTATTTGCTGACCACTCAAGTCATTATTCAATAACCTAAATGACATCACGTCTCTTCACTAATCTCTGTAAGCCCGTTACAAAAATACATGCAAAATTCTCTCCAAATTTCAATAAATCTTTTCTATTTCCTTAAAAAAAAAAAATATCAAACCTTAATAATTTGTCATCTCTAAAACTTCTTATCACCAAATATCACCAAAATAATTAAAACAATTATCTGAATATTCTCTCTATGTAGTACACTCAATAACATATTATTCACAAATCAACATGATATCATCAGCTTATCTTTAACATATCCTCCCAATCAAATTCCAAAATAACTCAACAGTATCATCTCCTATCCTCATAATTTATAATATTCTCCAATACAAATGATCATTCCTTACTAGTGATAAACTCGTTCCCAAGAATAATTAAAATTCTTCCCAATAACGCCATAATACTTGTCTTCACTTATCTTTCAAAATATAACTTATCATTTACTAAATCTCGCTTATGGTATAAATGAACTTGCAATTCTAACCTTAATCCCCTTAGTGGTTGCATACCATATTATGCTCTTAATTCCAAATGATAAAATTCTAGATAGAGTCTCCCTTGTAATTTGAAATTATCCAACCCGTAAGTATACTTCATAACCAACAATAACAAATAATTCTACATTTGACCACAAGGATTTAAATATTGACAACATTTCCAACAAACTTCAGTATCACCAAAAATATCCCAGAAAATCAATTCATAATTCCTCAACATAACAATTTCAAATCCTAGTTTCCAATATTAATATCTCACTTCCTTCAATACATTAATTGGCTCAAATGACTACCCATTAGTCATACTTATAAATATATGCCACAAATCGTATTCTCAAAATTTAATCACAAGACCAAACTACATAATAAATTTCTCTCAAAATAGAGGAATAATTCACTTACTCAACACAATATCCATTACTTATAATCTCAACACAATATCCATTACTAAGAACCAAATCTTTAAACCTCTAATTTCATAATTCTTCTTATAAAAGTCTCAATAAATCACATCACTTATAATCTCAACATTTCATCACAACTTCATAAAACTGGCTTGCTATTAGATATTCCGAAAATATTGTCTAATCCTTTCTGTTGACTTCTCGTAAATGATGCCATGTCTAAAATCAATTATGCAAAGTCCAGTTAGGGTTCATCATTTCTAAACTCGAGGACAAAAATTATTTTGAAATCATTTTTAAATCACATTATTCTCATTATGCTCAACACTCGTTTCCTTTCTTTTCTTTTCTTTCAAAAAAAAAATTTCCCGTTATGCTCCAAAACTCATTTCTTTCTTTATTTCTTTCTCATTATTTCGGAAACTAGTTTTATAATTCTTTTCTCGTCAAATTCTCAAAACATTTATTCTCAAGTATCCGAAGTAAATCAATAAAGTAAACATACTAAACTTCGTTACCTTCGGAGTCGGCGGAAAATGATGACAATGGCAAAAAGTGGTCAAAACATTATTTCTATTATTTTTAGAAAAAATTATTTTCTTAAAAAAAAAAAAAAATTGTCAGTCTACAGAAACGTAGACCCGCTCTGATACCATGCTGTAACGCCCCGAGTTCCGAGGAGCACGGGAACGTCACTTTTCTAAATTCTTGAATAAACTTTGTTGCGGAAAATGACTAAATATTAAATATCGCATTTATCGAATAAAAAATTTAGCGATAATTCAAATGGAATAAGTATTTTCGTATAAATTTGTAAAAATGACAATTCTTGATAAAATGAAATAATCAATTCAAAGTTCATGACTTTTAGAAAAATATCAATTTGTAATTTTCCGTCATTGCCCATCACTCGCCACCGTCTCCGAAATCTGCAAAAATTGTTAAAATAACGGGTTGAGCATTTCAAAAATGAAATACTCAGTAGACTCGCCCCCACTAATTGATTTATATTATAATTGCATGTGTTATGTGGACTTGTGTGATTTTATGCTTAATTGCATGAGAAAAGAATATCTCTTTTGAGATAAATAATTTATGTTATGCTAGGCATAACTTATCTGCTAGCCAAGAAAAGAAAAGAAAAGAATGTGTTCATTTGCGTTCACTATGTGATGCCTATGAATAAGAAAAGAATGTCACTACATTATTTGCATGATTACGTATTCAATTATCTTGTAGATTAATTACTAGCGATGAGTCTACTGAGTATTTCATTTTTGAAATGCTCAACCCGTTATTTTAACAATTTTTGCAGATTTCGGAGACGGTGGCGAGTGATGGGCAATGACGGAAAATTACAAATTGATATTTTTCTAAAAGTCGTGAACTTTGAATTGATTATTTCATTTTATCAAGAATTGTCATTTTTACAAATTTGTACGAAAATACTTATTCCATTTGAATTATCGCTAAATTTTTTATTCGATAAATGTGATATTTAATATTTAGTCATTTTCCGCAACAAAATTTATTCAAGAATTGAGAAAAGTGATGTTCCCGTGCTCCTCGGAACTCGGGGCGTTACACAGATGCCCCTCATTTTTGGAAGACCGTTCCTAGCTACTGGAAGAGCCTTAATCGACATTGAAAATGCAGAAATCATTTTTAGGGTCGAGAAGGAACAAGTCACGTTCAGTATCAAGCCAAGACAAGATCTTAATATTCAAAACGAAAGTTGCTTCAAGGTAGATGAGGAGGTCAAGAAACCAAATGGCTGCATGAAGTATGAGACTAAGATTGAGGAGGCTCTAATCACAAAACATGAGTTTATGAAGGTAAAGGATGAATGGAGTGACAAAAAGGAGGAAAAACCAAATTTTAGTCAACAAAAAGTGGAAAATGAGGCCTTGGACTACAAGAAAGTGAGGAAACGAGTTGAGAAGTGCAAGGCTGGAAATTGCTAGATGTGTAAGGCTTTGAAGTCATATTTCAAGCCTCCATGATTCGAAAATACAAAAAGTCCGGCTCGAGACTCAAAACGGAGCTCTTGTTGGGAGGCAACCCAACCCTTCTTCCCTTTTATTTATTACGCTTTCATAATTTATTTATTTGTTGAATTTTAGATAAATGCATGATAGGTAACTCGTTTGAGGGTTTTACATGTTTGCATGTTAAAACTCTATTGTTTGTTGGACTATTTTTGCATATTTAGGTATGTTTTTAATTTTGTATATTTTTATTAAACTAGGCTTTTAATTGTCATCCCACACGTTTAACACACTAGTAGATCAAGAAGTTAATACTTGGAAAATCATTACATAGATCATGAAGTGATTAAGGAACTAAAGACGATTTTGAAAATCAAAAATAGGAAAAATTTTCATTACTGCCGTGAACTACGCGATCGCGTGCCAGTAGGCTCTGGCGATCGCGAGTGTGCATTTAAAATTAAACAGGTTTGAAAACCTTGAACTACGCGATCTCTGGCACTCCAACCAGGCGATCGCGTGTCTGTTCTGAGACCAAATTCGGCAGGTTAAGTTCTTTTCCTCATATTTCCAATTTCAAACATTACAAACTCGTTTTCTCTCCCCAAATCACTCCAAGCATGATTTTCATTTATTTGTGTATGCCATCAACACTTCGTTGCATCAAATTCATAGCTACTTTCACTTCAAAATCAATCAGAGGTATGAAATTCTTCACTTAAATCAATATTTACTCAAAAGTTTGAAATTTTCTTTGAGTTCTTGGATTTTGAAATTGTGAATGGTGAAGGATGGGTTTAAGGTAGATGATGGAGAATGTGATTTGTGATTTAATGGACAAAAAATTTTTGGGTTTATTCATGCCTCCAAACCTATACATATCTTTGAATTTTTGTAATGCAGATTAAGTGTTTGATAAAATGTTACAATGAGATATTTGTTCAAATTTGAGAGATTCTTCCGAGCATTTATCTTCATGACATGGTTATCATTGAGTATGTGTGTTTAGTTCATGAATTAGTTCACTACATTGCATTAAAATCATGAAAATCAACATTGTATCAAGCAACCCCATTGCACGGCCACTGCAGGCCATTGCACCTGAAAATCCACTCACGTCACCGACTTTTCCATAGCTTTACATGACCCTATTGAACTCCAAATGACCTGAATTTTTAATATGTTGTAGACCATGCTGTGAACTTTAACATATCAAAAGATGGCTCAGACAATTTTGTGTTTTTCTAGGCCATGTCAAGACTAGAATATGTGTGGTCTACCATTGTTGAAAATAAAAAAAATTGCTTTAACTTTAGTTTGGGGGTGTAATACTGAACGTCCATAATTTCTTATTGATGTTTATGATTTCTAATGCTAATTATCTCTTATTTGCAGGGAAAACGCCATTCAAAACACGCCAATTCAATTTGAAGAATACAAACAAATGGTCGATTCATCCAATGCAGTGCAACAGGAAGCTTCAAAGAAATACATCATCTACACTTGGGAAGTTCTCGTTCTCTTTTCTTTGTCTCATTTTACATTGTTGAATCTTTTTGACAAGCATTGAGGACAATGTTCATTTCAAGTTTGGGGGTGAAAATTCGTTGCATTCTTCATTCATTTTATATTCATTCGATTCTATAAGGAAAAAAAATTTGATAACTTTGTTGATATGTTTATTGCCTATGATATAGTATGAATCAATTTGTGCTTAGGCTTGAAAATTGGACAACATGAAAGCATGAACTTATTTTGATCTAGTTATGTTTTGTTAGGTTCATATTCATTGCGCACATAGCCAGCGTTAGATAAGTACTTGTGTAAGGGATTTTGTTTAATACATGTGGGGCAAAGTTTATGCAATTTGAACTTAGAAATGACTCGAAAATCCCTGAACTTGGATCATAAGATATCCCACCCCTAAATTAAAACCAATCATGCTAAAAGGCAAGTTTGGGGATAAAATGGTTGGAATTTGTGTGTATTGACATATTGGATGTCTGTGGTTCTTGATTTTGCACTTTAATCATTGCAGTTTGGTCAACTGGTATAAACCATTTCCAACATAAAAACAGAAAAATACTGAAGGTCTTATTCTGCTCTTCAAATGCCTTTTTGACTCGAGTAAGTAAGTCCGAGGGGTCTTTTAAACCTGGTGCCCTAAAGCCAACTGGTTTGGGAGTCATCGACCTAAAGCTCGTTACAAGGGTCAATTAGAAAGCAAGTACGAAGACATTATAACATCTTTAACTTTTCTGTTTAAGCCTTTATGACTCGGGCAAGTACGTCTTAGGGGTTCTTTGAACCTGGTACCCTAAAGCCAACTGGTTTGGGAGTTTCCGATCTGAAAGCCCGCTACAGGGGTTATATAGAAAGCCAGTATGAAAAGTTCTGCACAAAGATGGTAAAAGACAGGGACATTAAAAGAAAAAGCCGTCCATAAAAAAATAAAAAATAAAAAAATATTATTGCATGGTATAAGCTTTGTTGACTGAGCTGTGGTGGTTGAGGTTGTAGAATTAGGGTATGCTTTCTTTTGATTTGTTATGCGCGCATATTTCTGATTCTGAATGCCTTATGTGGAAAGAGCAAAGAATATATTTAGAACCCACATAGATAAAAACCCGGGATGGGAGAGAAAAGCAAAAAGTGGTGATCATCTATGAGCGTTGAAAGGAATTTCATTAGAAATTATAGATTGAACACATGGGATTCGGGCTGGATTATGTATAATGAACCACACAGTGTTGAGCATATATTTTGCATAAGTGTGCGTTTGACATTGGCTATTCACACACATACTGGAAACTCTGGCGGGATATAACTAGAAATTATTTTACATTGTAGTTCATGACTCTTGCTTAAAGCTTAAACTGATTTGGACCATGGAAGCATATGGTAAACATGTTGACACAACAAAAATAATTTCTCTTTTATTTGTTTGATTTTTGTAGTTTATTTTCCATTGTTCGAGGACGAACAATAATTCTAGTTTGGGGGTATTTGATAAGTGTGTTTTATACACTTATCTGTATGTCTAAATTAGAAGAAATTATTGTCATTTTAGAATATATGCTCCTTAATTTGTGTTTATTTGTTTACTTTTCAGAAAATGTCCCAAGCAAAGAAGAATGAATCAATTAATGGAAAAAACGGCAATATTGGATGTTAATTGGAGCCTAATTAAGCGAGTGAGAGATATGTGACGTCAACCGGGAAAGTCCACGGTGCTCAAGTGAACAAATCAGAGGATGGAGGTCCCAATTGAAGGAATTGAGAGGTTAATTGAGAAGTTCAAGAAGAATATAAACTTTGGGGACTAAATCGTAACAATTGAAAGTTGGGGATTGAAGGTGCAATTAAAAGTCGGGGACCAACTTACACAGTCGAGGAAGATGGAAATCGCGATCGCTGGACAACAACCACGCGATCGCACGAAGGTGCAAAATCATAACCCGAGGCTAAAAGGCATTTCCACGCGATCGCGCAGTTATCCGAATGGCCCGCAGATCATATTTTTCTCGCGATTTTTAACAGGCTTTGGGATTTTTGACCTAGGTTTTCTCCAAAACCTATAAATACAAGACATGAGGCACGAAATTCAGACCTTTGCCTCTCCATAGAACGAGCCACAACAGAGATTTCAAGTCAAATTCTTGGAGATTCAAGCATCGCAAAGGGGCGTGAATTGAAGATGCTTGAAGAATTGATAATTGGTGCAATCTTTCCATTCTTCTTTATTTTTAATGAATGTCATTATGTTTGTTTTTGCTATTTAAATATGATGTGTAGCTAAATTTGATGCTGGGATGAACGATGTAGCCTAGTTAATTATTTTAATTCCATATTCCTTGTTTTAACGCTTTAATGCATGTGTTTCTTTATTATTGCGTTTAATGCGTGAATGAACTAGCCACTCTTTCATGATTTAATGTGTTATTTTCATAATCCGAGAGGTGAGTTAATAACATAGATCTAGGTAATAAATACGGTAGTTGAACGAGAGATAGAAATATACTCTTGTTATTATTGCGATCGTGTGTGAATTCTTGTGTGTAATGCATCTAGATAAGGAATATTCGGACCCTCTCTAGAGATACAAGGTTGACTTATTTAGGTATGATTGATTTAAACTTGAGAGAGAAATCTCAATTTGAATTAGTGAACTCGATCGAACACATATTTAGAATATAGAACCTGGAATTGGAATTGATTTAATTGGCTAGGTGAAATCGTGAATCCCAACTATTTTACAATCGTATTTGAAAACAAAACAATTCTCCAATTTTAAATTCTTTAGTTTAATTCTTTAGTTTTAGTTTAAAACATCAAATTCATTCGTTCTTTCAAATAGAGTGTAGAACTAACATATTTCGATAATTAATAGCAGTCTCTGTGGGACGGTAATCCGGACTCTTAGGTCCACTTTATTACTTCTCAAGACCCATACACTTGCCGGGATATCACGAGATATTGGTGAACACGCTTCCAGAGATATTATGGGAGGATGATGAGGCAATAGTAGGGATCATCACATATTAAAGTACCTAAATTGCTCAAGGTGGCTAACAAGACTGTCCTCTATGATAATAAGGAAGTTAGTAAAGGGGAATTAATGGAGAAAGCACTGGAAAGTTCTTCTGGGAAATCAAAGTTCGAACATAGTAAACAAGATGAGGATGAGGAGGATCCTGGGTGACCCCTTGCCATTCAATTTGGTACTCTACCTCAAGTCATGGCTAATAACTACTTGTTGGCCAATGAATTTAAAAATAAGGAGGATGATGAAGAAGAAAGAAAAGATGATGAGGAAGAATCATGCGTATTAGTATTTGAAGAAGGCCAAACATCCCAGGAGATATGTTATGAAGAAGAGGATGATGGTGATAGATATCGAAGAAGAGATTGATTTAGAAGCAGAAGGGAAAAGGGGGGAAGTGTTACGTAAAATTTTTATAAAGCAACTATATCCAGAAGGTGTCCATGAAGTAGATTTATTGGAAAAATCGTTTAGATGCTCTTTCGACTTTTACGTGCTATATAGAATGCTCAAAAGGAAAGTAAGAGTACCATGCTTCGAAAAATATGGATCACCTCTTAGGATACTACCTCCCCCTAAAAGTTGGTTCATAGATGAAGAACTGCGAGAGGAAAATGAAAAGAAATTCCAAGGTGCAAAGATTGCAAATGAAACACTGCAGATTGATTTAAAAATAAAGGTTGATTCAGTGGAAGACAAGCAGTAAGTAGAGATAGATGCGGTCGAAAAGGTCATTTTTAGGAAGCCATTTGTAAAGTTGAGTAAACATCTAAGGACATTGTATGTGATAGCCTTACTCAATGGTATACCCGTATCAAAAGTACTCATTAACATTGGGGCAATCATAAATACCATCCCGTCCAGAATGGTAAGAAATTTTGCAAAAACGGAGAACGATATGATTCCAACAAAATTTATTCTTACAAGCTTCAATGGGGGAGCGACTTCAACTAAGGAAGTGATGCCATTACAATGTGCTGTTAGGGAGAGATTGGATTCATGAGAGTCGTTGCATACCTTTATCGCTCCACCAGTGTTTGGTTTTTTGAAATGATAAAGGAGAAGCAGAGGTTGTCTCGCAGAAGCAAACTCCGTGGAGAGGTTCATGTATGAGGGGAATTATAGACCTGTCAGGGTAGTCCAAGATGGGGAAGAAACTCAAGTCGTCCCACAAAGAGAGGAGCCATTTTCAGTGGATGCACTTATTGAGATGTTAAGTCAAATGAGGCCAAATATAGTGGTCCTGGAAGAGTCAGTAATTGGCAAGAGGACTATCAAAGAAATTTGATGAGTAATTAGCAGGAGAAAAAAATCTGGCCGATATTCAGGCCTTTAAAGCCAAGTTAATGGCTTTTAATAATAAAAAAATATATATAAAGCAAAGGCTGGAAGAGCGAGAAAAGTAGTGTAAAAAAATAAAAATGGGGGGGGGCCAAAATGCAAAACAAAGCACAATGTCTCCTGCCCGAAGTTACAATTTTTAAAGCCAATTTAATTGTTTACATGAATAAGTCTGAATGAGGGAAAAGAAAAGGAACACTTGAATCACTAAGAGGCAAAGAGGCCGTGCTCAGCCTAAGAGGCAAGTCACAAAGCAATGCCAACGAAGCATATGCCCCTTCAGACTTAAGGGTATCTCACAAATGTCTAAAGGTCGAATGGATCACCCAAAGTCATCAATTCATCAATTAGACGTAGGAGAGGCAATATGGTAATGAGCAATCTTTATTTATATCAATATTTTGCGTAAATCTGAAAAAGTTTGTTATTAGCTTGCCTGATGTGATCCGGACAAGGCATCAAAGGGCGAAGTCGAGCCATCGACAATATGATAGTGATCTACGTACGAAACGGAGTAAGTTCCATGTTGAGGTCGAGCCGAGAAGGGGGACGGATCAAGCCGAATCAAGGGGTCGAAGTAATTTGGAGAGAAATTCCAATTACGGCCGTAAAGAAGACCTTCACGGCCGTAACACATATATTCATGGCCGTAAATCATGTTATTGATAAGTGTATTTTATACACTTATTTCTATCCTAAAAGTAGGATTTTATATGTTTGTTTTAGAATATTCGCTATTTATTTTGTGTTATTTGTTTACATTTCAGAAATAATCCCAAAGTCGAGAAAATAAAGGAATTGAAGCGAAAATTGAGCAATTGGATGTAAAAGGGGTCAAAGTGAGCAATTCAAGAATTGATGCAGTCAATCAAATAGCTAATTTGAAGAAAAAAAATCGAATTTGGAAGAAATCAGAAGTTTAGGGGTTAAATTACAACAATCAGAAGTTGGAGGACTTGCTGTGCAATTAAAAGATAGGGACCAAGTTGCAGAATTTAAAAGATAAAAATTGCAGCCGGAATTACAACCGTGCGGCCGCACGGTTGAAAAAGGCGTGCGGTCGCACGGTCAGAAAATTCGGCGACTGAAGTTTACCTGCAGAGTCATGCGACCGCGTGTTTCTGAACCGTGCGGCCGCACGGTAGTCTCGACTGGGCCTCAGCTGGGCTTTTTGCGCGGAATTCAGCAATTTTCTCCTCCATTAACCTAATTCTCGAAAAAATCTATATATACCAGACCTAAGGCACGAAATTGGGGGTTCCCAATTCATTGAAGAGAGGGCAAAACGCTGTCGAAGTGCCGAGGGATCCATGCCACGCCAATAACACAATTGAAGAACGAAGATCAAGGGCATGAATAGGGTGACATCTATCCATTCCTTTTGTGATTTATATTCAATTATGTATCTAGGCTAGTTCTTAAATGTTAGAATTGTGATGAAGCATTTATTTCCGGATTTTATGTATTGATTATCATTTAATTTCATAATTCATGGGTTTGAGCAATTGATTTATACTTTTTTATCATGCAATTACTTGATCACTAGTTGTATGAATTTAGGTAGTGATTTCTTAAGTTCGGAAGATTGAGATTTCATTAGACTTGTATCAATTGCCACAAAGTCCGATAGGGGATAGAAATATACCCTTATGCTTTGTGTTATCTGCTATAGTATTCACAAAACTTGTAATGCTTTTCTATACATTTAGATTCGTCATAGAAATATAGTCGGATTGTGTATAGAAATAGGTGTTGATTCTTGTCCGAAAGGGAGTCTTGACGATATTAGGAATATGGATTTTCAAAACCTCGTGAATTATTGTTAGATGTTTAATTTAATGCGTAATTAATGGAATAAATGTGGATTCTCAATTCTAGCATGTTTTTCTCATATTTTCTCTACATCAGATTTCCTCGTTCTTTCTAGTTTAATTTTAATTCAAAATTCTCAATTTTAAACAATTTCTCGTTCCGGTTAAGGTAGTAGTCTAAAATACGATTTAAAACAATCTCTGTGGGAACGATACTCGGACTTAAAATCCACTTTATTACTTGCGCGACCCATGCACTTGCGGAGCGTCGTCAGTTATCACGGCCGTAATCAATTGTCGAAGAACAAGGAAGAAATTCTGCAGAACGACGTTTACGGCCGTAAGCTTGGAAGTTACGGCCGTAACATTCAAAAAAGGGAAACTTCACGGCCGTAAGAAATTCGTCACGGCCATAACTAATATCACAATTTTAATCAGAAAGACCTTTACGGCGGTAAGAGGTTTCGTCACGGCCGTAAACAAGCTGCGCCAGATTTTCCGGATTTTTAATTATTTTATTCCTTTTTTAGTTTTTGGTTATTTTCCTAGTTTAGTATTTTAGTTTAATTAGAAGTCTATTTTGAGTAAATTAGATGCTAGGTTATTTTGCTTATTTATATCGCTTTACATTCATTGTAAAAATAGTTAAGTTTAGTTTTGAATATTGAATTTGAGTTGAGAGAGTTTTCTCCAATTAAAAGGTTGAGGAATCCCTTTTGTGTTCTTCAAGAACAAATCCGACTTATCAAATATTGTGAAAATATTTGTGGCGTTGTACTTATCAAATATTCGCGAGAACATTTGTGGCGTTTTCCAATTAGAATCTTATCAAGGAAATTGACAAGTCCTTGTGGTGTTTCGAAAACCTTGGATCTCGATTCCGCATCGTCAATTAATTGCGTCGTGAATCTTGGGTCAAGGTCTTATCGTCAATTTTATCTTTTCAGTATTTTAATTCTTGTTTATTTTCGTGTCAGATCTAATTTAGATCTTTCCTAGGGTTTTAAATTTCGTTATTCCGCGTTGTTCGACGAGATTCCCCTCCCGGGATCGCGTCATCTGGTATCAGAGCTTAGATCTATTTCAGATTCTTGCGTTTCTTGATTTTCTTGATTTTTTTCGTGTTCTTCGCGTTCTTCGTGTCAGTCATATATTTTTCCAGTTTGATCCATAAGAGTCAGTCCCAAAAATTCAAAAGTGTTTTTCTTCTTCGTTTTTCGTCCAAATTCAGTTCCGTTTTTTCTGCCATACTCGTAGTTTAATTCTCTGGCAGATTAAAAAAGAATCAAAAAATTCCATTTTTTTTCCATATTCCAAATTTCCATGTCTCGCAGGGAGAGATATTCGTCAATGGGTGACAACAAACGGCCCGAAAGAGGGGATAGGATATTGGAGCAGGGTTTTGAATTATTGGCAGAGATGCATGCAAAATTTAAGAAGGTAATGGCTAGGATGGATAAGAGAGATGCGATGATTACCCAATTGAAAAAAGAGCAATCGCGGGCGGACTCTATGGTTAGGAGGAGTAGTAAGCATGAATATCATGCTAGGTACGGAGATGGGATGGATGAAAGGCCATTGAAGCGAAAAGAGACATCAAAACGGGAGAGTAGTGATCATGTTCACAACAGGAGGGAGGAACCGACAACCAAAGGTAAAAATAATTTTGATTCCAAACCTCTTAAGGGTAAAAATGTTAAGTGCTTTAAATGTTTGGAACGGGGTCACATTGCACTTGATTGTCCACGTAAAAAGGTTAGGTGTGATAGTGAAGGGGCTAAAAGTGTTGTGGTGGATGAGTCAATTATTGATAGGCATGTTCTTAGCGTTAAGCGTAAGGTGAATGTTTTGGAAAATGTGGATGGGCAAAGAGATAATATTTTTCGCACTAGATGCTTAGTGGATGAAAAAGTTTGTAGCTTGGTGATTGATGGGGGAAGTTGTACTAATGTAGTTAGTACAATGTTGGTGGAAAAATTAGACTTACATTTAATAAAACATCCAACACCTTATAAATCACAATGGTTGACTGAGTCGGGGGAAGTTAAGGTGAAGAGACAGGCCTTGGTGAATTTTTCTTTGGGTGGGTATTCGGATGAGGTAATTTGTGACGTGGTGCCAATGCAAATTAGTCATATACTGTTGGGGAGACCTTGGCAACATGAAAGGGCTGTGCTACACGATGGGTATACGAATAGATACAGCCTGGTAAAAGGGGGGAAAAAGTTTACTCTAATGCCACTATCTCCAACTGAAGCCCTGAAAGATCAATTGAAGGTAAAAAGTGAGTTTGAGGGGAAAAATAAGAGAGTTGAGGCCACGACCTCAGAAAAAGGAAAGGGAGTGGAAATTAAAGAAAAAAGAGTTGAGGCCACGACCTCAGAAAAAGGAGAGGGAGTGAAAAATAAAGAAAAAGGGTTGAGGTTCAAACTTCAGAAAAAGGAGAGACTGAGTGCAAAAAGCAAAAGAAAAGAGAGTTTACCACAAAAATGAGTCTATTTGCACTTATTCACGCTAACACACCCCTCCCCAGTTCTTTAAAATCTGTTTTACAGGTACCGAAGTCAAACCATGAGCTTAAAATAGGAAAGAAACTTGTTGACACAAATGAACAGCACAAAAATCCGAGAAAGTTGAAGGATAAAAATGGGCAGCCCAAAAGGTTGAAAGCAAGCACGAGGCATAAGCATGATCATCGAGCCCAGAAAAGCAGAAGGAGTTTGAAAAGCCGACAAAAATTGGATTCGAGGTCGAATCCTTTT
The DNA here is from genome assembly GCA_963555705.1 of Ligustrum vulgare. Classification (NCBI taxonomy): domain Eukaryota; kingdom Viridiplantae; phylum Streptophyta; class Magnoliopsida; order Lamiales; family Oleaceae; genus Ligustrum; species Ligustrum vulgare. Next base: position 27,356,822 of record OY743182.1, read on the forward strand.
CAAGAGAGGGAGCATGATGTGATCCGGACAAGGCATCGAAGGGTGAAGTCGAGCCATCGGCAATATGATAGTGATCTACGTACAAAACGGAGTAAGGTCCATGTTGAATTCGAGCCGAGAAGGGGGACGGATCAAGCCGAATCAAGGGGCCGAAGTAATTTGGGCAGAAATTCCAATTACGGCCGTAAAGAAGACCTTCACGACTGTAACACATATATTCACGGCCGTAAATCATGTTATCACGGCCGTAATCAATTGTCGAAGAAAAAGGAAGAAATTCTGCAGAACGACGCTTACGGCCGTAAGCTTGGAAGTTACGGCCGTAACATTCAAAAAAGGGAAACTTCACGGCCGTAAGAAATTCGTCACGGCCGTAACTAATATCACAATTTTAATCAGAAAGACCTTTACGGCGGTAAGAGGTTTCGTCACGGCCGTAAACAAGCTGCGCCAGATTTTCCAGATTTTTAATTATTTTATTCTTTTTTTAGTTTTTGGTTATTTTCCTAGTTTAGTATTTTAGTTTAATTAGAAGTCTATTTTGAGTAAATTAGATGCTAGGTTATTTTGCTTATTTATATCGCTTTACATTCATTGTAAAAACAGTTAAGTTTAGTTTTGAATATTGAATTTGAGTTGAGAGAGTTTTCTCCAATTAAAAGGTTGAGGAGTCCCTTTTTTGTTCTTCAAGAACAAATCCGACTTATCAAATATTGTGAAAATATTTGTGGCGTTGTACTTATCAAATATTCGCGAGAATATTTGTGGCGTTTTCCAATTAGAATCTTATCAAGGAAATTGACAAGTCCTTGTGGTGTTTCGAAAACCTTGGATCTCGATTCCGCATCGTCAATTAATTGCGTCGTGAATCTTGGGTCAAGGTCCTATCGTCAATTTTATCTTTCCATTATTTTAATTCTTGTTTATTTTCGTGTCATATCTGATTTAGATCTTTCCTAGGGTTTTAAATTTCGTTATTCCGCGTTGTTCGACGAGATTCCCCTCCCGGGATCGCGTCATTGCCATTAGACTTTGCAATTTAAATTTGTATTTTGAGTAACGTTTGGTATTTATGTTGCCTTATAAAAATTGGTATCTAAAGGCACTTCTTACTCTAAAGAAAGTACAAATGAAAATGTTGCTGAGGCTTACAATAGAAAGGAGAAATGTTGAAATACAAATAGAGAGATGTACAAGACAGACCCAGCAATCCATAAAATATAACAAAAGAAAGTACACAAGTTCAAGGTTGTTCAATTTGTTCCAACAAAGAACGAATCAAATTTTTGATTACATTCCATTCTTACCAGATCTATGTTTCCCTGGTTTGTAGAGTGGCCATTCCCTTGCCAAACCCTCTTTCTCCAAATTTGCATACTTAGAGGTAAGCATCTTGACACATTATACCTCACGGGATAGAATTTTTTCCTGTGCTACCTTTGTTGTTTCCAAATGAACAATTTCCTTTTGGATCTCTTTGAGGTGCATACGGGCAGTTGCCAAGGCAGAGTCCACTTGCACTGCCTCAGCAGTAACCTTTCGATAGTCCTCTTGGCCTCTAAGAATTATGAATTTATATTTGCTTTGTCCAGAGCAATGCTTGACAATTGCTCTCTTTGATCATGGAGATTGATGGATTGATCGAGCAATTCTCGCAGCACACTATGGATACCTTTCAAAACAATTCTTGCATGCCGAGGTACAGGTGTAGTAGGATTGACCAATATCTCTTGAAATTTGTCGCTCAATCCTTCAAGCTGAGAGAAGGTTCTGCTAGATGCAATTTCAATCACAACTTCATTTGTAAGATGGGCATCTTCTAACACAAGCTCACGTCAAGCAGCAGTATTAGGAGGCGAAATCACTGGCGGAGGATCAAATACAGAAGCAGAAGGATAAAAAAAAAACTATTTATCATACTTTCCATCAGAGAGAAAAATTGATTAACAGATTGGAAGATGTTGTTCGGATCACCCTGTCATAGCGAAAAGTAAAGTGTAAGTAAATTTCTACTTATGTAATAAGAACAATTGCGAAAGAAATGCGCTTATAACATCAGAAAGAAGAGGATGCACATTGAGTAGACGGGGGATTGACTTGGAGAGATTTTTGAATAAATACTTCCGAATGCACCATTGGAGTAGGATCAATGGAATTTTTCACCTGAACGTCTTCTAGAGGTAAAGAGTCTGAAAGAGAATATGGATCATAATCATATGGTGAGTCAAGGTCCAGATCTATTATAGCATGCGCGATGATAAAAGTGGTGCTAGAATCAGTAGTTGGAGGACTACTGGGTTCAATTATAATTGGAAGACTAAGGAGAAGGAAGGAATTATATTCAAAGTAAGGATGATAAAGAGGAGACGAAGTCTGTAGGACATTCATAACTGAAGCCTTTCCCGTATCTTGTCAAGATCTTTTAGGGTCCTCAGAATCATCCCCTTGGTTGTCTTCAGGATCTGAAGGAGGAGACTCAAGTATCAATTTAGGAGGAAGAGACGAAGTCTGTAGGACATTCATGGAAGTAGAACTTGAATTGGAAGGGTTCGATGGAGGATTAGAAGTAGAAACAGATGGGTTAAGACGAAACTGTAAAGGAAGCAAATCAAGTTAGAACTAGAGTTTAGAGGTGCAAGTAAAAGGAAGCAGCTGAGCTTCAGGAAGGATACCTTTTGAGTCCAAGGAATGTTGTTTTCATCCGAGTCATCTTCTAGACTTGTTGTAATGAGACTCAAAATCTTTCATTGGGGATTGAAGGGATGAACCAGAAGAGTCTTTCCCTCACAATCACCCAGAGACTAGCAAAAAGAGGGTGAACAGATGGGGCAGAATGAAAAGATTTCCATCGCATATTTGCTAGAAGAACTGCATTATTAGAATCAACTATAGCAGCTTCATCATGGTGGAGTATAAAATATGGACTGACATCATATGTTGGTATAAGAGAAGGGAACCACCCATGTTTGCACCAACCCAAACTTGCGAAGCGACGAAATGAGGAGAATATACTTCTGCCGTAGATTTTGCATTTGTACCAACGCCTTTGAAATCATGAAATAGTTCATGACAAGTCAAATATTTTGTCCAAATCATCCTACCATTAGAGATAGAAGCAGCCAAAACATATGTGGCTAATGTAGGGTTACAACAAGGAACAGTTGGTATTAAGGAGGGAGTACCAAAAAGGGGAAGTATTCTCTCGACCATAGTTGGACGATCCAAAGGGGACCACAAGCTATGGGGGTTCTTTTATTATTGAGTTGGTGGATGGGGTTTCCATGCCCCTATAGATGGCTGCCAAAGTAAAAGAACACCAGTCCAAAGTTTTTCCTTATGCAACTTCTCTAACCAAGGGGAGATAAATACTTGAATGTTTAATGCTAGGAGTGCAGATGATGTATTTACATATCCAATAATGGATAAAAGAAACTCGTTCAGGCATAGAGGGTGGTTTTGAAAGGTCTTGTGGACTCATTTTAGTAAGGGAGGAGTATGAACTAAAAAATGAATTTGGAAATATAGGGCTGGTAAAAGTAGAATCAAAGAGGGGAGAAATTGTACGACCCATAGGGGCTAAATCTTGGCACCAATATCATGTAGAGTAATAGTCAATGGGCCAAAAGAAAAAATAAAAACATTATATTCAGTGGACCAAAATTGAAGCGCCATAGAGAAAAGTATCGGATCAAAAATAGGAATTCTGGAACAGGAGTCGATGGCATTGAGGACGCCAGCCCTTTTTAGAGTCTTTTTGAAATCAAAGTCCCTGAGCATTACTTTAATCCATGTTGAAAATGTTACAATGGAGTCTCAAGGTGAAGACTTTGAAAAAGAAAAATCTGAAGACTTGGGCTACGTACGAATACCCCCATGAAGTAATGGGCCCAATGGTATGGGATTAGAAAAAGGTAAATTTGTGGAAAGGGGAAAAGTTTGTGTCACTGCCGAAGTTTTGATTTCATCTGAGTTAATGAAAGAAGGACCCATACACACATTCCAGTTTGACGATGAAGTAAATAGGGTATCAGACGCAATATTTGGCGAAGCAAGGGTTCTTTGAAAGTCCTGAAAAGAGGAAACATATCTTGGTGAAGGAGTGGATATTTTGGGTGCTATGATCAGTGAAAGAGAATGAAGGAATTCCTAAGAATAAAATCGCAGGAGAATGGACTGTAAAAATTCTAGAACGGTGATGGTGAAAAGTAAAATTGTGGAAGGAGAGTTACCCCTTTAAAGCTGAAGTTAGAAAGTCCAAGCAAACTTTGATAATATCATAACATAATATTAAAATGCCTTAATGATAACATTGATAAGTTGATAACTAACAAAATAGGATAAAAGTTATCAAGTTGTGATGCCCCGAGTTCTAATCACCGGACTCGTCACGTCATCGTCTCGTCAAAATTTTGAAATAATATTAAGCGGAAAAAAATAAAAAAATTTCAATTGGAAAGATTTATTTAAATAAATTCAAAAATTGACAAACTTTAAATATTCACCAATTTACGAAAATAATATTTGCTAAAACATTTCCAAATAAAGCAACTGTTCAAAATCTCAACTGAAATAATAATGAAATCTAATTATTCAAATATTAATGCCACGGCCTACCCATCATTCGTCTCCATCTCCGACATCTGCAATTGTTGTTAAAAAGGGGTGAGCATTTCATTGAAATACTCAGTAGACTCATCGTCGATTAATAAATTTACATAAAAATTTAACACATAAACATGCAATCATATACTGACAACTTCATCATAATAATAGGCTTTCGTAACATAGGGTGTGGGTAGTCTCGTCTCATGCAATAAATGGACATAAGTTATGTCAAAGCATAACAAAATCATAATCTCGTCTCGTCTCATGCATTTAAAAATGTATATAATTTATGGCATGCTCATAACATCAAATATTTCATAAGAAACATAAATTCTCATCTCGTCTTATGCAAATAATGCACATAAGTCACATGAATCATATAATGTGCAATTAAAATGTAAACAAATTAATGGGGGTGAGTCTACCTCAATTCTCTACGATTGTGGTTGAGCGGGAAAATATATTTCAGTTCTCTAGATCTCCGTACGTCTCGTCTAGCCAAAATAAAATAAAATTTAAATTAGTTTCTAGAAATTCGAAGTTTGAAATAAAATTAAAGTTCTGAAATAAATCTAAAGTTGGAAATGAATGATTTTAAAATCTGGGGACTAAAATAGAGTTTTTCGAAAATTGAACGACTCATTAAAACGCTGCTTAAAATAATCAGGGACTGGAATAAAGATTTTGGAACTTAAGGCTGAAATATATATATATATATATTTAAAACATTTTAGGGACTGAAACAATTAAAACGATAAATATAAGGACCTAAAAGCAAATTTTTAAAAAACAAGATTATATAAATATATATATACACACACACTCTCTCTTCCCTCTCTATAGGTTACGAGAGAGAGAGAGAGAGAGAGAGAGAGAGAGAGAGAGAGAGAGAGAGAGACGGAGAGTGAGGGGAGGGTGGACGCCCTCCTCTCTGGTCGATCGCCGGCTGCAATGCCGGCGATAATACCGCCGGTACAGAGCAGGGACAGTGGGGAGGGTGAGCAAGAAAAATGGAGTTTTGGCTGATTTTGGGAGCGGATCCGAGGGAGACCGAGGCAATACTCGAGGGTTTGCCAACGAAAATTTGGTGGTTGAGGTATGTAATGGGCTGCTGGGATTGTGGGTTTGTATGTTTGTGCCTCTAATTTGAGTTTTGGGTTGTTTTGGTGTGATTTGGTGCGAAGAACCGAGGCTGGGTTCACGATTTTTCGGCGGTGGCTCCGCCATTGCGGCGGTGAAGGCAAGGGATGGGTTTACTTCTTGATCTTCTTGGGTTTTGATTTGATTTTTGGGGCTAAACTTGGATTTTGGAGATGGGCAGTGTGCTTGGTCGGGGTTCATGTGTAGAGGTTCCGATGGTCGATTGTGGTCGGAGGTGATTTTGTTTCCGATTGCAGATTTTGGGTGAATTGAGCTTGCACTGAATTCACGGTGATGCATCAGTGAAGGGTTGGTTGTGGTGGTAACGCTGAGTAATGGCAGTGGTGTTGGGCAGTAGTTTGTGAGGCTTGAGTTCGGTTGCTACAGACGGTGATGATAATGAAGAAACAGAAATTATCGATGAAGATACTTGAACTCAGGGATGGTGACGTGAAGAATTATGATCTCAGAATGGGGATTAAAATAGTTGGGCAGATAATCTTTAGTTTGGATTTCAAATTGTAACTGCAGATAGATTCTTGTGATAGAATTGGTTGATTGAAAGTTGGATAGGATTGTGATCGTGATTTGTAGAGATAAGTGATGAGTTTAAAATTTGAAGTGTAATTAGAATGATAGACTCAAATTTGAAATAAGATTATCTGGTGATTTTATTTGAATAAACAAATAATTAAATAAAAAAAAGTGAAATTGGATTTTTTTTTTTTAAAAAAATAGATTTTGAATTTATTGGATATAAAATCAAGTTGGACTGAAAATTTATTATTTTTGGTTCAAAATTTATAACTTGGCTAAACGACGTACGTGAACTTTAATTAATGGGTTAAATTATAGCGACACAATTTTTAGTAAATAAACTATTTATTTTATAATAAATTCAGAAATTTCTCGGTCGCTACAACCTTACCCCCTTAAAATAATTTCGTCCTCGAAATTAAACTTACTTGATCTATGATATCAGGATACTTGGCTAAAATCTCATCTTCTCTTTCCCAAGTAGCCTCATCATCCTTGTGTCTACTCCAAACATCGGTCATTATAGAACACCCATTACTCTTCCACTCTTCTTCTTGTTTCTTAAGAGTTTCCTTTGTTCTCTCCATCTCTCCCTTCAAAAGTGGCTCCCTTAGTTGGTATTGTGAAGGAGGTGTGTAACCTGGGTCATATTGACCAAGAGTTTCAACAAAGCATTTAAAGCTATCATTATCAATGGCATTGAAAGGAATTCCAACTCATATACCCATCTTTCCAAATATTGATGAACTTCTAATAATCTTTTCTTAGCAATTGTACCATAGATATTTTGTTTTTTCTTTAACTTACTTTCACTAACACCACCCACCTTGATTGGCCTTGAGAAATTATCCATGGGACCAACATGAATAGGCCTCTTCCTAGAACCTCCTTCAATGATAGAAATTTCATCCTCTTCTTCCTCACGTGTAGTGAAAGTGTAACGCCCCGAGTCCCGTGAAACCCAGAACGCCACTTCTTTCTTTAGAAACTAATTTTTGTAATAAAACCTTATTGGGGAAAAATAATTAATTCTCAAAACAATTGAGTTTATTAACTTTCAATTTGTAACGAATAATAAAATCAATCATTTAGAAAAAAATCAAAACAAATTCTATATCCAAGCAATTTTGAAAATAAAGGAGTTCATTAAAAAAAACATATCGTTAAAATATTTTCTATTAGGGCATCTCCAATGCACCTCTAAAATGGAGTTTCATACCATTTTGCAGTTGATTTCTTGCTCCAACCGGACTGCAATTGGAACGCCATTTTGCAGATTGTGAACAGTGGGATGCCATATATGGCGTCCCACTGTTCATATGCCATTCCTTTTGAAGTTTTTTTTAATTCCAGTTTTGTCCTTCTTTTTTTTTAAAATACCAAATTTGTTTCTTCCATTCATGTCCATTGTTCATTTTTTTGTTATTATTTTGTTTGGTTAAAATTTTTTTTTTTTTTTTTTTGTCTGTTATTATTATTTTTTTTTTGTGTGAAATTTACAGTTTTTGGTTGGATATGCGTTATATAATGTTTATTTGGTGTAAAATTTAAAGTTTTGGGTTGGAGATGAGTTATAAAGATAGAGTAAGAGAAACTGTATTTTAGTGTAAAGCTGACTGCATTTTAGAGTTCCTGGTTGGAGATGGCCTTAAATGGTTTACCATTCTCGCCCATCATTCGTCACCGACTCCGAAATCTGCAAAATTTGTTAAAACAAGGGGGTGAACATTTCAAAAAGAAATACTCAGTAGATTCATCTCCAATAAGTAATCTACAGAATAATTGAACACGTAATCATGCAAATATTACAGTGATATTTCTCAAATTCTCGTCATAAGCATCACATAAGGAGTGCAAATGAATATATTCTCGTATGCAATAAAGCATATAAGTCATGACAAAATTCTCAATTTATCTAATAAGAGATATTCTCTCCTATTATCACGCAATTAAGCATATAATCACGCAAATCCACATAAAAACATACAATTATAATCTAAACTAATTAGTGGCGGCGAGTTTACCTCAAGTTTAACTAGTTCACGAAAGTGTAGCAGGAAAAGCACGTCAATCTCTTAGTTCTTCAAATGATTCGTCTAGCCTAAAGAAAATTACTTAAATTAGAAATTTCAATAAGTGATAAAATAAAATTTTAGGGTTAAATTGAAATTTTTAAAGAAATTGAAGGTCTAGGACTGAAATAGTTATTTTTAAAACTTAGGGTTGACCAAAAACCTTTTAAAAATGCAGGGGCTGAATTAAACATTTTTAGAACTAAAAAGAAGCTTACAAAATATTTTTAAACTAAGAGGACTGACTAGAAGTACTTTAAAAATATAAAGGGTCGAATTGCATATATTTTGATAGCTTGGGATTTAAGGGAAAAATTTGAAATCACAAAATAAATAAACCAAAATCACTCTTTCTCTCTCTGTATTCGGACAACAGAGAGGATGGTGCGACCGGGGCGTTTTCACGAAGCTCGGCGCCATCGCCGGTGGTTTGCCGGAGAAACACCGCCGCCGAGTGGTGGTGTGGGGTGTGGGCACACACGGAGTTTGATTTTTAAAGATTTTGGTGCGAGATGGGTGCTAAACCGAGGCAAACAGAGGCTGAAGAGTGGCGATTTTCGGCGACCAAAACCGGTGGTTCAAGGTAAATGTTGGGGTATTTTTTGATTCTTGTTTCTGGGTTCTTGATTTTTGGTCGATTGGGGTTCGATTGGGTGTCTAACTGAAACGGGCAGTGTGCGAGGTCGCGGTTCGTGTGTGGTGGTTGTAATGGTGGGTTGGTCATGATGGTGATGGTGTTTATGGTTGTGAGGTTTAGAACATAGGGCAGTAGTGATTGGCGTGGTACTCAACGATGATGGTGATCGGTTTGTGGTGAACTGGAAGATTGGTGGTTGGGTTGTGACCTTGATTTGGAAGTGGTTGAATGGGTTTGTGGAGAATTCACGGAGATGCAGAGGCAATGGTGTGATTGTGTGGTAATTTTGGAGGTTTGGGTGGTGATGCTGATTTCGTGTCATCAGATTATGAACTGATGATTGATCTTGCTGGAGGCAGAAATTACCTGTTCTGGAAATGCTGAATTCTTGAGTATCAAAATAATGGTGATCGGGAATATAATGGGTGGATAGGTAGTGATGGAGTTGGCTTACAATTACATAACCTCGTCAGATAAACATGGGTTAAGAAATTGATGAGGTTGAATTTGAGTAAATCACAAAATTTTCAGGATAATTATGAACTCGAACTGATAATTTGGATAATTTAGAATTTAAAAAGAAAATAAACTAGAATTTAATTTTGGATAAATATTGGATTTTTAAGAATTTTAAATTTTTAAAATAATGAATTTGGAATATTTAAAATAAAATTTGGAATTGACTACGATTTAAAATAAATTCTAAATTTTTAAATTAATAATTGGCTAGACGAATATTCTTTTAAAAATAAATGGGATGAATCATAGCGACATGATTTTTTTATTTTATTCAAAGTAACGAAAAATTCCGGGTCGCTACAACCCTACCCCTTAAAATAATTTCGTCCTCGAAATTTAAACTTATTTGATCTACAATATCTGGATACATAGCCAGAATCTCTTCTTCTTTTTCTCAGATAGTTTCATCGCTACCTTGTCTACCCTACTGGACTTTGACTAGGGAAATCTCTTTATTTCTTAGGACGGGGACTTTTCTATCGATAATGCACCTTGGTGTCTCCTCATAAGATAAATTCTTCTGAATTGAAATTGACTGATAGTTCACCACATGACTGGGGTCATAAACATACTTCCTCAATAAAGAAATTTGAAAAACATTATGTACAGTGGAGAGCTCGAGCGGTAATGTCAATCAATAAGCCACATTACCCACTTTCTCTAATATCTCGAATGGCCCAATGAAACGAGGCCTTAACTTCCCTCTTTTTCCGAAACGTATGGTACCCTTTATAGGAGCTACTTTCAAAAACACTTTCTCCCCAATCTCAAATTCCAATTCTTTTCTCCTTTGATCGGCATAGCTTTTCTGTCTATCCTGGGCAACTTTAATCCGCTGTCTGATCTTCTCAACTGCCTCTACAGTCCTTTCAATCAATTCTTGACCCAATAACTTCCTTTCGCCAACCTCATCCCAATAGACTGATGCTCGACATCTTCGCCCATACAATGCCTCATATGGTGCCATACCAATGGTAGCCTGAAAACTGTTGTTGTAAGCAAATTCCACCAATGGAAAGTGAGCTTCCCAATTGCCGCTCAAGTCCAGAACACAGGCTCTAAGCATATCCTCTAAAATCTGAATGGTGCGTTCATACTGCCCTTCTGTCTGCGGATGATAAGCGGTACTAAAATTTAATTTAGTCCACGTAGCCACATGTAAGCTCTTCCAAAATCTCGAAGTGAATCTCGGATCCCTGTCTGACACAATAGACGCTGGAACTCCGTGAAGTCGAATGATCTCCTTGACATAAATCTATGCCAAGTGATCTACACTAAGAGTCATTCGAACTAGAAGGAAATGGGCCGACTTTGTAAGTCGGTCTACAATAACCCAGATGGCATCATGCCCCCTCACTGTTCTTGGTAAACCTGTCACAAAATCCATGGAGACAAATTTTGCAAGTCATACATCGTGAGACATACATCGTGAGACAAATTTTGCAATACATCCCTTCATGTTCCTCCACCAGAATGTAGTACGCAAATCACGATACATTTTCGTTCCTCCTGGGTGAGCTGCATACAGTGTTGAATGAGCTTCCTCTAAAATTTCATTCCTGATCTGATCGTCTTTCGGTACACAAAGGCGACCCTTGAACATAAGTGCTTTGTCGGTTGCGATCTCAAAGTCTATTCACTTTCCGGTTCCAACTTCCATTCTGATCTTTTCTAAGAATTTATCTCCTTCCTGAGCTTTCACAATTATACTTTTCAAATCCGGCTTAACCATCAAATTTGTCAATCTGCTAGAACTTTGGATTTCTGGATTTCTCTCTTCAATTCTCAAGTTCTGAAAATCCCGAATCAATTGTTCCTGTACTGTTCCCAAAACTGATAATTGACCAGCATCCTTCTTGCTTAATGCATCTGCAACCTTATTAGCATTACCCAGGTGGTAAAGAATAGTACAATCGTAATCCTTTACCAGTTCCAGCCATCGACGTTGTCTCATATTCAACTCCTTCTGAGTGAAGAAGTACTTGAGACTCTTATGATTAGTGTAAATTTTGCATTTACTCCCATATAAATAATGTCTCCAGATTTTCAAAATGTGCACCACTGCTGCAAGCTCTAGATCGTGTGTCGGATAGTTCTTCTCATATGGTTTCAATTGCCTTGAAGCATAAGCAATCACTCTACCCTTCTACATTAGCACACATCCCAATCCTTGTTTGGAGGCATCACTATAGATGACAAATCCATCAGGTACTGCTAACACTGGTGCTGAAACCAGTCTGTTCTTCAATTCTTTGAAACTGCGTTCACACTGATCTATCCACTGAAACTTTACACCTTTCCGTGTTAGCTGAGTCATGGGTCCTGCTATTTTAGAGAAACCCTCTATGAATCGTCGGTAATACCCGGCTAATCCCAGAAAGATTCTCACATCACCAGCATTCGCTGGTGTAGGCCAATTAGTCACCGCCTCAATTTTCAAAGGATCACCCTCAATACCATTGATTGTGACAATGTGACCCAAAAAGCCTATCTTCTCAAGCCATAATTCAAATTTCTTGAATTTGGCGTACAACTTCTCCGCTCGTGGTGTCTCCAACACAATCCTCAAGTGTTCTGCATGTTGCTCCGAATCTTTGGAATATACCAAAATATCATCGATAAACACAATGACGAACTTATTCAGATACTGGTGAAAAACTCAGTTCATCAAATCCATAAATACCGCAGGTACGTTCGTAAGACCTAATGGCATCAATGTGAATTCATAATGCCCATATTGAGTCCTGAACGCTGTCCTTTTTACATCAGCGGACTTGATTTTCAACTGGTGGTAACCAAACCTTAAGTCCATCTTTGAAAATACAGCAGCTCCTTTTAATTGATCGAATAAATCTTCGATCCTGGGAAGGGGGTATTTATTCTTTATCGTCAACTTGTTAAGCTCCCGATAATCAATACACATCCTCATGCTACCATCATTCTTCTTCACAAATAAGACAGGTGCTCCCCATGGGGATACACTCGGCCTAATAAAACCCTTCTCAAGTAGTTCTTCCAGCTGAACCTTTAATTCCTGCAATTCCTTCGGTGCCATACGATATGGGGCTTTCGAAACAGGGGCAGCTCCTGGCACCAAGTCGATAGCAAATTCCACTTGCCTATCTGGCGATGTGCCTGACAGGTCATCTGGAAAAACATCTTTGAATTCACACACAACTGGTACTGTCTCCAACTTGATTTCCTTAGAAGGTTTGCCTTGAAGATTTACTAGATAACCTTGGAAATTTCCTTTGGCAAGTGGCTTTTCGGCCTACAACGCGGAGATAAGGCGAGGAAGCGCCTTAAGCGTTGACCCGTAAAATCTGAATACTTCATCCTCATTCTTTCGAAATACGACTTCCTTCTCGTGACACATGATTGCGGCTCGATTAGAACTCAGCCAATCCATTCCAAGAATAATGTCGAAGTCCTTCATCGGTATAACACTTAGGTCTACTTCAAATATTATTCCATCGAAATCTATTTGCACCGACTTAACTATCTTATCGGTGTCCAAAATTCCCCCTGATGGTAAATTCACCTCAAGTATACTACGAGTTGTTTCTCCCTTCAAATCTAGTCTAATTAGGCATGCATCAGCTATAAACGAATGTGTTGCGCCAGAATCTATTAGGACGTATACTGGAATACCAGAAACAGATAGTATGCTTGTTGTCATGTTAACTTATCAATTTGAGTAATGCATGGTGTACAAATATTTAAACGATAGATACATGGAACCAAATTTAATTTTTGTACCTGCAATCACATCGGAGTCATCAACGGCATCCATAGCAAATACACTGGCCTTCCCTTTTCTGTTCTGATCGACATTCTTCCTTTGGTCGAGACCCTGAGTAGGTGCAGCATTGCAATCTGGTGCAAGGTGAGCCGGCTGACCACACCTGTAACAGACTCTTTTCCAGAAAAGGCATTCCCCTTTGTGTATCTTCTGGCATTTAGGACACGGTGGAGTGGAATTAGTCATCTGACCTCTAGCTGGTCCTGTATTTGGCCTCTTATTGGAGGTCTGGTTTCTGTTCTGATTTGAGCCATTCCATTTTCGTTTATCCAGGCGCCTCTGGTTGTTATAGTTACTCTGGGTGCTAGTTTTCACACCAGCATATGCCACAACTTGGGCTTTCTTTATGACTTCTCGGTAGGTGGGCAATTCATGGGAGCTAACAATCTGCCTGATGTCTGACCTCAAATCTCTCTCAAAACGGCATGCTTTCTTAGCTTCGGTTTCCACCAGATGTGGAGCATATCGTGTCAGTTCTTCAAACTTCCGTTCATAATCAGTGATGTCCATTTCACCCTGAACCAATTGCAAAAATTCGGTCTCCTTGTGATCTCAGAGGGCCTGTGGGAAAAACTTGTCTTTGATCTCCTCTTTAAACTCCTCCCAAGTCAAAGCTGCATGGTCACCCTTAGTCCTCGTTCGAGATGCGGACTCCTACCAAAAACCGGCCCGGCCGACCAACATAAATTCTGCACATGAAACCTTCCTATTCTCAGGACACGAGATGTGCTTAAAAATCTTCTCGATTGTTTGTAACCATTCTTCCACTGCTAACGGACCATTCCCACCATCAAAAGTGGATTGCTGACACCTTCTGAATTGTTCGATGATCGGTACTAAGGAACCTGCCAGGGCCTGCCTCAAATCCTGCCCGACCTGAAGTAGGTCCCTGATGACAGTGGACTGAGCTGTGGGGCCTTGTGCTGTGTTGCCCTGTTCCAAGGTGGCCCGATCCATTTTGCTTCTGTTAGTGCGTCTAGACATTTCCTTTTTATCAAAAATAAAACAAAATGTTTATTATTTCTTGATAGGAAATATAGATAAACAATCATCTCATACGTTCAAATCCAAAATCACTGTTGAAAACACAGCTCGTAACATAAAAATGAAATTTCTTTTATTAATAATTGAAATTCCTTCGAAGAGGATACATCGTTATTCTGAAATGGGAAAACTGCCGAATAAGGAAAAGAATTGCTAAAACGCCTATTTCTAGTCCTATACCGCTATATGTGATTATTGACGGAGGTAGACCCGGGCGTGCCAGGTGTATAATCTGGGGCACCGGGTGGGACGCTTAGTGAACCTGGGGAGTAATCAGGTGATTTTGACACATAACCTTGTAACCTAGGCGTATAATCGTAGGTCCCTGACTTAGCATCAGATATTTCATCTGGCTCCACCTCGTCATCCGATATTACTATCACTTCTGGTGTTGATACTGGTGCTAGTGCTGGTGCTGGTGTTGGGACTTGGAAACGATCCCATCGCATCACAAATTCGTCGCAGACAGTCTGGAAGCTCAAGTCTTCTCCCAAACGTCTCTTTACATCATCATAAAATGTGAACGCCTTAGTCTTCTTATTTTTTGGGAATGAAAATATAAGTTGGAGGATGAATTAAGTGTCGGTCATCCTAAATCCGCTAGCTATTAAGTGATGGCGCATGTCGCAAAAACTAAGAATGTGGTCTGAAATCCATCTAAGTGGTGCCATGTCTAAAATCAAATTATGCAAAGTCCAGTTAGGGTTCTATTATTCGCTTAAATTCAAGGACAAAATATTTTATGTAAAACATTTTTCTAAACCTTATTAATTCCCATTATGCTCCAGAACTCTTTTTCTTTCTTTCTCATTATTTCGGATACTAGTTTTTCTAATTCTTTCTCGTCTTCTCATAATTTCTCGTCTGATTCTCAAAACAATTATTTCTCACATATCCGAAATAAATAAAATAAACATGCTAAATTTTATTACCTTCAGAGTCGGCGGAAGGAATGATGGTAGTGGCAAAAATCGTTAAACGGTATTTAATATTATTTTAGAAAAGTTGCAAGTCTACAGAAACGTAGACCCGCTCTGATACCACTTGTAACGCCCCAAGTCCCGTGAAACCCGGAATGCCACTTCTTTCTTTAAAAATTAATTTTTTTAATAAAAACATATTGCGGAAAAATAATTAATTCTCAAAACAATCGAGTTTATTGACTTTCAATTTGTAACGAATAATAAAATCAATCATTTAGAAAAAATTCAAAACAAATTTTATATCCAAACAATTTTGAAAATAAAGGAGTTCATTAAAAAAAACACATCGTTAAAATATTTTCTATTAAATGGTTTGCCATTCTCGCCCCTCATTCGCCACCGTCTCCGAAATCTGCAAAATTTGTTAAAACAACGGGATGAACATTTCAAAAAGAAATACTCAGTAGACTCATCTCCAATAATTATGTACAGAATAGTTGAACACATAATCATGCAAATATTACAGTGATATTTCTCAAATTCTCGTCATAAGCATCACGTAAGGAGTGCAAATGAATATATTCTCGTATGCAATAAAGCATATAAGTCATGACAAAATTCTCAATTTATCTCATAAGAGATATTCTATCCTATTCTCATGCAATTAAACATATAATCACACAAATCCACATAAAAATATGCAATTATAATCTAAATTAATTAGTGGGGGCGAGTCTACCTCAAATTTAACGAGTTCACGAAAGTGGAGCGGGAAAAGCACGTCAATCTCTTAGTTCTCCAAATGATTCGTCCAGGCAAAAGAAAATTACTTAAATTAGAAATTTCGAAAATTAAAGTTTTAAGTGATAAAATAAAATTTTAGGGTTAAATTGAAATTTTTAAAGAAATTGAAGGTCTAGGACCGAAATAGTTATTTTTAAAACTTAGAGCTGACCAGAAACCTTTTAAAAATGCAGGGGCTGAATTAAACATTTTTAGAACTAAAAAGAAGCTTACAAAATATTTTTAAACTAAGAGGACTGACTAGAAGTACTTTAAAAATATAAAGGGCCGAATTGCATATATTTTGATAGCTTGGGATTTAAGGGAAAAATTTGAAATCCCAAAATAAATAAACCAAAATCACTCTTTCTCTCTCTGTATTCGGACAACAGAGAGGATGGCACGACCGGGGCGTTTTCACGAAGCCCGGCGCCAACGCCGGTGGTTTGCCGGCGAAACACCGCCGACGTGTAGTGGTGTGGGACATGGGAACACACGGAGTTTGATTTTTAAAGATTTTGGTGCGAGATGGGCGCTAAACCGAGGCAAACGGAGGTTGAAAAGTGGCGATTCCCGGCGACCAAAACCGGTGGTTCAAGGTAAATGTTGGGGTATTTCTTGATTCTTGTTTCTAGGTTCTTGATTTTTGGTCGATTGGGGTTTGATTGGGTGTCTAACTGAAATGGGCAGTGTGCGAGTTCGCGGTTCGTGTGTGGTGGTTACGATGGTGGGTTGGCCATGATGGTGATGGTGTTTATGGTTGTGAGGTTTAGAACATAGGGCAGTAGTGATTGGCGTGGTGTGGTGGCGGTCTGAGTAGTTTGCACAGTGGCGTGGTACTCCACGATGATGGTGATCGGTTTGTGGTGGACTGGCAGATTGGTGGTTGGGTTGTGACCTTGATTTGGAAGTGGTGGAATGGGTTTGCCGAGAATTCATGGAGATGCAGAGGCAATGGTGTGATTGTGTGGAAATTTTTGAGGTTTGGCTGGTGATGCTGATTTCGTGCCATCAGATTATGAATTGCAGATTGATCTTGCTGGAGGCAGAAATTACCTGTTCTGGGAATGCTGAATTGGTGAGTATCAGAATAATGGTGATCGGGAATATAATGGTTGGATAGGCAGTGATGGAGTTGGATTACAATTACATAACCTCGTCAGATAAACATGAGTTAAGAAATTGATGAGGTTGAATTTGGGTAATTCACAAGATTTTCAGGATAATTATGAACTCGAATTGATAATTTGGATAATTTCGAATTTAAAAAGAAAATAAGCTAGAATTTAATTTTGGATAAACATTGAATTTTTAAGAATTTAAAATTTTTAAAATAATGAATTTGGAATATTTAAAATAAAATTTGGAATTGACTACGATTTAAAATAAATTATAAAATTTTAAATTAATAATTGGCTAGACGAATATTCTTTTAGAAATAAATGGGATGAATTTAGCGACACGGTTTTTTTATTTTATTCCCTTCAATTGCTTTAAGGCACTTGGCCTTTTGCTCTTTACTTGCTTTAGGACATGGTCGCACACCCTTTCCTAAAATTCCCTCTATGTGAATTTTATGCCTATTAATTCCTACATTTGTAACTTTACCACACAATGTACATTTCACATCATTAGGTTTAGTAGGATCTTCAAGAATTTCAGTTTCTCGTCTAATGTCTCCAGAACCATTTTTCAAATCACAATCTTCAAAACTAGAATTAGAGGCCATTGAAGAATTATTTTGCTCCATTAGTTCCTATGCAAGTGTACATAAAATAAATACAATAACTGAATAAAGCACTCTGATCAATGATGAAATCAAACTAGTTACTGGACTTACAGACGTACAGTTCAACAAAGACGTTGTCTACTTCAACAGAACCAAGCAATTTTGTTTTCGGACTTCCATAATTTGCAGCACTGGTGGACGGGTTTTTGAACCAAAATCGAGAACCCAAACTTTTGGTGTCCGAACTATGAAATATTCTAAGAATCAAAGAATGGAAAAGGAGAAACTCAACTGTAAAAGAAAAGTCGAATTATCTGTGAAAGAATGAAATAATGAAAAAATTGAGAACTAACCTTTTTGAGTCCGAACCAGCAAGAGAAGACAACAAATGAAAGATAGTGTAAGCCTTTTATGGAATAAGAGGACGAGATAATCACATTATGCAAGTATTTGGTTGGGCAGCCATGGATTTGTGTCTGTTGAAGGCGTGAAACCAAGAATGGAGAAGGAGAGTTTCTTTCTGAGGAGTTCGCTTACTGAGGCTTTGAGAAAGGGGAAAAATTGTAATTGAATCGGTTTTTGAATTGTGTAGTAGTATAGTTGATGGGCTGGGTCTTTTAATGGTTTTATGATGTTGGGCTTAGATAGATATATTTAGTTTGCCAAGGAAATCCAGTAACAATGTTGGATTATTTGCGCTTATTCGCACCTAGTCACGAACCGCAACGCGTATGCTCGCCTAGGCGATCAACAAAAAATGTTGACCGCATTTTTGCATGCATACCCATTATTCGTGGCGTTTTGCACCCTCACCTTGCCTAGGCGGTGCCTTTTGACACATTTTAAAACACTGCTACTAACCCAAGATACAACTACTTCCAGCAGCTTCAGATCTTGATACTTCTTCCAAGTGGACACCCCAAGAACTCTCCGTCATTGTTAACTTCCTACGGTTGTAGTCCAACCTTCTTCAACCTCTAAAACCTCTGAAGTTTACAATTGAAGAAGTATTCCTTAAGGTTATAAGGACATGTGTGCTTTATATTAGGAACAAGTGATGTTTTCGTAACACAAGTTGTCAGATCAAAAGAAACTAATGGATTCAAACAATGGTGAATGTGGTTCTTCGATCATCAAATCATAGGATTAAATATTGGATATTTGTATATGTCATGACTCTGAAAAATAGACAACAGCCCTTATGATTTCTTGCATAGGGCTTAGGTATATATATAGTATGAAGTGTTTGAGATAGTTTAGGATTGTAGGAACCTTGAAATTCGTGAAACAGAATTTGTCCTGATTCAATGACCTTCATTATTTCATCATATCTTTCTCTCGTGCGTTGGAGAGATAACTCAAAGATCTACAATTCTTGTAGAAATAGTATTTTTCCAATTCGAATGTTTGCTATGCAAAAATCAAGTTTCAACCCTGACTGAAAATATGGATCTTATCCTTGCGGGATTTCGATTCATTTTTTACTTCTAATTGCATCACAAGTCTTCTTGAACACTTCTTTTTTTTTTCTTGAACCCAAATATTCAATGAACTCAACTACCACACTTTGACTCTAATTGAGACTTTATAAATGAGTCATTTTGTTCACGGGATTGCCAATTACATCAAAAATCTAACACAACCATTAGCTAGTACTCAAATAGTTTTAAGCGAATAAGTAAATTATTATTTTAGTTTTTGTCTTAGTAAATATAATGGAGATCCGCGACAATAATTTAATATAAAAAGAGTTATTGTGACGTAAAATTAGATCAAAGACTATGCCCTATTAATTTCAGTCAAGCATTTTATGGGTTCCACAAATTTTCAACCTGTTGACAAAAAGATCACCGAAATATAAAGGAAATTGTAATGAATAGACCTACAGATCGAAGAAATCAACATTAGACGATGTGTCACTTTGCACAGAAGATGAATACACCCAACTAAAACGAATATGGTACATAATCTTTTTTCTAACTAGGGTGAAGAAACACAAAAGAGTGTAGACTTCTTAAGTGAGATTTCGTCTGAATGTGTCCTAGAAGAAAATGGAAATGTGGAACTCTCATCCAGTTCTACGATAATCCATTTTTAAGCACTTGAAGTCTGCCTTTGGCTACAATTGAGGTTGATCTAGCAGCTTGGGTGGAGATCGAGACTAAACTCTTGGATTGCGTTACCTTCTTGGAATGGGTGGATTTAGAATGAGTCTTAGGTACAGAAGCGTTCCCATTTTCCAAGGCAAGACTGATTCTAGAAGACCTTGGAGGAACAATTGAAAGAATAGAACATTTGGTGCATGGACAAAGAAATGAACCTCTCCTTGGCATGCGGTCATAATATGTCAAATTTTGGATAGATGGATGAGGAAAATTGAAAGGAACAAAAGAAAATCATTTTTCAGAGTGCTGCCATAAGTCTCTGCATTTCTGGACTCACTTGCAATCACTATGAGGAAAAGTCATGAAAAAGCTCACGCCCAACCAAGAATTGGGACCAGCACATCATTAAAGGGATGCTACAAAAATGCAAGACTCTTACTTTAAGGAATAGGTAAGAAAGAAGGCAATTACACCAGGGTGTAACAGTAAGTGAAAATTTCCCTGTAAGTCAGGCTAACCAAATCCTTTACATAATACTGGTACATAACAAGCAAAAGGACGAGGGAAGCTGGAAGACCCAAAGTAGGGAAAATTCATCCTGAAGGACTAGAGCCAGAAGAGAAAAAAATTGGTCCTGGAAGATGGCCACGTCCCTATAAATGACGGTCAAAGCAAAAGAGCTTAGGTCCAAGGAGTGACCATCTGATATCTCATATGAGTTGGGAAAAATACCCTATGTCAGGCTTGCATTTAGGAACTAAAATTACAAACTTACATAGCCAAAAGGGAATGAATTCTACCGGTTCAATGTCCAAAGGGGCATAATTTTCTTTTTATAAAGTGCACCAAAATACTTGTAGGATGAAAAAATGGTTTTATCAATAGTAGGAGTGCTTGATGCAAAAGTAAGATTGGATGAAATCATTTTGCATGTTAGGGAGAGATTGGACAGGGTCATAATGTCACGTAGAGTAATATCAAGGGAATTAAAGGGAAAAATTAATGTGTTGTAACTTGGAGCGATTGGGAAGATAAAAGGGTCAAAAGGAGGAACTTAGGTGTAAATCTTAAGAAAACCTAAATACCTGACTTCATAAAGACAATTTATGCAGATTTTAAAATAACCACATGTAACGCCTCAGGTTCTAAATACCCGAAACGTCACTTCATCGTCTCAAACTGACTTTCAAATTTGAAATTGACTGAAATTTAATTTACGTAACTTCAAAAAAAATTACTCAAATTTTCATCAAATTGAAAATGGAAATAACTTGACAAAAATAAATAAGTTTGCAATTTCAAATAAAATGTTTTTAAAGACTCGTTAATAGCTACCATCGTACGTCTCGTCGCCAACTCCATCATCTGCAAAATTTGTTTCTAGAAATTGTGAGTATTTCATAGAAATACTCAATAAACTCGTGCACAATAATAATTTGAAATTATAAATTAAAACAAATAATCATGAAATTCAAGTCTCGTGTGTCTAAACTATCACTAGTAGTCTCATGAACAAGTAATAAATAAAAGTTCAAGTCTCATGCATTTAAGCACATAGTCTCATGCTTGAAAAGTAAGTAATTCTCATGAACACAATCATACATGATAAACTTATAATTCAAATAATCATTGATGCGCATTTTTGAAAAGATAATTTGTAAATAAGAGTCTACCTTATTTCTCGAGTTTTGATCAAACGAGATAAAACTTCTAATGTTCTCACGCCTCGTCTAAACCTATAAAAATAAATAAATATATAATTAAAATCATACTTTGGAATGATTAAGTCTAGAACTAGAAAGATGAATTTGTGTAAAATAAGGTTTTTAAAATGCTTGGGGACTAAATTGTGAAATTGAAAAAAAATCAGGAAGAGGCTCATGTAATTTATGAACCTTTGGGACTAATTTTGATAGAATCAAAGGTTTCTAGCAAAATTAGAATTTTAGCAGAAACTTTGTGTCAAACTAGGCTCCATTGAAAGCTTTCAGCTTAATTAGACTAAATAAAAAGGAAAGTGACTGAAATTGATTTAATTTAAACATTGGGTACTAAAATAAGCAATTTCATAAAATTGAAATTTAAATATCAAAACAAATTCCTGACTCTCTCATTTAACAGAGAGAGTGAGGGCGGTCAATGGAAGGGAAGGAGGCTTTGCCTTCTTCACTCACGGCTGCTGGCCCAGTTCATCGCCATGGTGCTTCCGTCCCATGGCGGCGAGGAGTATGGTCCTGGTCTTCGAAAAGGAGGAAAAGTTTGGGGCGGATTTGATGTGGAACTGAGACTTGCATTTGGTTTTGGATTTGTGATTTTTCCAACAACAAATCAGCCATGGGTCAAGGTAAATGCTTGGACTTGATTCTTCTTTGGTTTTTGGTTTGTTTGTAGGTATCAATTTTGGGGAATTCAAAGTGAGTCAGGGGCGGTCGGTGGTTGTCACAACCCGGCTCCCTCGCTGGGGACTCCTCTGAGTCGTACTCTGCTCTAATGGTAGCAGGATTCTAAGAATCATTATACTAAACTCCTATGTACATGGTTCAAAACCTGCGGAAGGAAAAAATACACTTTTGGAGAAGGCCCCAGTGAGGGAGCCAGGGGGAGTGGAAAGACCATGAGTACGACTCGGAGGAGGCCCCAGCAAGGGAGCCGGGTCGTCACAAAAAAGGCACCTTTTTGTGACGACCCAGCTCCCTCGCTGGGGCCTTCTCCGTGTTGTACTCATGGTCTTTCCACTCCCCCTGGTCGTCCTGGTCCTTAAGGGGTGCGAGCCTCATTTTCAAGAAGTGAATTTTTGCCTTCCATCGGTTTCGAACCTTGTACATAGGGGTTAAGTACAAAGATTCTTAGAAACCCACTACCATTAGACCAGTTGGTCTAATGGTAATAGGATTATAAGAATCATTGTACTAAACACCTAGGTACATGTTTCGAATCCTGCGGAAAGCAAAAATTCACTTCTGGAGAAGACCCCAGCGAGGGGGGAGTGGAAAGACCATGAGTACGACTCGGAGGAGGCCCCAGCGAGGGAGCCGTGTCGTCACAAAAAAGGCGCCTTATTTTGTAGCGTACCCGGTCTTCAAGGAATTGGTCTAATGGTACTAGGGATTCCATGAAATTTGTACTTAACCCCTAGGTACAAGGTTAGAATCCCTGGATAGGCAAAAATCCACTTCCTGGAAACGAGGCTGTCAGTCCTTGAGGAACAGGACGACCAGGGTGAAGTGAAAAGACCATGAGTAGACGGTCGGTAGCCCTTGAGAACCGGGTACGCTACAGTGGTGCTGTGAGAATTGATCGGGTTGGCCATGCAGGATTTTGGAGTTGATGATTACTGGGCTTATGTGAGTTGTTTTACATTTGGCCATTGGTTTGGTCATTGAAGAAGTTCGGCAATGGAGTTGGCCTCGTTTGTAGGGGTGGTGTAGCCCGAATGTGAGTGATAGCCGAACTCAATGTTCTTGGAACGATTTTTAGGTTGTGACTGTGGTGATGTTTTTATAGAATTTGTGATGGAAGCTCCACAGTGAACTGAAATGGAAAATTGGTCGATTTTCGCTATGTGTGTTAGTGTGTATTGAAGGCAGAGATTTTTCTTACCCAACTTGTAGTGATTGCATGAGGGAAGAACGTGAAGAGGATGAAGACATTTATACTTTGTTGAAGTTGAGGAATTATGTACCTTACGGATTTATTGTTGAAACGTTTTGTGTTATGAAATTGAATTGGTTGTAGTTGAAAGAAACTGTAACTCATAATTGCATGAACGTTAAGGGGAAGAAAATGATGATGAAATTAATCTCTGATAATAAATCGGTTATAACCTTTTGGACAGTTTTTTGAAAATTGTTATTGATTTGTAAGGTTAAAATTATAGTTGATACTAATCTGTGTATTAAAAAACGAGAATAATAATTAAATTATATTGATCAGAAATTTGGACTTAAATATTTCAAATAAAAAAGGTTTTCGAGCTTAAAATGAAAATAATGATTTTGGACAAATTTAAAATCGCAAATTGGACTTAAGAATTTAGATGAATTTAAACTTCTTCCTTAAAATCTTAAAATAACTAATATGGCTAGACGAGAGTACTAACTTCGAAAATAATGACCTTTAAGATTGGAGAGTCATATAGACAAGTTCGTTAAAATTAACTTTTAAATTTGAAAATTTCTCAGTCGATACATCATTCCCCACTTAAAATAATTTTGCCCTCAAAATTTAACTCATTTATTCTGGAAGGTCTGGGTATTTGGCAAGAATATCTTCTTCCTTTTCCCCAAGTGACGTCAACTTTACTATATCTATCCCATTGGACTTCGACTAAAGGAACTTCTCGTTTTCTAAGGACACTGACTTTTCTTGACATCATAATCAATCATCTCAATTATGTGTAAATCTACTTCCCAGACTAAACCATCGAAATCTATCAGTATTTCCCTAGTTATCATGTTAGTATCAATCATTTCTCCATATGGCATACTAATCTCAAAAAAATATTACTAGTTCCGAACTAGCTAGGCATACGTCAGATAATACGTTCCATCAAAGTTTGTTATGACATTTACAGGGATGCTGATAGAGTACCTGCGCTCACATCAGAATCTCGATTGGCGTCCTCCTTGGTCATAAAGAATACCCTTGCCTTTCCTTTCTTTGCCTAATCGATTTTCCTAGCCTGCTCATTGCTCCTAGCTGACCCGGCAATCCATTGCCATGTGACCCGGATTCCCGCATTTATAGCAAACACACTTGCCCTAGAGGCACTCCCCTTGATGGGGCTTCTGACACTTAGGGCATAAGGAAGTAAAACCTGACATTTTTCCTCCATTAGGCCTATTGTTTGGTTTCTTGTTAGGCACGTTGCTCCCGTTCGCATTCTGATCTTGGTTGTGGTTTTGCCATTTCTTTTTACCCTACTCGTTCTCAAAACCCTGTCCTCCATACTTTACATTAGCAAAATCCATGGCCTGAACTTTCCTCACAACCTCTCGATAGGTAGGCAACTCATGCGAACTAACAATTTGTCTAATCTCCGAGTGTAGGCCTCTCTCAAATCGACGAGCCTTTTTAGCTTCAATCTCCACCAAATGTGGTTAATATTGTGATAGCTCCTCAAACTTTCTTTCATAATCCGTTATGTCCACTCTCCCTGAGCTAAGTGCAGAAACTCCATCTACTTATGATCTCGTAGAGCTTGAGGGAAAAACTTGTCTTTAATCTTAGTTTTGAATTCCTCTCATGTCAAAGCAGCTTGTTCTTCTTCTGTTCTAGTCCGCGATGCAAACTCCAACCAAAATCTGGTCCTTCTGACTAATATGAACTCAGCACATAAAATCTTCCTATCCTCAGGGCAAGATATGTGCCTGAAGATTTTCTTGATTGTTTGTAGTCATTCCTTAACAGCTAGATGACCATTTCCACCATCAAAAGTGTGAGAGGGCGGTACCTTAATTGCTCTATTGTCTGTACTGTGGAAACCGCTGGGCCTGCCTCAAACCTTGTACTGCCTGGAGCAAGTCCCTGATAACCGTGGACGGGCTGTGGAGCCCTGTTCTGGGGTAGCCTAATCCACTGCACTTCTATTTCCAAGCCTAGACATTTCCTTTAAAAGAGGAGCAAAATATATTCTTTTCTTAATTTTTTTTTTTTAAATTCATAAACCAAACATCATGATAATGTACTCAACTCTAAATAAGAAAATATCTATATTAATAACTTATAAGTCCTTCAAGTGAGGATACAAAAATAAGAGGGCGTGAAATGCTACATAGTTTAAAATAAGTAAAGCCTATTCTACTTCCAACTCTAGTGATCTATTGGGTAACACATGACTCGGCATCCGAGATTTTCCCTAGTGCTACCTCAGCATCTACCTCTAGTTCCTCCATGGGTTCTTCTTCTGGATTTTCTTCAACTTCTTCTTCTTCAGGTTACTCCTCAAGATCGCTCTCGGGCACCAACTCAGCTCCCTGCTCGGGTTCAAGCTCGGGTGTTGGTGCTTCATCAGGAGAGAACCCCAAAATGTCCTTGTGGTACATAGGCCAATACGCCACAAATCTGTCACGGAAAGAATCGTAGTCAAGATCCACATTATGGAGGTATTCACATCCATGTAAATCAAGCGAGGCACGTCTCGTGTAACATTCAGAAAGGATGAGATCAAATGATTGATCGATTGGAAGTCATTGGTCACGAAGCCATTTTGTATTGCTCGATTACATAAGTAACTCACTTGCCCAATATGTTGGTTGATATTCAGTTCAGGTCTAGGTTTAAAGTTATCATAGTCCCTAGCTGTTATCTCTGCATAATTAGATATGTTCTTGGAAATTGATGCCATGTCCTAAAATCAATTATGTAAAGTCCAATTAGGGATAAGTTCTTTAATCTCTCTTAGTTAAGTTACGAGGACGTAAAATAAAATCTTTAATTATTTCAAATTATGCTCAAACTCGTTTTCTGGTTGGATACAAGTTCTTTCTTCTCCTATTTTTGGTAAAATACTCTCATGTATCCAAAATAATTTACCATGTCTATATATACTTTCTTTACCTCAGAGTCAACGAAGTGGGCGATGACAGTGGCAGTTTTCATTACTAAAAATATTTTTGGAAATCTCTTTTGAAAAATTTGAGAGTCTATAAAACTGTAGACCCGCTCTGATACCATCGTAACACCCCAGATTCTAAATACTCGGAACGTCACTTCATCGCTCAAACTAACTTTCAAATTTGAAATTAGGAGAAAAATGACTGAAATTTAATTCACGTAACTTCATAAAAATTTACTCGAATTATCATCAGATTGAAAATGGAAATAACTTGACAAAAATAAATAAGTTTGCAATTTTAAATAAAATGTTTTAAAAGGCTCGTTAATAGCCACCATCGTACGCCTCGTCGCCAACTCCATCATCTGCAAAATTTGTTTCTGAAAATTGTGAATATTTCATAGAAATACTCAATAGACTCGCGTACAATAATAATTTGATATTATTAATTAAAACACATAATCATAGAATTCAAGTCTTAAGTGTCTAAACGATCACCAATAGTCTCATGAACAAGTATTAAATACAAGTTTAAGTCTCATGCATTTAAGCAATTAAATTCTCGTAACATAGTCTCATGCTTGAAAATCAACTAATTCCCATGAATACAATCATATATGCTAAACTTATAATCCAAATAATCATCGATTTGCATTTTTGAAAAGATAATTTGTAAATAAGAGTCTACATTATTTCTTAAATTTTGAGCAAACGAAAAAACACTCTAATGTTCTCTCGCCTCGTCTAACCCTATAAAAATAAATAAATATATAATTAAAATCATGCTTTGGAATGATTAAGTCTAAAATTAGAAAGACGAATTTGTGCAAAATAAAGTTTTTAAAATTATTTGGGGACTAAATTGTGAAATTAGAATAAATCAGAACCTTTGGGAATAATTTTGATAGAATCAAAGGTTTCTGGAAAAATTAGAATTTCAGCTGAAACTTTGTGTCAAAATAGGCTCCATTGAAAGCTTTGGGCTGAATTAGACTAAATAAAAATGAAAGTGACTGAAATCGATTGAATTTAAACATTGGGGACTAAAATAAGCAACTTAATAAAATTGAAATTTAAATATCAAAACAAATTCCTAACTCTCTCATTTAACAGAGAGGGCGAGGGCGATCGACAGAAGGAAAAGACACTCACGTGGTGCTGTTGTCCCATGGCGGCGAGGAGTACGGTGTCGGTATTCGAAAAGGAGGAAAAGTTTGGGGGCGTATTTGATGTGGAACCTAGACTTGCACTTGGTTTTGGATTTGTGATTTTCCCGGCAACAAATCGACCATGGGTCAAGGTAAGTGCTTGGGCTTACTTTTTCTTTGATATTTGGTTTGTTTTTAGGTATCAATTTTTGGAATTCAAAGTGAGGCAGGGGGCGGTCGGTGGTGTTGTGAGAATTGATAGGTTCGGCCATAGAGGATTTCAAAGTTGATTAGTGTTGGGTTTATGTGAGTTGTTTTATATTTAAGTTCGGAAGTGGAGTTGGGCTCGTTTGTAGGGGTGGTGTAGCTCGAATGTGAGTGATGGCCGAACTCGAGGTTCTTGGAACGGTTTTTGGGTTGTAACTGTGGTGATGTTTTTACAGAATTTGCGATGGAAGCTCGAAAGTGAACTGAAATGGCAAGTTGGTTGACTTTGGATGTGTGTGTTTTAGTGTGAATTGAAGGCAGATATTTTTCTTATGATCTTATCCAACTTGTAGTGATTGCGTGAGGGAAGAACGTGAAGATGATGAAGACAATTTTATGTTAGAAAATTTATCACAGATAATTATTTATCTATGATCCAAAATAAATCATCACGCTGAATTATCAAGAATTAATTAACTGAAGTGGAAGCGTACCTTAATCAAACGTGATTCACGATAAACGATTCGACGGTGTTTGGATCTTCTAAATCGATACGTAGTCCTTATTATCTCTCTGATGATGGGATGTCAGATAAGATGAACAGTACGTAGGATTCAGGTATCATAACCGACTTTATAAACTGAATTGTCAATTAACCTAATCCGGCCTATCATGAATTAGGTAATGGCCTGGTATCTATACATAAAAGCCCATACATTTAGTTAGATGCATTAAAGCCCGATATATATTAAATCCTTATTAGATTACTTTAAATGGGCTTAACCAAAATCGATAGCCTTTTACTCAATACACAATAATTCACATATAAGCCCACACGATTGATTAAAATCCTTACAATCTCCCACTTGGGCTATATGTGTAACCTTACAATTGTGTATCAATCATAACCTTATGAGTACTCAGTATTTTGCTATCATTACTGAATGCATCCCCAAACAATCCGGTCAATCAATTATATCAACACAGGATCAAAGCGGCTTTCGCTACATTAATCGTAACTAAACCTTCAATGGTCACGTATATCGACATAACTGAATGACATGGATCAAGTATGGATGTGTAGCATGGAAATTACATGTAATGTGATCTTCAACATGCCTATTTCCAGCTGGTCCGACTTTAGTGAGATCATCCTTAAACAAGTTCAGAGATAATAAACCTGAAACCTTACAACTGTAAATAATTTTAACTTTAAATTGTATCCAAAAGGACAATAAATGTGTCTAATGAACCCAAAATACAAACTCCCACTGAAATCGAATATCCTTAAGAAATACAACACCCATATGAGTAATGTACTCATGAAAGACCTTGGGTTGTAATACTTTAGTAAGCGGATCCGCAATTATGGAGTTTGTCCCAATGTGCTCTTATTAACACATGTCCACTCTGAACTGTATCCTTCACAACCAGGAACTTATGTCAATGTATTTTGACTTAGTTGAGCTCCTGTTGTTACTGGAATATAAATCTTTTGAGTTATTGTCACAATATAACTTTAGTGGTCTTTCTTTACCGTACAGAATACGCAGCCCAGTGACAAAATTTTGCAGCTATATTCCATAATTAGATGCCCCCAAAATTGCTACAACTGTGCTGCCAAGTGAAAGAAGCTAAAGTGTCTGTTAAGCACTCCTTCCGGAAATAGCTCCTCCAACCAGCAGATAAATGTAGCCTTTATGTGGATCTTTTACTTTCTTGGCATCTAGTAAAAATCGGAATCATAATACTATATGATCTCCAACTGATCCGATTTTCTGTATGTGAGCATGTAATCTTTTGTTCTCTTTAAATACCTTATAACCCATGTTTGGCTGCTTTCCAAATGATCCATCCCAGGGTTACTTAAGTATCCCAATAATGTACGCAATATCCGGACGCGTACAAACTTGAGTATACATCAGATTCCCTATAGCTTAACTATATGGGAGCCTCTGCATTTCTTTAACTTCAAGATAACTTTTCGGGTATTAGTCGAGACTAATTTGTCTCCCTTAGCGATAGGGTTGTCCCCTGATTTACTGTCTTGCATGCCAAACCTCTTAAGTACTTTATCGATATAGCGCTTTTGTGACAATTCAAGAATACCCCGAGAACAATCCCGGTGTATCTGAATTCCTAATACAAAAGAGACGTCACCAAGATTTTTAATCTCAAAATTCATTGACAAAAAATCTCACAATTTTATGTGACATACCTATATCATTAGTGGCAAGCAATAATCAACATATAAAACCAGGACAATATACTTACTCCCACTGAACTTGTAATACATACAATCATCAACAACATCAATCTCAAGACCAAATGAGATAATTGCTTGATGAAATTTGTATTACCCTTAACGGGAAGCTGGCTTGAGTACATAAATGGATTTCCTTAATTTGCAAACCATTTTCTTTGGGTCTACTGACACAAAGTTTACTGATTGCACCAAATAGATCGTCCCATCAATGTCGCCATTGAGAAACGCCACCTTAGTATCCATTTGATGTAACTCGAGGTCAAAATGTGCAACAACCTAACTTTTCTGAAAGAGTCTTTCATTGAAACCGAAGAGAAAGTCTCTTTATAATCAATGCCATCATTCTATGTAAAGCCCTTAGATACAAGACGAA
The DNA here is from genome assembly GCA_963555705.1 of Ligustrum vulgare. Lineage (NCBI taxonomy): Eukaryota > Viridiplantae > Streptophyta > Magnoliopsida > Lamiales > Oleaceae > Ligustrum > Ligustrum vulgare. The sequence goes on from OY743182.1 coordinate 27,387,268, forward strand.
CTTTATATCTTTCCACATTACCTTTTGAATCCCCTTTGGTTTAAAAATCCATTTAAGACCTATGAGCTTCGCACTTTCTGGTAATGGGGCAAGATTCCAAACTTTATTGTCTTGCATATGCTTATACTCCTTATTTATGGCATCAATCCACTTTTGAGAGTTAGAACCCTGCACGGCTTGATGGAATTGATTGGACCATCTTCCACCATTCCATTATTTCCTTATGTTCTTGGAAAAATACTTTTTAATTATCCGGAATAGCATTTTTCCTTTCTCTCGTGGATCTCCTTAATGGCTTTAGTTATTGAGGTTGTTGAGTTTGTACTTATAGAATTTACCTTATTTTGGATGAGAGGTTCTTCAACATTGTCTAGTTGAGGTTCCGAATATGCTTCTTGATCAATGACATGTATAAACACTTGCACGTTATCAAAAGCAATAGTAGGAATCGAAACCGATCCTTCCTCAACTTATTCCTTTAAGACAATATCTCTAACCTTATTTCTCCCCCCAAACTCAACTTCCTAAAAAATGTTGCAGTTTCCGTTTCAAAAAATTGACTTAAGTGTGGGATCATAAAATTAATAGCCCCTTAAACGCTTAGAATAACCAATAAAGCAGAGGCTAACTGTTTTGGAGTCCAATTTCTTTATGTGGCCTATAAAGCCTAGCCTTAGATGGACATTCCCAAATGTAGAAATGCTTTGGACTAAGCTTTAAGCCTGTCAAAAAGCTCATAAGGTGTTTTAGTAGCTGCTTTAGTTGGTATTATGTATGATCTTTATTTGTTTTCTTGCCCTTATCTTTAGAGGTGTTTGCCAAGTGATTTCAGTTCTGTCCTGCTTCAACTTTTCTTCCTCTTGCACACAAAATAGAATAAGCTCATTTAGAGTTCATTTCTCCCTTTGATAGTTACAACTGACCTTAAATTGACTGAATTGTGCAAAAAGCTTGCACACTATGAAATGATCTCATTGAGAGTCTATTTCTACTTTGACAGTTATAACTAACCTTAAATTAACTATATTGCGCAGGTAGCGATATCAATACCAAATGCACGAGCAAGTCATTAGACGAGTCGAGTTTTAGTTCCTTAAGTTTTGAAGCACTGTGAGACATCTACACGATGTACTCCCTTATTTTCCCATTACCTTTATACTTTATTGAAATCAAGTTTTGCATAAGCGTGCTTGTTTCAGCCTTATCGTTTTTCGCAAAACGTTTCTTAATTTCGGCAAGGAATTCATTGGCATCATTTACCTCCTTAGATACTATGCCACTAAAGGCTTCCGGAATGCCGCAATTAATGATCACGTGACTCACGTAATTTAAGCAATCCCACTTCTCAAAGTTCCTCATTTGATTAGATGAACTTTCATCCGTAAGAGGAGTAGGTTACTCAATCCTTAGTACATGGTCTAGATCGATGCAGCCAACGAAAAATTAATGTTCTTGTTTTGATTCTTGAAGTTTATTCCATAAATACAGGGATTAAATTTGAGCTTGTAGATATACTACTAGCAGAATTTGAAACCGAATAGAGAACACTTAAACAAAATAGCTCACATAAATACCTTATTATGCAAATCATATTTTCAAATAATGGTAGGGCCCATTACAAGATACCTAGCACAACATCAATATTTAGTCTTTGGACAGAAATATTGACTTGTAAGTGGTACTCTTGGCGTAGTAATCAAACACTGACAGTAAAACATGTCAACCAACAAACCTTTCTTTGGACCGATTTATTGATCACACGTAAAACCAAATAACCGTCACGTATTTATCACCACAAGTTCATGTGAAATTCGGGCCAAATATTGACCTTCCTTTGGGTCGATCAATATCCGCATGAGATAACACACAAACACCTAATTTTTCCTTAGTGTAGTGATCAAACACTGGCAATAAGACATGTTAACCAATAAACCTTTCTTTGGACCGATTTATTGGTCACACGTTAAACCAAATAATTGCCACGTGTTTATTACCACAGGTGCATGTGAAATTCGAGCCAAATATTGACCTTCCTTTGGGCCGATCAATATTCGCAATGAATAACACACAGAAATACCTTCTAATATTCAAAGTTAATTAATATCCACAAGAGAGGTTGCTTTGACAACATGTTGCTTCAACTAACTTACTTTCGAATATTATATCTCTCAAAAGATTCCGATGTACCAAGATTTGAAACTGAAATCCATTGATTTGCATCTATGTTTGACTTTAGGATTTGAATTATAGAATTCAAAACTTTAGAATAAAGCAATCCTTAAGTTGCGAGAGTCTAATTGCAATATTCTTAAACTTTTGGTGGCCAATTCTGTAAAATTTTAAGCTTGAAGGGCTTAAATTACAATTTTCCCAAAACTTTATTGGCCAATTTAGAGAAATTCTAAATTTTAGGTCCCAATTTGAAAGAAAAACAAACTTTAGAGGTCCAAAATAAGAAATTCTCAATCTTTAAAGGTTGATTTTGAAAATTTTCAATCTTTAGGAGCCAATTTAGCAAATTCCCAAACTTTAGGGACTTAATTTAAAAAAATTCAAACTTTAAGGACCAATTTTGAAAATTTCCAAACTTTAGTGACTGAATTAGAAAATTTTCAAAATTTTAGGGACTGAAAATGAAAATTTTCAAAATTTAGGGGACCAAATTAGAGAATTTCAGAACTTTAGGTGTTTTATTAGAAAATTTTCAAACTTCAGGGGCTGAAAATGAAAATTTCCAAACTTTAAGGGACCAAATTAGAGAATTTCAGAACTTTAGGTGCTTTATTAGAAAATTTTCAAACTTCAGGGGCTGAAAATGAAAATTTCCAAACTTTAAGGGACCAAATTAGAGAATTTTCAAGCTTTAGGGACCAATTTTGAAAATTCTCAAACTTTAGGGGCTGAATTATAAAATTTTAAAACTTAAGGACTGAATTACATAATTCAGAACTTTAGAAGGCCCAACTTAAATAATTTTATAAATTTGGGGGCTGATTTTATAAAATTCGAAATCTTAAGGCCAACTTAAGAGATTTTATAACTTTAGGTTTTAAACATTATTTAAAACAAATAGGGGGGACCTGATGTGCAAATAATAAGAATTTTCTGAAATTGCAAAGGAGTCCCTTAATACTCCAAATTTCCAACCGAAAGCCCCTGGCCCTAAGAAACTGGTTATGCAGGGTTAGGGTTTCAATTAACCCAAACTGTCGCCGGAGCCCACAACCGGCGCCCCCCCGCCCTGCAGCGCCATTATCGGGGCTGCACTCCAGAGGCACAGCGTCGCGCGAGCGACGCTGCAACCCTCCCTGCGCAGTCAAGACCCGGACTTTGCGACCTGCAGCATGAATCCCGCCGCTGCGTGCCCAGGCCAACTCAAAACCATCCTTAATCCATAATACACATCCCCAACATCCACAAATTCACAGGCAGTAATCGAATCCATATTCAATCCCCAAATCAAAATACTCAAAATCATCCGACTGAATTCATGAGGAAACGGACAGATATGCATATACATCACACAAAATATTATCCAAAATTCACAGCGCAATTTCCAGATTTTTAAATCGATGATATATACACATACAGACATTTACAGAGAGAAAATGTGTAGCAACCAAGAATTTTCCATGAATTATTATTATTTAAAACGTGTCGCTACGATTTTACCTATTTATTTTAAACACATTTTCGTCTAATCATTTAAGTTAAAATTTAAATTATTTAAATTTATCGTAGTTCAATTTCAATTTTTATGAAAGTAACTTATTTTCATTATTTATTTATTTATGTATTTTAATCCAAATTATTTGATTTTATGTCCAAGACCTTTATTTATTTTAAAGTCAAATTTTCAATTATTTAGATTCAAACTACTTTAAGCCAAATTTTATTTATTTTGAATCCAATTCATTTTTTTCAAATTCTCAACTTTATTACCTTGTCCCATTTTAATTTCCATTCAATTCAATTAGCATCATTTCCCCAATTCTTTTCCCACGCGTCTCCTCAGTTTCTTTTGCAGATTCCCATTTGCCACCTTCCTCATTCATCTCCTCTCAATCAATCAAGAATTTCACTCCCCAACTCACGCTATTTCCATCCCACATCCGGCACCACAATCAGCCTAAATTTCTCCCCAACTTCCATTTTCATATTCAGCACATTTTTTTTCTCCCATCATCACTCTCGTCCCCTCAATTTACGATCCATTCTTTCCTTTCCAAATTTGAATCCAAATCAATCGTAATGTATATTCCCTCACCCTTCAATACACATTTATACCTTGAGAAATTCTAGCTTCTTCCCCAATATTCTCAAGAGAAATTACAGCTTCCTTTTTCTTTCCCCATAATCACTTTTCAATTTCTTAATTCCTTCCCCAGCTCCCTCAATTCTTCCCCCCACTCTAGCTTACCATTTTTAAGACAATCAATACACAGTATATATACCTCCTTCACGGCAACCACATCCATCACTCCCAATCCGATCTGAAATATCAACCCACCACCAAGCCTCACAGTCACGCAGGGTTACTACTGCCATAGCCGAGACCCCAAAACCAATATGCAACAATCACACACACAGAAAACTTCATCACCTCCGAAACCTCACCACCAGTCCACTGCCAAGGCTCCACAGTCGCGGCCAACCTCTAAATTCATCTCCACCCAACCTCAAGAAAACATCGATACCCAACCACCGGAACACCACCAATTCATCACCAATTGAACCATCGTCTGAACCTGCAATGCATCCTCAGCCGCCTGCAAGCCATAGCCCAACCACCCACAATCGAATCAACACGAATCACCACTGCCAATAGTCGAAACCACCCTAACCATCGTCTGCAACCCCCACCAATATCATCATCATCACATACCACCACCAAACCGAACACAATCCTCCATACACCCAATCTGTATAAACCGTGCAACCACCACATCAACAAAATCAATCCACCGTAATCATCCACTTCACTTCGCGACTGAGCACCACCGCAGCCGCCACCTCCTTCGTCCAATACTGAGCCAACAGTTAACCATAAAAGACCCAACACCATTTCAACCATCCAGCCACCGTCGAACCACCACCCAAATCCGCCACATCCATAGACCACCACTGCCCATTTTTAAAATCCCCTCAATCAACATCCAAGAACAGAAATAAACCAAGGAGATTAAACCAGTAGACCATCACCTACCTTCAGTGCTGGATTTTAGCCGGCGAAGCTCCCAAATCGCGACCTTGCAGCCGCGGTTTGGCCGTGAATTTGCACCACCCAAATATCCTATCAAAAAGCTAAACTCCTGCCTCACCCACACTCCCGACCGCACCGTCGCCCTTCGACGGCGGTATCACCGCCGGGTCGCCGCCTGACGACGTGCATCGCGGGCGGGTCACCTTTCCGCCGCTGCGTCGCCGAGGTTGAGAGAGAGAGAGAGAGAGATATAAGATCTAATGATATATATGTTTATATTTTGTTTATATATTTTAATTTGAAAGTTATACTTTAGTCCCACAAGTTTTAAAAAGTTTTGTTTCAGTCCCTACAGTTTTAAATGTTTTAAATCTTACTTTAAATTTCAAAAGTTATTATTTAAACCCTGAAACTTTAGATTTTCTTTAAGTCAGCCCTTAAATGTTTAAAATGTTTTAAGTTTAACCCACATTTTTAAAAGTTATTTATTTTAGTCCTTATTGATTTAAAAGATATATATCTTTAGCCTAAATTTTAAAAGTTATCATTTAAACCACATATTTTAAAGTCTTTTAATTTTGTTAATATTGATTTTAAAATGATATATATATATATATATATATATATATATATATATATATATATATTTATAAATCCCAAGTTTTAAAGTATTCATTTTAGTCCCTCAACTTTCAAAGTATTCATTTTAGTCCTCCAAGTTTTAAAATAATCATTTCAGTCCCTAAAGCTCAAAGTCATTTTAAATCATTTTTAAAGTATTAAATTAAACTTATTATTTTAAGTTATGCTGGACGAGGCGCGAGAGAATTTGAAGTATTTTCCAGTTTGCTCAATACTCGAGAAATTAAGGTAGACTCTAATCTACAAATTTACATTTTTCAAAAGTGCGCATCAATAATTATTTGGATTATAAGTTTAGCATGTATGATTGTGTTCATGAGAATTACTTGCTTAAATGCATGAGAACTTGAACTTTTATGTTCATGAGAATTTCTTGCTTAAATGCATGAGAACTTGAACTTTTATGTTCATGAGAATTACTTGCTTAAATGCATGAGAACTTGAACTTTTATGTTCATGAGAATACTGGTGATCGTTAGGCACCTGAGAACTTGAATATCATGATTATGTGTTTTAATTTATAATGTTAAATGATTATTATGCGCGAGTCTACTGAGTATTTCTATGAAATACTCACGTTTTCCAAAAACAAATTTTGCAGATGACGGAGTCGGCGGCGAGGCGTGCGATGGTGACAATTATTGAGATTTTAGAAATATTTTATTTGAAAGTGAAACTTATTTATTCATGTTTTGTTCCAAGAATAATTTTTCAAATCATTTCAATATTTGAATTGTTTCATAAATGTCGTCAATTTAATTATTTATCGTTACTTTACTTTAAAACTTAAGATTTAATTTTTATGAATTGTTTTAATTAAATTGATTAAAATTTAGTTTCCGCTTTAACTTTTAAACAATGGATGTGATGTTTTATAAATTCATTTATTCCGCAAAAATGTTGTTTCAAAGGTTTCAAATAATAAATATGATGTTTGAGATTTTTAATTATTTCCGCAATAAAAGTAGATTTGAAAGGACGAAGTGGCGTCCCGGGCTCCGCACGGAATTCGGGGCGTTACAAAATGAATCAAGAAGTTTAATGTACATATTCAATTTCTCAACAATATGCAAACCGAATCTCAACAAATTTTATATATACGCGTTCAAAATTGATCTGATAATTCAACACGATGTTGGTTCTGATACCACTTGTTAGAAAATTTATCATAGATAATTATTTATTTATGATCCAAAATAAATCATCATGCTGAATTATCAAGAATTAATTAATTGAAGCGGAAGCGTACCTTAATCAAACGTGATTCACGATAAACGATTCGACGGTGTTTGGATCTTCTAAATCGATACGTAGTCCTTATTATCTCTCTGATGATGGGATGTCAGATAAGATGAACAGTACGTAGGATTCAGGGACCATAACCGACTTTATAAACTGAATTGCCAATTAACCTAATCCGGCCCATCATGAATTAGGTAATGGCCTGGTATCTACACATAAAAGCTCATACATTTAGTTAGATGCATTAAAGCCCGATATATATTAAATCCTCATTAGATCACTTTAAATGGGCTTAACCAAAATCGATAGCCTTTTATTCAATACACAATAATTCACATATAAGCCCACACGATTGATTAAAATCCTTACATTTTATACTTTGTTGAAGTTGAGGAAATATATATTGCTGGAGCGTTTTGTGTTATGAAATTGAATTGGATGAAGTTGAAAGAAACTGTAACTCCTAATTGCATGAACGTTGAGGGGAAGAAAATGATGGTGAAACTGAAATTAATCTCTATCATTGAATGGGTTATAACCTTTTGGACGATTTTTGAAAAATTATTATTGATTTGTAAGGTTAAAATTATAGTTGATACTAATATGTGTATTAAAAAAATGATAATAATAATTAAATTCTATTGATCAGAAATTTGGACTTAAATATTTCAAATAAATAAGTTTTCAAGCTTAAAACGGAAATAATGATTTTAGACAAATTTAAAATCGCAAATTGGGCTTAAAGATTTAAATGAATTTAAATTTCTTTCTTAAAATCTCAAAATAACTAATATGGTTAGAAGAGAGCGCTAATTTTGAAAATAATAATTGTTAAGATTGGAGAGTCGTAGCGACAAGTTCGTTAAAACTAACTTTTAAATTTGAAAATTTCTCGATCGCTACACCACATGTCGATCAATCAAAGCTAGTTGCTATAAACTCCCTTTCTCTCACAAAAATGTAAGTAAATTTATAATTTCAACATGTATTCATTATATTTTCTTAATTTGTAACATATCTTTATGGACGGAAAGAGTATAAATTTGTACCTTGAATCGACAAAGTCAATTTTATTGCGAATTAGGCATTGAAATGTGTCAATGTTTTGAATTCTCAATAAATACATTGTCTATTTTAAAATATGACATTATTATCATTTCAAAATTTATGAGGATTTATTTATTCTTGAAAAGTTCGTACTTGAGGTAAATTGATTAATGATTCAAGCAATCAGTTCATATTATCAAAATCTCACCTTATTTTTACAATCTTGCCATAAATTCACATCCAAATTTCCCCAATAAATAGGAAACTCCTTGTGCTCTTCCATTCAATTCTGATACGAATATATCACTCTTCATCAATGGATTTCTTCAGCAAGTTCCTTTGCATTGTTTTGTTGATGTGCTTTATGACCAGAGGTATAACATTTCTTTCTTTCTTTCACTTAATTATTTAACATTAATTTATATAATAATAATTCTGATTTCATGTTGCAGGTACACTGCAGTGCTTTCCTGGGACCCTTAGCGACCTTACAATTAATCAAGTTAAAACCAATGTGAAAATTGGGGATAAACCGGTATGGGAAGTGACAGTCAAAAATAAATGTAAATGTACCTTCTTGGACGTGACGCTACTTTGCCCCGGATTTGATCCTGTCAAAAATAAGTCTAAATTGATTTCCAAGAAGGGCGATAAGTTGTGTCTTATTAACAATGGGTCCCCTATCTATGGTGGAAAAACATTCAAATTCACTTATACTTCGGATCGAGAGATTTCATTTGCTCCATTTTCCTTCCAAGAAGCATGTTCTTGAACGAAAGACTGCTACTCTTATCTTATTGTAATAAAAACCTTGGGAGGTTATTATTATTATTATTTTTGAATTTTTTTTTCCAAGTAAAGATGATGCTGGTTTATATATGTAGTGGTGGAATTCTCGGTATGTTTTTCTTTTGTTATAATTATTTACTGGGAATTAATTGAGGAAAATTTGGGTTGATTCTTCAACCTTTCATACTATTAATCTTCAAATTTTGTGTAGCTTTTTAATTTTTTTGAACAATGTGTAATTAAAAAATGTTTGAAAAATCAAATATTGTAAACTTGACTAAGACTGAATGGTTGAGATTGAGTGTTTTAAAAACTTGATTTTCAAAAACGGCTAACGCTACTTTCACAATTTAGTTAACAATCTAGTTGACAATTGGTGATAAAATTACCATAATATCCCTTACTAAACAAATATAAATAAAGACATATTTTACATATAAAATCTTAGACAATAAATAAAGTTAAAAAATAACAAATTAGCTATATTAAATTATTAAAAATATTTAACAAATTAGAAAATTATTATGTCTATTTATGATCCTCATCTACTCCACGAAAAAAGAAAAGATTTAATAAGAAGTTTACATAATAGATATTTAGGATTAGAAAGAACGGGAAGAGGTAAGTACAATTGCTATAAAAATACGTAGAAAAATTAAAAGACTAGTGGAACAACATAAAGAATATCTTAGAAGAAAACAAAATTTAGCTAGAAATTATTAGACATAAAATCTTTTTATTATAAGGCCTTTATCAAAAATATCAAATTTAATACCAAATTATAATTTCTCAAAAAATTAAATTGGAAATGACGATCCAATCTACTGTGGTATCAGCTAGCAGTTACACTTAGAAATTTGTTTAGAAAAGTGTCTAAAAAAATTACCAAAAATCGAACATAGAGTATATAATTATAAATCTAAAGATTTACCTAATAATAGTCATTGGCCATTAATAACTGAAACATATGAAAATTTTATACAACTTATATTATTAGGAGAAGGGGGATTTGAAGAACATAAACAATTAAATTAAACAAAGTTATTTTGACTAAATTACGAATAACTTTTAATAAAACTACGGAACAAAGTTTAGAACAAGCTAAAAATAAGAATAAGTTCTAGAAATTATTAACAATTTACAATTAGAAATAACACAAATGATAAATATAACTAACGATTATAAAGATGTAAACAAAAATATACCAACGCAAATATTAGAAGTAAAACAAAGTGTTAATAACCTATCAAAACAATTAGCAACCTTAGAGAACCAAATTAAACAAATAACAAATAAAACAGGAAACATGGTAGGAGCATATGAAAATCTAATAGAAACTGTTGAACAAAAAACCACTGTAATAGAACAAATAAATATGATCAGAACAATTAAGGAAGAAGAAACACGGAAAAATGATTTACACAAAAGATTAGATAATATACAACAAAATATTGAAATTTTAAATCAAAACAGAATAAAAATTTATGACGAAATGGAGAAAAAAGAAAACATAAAAGATTAATAACTGATAAAGAATTTAAAGCAATTAATAGATTAGGAATAATTATGATAACTAAACAAATAGGAAAATTTATGGAAAATCCTAAGAAGAAGGTGAAGGAGATTACATAACAGAAGATGATTATATAGAAAACTTTAAAAATCTTAAAATAGAATAAATTAATATGTATGAACAACAACAAGCTTCAGTACCAGCAAGACAAATGGGACAAAATCCACCAGAATATATACAACCTAGAACTAATCAAGTTAAAAGAGAAACTACAAGTAATACTAATCCACAAAATACGCCAAAAATATATATAAATCAAAGATAACCAACATTTTATAACTAATAATTTTATACCACAACAAAAATATTATACTAAGCTAAGTAAAAACTATCCTATAGAATATACACCATGAAGAAGTATGGAAACCTAAATTAGTTCAGAAGGTAGATGGTTAGATTTAGGACGTGTACAAGATGTGGATCATGAATTAGAATTATGGATGAATCTATGACTATGATGGCCTATACTAAAGAATTAACGGGAAAATAATTTCATTAATGTTAGAAAATACATTTATAGAACCCACTGCAAGATGGTGGAGAAATTTAACAAAAACTTATATAGCAGAAGTTAGAGGAAATGAAAAAGATGAAATAGGAACAATACTTAGTCAGTGGCGGATCCACCTCTAGGCGAGGTAACACGGTTGCGCTACCTCGCCGCCGGAGGACCGCCGGGCACGCCTGTGGCGTTGTACTCTTGTGCAAGTTTCAAATTTTTATTTTTTTAAAAAAAATAGGAAACTGAGAATCTGAGATGGATGCCGAAGATGGAAATAGTTTAAGGTCAGTTTTTATACAGAGCCTTTGTTGTTTGTTGATTGGCGGTTGCCTCCACCAAGAAGAAGAAAGCTGTCGGACTCAGCTATGGCGACAGACAAGCACGGGAAGAACCGAAGAAGAAAGAGCCATTTTGGTTGAATTTTGGGCTTTTACTTGGTTTGATATGGTTGGGCCTTATTAAATTAGCCCAAATCTATCAAGGGTACATCTATTTCTATTAGTCTGACTTTCTATATTTTGGGCTTTATTTGTTTCATTATCTAATATTGATTGATTATTTTTTAATATTATTTAATTGCATAATAATAAATGTTAGTTTTAATTTTTGCAATTTGATCACTTGTGAGCCTCATATTCCCCTTGCTTGAATTGTTAATTGAGATTTGGTGAATATTTTATTCGATTTGCAAATTGTGATTATAGATTAAAAGGCTGTGAATTGAGATTTGACGATTATTTGATTTGATTTGTGAATTATGATTATTAATTAAAGGTTGTGAAATGTGAATTGTGATTTGGTGAATATTTGATTTGATTTCTGATTATTGATTTACATATTATGGAACGTTTTTTCAACCTAAACGAAAATCTCAACCTATTTTGCCTCTTATTTTATTTTGTATTGTATTATATTTTTATATTTTAGGATGATACACTTATTGATTAGTTTTTAATATTATTTATTTAAATATTAAATAAAAAATTTAGCTATTGCCCCATCATCCGTCATTGGTCAACTGTCAACGGTCAACGATCAACCGCCGACCACTCTAGCTGGACTTTAGTCTTAGATCCACCACTGTACTTAGTAGATATGATGGTGTATTAAAAAGAGAATATACATTATTGTTAGTCAGAGGTACTAAAATTAGCTCAAAACTAAGAAATAGATATTTATTAGATAACTTATCAATAATTGACATGTGTTACTTTAAAAAATTTGCATGTAAATTTAGAGAATATTATGAAAATGCATAATATAACCAGGAAACACATGGTATGGAATTAATGAACAAAATATTTCTTAAACTATCAAATCAATGGAATTTAGAATTATTTAAAGAATGAGAAATATTAGAAATACCATTAAGTAATACCTCCCCCCCCCCTCCATCCCACAAAGATAGGCTTACTCATATTTTCACACGGTTTAAGAAAACATAATTAATATATGTTGGAACTATAAATTTACCTACATTCTACCTAATATACACATACATTAAATAATGAGTTGTTCATATTTGTTGATGACAATGCATATTAAATATGAGTATATTAGAAAATGAAGACATTAATATACTCTAAAAAAGAAAAGTGGTCTATCTTTATGGGACAAACAAAAAAGGAAAACAAGTCTATCTTTGTGGGATGTAGGGAATAATAGTTTAGGAGCAAGAATAAAGTTTATTGAAATGAAACAGAAAGAAAAATGTATTGAAGCAAATAATATAATAAAATTTCACAAAGCAAGTAAAAAATCATTATGCTGTGATAAATTAAAATATAAATCAACCCAATGAGGATATCATCTATAAAGGAAACATATGAAAAAGAAATATTGCAGGAAAGATAAATTTAGAGACAAATTTTAAAAAAATTAATAAATATAAAAAACCATATAAAAGGTATAGAGTACCATATAAAAGATATCTAAGACAAAAATAAAACAAAACAAAACTAGAATATACCCTAAGAATCCTAACAAATGTAAATGTCATTCATGGGGAGAGGTAGGACATATGTCTCTAGAATGTCCAAAAAAAATATAAAAAGTGAAATATGATTTATATTTCATTAATAGAAAAACAAAATTATAACTTATTAACTATAGTCTATAAAACAAGAAGAAGAATATGAAGAAATTCTTGAAAATGAAGAAATTTATGAGCAAGAAGAACATAAAGTAATAAATTCAATTGTGGAAACAAAATCTTTAGAAAATAAAGAAAGTGAATCTACTGAACACTAGTACAAAAAGACTCATTTGCGTTGGATGTTAAAGACAAAAGGTGTTGGTTGTACAAGTGACTTGTTTGGCGGAGATGCGAAAAGTCTTACTTTTAAGCATTAGTTGTAAAACGATGTCTAAAGTCAACTTTAGGCTTCGGTTGTTGGTCAATAACTGACGCCTAAAGTTAAAAAATAAAAAATAATAATAATTGACTTTAGGCGTCGATTGTTGGTCAACAGCCGACGCTTATTCTCTATTTTTTTTCCTTCCCCTACCAGAAAACTTGGTGAAACCCCAACTAAATTCAAATTATGAAAACCAAATACTATACTTATAAATATATGTTAATCAAATCCAAATGTCAATCAATAAATAAAAAAAATCAATTTTAATATAAACTGTACTCAAATACATACATTTAGAATTGGAATTGACCAACTATTCTCAAAAAAATTCTACTAAGCAGGGGTTAATAGTCATCACTACACAAGACTAAAGTAGTCTTTGCTTCTTTTTGAGCAGCTAAAGCTTCCCTCTCCTTCCTTCAAGCAGTATATAATGAACAAAAAAAATTGTTAAAATCAACATCCGCAATTTACAACACTCATTTGGAAAGATAAGGCTTTAGCTAATTTTCTTCTTTAAAACTGTCGAATGTGCCAAGATTGCATATTCTTTTATGATCTATTTCCAGAGATTGTACTCTATCATTCCAACTATAAACTCCTGGCTTAAAAATCATTGCACGAATGACTTCGATACCATCAATGCTCTCATTTTCAAAGCAAGCACAACATTCCCTCTCTTTTAATATGCTAACTGTAGCTATTTAAAATTGCAAACTTAACATCTTAGCCAAACAAGTCACGAAGGGCTTATCAATCATGTTGCAAACTTGACATCCTAGTTTATATTATTTTTCAAAAACACATTTAAACAAACTTTTAAAATAATCATTCCACATCAAAGGTAAAATTGAGTAAATAACTGGCCTGTGATATCTTGTGTTCTTAATTTGAAAACGTATTTATAGAACATTATGCATGTGCACAAGATCTCACCTGTCCCGTGCTAACCATTTTTTATTTCTTTAATATCTTCATTGCATATATTTTACCAGATATTTTCTCCCGACAAAGTCTAACCTGTGACACGATTTCATATGAAAACCAAGTAGTTCATCAGTATAGAACTTATCGGATGTCTAATGTCGAAAACATTCATATCCGTGTCCAATCAAATAAAAATATTTGCATAATTCAACACTATTATGCTCAAGAAGAATATAATAGCAGGAGATCTAACTTTGAGTAAGTTCAAGAACAGCAAATCAAGTGGAAAAATATATATTTCAGAGCCTGATGTACCTCTCCAACGGCTCCTCTCCCTATAATGGCCTAAGAGATCAAAATCATGTACAGAAATTTTATGCCTTTTAAGACGCATACATATACTCCATCTCTATACATTGCAATACATTCAAAAGGTTCATCTGCTACTCCTCTGATACATCACAATTAGCTATCATCTTCTCTAGCAGTTGATGCCTGCAAATTTGACTAATACAAATAAGAACAATTAATAATGATGAAGCTCAAAGAACACAATCTATCTTGTCCACACACAGAAAGCTACAAATGATAAAAATTTATTGATTATGGGCACAGGCATTGAAATTCTAAAACCTACCTGAATTCCAAATAAGAGAAGGCATGCCAGGCACATACATTGTTACTTTTGCAATTTTTTCCTCAATCTGATGTAGGATTCCAGTTTTTTCTTTAGATGCACTTATAAACATGCGAGAACTGACAGTAAAGAAAATCAAAATTTAAAATCTATCTCATAAACTTGCTAGTAAAAGAATGGCAATTTACTAGCTTAGGAACAATTATATAGTTACGATGGAAAATTCAATATAGTAACGGAATTTTAAAAAGTACCATATGACCTCAAAATAACACACATGCTTACTTATGATCGAACCCGCCATTTGATTCCAGATGGAAATAGTTATTACCTTGAGTAGAGCTAAGGAAGATGGTTCAAGGCGTGTCTTTACAGCTTCGATTATGCTTTTACATTGTTCTGCACTAGCAAAATTTGGGTTCCAGCTCAAAATCTTTATCAAAGCATAACAAGATTATTGTTCAAAGGAAAAGAAAGCCACTACTTATAACCATCAGTTCTCATGTTCATAGAGCCCAGTTATAAACAAGCCATATTCATCTTCATTGATGTCTAATAATAAATAGACACCTAAGTCTAAATTTGATTTCCAATAATATCTACATGTCTTTTATCTATCTTAACAAATAAATAAATAAATAAAATGAAGATGAAAAGTGGGAAAATGCAATACCCTGAAACAGAGTAAAATAAATATTCAAGCCAACATGTCCATCAATGCTTTTGAATTTAGATAGAGCTCTAGATAGTGTTTGTAATTTTTGGTTTTTTTTTTTTTTTTTTTTTGTCACATCAACTTGGAAAAGTCCCTATTTGCTAGTATTGAAGCATTTCCTTTTTTTTTAGTATGATCTTTTTTTTTCTTTTAACTTATTTATTTCAAGGTATGATGATCTTTTTGATTTGTGTCAAACATTTTAAAGCAATCAAGAATTGACACTAACATTGAAGATCCTCTTAGATTGTAAATGACTCGATTCGATTGACCCGAACAAACTTATGCATACCAAGAGAAAATTTCAAAATGAAAACATCAGCTCCATGATAGCTCAAATAAGAAAAAGCTATCAACCGTTTCAAAAATCGAATTGCAAAAGGCTTTAATTAATTTGCAAAAAGTATATATAGGACAAGGGAACATAAACTCTCAAAATAAATATATGAAATAAAAGATTGTTTTACACATACATCACATGAAGAGAATATTCATGTTGGGAAAAATATTAGAGAATCAAAGAAAATCAAACCAAAATCGAAGGCCCGTGTTTACACGGTTTCCTTAAATCGAATTCGCCGCCTCACCGGAGTGCAAGAGGTTTTAATCGGTGTTCAATTTTTAGGATACAATCAGTTGTCAATTCACGCTGCACAACGTTAACCTCCTATCGAACTAGCTGTATCTATCTCTCAAAGAAATTTAGCAAATGGAGAAAACGAGCAAAGGGGAAGCTGCTGGAATGAAAGAGAAGCAGAAGTTGTGGTATTCTTATTTTTCATTGTTGTGGTGTGGTGTTTCAACTGAGAGGTAGGAAATTTATAGAGGTGAGCTACTATGATTTCCATTTAACCACAACATTAACTTTCATTTAGTAACAAATGAAACAGTTGAAATTAAACTGGTAATGAAGAATGAGATTTAATTTTACATTCAACCACAACTTGAAACTGAACCAAAATGTGAAACAGCTGATTTTTCATTCAACCAAAAATTTAACATAAACTGCTAAAATAATTTCCCTGGAACTGATAGCTGTTAAATTTTTCCAACAATCCCCCACATGAATGAAAATTTGTGGAAATCGAAGACTCAAGAGCGAAAGAGAGAGTAAAATGAATAAATCCTGCAGAGGATAGGTAGCATTTAGCTTTGAACCTTCACTTGTGACGTATGGGGCATTACTAGAAAACCGGTGGATCGGATGCCTTGAACTATTATGCAATTTTTGTAAACTAAGACAATAGATCTCACACACGACCATTCTAGACACAGCTTAGTTCTCAATGTTTTGTTCGTTTTGGCCATGAACACGTCCCTGGTTCTGTAAGTGTTTGTTCAACGATGTAACCTTTCCAATCCTTATAGAAGTGGCCCCACTTCACACTCACATAGGCGACCTCTTAACTCGGCTTCTCACCCCAACTCTTAAGGGTCATTAAAAGCATGCTTAATCTTCATCTTCCAATCACTATGAGCACCATAGGAATGAGCAAAAGGAGAACCTTCTCAGTAATTTACACAGATATACATGATTTAGTTGTCCCTTTGAACCTAGATCCTGGGATCTCCATTCAGCTAGGTTAGGTTTACACGATGATACCTTTCAACGTCATAGGCTGCAAGCCCATTGCCCTCAATGCTGGGACAACTAGCTCACGGGTTAACCCTTTGGTTAGCGGATCTACAATATTATCCTTTGACTTCACATAGTCCAGGGTGATAATACCTTGTGAGAGTAGTTGTCGAATGGTCTTATGTCGTCTTTGAATATGTTGAGACTTACCATTATATATATTGCTCTGTGCCCTATCAATTGCTGATTGATTATCACAATAAATGCAAATTGCAGGTACAAGCTTTGACCATCTTGGAATATCCTCAACAAACTGGCGAAGTCACTCTGCTTCTTCAGTTGCTTTATCCAAAGCAATGAACTCTGATTCCATTGTAGATCTTGCGATGCAAGTTTGTTTGGACGATTTTCAAGAGACAACTGCACCACCAAGAGTGAAGACATATCCACTAGTAGACTTTGAGTTTGACATATTTGATATCCAATTTGCATCGACATACCTTTCGATTATTGCAGGGTATCTAGAATAATGCAATCCAAAAATCACTAGTATACCTCAAATAACGTGACACCTTGAAAATGGCTTTCCAGTGGATAGCACCTGGGTTACTCATGTAGCGACTCAATCTGCTACCTGAGTATGCTATATCTGGTCTTGTACAAGTAATTAAATACATTAAACTCTCTATTATTCGAGAATATTCTAACTATGACACGCCGTCGCCAGTATTTTTGGATAAATGGAGACTCAAATCCACTGGAGTCCTGGCTACAGTGGTATCTAACTTGTTGAACTTGTCTAATATCTTATCAATGTAATGAGATTGAGATAACACAAGTCTATTCGATGTTCGAGTAATTTTTACTCCCAAAATGACATCCACAAGACCCATATCTTTCATGTCAAACTTTGAGTTTAACATATTCTTAGTGGCTTTGATAATTTTATCAGAGCTGCCAACAATGAGCATGTCATCGACATGCAGACATAATATGACATATCCATCATTAGTATCCTTAACATATACACACTTGTCACACTCGTTGATTCTAAAGTCACTAGAAAGCATAGTATTATCAAACTTCTCATGCCATTACTTCGGTGCTTGATTTAAACTATAAATACTCTAACCAAGTATTTTATAAATAAATCATTGACCTATCACCAATGAATAAGACTTTTGTGATTCATATAGGATTCCTCATCAAGTTTACTTAACCTAAAGATACAACTCCACAATAAGTAAAAGTTACACTAATGATCATCCTAGATTTAAACAATCCAAATTTATGTATATTCCATAGAGATCTCAAAATGGATAATATGCTCTACTCACATCTAATGCACAACCAACAATGAGTAACCACAACTACATCACCAAAATTTTAAATAAATTCATCTATGTTATCATAAACAAATGAAGTTTCCCGACCATAGGTCATATTTAGCAATAAACAAACCATTGATCAGGATAAGATTAATTAGTTCAAACATATCGTCACACTATTCTTCCATAGGACAATCATAACATTCATTAACTATCTATTCACCATAACTTGTGGTAATCATGTGACATGCCACTTATCACCATACCATATGACCTCAACATTTAATCATATCAATCTCCTTAAGATCACAGTATAATAATGTAGCGCCCTAAGTTCCGTATACCCGATTCACTACGTCATTTTCTGTCTAAATTTTTCGAATAATATTTTTGCGGAAGAAATAATTGAAATTCATTTTTGGCAACATTAAATAAACTGTAATGGCCGATAAAATTGAAAACATTTATGAAACCATTTGAAATAGTAAATCGAACCATTAATTTTGTAAAGAAATTGACAATGTCATAATTTCTCAAATAAATGAACTTCTCTAAATTATTCGATGTTTGGAAAATACGGAAATCATTAACGTCAAACTTTCAACCGTTTAACGATTATTGCCACCATCATTCATCGCTCGCCACCGTCTCCGAAATCTGCAAAACTGTTAAAAAGTAGGGTGAGTATTTCATGGGGGAAATACTCAGTAGACTCATCGCAAATTAATTAATTTATAAGATGATTAAACACATAAATCCCGGCTCTTTATAAAACGGGCATTGATAGAGCTTCTTTATAAAACGGCTCTTGATAAAACTCATATTGTGCATTACAGCACGAGATATATTTTGAAAATAATAGGCTCTTTGAAAACAGCTCTTTGAAAACAGCTCTTTGAAAATAGCTCTTTGAAAACAGCTCTTTGAAAACAGCTCTTTGAAAACAGCTCTTTGAAAATAGTTCTTTGAAAACAGCTCTTTGAAAACAACTCTTTGAAAACAGCTCTTTGAAAACAGCTCTTTGAAAACAGCTCTTTGAAAACAACTCTTTGAAAATATCTCTTTGAAAACAGCTCTTTGAAAACCATATACTTATAAAACACATTTTAATTATGCCAAGCATAATTTTCTTTTGAAAGCATAGGGATCCTTTTCATCATAACATAGGATAGGATCGAAATCCTCATAAACATAGGAGACACAAGAATTTTACCGAACTTCGGTGGCAAGAATTCTTATGCACTAAGTATACCAAGCATAATTTTTGAAATTCATAGGGATCAATTGCATCATAACATAAGATAGGATCGAAATCCTCATAAACATATGAGACAGGAATTTTACCGAACTTAGGTGGCAAATCCTCATAAACATATGGAAACATAGGAATTTTACCGAACTTCGTGGCAAATCCTCATAAACATAGGAGACACAAGAATTTTACCGAACTTCGTGGCAAGAATTCTTATGTGTAGCGCTACTAAAACTCCGGTCCCCTTAACATATCATAACTTATCATATGGGACCCATAGCAATCTTGGTAGATTGATTTCATAGCAATGATCCAAAAAAAAACATTTTCGTGAAGCATAGGGTATACTTACTTTTCGTAAAAAACATAAAGTATATTTTCTTTTCATAAAAACATACTTACTTTTCATAAAAACATAAGGTATATTTACCTTTCATAAAAACATACTTTCTTTTCATAAAAATTGACTTTCACAAGTCACATGACATTTATATGAAATCATAATTTAAATCAATTAATAAGTGCGAGTCTACCTGAAATCCGACGAGTGCAAAGTTGAGCGGGAATGACTTCAATTTCTTTAAATTCTCCGTACGCTTCGTCTTAGCCAATAAGTCACTTTAGTCTATCGAATATATAGTTCAAAATGATAAATTATATTTGAGGACTAAAATTGATGTTTTGAAAGTTGAGGGACTAAAATGAATACTTTTGAAAGTTCAGGGATTAAAATCAAATAAAGTAAATCAGCAGGGACTGAATTGATCAGATTTTTAAAATGAAAGGGCTGATTAAAATCATTTAAAACTTTGGGACTGAAATGGATAACTTTAAAAGTTGGGAACTGATTTGAAAACCTTTAAAAAGAATTGAAAGGGCTGAATTTAAGACATTTTAAAACATAGGGACTGAATTGAAAGGCTTTAAAACTTCAGGGACTGACGCGCAAATTTTGAAAGTTATTAAAATATATTATATCAAAACCTTTACTCTCTCTCTCATTCGTATCCATCAGAGGTAAAGAGAGAGAGACGAGAGAAACAGAGAAGGGCGACGACGATGGAGAAATAGTCGGTGTTTTCGCCGACGAACTCGCCGGCTCAAGGTGCGGTGAGTGGCGGTCAAGGCAGGGGTTCCAATTTTGGGGTTCAGTTGCGAGGTTGGATGCGAGAAACAGAAATGAAACCGCGGCTTAGATCGTGATTTGAGTTGGGTCTTAACTGCGAAATCCGGTGGCAAAGTGATCTGCAGCTGAGGTAAGGTTCTGGGTTTCGATTCTTCTCAGTTTTGGGTTTCAATTTGGGTTTGAGCTGAACTTGGAGTTGGCTGCGTTGGTGGTGGTCTGATGTTCGACGATGGGTGGTGACTGTGGTTGGGTTAAATTCTGGTGATGGTGGTAATGGTTCAAGAGATTGAAGTATTACATGGTATGTTGACTGAGGTTCTTGGCAATTCTGTAGGCTCGATGGTTGGATTAGCAGAATGATGGTGTAAATGATTTAGAGTTCAATCTGAGCAGTAGAAAATGGCTTTCGGCTATGCAGGTGCTGAGATGATGATGTTTATATATATTGTATTGTGGAATCTAGGTACATGGAAGTGTGAGTTGTGCCATGAGTATTGAAATGAAGATGGGGTAGATGATAATGATGAAGATGCTTTGCTTGTACAATTATGGTTTAATATAATGAAGGTTCGTGGCTATGGATTGATGATGATGATAATGGAGCTGAAAAGGAATTTGTGGGTGGTGGCTATGGCTTTAGCTTTCGGCGTAAAAGAGAAGGGGAGACCGGGATAGGATTAGTTTAGGATTAGTTTAGAAAATTGACTAACTTCGATTAGGAAGCGTATTTAAAACAGATATATTTTTGGACTGAAAATATGATTTTGAAATAATACTTTGAATAAATAATTAAAGTAATATAATTTTAGAAATTCGGAAATTTAATTTGAAATCAAACAAATTCGATATTTCTTGACTTGGCTAGACGAACACGTCGCGGTGTTAACTTCAAAATAATAGGTGAAATAGTAGCGACACAATTTTCTAAATATTAAAATAATTATTTATTGCATAAAAATTCTGGGTCGCTACAAATAACCATCATATATATCACATGAACATTTCTACATCAATAAATCAGTAAAATCTTATACATACCAATCTCTCAATCTCAATAAATCTTAAATTTTAAAATTCTTTACTCCTTCAGTTGCCTAGAAGTGTAGGCCATCACCTTGTCATATTGCATAAGAACACAATCAAGCCCTTTTAATGAAGCATCACTGTATATGACCAACCATTCATTTCCTTGTGGAATAGTTAAAATGGGCGCGGTTGTCAACCGTGTTTTTTTTTAACTCCTCAAAACTCTGTTCACAATCCGAACTCTACTAAAATTGTATCATTTCTAGTCAACGGTGAGGAAATCTTGAAAAACCCTTCCACAAATCTTTGATAGTAACCCGCTAATCCAAGGAAACTGCAGACTTCCTTAACATTAGAGGACGTAAACCAGTTTTGAATTACCTCACTTTTACTCTAGTCAACCTCAATACATTCCCTTGATACAATATGGCCAAAGAATGGCAATCTATCCAGCCAAAATTCATACTTCTTAAACTTAGTAAATAATTTCTCTTCTCTAAGATTCTAAAGCACAATTCTCAAATGTCTTTCATGTTCTTCTTCAAACCTCGAATAGATCAATATGTCATCAATAAAGACTATGACAAATTGATTCAAGTATTCTTTAAAGATCCGATCCATCAAGTTCATAAATGCCGCAAGAGCATTCGTTAACCCAACCAGCATCACTAATAACTCATAATGCCCATATCTAGTATGGAAAGTTGTCTTTGGAATGTCCTCTTCCTTGATTTTCAACTGATGGTAATAGATCGTAGATCGATCTTAGAAAAATACCCAACACCTTGAAGCTAATCAAACAAATCCTCAATTCTTGGCAATGCATATTTATTCTTTATTGTCACTTTGTTCAATTCTATGTTTTCTATACAAGGTCTCATAGAACCATCTCTCTTCTTTACGTATATAGCACAGGAGCAACCCATGGAGAAAATCTAGTTCGAACAAAACCTTTGTCCATGAGATCCTATACATGCTCTTTGAGCTCTTTAAGTTCTGCAGGAGCCATCCGATATGATGTCTTGGATACTAGAGCTTTCCTGGGCACTAATTCGATGGCGAATTCAATATCTCTATCAGGCGGTAGATCACAAAGATCGTCTGAAAACATATTTAGTTATTCTCGAACAATTGAAATTTGTTTGAGAGAAGTATTCACCTTAGACACTTCAATTATTGCAACCAGGTAGGCATAACAACTCTTATTTATCAATTGACGAGACTTCATTGCTAATACTGTCGATATGAAAAGTTCCACCTTTACCTCAATAAAGCGAAAAGGGTTTCATTTGAAGGTTCAAATACCACTTTAACGTAGCCATTGTTTGAAATTTTATACCGAAATAATCATTCCATTCCTAGTATAATATCAAGATCGTAGATATTCGATGTTGTGAGATATGTCACCTACTCCTTCCCATTCACCATGATTGGGAATCTCTCAACACATAACTTGAGTTCAACAGTTCTTCAAATGGTGTTGACAATATAAACTTGGTCTCCAGTTACAGAGGTTGGACGACTCAACTTTTCTATGAATGTGAGACTGCTAAATTAGTGGGTAGTCCCGAAGTCAAACATGATGAGTGTCTAACACTAAGTTTGATACCTTCTCAACTTCCTGTTTAGACATTATATACACTCGTGCTAGTGTACTCTCTGTGACTCAAAGTACTATTCGCATTCACTTTATATCTTTCATTTAAGAAATTTGTGAACATTACTCAATTGTATAGTAATCATTACCATCTCATTTTCTCACTTACATAATCAAGATATATTCATCATATTCACTAACAACATTCTTAACCTTTCACTTTACGACATTACACATTAGCATGCAAGAATTTACAATAATTGGAACATCAAATAACATTTCATAATTTAAACAAAATTTAACTTACCAGATGATCGAGGAAGATGCACTTGAGGCGTGACTCGGTACCCGAACCCTTTCAAATAAGTTTTTAAAGTCTACAGAATCGCTTTTAAAACTCTTAGCTCTGATACCAAAAATGTAACACCCCAAGTTCAAAAATCTAAAACCTAAGCGTGTTAACTTCCATTCACATTATATGCGGAAATAAATATTTTAAACATTAAAATTTTCATTTATCTATTATAAAATTTTACAGAAATTTCGGCAGAGTATCCTCTGTTACTTGGACTTAACCAACCTGTAGAGGGACATCATACCCAACCTAACAATTTAAAACATCAATCACAATTCAACCACATTCAACATTCAATCACAATTCAATATTAACTCCCACATCACCACATTTATCCAAACTCAATCTCAAACTCCTCGATACAAAAATTCCTATATCAATAAACTTTAATTAAGTGAAATAAGTGATGATATAAACGATACTAGAAATATAATAACTTAAAGTTAAATTTAGACGAATAGTTTAAGGAGTAGATGAAGAAAGAATTAACCAATGAAACTTAAATTAAATCATTAAATTCAATTTTAAATAATTCAAGTCGGGTACTACCCGAGCCTGCCGCCAAGTGCTCTCCTCTAATCATCTAACTTTCATCACCTGAAATATTGGGGAGGGATTGGGGTAAGCTAAAGCTCAGTAAGTAAACTTTATGCATGAAATGCATGCTTATAACATGAATGCTTTAAAAACTCCATATATGTATCCCCATTTACTTTACTTTCCAGAACTTTCAAACTTTTCAAACTTTCACTTCATTTCAAAACTTTCACTTCATTTCCATCGTGAGCTCACTTGATGTAACTTCTAGTCAATCAGATAACTGTGGGAAATTCTTATTTGGAACCAGATCACATTTACAAGTAAAACCGCAAAGCGGTTAACATTCATTCCACCGCAAAGCGGCTCATTCACTTTATTCCACCGCAAAGCGGCTCATTCACTTCATTCCACCGCAATGCGGCTCATTACATTCGGGTACCCCGGTCCCCCGCGCCCCATTTCTCACTCGCATCTTTCATGAACTAGAAGTACACCAATTCTTTCTTAAAAACTTGGGATACATAACTTTTGAACAAACTTGCACCTTGGAACATTTCTTTCATTTAAAAACATTTGACTTTCCAATTTCGATGCCAATGCATGCTTGATGATGCAATAACATGTAACGTGCATGCTTAAACATTCTTCTTAATAACATATACTTTCATAAATGTAACAAAATTAATCAAAGCAAGTAAGTTGCAAGACAGTCGTTTGCACATTAATTTCACCTTTAAATTCAACTTGTGAAAAAAAATAGGAGGAAGTTTACTTACTTGCAGTCCTTAGTATTTACCGTTTCTGAATTTGCAAGTGGAAAAGTCTCGAATGCCCGTGACGTCAATGTACCAAAAGTCCTAATTATTCACATTCATCAATAAATATGACTATCAGTTCACAAACATATTCGTTATTCATTTTAATACTAATCAAACATTAACCGAGATCAAAACTTCAATTTAACTCAAACGTGACTTTACGTAATAACCAAAACACATAAAACCATAATCGAAAATAAGAGATAAGTTTCAATCCACGTTAGAAAGTTTCTCATCTTTTAATTCAAACTCAAACTAAAATATTTAACTTAATTCAAACTTTACAGAATATCAATTTACCATTTTAATCATTATAAAACCTGAATTTCTCAAAAATATTTCAATTAAATTTTAAAATTAACCAAAAATACCCAAATTCTTAATTCTGAAATTAACAAATTTTGAATTCGAACTCTACACTAAAAATTCAATCAAAGTAACTTAAACTCTTAAAAATCTCACTTATGAAAATTGACCATTATAATCCAAAATCAATCTTAAAATATCAATTAATCAAACTAGTACACAATTTCTGAGATTTTGAAAATTACTTGTATACACACATATACAATCAATTCATTTACCCATTTTTGTTAATTATTCATGTCATTGTATAGATACATACAAATATACATATTACCCAAATCTGAAAATTACAACTATAGTTTCAACATTAAACTAAAAATATCTATTAACAAAATTAAAACTTTTTTTTTTTTTTTTGAAATCTGAAAACTTACCGTGAATGACACACATATATACATTTTTCATCAGAATTAAAAATTACAGTTATAACTCTAAGTTAAACTAAAAATCTCAATTAAACAAATTTTAATCTACAATTTTCGAAATCTGAAAATTACTTGCACACATATGCATAAAGTGTATATATATTCAAAATCAAAATACCCATTTATATATACACACACACACACACACACACACACACACACACACACACACACACATACATATATACATCAATACACACATACATAAGCATTACTAAATCCCCAATTTAACGGTATAATTCGAAATCAAGTAAACTAAAATCTGAAATTATGAGAAACGACACACACACACACACACACACACACATATCCGAGTGTGTGAAAGTGTGTGCAGGTGCGTGCGTGCGTGTGGGCGTTGTGTGGCAGCGGGCGAAGGGGCGAAATAGGGCCTTACCTATGGGTGGTGGTAGGCGAGGGAGGTGGTAGTGGTGGCCGGTTGGGTGGTAGAACCGAGAGTGAGGAAGGCGTCGTAGATAGTCGGAGGCGAGAGGTAGGGGACGAGAGAGCTGAGCGTGAGAGGTCACGAGTGAGAGAAGTGAGGGTTTGGGGTTAGGTTTAGATATAGACTTTTGGTAATTCACAAATTGGTCCCTCATTTCTCTTTAAGTACATACTTTAGTCCATAAGTTATATTTACTCTCCAATCACCGCCAAACTATCCCCCAACTTTCAATTTAACAAAATAAAATAGAAAGTAACAAGCTTAAACAGTAAAACAATTAAATACATAAATTGCAAGTAAACAAGTTTATAATTTTCTAATTGGCACATTAAGCGAGACGGCGTCCAAGTCCTTCCACTGCAAAATAATTAAAATTATAGATAATAATAATTATCAATTTAAAATTCACAACCTTAACATAAATTTTATGGGAAATTTAAAATTTCACTTAAAATGAAAAGCAGCCTTACATGATCTCTCTCATTTCCAACAATAAAGCCTGAGGACGCTGCTTGTTATCCCTTCGAGGCTGACGCCAGTATGTCGATTGATGCCCAACTTTGTCACAATTAAAGCACTTTCCATTGAACTAGAATTCAGGCTTCTTTCCTACACCACCTGTAGGCTTCAACTGAGACCTTTCATAGCTTGCTTTTTATCTTTTCGATTCCTGCTACCCTGCTTGGCTTTAAAGGATTGACCTTTATTAGTACCAGAACTCTGGCCGTATTCCAATACATTAGCCTTCTTAGAGTAAGAATTCTCTGACTTACGTTTAGCCAGTTTGTTATCCTCCTCAATGTGTAGCTTGATAATTAAATCCTCAAAAGACATCTCTTTCTTCTTATGCTGCAAATAGCTTTTGAAAGCCTTCCATTGAGGAGGTAACTTGTGAATAGCAGTGGCCACCTGCAGAGATTCTGACATAGTCAGACACTAAGCAAGCATCTCTTGTAAAAGCACTTGATACTCCTGCACTTGGCTCACCCTTGAACATAAATCAACCATTTTGAATTCCATACATCGACTGACAAAGAATTTCTTAGAACCAACATCCTCAGTCTTGTATTTCTTTTCTAAGGACTCCCAGAGCTCCTTAGCAGACTTCTTTATCACATACACATGATATAGAGAATTCTATAGGCCATCCAAGACATAGTTTCGACCTAGAAAATTAGCACTTTTGCAAGCGTTCAAAGATGCACGCCTATGCATATTAGTGTCGTTTTCAGCCACGACAGGGAATCCTGAATGAGGAAACGTGTAAGGCCCAACGTAATAAGCTAGAAAACCATCTTGTTTTGCCACATCTTAAAATCAGTCCCAGCAAACTTGTCCGATCAAATCGCATGATTCATCAGAAATGGAGCCGAAAATGATGGTTGTCCCGTCAATGGGAGGAATGCCAATCGAGGTCTCCATAGTGTTAATAGCAGTCATTGTAGGATTTGGTACAATGGTACCGACAGTGTTACTTCCGTTGTTCACATCGTCATTTTCATATGAAGCCATTTAAACTTAAAGAACGAAAAAAGTTTTAGAATAGTAATGAGTTTGTAAACTGAATATAGATTCAAGATCTATGTTATCAATTCGAAACAAAATTGAAACTAAGGAATTGAATTATAAGAGCAAATTATTTTGTCAAATTACATACATTTAAACATGAATTAGAAAATCAATAACCAATAATTGATAAAAATTATTAAAGAAAAGTTAGCAATCATTAGTTAATCATCAGAAAATTATTTAAGAAATCATTACACAATTTTTTAAAGATAAAAACAATGCAAAGTAAGTTTTCATGCAGAGACAACTTAATGCATTGATAAAAACCGTGCAAACATAGGAAAAAATATATATATCGACAGAGACAAAAAAAAAAAAAAAAAAAAAAAATGCAGAGACAACTTCAAAAAAAAATTCCTCTTTTTTTTTTTTTTTTTTTTTTTTTTCTTTTCCCGATTGTCAACCTTACTGCTAAGTTTAAGAAATAGAAGTAATAATTCCAATTAACTATTTAGTTTCATAATTTATGAATTCAACATCGCCATTAATTAGTTTATGCCTAGTAATCCTTGATGAATTTAAAGATCTATGTACAGAAATAGATAGACAATTAGAATTCATAAAACAAGAATTTAGCAATTAATAATTATCCAGATACAGATATACCAGTACTTAAAAAAATTATTATAGATAAAGATAGAATAATTAAAACTTAGAAGAAAGAGTTGAAGAACTAGAAATAATTATAACAGAAAAGACTAGAATATAATAGTAGATTTTATAAATTTTATTGTAATACCAGACATATCTTAGACTTAGATACCTTACTTGACGAATAAAATACTAAAGAATTTATAACTAGAATGATAACATAGTAATTATACTTTAAGAAATTTTGTCTTTTAATAAGGATTGCCATCCTAGTTGTCATCCTAATTGTTCATCTAGGAAGATCCTTCAAAAACTGGAGATCAAACAGGGGCTTAATTAATCAAATGTGACTTTCAAAAACAGCAAAATAACTTAGCATTTTTCTATCCAACTAAAAGTCGAGTGGAATTTCATTAACGATATTGATTGTTTCAAGTACATGAGACCTAGATTCACAAAACTAAAGGACCTCAAACTTCACGTTTAAAGGTTAAAAACCCATAAGTTATTTAATGTGAACTGTTAAGGAGCACAATCTTAATTTTCTCATTAAGTTGATGCGGTAATGGTTTAATTTATTGATATCTGGAAATGCTTTTATTTGTTTTAAAGAAATGGACCCATTTTTGTACGCATGATTGAGCCATTCATCACTTTACCAACCCCCCGCCACCTCGTCAAAGATCCATTCTGTTTAGATTGATGAAATGATATTTTTTTTCCCTTCTAAATTTTGTGACATTAACTCATAAAAGTCTCTTATAAAAACATATTTCTTAAATTAGCAAAACATATAAATAGATTTATAACACTATATATTTATGATGCCAAGTGTTTTAAAAGAAGTACCTAGACTCGAGGCTCGGAGAAAATTGTACTCTTGCTAGAAAAAAAGACGATAAACTCTAAATTGACCGTTTAATACCAACCTAAGCAGAAAAAGGAGCTCCGTTTTTGTTTTCTGAGAAGTATTTTTTGCTTTTAAGTCCAACTCTCGAAAACACCCAACAATTATTAAAACCTACACGAAGAATTTTAAAAAAATAATAATAATCAAACTTAGCGCAAAAACAACCTACAAACAGTCTTATTAGGGTAATGATCCTTCCCGACTGCCGACTGGTCATGGAGAAAAATTCGCAATTTAAGAAAAATAATCCAAGTTTTCATCATTTTCCATCCTATTTCTATGCCCAATTAATGTTTGGGCAAGAAGTTGACTACAACGCAAAATGTATTTGAATTTTAGGATGAAGTTTTACAAATGGTGGCTACTTATTGGTTTTCCAAGTTTTAGTGATTGTTGTACGCTCATAAAAGTCTTAGAAAATAGGCCAAGGGCTAGCCCAAGTGGTGAGGGCTCCCCTTACCAGGCTATAGGTACTGGGTTCGAGCCTCCGATCCCCCTCCCCCACTCCCTTATGTAATGTTCAAAAAAAAAAAAAAAAAAATTCAAATCTTAGAAAATTATATAAAGACTAAAAAAAGTTGAAAATTTGATATTATGATTATTAATTAAATTTTTGTGTTTTTATTGATTAGGAGTATGAGACTTTTAGCCTTTGATAATTGTCGGGGAGTCTAATTAGAATAAACTTTGTACTTTTTGAATGGAAATAATTCAGCTAAAAGAGTGACCTCTAATCTTGCACGAGTAGACTTTTGATAGACAGTGTAAAAATGAATCCAAGCAGTATAGATAATAAATGCTTTCAATTTGGAAGGCAAAGCTAAACCTTATATTAATATATGTATTCTTTGATTATAAGAATTAGGGGTGTAAAATACCATGTTAGTTTTGTTGGACAAATCAAAATTTATCGAATTCTTCTAGATTGAATGATATAAAAAGAGAAATAAATTATATATCAATTATTTTTTGAATTAGTTGGGACTGCAGAAAAAGGATTTAGGAATGTCCTATTTACAGATTTCAATTCAATTCGTAACTTCTGAATAGTTGCATCTTTGACACAAATTCATTTGGACCATTAGAACACACCATTTTGCATTGAAACATGATTTAGTAGTCCAGATTGAACCATATTCAATTCAGAGGTCATGATTCTTCATTTTGCACTCAGTGAACTTCAATAATCGCATCCAAACATTACACCTATCAGATACTTATTTCATTTCACACTTAATGATCATTAAAACATTAGGCTGTGTTTGATAGCTCGTGTTTTCATGAAAAATGGTAATTTTTCATCTTTTTTTCAACCCTGTTTGATCCACTATATTTTTCCTAGAATTGAATTCCATTGTACAACACTTTAAAACATATTTTAGCCTGTTTTTCATGAAAAATTGGTTCTAGTGGGTTGGTGATTTTTGTTTTCCATGAAAGTTAAAAAATCTTGAAAATTCTTTTCTTTTCCATATAAGTCTAATCAAACACAACCTTAGAAAATTTGGAAAACCTCGTGAATGGAAAAAGTTGATTCAAAACAAGATGAAGAAAAGAACTATCAGAAAAAAAAGATGCATCAAGATAGGTAGTTTTCTCTTTGAACTTTTCTTAACAAGAGTCGTTCATAACATATTTTTCTATTGAACCTGATTTGTGGATCTCTGTTGGAAAAATTTGGTTTATAATTAAATTCTTTTAACTAAAAATATCTGAATATGATACGATATCATCGCGATTTACTTGTGCAAAAAAATCAGATAGAACTTTGACATAAACAAAAACAATATGTAAAACAACGATTTACTGTCATTTAAGGCAATGTACACTAGTACAAAAAGGCATAAAAAAATGAGGAAAATACGTCGGTTTTTCAAAAAAATGACGCATAAAATAGGACGGTGGCATTTTCGTAATTAAAATTTAGGAATAGGCGTCGGTTTCAATTTTAAACCGACGCGCAAAGTCGGACCGCCGACTTTGCGCGTCGGTTTTTGCCGGTTTCTCGCGTCGGTTCATGGAGAACCGACGCGCAAAGTCGGACCGTCCGGCTTTGCGCGTCGGTTCACCTTAAACCGACGCGAGAAACCGGCGTTTCTCGCGTCGGTTTTTGCCAAAACCGACGCGCATTCTCATAATTTATTCCCGGTATTTTCATAACTCTCGCGCCTCTTTCTCTCTTTCAGTACACTTCTCTCTAGCTATACACTCACGCCTCTCTCACAATTCACTCTCACAACTTCTCTCTACTCTCACGCCGGCTCTCCCTCTCTTGTGAACCTCGCCGCCTCTACCGCCCTCACTCTTCTACCGTCGCCGCCTCCACCGACATTGTAAGACCCGATTCCCATTTTTGTTTATAAGTATGTATATGTATTTGTATATATATATTTATGTGTATATATATATGTCTGCGTGTATATATATATATATTTGTGTGTGTGTGTGTGTGTATATATATGACCGTGTATATATTTGTGTGTGTATGTATGTGTATATATATATATATATATATATATATATATATATATATATATATATATATATATATATATATATAATCTATATTTATTTGTTATTATATAAATATGATAATTACATGTTAATATGTATAAATGTGTTAATTAAATTTTAATATATATAAATTTGGGTGTTAAATTTATATTGTTGATTTTAAGTTAGTAGATAGATAAATTTTAATATTTTAATTATTGGAGTTGAAATTATGAGATATTAAGTCATGAAATCTTAGCTTCACTTTTTAGGAATTGAGAATGGATTTCAAATTAAACTTGGAGTAGTTGATGATATATGTATTAGATTTTTGAATATGTCGAGGATGAACATTTTGGTTTATTGTGATATGTTGATTATTCCTATAGGTTGGTTAAGTCCAATTTTTAGGGGAGGTTGTGTCAAAAGTTTTGTAAAATTTTGTAAATAAAAAATGAGAATTATAGTTTAAAGTGATTTTCACTATTACAGAATTGACCGTACTAAATAAATATTTACTCAAAACTAATAAAAAATTTTAATTATATCTTCACATATAGGTCATTGATATGGATCGGGGTTGGATGTATGGCAGACGTAATAGACATGAATATGTAAAAGGTGTTGAAGAGTTTATGAAATGTGCGGATGAAAACAAGAGAAAGAAAGGTGAAACAATGATTTTGTGTCCTTGTTACGATTGTAAGAATTTGAGAAAGTTTCGTAGTTTTGATCAAGTGAAGAGTCATTTGATTCGTCGTGGGTTTAAAGAAGGTTATACACGATGGATATGGCATGGTGAGAGTATGCCTCCCAGGACGAGCACTGGTGACGATGTTGGTGATCAGCAGCAGAATAATTCAAGCAATATTTGTGAGAATGATTTGGAAAATGATGAGAATGATATGATAGACGATATGATGCGTGATATACAAGGGGAATACATTGAAAAACCTCATGTATTAGATAACTTGTTCAATGAGTCTGAGAAGCCTTTGTTTTCTGGTTGTAATAAATTCACTAAATTGTCTGCGGTACTAAAATTGTATAACTTGAAAGCAAGCAATAGGTGGAGTGATAAAAGTTTCACGGCATTATTGGGGCTGTTACGAGAGATGCTTCCGGAAGATAACGAACTTCCTAGTTCAATTTACGAGGCAAAGAAATTGTTGTGCCCGATGGGTATGGAGATTGAGAGGATACATGCATGTCCAAATGATTGTATACTGTATCGAAATGATTACAAGGACTTGCGTCTATGTCCAAAGTGTGGGGTATCACGATATAAACGGAAGAACGTGAATAATAATTGTGGTGATAAGAAAAGCCCTCCGGCAAAGGTGTTATGGTATTTACCTGTAATACCAAGATTTAAACGTTTGTTTGCCAATGCAAAGAACTTGCGGTGGCATGCCGACGGGAGAAAAGAAGATGGAAAACTAAGACACGTGGCTGATTCTCCTCAATGGAGGAATATTAATAGGTTGTTTCCCGAGTTTGGGGGCGAAGATAGAAATCTTAGGCTGGGACTATGTACAGATGGGATGAACCCACACGGTAATATGAGTAGTCGACATAGCACTTGGCCGGTTCTTTTGACTATTTACAATCTTCCTCCTTGGTTATGTATGAAGCGCAAGTATATCATGTTATCTTTGTTAATATCAGGGTCCAAACAACCGGGTAATGACATAGATGTTTATCTAGCCCCACTAATTGAAGATTTAAAAGTATTGTGGGATGAAGGCGTGTCTGTGTTTGATGCATATACCCAGATGAATTTCACCTTACGTGCTATGATATTTTGCACTGTAAATGATTTTCCAACTTATGGTAACTTGTCAGGTTATACTAACAAAGGACCTAAAGCATGTCCCATTTGTGAAGAAGACATGATTGATCTTTGGTTGAAAAACTGCAAGAAAAATGTCTTCATGAGTCATAGAAGATTTCTCCCTATTGACCACCCTTATCGCAAGAAGAAAAAGCCATTCAATGGAAAAATCGAGGCTCGAACAGCTCGCTTACCATTAACAGGAGGTGAGGTATATGAACGAGTTAAAAATTTTGATGTTTCATTTGGAAAAACTTTTAAACCTCCTCAGAAGAGTCTTTGGAAGAAAATGTCCATATTCTGGGATCTACCTTATTGGCAACACTTATCTGTAAGGCATTATCTTGATGTAATGCACGTGGAGAAAAATGTTTGTGATAGCATCATTGGGACATTGTTGAACATTCCAGGAAAGACAAAAGATGGTATTAAAGTCAGGAAGGACATGGTAGAAATGGGGATAAGGGATCAATTAGCACCGCAAGAGTCGGAAAAGCGTACTTATTTACCCCAGCTTGCTATACTTTGTCGAGAAAAGAGAAAACAAGTTTTTGTGAGTGCCTGCATACTATTAAGGTTCCATCTGGGTACTCATCAAACATTAAAAGTCTTGTCTCGATGAAGGACTTAAAATTGGTTGGTATGAAGTCTCATGATTGTCATGTCGTAATGCAACAATTGTTACCAGTTGCAATTCGAGGCATTCTCCCAAAACATGTTAGACAAGTCATTATAAAACTTTGTTTTTTCTTCAATGCAATTTGCAGCAAAGTTATTGATCCGGAGGAGTTGGATGATTTGCAGGCCGATATTGTTATCACTCTATGTCAATTTGAAATGTATTTTCCGCCATCATTTTTTGACGTTATGGTGCACTTACTTGTTCACTTGGTGAGAGAAATTAAGATTTGTGGTCCAGTATTCTTGAGGTATATGTATCCATTTGAGAGATACATGGGTATATTGAAAGGATATGTGAGAAATCGATTTCGACCTGAAGGTAGTATCATTGAAGGTTATGCTGCTGAGGAGGCTATTGAATTTTGTACTGATTACTTGAATGACGTTGAGACTATTGGTGTTCCTAAATCTCGGCATGATGGAAGACTTGAAGGTAAAGGTACTATTGGATGCAAGTCAATCGTCCCCAATGTTGAATTGCGATACAAAGCACACCTCCTTGTATTACAACACCTTCCTGAAGTTCATCCATATTTGGACGAGCATATGTCCATCATAAGGCAGCAGAATCCTTCAAAAGTTGAAAGGTGGGTAACTAATGAACATAATCGTTCATTTGCAAAATGGTTCAAAGATAAAGTCATGAAAGAATTGTCACAAACACCGAATACCATTGTTGAAACGGTAAAGTGGTTAGCTTACGGTCCTACCACGATTGTGAGGTCATATGAAGCATATGACATTAATGGGTATACGTTTTACACTAAACGTCAAGATGATAAGAGTGCAGTGCAAAACAGTGGAGTGACACAAGTAGCACTATCAAGAGATTTTTCAAATGCTAAAGATACCATGCCAGTAGATGCCTCGATGTCCTATTATGGTATTATTGAAGATATTTGGGAACTTGATTATAGGGAGTTC
Source organism: Ligustrum vulgare (assembly GCA_963555705.1). Lineage (NCBI taxonomy): Eukaryota > Viridiplantae > Streptophyta > Magnoliopsida > Lamiales > Oleaceae > Ligustrum > Ligustrum vulgare. The sequence goes on from OY743182.1 coordinate 27,422,755, forward strand.
AAGTTTCCTCTCTTCCAATGTAAATGGGTTGATAACCGCCGGGGTGTTCGGGTTGATGAATTAGGATTCACTATGGTGGATTTCGGCCGGTTGGGTTATCTAGACGAGCCATTCATACTTGCATCACAAGCCAAACAGGTATTTTATGTTCTTGATCCTGCCGATACTAAGTGGTCAGTCGTCCTTCAAGGAAAGAGACGCATTGTTGGGATTGGTGATGTAGTAGATGAAGAAGATTATGATCACTTTGATGAAACCCCTCCATTTTCTATCGGTATACAACTGAGTGCAACTTTAGGGGAAGATAACATTGAATCAAATTATATGCGTTGGGATCATGAAGAAGGATTATGGATTGATCGTCGTTCCTGATTATTAATTGTATGAGTTTATTTACACGGTCTTTGCTTTTAACTTTCTTTTACTTTTCATATATGCTCTATACATTGTTAACAATTTAATTTATTAATACGTTGTTATATGTGCAGGTACGTTAAAAGTAGTCTCAATATAATGGCCGAGTCTTCATCATCTTCAGATGATCATCTTGCTATCAGTACCAAAAGGACTAGAGGGCCAACAATGTGTAAGAACATGAAGAAGGCCGATGAAGTGAATGTCATCGAGTTCGATGACAAACATAGGCCAATCGGACCAGGCAAGGGGAACTTCAAACACTATGTCGGGTGTTTGGCCCGTATTCACGTTGACATTGACATCAGTGATTGGCACAAGGTTGATCCCGGCCTTAAGGAGTTGATGTGGGAAGAAATAAAGGTACTATCACTACATACATGGTTAATTGATAACGTTTCGTAATTTGTTCTTATAACATCGCATATTTTATTCGTCTTTCAGAGGGAGTTCAACATCCCCGATGACGCAGCAAAAAAATGCAAATGGTGTTATAAATTACTTGGCCAGCACAATGAAGGCAATGAAAACTAAGAAATTCATTCTAGCACCGTATTTTCAGGAGTAAAACCGTTGATATTCTCTAATTTTTAACCTAATTTGAATGATATGATATTTAAAGTTGTATTTACACGTTCATAATACGTAGGAATCACTGGATGTTGCTAGTTATTTCTCCTGAGAAGAATACGGTGTACTTCTTAGATTCAGCTGCTGCATCTAAGCGTGACTTGGATATCAAGCCGATATTGAACACGTAAGTTAGGAAACTTTTAATGAAATAATTGTGAAGTTGTGGTGAAATTGATTGTGGAGTTGTGATTGTTGAGAAGTTGATAGTTTTGAATAGCAGGGTCCCCCTACAGGTTGGATAAGTTCAATTTATAGGGGAAACTCTGCCAAATTTTTTGTAGGATGTTTGAGTCTTAATTTTTTTGTAACTTGTTGATATAATTTATTGAAATTTTAGGGCTTTCAAAACGTATTGGACAGTTGGAGGCATGAGGACAAAATCCAATACAACGTGGAAAAACGTAAAAGTATGAAAACACGGATTTAAACTTTTTTTAAAATCTTTGAATTATTTCTATATTTTATTTAGTTTGATTATTAATATTGTTATTTTTCAATGTGAATATTTCAGTGTCCTCAACAACCTGGAGGGTCTGAGTGTGGCTACTACGTTATGAGAAATATGTATGAGATAGTCACAGAACACTTTCAACTTACTTCGTTAGAAAAGGTATAAGTCATTGAAAATGAGAATTTTAATAATGACTTTATATTTTATGAAAAAATAACTAATAATTCATTTTGATTGTTTGTAGGCATTTAAAGAATATTATTCAACGGAGGAAGTAATCGAGATTCAAAACTTATGGGCAAAATACTTCGTTCATAGGTTTGTGTAAATCGAAGCGTAATCAAAACTTGCACTTACATATATATTTAATTTGTATCATAAATTAACAATTTGTAAGTATAATTGTTGTTAATTTAATTTTATTACGTATATATCTATTATATATATTTATTTGGTGATGTGCATGTTCAGGTTATCGCAGACCACGTCTTGGTCACTGCAGGTCACGACCTGCAGTGGCCTGGGTCATTGCAAGTCACGTCCAGGTGATTGCAGGCCACGACGTGCAGTGACTTGGGTCATTGCAGGCCACGACGTGCAGTGGCCTGAGTCATTGCAGGTCACTGCAGGTCACGACATGCAGTGGCCTGGGTCATTGCAGGCTACGTCCAGGTCACTGCAGGCCACTGCCTGCAGTGGCCTGGTTATTGCAGGCTACGTTCAGGTCACTGCAGGGCACGACGTGCAGTGGCCTGGGTCATTGCAGGCCACGTCCAGGTCATGTAATATATATTCAAAAAAAAAAAAAAAAAAGTTTAGGCGTCGGTTCTAAAGGTAAAACCGACGCCTAAAGCTGTTTTGGGCGTCGGTTCAAAAATTAAAACCGACTTTGGGCGTCGGTTTAAACCAGAAACCGACGCCCAAAGTGTTTTTTTTTTTTTTTTTTTTTTTGACTTTAGGCGTCGGTTCAAAAATTAAAACCGACGCCCAAAACCGACTTTGGGCGTCGGTTTTAACCAGAAACCGACGCCCAAAGTGTATTTTTTTTTTTTTTTTTTTTTTTGACTTTAGGCGTCGGTTTTAAACTAGAACCGACGCCCAAAGATGACTTTGCGCGTCGGTTTGCAACCGACGCCTAAAGTCGAGACTTTACGCGTCTGTGTCATATGCGTCGCCGCTACAACCGACGCGTATTCCGTTTTCCAACCGACGCGAATTCCTATTTCTGTACTGGTGGTAAGAAATTCAGAGAAGATGAAATGAATCGAGTTTGATTTTTAAAAAATTTCTTTAACAAAAAACTTCCCTTGCATTGGTGCTAACAAGATTAAATTTAAGTTTGCCTTCCACAGTATTTCTTCCAAAAATTGAAATAGCACAATATTAATTTTGTTGTCAAACCAAAGCTGCACTCTTTTAGAATTAAATAAATATATCGAGTATTAAATATCAAACATGAAACTCCAAAATAATTTAAAAATTATTTTAGCATAATTTGGAGAATGAAAAAATCACGTCAATAATAAATTGCACCATTTAAGATTGGGTCAAGATCTAGTTGACGAGATCACGACGTCAATGAAGCAATTAGGATTAAAAAAGCTTGTTATTCAATTAATGGTGATGGCACCTTTTGCATTTGAAAAGCCACATTCAATTGTTGCACATACTGAAACTTTTTCCAATTCATCACACATAATAGTGTGTTTGATATGACTTAAACTTTTTTTTTAAAAAATGAATAGTGATTTTTAGGATAGTATATGATTGAAATTTGGTTTAAATGTCAAATATTGTGAGTTTAACTTTTAATGGATGATTAAGATTGAGTACGACAGGAAAAAGAAATTTTTTTAAAGAAAACGAAAAAGAGCTAATCTTTATGTACATTTAAATTCCAAGAACCCCATTTGAATTGAAAACGTTGACTAAGAACAAAAAAGATGAAGAAGAGAACTAATAAAATATAATACATTGGGATTCGTAAATTTTGCTTTGAACATTTGATGTTATCCGTTATGGGGATCACCAAGAACACGTGGAATTAAACGTCGGAAAGCTCTAAAATTCAAGATAGTAGACTGTAACAATGCAACCCCGACCTCACGACGCAAGAACTATGGGTATATTAAACCCAAAACCCGTTACGATGCGAAGATAAGAACCACAAAGGGGGAACGCCACAAAGGTTGTCAAATCCTTTGATAAGTTCAATTTGTTCGACGAGAACACGAAGAAAATATAAGGGAATATCTCACCTTCAATATCATTAATCTCAAGATAAAAAGTCGTGTCTTTACAATACTGAATAAAGCCATATATATAGGCTAACAAAATAAAGAAACCTAAATAAACTAGAATTGCAAAATAAACTAAACGCCTAACATTGTCTTAAAATTCGGAACCTAAGTTACGGCCGTGACTTATGAGTTTACGGCCGTAAGCAAGCTACGGATTAAAATTGAAAACATTTGTTACGGCCGTGACAATACCCTTTACGGCCGTAATCAACATTCTGAATTAAAAGCTACCAAACTCTTTACGGCCGTGAAGATGTGGGTTACGGCCGTAAGTCCTCTTCTGCATAATTTCTCCATTGTAGTGTTACGGCCGTGATTTCAGTCTTTACGGTCGTGACTCAGCTGCTGCCCAATTTCTTTGCACTAGAGCACTCGTCCATCCACGCTTGCATGAATCCTTGCATTGCCTGCTTGATTCTTTTGGCTCTTTATCTCGTTATGGGTCCTACGGGCACGTGCAACGGGTCAACGCTCGTCGAGCCTCTCCGGAACTCATCAACATTCTTTTGAAAGAATCTATCAGATTCACTTGACTAAATAGATAATCCAACATTTTGAAATGGGACGTCAATGTGAACATATATAATAAATCAAACGCATTATCTCTCATATAAACTCTGATTCTATGTTATTTTAATTATTTTGGCCTTCAACTTGATATTCCATGAATAACTAACTAAGAGGTTGGTGAATTGATTTTTAAATTATTTCGAACAATAATCTAATCAAGCACTTTAAAAAATGTTTAAATCATATAAATAATAATCCTAAGCAAACTATGAATAACTAAAAGACTAGAGAGGATGCAAACTATATATTTAATGATGTTGATCCAGCCACTTGATCTAATAAGACATTTTCAATAAATTGATTGACAATGCTTATGATGACTTACAAAAAAGGAGCATCGATCCTTATACAATATTATTGAACTTTCAAGGGACCTCAATATGATCGAAGGATTGAAGAAAATGATTTTCCAATGAACGTCATCGTTCAACAAATGATATTAACAAATTAAGAACCTAGAGAGACTAACATTTCAATGAATAACAATAAATAAGATTTTCAATAAATCTCAAGTGCTAGTTAGAAACTTTTGCAAATAAGATAATTTAAAAGTTTAATTCAATCAATTAAATTTTTTCAATGTAAAGATTTTGAAGAAATAAATTCATTGTAAGTTCAAATATTTTCACAAAATATTTCTCTCTTTAATTCTCTTAAAGACCTTGACAGAGAATGCAAAAGAGAATCTATTTATTGTTTTGGCAGTTTTTGTACGATTTGATCAGTTTCGATCTTCTTGGTAAAATTCGATGTTTTGAAAATGCTTTTAATTCTTTTTTCAGAAATAAATGATATTGAGATACAATGTAAGTAAAAATTGTAGGGAAATATTTGTTGAATTTGATTGACTAAAGAAGAACCAATAATTTGGAACACAATAATATAAATATTGAAGAAAACCAAAAATTGTAAATTAGAGTAGAATCTGGAACCGAGGCCTGTGCGATCACAGTTTCCTTAAAACAGATTCGTCCCCTCATCAATATGTGCTTGAGGTTTGTCTGAGTGTCTGTTTTCCATGATAAAATGGAGGTTGAGTAGTTAACCCAGTACAAAGTTACCACTCCGACAAACCGAACTTAAGTATGAACACAATCACCAAAACCAAGACACAATAAAATGGAAAAAAATAAATAAAAATAAAACCATTGACAAGAAATGAAAAAGTGTCTTGACACAAAACGAAGAAATGAATTTTTCTTATTTTTCAAAAGAGTGGGGAGATGGGAGTTAAATAGCATGAATTGGAGTTACAAAATAACTCCACAATTAATCCTTGATCAATTACGATATTTGGGATTTACGTGAGTTACCAAACAACTCCACAATTAATACCCATAACTCCTACACATTACTCCCCCCAATCAATTGTAAGACATGGGCACGAGTTGAATTTTTCATTCACATTTTCCAACAATCCCCCACATGAATGAAAAGTGCTTGAGACACGACAACAAAAGACACAAAGACTTGGTGATATACCTCACACAGGATTCTTTCTTACATAGCTCAGTTCTCACGATTATGTTCGTTAGGCCATGAACATATGTCTGGTTCGTGAGAGTTTCTAAGAATTTATCCCAACACAATTCCTTTAGAAGCGGACCCACTTCTCTCTCACATAGGTGATCTCTTAGTTAAGAGTAGCCCGCTCTACTCCGCTCGGATTCTCGACACATAAGAATCATTAAAAGCATATTGCTTATCCTTCATCTTACGGGCATCACTATTACATCATAGAAATGGACAAGAGATGTTAACCCCCACAGTGATTCAATTAAGTCTTTACAATTAGGTTGTCCCTTTAAACATAGATCCTGGGATCTCCAATCAACTAGGTTGGGTTTCCATTGTATTAACTCATTCGTCCAAGGACTTAAGTCTCATTCCTCTCGATGACTTTGCAACTAACTCTCTATTTAACCCTTTGGTTAGCGGATCCACAATGTTATCTTTTGACTTTACATAGTCAACAGAGATAATTCTAGTTGAAAATAGTTGTCTTATGGTATTATGTCTGCGGCATATATATCCAGACTTACCATTATACATATTTCTTTGTGCCCATCCAATTGCTAATTGAATATTGCAATGTATACAAATTTCTAGCACAAGCTTCGACCATCTAGAAATATCCTCTAAAAATTGGCGTAGCCATTCAGCCTCTTCACCATACTTGTCAAGGGCAATAACTCAGATTCCATGGTAGATTTGGTTATAACTGTCTGTTTGGAGGATTTCCATGATATCGCTACACCTCCCAATGTGGATTACAAATCCACTTATAGACTTTAAGTCTTTAATATCATATATCCAATTAGCATCGCTATGTCTTTCAATAACTGCGGGATATCTGGTAGTGCAATTCATATATCTCAAGTATCTTAGTACTCTTACTATTCATTTCCAGTTGTCAGAACCTGGATTACTCGTAGATCTACTCAGCTTGCTAATTGCGTAGGCTATATCTAGTCTTGTACAACTCATTTATACATAAAACTTTCGATTATTCTAAAGTACTCAACTTGAGAAATATCGTCATCTCTATTTTTCGATAGATGTTGACCTGTGTCTAACGGGGTTCTAGCTACTACAAAATCATCCTTGTAAAATTCCTCGAGAGTTTTGTTCACATAATGTAACTGGCTTAGAACAAGCCCTTTTGAGATTTTAACTCCAAGGATAACATCGGCTAAACCCATATCTTTCATGTCGAATCTTGAGTTCAACATAGCTTTTGTGGATTTAATCATCCTATCATTATCATCAATGATAAGCATATCATCAACTAAAGATATAAAGTGACAGCCATTTTTTTAGTGTCTTTGATATACACACATTCATCACATTCGTTGATTTTAAATCCACTTTTCATCATGGCATTATCAAAATTTACATGCCATTATTTGGTTGCTTGTTTCAAGCCATAAATGACTTCACTCACCAATTTACAGACTTTCTTTTCCTGCGTTGGTGATGAAAAATCCTCAGGTTTCATCTTCTTTTGAAAATCTATTTGTAGTCTAGTGGTTTGCTTCCCGCGAAAAGATCCACTTCCCAAGTATGATTTTTCAAATGGAATCTATCTCATTTTTAATGGCCTCCTTCCATTGAGGTCATTTTGAAGAGTTTACAGCTTCTTTAAAGCTTTAAGGTTCAGTTTCTAGCATATAGGTCAAAAAATTAGGACCATAAGATTTTTCTGTCCTTTCTTGTTTGCTATGTTGATTCAACCTCAACTTCCTCTTCCAATTTTCGATCTTGACTATTTTCAAACATAGTCTCATATTTCCATACATATTCAAAGAACGAATCATTTCTCGATTATTATGTTTTATGTATGTCTTGAATCTTATATTCATACACAATAAATTGATAAGCACTACTGTTGTGCAAATATCTAATGAAATTGCAATCAACGGTTTTCAGACCTATCTTCATCATCTTTGGTGTAGGTATAACCACTTTGGCAAGACGCTCCCACATTTGTAGTTATTTCTAAGAAGGCTTCCTCCATTTTCATAACTCACGTGGATATTATCTTTCCAAGCTGGAGGCATCTTTCCAATTATGGAAGCCACTCAGAGTGTGACGACCCGAATTTTCGACCATTCGAGTGCCACTAAAAGTGACTCATATCATATTATCGAGACTTAAATAGTAATGTAAAATTATTCAAAAGAATAATTAGAATCCCATAATTTAATTTGTGAATAAAAATAGAACATAATTTTCTTACATAAAGTTCAACATAATTATCTCATCAATCTTAACCACTTTTGCCACTTCCATGTTGACCGCCTCAAACCTTCAATTATCTGAAAATGGTAAATATCGTGGAGTGAGATTTATAAAATCCCAGTAAGTATACCAAGCATAATTTTCTTTTGAAAGCATATGGATCATTTTCATAACATAGGATAGGATCGAAATCCTCATAAACATAGAGAGACACAAGAATTTTACCGAACTTAGATGACAAGAATTCTTATGTGTAGCGCTACTAAACTCCGGTCCCCTTAGCATAATCATAAACATATCATATGGGACCAATAGCAATCTTGTGAGATTGATTTCATAGCAATGATCCAAACATTTTCGTAAAAACATAAGGTATATCTAATTTTCATAAAAACATACTTACTTTTCTTAAAAATATAAGGTATTTTACTTTTCATAAAAACATACTTACTTTTCTTAAAAACATAAGGTGTATTTACCTTTCATAAAAACATACTTACTTTTCATAAAAACATAAGGTAATACCTTTCATAAAAACATACTTACTTTTCATAAAAACTTAAAGTATATTTACATTTCATAACAACATACTTAATTTTCATAAAAACATAAGATATACTTACCTTTTAAAAGATTAAAATGAAGTGTAGTAGTAAATGGACCAAAACTTTCTTGACCACCTTGAATTTCTCTTACTTGTGGATTTTGTCAAGAGGTTGGAAATAAGTGTATATGTGTAGAGTTGTGTGTAAAAGAGATGGGTTTAAATAGATGTATAAAGTTGGCATATTGTAAACATAATCATTCAATTCTATTAATTTTAACACATCATTTTCTTAAAGTAAAGCACCATTCATATACTTTTCCATATTTATACAAATAATATGCTCTTCATGATTATATATAATGGAGTCTATCAATCATTCATATACTTTTCCATATTTATACAATTATTATGCTCTTCATGATTATATATAATGGAGTATATAAATCATTCATATACTTTTCCATATTTATACAAATATTATGCTCTTCATGATTACATATAATGGAGTCTTATCAATCATTCATATACTTTTCCATATTTATACAAATATTATGCTCTTCATGATTATATATAATGGAGTATATAATTCATTCATATACTTTTCCATATTTATACAAATATTATGCTCTTCATGATTACATATAATGGAGTCTATCAACCATTCATATACTTTTCCATATTTATACAAATAATATGCTCTTCATGATTATATATAATGGAGTCTATCAATCATTCATATACTTTTCCATATTTATACAATTATTATGCTCTTCATGTTTATATATAATGGAGTATATAATTCATTCATATACTTTTCCATATTTATACAAATATTATGCTCTTCATGATTACATATAATGGAGTCTATCAATCATTCATATACTTTTCCATATTTATACAAATATTATGCTCTTCATGTTTATATATAATGGAGTATATAATTCATTCATATACTTTTCCATATTTATACAAATATTATGCTCTTCATGATTACATATAATGGAGTCTATCAACCATTCATATACTTTTCCATATTTATTAAATTAAGATTCTCATAATTATTATATATAATGGAACCTCTCATGCTTGCATATATTTTCTTAATTTCAATAATAAAAATAATTTTTGTATAAATAAATATTGGGATAACATTGAATTAAGTACTTGGACTTAATATACTTTAAATCAAGAGAATGGAGATATTTTTAGAAATTCGGAATTTAATTTAAAATCGAACGATCTCGATTATTTCTTGACTTGGCTATACGAATACGTCACGGCGTTACTTAATAAAAATGGGTGAAATAGTAGCGACACGATTTTCTATTAAAATAATTATTAATCGCGTAAAAATTCTTGGTCGCTACACAGAGTCATCCTTTCGACATAAATCTCATGTGGAATCACTTTGACTGGTCAGTCTTTGAATCCACCACCTTATATTCAAGGAAGTAGCCAACTCCCACAATTCCTTAGAAATTTTTATTATGCAATACACGTTGTACAATGAATCAGCCAAGTTGTTCATGATATAATTCTGGCACAGGAAATCAGAATGCTTTCAAGCATCAATTGCACTGATTGCCGAATGCCTCCTTCACCCTCTTGAAGTATTGGAGCATTCTCAGTCAAGAATCTCTCAAGATTCAAGGTGATCAGATAAAACATCATCTTGTGCATCCACCTCTTGAAATTCAACTCATTGAATTTCTCCGATTTTCCCAATAATTAATCAAAACATTCATAATTTTGGGGCTTCAATTTATGCACTGTTTGGGCCACAAAATAACTTGGCAATTTAGCCACAATCTGATCCACATCATAATTGGCATAGCCACAATTTGAGTAATAGTAGGACTTCACATTTAGCAACTGTAATTTTACAAAACTTTAGTGGCCAATATTGAAGTAATTATTAATTTGGTACTTAAAAGCAATTTTGCAAAGTTTTAGTGGCTACTTTAGAAGAATTTCAAACTTGAGGTGCAAATTCATAAAATTTTCAAACTTTAGGAGCTGAATTGTAAAAATCAAACATTCAAGTCCCAACTTGAATAATTTATAAAATTTGGAAGTTAAATAATAAAGTCCTTAATTTCAGGGATCAATTTTAATATCTTAAATAAGATTTGAGGACCTCAGTGTGCAATAAACCAATAAAATGAAATTGCACAAGGACCCCCAGAATCTTCTAATTTCCGGTCCAAGCCCCTGCCTCAAATAAACCTAGAGATGGCAAACGGGCCGAGCCGCTTGTCGGCTCATTGGCTCGGCTCGTCAAATCACGAGCCACGAGCGGCTCAGCTCGTCCCACTTATGGGCTCGTCCACGAGCCAAACAAGCAAATCCTAAAACGAGCCGAGCACGGCTCGGCTCGTTTTGCATGGATGGCTCGTAAACACGAGTCACGAGCCGAGAGCTCGTGGGCACGTTTTTTTTTTTTATAAAATATTAATTTTAATGAAAAAAATGAAAAAGAAAATAAAAATATGCACGGGCCGCGAGCCACGAGCTCAAGGGCCAAGCCGAGCTTGACCCTTGAGTAACGAGCCGAGCCGAAGCTCGGCTCGTCTAACACGAGCCACAAGCTCGGCTCTTTGCTAAAACGAGCCGAGCAGCGAGCTTAATGGGCCGAGCCGGCTCGGCTCGGGCCATTGCCATCACTAAATAAACCATCCAACTAGGTTTTTAACCACTAGCCTAGCTGCCCCAAGCAACCAGCAAGGCCATAGCCCCCGGTGACTCGAGTGCGATGGACGCCATCCATGGTGTTGAGTACCACACCCGTAGGTGTGCCTCTTCCACTAGCGTCGACGGTGGAAAAAGCCACTGGCCACACCTCTTTCCACACATTCACAGGCTTTAATCGAATCTGGACTCCATACTTTACAACCAATTCAATTTCTGTCAACAACTCAAAATCAAGATTCAATTCCCAGCCAACATACAAAATTGAATCCATACACAATACATCTATATTTCACTGATTAATTTTGCTGGGTGACATATACCCACTCCCATCAATTGCGCCTTTTGATTTCAATTGGAAGGTCGAGCAATGATCTGACTGGGCCCGTAATATCCTGCATAAGTGATTCTGGAACAAAATTTTGAAATTCACATTTCTTAAGCATCCCCATTCTTACACAAGAAGTCCATTACTATTCGATTCCGCCATTGGCTTGCTACTGGTTGGTTTTTCTGGGAATGGAAACTTTCTAATATTATTGGGTTTTGGACTTTTCTTCTCACTAGCATATTTATTTTGTGTTGCTCTGCAAGAGAGGTATTGGTTAAATCCAAATTCATGCTCAGTGAAAAGAAATGCGTTCGGATTCTCGTGCGGACAGGTTTCTCTATGGGCTCACAATGTTTTCTTTTTGGCTAGCAAGTGGTGTAATCAGATTATCCCATTAGATTTCTTTCAAATGAGGATCAGATTTTTGGAATCAAATAGAAATGATTCTTGATTTTCCATTGCGAGTAAACACCACATAAGAATCAAATGACCCACTTGAGTGAACGACTGGCTTCAATTAAAAAGTGAGCAACCATCTAACCCAAAGAAAATCACAATTGTTATTTCAATTAGTTTTTAGAAAATCCCAACGGTGAGCATAATTCCATGATCACATTTTGTTGATTCAATCTGTTTTTAGAAAATCAACATGAATACGATCATCATCAGTTGTTTGTTCTTTTAGAAAATCAAATTCTTTTTAGATCAAATCTGTTTTAAGTTTGTAGGAAAATATTTTTCGAATTTGATTGACAAAAGAACTACCAATAATTTGGAACACAATAATATAAATATTAAAGAAAACCAAAAACTGTAAATTAGAGTAGAAAATGGAACCGAGGCCTGTGCGATCACAGTTTCTTTAAAACAGATTCGCCCCCTCACCAATCAGTGCTTGATACTTGTCTGAGCGTCTGTCTCCCAGGATATAATGGAAGTTGAGTAGTTAATCCAGCATAAAGTTACCACTCCGACGAACCAAACTTATGTATGAACACAATCACCAAAACCAAGACACAATAAAATGGAAAAAAAAAAATAAAACTATTGAAGAAATGAAAAAGTATCTTGACACAAAACAAAGAAATGATTTTTTCTTGTTTTTCAAAAGAATGGGGAGATGGGAGTTAAATAGCATGAATTGGAGTTACAAAATAACTCCACAATTAATCCTTGATCAATTGCCATATTTGGGAGTTACATGAGTTACAAAACAACTCCACAATTAACACCCATAACTCCTACACATAACTCCCCTCAATCAATTGTAAGACAAGGGCATGAGTTGAGTTTTTCATTCACATTTTCCTACAAAAATATCGTTTGAAAAATAAGTTTTAATTTGATCATGTGACAATCAAAATAGATTTTGGTGCATAAAATATTTTTTGAGCTTTTATTGATCACTAGTGAATCACCCGTGCGATGCACGGGAAGAAACGTCTGGATAAATATAATTCAATGTGAAATTAGATGAATCCTTTAGATAAAATAAATAAATTTCACAAGTAAGAGATAAAATAATCATTTATTGGTTTCATATGACTACAAATTCTAGAATACTTCTTTGTACACAACATTATTTGTTGATTTTGTTGGTCTTCTATTCTTATTACAAATCAACATCTTTAATCCAAAACGATTTGTCACCTTAGAAATCGCAACATGAAGTTGTTCATGTATAAACACCAGCCGTTTAAGAAGAAGTCCCACATGCGAGAATGATTGTCCATGACTCTTATTGATAGTCATGGTGTAAGACACCATCAATGAAAATTGTCTTCTTTGAAATCTAGTAGGTATCCTAGAATAAAAAATGCTCAATAATATCGTTGGAATAAAGAACTTGTGTCCTGTATTGATGACATAAAGAATTTGATCTTCTAGAACATGGTCGCCAAATTTTGTAACTATCAATATTGTTCCATTGCATAATCCATGTGTATGATTAATATTTCTCAAAAAGAACTTGTGTCCTTTACTTATCCGCTGTAACGGTCCACCATGTGACGCAATAATGATATCCAAGTGTTCAAGTCGTGTATCAAAATCCATCGACAATCAATTCGGCAATTTCATCGTCAATAAGAAAATCATATTGGTTATTATTGATCGTCCACCAACCAATAAGTATAAGTCTTACATTTGAAGTGTTTTCCCCAATCATCATTTCTCAAACCTACCTAAACTCCCTTAACAATTTATTGTATTTATCTAGCATATCCTTCAAATTAGAAACTATACAATCATGCAACATTGAATCGCATGATTCACTCCTACTGGGGGACATTAAAAGATATAAATTAAATTTTAGACTATTACAACAAAATTATTCGTAAACAATATAAATATAAAAACAATAAATACAAAATATGTACTCCACAACCCTTTTCTGCTTTCAATCTCATTCACATTGTCAACAATGTAAAGCGAGCAAATTGCAAAACTGAACTGTCATCAGGCAACAAACTCCCAATCTTAGGACAATTTTGACCTTGTAATATGAAGATGGGATGCCCTCTACCATTATTTAGCCCATTATCTATTTCCCCATAGAAATGAACGAAAACATCATATTATATGTCCGAATGTTCTCAACGAAATTCTTAATCATGTCGTCCCTTTCATATAATAAATCTTTCAAAATAAGAAGATGATCTTACATAAAATGAATCTTTACTTTCTCTTGCATACAACAAAGTATGGGTGAACAAATAAACCATGAAATCGAACTAAACCGCAACAAATAGCTTGGTTTGGTTCGGTTTGGAAAAATTTCAAACCGCCTTAAATGATTTGGTTTATATTTCAATTGTCCAAATCGCGGTTTCAAATAGCCAACCCGCCAAAAAAAAAAAAAAAAAGGCAAACGTTCAATTTAAAAAAAAAAAATACAACACACTTTTTATTGTTAACAAATCAAAATTCAGGAATCAAATATTAATTTGTTCAAATCCACAACCATTTAGAAATAATTCTTGCTCCTACAATTCATAATCATCATCCAAGATATTTTCTTAAAATAAAATTTTTAATATGAGAGCTCATTACAGTTTGTTTGTCAACACAAATTGATTCACAATATAGCACTCAATTAGAAACTTAATACTATTCTTGAGCTAGTTTCAACTCAAAATTTTAGACGAATATGTATCTTTGAGCTCGCTTTGAAATATACTAATTCATTCGTTGGCAATCCGCGGTTTCAAACCGCATCAAATCGCAAAAAAATAGTGTGATTTGGCTTTGTTTAGAAAATGAAATAGTTTGGTTTGGTTTGAAAAAATTCCACACCGTTTTAAATGATTTGGTTTAAAATATTACTACAAATCGCCCAAACCAAATCGTGTTCACCCCACAACAAAGTGAGAACTTCGAATTACGACATGTTTTATAACGCTTATTTACTGTCTCCTCGCACCAAAAAAATTTGCCTTGAAAAATAAACACTTAAATGTAGGATCTCCAATATCAATGCACTATGAACAATCAAACAATAGATAAAACAATTAATAATATAGATCATACGTATAAAAGATAATATTTACTATTTTGACCATTGACAATGAAAAATTACACGTATAAAAAAAGAATTCGATAATCATAAAAAAATAAAAAAACTAAAATTGTGAGATTGACAAAGATGCATCAAATTCATGAGATTATAGGTTTTTTCAATATTTATACAACGTAATTGTTTTCTGATGGAAATTATAATATAACATTGATCATCTCAATTTTCAGTTAAGTTTTTTTTTTTTTTTTTTTTTTTTAACCACAAGTGTGGCTTATTTTATATCAAAAAATGCGAAAAACATATGAAAGGAGGGGGGCAAAGACCTGACCTCCAGCAAAAGTAAAGTAAGACAATGTAAATAATAAGTGGAACAGAGAGCAGTAAAAACAGTGAAGAATAAATGTGATCATGGGCATTCTCGGGGGTGGACCCTCATGTGTGATGTCTTGGACCTGGTCATACGTCTGGTCTTGTACTCGTCCGGATCATAGTAATCCGTGTAAAGCTCTGTGTACTCTGGGTCACTACCTGTAGAAGGATGACGTGTAGGTCGTGGAGCGTCTCTGGTGGCAAGAGGATCACCCACCCATGGACCATGGATAGGGCGGAATGCAGGTGCCTCTGATCTCAAGGAAGGGCCCATGTGTGATGTGGCTGTGTCAGTGACTGAGGGGATCAAACCCATCCCATCAATGTCTCCCTGGATCTGAGCCTTCATCTTATCCTGTCTCGGGGGAGGATCAGGAGTAGATGAAGGTGTGGAAGTCTGAGTACAAGGGGGGATGACAGGTGGGGGCTGTCCAAAGAGCTTGATAACCAGGTCTTCAATGGCAAATCTCAAGGTGGATGTGATCTTCATGCGGTGTTGTCCCTTGAAGTGGTCTAACAGAAGAAACTTAGCCTTAGAGTGCTCTGATCCGAACTCTTCGAGAAGACCCTGAGCGAGAACCTGTGTAGCTGTACCTGCTGACCCATGAGATGACTGTGCGGTCTCTGCAGATGGTGAGGAGCTGATGTGTGTACCTGTGGGCAGTGCCTCTGGAGCAGGTGCATGAAGAGAAGGGATGGGAGGTACCTCAATAGGAGCCTGTGTATCCTCTGTCTGAACCTCTGGTATGATCTCAGTAGAAGGAGCGGGTAACTGAGGAGACGAAGGGCGAGCCTCTGTGGTAGGCTCAATAACTGGAGGAGGCTGTGTTGTGATCTCAATTGGAGCCTCTGGGATCACCTCTGTAGGTGTAGGTGCTGTCTCAATAAACTGTGGTACCAACTGGGTGACTGGAGGCGCATGAGTGGAATTAGTGGGGAAGGAAGAGGGGGCTGCTGAGGCTGGAACCCATCTCTTCTTCTGGATGGGAGGTGGTACTCTGATTGCTGGCGCAGAAGTAGGTGGTGGTGCTGGTGGTGTAGGCTCAGCAGGTGCAGGTGCCGGCGCTGGGGGTTTCCCAATTTGACACTGAATATCTGAATGGCCCATGTTTCTACACCTGAGACAAAATTCTGGCTTCAGTTAAGTTAATTGTGAGACAATTTACTTATTGTTGTAGAAATTTAAGAATCATAAATATTAAATTAAAATATAACAATTAATATCATATCATAGTTAATTATGTTTTAAAATCTAGACTTAACAGTTACAACAAAAACCATTAATAACTATATAATTTCAAAGCAATATAAATAAATTTGTTAATCGATAATGTTAAAAAATGTGATCTGAGACTTTCTGGAATAAAAAATTAATTAATAATTAAATGTAATTGTAAATAAAATTATTTTGATAAATAATCTGATATAAAAAAGAATGTTATTATGTATATGTAACAAAGAACTTAGAAGTATGATTATTTATAACAAAATTTAATACAATTTGATTAAATATTCAAATATAAATGAAAATGAAAATGATAATTAGACATTAGATTTGTATGACCGAACGACATTATTCATCCATAAGATTTAGATCAATAAAATATCACAATTATTGTAAAAGTTTATTTACGTATTAAGTATAACTTTCTATAAAAATACTAATTAATTTAATTAATTTAATAGAACGCAATACAAATGAGCTCGAAATTTTAGATGTACTAACTAAATAAAAAAATAAGATTATTTATAAAAAGTTTTATACGATAAGGTTTATTTAGTATTAGATACGTAATACAACTTCAATATAATTTTGAAGAAAATTTTACATTAAAGTTGTATGACTGAACGCAAATACTTATTCTTAAGATTCAAAACATTAAAAGATCAGAATAATTTTTTGAAAATAAAGGTTTAAACACAAATAACCAAATACAAATAAGCAAAAAAAAATTCTCCATAAAAATACTTAAGTCGAAGTAACAGTGTGAACACAATAAAATCTGATTTTGGAGTGTGAATACAATAAAAGTTGAGTTTTTCCACCAAAACTGAGCTGCTTTTATATATTATATAGAATATAGATATAAATATAGATTAAAAACAATTTTTTGTTAGTAATTTTTCATAGTATAAGACTTGCTTAGGTATTATAAATTAAAAACAAAAACAAAAAAAAGAATTTAAAAATATTCAGTTTTTGCAAATTAATTAACATCGAAAAATACAAAGATTTTCAAAACGTGAATTGAAGTTATTAGAATTAGAATTAAAATTTTTTGTTTTGTTTAAATTTATTTGATATTTGAATAAATTTGCAAAATCAAACATCTAATTATTTAAACTTTTGATGGTCCATTTAAACTCTGTATGGTTAGTTTCAATTGAAACTGTAATATTTGTTACGAAATACATTTAGTAAACACACTAAAAAGGCATTTAAAAAATCAGTTTTTTGCAAGATTAATTAACATTGAAATTTACAAAGAATTTTAATTGTATTATAATAAATGAAAAACGTCTTTTAATTTTTATTTTTTCATAATACAAATCGTGATTTGAAGTTATTAGAATTAGAATTAAAAATATTTTTTTTAGTAATTTTTCATAGTATAAATAATCAAAGTATAATTTTTTATTTATAAAAATAAACTTAGGTAAAAGTCAATAAGTCAATAAGTATAATAATTAACAGTTGTAGAGTACACCAAGAATTGGGTCTCGCATGGAATTTCATTCGTTGTTATCTAGGAATTGCATTCATTATTATTTATTATTACTAAATATATATAGTTTTAGTGTAGGCACACAATTAGATATGAGTTTAGGCGGGAAAATATGAATTGTGGCCCACACAAGCTCAACAAGTTTAATATATAATAATAGATAATAGATTGCTAAAGATCAAAGTATTATTAACTCTATATTTTGTCTAAAAACCTCATCTTTGATCATTCTTAAAGTTGGCTCCTATGCTTTCTTCTTAAAGTATTTTACCTTTAATGCTTGAAAGATGTAACTTCGATTCTTAATCATCTTTGCATTGTTCGATTTGTTTGTATGATATTCTTGATTTTTAATCTTTTGACAACCGATCGTTTATTACTGAATGCTCAATTAAGATCAGTTAAATTTTGTTGTTAGTAAGCAATATTAACTTGTTTGTTATGAGTCAAACATTAAGGTTAAAGTCAACCATATGTGAACAATTTTCCCTTGTTAATTCTGCTAAGCGAGATGATATGCAAGAAATTAGTAACAATTGATATGAAATAAAGATCTCAAAATTAACATGCATTTTCCCTATATTTTACAAACCATTCATTATCAACCATTCAACCCTTTTGGCATAAACAAAAGGTAGTGCATAGGAGGAAGAGTGCGGTTTTTAAATCAAAGTAACAAGTCAATCATATGAAAGAATAATATTTCCCGTCAAATTTAAACGATAGAGTAAACATCATTATTCAAAGCAAAATAGCACGAGCAATAAAATGTTACAATCATAACCAAAGTTCAAAGACAATAAGATGCTTTGCGGAAAGCGTGCCTCTATTGAAGCAAAGTTTTTACCCAATCAACCGAGTGTTGTAATTTATTGATAGTGGGGGTGAGAGAGTTGACTAAACCTTTAAGAGATCAGGCCAGTCCTGAGCATAGGTGTGTAAGGCGGTCACCGAGGGCCTTTGACCATATCCCGAGAAAAAAAGACTTTTGAACCAAGAAGTTTAAGTATATAAATTCTAAATAAAAAATAATGAACAATATATTAACCTTAACTTAGTTGAGGAGAGGAAATGTAACAACCCAAAATTTTATGGTTTATTATTAGTTAGCTATACAGATTTTACTTTGATGCCTTTAACAAAATATTTTGGAGTCGAGGGACAAAACGGAAAATAAGTTTTGACGATAAATTTTATTTTGGTTAGATAATTAATTATTAATAGAGAGATAATTACTAAATCAATATTATACTTGTTTTATAGATCGTGATTAATTAGGAATCTTGACGTAAGAGAACATCAATTCCGATAAGTTATTCTCAAGATATTGTAATCAGAAGACGTCACCTTTAATTAATAATGAATTGCATTAGTTTTGAATTCCAATTTTTCCTAAACTGTACATGTGTATATATTGTGACTAGAGTTAGGACTTTAAATAGATATTGGGATTAATTTTAGCGCAAACTAATTTCTTTTCTTTTCTCAACCTTCCACGTGTAATAATCTTATTGATTTTGAGAAATCAGCTAATTACAATTATTTTCTCAGTTCTTGACTCCGTTTCCAACATACTACTTTTTCTTTGGCAAAAAGTCACTGCCCGAGTCCAATTCGTGCAAATCTTTGAGAAATTATCTTTATCTATCACAATTGGCACTTCTATTTACTTTCAAACTCTCGAATAATAGGTCACAAATAATGTATATAAATAGTACATATCAGCAGCAGTTTTTATGAGAGAAAATATATCTTTCATGGCAGAAGAAAAACACTCACGATCACCACAAAGATTAACTCGCATCAAGATTTATTTTCTGTCGATTCTTTTCATCTAACAAGGTAAGATACATTACGTGCAAGTGGTATAATTCTAAATTATTCATAATGTTTATATAATGTTACTTTTAATGCCTTAATACCTTCGGGTCTATGTTATGTTAAATCCTTTGGGATTGATGTGGGGATTCTTAAGTAATTCCTTGAGCTAGTTGTTATCGCGGTCAGCTGCTCTAAACGAGGAAAAATATTTGGTATGAATGTGCTTTATATTTATATTATGACGAATTAGAATTTGCACGTATCTTACTGGGTATTTTTAATACTCACTCTATTTTTAAAAATTTCAGATTTATTTGGTTTGTGTTGAACGCATGAAAGATTAGAAGAGTGGGTGCCTATGTGATGCCAAGTAATAGTGACAAATATAAATTTTTAGATTTATTATTATATCAATGACATTTTAAGTATTTATTGTTTTATTTTTTGGAATATTATTTAACTACTGGTCTTTGTGCCTTATTTATTTTATATTTCTTTGTGTCCATGCTAAATCGTGTTATTTGAATGTTATGTGATGTTATACCTTTAAATTGTGTTTAATTATTGATGCTTTCTTTAAATTTACAAAGACAAATATTTATTTTTCAGAGAATCACGTTTTATAAAATCATGTTATATTCCGCATTATTTAGAACAGATAAATAAAAATTATGAATTTGGTATCAGAGCCCAGTTCTACCTTTCTATGAAAAATAAATAAATAAATAAATGTTTGCTATTATTATTCTTCGTTACGTGTGATTATTGTTACTTACAAATATTATTTACGTGGGGTTATGTTTTGTTGACCGTCCATGTATAGTGGTGTTTTTATATTAAAAAAAAAAAAAAATCACATGAACAGTACCACATTACTATTCTATTCACGATGAACAGTAACCCCAAAAAAAAGGGGATTGATTTTAGACGTTTAAGTTTTGTTAAATATACATACTTTAAATTCATAATTAAATATTTCTTACTTGTATATTCTTTTACTTGTTATTAAGAATGCTTATGTTAGTCATTTAATATTTTAGGATGGATGTCAGTAACCAATTATTTTCATGTAGTCCATATCTTTATGCCTTGTAAGTGGATGCTTGTACATGTTAATTAACTGGGATCTTTTTTATTTTTAAAAAAAGTACTACTCACGTGAACAGTAACAAAGTTACTATTCACGATGAACAGTACAAAAAAATTATTTTGCTATTTAAATGTTAAAAATTTCGATATTCATGCCTTAGATTTAATTTCTTTTTGTATTTTTCTATTCGTCGAGAATAATCATGATTAGCCCTTCCATATGTCAAGATATTTGTTTGTAATTATTTTCATGTAGGCCAAAGTTTTGTGCCTTATAAGTAGATTTTTATTTACATTTAGTAACTGAAAATTTTGTCAATCTCTTATTGATATTTAACTGACTATTATGACCTAATTAGTAGTTGAAATTACTCGCGAACACGAAAATTTGTAATTACATGTTAAACGAAACTCGTGCATAATTTTATGTGGCATAATAAAATAAAAAATTAACTATTTACAATAATTTATCCCTTTATCACTACCTTTGTGTATAAAACAAGGGAAAAACTGTGGATAATTATTGATAAAATTTTCTTGATTGGTGTAACCGCAGAACTAAAGGCTTTGTTACAAAGACCTAAATTGTCAAAGAAGAGCTTGAGATTTAAGTAGTCCACTCGTGACTCCCCTCCTCACCTGGAAGCTCTTTAGTTGCGTGTTACTCTAATTTATGAAAATAAGCAAAATAAAATATATTCACAATCAATAAACTCATTTAGTTTATATGTGCATCATAGTATAGTTATGTGTGCAGTATTATAACAAGATCTTTGGCATTTAACCCTCTCCAAACTACCGTCTGACGAAAATCGAGGTAAGAGAAAAAAAAAATTATATTCCATGTTATCTTTCAAGCATGATTTAATCATTTAAACTTGAATCTATGATGAAATGTCTAGTTGGCACTTCTATTTTTTTAAAACTCTAGAATAATAGGTCACAAATAATGTATATAAATAGTACATATCGGTAGCAGTTTTTATGAGAGAAAATATATCTTTCACGGCAGAAGAAAAACACTCACGATCACCACAAAGATTAACTCGCATCAAGATTTATTTTCTGTCAATTCTTTTCATCTAACAAGGTACGATACATTACGTGTAAGTGGTATAATTCTAAATTCTTTATAATGTTTATATAATGTTACTTTTAATGCCTTAATACCTTCGGGTTTATGCTATGTTAAATCCTTTGGGATGCTATGTTAAATCCTTCGGGATCAATGTGGGGATTCTTAAGTAATTCCTTGAACTAGTTGTTATCGCGGTCAGCTGCTCTAAACGAGGAAAAAAATGTTTGGTATGAAATTATAAATTTAAAATGGATTGTCATTAAATTCCAAAATCGCCCCCGCTCATTGCCATGCATTTCCGAGCTCCTTAACCTGGAAGGGTGGAAAAAGTGGGGTGAGCATAATGAATTATACTCAGTGGAGAAACAGCAATTAGTCCAAGTTAAATTCAAACATGCAAATCCAATTATGAATATCATGCCTAAAAAATATAATTTTTCTTTAGCTTTGTGTACTGCGAGGTAACCCCAAGGACCAACTTTCGATCTCGGACCTATGTACGATACCTGACACCATGTTATTAGCGCTAATTAAAATTGTGCATTGTGGGCGATCCAAGAACCCTCTTTCGATCCCGAACCTATTTACGGTCCCTGGAAACCTTTTTAAACTATGGAAGCATTATATTACAATTAAAATCACACATCAAGAAGTAACATGGACAAAATAACCACAATTTTTTTAATGTAAACCCCACCTTAAAGTCTTGAAATTTTCTGGAAACTGAACAGGATGTGAAGCTAAAGTGCTTTTAGATATTTCCCGCGATTTCGTCTAGCAAGAACAAAATTAATAATTAGAATATTAAGTCCAAACTTTAAAAATCTTGAAGACTCAATTGATCTTTTGGAAAGTAAAGGAAATAGTAATTTGATAAATCTTTAATTTTCAGGGTCTAATTGCTAAAATCATAAAGTTTAGGAACGGGTGGAATAAAATTAGAAAGTGTGTTGAACTCAATTGACGGAATACCCAAAACTTTAGGGCTAATGAGGGAGTTAAAATAAAATGGGGACTAACTTAAATCATTAGCAAACTTTAGGATTTAAAAACCAAATTTCACCTTTTAATATCCAACCCCCATCCCCAATGCTATCTGTACGCTTTTTTTTTTTTTTTTTTTTTACAGAGAGAAGAGAAAACATTGAGCTTGATTTAAAACTAGGAAAATGCTAGTTGTACTGAAAGTCGTACAGGGACTGCTACAGATAGTGCCATGTTGTCCTGCTAACTTGGCTAATTTATTAATTAAAAAATGGACTTTAAATTACCAAGAAAAATGGAAGGCTTCCTCACTACCAAACCCATTTTCCCACCTCTGTCTCCCGCACTAGATCACCACCTGTTCACCGTCGACCCATCGATGAACTCCACCGGTTCACCGTCGACCTCCAATATTTCATCCCCAAGCAGCCGTCACCTCCAATATTTCATTAGCAAGGTGCTCCAATGATCTCGTTGTTTGATTAAAGTTTTTTTTTTATCACAATGGCATCTCTTTCCGACGACATAAACATAGTTTCCGACGACATAAACACAGGTATTGTCCTTTATTAGTGATCGACGACATTTTTTATTAATAAGACTACAAGTGCAAGTAGAGCTCCATTAGAAGTGGGTAAATGTAAGCTTGGTATTTCATATTAATATTTAGCTTCCCCCCATTGAAATAAGCTTTCTTTTTCACATTCATATGTAGCTTTTCCCTGTTGAAATCTATGTTCTTGAGAGTATTTACATAATTTATGTTCTTGACAGCATTTAAATAATATAGGTCTCATTTGAAGCTATTGTTATCTGAAATAGCCAACTTGTAACCAAATGTGTAACTTCAAACCAGGTTTTGATTTTGAAATTCAAGAGGCCAAAGATGATGATCATCTATAACTTGGAGAACAAGATACCGAGCATGATATTACAGTGCCTCAAGTAGGGATGAAGTTTGACACTGAAAAAGCCACATTTGATTTTTATAAAGAATACTCTCGAAAAATCGGATTTCCAGTTAGAAGGAGAAATTCTAAGAAGGACAACGAAGGCACTGTTAGATATGTAGCATATACTTGTGGTCGAGAAGGCAACCGACCTAGTACCACAAGAAAATCATTGATGCCACAGCCTACCATCCAATCAGGTTGTAGAGAGAGGATTACATCATCTTCAGAAATATGTGGAAAATGGCGAATAAACTCTATCCAATTGGAGCACAATCATTGAACAAGCCCTTCAAAATCAAGATTGCTCAGATGCAATCGAGAACTAAATTCAGCTGTGAAACGTAGGCTCGAAGTGAATGACGTTGTCGGCATTCCATTACATAAAAGTCTCAACTCGGAGGTTGTTGAAGCAGGCGGGTATGAGAAGTTGGTTTTTGTAGAAAAGGATTGTAGGAACTATATTGAGAAAGTGAGGAGGCTAAGACTTGGCGAAGGAGATGCTGCTGCTATTCAAGCATATTTTTCAAATATGCAGTCGAAATGTAATGGCTTCTATTTTAGCATGGATTTGGACGAGGAGTCAAGACTTCAGCATGTCTTTTGGGCAGATAATAGAAGTAGAGTAGCATATAAAGAGTTTGGTGACGTTGTCACATTCGATACTACTTACTTGACTAACAAATACGACATGCCATTCGCTCCTTTTGTTGGGGTCAATCACCATGGTCAGTCAACACTTCTTGGGTGTGGTTTACTTTCTAGCGAGGATACTGAGTCATTTGTTTGGCTTTTAGGACTTGGCTTGAATGCATGCATAATCAAGCTCCAGAAGGCATTATTACGGATCAGGACCGTGCTATGCAAAATGTAATTGAAATTGTGTTTCCAAATACGAAGCATCGATGGTGTCTCTGGCATATTCTGATGATAAAGGTTCTATTCTATCAGTTGTACATGAAGTGGTTTATGATTCTCAAAGTATCACGGAGTTTGAACATGGTTGGTGGATGATGCTTGAGAGATTTGATCTGCATGAGAATGATTGGTTAAGCAGTCTTTACGAAAACAGAGGACGGTGGGTTCCTTACTTCTTACGAACCAGTTTTTGGGCGGGAATGTCGACAACTCAATGGAGTGAGAGCATGAATGCCTTTTTTGATGAATTTGTGCATTCAAAAACATCATTGAAACAGTTTGTCGATCAGTATGAGCGGGCTCTCAAGTCTAAGGTGGAGAAGGAGATCCAGGCTGATTTCAAGTCATTTTCACAAATGATTCCTTATGTGACCGTGTATAATTTGGAAAAACAATCTTAGTCTATTTACACATTAGCAAAATTTAAGGAGTTCCAGCATGAATTCACTGCAAAGATGATGTATTGTGAGGTTGTTTCCATATACGAGGGAAGCTTGGAGAATATATATGTCGTGCGGGAGAATGTTGTAATAAATGATTCGTTGAAGGAGAAAAATTTCATGGTGTCTTTTCAAGAACACAGTACAACTATTGTTTGTAGCTGTCACTTGTTCGAGTTCTGAGGTATTGTTTGCAGGCATTCAATCGCCGTACTAACTTTTATTGGAGTAAAGACACTTCCCGATAGATACATTCTCAGGATATGGAGGAGATACGTGGTTCGAGCCCACTCTAGGATCAACATGAACTACGATGGTTTGACAATCACACCTAGTCAGAAAAGATGTGAAGAAATGTGTGGACTTTTTGCACAAGCTGCAGACCTTGTTGCAGATGATGAAGCATGAAGCCGGGATGTTATGACATGGATAAATAATCTTATCACAAATTCATCAAAGCCCGAGACCAGGATGATGCCCACTCCACAAATTAACTCTTAATGCGGTGATATTACCATTATCAATGATTCGAAATGCACGCAACGCAAGGGTGCACCTAAAAAATTACGGATTAAAGGAGCTTTGGAAAGAACTACCAAGAAATCAAAGGTTATATCTTTTTCCCTTGTTATAGCATGCTTTGGTATGTGTTGATTAGAGAGTATTTGACATTCTTTACATTGTAGTTTGATATTTTTTCAAAATCCTTATTTGTGACAGGTTGGTTCATCCTCAAAAAAAGTGAATAGGCCGATCTAATCTCCTCACGTAGATGGCCCAGACATTATCCATCCCTCGTTGGAATCGCAATGGCCCATGCAAAATTCGTTATCCATTTCACAGGGTTGGACTAACTTATATGGTGTCAACATGGTTCCAACCGAAGTGATGAGTCTAACGATGGAGCCACCAAGTGTTCCTCGATGAAATATTTTACAATGTATAGTTGTTATTTTTGTAATCAAATAGTCCATTGCAGTGGTCATTTTGTTGATAATCTTTGATAAGTTCGGGAATGTTCAATCAAGAACAGGATTTGGAGAGAAAACACTCAATAGAATTTTTTTATCAATCAAAGTTTGCCTGTATTACAATAAAGACACCTTTATATAGGCTACCAGAATAAAAATCCTAGTCTACTTAGGAAACTAAATAAAATCTAATCTAATTAGGGAATACATAAAATCTCTCAGAATAAAGTCCTAATTTAACTGGAAACAATATTAAAAGAAAGTAAACATAATCTTGAAATTATGGAAATATTGTAAATTGCCGATTTGGCCATAAAACTATGGGGCTCAAGGGCTATAGCCCATGAATTTTGCTCAGTGGTCCATTTCTACTTGAAAAACATATATTATGCATCTAATTCCGGCATAGTTGACTAGATTGCACTTTGTTTGGCTAGAGTATTTAGTCTTTCTGTCAAGTCGGGTATGATTCTCATCATTCCCTCCTTCAGGATGATTCGTCCCGAATCATAACTTTGTTCATGATTTTCAGCTGCCCACCGAAATGGAAATATTTTGTCTCAATTCCATATGATCAACCAATAGTTCCCCTTCAATTGACAGTGGTGTGACTCATGCTCCCATGTATAATTATCAACTTGTAAGAAAGATTGAAATAAAATGGGGAGAGAAATGCTAGTTTCATGAGGTATAAGGTATGGATCCTTGTACTCATGGTGTATCACCTCCAACTCTTCTTTTCGAACCACGAGGATCTTCTCTTCACCTCCTTCCTTTTTTCCAACTTCTTGCTCAACCTCTTAAAATTTTTTCCTCTCAAACTCAATCACTTCTTCTAACTCTACATTCTCACACTCAACCACCTCTTTTAAATTTTTGGACTCAACCACCTCTCCTAATTTTTCATGCCCAACCTCCTCTTCCACATTACCATTATTTTGCTCTTGCACCTCCTCATCAATAATTTTATCATCCTGCTGAGGCACATCCTCATCACTACTCAGATTTTTATTTTCTACCTCAAAATTCGGAGTTCGTTCAACTATTTCAATTTTCAACTCCCCCTCCTCCTTCTCAACATTCTCATTTTGAGGCTCTTCTTGCAATTTACCTACCTTTTCACCCTTTCGTGCAATAATCTTTTGTTCTAGACGTTTTAATTGCCTCTTCAAACATAACATTGAGTCACTCTCCTTCATCACCTTTTTTGTATCTTCAAGTGCTTGTTCTAATGTTAAACCACCTAGTACAACTGATCTCCCATCCTTCAAAAATCTGTATATGTACATACTCTTATCATAAACTGTCCTCCTCTCACGTCTCCATGGTTTTCCCAACAATATATGACAAGACTCTAGAGACACCAAGTCACAATATACTTCATCAATATATTTTCCATAAGTGATAGTTACTAAAACTTGTTTAGCTACATTTAGTGTTGGCAACGGGGCGGATCTGACCCCTATCCGCCCCGCCCTGAAATTATTTCAGCATATCCAGATCCGTCCCACAATCCGCCATTTTTCGGGGCGAATTGGCCTCCAGATCCGCGGACCGATTCGCAACGACTTTTTTTAATTTTTTTATATATAATTTAAACTAAATATTTTTAAAAAAAATTTAAAAAATTATTATTTTTAATTAACCGGGGCGGATCGGTCCCGATCCGTTGAACTTCCCACACTCATTTATCCACGTCATTCTATTAGGTCTAGAATGAGGTACTAGAGTCAATCTCAATTTCTCAATCAGTGTGATATTAACCAAATTAGAGAAGTACTCCCCTAGCTAAACTACACACCTTAACACCCACAAAACAAATAGTTTTGAAAACGGAACTGAGATCATAATCCATCTCTTACGTGGTGATTCAAAAACTCAAAAAAATCTCAAGAATAGACATCAAATGGAAGAAGAATTTGATAGGATTAATAAAATGTTTACGGGAAATCAAGAAAGTGGTTTTTGAATTTTCGATTTTTTTTTTTTTGGAATTTTCGGAAAAAATAAAAAATATTAATTTTTTAAATACGAAATTCGACTACGAGTGTGATGAAACAAACGGGACTGAATTCGTATAAGAATTAAAGAAAATAAACACTTTTGAAATTTTGTTTGATTTCTTTTGTAGATTAAAAACTGGAAAACTTTACTGGCACGAAGAACATAAAGAACAAGACCCAACAAAAGAAAATAAGATATGAATGATTCACAAGTGACAGACTCGATGATAAACACGAGGAATCAGACTAGGATAGAATAGAATAGACAAACTTGAATTCAGAGTCCAAATCTGATACCAGATGATGAGATCCTGGGTGGGATCCACGCGGAATTGATCTGAAATATCGGGAAAGTTCCGAATTCAGGTTGTTGACAGACGGTGACATGGATACCCGAACCTCACGACTCAAGAACCCAAGGTATATTAAACCTTGGACCCGTTAAGATGCGGAGACAAGAACTAACATGTGGGAACACCACAAAGGTCGTCCACGCCTTTTGTTCACCAATATCTCGCGATGCAAGATATCCCCACAAGTGTACGGGTCGTGAGAAGTAATAAAGTAGACCTAAGAGTCTGAATTATCGTCCCACGGAGACTGCTATTAATTATCGAAATATGTTAGTTCTATACCCTATTTGAAGGGACAAAATAATTTGAGATTTTAAACTAAAACTAAGACAATACTTAAAGAATTAAAATTGCGAAATTTGTTTTGTTTTTAAAAACGATTGTAAAGTAGTTGGAATTCACGATTTCTTCTAACCAATTAAATCAATTCCAATTCCAGTTTTATTTTCTAAATATGCATTCGGTCGAATTCACTAATTAAATTGAAATTCCTCTCTCGAGTTTAAATCAATTCTACCAAAATAAGTCAACCATGTATCTCTACAGCGGGTCTGAATATTCCTTATCTAGATGCAATAAACACAAGAATTCACACACGACCGCAATAATAACAAAAGTATATCTCTATCTCTTGTTCAATTACTGGATTTATTACCACGTTCTAAGATATTAACTCACCTCTCGGATTATGAAAATAACTCAATATATCATGAATTGGTGATCAAGCAATTAAAGCATTAAGAACAATAATAAATCAATACATGCAATAAAATCGTTAAAACAATAGAATTTGGAATTAAAATAATCAGACTAGGCTACATCTTTCATCCCAACATAGAATTTAGTTACACGTCATTGATAAAGAACAAAAATAGTAAATATAAGCATTCATTGAAAGTAGTGTAAAGAATGAAAATCTTGCACCAAGTATCTATTCTTAATTTATCTTCAATTCACGCTCATTTACAACGCTTGATTCCCCAATAATTTGATATTGAATTCTCTATTGTGGTTCGTTCTATGGAGAGGCAAAGGTCCAGATTTCGTGCCTCATGTGTTGTATATATAGGTTTTGGAGAAAATCTAGGTCAAAAAGCCCAAAGCCTGTTAAAAATTGCGAGAAAAATTAGATATGCGGCCCAGTCGGATAATCGCGCGATCACATGGTAGAAACTCTAGCGATCGCGTGGTAGACACTAAAACTCTCGAGTTATGAATTTAAGGTAATTCGCGATCGTGCAGTAGGATTTCAGCGATTGCGTGACACGTAATTTCCGTCTTTTCTCGACTATATAAGTTAGTCCCGGACCTTTAATTGCATCCTTAGTCCTCCACTTTCAATTGTTGCGATTTAGTCCCCCAAACTTTATATTCTTCTTGAATTTCTCAATTAAGCTCTCAATTCCTTCAATTGGGACCTCCAAACTCTGATTTGTTCACTTGAGCACCATGAACATTCCCGGTTGACGTCACATATCTCTCACTTGCTCAATTAAGCTCCAATTAACATCCAATATTTACGTTTTTTCCATTAATTGCTTCATTCTTCTTCGATTGGGACATTTTCTGAAAAGTAAACAAATAAACACAAATTAAGGAGCATATATTCTAAAACAACAATAATTTCTTCTAATTTAAACATATAGATAAGTGTATAAAATACACTTATCAAATACCCCGAAACTAGAATTATTGTTCGTCCTCGAACAATGGAAAATAAACTACAATAATCAAAGAAATAAAAGAGAAATTATTTTTGTTGCGTCAACATGTTTACCATATGCCTCCATAGTTCAAACCAATTTAAGCTTTAAGCAAGAGTCGTGAACAACAATGCAAAATAATTTCTAGTTATATCATACCAGATTTTCAAGTGTGTGTGTGAATAGCCAATGTCAAACGCATACTCATGCAAAAGATGTGTTCAACACTGTGTGGCTCATTATGCATAATCAAGCCCGAATCCCATGTGGTCAATCTATGATTTCTAATGAAATTCCTTTCAACGCTCATATATATATATAAATATATATATATATATATACTTTTTCTTTTGATGGACGATTATTTCTTTTAATTTTCCCTGTCTTTTACCATCTTTGTGCAGAACTTTTCATACTTACTTTCTATATGACCCCTGTAACAGGCTTTCAGATCGACAACTCCCAAACCAGTTGGCTTTAGGGTACCAAGTTCAAAGAACCCCTCAGACGTACTTTCCCGAGCATAAAGGCTTTAAATAAAAAGTTAAAGATGTTATAATGTCTTATGTGTAAGTCCACTCTCCGTACTTGCTTTCTAATTAACCTCTGTAACGAGCTTTAGTTCGATGACTCCCTAGCCAGTTGGCTTTAGGGCACCAGGTTTGAAAGACCTCTCGGACTTACTTACTCGAGTCAAAAAGGTATTTGAAGAGCAGAATAAGACCTTCAGTATTTTTTTGTTTTTATGTTGAAAATAGTTTATACCAGTTGACCAAACTGCAATAACTAAAATGCAAAACCAAGAACCACACACATCCAACCGTCAATACATACAAACTCCAACCATTTTACCCCCAAACTCGCCTTTTAGCATGATTGGTTCTAATTTAGGGATGAGATGTCTAACGATCTAAGTTCAGGGATTTTCAAGTCATTCCTAAGTTCAAATTGCATAAATTTTGCCCCACATGTATTAAACAAAATCCCTTACACAAGCAATTATCCAACGCTAGCTATGTGCGCAATAAATATGAATCTAGCAAAACATAACTAGTTCAAAAATAAGTTCATACTGTCATGTTGTCCAATTTTCAAGCCTAAGCACAAATTGATTCATACTATATCCTAGGCAATAAATATGTCAACACAGTTTTCAATTTTTTTTTTTTCTTGTCCCTAAAGAATCGAATGAATATAAAATGAATGAAGAATGCAATGAATTTTCACCCCCAAACTTGAAATGAACATTGTCCTCAATGTTTGTCAAAAATATTCAACAATGTAGAACACGACAAAGAAAAGAGAACGAGAACTTCCCAAGTGTAGAGGATGTATTTCTTTGAAGCTTCATGTTGCACTGCATTGGATGAATCGACCCTTTGTTTGTATTGTTCAAATTGGGTTGGCGTGTTTTGACTGATGTTTTCCTTGCAAATAAGAGATAATTAGCATTAGAAGTCATAAACATCAATAAGAAATAATGGACGTTCAGTACCACACCCCCAAACTAAAGTTAAAGCAAAATTTTGAATTTTCAACAATGGTAGACCACACATATTCAAGCCTTGATATCGCCTAGAAAAACACAAATTTTTCCAAGCCATATTTTGATATGTTAAACTTCACAGTATGGTCTACAACATATTAAAAATTCAGGTCATTTGGAGTTCAATAGGGTCATGAAAAATTCTGGAGAAGTGGGTGACGTGAACTGATTTTCTGGTGCAATGGCCTGCAATGGGGCTGCCTTGATGCAATGTTGGTTTTCATGATTTTCATGCAATGTAGTGTACTAATTCATGAACCAAATATACATACTCAATAATAACCATATCATGAAGATAAATGCTTGGAAGAATCCCTCAAATTTGAACAAAAATCTCAGTGGATCATTTTATCAAACACTTAATGTGCATTACAAAAATCAAAGAAAGTGCATCAATTTGGAACATTTATTGACCCAAAAATTTTACCTATTAAATCACAAATCACATTCTCCAACATCTAACATAAACCCATTCTTCACCATTCACAATTTCAAAATCCCAGAACTCAAAGAAAATTTCAAAATTTTGAGTATACATTGATTTAAGTGAAGAATTTCATACCGTTTGCTTGATTTGGATGTGAAAATAGCAATGAATTTGGTGCAATGAAGTGTTGATGACATGCATGATAGATGAAAGATTAATTCTGGAGTGATTTTGGGGAGAGAAAATGAATTTGTGTTGTTTAAAATTGAAAGAATTAAGTGAAGCATTTAAACAGCCGGTTCTGCTACCAGTGTAGCCACGCGATCGCGTGGCCAGAGAGCCAGAAATCACGTGGTTCAAGGTTTTAAAACCTATTGATTTTTTAATGCAAACTCGTGAAAATTTTTCCTATTTTTGATTTTCAAAATCGTTTTTAGCCCCCTAATCACTTCATGATTTATGCAATGACGTTCCAACGTTAACTTCATGATCCAAACTAGTGTGTGTATGAGTTGGGATGACAATTAAGAACCTAGTCTAATGAAAACATGCAAAATTAAAAACATACCTAAATTTGCAACAATAGACTAACATCCAAAAGTGTCCTTATATGTAACATGAGAAACACTTAAAAAAATTACCTACCATGCAAATATCTAAAACAAATAAAAAAAATTAATACTTAAAGCGTAGTAAATAAAAGGGAGGAAAGGTTGGGTTGCCTCCCACAAGCGCTCCGTTTTAAGTCTAAAGCTCGACTTTTTGCACTTCTTTATCATGGAGCCTTGAATGATCGTCTTGAGCCCTTGTACAACTTGCAATTACCTACCTTGCACTTCTCGATCCGTTTCCTCACTTTCTTGAAGTCTAAAACCTCCTTTTCCACTGTTTGCTGAGTAAAATTAGGGTTTTCCTCTTTCCTTAAGTTAATCCTATCCTTCTTAGCTTCTAAAATCCCTCTTTGTAACATTGAAGCATTCTCAAGTTTCAACTTTTGCTTCACATTTTCTTTGGGTTTCTGGATCACTCCTTCCACCTTGAAGCAACTTTCTTTTAAAACTTCAAGATCTTACCTTTGCTTGATGCTAAAAGTGACTTGTTCCTTCTCGACCCTAAAGATGATTTCTCACTTTTCAATGTCGATTAAGGCTCTTCCGATTAAGGCTCTTCCAGTAGCTAGGAACGGCCTTCCAAGAATGAGGGGCATTTGAGTGTCCTCTTCCATGTCTAAGATCACAAAGTCAACTAGGAAGAAGAATTTTTCGACCTTTATTATCACATTTTCCACTATACCATATGGGTATTGGATTGATCTATTTGCCAGCTTTAAAGTGATATTCGTTGGCTTAGGCTCCCTCAAACCTAATTTCTAGTACACAGAAAGAGACATTAAATTAACAATAGCCCCTAAGTCACATAGAACATTATCAAAGCTAAAATTACCAATAGTGTAAGGGATAGAGAAACTCCCTGGATCAGTCAATTTTTGTGGTAAATTCTTTTAAAGTATGGCGTTGCACTACTCACTCAGTGCTATTGTCTCAAAATCAACCAACTTTTTCTTGTTTGATAGCATCTCCTTCATAAACTTCAAATATAAGGGCATTTGAGCTAAAACTTCTGCAAATGGGATATTTATGTGCAGTTTCTTGAATATTTCCAAAAAATTTCCAAACTGCTGCTCCAACTGATGCTTTCTCAGTCTTTGTGGATATGGAATTGGAGGCACATAAGCTTTGACTTGCGGTCTAACTCGAACTTCTTCTTCAGCTTTTTCTTGAACTTCAGGAGTCGACCTCTGTTCTTTCTCACTTTCCTGTTCTTCCACCACATCTTTCTTCTGGTTCCTCTGCTCTTCTGTAGTCACTTCAGATAACTGAACCCCGCTCCTTGTTGTTATTGCATTAACATGCTCATGAAGGTTCATTTCAGTGTTGCTTGGTAACTGTCCAGGCTGCCTTATTGCACTGCTAGCTGCCAACTCCGCCATCTGGTTCTTCAATTTTTTTATTTCAGCACCTTGATTCATTATCTCACCATTCTGACTCTTGACCAGCTGAATTAACACTTCTATGTTCTCGGAAATGTTTTTCTGAGATTGTTGTTGTTACTGTTGCTGAAATCCAGGCGGCCGCTGAACATTCTGATTGTTAGACCATGAAAAATTAGGGTAATTCTTCCATTCTGGGTTGTAAGTTTGTGAATAAGGACTACCATGTTGCTTGTTTCCTACTAAGTTGACCTGTTCAGGGTTTGATTGATTTTGTTGAAGTGGGCAAAAATTTATAGCGTGATTTTCGAAACAAAAATCACACAAAGTTGTATGAACTGAATTCACTGGCTGCACACCCATACTGTCGATTTTCTTTGTTAAAGCATCCATCTTAGCATTTAATGCTGTAATCTCATTAATTGCAACAATTTCCCCAGACTTTGGTGTAGCTCTATCTGAGTACCACTGGTAACTGTTCGCAGCCATCTTCTCAAAAATCTCAGATGCTTCTTCATATGTCATATCCATTACTAATCCTCTAGCTGCTGAGTCGGCGTACTTCTTGTTTTCATTTGTCAGCCCATTATAGAATGTCTGGACTAAGATCCAATCAGCTATTCCATGGGTAGGACATTGTCTAATGAGTTCGTTAAATCTTTCCTAGACTTCAAAAATAGACTCTCCTGACTGCTAACTGAATGATAAAATCTCACGCCTTAGCTTTGACATACAGCCAGGTGGGAAAAATTTATCAACAAATTTCTGGCTCATAATTTCAAAAGTGGTGATTGTATGTAGGGGAAAAGTGCAGAATCAAGCTTTAGCTTTGTCTGCCAAAGAGAATGAAAATAACTTCAATTTCACAGCATCATCTAAAACTCCATTCATGCGCTGCATTTCACACAATTCCAAAAAGGATCGAAGATGTGCATGAGGATCTTCAGACGGAAATCCATGGAAAACACATGAGTTTTGGATTAGTAAGATCAAAGAGGTTTTGATCTCAAAATTGTTGGCTTGGATTGCAGGAGGTACTATGCAAGTTCCAATGTTCCCTACAGGAGGAACCATGTAATCTCTTAATATGTGCCTTCCATGATTTTATTGCTGTCCATTCACAGCTGCTGGCAGATTTCCGTGATTATCCTGAATTCTATCATCTGCCATGGCTAAGTCTGTTTGTTGATTCGCTTCCAACTGTTGTCTACGCCTCTGTCGAAAGGTGCGTTCAATTTCTGTATCAAAGGAAGCAAATCAAAAGACTTAGTCATTTTTAACATAAATTAAATAAAACAAAAACTAAAAACAAAAACTGAAAATTAATATAAAAATAAAAATAAAAATAAGCAAAATAAAGTTTAAAGTAAAATAAGAACTAATGGTTATCGATATTAATTAACGGTCCCCGGTAACGGCGCCAAAAACTTGTTCACCAATATCTCGCGATGCAAGATATCCCCGCAAGTGTACGGGTCGTGAGAAGTAATAAAGTGGACCTAAGAGTCTGGATTATCGTCCAACGGAGACTGCTATTAATTATCGAAATATGTTAGTTCTATACCTTATTTGAAGGGACAAAATAATATGAGATTTTAAACTAAAACTAAGACAATACTTAAAGAATTAAAATTACGAAATTTGTTTTATTTTAAAAAACGATTGTAAAGTAGTTGGAATTCACGATTTCATCTAACCAATTAAATCAATTCCAATTCCAGTTTTATTTTCTAAATATGCATTCGGTCGAATTCACTAATTTAAATTGAAATTCCTCTCTCGAGTTTAAATCAATTCTACCTAAATAAATCAACCATATATCTCTATAGCGGGTCTGAATATTCCTTACCTAGATGCAATAAACACAAGAATTCACACACGATCACAATAATAACAAAAGTATATCTCTATCTCTTGTTCAATTACTGGATTTATTAACACGTTCTAAGATATTAACTCACCTCTCGGATTATGAAAATAACTCAATATATCATGAATTGGTGATTAAGCAATTCAAGCATTAAGAACAATAATAAACCAATACATGCAACAAAATCGTTAAAACAACGGAATTTGGAATTAAAATAATCTGACTATGCTACATCGTTCATCCCAACATAGAATTTAGTTACACATCATTGATAAAGAACAAAAACTGTAAATATAAGAATTCATTGAAAGTAGTGTAAAGAATGGAAATCTTGCACCAAGTATCTATTCTTCAATTATCTTCAATTCACGCTCATTTGCAATGCTTGATTCCCCAATAATTTGATATTGAATTCTCTATTGTGGCTCGTTCTATGGAGAGGCAAAGGTCCAGATTTCGTGCCTCATGTGTTGTATATATAGGTTTTGGAGAAAACCTAGGTCAAAAAGCCCAAAGCCTGTTAAAAATTGCGAGAAAAATCTGATCTGCTGCCCAGTCGGATAATCGCGCGATCGCGTGGTAGACACTAAAACTCTCGAGTTATGAATTTGAGGTAATTCGCGATCTCGCAGTAGGATTTCAGCGATAGCGTGACATGTAATTTCCATCTTTTCTCGAGTGTATGAGTTAGTCCCCGACCTTTAAATGCAGCATTAGTCCTCCACTTTCAATTGTTGCGATTTAGTCTCCAAACTTTATATTCTTCTTGAATTTCTCAATTAATCTTTCAATTCCTTCAATTGGGACCTCCAACCTCTGATTTGTTCACTTGAGCACCATGAACCTTCCCGGTTGACGTCACATATCTCTCACTTGCTCAATTAAGCTCCAATTAACATCCAGAATTGTCCTTTTTTCATTAATTGCTTCATTCTTCTTCGATTTGTACATTTTGTGAAAAGTAAACAAATAAACACAAATTAAGGAGCATATATTCTAAAACGACAATAATTTCTTCTAATTTAGACATACAGATAAGTGTATAAAATTCACTTATCAAATACCCCCAAACTAGAATTATTGTTCGTCCTCGAACAATGGAAAATAAACTACAAAAATCAAAGAAATAAAAGAAAAATTATTTTTGTTGCGTCTGTTAGCCCAAGAGTAAACTAACCAAGAGGGGGGTGAATTGGTTTATAAAACTTTTTCGATAAATAATCTCAAACTTTAAAATCAATGAGAACAAGTATGAGCACTTAGTGTTGTAAGTAACTTAACTATCAATGTAATGTGCTATGAATGTGTAAACTTAATTGATGAAGCAAGTATAGCACTTAGATATAGTGTTGCACAATGTAAATTGATAGAATAAAGTAAGTGCAATGTAAGTAAGTAAAAGGGATAAGAGAATGCAAACGCGATTTATGGAGGTTCAATCAACCAACGTGATCTACGTCCCCCGTTACCGAGCTCTCCGTCACGAGCAAGGCCAAATCCACTATATTGGTAACTTACAACAAGGAGTACCAAATCCTTAGGCGACTTACAACAAGGAGCGCCTATCCTTTACAATCGAGTATTCACAAGGCTCTCGAAACCAACATCGAGTTTTCACAAGGCTCTCGAAACCACAAGATATAATGAATTGAATTTACAATTGAAATAACTCTCTTGAAAAATGATATACTCAAATTAAGTACCGAGAGAGTTAGGCTAACACTTCAATAGATAGCAATGAATTAAGCTCGAGTGTTAGAGAAAAAAAATTTAATGCAAATGATAATGAAAAGTTCAATGCAATCAAACAAAGTTTTTCAAATAATCTCTTGTTAAAATATTGAATCAAATTAAGTACCAAGAGATGCCACACTTGAATAATTAACAATAAGTTAAGCTCAAAGTGTTTAGGCAATGGAACTTTGATGAATCAAATGATAATGAAAAATGTAGCACAAATAATCAAAGTTCCTTAATTGGAATTTCTCTCTTTTAAAAGTTTAAAACAAGTTTAGAACAAAGAGAGACTTACACTTCAATTCCCATATAGTGTGAAGATGTTGAAGAAGTTCAAACAATATAAAACCAAGAATCTTCACAAAACTTTCTTCCAAAAACTTTGATGAATTTGATAAAACAAAGTTTAGATCAATCAAAGTTTTACAAAAATAATAGATGAATATAAACCAAGTAAGAATAATGAATTTTCACAAGATAGTTTGTATAAAATCTTTTCTATGTTGTTCCAATTGAATGTGAATGAGATGGCTATTTATAGATCAAGAATTTGAGCTGTAGCCAGTTTCGGTCGACCGGTTCACACTTTCGGTCGACCGAAAGTTTTAAAAATTTAGCCGTTGCAATTAGCCGTTAAACTTTCGGTTGAGCAGATGTTTCGGTCGACCAGAGTTTCGGTCGATCAAATATATTTTCGGTCGACCGAAAATGTAGAAATTTGAATTTTTATTTTTATATCAAAAAGTTTATTTTTCCAAAAACAATTTCATGATATGATTTGAAAAATCATTTTTATGCAAGTGACGAATTTTCAAGTAAGTTTCTTGATGCATAAAAATCATTTTCGAGCTCGTTGAATTTCATCGCTAAAGATTGAGAGTGTTATACCTTTACATAAGTTAAATCAACTCTTGAACTTGAACTCTAATCTTGTATGCTTGAATTCTTGATCTTCATATCATGCTTTTCAACTTCAATTTTGATCTTTGAATATCTTCAATTCTTTCATGATCTTCTTTGCGTCTCTTGTGCTTGATCACATAGTTTTGATTTATATCTTTGAGAGACGATTTGAACATAGAGTGCTTTGAATATTTATCATTACATGAAACACTTGAAGCACACTTGTTAGTAACATAATATATTCTTGTTTGTTATGATCAAAACAATAAGGTTAAGTTAACCATAGGTCAACAGCGTCAACATGTTTACCATATGCCTCCATAATCCAAACCAATTTAAGCTTTAAGCAAGAGTCATGAACAACAATGTAAAATAATTTCTAGTTATATCATGCCAGATTTTTAAGTGTGTGTGTGAATAGCCAATGTCAAACGCATACTTATGCAAAAGATATAGACATGTAACTTATTTTGTAATTTACAATTTTAATTTGATGACTGAAGTCAAGCTTATAGTTGTTTGATTTTTAAAAGTTGAAATGTTTACAATTTTTAAATCGTAAAATGAAATAAAGAGGCAGATAGACATTTACGTCTGAATTAAATTATCGATTCACCGTATAATACTATAAGAATTTATACTATCTTAATGCAATAATAGATATTTAAATATATTAAAAAAATATTTCATTTCATTACATATAAAAAAGCAAATACATTACGTCCAAAATTTACCTCACATTTTAAAAAATAAAAAAATTGCTCAAAATTAAATTAAATGTTGGAATTTGTTAAACTTACACTTAATAAACTTATACGCAGTCCTATATTTAAATAAATGTAACAATTAAATAATATGAAATAAAAATTTTAATTAAATTTTACTGAATGAATAATACAAATACAATTAAATTTATATAAACAAAAAGTATTTATACATCTCAATTTACAAATGGGGGTTTAACCTGAAAGACATAAAATTTTATCACTTATTCATATAGATCATTGATTCTTTAAAAATAATTTTTGTTAATGTTCATTCCTAGTCACACATTCTTTAAAACTCATTTCCCACAATTACAAATGATATTTTTGTGCATGTTAAATAAGCGTGTTACCAATTCTATTTTTAAATAGAATGAGTTTGTTAACATCTTCTATTTTACAAATTGAACCATCGGAACCTAAAGTTGTAGAAAATTAAATCATTTAATTGAGTTTATTTAGAAAAATTGAATATCTATTATTTCTATCAATTTGATAAGAAAAATATTCAAAATTAATCATTAGGTCAAATTGAATTTAGGTAAGAAATTATATATATCATTTTAGGACTTAAATGAGATAAATTTAAAATATTAGAAGTTGGAAAAGGTAAAAAGTACAAGTAAAATTTTTACATTTAGTATTTAAAACGATTTTACGAATGATATATTTATATTTTGTTCTCATTTGGGGGCTTGTATTAAACTTTTCGTTGAAATCTTGAATTTGACACCCATATTTCATATTTTTCGATTTCAGAATAATGTAATAATTATCAAAAGAAAAAATAATCTATAATTTGACTTTTTATAAATATTTTTTTTGCACAAATTCATAAATTATTTACTACATGCATTAATTGACCTTTCCTAATTAGTGTATTAAAATAAATTGATAAAAATAAGAAATTTTTTAAAATAGCAAGTGAAAATGGGAGAGAAATTACGTGCGTAAAATGATAACGGTTATTCTATTATTATTATTATTATTATTATTATTATTATACACACACGCATACATTCATACATACATACGCACACACGCAAACCACCATGTTAGGCATTTAATTTAACGTTCAGTAGATTCGTGCATTTTTAAATTATTTTGAATTTAAACGTGTCCAATTTTATTGTCCACTACTTGGCATTTTCATGATTTCATCCCACCTTCCACTTATCCGCACTAATAGGAAATAAACGGCTATTCACATTCACTCAACCATTTCACCATTTAATATATGTATATTTCCATCACACCTACTTTGAAAAAAAAAAAAAACAGAGAATTTCATCATATTCTTTTGTCTTCAAAATATCCGACCACTGCAATTTATTTTTCATAGGATGGATTTCTTTGGCAAGCTATTAATTCTGGGGAATATGTATTTCAACTTCACGCGCATTTCAACTCAACAAATTTTGAAAATTAAGGTGGTATCCTCCCTCGTACACAAGTGTTACGCTTTTGAATTAAATATTATACTAGCATGAAACTTGTGTCAATTTCTTGCGTTTGATCAAATCCATAACTTATTATCTGCTAATTTATTATTAGTATGCTATAAATTTATTTATGATGGGATTATGATTGATTATTGAAAGTAATTATTTAATATGTTGTGATTGAAGGTAGGCACATGTGATTGAAATTAATCACAGTAAATTTTATTATGTGATCATGTTAAAATGCTTCCCAAAGATGAAAGTTAATATTAACATATAATCAAATGTTGATATATTTTAATCTCATTAGCGTGTGTATATACTACTGAGTATTTCTTTGAAATACTCATTTTTTAAAACTTTACATATTGAAGGACTGGACATGATGTGATGGCGGACAGTAGTGAGTTTTTTTGTGCCTTTGTGTTTGGACTTATTATTGTTACTGTTGCAAAACATTTTTTTTAAGACTCATAAATTTCTTGAATGAATGTATTTCTTGATTAATGAAGTGTTACTTTTGGAGATAAATGTATATTTTGATTGCTACCTTGAAATTTTCAAATTTTTGTTACACTTTGAAAATTCACTGCAGGTTTTATATTTACAATTTGTGAATTTTTCAAAATGGAAAATGACCCTAAGTGTTATCTATCATATGGAACTAAAAAAAGGTCATTTGAAATAGCAAGCATGCTCAAAGTAAAGATCGTGAATAATCAAATAATGTCCCTATTTAGGTTGTACACCTAGGGAATAATCCTTAAAAGGAATGGAGGGCTTAAGTTCCTTTAGAGATTGATGTCTCACGGCCATGTAGACGAGCCCCTATTCAGCTTGATGCCTCATGAGCTTAGGTTCAAAATGAATGAAAAGATGAGCTTAGGCTCAAAATGAATGGAAAGACGAGTTAATTCGGGAGTGCAAGCACTCTTGTGATTTCGTGCTTACAAAGCACAATTAATGGCGCACGATGTACGACCCTAATATAAGAAGGGGTCCAAGAATGTAAAAGAAAGCTAAAAATGTCAACTATTATTTCATATCACTTTATAAAGAAAAGAAAAGATTGAAAAGTGCATATCATTTCATACATACCATGCCATCCATTTCATGAATTGATTTGATGACTTGAAATCATTATATGAGTTAATTTGGTGAGTTAGTATAATTACATGGATTGTTGCAATGTTCCAATGTCGATGTGTAAATTCACTTGATGACATGAATTCATTAAATAAGTTGATTTGGTGGCTTTAAAACATGAATTGATGGTGGTTGATTGTATTTTGGGTCTAGTTGATATGTGTGGAATCATTGAAATGAGAAAATCTTTGAAATATATGTTGTGCTTAATATGAATAAATTCATGCTCGTATATAAGAAAGAAGTCAAGTTTATGAGGAATGAACAAGAAGAATGTAGATATTAATACCCATTATATTCTTTGAATCATTCAATAGCCTATGCTATTGGTAACCATATGCATGATATGAAGCATGTTAATGTAAAGTCTCGATTTATTCTTTATGAGCATATGTGATCAATGTTTCTTAAGTATTTTCATGAAGGATGGAAACACATAACCGAGAGGTAAGTTTTAATTAAGTATTTCAAATGAATAATCATGTTATGTGATTATATGATTGTTTTGATGCTTTGCTCACTAACTTCACTAAGTTTCATGGCTTATAGTCATTTCATAAATGTTAGAACATGCCAAGTTTTAAGTTATTACTTATTTAGACATGAATGTGCATAACTTGACTAGAACAAAGATCTAGTCATCTTCTTCTTCTTCTTCTTCATCTTCATCTTCTTCCACTTCCTCCTTTGAGCTCTTCTCTTCAAAATTCTCTATAGCCTTAAGGGATTTCTTTATTTCACAAAGCTCCTCTCGAACTTTAGTTTGAAAAGACCACATGTGAATAAAGTCATCCCAACTCTCAGCTTTGGGATGCATGCTAGCAGTATATCTAGGAAGCTTCTTTGCCTTAGCCCAAATCCCATTTTGAAACACAATTTGCCTTAAGAAGGGAGACTTTTCCTATTTCCCTATTCTGAGGTAAAGGAGTCATTTTCTCACAAAAAAATTTACTCCCAACTTATACAGAAAATCAGTGATTAAGCACCCAAAAACCATGATCATAGTCTTGAGATGGAGAATAAACTCAAAAATACCAAAGATAATTAGGTCACAAACATTTAACCAATGGCCATTATCAATCTTCCACATCATCCAAATGTCTCCGCTAAACAATTGAGACAATCTACCTGACCCAAGCCTTAAGAAATGAACAACAATAAGATGTAACAACCTCATATCACTACTTAAACCAACAACATCTGATCGAGTTGTATCTCTTCCCCCTCATCCAACATATCTGGATTGCAATTAAAATACCTCACCAACCTCTCACAATAATGCTTCTCAATCACCCAACAAGTCAAGCCAATGAAACTCTCTAAATATTGCTAAGTATGGAAATTGAAGGGACTCAACGAAAACCACGTTAATGTACCTTCCAAAATCCAGGTGCAAGAGTGCAACCCTTATACTCTTCCCATTGAGCACCATAAACTGCATCTTTGAACCACAGGGTTGGATATTCGGCCACTTGAAGTTCA
The DNA here is from genome assembly GCA_963555705.1 of Ligustrum vulgare. Classification (NCBI taxonomy): domain Eukaryota; kingdom Viridiplantae; phylum Streptophyta; class Magnoliopsida; order Lamiales; family Oleaceae; genus Ligustrum; species Ligustrum vulgare. The sequence goes on from OY743182.1 coordinate 27,466,659, forward strand.
GATCGAGAGGTTGAGCCTCGGGTTCGAATGGTACCACTAACCTTCTTTCGTTCATTTTTCTTGTGTTTCTTCATGGGTAATTATAACTTTGCCTTTACCCTTAGATGATTTGTTTGGAGCTATGAGATTATGAGGTAAATAATGGAGTCTGAAGTTAGGGATTTGAAATTTGAGAAGTTGAGAGAGAGAGAGAGAGAGAGAGAGAGAGAGAGAGAGAGAGAGAGATATTAGTGCAGTTCGACTGAGAGGAAGGTAGAGAAGAAAGAGAAAATGCTTTGGGCTTTATGATTTAAGGGTAATGTTTTGGACCGTGTCACTTAATTTATGAATTGGGCTAAATTTGAATGTCTAATATGGACCTTATTCTTGGATATATTGAATGGATAATTAGATTATGGGTTTAGTATGGTATATATATACACACTGTTGTGTGCAAAATTAATTATCATCGTACAATTAAGGGACAACAAACCATTTTTATTAAATTTTATGGTTTGTATTAAGTCACTAAAGTATAATTCTTCTTGTTCACCTACAGACTCTAGGAATGGCAAGAATCAATCAAACTATTGACTGATTGACTCAACATACTGAGCAACAGTCAAGATAAATTGAACATCCTGTGAATCATCCTGTAAGTGATCCAGAAAGTGAAAGAAATTAGAGTAGTGAGAATTTCAGATGTTTAAACCCACCTACTTTTATTAAAGCAAAAGACCATGTAGAAGAAATTAGAGTTGTGAGCGTTTCAGACATTTAAACCCACCTACTTTTATTGAAGTAAAAGACCAAGTAGAAAATTTGGTAAGAACAATGGAAATGATGTTCGAATGCGCACATGTAGGTGAAGCTGAAAAAGTAATGTGTGCATCCTTTAAGCTTCGTGAAAGTGCAGGTCATTGGTGGGAAACTTTCTTGTGTATGGGCGAGATAGCTAACCGACGTAGGAAGGATTTTGTGAAATGTTGAGGACTAAATATTTTACTACTTCAGTAAGAAATAAAAAATTAAATGAATTTATTCAGATACATCAAGGATCTATGATAGTAGCTGAATACATAACGAAATTTGAAGAATTGTCTCGCTTTACTACCCACATGGTCACCAACAATAGACACAAGATAGACAAGTTTCTTGAAGGACTTAAACCTGAGTTAACCAAGGATGTGCGAATGTCAGAGATCAAAACATGACATTTTTCTGAAGTGATTGATATAGCATTACTAGCTGAGCAAGCTGAAATGAAGATATCTAGAGGTCAAGAAACAAGATATCAAGATAATAGCCAGAATGTGATCAAGAGAGGTTTTTCAAGTAATCGAAATATGAGGAATACATGGAACAATAAGAATAAAAGGAAATGGATTGGAAAGTTGTTAGTAGAAGGATCAAAATAAATGAGAATGAACGTAAAGGCTAAAGTTGAGAAAAGAAATTGTGATAAGGGTAATGATCCTTGTAAGAAATGTAGAAAATCTCATTGGGGTGAATATCTATTGGGAAAGAGTGTATGTTTTATTTGAGACAAGCCTGGCCATTTCTCCAACAGATGTCCGACAAAAATTGAAAGAGGGAAAGCAAGAACATTTGTAATGGTTAAACCAAAGGCTGGAACAAGTAATGATGTGATAGCAGGTACTATTTACATTGAATCAAAACCTGCTTATGCTTTATTTGATTCTAGATCTACACATTCTTTCATATCCATGAATAAGTTAAAGGTACTTGTTCGCTAAAACTATGTACTGCAAGTGCACAGTTTGCATTCAAGTGGTAAAGTGATGAAATATTGTCGTATCCATGAGAATTGATTAATTTATAACTAAACTCGATGATTTCATTTTTAGTGAAAAGTCAAGTAACACAAAAAGTTATGTTTGATGTTGAATTCCTAACTAAATAACATGAATAAAGGCGTGACAATATGAAAACTAGTTAACTAAAGTAAATAAATGACAATATAAAAATTAGGATAAAAACTAGTTCACTTAAGTAAAACAATAACAATATAAACTTGGTAATTACAATGAGCTGCATAACATAAGACATGGCGAATTTAGTTTTCTTAGTTAAACTAATTTCTTTTCTTTCTTTCTTTCTTTTTTTTCTTTTTTTGGAAAATCAATTAGTGTAAGTTAATCAATTAACCAAATTACATAAGGTATTCCAATTTCAACCTAACATGTGTAGTGTAACGCCCCAAAATTTTTTGAATGATAAAATATTTAATTATTTTGTACGTCTTTTAAAGTTTTTAAAAAAAGTCGAAGGACTAAAGTATTTTTTGTTTTGACAATAAATTTATTTTGGGTCAAATATTTAATTGTTGATCGAGAGATAATTACTATATCGATATTGGACTCATTTTGTAGATCGTAATTGATTAGAAGTCCAGACTCGATCAAAAGTTAATTTGGATAAAATCAAGTTTAGTTATAGTTGAATTACAGGAATACTAAATTGATTAGGATTTTTTTAAAATATATATTTGAGTAATCCTTTGGCAGTCATTTCACTTACTAGGAGTTTAATAATTAATTATTATATATCTTATTCTATACTATACTTATCAATCGTTGGGAATTTGTTTTGTTTGGTAAGAACAACCAATTATTTTTTGCCAAATAGGATCCCAATTAGAGTCTTGTTTTCCATTTCATATGTTTTTTTTTTTTTTTTTTGTTATCCCAGTATCCCAGCTTCGCCGGACTATATCTGGACCACCAGCCCCCGGCCCCTCAGTGACTGGTGGATGTAAACCGCGGGATATGCCCAATTGGTCAGGGTGGCAGCGCGCCTTATACTCCAGCTCCCAGAGGGACCCTCCTCCATGCCTCTTACATCACTCTTACATCACCAATAAATTGGCTGCTCCAACTGCTCCTGGCAGGATTCGAACTCCCCACGCCCAGGTTGTAAGCCCAGCAACTCTCCTTCCTTTACCACTCGGCTGTGCCCCGGGGGCTCCATTTCATATGTTAATTGCACAATATTTTGGATAATCACAATCAAATTTCACCTTTATCCCCTTAATACACAGTTTTCAAGTTTAAATTGTTTAGAACTCGATTTAATATCATAATTTTTATCTATAAATAGTGCCGAGATTCATATGAATCACCACACAAAATATAATTTTCCAGCACAAGTTCACCTCAATTCATTAGAGAGTAGAGTTGATTTCGTTTCATAAATTGTTCACTATCAAGGTAAGATACATTATGTGCAAGTGGTTAAATTCTAAATTCTTAATGATGTTGATATATTGCTACTTTCAATGCTTTAGGCCTTCAAGTTGATTTAAAAATTTAAATCCTTCAGGATGATATGTTAAATCCTTCGAAATCAAGGTTAAATCCTTCGGGATCGATATGGGGATTCTTAAGTAATTCCATAAGCTAGTTGTTATCACGGTCAGTTGCTTTAAACGAGGAAAATGCTTTCTGTTGGATGTACCATATATTTATGTTATGTTGAATTTGAATTGACATATATCTTACTAGGTATTTTTAAATACTCACTCTTACTTTAAAACTTTACATGCTAGTTTGGGTCGATTGGATATGTGGTGGAATAGTGATGTGGACTGTCAAGGGATTTGAAAGAATTCAAAAGCATTATGTTTTCTATATCACATTATTTATTGTTTAGAGATGTTTATCTTTTTAAAGTTCGACTGTTATGATTTAATTAGAAAATCTTTCAATTTAATGTTTGGCAAGATTATGAACATGATTTATTTTAAAAGTAGAGAATTACTTTGTTTATGCTTCCGCATTTATGTCAAGTTATTTTCCGGGGCATATTTATGAAAAATCTGAGGCATTACATGTAGTAATTTCCAATCACAACACAACTTATTAATAAACATTTGACTACATAAATGTAAAATTTCATAATTGAGCTCCATCGTGGACTATTTACAACCCAACAAAAAACGAAAGGTTCAGGTGGAGCAAACAAATACACAAAGAAAAATAACCTAACATGAATAAACAACTTAAAGAGTGATTTACTAACGAAGTGTTCTGCGGATGTGGGTGGAATTTTATTTTTTTTGTCTTCTAGGTAGATGTATGGTTGAAAATTGGATTAAGAAAATGTGTGTGGTTAAAAAGTAGTTTGAGAAATTTTGTTATTTATAAATTGTAATCATTGCGTAAAAGAACGGTATGTAAAGTTAAGCTTTATCAAACGTCCCAAAAAAATAAAATTAACCCATAATGAAATAACAACAACACTTAACAACTAACATCATCATTTCACTAAAAAAGTTAAATAAAAAATTACAAATAAGCTAATAAAGAGAACTCCTCTTTAAGTTGATTTCTAGAGTTGAATGCTTCCAATATTTCTTCATTTTGTATCAAGTTTCTCCTTCTTCCATCAATATCTCCAACAACCCAACATTATACATTAAATGTGCCATAAATTCTTTGTGATTTTGAGTGAAAATTTGAGAAAAATAACAATAATAACACTTTAAACAACCACAATACATTCAAAATGAAGGAAAACTAGTATAACACAATGACTTTAAAGACTAAAACGCATTTAAGAGGAAGAGTTTGAGAAAAATTAACCCTAGCTAAAAACTAGTTTGGGTATTTATTTACCACAAAAATCCCTCAATAACACCCAAAATCGGCGAAAATGCAAGACACGGCGGTTTAGGTCCGATAATTTTTTTGGCAATTTAAACTGCACTATCGCGCTATGATTTTTCGGTAGCACTTTGACATTCTGCCCAATTCATGGCATGGGTTATGATCCGCCTGGTTCAAACCGCGCAGTCACTTGGTTAGGCGATTTCTGGACTTTGCAGCTCTTGTTCTTTTTAATTGCAACTAAGTCCTCCATCTTTCTATGTCAATCAATTTAGTCCCTATATTTTTGGATTTCTTTCAAATAAGTCCTTCCAAATTTGTAATTAAGGTCCTCCAAGTTTTGCTAATGTGCAATCTGATCCCTCATTTAATTGTGTGGTTGATCTTGAACTTTTAGAAAGTGACATTTTGGTCCCTACAATCCAATTTTCAACATTGTTTGGTCTTCTTTTGTGCTTTTTCACTTCAAACTTGAATGTAAACTTATTCAAATACAAAACATGCATAAAAATGCTACTTTAAAGGTATGAAAGGTGCATGTAAAATGCTCTCAACGGTACTTAACTTGAACACTGAGGTTCTTCCCTTGGAAGTAAGTATACCCTATGGTAAAGAATGTTATGCCAATCGTTACGTTCCCACAGTACCGATAGAAATTGAGGGAAAAGTGTATCCTAATGATCTTATTGTGTTAGATTTAAAGGATTTTGATTTGATTTTATGTATGGGTTGGTTAGCTTATTTCCAAGTGAACATTGATTGTAGAGGGAAAAATCTAAGGATGCCAGGTCAAAAGAACATAATTTTCCCAAACACCGCTAAAACATCCAAATTCATTATATCTGCTTTGAAGGAAACTAAACTCTTATCAAAAGGCGAAGAAGGATTTTTACTCAGTTTACACCAAATTCAAGCACAAGAGAAACTAAAATATATACAGTAGTACAAGAATATCCTGATGTTTTTCCTGAGGAATTACCAGGACTATCCCCTGAATGAGAATTTGAATTTGGAATTGAGGTGGTGCTAGGAACTTCACCAATTTGTAAGGCACCCTACAGGATGGCACTTACAGAACTTAAGGAGTTGAAAGTTCAGTCGGATGAACTAATTCAGAAAGGTTTCATTAGACATAGAACATTGCCCCGAGGAGCTCCAGTGTTACTTGTGAAGAAAAAGGATGGTACTATGAGGCTGTACATAAATTGTCATGAATTAAATAAAGTAACCGTTAAGAATAAATACCCACTACCTAGAGTAGACGATTTATTTTGATCAACTCCAAGGATTGGTTGTGTTTCCAAAAATAGATCTTAGATCCAGATATCATCAATTAAGGATTAAACAAGAGGATATTCCAAAAATTGCCTTCATTACTCGTTATGGTCATTATAAGTTTTTGGTGATGCCTTTTGGATTAACAAATGGACCAGCAACATTTATGGATTTAATGAATAAAGTATTTAAGGAATCTTGGACAAATTTGTGGTAGTAATCGATGGTATCCTTATTTACTCAAAAACAAAAGAAGACCATGCGACACATTTGAAGATCGTGATACAAATTTTAAAAGAAAAGCAATTGAATGCCAAATTCAAGAAATGTGAGTTTTGGCTAGAAAAAGTGGCATTTTTAGGTTTAGCAGGGTACTATAGACGATTTGTTCAAAGTTTTTCAAAAATTGCTACACCTCTAACCCAATTGACTCGCAAGAATGTACAATTTAAATGGAGTGAAGATTGTGAAAAGAGTTTTCAAGAATTACAGAAAAGACTCAATTTAGTATCTATTTTAACAATTTCGTCTACTGAAAGTACTTACACTATTTACAGTGATGCTTCTAAACAAGGATTAAGAGGTGTACTTTTGTAGAATGGTAAAGTAATCACATATGCTTTCCGATAACTGAAACAATAAGAATGAAATTATCCAACACATGATTTGGAATTGCCAGTAATAGTGTTCGACCTGAATATTTGGAAACACTACTTGTACGACAAAAAGTGTGATTTTTTTACGAATCATAAGAGTTTGAAATATTTCTTTACTAAAGAAGACTGAATATGCAATAGCGTCGATGGTTAGAATTAACTAAGGATTATGACTACACCTTCAACTACCACCACAAAAGGCAAATGTGGTACTAGACGCCGTAAGCCAAAAAAATCCTAAAGAAATCCAGGAATTTGAATAAAGAGATAGAGGATTTGAGTCTATAAATTCTCTCATCAGGAAACACAAGGCTATCTGCCATGACCATTCAGTCAACTTTACAAGAATGAATCAAAGAGGCACAAAAGGTAGATTATTTTGTTGAGAAAATGAGAAGAAGGATATCTACTAAGAAACCTTCTAACTATCAAATATCCGCCAATGGACTTCTACAATATAAGGATAGAATTTATGTGTCTGACAGTTAGGAGTTCGAAAAGAAATTCTTACACCTCACACCCTAGTTCAACAAAAATGTACCACGAAATAAAAATATTATATTGGTGGCCAGACATGAAAAGAGAAATTGCTAACTATGTGGCCCAATATATTATTTGTCAACAAGTAAATGTTGAGCATCAAGGACTAGCAGGTACCCTAAAACCCCTATCAGTGCCTGAGTGGAAATGTGAAGATATATTAATGGATTTTGTAACTGGATTACCCAAAACAACTAAGGGATATGATGTTATATGGGTTATTGTGTACTGATTAACAAAGTCAGCACATTTTCTGCCTATCAAAATAGCATATAAAGTGGACCAATATGCAAATTGGTACATTCAATAGATTTTAAGACTACACAGAATGCAAAAACCATAGTATCGAACTGAGATCCCAGGTTTTTGTTGCTTTTTTTGGAGAGGTTTACAGGAATCAAACTACAATTCAGCACTAATTTTTGTCCTTAGACGGACGGACAAACTGAAAGAACTATCAAAATTCTAGAGGATGTGTGATTCCTCGGTGGGATCGACCCTTACTATCGTTACTACATTATTAATTAATATTTAGCGAGTGAGGAATTATTTATTATTTTACTGCATCGCGATACGCATCGATTTTTTAGCGCTGTTGTTGGTGAACGGTCAACCAATTTAGTTGTTTAGTTAATTAGATTTTTTTCCTGCATTTATTTTATTTTATTTTCTCTATTTTTCATTAATTATTGCTTGCCTGCTTCATTGCTTGTATGTGTAAAACTCGATAAACTAATATTGAACATTTTGATTTTGATCCAGTGATCGAGAGGACTTTTCGACTGCAAAGAAGGGCAGCCAAACAACCAATGGCAGCTAACAACAACAATCTAACTCTCAAAAAACTAGCTATCCCGGATGTTGCTCAATAACCATTATGTATAACTTTTCCAGCAGTGGAAGAATGCAGAACTTTTGAGCTAAAATCTGGTTTGATCTATCTTCTGCCAACTTTTAGAGGACATCCCAGTGAGAAGCGCATGTGCTCGATGTTTTGATCATAACTTTCTCTCCTGAAGTCAGATTGTGGTGATTCAAAGTGCGTTGGAAAGAAGACTCAAAGATATACAATTCTTTGTGAAATAGATGTTCCAAAATTCAAATTCCTTGTATATCAAAATTGAGCTTCAATCTCTAACTTAAATTCTAGATCACAATCTTTTTGGGTTTTTGATTTCCAACTTCACCCTAAACCTTGTTTGACCATAATTTTTGCATCTAATCTTCTTCCCATGTGCCATTATTGATTTGGAGCCCTTTGAATATGCCCTTGAACTTACTTCTTGATTTTTGGTATTTCTTTGGTCCTATTTCCTTCATTTTCTACTTTTTGACCTTACATAACACAATAAATGAAAGTGCATTAAACGATACTTTAATAAGATCAAACCAATAACAAAATAAGATAATAAGTGAATTAGAAACATGCTAATAACGTACTTATCAATGTGCTCAGAGCTAATGTCATGCAATTTAACCAAAGTTGGAATAAGTACTTAACATTAGTCAAATTTGCATACAACAATAGCTATCAGTAATCTATCAAAATGCCACCGTATGAAGCATTGCATGATAAGAAATGTCAACCACCTTTGTGTTTTGGATGAAGTAGGTGAACGAAAATGTTTAAGGTCTGATTTAGTCCAAGACATGATAGAAATTGTGCAAAAAATTAAAAAAACTATTTTGGCAACCCAGGATCGACAATGAAAATGTGCAAATAAGCAATGAAGACCTTTGGAATTTGAAGTTTGAGATAATTTTTTTATTAAAATCTCACCATTCAAGAGAATATTCCGAATTAGGAAAAAGGTTAGCCCACGATATATTGGACCATTTGAGATCAAGAAAAGAGTTGGATCTTTAGCTTACAAACTGGAATTTCCTGCTGAGTTAGCAAAAGTATATGATGTGTTTCACGTATCCACTCTCTGAAAATATGTCCCCAACCCCTCCCATGTAATTAAAAACATTCCAAACGAGATATAAGCAGATTTGACATGGGAAGAATGGCCTGTAAAGATTCTTATGCGATAGGTAAAACATCTCCATACCAAGGAGGTACCCATTGTAAAAGTGTTATGGAAAAGTGATACAGTTGAAGAAGAAACATGGGAATGCAAAAACGAGATGAGAAAGAACTTTCTAGAACTTTCCTAGGTAAATTTCAAGAACGAGATTCCTTAAGGAGGGGAGATTGTATCATCTCTAATATTTCATAAGTAAGGAGTAAGCTAGAAATTTAGAAATCCTTAGAAATTACAAGTTTTCCATTACTACAGACTTAAATTTGAGACCATTTTTGTATGACTTGAAGTAATTTCTAGCAAATGCGTGTTACACCATTCTATAGTTCACGATGAGATTTAAGTATTGATACCAAGTTTGATCATATTTAAGGTAGGGAAGTGCCTCAAATGTAATACCCAGACCAAGAAAGCTTAAAAAATTTGATAGGTACTACTCATATCAACAAGGTACACCGTCTTTTCCAGAAGCCCATCATTAGAAAATCCACAATTAAGTGTGCTCGGCTTGGAGCAATTATATGATGGGTGACCCCCTTGGAAGATTTCTCGAAGAGCGTGCGAGCGAGGATAAAGCATGCTGAAAAGACCCATGTTGGTACGGTGAGGACATTAAGTCATTGATCTAATGGACGGGAAAGCCCCATTAAGTGGGACCCAGGTCGTTGCAAATGGTATCAGAGCTGGTCGACAGCTGAAAATCGAGAATTAAGTTCTATGCGGAACAAAGTACTACACCATAAGTCGGGAGCAACCTCTTGAACCAGTAAGAGCCTCCTCTAGAATCTCAACGCCTAGCAACGGATCCTCAAATCATTTAAGCGCGATGAGGATGCCGTGAGTCTAACAAGGGGTGATTGTAATACCCAGATCAGGAAAGTTTAAAAGATTTAATAGGTACTAATCATATAAATAAGGTGTGGTTTCTTTTCTAGAAGTCTATCGTTATAAACTCAACAGTTAAGCTTGTTTGACTTGGAGCAATTCTATGATGGGTGACTCCCTGGAAGTTTTCTCGAGGAGCGTGAGAGTGAGGACAAAACATGCTGAAAAGACCCATGTTGGAACGGTGGGGACAGTACATCTTAGATCTAACAGCCATGACAGCCCGTTAGGTGCGACCCTGGTTATTACATCAAATATCGAGCTAAAGTTGCAAAGAAGAAAGGGTTAGAATGCTGAGAAATCTGAAGATTTACTGAAATGTATAACACTACTCGAGTAGCCATGTTTGAATGAGCACCACGGGTTGTGGATTTGTCCATCGATTTGCATGCATATGCTTTACAAAGCTTGTAGCATGAACTTTACAACAATATGAAGAACCCAATTGGACTTCATTTAGATCTCCAAATTAGGCCGCTCGAAATGAGAAATTTGCCTTATTTTTGGATTAAATAAAGTGAAACATGACACATGTCACATACTAGAGTTTAATTGAATTTTTAATTCTTATGTTCTATTTGGCGGAATTGTATGTCTCAAGTGCCACTTCGACCTATTATTCATTCAAATAACTGTTAAACTAATGCTTTAAAATAACTTAAAGTTATCTAGACATGCCCTAACCTCTATGTTCCTCTGTGTGTGTGTGTGTGTGTGTGAGAGAGAGAGAGAGAGAGAGAGAGAGAGAGAGAGAGAGAGAGAGAGAGAGAGAGAGAGAGAGAGAGAGAGAGAGAGAGAGAGAGAGAGAGAGAGAGAGAGAGAGAGAGACTCTACACCTCCTTACCCCTTCACCTACCTTACACGTAAAAAATCTTAAAATTCAAGAGAAAAATCTGGAAAAATTTCAAATAAAAGGTAAAGATTAATTACAACTTTGAAATCTTTTGAAGTTCTTCATTCTCTTTCGATTTTATGAAGATAAGAGTTCTTTCTTGTCCAAAAACAAAGTTTTCACTACTATGTTCATGAAAATGCAGAAGAAGAAAAAAAGTTAGAATCTAGAAATTTCAAACCACGATTCTCTCCAGGATTGGAAGTTACAGGTAACGATGAATCTGTTGAAGCAAAACTTGAATCCCAAGAAATTGAAGCTACAGGTATTGCCTGGTGATTCTAATTTTGAGAATCCAGCAAGTTTTGAACATTTTTTATGGATTCTTCTTTAACTTTAAAGTTAAGTTATGAATAATAGTTTTTCATAAGTTTTTTCCTTATTTAACCTTTTAAAATCATACATTTCAGGTTTTAAATCAAAAGGCAAACCTCCCCTAAAATAGTGAGTAAAGTAAATGTGATTGATGTGTTACATTTGATGTTTTCAGAATGTTTTGTATAATATTATGTTCAAATTTAGTTCTCTTATGCTTAGTTAATGATTTACATATGTAATATTTGATTATAAGTTCTAAATCTTTGATCTAAACTCGTAGTATTGTTTGATTAAAATCCGCAGAAATATTTAGGTGTTGTTTTTAGTCAAATGATCTTGAAGTTTCATTCTTTATGTTGAATACATCAGCATATTGAATATTATTTCAAGATAATGTGCTAGTTTAAGAATAGTTGAGGTGAACATTTGATTATGAAATGTTATGATCTAAACATGCTTATGAAGTTGCATGTATAAAAATTCATATTTGAAACTAATTATTGTTAAGTTAAAAATTTGAAATGGTTAAAGTAATGTAAGAAGGAGTTTATTGAAGTTTTAAGGGTTAATTTATGTTAGATGCTATGTATAAAACTTGTTAATTGTTTATCTGTGTTTTACGATCAATCCATATGAATTGAAGTGTTTGAATATATATAAACATTAGTTATAAATTTGCTGGAAATGGACTTGCTTAAACGTGACCTTAATGATGTTCAAAATTATTATTTATTGGAATCTATATGATATCGAACTTGAGACAGAACTTTATTATAGGTTTAGACCATATTTTATGATATTACACATGATGAGAAGTATGATAAATATGATACGTGATTTAAAAAGCTGCTCAAGTTACCTTCTTGAATACGTTATCTTGTACATGTTAGAAGTTCAGATTTGAATGGAATTCTTGAAAATTTCAACTTCCGTAATGAAACTTGAATGTTAAAATTTGGTATCAATGACGAAGAACATTGTTATAGAATGGAATAATTAGTTCTTAAATCTTATGTGTTAATATCATGCTGAAATGAAAAGTCTTAATATGTGAATGAACGATGGTAGGTAAAGTCTTTCATATGATTTTATGATTACATTTCAAATCATCATCTCAAGCATTCATGATCACTTAACATATGAAAAAGCAAGCATGCTGAAAGTAAAGATCATGAATAATCAAAGAATGTCTCTATTCAAGTTGTACACCTAGGCAATAATCCCTAAAAGGAATGAACGTCAAGGACACAAGGTGGACATAAGGGCTTGAGTTTCTTTCGAGATCGATCTCACGGCCATGTGGACGAGCCGATGTGATCCGTTATGGGGATCACCAAGAACACGCGGAATTAAACGCCGAAAAGCTCTAAAATCCAAGATAGTAGACGGTAACAATGCAACACCGACCTCATGACGCAAGAACTATGGGTATATTAAACCCAAAACCCGTTACGATACGGAGATAAGAACCACAAATGGGGAACGCCACAAAGGTTGTCAAATCCTTTGATAAGTTTAATTTTTTCGACGAGAACGCGAAGAAAATATGAGGGAATATCTCACCTTCAATATCATTAATCTCAAGATAAAAAGTTGTGTTTTACAATGCTGAATAAAGCCATATATATAGGCAAAGAAAATAAAGCAACTAAAAATAAACTAGAATTCAACCTAAACTAAAAAAGCCCAAAACGCCTAACATTATCTTAAAATTCGGAACCTAAGTTACGGCCGTGACGTATGAGTTTACGGCCGTAAGAAAGCTACGGATTAAAATTGAAAACATTTGTTAGGCCGTGACATTACCCTTTACGGCCGTAATCAACCTTCTGAAAAAATATAAGTTATAAAATCTTGGGTTACGGCCGTGAGACATTTATTACGACCGTAATTCTTCTTCTTCCGTTTACGGCCGTAAGAAGATATGTTACGGCCGTGAAGGCCTTTCTGTCCAAAATCCACCAACATGGTTTTACGGCCGTAAAAGTATGGTTACGGCCGTGAGAATGCTTCTGCCTCAATTTCTTGTTGTTCTTTATTCCAAATGCGTAGTAACAACTTTGGTTCTTCTTCCACTTTGTTATGCAACGTAAATGAAGTCTTTGCACTTGAGCACTCGTCCATCCACGCTTGCATGAATCCTTGCATTGCCTGCTTGATTCTTTTGGCTATTTGTCTCGTTATGGGTCCTACGGGCACGTGCAACGGGTCAATGCTCGTCGAGCCACTCCGAAACTCATCACCTAATGAGCTTGATGGCTCATGAGCTTAGGCTCAAAATGAATGGAAAGATGAGCTTAGGCTCAGAATGGATGTAAAGATGAGTTAACTTGGGAGTGCAAGCACTCTTGTTTCCTCGTGCTTACAAAGTAAAATGAATGGCGCGCAATGTACGACCATAATAAGGTTTTGATAATCCATGAGAGTTGAAAGAAAGAAAAAATCATTGTTTGACCACATGTGATTTTGGGTTTGCTTGTGCATGATGAGTTACACTATGTTAGGTATGTTTTTGTGCAAGTATGCATTTGATTTTGGCTATTCACACACACACATGAAAGTTGAGCATAGGATAAGTAGAAATAATTTCTATGTTGTTCAGTTCTCTATTCTAAAGTGCATTTTTTTTATTCGAACTTGAGACAATATGGTAAATGAATTAACGGTTAATTTATTTATTATTATTTTTTTTTGTAATTCAGTTATTTTGACATATTTTTATTTTTATTTTAAGTTTATTCGAGGACAAAAAAATTTCTAGTTTGGGGGTTTGATAAGTGTATTTTATACACTTATTTATCTGTCAAAATTAGGATATTATATGGTTTTCATGAATAAACTCTACTTAGTCTGTTTTTATTTTCGTTATTTCAGGTTTTATCCCAAAATCAAGAAAAATGAGGAATTGAAACAATTATTCAACAATTGGATGGAAAAACTCAATTTTGGATGCAATTGGAGATAAAACGAAGATAAGGGACCAACTTGAATTATTTGGGACAATTGAGGCTCAAGAATAAAATTTATCCAAATTTAATTGGACTTTAAAAACCAATTCAAATTGGACTTTTGGGAGTTTCAATTGAGGTTGAACTTGGGAGCTTTTATTGCATTAATATATATATATATATACACAAGAGCCGTGTGGTGGAAGGAAGGACGTGAGAGATATATATACATAGCTACATTGGTGCAATTGCCTGAAATACATGAGAAGATGCATGAACAGAAGGAAAATCATACGAAAAATGAAGACAAGGATATGTAGATGAATGAGATATCAAACTCAAATTGTCAAAATGATGTTGAAAAATCAAAGGAAGAATCTCAATCTCCTGTCAAGACCTATGTCCCACCAGTCCCATTCCCCCAACGTCTACAAAATCACAAAATGGATAAGCAGTTTTGTAAGACCGCTTTTCACTTTATGGGCAATTCTAAAATCTCACGTGATATTTATGTTAATGTTGTTATAAATTTTAAATTGATAATTTTTAATGTCTATAATTTTAATTATTTTGCAGTGGAAGAACTTGGACGCCGTCTCAATCAATGTATAATTTAAGTCTTATAAATTGTTTTTCAGTCAAATTGTTTACTTTAATTGTTAAGCTTGCAAATTCTATATTTATTAATTTGTAAGTGGCGTGAATTACATTCATTGAAATTGGGGGTAAAGTCTTTAATACATTTTAGTAATTTATAGAGGGTGTTGCACTAAATTTCAAAACTTAAGAGAGTTGAGGGACTGAATTGCAACTTTTCGAAAGTTTCTCTCGCTCTCTCCTTCTCTCAGCCCATCTCCATCCCTCTCTGTCTCGACTCTCTTCGCACACCTCACCCTCGATCTCTCTCACTCACCGCCGCTCACCTCACCACACCACTCCACTACCGCGACCACCACCTCCCCTCCTACGGTAAAATTCCTTCTTTTTCCCTCGATCACACACCTGCTCGGGTTCCACCCATAACCCGCACACCCACAGCACACAAAAAACACCCACTCACGCGAGCACACACGCTTTACACTCACGAAAACACACACAAGCCTATGTTGATGTCAATGTGTGTATATATGTTTATATATGTTGAGTGTGTGTAAATATGTAAAGATTTTTCATATTTCAGATTTAATGTATTTTCGAATTATAATTGTTAAATTTGGAGAATTGGGTAATGTCTATATAAGTATTGATGTAAATATCATCCTTATGTATTAATTATAAATTATGGGTTTGTTCAGATTTTTGAATTTTAAGTTGCTAATTTGAGATGTTGGACAATGTGTGTGTTTGTGTCTATATATATATATATATATATATATATATATATATATATATATATATATATGTATGTAATGGTAATGTTGTGGCTTAGTTAACTAGGTTAAAGTTTGAATTACAGTGATATTTTTTCATATTTAGAATTTGTGAAAATTACCTTGTTTAAATTGAGTTAATTTAATTAAGCTTCCGTTATTTTTGGGTAAATTTGAGGATTTCGAATTTATGAGATTAGTTAATTGTTTAAATTTAACTTTTGGATTGGAATTTGTAATTTTTAGATTTAAGAATTTATTTGGAACTTAAAGTTAGAATTTCAGATTTTTGGAATTTATTAATGCAGGTTATTTTAATTGATTTTATTTTAAAGTGAGACATTAATTATAATCTTACATTCCTATGCTTTTTAAGGACTTAAAATGTAATGTTTTGAGAATTGGGAGTATGAAAGGTGTTTTATCTGGTTTTATGTGCTTTAGTGTTAATGTAAGGTCACATTAGGTTAAATTGAAGTTTTAACTTTAGTTAGGAGTATTTAAAAGTCATATTTATTGAAGTATGTGAATATTTCATATTTGATGGGATAATGAATTAATTAATTGTTTGGTAATGGTTGAGTTATGATATAAAATTTGGGTTTATAAATTATTTGCAGATTTCAAATTTTAGCAATGTTAAATTTAATATTGATCCATAATGGTAAATCTTCAGTTTACAACCATATTTTCGAAATTTTTACTATGAATAATTAGAATTTTAATTGAGAAATTTTGTAAAGTTAGGTAATGTAATTTTGAATTTTAGTTTGAACTAAAAGATGAGTAAAACTTTTCTATTGTGTATTGAATTGATTGTTCATTTCGAATATGGTGTTAAATGAGTTAGACATGGCTTAAGGTTCCGTTTGGTCTGAATTATATATTAAATCGAAGTTTTAACCTTGGTTAGGAGTTTAAATTTTAGTTTCGAACTAAAGGTTGTATTGTATGAATGGATGAAAATAATTAGGAGAATTGGTACATTGACGTCATGGGCATCTGAGACTCTTTCACTTGCAAATCAAGATAACGGTAACTACTAAGGACGTCAGGTAAGTAAACTTCCCCTATTTTCATAGAAGTTAAATGTAAATGTGGAATGTGTAAATGACTGTTTGCAACTTACTTGCTTTGATGAATTTCATTTACTTTATGAAAGTATATGTTATTATGAAGAATGTTCAAGCATGCACATTATCATGTCATTGCATCATCAAGCATGCATTGACATCGAAATTGGGAAGTCAAATGTTTTTAAATGAAAGAAATGTGTCAATGTGCAAGTTTTTTCAAAAGTTATGTATCCCAAGTTTTTTAAGAAAGAATGGGTGTACTTCTAGTTCATGAATGATGCGAGTGAAAAATGGGGCGCGGGGGACCGGAGTACCCGAATTAAGTAGCTTTGCGACGGAATGTTCAACCATTTTACGGTGGACTGTTAAAACGCTTTGCGGTGGGAAAGTGAATGTTAAACCGCTTTGCAATGGAAATGTGAATGTTAATCTGGTTCCAAATAAGAAATTGCTCACTGTTATCTGATTGACTAGAAGATACACCAAGCGAGCTCACGATGGAAATGAAGTGAAAGTTTTGAAATGAAGTGAAAGTTTGAAAAGTTTGAAAGTCCTGGAAAGTAAAGTAAATGGGGATATATATACGAAATTTTTAAAGCATTCATGTCATAAGCATGCATTTCATGCATAAAGTTTACTTACTGAGCTTTAGCTCACCCCAATCCCCCCCCCCCCAATATTTCAGGTGATGAAAGTTAGGTGATCTGAGGAGAGAGCACTTGGTGGCAGACTCGCATAGTGCCACGATTTCTCATTCCAAATAAAGTTTGAGTTGGAAATTTCATAAATGTTTTCTTTGGTTATTTTTATTAGTCCATTCTTTTAATTGTTTATTGAATTTAATTTTGATAAGTTATTTATCTCATTAGTAGTTTATCAATTCTCCATTTAGTTAAATGGAGATCATGATTTGAATTTAATTTATGTTGAGAAGTTTGGGGATTGAATGAATTAGTTTTGGCGATAATGAATGTAGTTGAGATGTGGTTGATCTTGTTTAAATTTTATGTCGGTTATGTTGTCTCTCTACAGGTTGGTTAAGTCCAATTTATAGAGGAGACTCTGCCGAAATTTCTGTAAAATTTTATAATAGATAAATGAAAATTTTAATGTGTAAACGATTTAATTCCGCATCTAATGTGAATGGAAGTTAACACGCCTAGGTTTTAAATTTTTAAACTTGGGGTGTTACAAGTTTAGTAAATTTCTGGAAGTATTTAAGAAACTGCATATCAACATACCATTTGCAGATGCTTTGGCCTAGATGCCAGCTTACCTCAAGTTTATGAAAGAAATGATTTCTAAAATGAGGAAGTTGAGGGCATTTGAGACTGTGTCCTTAACTGAGAAGTGCAGTGCAATTCTGCAAAATAAATTGCTTTCAAAACTCAAAGATCTAGGGAGTTTCTCTATCCCTTGTGATATTGACAATTTTAAATTTGATAGAGTTTTATATGATTTGGGGGAAAGTATCAATTTGATGCCTCTCTCAGTTTACAAGAAACTTGGATCAGGGAAACCTAAACCAACCAAAATCACATTATAGTTGGGCGACAGATCTGTGAAGCATCTATATGATGTCATTGAGGACATTTTAGTTAAAGTGGATAAATTCATATTTCCAGTGGATTTTGTTGTTTTGGATATTGAAGAGGACAATCGAATGCCACTTATCTTTGATAGACGCTTCCTGGTCACAGGACAAGCTTTGATAGATGTTGAAAAGGGGGAGGTGATCTTGAGGATTTAGGATAATTGAGTGACTTTCAATGTCACTCAACACTCGAACAAATATTATCAAACTGAAAGTTGCTTCAAGTTAGGAGTGGTAAAGGAAAATAATTGGAAGCAAGAAAAAGAACCAGGTGACACTCAGGCCAAAAATCAAGAATTCGAGAAAGTGAGAAAAAAGGTTGAGACATGCAAGTCGGGAAATTGCAAGGAGTGCAGGGCCTTACGAGTATCCTTTAAGCCACTATAAGAAAGTTTGCGAAAAGTCGAACTTTAGACTATAAACGGAGCGCTTATTGTGAAGCAACCCAATTTTCTATCCCTTTTATTTATTTTGCTTTATTTACAGCTTTACATTTAAATTTTTAGGTAGTACTTGCATTTTTTCTTTCTTGGAGTTTGAAGTAAGCATTCCTAGCACCAACCTCTTTGATTTGATCTTCAAGTGCATTTTTAGTTTTAATTCATATATCATCCATGAGCTTACAATTTTGCATCACATTGTTTTAACCTCATTGCTCTTATCACATCAAAAGCAAAACATAGGTATGATTTTTGCACACTTTGAGGAATTATGCATGATAATTGTAATGTTCTTGTTGGTCGACCATGTTTGAAAATTCAAATTTTTGCTATGTTTTAACTGAGATTGTTGGTGCTGATCTATTTCAATTTATTAATGGTGTATATGATTCTAATGTTGTTTATCTTTTACTTGCGAGGAACACACTACTTGTAACACTTCCAACCATGCATGGAAATACAAGAAACAGGTCAAAATCATCCAAGTGAGATCAAAACAAAGCTTCAAGCTATCACATCGCTCCTCTAAACCTGGGAAGTACCTAACTCCTCTTTTATATATTGTTATTAATTGATATATATTTTCTTTTACATTGAGGACAATGTAACTTTCTAGTTTGGGGGGGGGGGTTGATATCTCTTTTCTTCATTTTTGTTCATTCGATACATTGTTTACGTGATTCATGAAAAAAAAAGAAAAATTTTGTTGATTTATTTATCGCCTACAATGTAGTTCGAATTGATTTGGTGCCTTGAATTAGATTGTTGGACGTCATTTGAATTTGAGTTTACTCATCCATGTTAGACTTAACTAAATTGAACACATAGCCAAATTGAATTAATACTTGTGTGGGAATATGCTTGATATATGTGGGGGTAATATCATGTAATTTGAACTAGGAATGACGGTTTATCTCTAACCTTTAGATCATTGGCCTATGTTTGTTAAAAGTTGTATGTTTAAAACATGTTTTTTTAATGTTTTTGAGGTAGAATATGTGGTTAAAAAGTGGAGAGAGAAAATGTGTGTGGTTAAAAAGTAATTTGGGAAATTGTGTTGTTTAAAAACATAAAAAAATATTTTTCCAAACAGAGGCTTAGATTTTCCATCCCTAAAATAGAACCAAACGTGCTCAAAAGGCAAGTTTGGGGGTAGAATGGTTAGAATATGCATGTATTGATGGGAAGAAGGTTTGTGGTTCTTGATTTTGCACTTTAATTAAAACGGTTTGGTCCAAGGGTATACACCATAGCCAGCATAAAAAAAAGAAAAATGCTGAATGTCTTATTCTACTCTTTAAAAGCCTTTTTAACTCGAGTAATTAAGTCTGAGTGGTCTTTCAAATCTGGTGCCCTAAAGTCGTTTAGCTTGGGAGTCACCGACCTAAAGCTCGCTACAGGAGTTAATTAGAAAGCAAATACGAAGAGTGGACTTACACATAAGATAAACAAATGTATTTAACTTTTTCATGTCGACTATGTGACTCGAGTAATTAAGTCTAAGGGATTTTTTGAACCTGATGCCCTAAAGTCGTCTGGCTTGGGAATCACC
Organism: Ligustrum vulgare; assembly: GCA_963555705.1. NCBI lineage: Eukaryota > Viridiplantae > Streptophyta > Magnoliopsida > Lamiales > Oleaceae > Ligustrum > Ligustrum vulgare. Next base: position 27,486,839 of record OY743182.1, read on the forward strand.
TACCCAAAACTTGCTACAAGGGTCACATGGAAAGCAAATGAGAAAAGTATTGTACAAAGATGGTAAAAGACAAGGACATGAAAGAAAAAAAATAAAAAAAGTCGTCCATAAAAAGAAAAAAATTGTTTGGTATAAGCTTTGTTCACTATAATTGTGAAGATGAAGGGTGTAGAATTGGGGACTGGTTACTTTTGACTTGTTGTGCGTGCATACTTCTAATTCTGACTATCTTGTATGGAAAAAACAATGAAAATATTTAGAAACCACATTGATAGAGGGAACATCGGGATATGAGAGAAGATCATATGGTTGTGATCATCCATGGGAGTTGAAAGGAAATCAAAAGAAATCATTGTTTGACCACATGAGATTTTAGGTTTGCTTGTGCATGATGAGTTACACTATGTTAGGTATGTTTTTGTGCAAGTATGCATTTGATTTTGGCTATTCACTCATCTGGAAAACTCAGTCAGGTTTTCTTTTCGTTGCCTAACCTTGCATTTTTGTTTCCTTTTTTTCCAAATATTTTAGGCTGAATTTATCCAATTTGAAGTAAGAATATAAATTGTAAGAGTCCGCGTATTTTAATTCAATTGCTATTATTATTTCTTTGGTTTGAATTATGCAGGCCATAGATTCTTGCCTTACTAAGCATTATAGGAGGGAATTTTTCAACCAAGGTCACGAAACTTCCATTTGCTGTAACAAGTGTTGATGGAGATAACTATCTATTATACTATGCATCTATTGATTTGTGATGATGATGAGAATCCAATAAATGTAACAACGAATGTTGTGTACAAAGAAGTTTTCTAAAATTTGTAAAACTAAATTCTTATTATTATTTGGATTTACATTTGTTTTTATTTTTGTATGAATTTTTCCAAAAATTTATGTAACTTTACATAAATTTTTGGAAATGTAATATATCCGTGTATTGCATGTGTGTGGATGTAGTTGTAACTAATGACAATTAAAATTACAATTGTAACTAATTACAAATTGAAATAAAGTTACAATTATATTTTCGACTTTGGTCCGATGTCTACGGTTGTGATGATGACTAATTACAAATTACACTAGTGTAATTAATTACAAATTACAAATTACGAATTACGAATTACATTACTGTTTTATTAATTCATAATAAGTTACAATTATAATTATCTATAAAATTAAAATAAAGCTACAATTACAATTAATTACAAAAATCTGATTCTGATTAAAAATTTTAAAAAATATATGATTTTGATAATTATTTTGTATTCGTATAGTTCATTAAAAATCATCAGATTAAAAAATTTCCAAACATAAATGTTTGTAATCACCGACTATAGGGAGGTATTTCTCCCGTATGTACCAAAAAAGAACATGAATGCCTGTCTGCAAAAAAATTGATTTCTCTTCAAAATCTCTATAAAATCACCTCAAATCCCTTAAAATACATCAAAATTCTTCGATTTTATTGTACAAATCTTGCTCATATATACTTTTGATTAAATTTGTAATCTTTCTCTATGGTTAGAACCCATCGCGGTAAAAACCGATATACTATACTATACTAGTTATTATAAAATTAAAATATATGATTTTTACTCATTTTCTTTGAAAAATAATGGGCCTCAAACAGGGCTTGGACTCATTAGCCCAACTTCATTCGTAGCGTATATAAACAGCGGCCACCGTATATTTGTGCTTTTTAACACACACACAGGTAGCCGTTTCGGAGTTAGGCCACTGCATTTTCTCTTCGGTAAGGTGATTTTTCTCTTAGTTTGCTGTATTACAGCTTTACTTAAAATTCATAACCATTTTTATTCACATTTTCAATTCTGAATTCGTTTTTATAACAAATTCAACATATTTTCGTTTGCCTTTCTGGATCGTGAGTGTAGAAAATGGCAAGTTTAGTTGAGAGGCTTCGGGTTCGATCTGATCGAAGGCCCATTTACAAAATAGACGATTCGGACGACGAGGCTGACGTTTTTCCGAAGAAATCTGGTTCTGCCCCTTGTCGGGAGAAAATTGAGAGAATTGAGAGGCCTGATGCGGTAAATTTCATCTTCTTGTCGTTTACCCTAACTTTTATGTTGTTATATTTATATATAAAATATGTTGGGGGCGCTATTTTAACGCTGAAATACTTTGGCTCGTATTGTTACTAATATCTATGTTTGGTGAACTCTACAGTAGTTTCACATTCCTTTTTTCCCCCTTCTAAGAATGGAAAGTTCTTATAAGGTTAGACAAACACATTGTTCGTGAAAATGTACTTATAAGCACAACAAAACAACCTTTACGCTGTTTCTTTTGGGTGCTTATTGCGGTGGCCCAACCTTTATTGAAGAAGGAAGATTTTGCACTTTCCCGTGTCTTGAATGACTTGCCATAACTTATTTCGCAGTTGTTTTTATGTGTAGATTTGTGAGAGCACTTGATTATGGCAGAAATCATATGGCTCATTTGAAGCTTAAAAATTTCCAAAAGCAGTATTGTAATACATGTACACATGTTAGATATTCTCCTACTTCAAAGAATGGAAAGTACTTAAAAGGTTTTTTCTCCCCAAAAAATGATCGAAGCCCCTGTACACAAACTAGACTATAGAGGTTGCCACCTTGAAAGGGCAGAAACAATTCTTATATAGATTTCTCAGAAATGTGAAATTAAAGTAGGCGACAAAGTGGCAAACACATCTTTCATGAAAATGCCCTTATAAGCACAAGCAACCATCTATGCTGTTTCTTCTGGGAGCTTATTGCTGTTTGGCCCTTTTTATTAATAAAATAAAATAATGAAGAAGGAATATTTTTCAATTCAGCGGCTCTTGAATGATTTCTAAGGAAGTTCTTTTACTAGGGATTATTAGTTTATGCTATTTGATGAAAGTGAATATCATTCATGATCTCAAGATGCCACTGCTAGTTACAGCTGTTTCTGCCTTGCTGCTTCCAGCGCTAAGCTATAAGGAGATAATAATCCTTGGTTGATGTTAGAAGTGTTGATGATATGATGCGTGTAACATTATACTAGTTCTTTTGCTGGTTTGAGAATGTTTTGTAGAGCCCCTGAAGATTGAATGGACAAATATTTAAATTTTTAATGTAAAAAAACATTTGCAGGCAAATGTGTTCTCTTTATTTATTTATTGCAGTCAAAATGAAGGTAAACTCATAGCTATATTACCAGAGATTAATTTAGTTCGAAGGATGAGTAGGTGATTGTGTAACTCATTATCTTCAAATCATATCTGTCTGATTTTGAATTCTTTGATTTGTTTTGGACACGTGAATACACATCCTTGGGGTACGACCTTTTTGGTCTCTATAATTATTGAAGTGTTTATCATATCATTCAATTGTTAATGCATAAATCTTGGAGTTTATGCATTGGGCTTGCCTAGCTTGCTATTCTGGTGGGGGAGCTAAATGGCCTGTCAAAACCTTCACCATTTAGATCAGTCTTGAAACAGATATCAAAAGTTAACGATACAATAATTGATAACAAGAGCAAAACTAGAATTAAATTTTAGGTAGGCTGAAGTGTAAAGAAAAGTCAATGGTGTTACACTAACGAATTTATACAGTACTACATTTAGATACCTAAAATATTAACTGCAAATTCAAAAGAAAACCATGAATAAATCCAAAAAACTTGATGAATATTTTATTAGGAATGTGTTCTCAACAATTTAAAAGTCTTAAAGCTAAACATTAGTTGAGAAATGCTTAGAAAATACAGACAAGAGTGTAGAGAACACAAGAAGAACGTGAGAAGCCTAGAAGGGGAGGGAATTGAGAAGGGCCTAATGATGGGGGAAAGTATTGAGGAGACACTGGGAAGGTAAAAAAAATTAAGAATGCTAATTAGACCAAATGGACTAAATTTAAGATGCAAGCAAAACTAAATTCCGGCCACTATTTTTATCCTGGGCTACTGCTCAATGGTAGGGTCCTGACCCTGACTGAATGTATTGCCATTTCAAATTTTCTCTTTTCCTGTTTTCTGAAATAAGGATTCTCTGCAGTGAATTCATATCTATACACAAACGCACACACTAAAATATGCCTTTCAGGATTAGCAAATTTTTGCAATGACTTGTTTTGTTATGTCTATTAAATTTTAAATTAACTCGTTTTGTCAATAGAGGGACGGTTCATGTCAAGCTTGTGGGAGGGATGACAATCTATTGAGCTGCGAAACATGTACTTATGCCTACCATCCCAAATGTTTACAACCACCACTGAAAGCTCCTCTTTCTGCCAGCTGGAATTGTCCTGAATGTGTATGTTTGTATTAACTTCTCATATAAATCTAGATTTGGGAACAATTGTGTCATTTTATCTTAATTCAAAATTAATTTTCACAGGTTAGCCCTCTGAATGAAATGGACAAAATACTTGACTGCGAGACACGTTCCAGTGCTGCAGATGAGATTGATGTATCCAAGCAGGGCTCTGATCAAATCTTTGTGAGACAATATTTAGTGAAGTGGAAGGGACTGTCCTACCTCCACTGCACATGGTAGATCTTTCATTACGAATTATCTGACTGAATTATTTGGAACAAGTCCCTTTTTATTTCCTTATCTGACTGAATTTTTTCCTCTCTCTCTCTCTCTCTTGACTGGATACTGTATTAATTAATTTCTGTTGATAATGTAATTAGTTCAAGTAATTTCTTTGGCTGAAATTGTTGAACATTGAGATGTGGTCCTTTTCATCTAGATAAATATAACCACTGTATATTATAATCTTGTAACTGCTTGTGCTGTCATTCCTGAAAATGTCATTGCATTATTGAGACAGAGTATTTTTATTTTTTTCATTTTGTTTTGAATAGTTTAATGCTCTTGTTCTTAATTTTGTTTTGCTGTATCTTCTTTACAATGTTGCAGGGTGTCAGAAAAGGATTTTGTTAAAGCATACAAGGATAATCCTCGTTTAAGAATGAAAGTAAACAACTTCAACCGTCAAATGGATGCGGTGAACAACTCTGAGGATGAATATGTTGGTCTGCGGCCTGAATGGACTACTGTTGATCGGATTCTTGCATGCAGGTTCATCCACTGATCTTTGACTTGTTTGACCTATTTCATGTGTGAATTTTATGAATATTTTAATACGGTAATAAAAACTATATAATAATTTTACCATTACCTTTTTCTTTGCATTGTTCTGGGTTGTACATTTTTAGTCACTTAACAGAACTTGGATTATTATTTTAAAAACATGTACTTAACTTCATATTTGGAAGCTATGCGTCTGTCTTGGCATATGTTTATAGATATGCAGCATGTAGTGTGCTTCAATTTGAATTTCAGAAGGCTGATACTCCAAGTGGACCTCCATTTTTAAATTAACATGGGCCTGCTAAAATTGAGGTAAAATGAGACGGTCAATGATAGGCTTGCTGATGAGGTAGGAGAAGTTAAATGCTGAATTCAGGCATAGAATAATCAGTGATGCACTCGATGTATGTTGTTAAATAGAATAGTGGAGCTTGGATCGTCCAATGAAGTCCCAGATAATGGATGGTGGACTGTTCCTAGCTAGAACATGATTCCACCAGCTTTTTCGTTTCTTGTTTAACATTCTCTTCCTAGTCCCCCGCCCCCCAGGTTTTATGGGTTTGATCAATCATTGGGTATTATTCTCAGTTTAGATGTTAAAGCTTTGTTGAGGCTAAGAAGTCATTAGGCAGAAGAAAGTTTACTTGAATAGGGTAGAAGTAAAGCAAATAGCTCTATAAACTGGCATGAATTTAATTCGAGGTTTTGTTTTATATTGTTGGATGTTTAGCCTTTCATGGGCATTATATGTCTGGTAACCGAAGGTTGAATGCTGAAAATCCCAGGCATGTTTTTGTACTCAGAATGTGCTTTTCCTCACATAGTGATTTCACCAAAATATCACACCCCTATCTCCCCCTCCCTCATTTTGAGATTTAACAATTCATTGTCTGTGTATTGTTCTTGTTGGTGAATATGTTGATAGTTCAAACATTTGACAGTAATGCCATTTCTTAATTATGTCTTTATGCTGAGTGTTCTCATTTTGCAACAATTATCAGGGGAGCAGAAGAAGAAAAAGAATATCTTGTGAAATGGAAGGAACTTTCATATGATGAGTGCTACTGGGAGTTGGAATCTGACATTGCATCTTTTCAAAAAGAAATTGAAAAATTTGAAAGGATCCATTCTCGTCGTGGCAAAATATCTAAATTAAAGCAGAAGATCAGTGCTCGTGATAACCTAGAATCAAAAAAGAAACTGAAAGAGTTTCAACAGTATGAAATCAGTCCTGTTTTTCTATCTGGAGGTACATGCATTCAAAAGTCATAATTTTAGTGAAATTGTGCATGTAATTTCCTTTTCTGACACCATCACAATCTGTTTCAAATGAAGGCTCATTGCATCCATATCAGCTTGAAGGTTTGAATTTCTTACGCTTTGCTTGGTCAAAACAGACGCATGTGATACTGGCAGATGAGATGGGACTAGGTATTATATAATACCTTTCTGTTCTATTTCCCTTCCTTTCTCACACTTTTTCCTCTCTGGCAGAATTTTATAGCTAGATTATTATATTGGTCTTTGTTATAATTAAATGTTTGTCTGTGTGCAGGAAAAACAATACAAAGTATTGCCTTTTTAGCCTCTCTTTTTGAGGAAAAAATCTCTCCGCATCTTGTAGTTGCTCCACTTTCGACATTGAGGAACTGGGAGCGTGAATTTGCCACATGGGCTCCTCAAATGAATGTTGTAAGTATGCTGGATTTTTCAGGTTTTTGTTAAAATAGCTTTTATACATGCTTGAACAAGAGTTAAACTGCTGCAGGTGATGTATGTTGGCACTGCCCAAGCTCGTTCTGTGATCAGGGAATATGAATTCTACTATCCTAAAACTCAGGAGAGCAAGAAAAAGAAATCCAGTCAAGCTGTCAGTGAAAGCAAACAAGATAGGATAAAATTTGATGTCCTTCTGACATCATATGAAATGATTAACATGGATACAACTTCACTAAAACCAATAAAGTGGCAGTGTATGGTAAATATATGCATACTTCAGTGTATTGTGTGTGTCCATTTTTGGCTCTCTTAAAATATATTGGCTTCTCTGTGTAGATTGTTGATGAAGGTCATCGTCTTAAGAACAAGGATTCAAAATTGTTTTCTTCATTGACGCAGTACTCTACTAGACATCGTACCCTTTTGACTGGAACACCCCTTCAGGTTTGTCGCAAATTCCATTATAATCTGTGCAGGATCTCTGCTGCTGTTCTGTTGTTTTTGTCTTTCAGAATGCAATTTATTGAGATTTTACCATAATAGACGTGCGTCATTATAGCTTCATTAGCCTACATTCCATTATTATGATTATAGCAATAATTACTGATGTAATTGTTTATGCAATACCCCAGTTAACACTTCCAAGTTTATTGTACGATTTTGGTGTAGCTTGGGCTTGGGATAAATCTACTTGTAGAAGTAAGACTGTGTCTTTACTCTAGTAATCTCATTTAGGTATTTGATTGTATTATATATTTGTCTCGACTGACAACTAAATCATTCAACTTCAGTTTGATATTGATCTTATTTACGCAAGTTAATACGTCTTATCCAAGTTTATTGTACAATTTTGGTGTAGCTTGGGCTTGGGATAAATCTACTTGTAGAAGTAAGACTGTGTCTTTACTCTAGTAATCTCATTTAGGTATTTGATTGCATTATATATTTGTCTCGACTGACAACTAAATCATTCAATTTCAGTTTGATACTGATCTTATTTACGCAAGTTAATCCGTCTTATCTTTTTGGCTAAAACAGATTTGAACCTTTACTTCTTTCCATATCCATGGTAGTATTACTACTGTGCAGCAGCATCTGAGTTGTTTCGTCTGTCTGACAAATTAACAATCAATTTGATGTTATTTTATTTCTATTTGGGGAGGAATTCCCCTCCCTTTGGCACAACGTTTCCTGAATATATCATTTACTGCATGCCAGCTGATTAGCATTAATTACTTCCTTGTTTTATTTAGTTCTGTACTTCAATAACCATAGGCCTCCTGCATTTCAGAACAACTTGGATGAACTTTTCATGCTCATGCATTTCCTAGATGCTGGGAAGGTCAGTGTCATTCGACTTTTTGAAGCTACTTTATGTAAAAAAAAATCTGAAGATTCCGAACCATGATGTTATAATTGCCATTTTTTTATGTCAGTTTGGAAGTTTAGAGGAGTTCCAGGAGGAGTTCAAGGATATCAATCAAGAGGAGCAGATCTTGAGGCTTCATAAAATGTTGGCACCACATCTCCTTAGAAGTATGTTTCTAAAATTTATCTTGTGATTTTGAATTGGTAGTTTTAATTTTTAACTTTTGTTATTGGTACCATTTCCCCCAGTACATCAACTTTCCTTAGCTTACTGTCCCAGCATGATCCCTTTTGTTAGTTGACTAAAGCTAATTTCTATGTCTTATATAACTGCAAATGAGATGGTTTAGCATTCATAGCTCCGTTCTTCGATATGGAAGTATTGTTATTTGTATGTTCTTTGGTAGGCCTTATTTACCCAAGGTTTTTGATGAGTTGGCAGATGTACAAGGTTTTGGTAATTTCTAATGTTATTTTATGTTGCTTTGAATTGTTTTAGTGGTGAATCATTTTCTCTTTCTGATTATAGGAGTGAAGAAAGATGTCATGAAAGAGCTACCTCCTAAAAAGGAACTGATTTTGCGTGTAGACTTGAGCAGTAAGCAAAAAGAATACTACAAAGCAATTTTGACTCGTAACTATCAGATTCTAACTCGCAAGGGTGGTGCCCAGGTGAGTTGGACATTTCTTGCATGTAATTCTTAGTACGCTCTAATTTAACTTGTTATCTTATTATACATAAACTTCTAATCTACTTGAACTTTGTTGATTCTTAGATTTCCCTTATAAATGTGGTTATGGAACTGCGCAAGCTCTGTTGTCATCCATTTATGCTGGAAGGTGTTGAACCGAAGGACAATAATGAGTTTGACAAGTAATATGTTCATTTGACTCTAAGATTCGCCTACTTATTGTAGATGAATTAGGGAATGGGTTTGCTTGAATTTATATGGGAATTGCTGGTATGCTTGTTGAAGTTGTGACGTGCATCACCTTGAGCCTTGTTTGATGGACTTCATCTCAAAAGATGGGGAGATTTCCTTGTTGCTTTTAGACTCAACTATTTTCTCGAACTTATTTTTGTCTCACTTATTTTCACTGTTACTACTGCTAATTATATATATACACGTTGCAGGCAACTGCTGGAATCCTCTGGAAAATTACAACTTTTGGACAAGATGATGGTCAAACTTAAAGAACAGGGCCACAGAGTTCTGATATATACTCAATTTCAGCATATGTTGGATCTATTAGAAGACTATTGTAGTCATAGGGTATGCATGGTGAATTATGTTTACTTAATTTACATATGATACAAAGTTACCTGGAAATGTGATCTGAAACTCTCTTCTATTTGTCAGAAATGGCATTATGAAAGAATAGATGGAAAGGTTGGTGGAGCAGAAAGACAAATTCGAATAGATAGGTTTAATGCAAAGAATTCATCCAGATTTTGTTTTCTGCTATCTACTAGAGCTGGTGGTTTGGGTATAAACCTTGCAACTGCAGACACAGTAATTATATATGACAGGTGATATTTGTAATTTATGGTTCAATTTTTTATCATCTCTTGCTGAGTTATCTAGAATTCCACGCCATATTAATTTCTTTACTCTGTTCGTTCTTACTTGTGCTTTACTCTGTTCGTTCTTACTTGTGTATGGTACATTTATTGGTAGATTATTATGCAATAATCTAGTAGTGGAAGGATTTTTAATGAGCTCGTTTAGGAACATTTTGAGTTTCTGTTCTCTGTATACTCCTCTACGTGTTTGCGTTCATAAATACAACTTATTCTTCTTTTAAACACACATAAGTAGGTTTTTAATTGCTAGATGATTATATTCAATGTTTCCAAAGGATGTATTTACACCTAGTGATGGCTATCAATTGACATAAACCAGAACTAAAGTATAGGAGGCTCAATATTAATAAGCATTAATATTGTAACGCATGATTTTAGATTGTTTAACAATAAATATCACATACTTTGATGATATTCATTTACCGAAAGACATAGTGAGGAGGATGTGTTAAACTTCAATAAGAATTTCAAGTGTTTCAAGTGAAGGAAGCTGTGAAGAGGATCTAGATGAGGAAAACAATTGACCATATGGAATTCCTATCTTGTTATGAAGTGTTGCTGTGAAGAGGATCTAGATGAGGAAAGCAATTGACCATATGGTATTCCTATCTTGTTATGAAGTGTTTGGGCAAGGTGGGTATTATATTGTTGACAACTTGTTTAGTGAGATCTTGAACATTGAAAACATGCCGTAAAGATTATCGAGGTATTAAGCTCGAGTCATATTGTGAAATAGTGAGACATGGTGATGAAATAGAGAAAATATAAAGAAATAGGATATATATATCATTAAGGACATCTATGATGGAGCAGTTGGAAGTGTGAGATGTAGAGGACCTATCAGTAACAATTTCCCTTTCATTGTAGGCTTGTATCATGGATTTATCTTAATTTTTATATTTTCTGACTTTTCATAGACGAGCTTAAATGTCATGTTCAAGCTTGAGGACTCCTGGTGTATGTTCTTCGGTAATGAGACAAAAAAAAGGTCAAGTTTTGTCAAAACAAGAAAAAAAGGGTCAAGTTACAATTTTGGACAAGTAATTTATTGAGAATGAATACATGAATTGCTCACATAGTTGTAGGCCGGGAAGCACCTACACGCTACCTGCGTTGGCATATCGGTGTCTGACACGTATCAGACACCGGTACGTCTCCGACATGTTGCGACACGTGTCGGAGGTCCTTGCAGCTGTCAAAGATGAACAAAAAATAATGTCAGCAATCGAGGGAAAAAAAATGGAGCGGTGGTTGAAAGAAATGTAGACTTGCTGAGATGCAGAGGGGCCAGAAGAGGAAGAAGAAGAAATGAAGAAGATATGTGAATATGTATTGAAAAGTGAAGAGACTAGCAATAAATTGACGTGTTTGGACTTTGAAGTCTGACGATAAAACCTTATTTTTCAATTTTGTACTTTTTCTTTCTTTTTCACTTCATTTCCCCCTAAAAAATCAAAAAGTTTTACGTGGATTAAATTTTTTATCATTTAAAATGTAGTATGATTAAATATGATTTTAAATTTTTATTTAACTATTTATATATAACACAATAAGTATAATTTTTTTATTGCTTTAGATGATTAAATTAAAAAAAATATTTTTTAAAAAAATATAATTTTAATCAAAGTGCCGATTTGATAGATACTCGTTATTAGGGGAGGGGTAGTGAGTAGTAGTAGATTAGCTAAAACAGGGGCAAGGCAGGAATAGGGAATTGCAGGGACAAGAGTGCAACCAATTCACATGCAAATCACACAAGCAGTTACGGAAGCTTCTGGAGTCATCACATGGTCTATAAATAAAGGAGAGAATGGAGAAACAAGGGGAGAAATTTGGTAGACAATAGGGAAACCCTTGGGAGAGAACAAGGCCTCTCGAATGTCTTGAATTGTCATTTCATTTTTGTTGTTTTACATTTCATTTCAATACAATAATCAGGTTCCTATCATTGGTATCAGAGCAACGATCCTAGGGAAAATGGCTACAAATTTCAGCATTAAGATGAAGAAAAGCATGGATCTTATTTTGGAAAATTGGTACCAGATGCAGAAAGAATTCAGCAAAATTAGTAAATCTTACCAACGGAAGGATAATTCGTCAGAGATCAAAATCGCACCAAAAACAAGAGATGAGGAACGAGGTCTGGAAATGAGAAACTTCGACGGTAGCAACCTCGGCGAGTGGTTGGTTCGAGTGGAGCAATATTTTGTTGAGAATCCGATGATGGAAGAAGAGAAGGTGGAAGAGGCGATGGCTTACTTTGATGGCCAGGCATGGGCATGGTTTGAAGAGGCAAATCGGCTTCGACCCATACAAAATTGGAGTGATTTGAGGGAAATGCTGTTGGACATATTTCTCCCAGCACAAGATGAAGTTTTCAGCGATGATTTACCTGTGTGGAGTAGAAGAGAACTGGTTGCAGCTTCGGTTTATGCAGATTCACTGGAGAAGACAATCGAAGGGATTGAGAGATTGGGTAATGGGCCTAGCCAAGTGTTGGGTCAATCCCAATTTGTAAAATATTGGACAATTTTGGTTGAACTGGCCTAGGCAACCTTCAACCCATTTGAAGTAAAGATTCCTATTTTGGTCGGTCAATGGGAAGGAAGCCCAATTCGTATATGGGATCCAGGAATTAATCAGGCCCAACAGGAGATATTTGAGCACCCAAAAAAAATGAAGGTTTCTTTTTCCTAGAATATTGCAGCCAAGGTCCCAAAAATTGCACTGGAGGCTCCAGGATTTTCAGATTTGCAGAATTTGAATTTTCTAGTTTCACCGGTGGTCCTCTAAAATGTTTGATTTCCTTGTATTTTAATTTTTGTATACGAACATGATCTTCACCTTGAGGACAAGGTGAATTTCGAGGGAACGGTAATGATAGATACTCGTTATTAGGGGAGGGGTAGTGAGTGCTAGTAGATTAGCTAAAACAGGGGCAAGGCTGGAATAGGGAATTGTAGGGACGAGTGCAACCAATTCACATGCAAGTCACACAAGCAGTTACGGAAGCTTCTGGAGTCATCACATGGTCTATAAATAAAGGAGAGAATGGAGAAACAAGGGGAGAAATTTGGTAGACAATAGGGGAAACCCTTGGGAGAGAACAAGGCCTCTCGAATGCCTTGAATTGTCATTTCATTTCAATACAATAATCAGGTTCCTATCACGATCTTATCGCATCAGAACTTTTTCGAAAAATCGTGTCAGACACTTGTGTCTGTGTCAGTGCTTCTTCGGTTATAGGAGGATAAGGATAATAATTGGGTTGCTGTTGAAAATCATGTTAATACAAAAAGTGATTGTTTTTGGTATCTAGTTGCTTTAAATTTCCCAATAGATCTACTTGAGTTTTTTTGGAAACTCCGAAGACATTATTTGGTGCTACCAATCGTGTCCGCCCAATAACTATTAAAATTATTATTGAATATTCATTCCAACAGGCAACAACAATAAAATACGGTAATTAACTTTTTTGTCAATCAGTGATCTCCCTCGTGATTGCCTACATTGATCCTTTTTCATAGCCTTTGAATCCTCGGAATTTTGCAGCGATTGGAATCCTCATGCTGATTTACAGGCAATGGCAAGAGCTCATCGACTTGGACAAACGAATAAGGTTAAACACTTCTCTTCACAGAAGAATCCTCTTGTTGCCTCCATGGCTTATGCATATGGTTGCAACTTTTACTCCGTGCAGGTAATGATTTACAGACTTGTGACGAGAGGAACCATTGAGGAAAGGATGATGCAGTTGACCAAGAAGAAAATGATTCTAGAGCATCTAGTTGTTGGAAAGCTCAAGACACAAAACATTAATCAGGTATAGATAGTTTAGCTAAATGTACATTAGTACAACTGTAAAGCTGTCAATTTCGGCAGAAATATTAAAAGAACTTGTTGCTTTAAATGATATATTCAGTAAATTATTTCCATTTGTCTTTTAACATTGTCCTAAGCAACTAAGCCCCTGTTTGATATCAATTAAAATCAAGATTTTAATATAAGTCAAAACCAGCAATTAATTTCAACCATACATTTCTTGGACTCAGATATGGCGAACAAGTTGAGAATTAAAGCGTCTGCTCCTTATTAGACTATTAATAAATATTAGAAACAATTTGAGAGTATTCGCTATTTGCAGAATTATTTATAAGTTACAACACCTTTTGTCTCAATATCTTCAATGACAACCTGTGCATTTCATGGGGGTAATGTAATATCTATTATCAAAACCATGTATGTTGATCTTAATTAAAACATTGAAAGAGAAAAACATAAATCGGATACATGATCTTACATCCAGGTACTATCAAAGATTCACAGTTACATGAAACTTATATTTTGTTGGGAGGTCATGGTTGCACACACTTTTGATATATCCTTTCATTTCTCATCGTTACTTTCTTTTTAAACTGAAAGGACATATTCTGAGGTAGCTGTCCCGACTCGTATTTCAAAATATTATAAAGATTCCCTGTGAGGCCACATTCTCCCTTCTATGGTTTTTTTGCTTTGTTCAGGAGAAAAGTGCTTAATACCTAACCTATTATTATGGCTTTTTTAAAAAAAATTTCATCTCCCACAGACTCTCCCAGGCCAGTCTTCTAATGTAGATTCTTCCCCCCAGGGTGCTTGGGTTGCTGGGAGTGAAGGCTGGCTTTGGGGATGGAGGAAGATGATTTTTATTTCCTTTTTGTTTTGTACGAAGATTTAGGTCTTAAAAGAATTTCTTTAATGAAAAATATCCTTAAAAATTGTCAGAGAAGGAATTTGTTGTGCAAAATGAATCTCAAAACGGCTTCTCCATAATTTTTAAAATGAGATGGGGTGTCAGTGTTGTTCAGCCACCTTTATGGGTGGTCTCTGTTTATCTCTCTCTCTCTCTCTATATATATATATATATATATTTTTTATTTCTTACTATGTAATGCTTTTTAGCTCAATCTGTATTATGTGATATATAAAATGAAGCTACACTAATGTGCACATATCTACCTGAAAATCATAATTTGGGTTTAAATGTTGCATGAAAATCTATAATGTTAGCCCTTTTTATCCACATTCAACTCACCTTCATTGTACTGTTCAGAAAAATCTGTAGCAGTTATATGTCCAATTCATAGTTTAGTTTGAATTGGATCAACCTATTGAAGCAACAACATCGGTCTGTTTTGTATTACGCATAATCAAATTTGTATCCACTTATTATTATTATTGTTGTTGTTGTTGTTGTTATGAAGTGTTTGGGGGGTAAAGATGGACTATTTGTTTTCTACTTATTCAAAGTTTCAGCAACAGAGACATGGATAAATCTCCGTTGGATTCTTAAACCTTACCGTGTGGGGTAATAACCATGAGATGTGAAAAGCGCTGTGTTGGAATAATCAATAAAGCTATGAAATAACATCGTGGGTACTTTCTATATGAAAGCTGAAATTTATATTGGGAAGAGGAGTTGGGTTACAACAATAGTTGTGATAGTGATTCAAGAACATTCCTTGTGGAGACCCGACTCTAGAACTAGAATATAGATAATATATCTCATCAAGGTGAATTACAGTTATGAATATTTCAACAAAGGAAATTTACATGTCATACAAGAACTAATTTTTCTATATATTTAAGGTTAATGAGCTATTGAATTAAATTGACCCTTCGACCAAAGAATTCTAGGTGACATCCTAAAAGTGCGCATATTCAGTGGAAAAATTGGCTTCTTTCTGAGACTTATGCTGTTAATCCCTATTTTGTACAACAATACTTGAACTGTCATTGAAGAATTGAGGCCTCTAGAATGGAGAGGCTGCACGATGATAATTTTGAGAACAACAAATATTTATTATAGCACAGCCTTGCTTCTCAACACACCTGACATCATGAGTTCAATCTCCAAGTCTGTTTTCAGAAAGTTTTCAAATATCAATTTGGATAAAATGTGTTTAATTTGGATAAAATGTGTAATAAACAGAAAGGATTATTCTTTTTCCACTCAAACATGCAATGCTTGAAATTGTTAAAGTGAAAATCAGAAATATGTAAATTGAAACAAATTTTGACAAGGCAAAGAGAACAAGAACTAAACCGAGATAAGATTTTGTCCTCATAAACAATTCTTGAAAACAAGCAAGTATTTTTGGCGATTCCCCGTTGTGCATGCTAGAAAGCAAACTTGAACTTAGTAGTTCTGGTTTATATATACTTCTAGTGTTGAATATATATTGATTAGAAAGTTTGGATTATAGAGATATGTTATCTTTTTATTAGGCATGCTTCAAAGATATTTTTTTGCTACTTAAATGTAAGTTGTACTCTCTTTAAAGCCAACTTTAGTAAGAGCAAATGAAGTGATCTTTCGTCATGGGAATTTCAAAAACTTTAAATCTAAAATTAGCAACGTTTTATTGTAGTCCGAGGTTGATGGATAAACTCCCAATTAACGTGTACTTTTGAAATAGAAAATTTGGCTCTTTCCAAGTTAGCAGGCTCAAAGACATCTCTTCATCGACAATCTCCTGAAAGTGCATTTTTGCTTGATGCTTTCCCATCTTTCTATTTCTTTCCGTGCTTGTACTCTTTCTTCACTCTCTTTTTTGGTAACTGAGAACGACACATTGTATCATCAAGGAAATGATCCTTGTGGTTATTTTTTGGATGAGGTGAATTGATGTCTTTTCCTTTGTTCAACTCACCCCATTATTGGTATAACGTCTTGTTCAGTGCCTCAGGCTTCATTGAGTTTCTTTTCACCCATATTATAAATGATATCTTAAAAAGAGCTTCCAATTTTCAATTTGACAGATCTCGTCTCTCAAATTGTTTCATTTTTTGCCCTTCATGAAGTTTCTTTCCACCAATATTATAAATGATACCTAATAAAGAGCTTCCAATTTTCACTTTGACGGATCTTGTTTCATAAAATGTTCTAGATTTATTCTCCCTTGGAAGGCATAAAATTCGTTAGAAAGGGTAACTTTCACGTCCTTGAGCTCTCTTAAAAGTCTTAATTCAGATACTACAAGCAGTGACATCACTTTATCTAGCATTATCTTTGATCCGAAAATCATGAGGATAGTATAAATGACAAATGGAGAGGTGGTGAGAAAGTTTGGATTATAGGGATATGTTATCTTTTTATTAGGCATGCTTCAGAAATCTTTTTTTATTTTTTTTGCTATTTAAATGTAAGCTGTACTCTCTTTGAAGCCAACTTTAGTAAGAGCAAATGAGGTGATCTTTCGTCATGGGAATTTCAAAAACTTTAAATCTAAAATTAGTAACGTTTTACAGTAGTCCGAGGTTGATGGATAAACTCCCAATTAACTAACGTGTACTTATTGAAATAGAAAATTTGGCTCTTTCCAAGTTAGCAGGCTTAAAGACATCTCTTCATCGACAATCTCTTGAAAGTGCCTTTCTGCTTAAATACTTTTCCATCTCTCTATTTCTTTCCGTGATTGTACTCTTTCTTTCCTTGCTTTTTTGGTCACTCAGAACTACACACTGTATCATCAAGGAAATGATCCTTGTGGTTATTTTTTGGATGATGTGAATTGATGTCTTTTCTTTTGTTCAACTTGCCTCATTAATGGTATTACGTCTCGTTCAGTGCCTCGAGCCTCATTGAGTTTCTTTCCACCTATATTATAAATGATATCTAATAAAGAGCTTCCAATTTTCACTTTGACAGATCTCGTCTCTCACATTGTTTCATTTTATTTGCCATGCATGTAGTTTTTTTCCACCCATATTATAAATGATACCTAATAAAGAGTGACGGATCTTGTTTCTTAAAATGTTCTAGATTTATTCTCCCTTGGAAGGCGTAAAATTCATTAGAAATGGTAACTTTCACGTCTATCTAGCATTATCTTTGATTCGAAAATCACGAGGATAGTATAAATGGCAAATTGAGAGGTGGTGGTTCGGCTAAATTCAAAGGATGGGTCAATTGTAAAGGACTAAGAACCTCTGTTGTCCGAGTGCGGAGACATATCTTACAACTGCGTATTTGACACTTTGAGTGCATTCCACGTGGCCACTTATGGTCTAGATCTCTAAAGGATTTCTCCAGTTTACATGTGTCCATGAATGAATGTCCTTGGAGTTGTCGCCTGGCTATTGCTATGTGGTGATTGGCTAGTTTCTCATATATTCTCCATGATTCATCAAAATAAATCAGCGCCCTTTTCAAATTTTGCATAAAGTAGTTGTTTTTCTTGCTGAGCTGTTATAGTTCTGATGTAGGAAGAACTGGATGATATAATAAGGTATGGCGCAAAGGAGTTATTTGCTGATGACATTGATGAATCGGGAAAATCTCGACAGATACATTATGATGATGCTGCAATTGATAGGTAACATTTTTTCTTCCTATATTATGTTTTGATAGTAACCAATTTATTTTATTTTACAATTGAGGTTATTTTAATGTTAGATTACTTAATCGAGAACAAGTTGGAGATGAAGAGGCTACGCTGGAAGATGAAGAAGAAGATGGATTTTTGAAGGCATTTAAGGTTCATAATTTTCTGTGATGTCATTTCTTTTGTTGTTTTTCTTGCCAATACTTATTAAGTTGTAGAATCACATAACAAATTATGTGCGTTTCTTTTCTTTACATGTCATTTTTCATAAACAGGTGCAATTTTCACCTTCAAATATTCCAAAATACTTTTCTCTTCATCTTCCTTGCCCTTGTCTTTGTCTTCATCATTGTCCATGGGCTTTTCTCTTAGCTATGTATAGTTACCATAAGATCCGTGCTAAACGCATTCTAGTTCCTTTGTAGAAGGTATGTGATTTTACCTCTAAATTGTATCATCTAATATCTAGATATGGATCTACAAATCCATGCAAATCCATTTGTTGATCTACTTACCGGAACTGGTGTCCAATATTAGCCTCTTTATTAAGATTTACATCTTCCTGGGATTATGTTCATCTATAGATCCATTCAACTCCATTAATCCAAATTAGAAGAGGGTGCTTAGAATTATGTTTGAAGGGCATTGAGCATGTCGATTAGTCTTGATCAAAATATTTAGCGTCGGCGGAAATGTTTTGAGGCGTAGATATTGGCATGATGAGTAGAAAAGGTGAAGGTATAAATGCTGAGAAGTTGTAAATACATTGAGGAATAAGTCCCATTTTTTAAAAAATCGAAACTCATTTGCAATTAAGTTTGCTGTTTTTACGAAATTTTTTGCAAGTTTACATTTCAATTTGGCTACTAAAAATTGATCATTTAGACATGGTTTATAAAAACTTTATGAGGGCGCGCCTCATGTTGAAGCACTAGAAAAGCGTACTAAAATGTGTATTTTAAGGACTGAATGAGGCTTATGCCTCAAATGATTGATCCATTAGCCTAAAGGCATGCCTCATTAATTAAGCTACGCGTGTCTGATAAATGCTTAGGGCTCCCAACTTTTTAAAGCCCAAAAACATTCCAAAGCCTCATTAATTAAAAAAGGCTCCTCACTTTTCGAAACCCAAAAATTCACATGAATTGACACGCTTTGAAAATCATTTTTAAACCTAATCTGCATGTGTAATCTAGTCAGATCTTTAAGATCCTAAATCTAAATTAATTGTTTGATTTGCTATAAATAAAAGTAAACAAATCAAACTAATAATTCTAAAACAAAAGGGGAAAAAATATTTAATATTTATACATAAAAATTGATCATAAACTTCGGCTTGAAGGTGACCCTCTCCGAAGAAAAAAGTAATGTACATTTATTTTTATATGTTTTTACTAAATTTTTTGGTTCACAATGAGGATTACACGCCTCAAAGCGCCTTGAGACTTATGTCTCACTTCACAAACGAAAAAACTTGTCAGTATCCATTTATGCCTTTTTAAACCATGCATTTAGTTGATATCTGATAAACCACTAAGCGTTTTAACATAGGAAGGACATCTAGGTGGCATAAATGATTACAATTAGCAAGTAACAATGTGGAAAGAGCGAAGGGAAGGTTCTGGAATGAATAAGTGCAACAAATATAAGTAAAGGAATTCAGTCGAGGCATCCTAAATTGAGAATAAAATTGGGCTGTGAAGTAGCCTCTTGAAATATGACTATTTACTATAATTCATTTTAGTAGTCATCATACTTAATTTTTTAATTTTTAAATAAAGCACCATCATAGTCCTGGTTTGTTTTTAGGATCTACCAAACAGGATAGAGAGGGTTAGGATTACCCTATCATGATATACAGTGAAGGGGATATATACCTAACCTCTAGTAATATAGTGCGAAGTTGTAGGGGCAAATCAAGAGGACCATACTTCTAATAGCAACATTGCTCACACTCCTCTATAGTTAGTAAGCCAACTTCCTGCTTTCCTTTACGATAGATAGCGAAACAGTGTCATGATCAAAGGAGACTAGGTGTCTGATCTATCTTAGGGTAGCTTGGATAGACCATGGACCTCCGAGACAATGAACAGTAACATAAGAATAGGCTTTTATTCTTAACCCTAGAAACCAAGTCAATGTTCAAGGAGGAGATACCATCAAGAATGGCCTGCAGCTCAACCTTGATTATAGGATAAACACCATAGGATGAGAAAAATGTGCAAATGCATCATCCAGAGTGATCCAGTTGGATACCATCACTGGCATAATCATCCATGACTCACTCATCAGTGTTTGATCTTGTAGAATCCCATTGATAGAGTGTGCCATGAAAGGAGAGAAGGTGTTTTTTTTTTTAATTTGGCGCGGGGGGTGGGTGAAAGCAATCCCAATAAAATGATGATATCCAAGTTCCGTTTCCAGCGCACGAACCTAAATAAATTGCTTCTTTGAAGGAAGGAAATAGTTTGATATGCCTGCCATATGATCTCCCGAGGTCTATAGCTGTACCTTGGTGTCACGTCATTCCTCACAATCCATAAGAACCAAAGAATGAGCTAAGAAATGGTAGTGTGAATTGAGAATTGCTTGCTTTGAAAACTGTACTAGAAGTCCTTAAATTTCATTCCATTACAGGATAACTGAATACAAATAAAAAAAAAAAAAAAAAATTAATCCAATTTACAATTGGTTTACATTCAGTGGCAGTTAATCATCACAAATTTGCAAATTTTTATTACTACAAAATAAGGCTCAAGAACACTTTCATGTTGAACTAGTACTTTTTGGTAGACAAGAAATCCGTAAGACGTAGAGGTGGCAATGGGCCGAGTCGAGCCGGCTCGGCCCATGGCTCGTAAAGCTCGGCTCGTCAGATGGACGAGCCGAGCAACGAGCTCGGGTCAAACGAGCCGAGCTTAGGCTCGGCTCGTTTGACCCTGGCCGAGCTCGGCTTGGCCCACGAGCCACGAGCTCGGCTAAACGCTCGTTTAGCTCGTTGGTTTTTTTTTTTTTCCTTCTTTCAAGAACTATATTTTTTTGTGTAAAATTAAATTGTAATATATTATATATTAATATTGTATTGTTTTTTTTTTAAATTTTGAAAGGTAAAGTAAAAACACGAATTTTTTTTTTTTTTTTTTATATACACGAGTCGGCGAGCTCGTTGAGCTCGTCGGCACGAGCTCGTGGCTCGTGCCGACGAGCGGCTCGTTGAACCACGAGCCGAGCTTGGCTCGGCTCGTGGTTCAACCGGACTGATTGGCTCGCCCGCGAGCCCGGTCTTTTGACGAGCTGAGCCGCCCTCGGCTCGTGTTTTCGCGAGCCGAGCTGACGAGCGGCTCGGCCCGTTTGCCACCTCTAGTAAGACGACTAGAAAACAATGAATCCACATAATTAGTGTAAAAGGAACTCAAAACCAATTTCCTGAAGCAATGTATTGGCCTTGATCTTGGAAAGCTTATCCAACATGTCACCGATAACTATCAAGCTAATGTTGTTTTTAGCGAGCACAGTGCACTCTCTATTAACCAGTCTACCCTAACATCATCAAGTGTAAGCTGTAGAGTCATAAGATTAGGGGCTGACCTATAGATGTCGAGAAAGAATAATTTCATTATTACAACACCGTGATCTTCTCTGTTGTCCTCTATAACCTGACTCTCTTAGCATAATCCCCACTTAAACCCTACCAACACTGGGATTAAATAGCAACACAGAAAGCCAAATGATACAAGAACTTAGAATACTAAAATTATTAATTGAGCACAGTTGAACTTGTTGCAGAAATCACATTTGACATATCCCAATAGAACTCTCATGAAGTCACTTTTCATAGTGGTTGCATCCTTCGTTTCGTTGGCTTAACCAAATCTTACTTGGTCCACATCATCCCTGACCATAAAAACTTGGCAGCTCTTTATTCTTGTATTGGCGTCCCATCAAATACTCATCATCACATTAGAAGGACCCACTTCTCTTGATTGAGCTAGCTCCGAATCGACGAAGAGTTGAAAGGTTGTGGAATTACGCATAACAGGTGATTTTGCAGAGATTCAGTTGGGTTCATGGATTGAAGGAGGTTGTGTGGTTTGGAGGGGGGTTATTATGACCTTCCTGATGATATCCTGTGTAAGGCTAAAAATTTCTTGGGGTGTCCGGTGTCCCTTCTTGTGTGGCCGAAACCCTGAAGTGTTCAAGCATCTCTTCTGTCATGAAAATTTTAAGTGCCATCGTGACCAAAGAGGGCCACCAAGTACCGTTGAGCAACCCTTGGGTTTGAATTGGTTTTGTAGTGCTTAGCCTCACATGGGAATTGCTCGATAGCTCGGACTCTTGCTCACCTTTGCTGCCTCTACTTCAACTATTCCGCCATACTTCCCAATCTTTATCACCCATCCAGATCTGTAGCTTCCCATTCTTGCAAAGATGACCTAACAAGTACTTCTCATGGCTCCTTAGACATGGCCTCTTTTCCCTTTCAATTGGCGCTCTGCATTAGAAAGCCATTTGATTGGTTGTCAGCAGAGATATATTGACAAAGAATGAAATGAATTTGGTACTTGACTGCAGCTGGTTATTGGGACTCAATCTAGTTGGTGGGCTTTTCCCTCGATTTGTGCTCAATCTGCTGTGGGCTGCGCAAGGAAGTGGTTTCTTTCTTCCACCCCTTAGCCATTTTCATTGTGCAGGCCAATTCATTAGTATTTACTTTTACTTATGGATTAGAGGCATTTGTAAAATGGCCTTCCAGAATCAGCTCTTACTGCAATGGTGAGGATAATGCCTTGATACGAAGCAAGCATTCCTTCTTTCCCCCTTCCTTTTTTCCCCATTTGTTCATTAACAACTCAAACTTCTTCATTGGCTCTAACTCCGACTGCAATTCAATTTGGATATCCACCATCCTTTCTTCAGCCCCTTCCCAATTGATCTTCTAATTGCTTATCCTCATCTGTCAATAATTTCCCCCAATAGATGCTCAGATACCAATTTGATATGTACCTTTTCTTTCTCGCTTACTTTCAAACTTAGCCATGCTCTTAGATCTCTGTAGAGATCCTATAGGATCTTACTAGATTTGGCTGAAAAACATCTAACATAAATGGTATCTCAAAATTTTATCTGTTTTTATTGTGGGATATTGCCAGGTTTTGCCAAATGCATCATCTAACAAAATGTATTCCAAAACCTATGGAGTTTAATGGATGATACGAACATAGTAGTGAGATTTGATAAAACACTTGACAAAGGTTTGAATTTCAGAGTATACTAAGAAAATCTCAATTACTTCGTTGCATTTAACATATGAGACTTGGTGCTGATATTCTCTATGCATGCTGGAAGCTGTCTTTTTAATATTCATTTTTAGATCTATTTTACTCTTGGGCCTTTATTTAGAAGAAGCTCAATTCATGAGTATGTCTCAGGTAGCAAATTTTGAGTACGTTGATGAAGCAGAAATGGCAGCAGAAGAGGCAGCAACAGCGTCACCAGCAGATAATAAAGCCTCGATTAACAATTCTGATAGAGCAAACTACTGGGAGGAATTGTTACAAGACAAATACGAAGTGAAGAAAATTGAAGAATTTAATGCTATGGGCAAGGGGAAAAGAAGCCGCAAACGGGTATGTTTTGGTGTGCTCGAGACATTATTTCCTTAATAGTTTATTTTGAGTTACTAGGTTGCTTAGATACTTAAGGTAAGAGATGGACCTCTTTTCTAGTTTTCCCTTTCTTCACGCAGCGTTCTATTCTCGCTATAATAATGGAGACATAATTGTGGAGTTTGTCCTTTAATGGTAGAATATGTACAAGGATTAAAGATGTGAAAATTTTGTGCATTGGCTGTATTTATCACGACCCTTGGGGACAGGTACAAAAAAAACTCAGGCAGAGAATATATAGTTTGGAAGCCACTCTTTATCGGAGCCAGATTTTGATCCTGGGACCTTTGGGTTATGGACCAATCAGTCCCTGATTTAGTTTAAGAATGAGGCTTACTTTTTTATTTGTTGGTGGTTGTCAACAATAAAATCTGAAGAGAAACTTTCTGTTTATTGCGACATATTAATATGTTATCAACCTAAGCATTTTAGCTAATGAAGTGAAGATGACTTTCAAAAAATATATAGAAGCTGCTATGTTCCAAATGCTATCCAGTGTAATTCAAAGGCCCTGTAAATATAGAGGGGTCAGACATCTATTACATCACAGGGTGCACATATTTTGGGAAATTTCTTTTGATCCTGATACGTGACTGAGTGGTTGCTTTTGATTCCACAAATGATATTAGGTGGAGAGGTGGTGTCATTTTGATGCTCAGAAAATTAGAAGGTGACGTGCACTTAAAAGGAGAAGAAAGCCATAGCAAGGGTGGAAGAATATATTGGATTTCCCTAGTGTTTTTATTCTTCATTTTTTCAATATATTTGGACTATCCCAGGTTTATATTGAGAATAAGGAGTTGATAGTTGCATTTGGTCAGGGAGTTGAACTCCAATAGGGGACACTTTGAAGCTTTAATGTCATAATACTTTGCTAATGGTTGTTTTGGCACCCCATATGAAGACTGATAATATAACTCAAGACCTATTTATAATTCATTGATGGATGACGGTGCAACACTGCTACATGTGCCAGAAACTAAACTATGGAAATGGAACTCATCCATAGCTTGATCTTCAAAAGTAACTGATGGATTGGTATAAATCCCTTGTAGCTCCGGTTGAGCACAACAAGACTCTTTCAACTTACATTGGAAGTCCGCACTCCAAGAAGGAAGTTCCACTATGCCAATTCTCTGTTGTGAATTTTTAAATTATAAGAGGAATGTTAGTCATCCAAAGAATTTGACTTCCTATTCTGGAATCCGAAGGTGTTTAGTGATTGTTTCTTTTGGTGCACCTAATTCTTATCCCAAGTTGAGGTTTCGCTTATCAGAAAGCCTGAAACTTTTGAAGTGTAGGGATACAAATCAGACGTGGATGGAGATAAATGTTTCTTGTTCATGTATTTCACCTGTCTTCTATTCTATGTAGACTGAAAAATGCTTTAAAATTTTGTCAAGCGTCATCTGCCTGTTTGGTCTTTTTTCTCACTTACCAAAGCAAGATGTATGCTTTATACAGATGGTATCTGTTGAAGAAGATGACCTTGCTGGTTTGGAAGATGTGAGCTCCGACGTGGAAGACGATAACTATGAAGCTGAGATGACTGATAGTGACACAGCCTCAACTGGAGCTGCCGCTGTGAGAAAATCTTACAAAAAGAGAATCCGTGGTATAGTTAATTGCTCGATACCAATTTTGTTAGTGATTTCATGAATGAGGTAATGACATCTAACTGTTACCTCATTTTCTTAATTTTTTTCAGCAGAGACTTCAGGACCACTTCGTTTGATGGAAGGTGAAGGAAAATCCTTTAGAGTATTGGGATTTAATCAAAGACAAAGGGCTGCATTTGTTCAAATTTTGATGAGGTTGCAGTTCCATTTTAGTTTATTGCATTTCATCCCAGCCTCTTTTTGTAAACCCCCCCCCCCCCCCCCCCAACCCCACCGTTTTACTGTCTCACCCTTTTGTCTTCACTCTGAGACACGAACGTGCATCTAAAAATCATCTCTTTCGCAGTGAATGATATATGTCATGTCAATTGTTTTACAGGTTTGGTGTAGGGGACTTTGATTGGGCAGAGTTTACACCACGTCTTAAACAAAAGACTTATGAAGAGATTAGAGAGTATGTGATTTTTCACTCCATGTCTTTGCCAAGAAGCTACACTTATAAAAGCATGAGACTCATTATTTGCAATAGTGATTTGCATGCTTTTAGAAATGGCGACCTCATCAACATTTTTTTCGATATGAAAATTATGGCGTCCATCTCTGTGATTTTTCCAATTACTTTTGTTTGGTTTCTAACCCCATCTTCCATGTATAAATTTGTACATGACATCAAGATTGGATTTTGTGATTGTTGTAGTTTGTGTTTATTGGAGAATATATAGGTTCATAAAGTACATATTCGAATTTGATTTTTGATACATGATATAGAAGCAGCTACCTATCAAAGCGCTTGCTTAAGAAGGATGGACATGGAAACACAACACTAACACACTTACATGTGATTTTTTAAGAAAAGTAGGACATAGATACATTGATTAAATTATTATTAAACTATTTTACTAGTTTCTCATTAAAAATAATACTCATTTTCATTTTCTGTGAAAAATTAAGCAGAAAGAAAAATGGAAACATAATGTTCTGAAAAAATTTGTGCTAGAGTTTTTTGTAGAGTGGGCAAAAAAAAAAAAAAAAGGATGCTCTGAAGAGGTATATGAATAACTTGAGGAAGAGAAGTGCTAATTAATGGGCCTATTGTGTATGAAATGTAGGGATAATTGCACTCCATGCTAGTTTTACTTCTCTCAATGGAATTTTACTTGCATTAAAATTTTAACTGATTTTAGCTTTTATTTATCTCTTCAAACTCTACAATATTCTCACTAACACCGTGTCACCGTCGTGCCACCTTCCTTCTCCTCTAGAGAGGCTTCAGAGATCACCAGAAGGATGTGTTGTTAAAAGACGTCACCATTGAACTTTCATCAATTCTTTAATGTGTTTGATGAAGTGTCTGATTGGATATGGTGAAAAGTATCATAAAAATTTGAAACTATCAGCTTTGAAATTAAAATTTAATCCTGAGTATTTTGCTTTCTGCTGAGTCTCATCATACAAACCTCACGAATTTCAGTTGTTTCCTCGGACCATCATCTCCAGCTCACCATTTTTCCATCCACCTAGTCTCTGTCTCTCTCCATTGATGTTAGATTAGTGGAAATTTCTTTTTATATCTTTGAATTTGGCGTGTCAGCAACAAGTGGATGACATGTTTGGATCTTTAAAAGAATGACACTACACGTGTTGGATGCTGACATTCAGAACAAGGTGTGTGTAGGACCTAAAGGAGCTCCATTTGCAAGAGCAATGGGTTCCAAAGAACAAGTTCCAGATAGGGACCAACTTGGTGTGGTTGCTAAATGTCTGCATTTTTTAAAGTTTTTGTAGATGTCAGTTGGATTGATATAGTTGAAAAGAATATTCATGTAGCAGAGAATAGGCTGAGCTTTATGTTTGTGTATATAGAGTTTCGAACTCACTCAAGTGGATGATCAACAACTGAAGGCTCACTAAGCTGTGAGGATTTGAAGAGAGTGAAACTTATAGTATTGCTTAATATTTGGGAAGTGTTGCCAAGATATTTGAAAAGGAAAATATTCCATTTACCTTAAATCTTCTAATTACCTACAGAGACCAAAACATAAGAAATTACAATTATTGGCTGTTCATCCAAAGTGAAGGTAGCAAAATTAGCATTCAAATTGACTGGCACAAATGTACATCGGCCTGAAGGTTTGCTGCACTTGGATGAGATTTCCTGGCACATAAACTTAATTATTCAGTTCACCAGCAAAAACTGTAGGGAGACAGATTTTACATATGATTCTTTTTCAGACATTCGTTTTTCATTTTGAATCTATTTCAAAGAAATCGGGCCTCATCCACCCTTTCTTTTCATTACTTCAGAGACTTGTTATATGGTAGCACACCAACAGTCCCAAACTAGCTAATCCAGCTCGTAATCAGAAAGTTCGGTGTTTCATGTTATGTACTTCCTCCATTTATGCATGCATTTATCAATATTACTGATCTTCTAAATTACATGTCAATGCACGACTTACCTCAGCATTATCTGTGACCACCTGAATTTTTTCAACCATGGTGGTCAATCAAATTCATTGTAGATGAACATGTGGTTACTTGCATCAGATAGCTATTCTAAATTGTTGTGATTCTATGTTATCAGTTATGGGAGGCTTTTCATGTCACACATAGCTGAAGATATAACCGATTCATCAAGATTTTCAGGTGATTACTTGTATTCTAAAGTCTCCTCGGACATGGGCTGATTCTTCTATGATTTCTTAGTGGTTCAAAAAATAGAGTGATTGCATAACTTCTTGTGCGCGCAGATGGTGTTCCCAAAGAGGGACTCAGAATACAGGATGTACTTGTGAGGATAGCTGTCTTACTTCTTTTCAGGGACAAAGTAAGCTCAATATCCTTCTGTGAGGTGCCTCAAATCTGTCTTAGAATATTTGGTATTTAATGTTTCTGGAACTATAATTTGCTGTTCAATCTTACAAAATCTCTATTCTTTTTGTTTATGAAGATGAAAGCTAACTTTATGTGTTTTCTTTTGGAACTTGAATATGCATGCTACTAGGTTGGATGCATGTATAGCCATTGTTTGTTCCTTAAATAGATCTTTTGAGTGGATTAATTATTCCATCCCCTATTCCCCTTATGTTCTAAATATATAAGACTATGTCTTTTCACAGGTGAGAGATTTGTTGGCGGTGAGTTCTACTCTTTTTGCAGATGACATTATATCCCGTTATCCGGCATTGAAATCTTTAAGACTTTGGAAAGAGAATCATGATAAGGTGCTGCTACAAGCAGTATTGAAGTATGTTCCTTTCCTGTTCCTGTTTCTACTCTCTGTGTTTTAACTGAAGTTTCTTAATAATATGAAAGGAACTGGAGTGTATTTACAATGGGAAAAGGGTTTGGAATGGTAAAGAGTTAGTATTTTGTTGGGTATGTGTGAGAATAGGTTCTTAAGGATGCCTTCCCTCGCCTATTCAAGCAGCTAGAGATAAAAAATAAAAAAAAATGCAATAAAATAAAATTTTATAGCGGTATCAGATTTTTTGAGATGTGATGTTCAAAAGAATTGGCAGAATCTGAAACTGGAGGACCAGCAGTTGCTTGCTGAGCTCTATAGTGTTGACGTAGTCCCTGCTGAGGACAGGCTGGTTTAGAAGGGGGAGTAAGGGAGGCCTGTACTCATTCAATCTTTCTATATATTATTATTAAAGTGGTAGAATGTGTCTTTCCCTTGGAAAAAGATATGAGAAATCTATGCCTCTAAAAAGTTGCATGTTTTATTAACTACAGCTGGGAAGGCTATTTTGATTGCTGATAACATGGGAAGCAGGAAATAATGTATGTCATGGTGTACTGTCTAGTGGCTCTGAGCTATGATTATTATTATTTTTTTTTTTTGAAAAGAAACATAACTATATTAATGATAATGATGGAAAAGATACAAGTCAGTCCGATGAAAGTCAGAAAGTAGGAAAAAAAAGAAAATTCGATCCCTACAACAAAAAGCTCCAGTCTCTAGCTAAATCAGTAAATAAAATTCTCCTGAATTCTTTTACATTGAATTACCAAATAGCTATCTGATATCTAACTTTATCCCACATATTTCCAAAAGAATCCTCGATGTCATCAAAGTTTCTCCTATTCCACTCTAACTAGATCACCTAACAAATAGCCACGGCACTTACATTCCACAACTTTTGTTTCATCTTGTCACTTGAGATAAAAGAGAACAAAAACTCATAACAACGATGATGAAGTACCAAATAGCTATGATATTTTGGTGCTTCATTTGTCCCAAAAGGCCTCATATCAATTGGATGTTGTCCTTTCACTTATAATTCAGTTCCATTTTCCTTCCCTAGGGCGATAGGAATTTGGTTTGCTTCACTTTCTTCCTCTTATACACTTTTTTTTTTTTAATTATCGAAAGGGAGTGAAATTATGAAGACATAAAAATAATAATAATAATAATAGTACCGCCTGTTCTGAGATGCATTTTAGTATGGCTTCAATTGTGGGCCAGTCGGGACAATGATAATAGATATTTACTTACTAGTATGTTTTCTTTCAATTGTTTTTGGCTTATATTATGCCTGTGTTTCATGGGAATTAAAATCAAATTTTTAGTAGATTTTGATAAAATTTGATTAAATACATGGTTGAAAAAGAATTGTGAACTTTGATGTAGATTAAATTCTTGGTTTTAATTTTCATTGATCAGGGGCTACATCTTGGTTCTTTTTGATAATTGAAGCAGCTATGTTAATTTGATCTAAATATACCTTTTTGTAACTTATCATGAATTATGGGCGAAACGGCGTTTGAGAAACAAAAAGGTGTTTTTGAGACTCAAAAGGTGCCTTCAAACCCGTATAAAAGTTTATGAATGTTATTCTAGTTAGAAGAGCTTTTACTTGAAGCTGGTCTAGTGTGACTTCCTCGAAAAGCATTTTCGTAATATGGTTTTTTTTTTTTTCAAATTAGATGCCAAACAAAAAGTAAGGTAGCTTACTTATGAATCTCTTCTACAGCAAGCAAAAGTCATGCTAAACAGGCCATATATCTGCAACAATTTTTTAATTGCTTTTATTTGTTGGTACTGTAGGCATGGTTATGGAAGATGGCAAGCAATTGTTGATGACAAGGACTTGAGAATCCAAGAAGTGATTTGTCAGGAGCTAGACCTCCCTTTTATAGATCTTCCGCTCTCTGGAGCCCTTCAAGCTCAGAATTCTGCTTTAGGATCTTCTCAATTGCAATATCCATCTTCAGGGACTTCTCAGGCACAAGTTTCTGCTTCAGGAGTTCCTCACAGGCACAGTCTTTCTCTGGAATTTTCTCAATCACAGAATTGTGTTAACTCGGACCATGTTGAAGCACCTGGAAATCAGACCAAGGGAACCAATAGTGCAAATGATCTTGAAGGAGGTGTTACACTTGGTACTACAGATACTGCAGCTCCTACACAAGTTTCTCAGGATCAGTCCATGCAATATCATTTTAGAGAGATGCAGAGAAAACTAGTTGAGTTTGTTAAGAAAAGGGTGCTACTTTTAGAGAAAGGACTTAATGCAGAGTACCAGAAAGAATATTTTGTAAGTTCTTTAAAAAATGTTCTAGTCATAGTGGAAAAGTTCTGGGAAGATCTTAATATATACATTTTCATGCCCCATCAGTAATGGACGCATCAAAAGCTGCTCTTACTATAATCTCTGTTTGAAGTACACTGAATGTTATTATTTAGGCTGCAGTTTTTAGAAGTGTTGTAATTATAGAATTTCTAATTACTTTTCTTGAAATGAAAAGTTATTTTTTTACTCGAAGTAATATTCTAAAAAATATGATTGTCTCAGGCTGACGGAAAAACAAATGAAATTCCAGATGATGAAACTGGGGAGAAGGTTACGGGCATGCCAAATCCAAGTTTTGATGAATTGGAACCCGAAATGATTGATCAATTGCCTCTAGTTGAAATGATTTGTGAGTGCAGTTACTTTCTTCTTACTTTCTTCTTGAAGTAGTTTGTCTGGAATGTTGACAGCTATACAAGTACCAAGTCTATTTTAAGTGAGAAAATCAACCTTTGAATTTTCCCTGGACTTGTGCATATACATTTATAAGTGGGAGATACCACAGTTCAAGATGGCTTGAAGAAATGCATTCTTGGTGATTTATAGGGCTTTATTTTATTTTGAACTTCCATATTTTGTTATGTGATGACTGTTAAGGGTGAGAATTTGAAGTAATTTTTCATGTAGGATTCATTAGTTCTCTTCCTTATGATTAGGAAAACTATAGTGGTTTATTTGTGGTTTGGTTTAGATTGGATGAATTGCAAGAACCTCCGTTTTCGTCCGTGGGTTTCTTTGTTTACCTGTCTGTTTGTCCAATTGGTTTACATGTGCCTTTTGCCCCTATGAAAGCATGAACATGCACCCCCACTTTTTTTGTCGTACATAATTGTCAGACTTTATCTTGAGATATTTTTATTTCTTAAATACCTTCTTTTGTTCTAATTTAATTGGAGTTCAGATCTCTCTGTTAAGTTTGCTGTAGCCTGCAGTAGTGGGGGTAATTCAACTGTAAAATTTTGATATAGCTGTACCATTTTTTCCAAATTAAAAATGCCCTTAACATTTGCATCCTAATCTTTTGAAAGTTTTCTAATTCGAAAGCTTCTCACCTCCAGCCCTATGTTTGTAACATCCTTACCAACTGGTTTTTGGGGAACCTATTAATTGTTTTGCTACACATTCTCGGGAATGCCTGTCTTTAGGAAAAGTTGCTTTTATCATTTTTCAGTGCAACAACCCCCCTACTGCAGAGTGTTCACATTGAATAAAATACCTTAATTTCTGTAGAAATGCTGTCTTATTCATTTCCTTCTGTTTCAGTTTATAAATCTGTCAAGCCTCTTAAGCCACCTTTACGATACATGCCTTTTAAGATACATGGAAGTTGAAACTATTTTTCCAAGGAAACCTTCTTGAAATATTTTCAGAATTCTCAACCTTGCATAGGTTGTAGTTGAATTTGAAGAGGAAACATTTAATTGTTAGTTATCAAGAAATTTCCACGAGTTTCAGGAAGTTCCATGTGGCTTGGTTTTAAAATTTCTTATTTTTTAGCGAGGCCATATATATTGTTAATTGATCTCATGAATACAAAGTCGCTCATGCTAAGAACTTATTAATTGATCGAAATGTTCTGCTCGCTCGAGGATTTCAGCAAGGTCACAATTATGTATGTAATCAGGATATGATATACACATCTTGTTAAGCAAGTTGCTGATACACTATAAATTAGCAAACTCTGAATCCTTTTTTCCCTTCTCAAATGCAGCACCAGATGGGATTTCCTCGTTAGTTTGTGACAATGAATCAGATCGCTTGAATATGGCTCGGCTCTATAATGAGGTAAGATATACACATGTCCAATCTTATTGGCAGTTGGATGTATTGCATTTCGTTTTGCATATTTTCTTGGGCAATCTCGTCTGCTAAGATGACTAGAGACTATTATCTGCTTTTCAATTGTTTGTAGATATGCATGGTAGTTATGGAAAATGCCCAAGATGCAGAAGAAGCATATTCGGCTAACAGACCCATAAGTTTGAAGACAAGAACAAATCTTGCTGCTTTAGAAACATTTGATCAAGAGATAAACCAAATACTTTTGGGTTCTCTGACTCCTAAAGATGACAAGTTGGGAGTTGAACAACAAAGTTCCTTATCTGCGCCTGTTGGAGATAATTCTGTGACGGCCATGAATGCAGATCCTCCAATAGAATGTAATCTCACTGAACCAGACCCGGAAAGAGAAAACAACAATCCCCCGAGTAATGTACATGTCCTAGAGTCGTATTCATCTGTAGTTAGGCCTTAATGTTCATCAGATGGAATTGGTGATATAGAAATGGATAAAAAGCCGGAGGATAAATATGATGCCGATACCGATGCTCATCTTCATTGAAATATAGAAACCAGGCTCTCAGGGATCATCATTCTAGAGTAGATCTTAGCCGACTTTGTCAGTTAAAATATATATATATATATACAGGTTATGAACAATGTAGTAATGTACTAAAGATCAAGATATAGAAAACTTGAGAATCCTTTTGCGTTGCTTTATATGTTCATCAAACTTGAATATATATATATTTGTTGAATTGGGATAATAGTAACTAACTTGGACAATGTTCTCGAGTATTTGTTTTTACATGCGTCCTTTTTAGTCTAGTTTAAAATATGCGAAGTAGACCCTAGAAGTTCGTTTTGGAATTATTTATTTATTTATTTTAATCGTTTTACTATTTGCAATGATTGTTTATTTGAAAAAAAAAAAAAAAAAAAGGAATTGAAAATTACCTAAAATACTTTTTAACTTAGTTTTACTAATGCTTGTGTTGCGTTCACCATTTATGAATGATATAATATTTTATTCTTTTACTTATTTCTTCGATATAACTTCCTAATACGAGTACAAGGAAGGATATTCAATCCACTAGTACAAGTGAAGGTATTGCCTCTTCTGAACCACAACACGAAGGAGCACATAATCACGATTTCTGTATAATTCTCCTCAATTGAATGAGCATCTACTACCGATAGGTCAGTTACGATATCAAACTAGCATATGGAGAATATTGTGAAATCGATTAAGAAAATTCGATTTTGAATTTTTCATCTTGTAATTTAGTAAGTTGCTCAATAGTTGACATATGTTGAATCATATAGATAATGGGCTAGGCTGATCTTAATTGGGATAATTATGAATTAGGGAAGAATACAACACGAAGGTTTTTGAAGTACACATTTTCAAAATTAAGAAATTTAAGATTTCACTTCAAAAATCAGGTCATAATTAATTATATATTTTATTGTTTATGGTCACAAGTCACAATTTTTTAGATTATAGTGTTATGGTCACGAGTCACAATTTTTTAGATCACAAGTAAGAAATCATGTCATAAGTTTATAGTCACAGTCACATTTTTTAGGTCACAATTTTTTTGGTCACAAATCTCAAGTCAATTGGTCACAACTTAACAAATTATGAGTCGAAATTTTTTTATTGGTCACAAATCATAAATTTCATTGGTTACAATTTTTTCTCAGATATAAATCAAGAATTTTTTGAGTCACAAATTTTACAAATCCCTAGTTTTCTAGGTCAAATAACACAAATTTTATAGGTCACAATTTATAAAATTATTTGATCATGACTCATTTTTTATGAGTCGAAATTTTTTTATTGGTCACAAATCATAAATTTCATTGGTTACAATTTTTTCTCAGATATAAATCAAGAATTTTTTGAGTCACAAATTTTACAAATCCCTAGTTTTCTAGGTCAAATAACACAAATTTTATAGGTCACAATTTATAAAATTATTTGATCATGACTCATTTTTTTGTCACAAATGATCGATTTGGTTGGTCACAATCTATTTCTCGATCACAAATCACAAATTTTATAGGTCACATTATTTTTTTGGTCAAAATTTATAAAACTAACCAATAACAATTTTTTACTGGGTTACAAATCATAAATGTTATAAATCGCGACTTATTTCTTGATCAAAATTTACAAAAATAATAAGTCACAAATCACAAGTTTTATGCGTCACAACTTAATTCCTGATCACAAATAATAAAATTTTTAGGTTACAATTAATTTCACGATCCCAAAATTTATACATTACAACTTAATTATTGATCATAAATTATAAAATAATTGGTCACATAATATTTATTGATCACAAATCACGATTTTTAACAATCAAAATTTATTTTTCGATCACAAGTCATGAATTTTAAAAGTCACAACTTAATTTACAATAAAAAAATTACCATTTTAATGAATTGGAGGTTAACAAATTTGGAGTCACAATCACAAATTTAGTCACATCTCATTATTTTTTTTTTTATTTTTTATTTTTTTATGTCACATAGGTCATAATTTACTCAAATAATTGCTCACAAGCAATCTCCACTCATACCCATACCCACTCCCACTCCCACTCCCACTTCCGCCAGCTGCCTTCCCACTGTTGCCATCGCCACCTGCCGACCGGGGGGATCATTTAGGGTTCGGTAGGGAAATGGGGGTTGTAATTTCCCTATGAATTATTTATAGTTAAAAAAAATTAAATTTGTAAATAAAATTCCAAGAATCATGTATTGCCAGATTGGACTATAACACCTTTCCAACTATATAGCATTTATTTTGTAAAATATTAACATTTATTTAATTGCATCTTCATTTACGAAAACCATTTTCCTTTTTTTTTTTCCTCAGCCTGTAACAAAGCTTATAAAGCACATTGTTGATGGATCACTGAACTACACAAAGTGTTACTACTTAATAATTGAACTTAAAATTGTACTTTAATCACCACTGAACTTACAAAGTGTTACTATTTAATAACTAAACTTATATTTGTATTGCAATGATCACTGACCTATGTACAATGTTACTCATACATTACTCAATTCGACGTCATTTGTTGAACTTAGCAAATCTTTCTAAGCGTCAAACAAATTTCCTATGTGGATCGCATCAATATCCACCGAAATCCACGTTAAAAAAGCGTGTTTGCAAATAATTTAACGGTCAAAAATTTGGGATAAAAGAAAGTAAATTGTTTTATCTTCCGAAATGGGCCTTTAGTATTCCTAAATGAAATGTTGAAAATCACAACCTCGATTATTTTTGTAAACATGATTTGCTTACGTAGATTTGGGTGGATGTCTGACGCGATCCATGTAGGAAATTTGTTGACACGTGGAAAGATCCGTTAAAGTCCAACAAATGAGGACGACTTGAGTGGCTGTATAACAACCCGAAAATCTCGTACCTGAATTGAATTATTTAGAAAGTTGGAATCAAGTATTTTCTTAGAAAAGAGTCAATCTCACATTTTGTATGAAGAGATGATACAGATTTTTGTGAGAAAAATGAAGAAATTGACATTATTTGTAACTTCGGTGACTAAATTGGCATAAAAGAAAATTCTATATGACGTTTGAACTTAATCGGATTGAATTTCATAGTTGAGGATTAATCCGAAAATTTTAGAAACTCCTATTAATTACATTTTTGCCATTATGATGAACACGATTTTGAGATCATTTTGTGGATTATGTAGTGATCTTTAGCCATTGCAAGTTATACCATTTTATAGTTCACGATGAGATGTAAGCATTGATATCAAATTTGGATACATTTGAGTTCGAGAAGTATTTCAAAAATCGAGCTAAAGTTGCATGTAAGAAGTAGCTGGAATGCTGAAAATTCTCAAAATAATTCTAAGTTGTGATTGAATAGTCATGTTTGAGAGGATGGTACGAACAACATGACAATCTTATGTCTTTGCAAGTTATACTACCTTACAATGCATAATGAGATGTACGTATTGGTACTAAATTTGAGCACAATTAAAGTCGATAAGTGCTTCAAATATCAAGTTAAAGTTGTATACATGAAATGGTAACAATGCTGAAAAATTGACCAAGTGTTGAAACTAGTCAAGCAGCCATATTTGGATGAACGTTACGGGCTGTATACTAATCCATTTTTTATGCATGTATATCTGTTGCAAAGCTTGAAGCATGAATTTCCCAACGGTGTAAAGAGTGACCTAAATGGACTTCGTCTTGATTTTCAAATATTGACTCGAAAGTGGTACATTGAAATAAAAAATATGAAATTTTCTATATTAAAATAATACATGGAGGGAACATTTGTCACTCCCCTATTTTTACCTTAAGGGTATGTTTGACACCTTAACTTATTTTAGCTAGAAGCAAATACTTGTCAAGAGTTATGGGGTTTAAATAATAGGAAAAGATAGTTTGGGGACTTAGTTTCAACTTTATAAGGACCAAATCATACTATATGAAAGTGTAAGTGCTTGTTTTCATATATATATATATATATATATATATATATATATATATATAACAATAATGAACGATTTTTAGGCCCCATTTCTCCTCCAAGTCGAGAGAGAGAGAGAGAGAGAGAGAGAGAGAGAGAGAGAGAGAGAGAGAGAGATGTTGAAGTCATGAAATGCTACCTAGAGAGAGAGAGAGAGAGAGAGAGAGAGAGAGAGAGAGAGAGAGAGAGAGAGAGAGAGAGAGATGTTGAAGTCATGAAATGCTACCTAGTTGAGCAATGAATGAGTTTTGAATC
This sequence comes from Ligustrum vulgare, assembly GCA_963555705.1. Classification (NCBI taxonomy): domain Eukaryota; kingdom Viridiplantae; phylum Streptophyta; class Magnoliopsida; order Lamiales; family Oleaceae; genus Ligustrum; species Ligustrum vulgare. The sequence goes on from OY743182.1 coordinate 27,524,377, forward strand.
CCTATTTCAATTCTTAAGGTAAGCAAGAAATTTTTTTGTTGATGTTTAAGGTTTAAATTGAGATTTTTGATTGATTACTTAAGTTTGAAGTTAGTAAAGATGAAGATGATTGAAACAATTAATTAAATTTAGGAACAATTAAGCCCGTTTTCTCCTAATTTCGGTGAAGACAAGAGAGGAACTGAAAGAGGATAGATTCTGGTCGAAAATTGGAGAGGAAAAGAGAAGGAAAAGAGGAAAAGAGGAAGGGGAAGAAGTAGGGATGCTTTGTTTGAAAGTTGAGTTCTCAAAGTATGATTCTTCTTTTTAAATTCAAGAGGTGAGTAAAACTTGGTTTATGTTTTAATTGTGTTAATGCTTATATGGTGTTGAAGGCTTTTACATGATTTATATGCCAAGTTTAAGGCTAAAAGCAAAAGTGTCTCCTAAGTGTTTGATGAAAGGTGTGAGTAGAGAAGATGTGTCTTAATGACTTATTTCAAAGTTTTTTGAAACTATATTGCTGTCTTCATGATAAATGAGCTTAAAACACTGCTTTAAATCAGAGTTATTCATACCTTAGCTGATTTTTAAGTGGGGATGTTATTTAGGATTGATGGTGAACTCTTTAATGAGTTTATGCTAATTTGGTTGGTTTTGATGATGGGTATTGATTTAATGAATGTTATGCCAATGTGTGAATGAAATATGTCTTTGCTTATGGAATCTTAGCTATAAGTTGTAAGTTTTGCTTTAAAAAGTATGAATATGTAAAGATGAGAAATGTTAGGAAGTTCTAAGTTGATGTTTGAGATTTAAAGTGACTAAAAATGGTTGTTTCATATTGGAATTGTTATGTATTTAAATCTGAATTTTGTGGAAAATATTGATTTAGTTGGAATTTAGATTCTAGATTATGTTCTAATTAATGATTGAATCATGTTTATGACTATGTCCAAATCTTAAGCCCCATTCTCTTTGTCGTTTTCAAGTCATTTTCTGTTTCTATTTTTTGAAATAGTCAAAACGCGTTCTCTTTATCATTTTTGAAAATGCATTTTGGAAAACGTAAAAAAAATTGTGAAGGAAACACAAAATGGAGAAAAAGTCATTTTGACGTTTTTAGTTCAAAACGCGGTAATATAAAAACAAGTGAAACAAATTTTTTTCCAAAGGTGATGCTAGCCTAGCTGGTAATGGCGCGCTCTTCATGGAAGGAGGTCTCCTTTTCAAATCCTGAATTAAGGATTATATATATATATATATATATATATTATTTTTGTCTTTTTAACATGTACGTTTTCAAAAGTTTTTATTAAAATAGGAACAAGGGGTTTCAAACACGGGTACCTTAGGTAAATTTTCAGCTCACAATCCATCACACCTGACACCACAGTAATTGTTATGCTTTTAATTTTGTTCTATTTAATTTGTTAATGTTTGAAAACGAGATATCCAAGCAAAAATATTTTTGTGATCTTCGAATACATAACAAAAATAGATTCCTTTCAAAAAATAAAAAATAAAAAAATAGACGTGTAACAAAAAAACTAACAAAAATAATGGCTAGAAACTGAAATATCAAATCTATTAGTCAAGATTACAAAAAATTTGATAAAGTTATTGATGTGATCCGATACGGGGATCACCAAGAACACGCGAAATTAAACGCCGGAAAGCTCTAAAATTCAAGATAGTAGACGGTAACAATGCAACCCCGACCTCACAATGCAAGAACTATGAGTATATTAAACCCAAAAAGGTTGTCAAATCCTTTAATAAGTTCAATTTGTTCGACGAGAACACGAAGAAAATTAAGGGAATATCTCGCCTTTAATATCATTAATCTCAAGAATAAAAGTTGTGTTTACAATGCTGAATAAAGCCATATATATAGGCTTAACAAAATAAAGCAACTAAAAATAAACTAGAATTCAACCTAAACTAAAAAGCCCAAAATTAGGTTTTAATTACGGCGCCAAGTTACGGCCGTGACTTATACTCTTACGGCCGTAAGCAAGCTACGGATTAAAATTGAAAACATATGTTACGGCCGTGAAAATGCCCTTTACGGCCGTAATCAACCTTCTGAACAAAAAAAATATAAAATCTGCTAACTCTATTTACGACCGTGAGGATTTGGTTTACGGCCGTAAATCCCCTTCTGCTTAATTTCGCCTTTGTAGTGTTACGGCCGTAATTTTGGCTTTACTGCCGTGAATCCGTTACGGCCGTGATTTCAGGCTTTACGGTCGTGAATCAGCTGCTGCCCAATTTCTTGTTCTTCCTTGATCCCAATGTATTGCAATAACTTTGGCTCCTCTTCCACATTGTTATGCAACGTAAATGAAGTCTTTGCACTAGAGCACTCGTCCATCCACGCTTGCATGAATCCTTGCATTGCCTGCTTGATTCTTTTGGCTCTTTGTCTCGTTATTGGTCCTACGGGCACGTGCAACGGGTCAATGTTCGTCGAGCCACTCCGGAACTCATCATCCCCTCCCTGTTGAAAAGGATTCGTCCTCGAATCATCACCTACATCAAACAAAGAAAGACCAGCAACATTAAAAGAAGCAGACACGTTATACTCACCTGGAAGATCGAGTTTATATGCATTCTCATTTATCTTTTCAAGGATCTGAAAAGGTCCATCGCCTCTTGGCTGCAACTTAGACTTTCTTTGGGTTGTAAATCGCTCCTTTCGCAAGTGCACCCACACCCAATCACCCGGCTCGAACGTCACTTGCCTCCTACCTTTGTTGGCATGAGTCGCATAACGCTCATTTTTCTTTTCAATTTGCCCTTTCACCTTCTCATGAAGCTCTTTCACAAGCTTAGCTTTTTTCGCCTCGTCCAAACTGCTCCGTTCATCTGCAGGTAAAGGAATTAAATCAAGAGGAGTTAGCGGGTTGAAACCATAAACAACTTCAAAAGGTGAACATGAAGTAGTAGAATGCACAGATCGATTATAAGCAAATTCCACAAATGGCAAACATTCCTCCCAACTTTTAAAATTCTTATTTATTATAGTGCACAAAAGTTGGATTAATGTCCTATTAACTACCTCCGTTTGGCCATCAGTTTGCGGGTGACATGTAGTAGAAAATAATAATTTAGTACCCATCTTCCCCCACAAGACTTTCCAAAAGTAGCTTAGGAACTTAACATCCCTATCAGACACAATACTCCTAGGTACCCCATGGAGTCTCACAACCTCCCTAAAGAATAGGTCAGCTATATTTGTCGCGTCATCAGTTTTATTACAAGGAATAAAATGCGCCATTTTGCTAAACCCGTCTACCACCACAAATATTGAGTCTCTACCTTTTTTTGTCCTAGGCAGACCTAACACAAAATCCATGGATATATCTACCCAAGGTTTACTAGGTACGGGCAAAGGTGTATACAAACCTTGTGGTAAGACTCTAGACTTAGATTGCTTACAAGTTATGCACCTTTCACAAATATGGTGAACATCCTTTTTCATTTTAGGCCAATAAAAGTGCTGTTGTAAAGTTTCTAATGTCTTAATAACACCAAAGTGTCCCATTAACCTCCCACCATGAGCCTCACGCACTAGCAATTCACGCATAGAACAATTAGGCACACAAAGTTTACTTTCCCTAAACAAATAGCCATCATGCCTATAAAATTTATCAATTGCACCTTCTTCGCATGAAGCATAAATGATAGAAAAATCAGGGTCATTAGCATACATACCTCTTATATATTCAAATCCAAGCAACTTTGCATTTAAAGAGTTTAGAAGTACGTACCTGCGAGAAAGGGCATCTGCTACCACATTCTCCTTACCTTGCTTATAGAGAATGACGTATGGAAAAGTCTCAATGAATTCCATCCAACGGGCCTGTCTTTTGTTTAGCTTACCTTGTTCCTTGAGGTGTTTCAGTGACTCGTGGTCAGTGTGTATGACGAATTCCTTTGGCCACAGATAGTCCTGCCATGTCTCCAAGGCACGAACAAGAGCATAAAGCTCCTTGTCGTAGGTAGGATAATTCAAAACTGCCCCACTCAGCTTTTCACTGAAAAATGCAAGCGGCCTTTTTTCCTGCATAAGAACGGCTCCAATACCTATTCCTGATGCATCACATTCAATCTCAAAGATTTGGTTAAAGTTAGGTAAAGCCAAAACCGGTGCAGAACATAACCTATCCTTAAGCATTTTAAAAGCATTTTCTTGTGCTACCCCCCAATGGAATCCTACACTTTTCTTGACTATTTCTGTGAGTGGTGCTGCAAGTGTGCTAAAATCTTTAACAAATCTCCTATAAAACCCAGCCAACCCGTGGAAGCTCCTAACCTCCGTAATACTTTTGGGAGTTGGCCATTCTTTAATAGCACGAACTTTCTCCTCATCTACCTCAACACCATTAGCACTAACGACAAAACCAAGAAAAATTACCTTTTCCATGCAAAAAGTACACTTTTTAAAATTAGCATATAGTTTTTCAGTTTTCAAAACTTCCAAAACAGATCTTAAATGTTCAATGTGATCACCTAAGTTCTTACTATATACCAAAATGTCATCAAAGTATACCACAACGAATTTACCAATGTAAGCACGCAAGGCATGATTCATTAATCTCATAAAAGTGCTAGGTGCATTTGAGAGGCCGAACAACATAACCATCCATTCATATAAACCATATTTGGTTTTGAAGGCGATTTTCCATTCATCACCTTCTTTCATACGAATTTGGTGATAACCACTCTTAAGGTCTATTTTGCTAAAAATACAAGCACCATATAGTTCATCAAGAATGTCATCAAGTCTAGGTATGGGATGACGATACTTTATCGTAATATTGTTGACTGCTCTACAATCAACGCACATCCTCCAGGTCCCATCTTTTTTTGGCACCAACAAAACTGGTACTGCACATGGGCTCATGCTTTCCCTAACATAGCCCTTTTTCAACAGCTCTTCAACCTGCTTTTGTAGCTCTTTGGTATCTTCGGGATTGCTTCTATAAGCTGGCCTGTTTGGGATGATTGCTCCCGGCACGAAGTCAATCTGGTGTTCAATCCCTCGAATTGGCGGCAGCCCACTAGGAATCTCCTCGGAAAATAAATCTGCAAATTCCTACAAAAGAGACACAGCTAAACTGGGGAGGGAGTGGTTAGCTTCATCAAGTACAAGGAGAGATTCCTTATACATGAGTAAAATCACTGGTTTATTTGTAGAAATAGCTTTGGTGATATCACTCTGTTTTGCGTAGAAGCTCATCTTTGTTTTCTCTCTTTTATTTTTACTGGCACTCTTCACACCCTCTCATTTTTCTGGGATCGTGGTTCCAACTCTCGATTTTTCACACAACTCTCCTTTTTCCGGGATCGTGGTCCCGACCCTCTTCTGTTCACTCAACTCTCCTTTTTCCGGGAACGTCGTCCCGACCCTCTTTCTCTCTTCCTCACTTTTTAATTTCAATTGGTCTTCATAGACCTATTGAGGTGATAAAGGCATTAGTTTGATATTTTTCCCATCCTTAGTGAAGGTATACCTATTTTTAAAGCCATCATGAATAACCTTCCTATCGAATTGCCATGGCCTTCCCAACAAGATGTGCCCCGCATGCATGGGTACCACATCGCAAACCACCCTATCTTCATACTTCCCAATCGCCAAATCAACTACCACCTGTTTATTCACCTTAATCTCACCCGATTCATTTAACCATTGTAGCTTATATGGCCTAGGGTGTTTTAGTATAGGTAGGCATAATTTCTCCACTAGAGTAGTGCTAGCAACGTTCGCACAACTACCACCATCTATTATCAAACTACACACCTTGTTATTCACAAAGCACCTAGTGTGAAATATATTTTCTCGCTGCTAACCCGACTCTTCCACCTTAACTTGAGTACTAAGGGCTCTCCTAGTGACAAGTTATTTAGCTACTGCATAGTCCCCATCATCATTTTCACTAACATCCTCTAGAGCTGGCATATCCTTATACTCATCCTCCACTTCTCCCTCTTTCTCATCCTCCGAACTTAATACCCCGTCACGCATAACCAATATTCGTTTTTTTGGACATTGTGAAGAAATATGTCCTAAGCCCGAACATTTAAAACAATGAATATCTCTAGTCCTAGGAGTTTGAGAATCAAAAGCAATTTTACCTTTGTTGGGTGGCTCTATTTTTCCCTTTGGTGCCTCAAATTTATTTTTCTGCACAACCCCTTCATTTTTAGAAGTCCCGCTCCATGTAGACTTACCAAAAGAATTGGAACTTGTAGAGAATTTGGAAGTTCCCTTCCTTTTTAATTGTCGCTCCACCTTCATGGCCATGTGAAGCATCTCCTCCAAATCGGTAAAATGCTGCAATTAAATAACATTAGCAATATCTCGATTTAAACCATTTAAAAACCTAGGCATGGTTGCCTCCGGGTCTTCCACTATATTTGTCCTAATCATGGCAACCTCCATCTCCCTATGGTAATCCTCCACACTTTTACAACCTTGGGAAAGGGTTTGTAATTTTTGGTAGAGATCCTTATAGTAATGTCCAGGCACGAATCGTTTTCTCATAAGAGCCTTCAACTCATCCCAAGTTTCAATTGGCCTCTCCCCATTTCTCCTTTTACTAGTAACCAATTGATCCCACCATACTATAGAATAATCAGTAAATTCTACGACTGCCAATTTGACCTTTTTAGCTTCAGAATAATTATGACAATTGAAAATTAATTCTACCCTCTTTTCCCGTTCAAAATAAACGTCCGGATTACTCTTACCCTGAAACAAGGGAATGGACATCTTAATGTTACCAACATGTCCATCTACATCATCCCTACGATCACGCCTATATCCCCTATCACGTCTTTCTCCCCGATCTCGTCTCCTACCAACACTAGTAATAGATAATTCACCACTATCCTCATCACTTTCAACAACCTCAACACGTTCATTCCTAGCTCTAATTTGTGGGTTGAAGTCATACCTTAGTGGCCTCCATAAATTAGGGAAATTGCGCGGTTGTTCCTGACGTGGTTGAACAATTCCCGCACCACGTGTCTCCCCCGGATTATTGGGTTTTTCCTCAATTACGCCGGATTGTGTACCAAATTTTGCTTCCAACTTGGCATCCAACATCGCCTCCAATTTTGCAAAACGTTCCTCCACCATTGCAAGCATTTTAAAATCCCTTTCCGTCGACGAAACTTCCTTCTGTGACATGGTTAGTAATAAAGAACAGAGAAAAAAAATTAAATAAAGATCCTCACGTGTTTTATCACTCGTGTATCACTCAATTTTGGCTTTTTCCCTCTATTAATATCACCACTCTGCCTTTTTCCTCTCTATTCCCTTTTTCCCACGTTCTCAAAGAACCCACTAAACTAGTCACGGATTTGGTCCTTGTGGAATAAACCCCAAAGTTATAAGGAAAGTTGATGGAAAAATTTGGAATTAGGAAATTTGAAGATGGAATTATGGAAACAAGAATTTTATTGCAAGTAGAAGTTTTATGGAATAAGGAATTTAATGGAAACAAGAATTCTTGGAAAGATTTGCCCAAGATTATTTTCTTGATTTCTTATTCAAATCAATAACTATCTCTTTTTTTTTTTTTTTTTTTTTTTTTTTTTTTTTTTTGTAATTTTCGGAATTTTTTTCTCCTTTTTTTTTTTTTAATATCCTATTCAACAAGAATAATCAAGAACAAGAAAACAGAAATTGACAAATCTTGAATTTTCTGAAGAAATTTCAAGAAACAAGAATTGGAATGTAATTTTTTTTTTTTTGAATGATTAAAAACTGGAAAGAAAAAGAACTGGAATACTAAATAATTGGATTTAGAGACAGGCTCTGATACCAGATGATGTGATCCGATACGGGGATCACCAAGAACACGCGGAATTAAACGCCGGAAAGCTCTAAAATCCAAGATAGTAGACGGTAACAATGCAACCCCGACCTCACGACGCAAGAACTATGGGTATATTAAACCAAAAATCCGTTACGATGCGGAGATAAGAACCACAAAGGGGGAACGCCACAAAGGTTGTCAAATCCTTTGATAAGTTCAATTTGTTCGACGAGAACACGAAGAAAATTAAGGGAATATCTCACCTTCAATATCATTAATCTCAAGAATAAAAGTTGTGTTTACAATGCTGAATAAAGTCATATATATAGGCTTAACAAAATAAAGCAACTAAAAATAAACTAGAATTTAACCTAAACTAAAAAGCCCAAAATTAGGTTTTAATTACGGCGCCAAGTTACGGCCGTGACTTATACTCTTACGGCCGTAAGCAAGCTACGGATTAAAATTGAAAACATATGTTACGGCCGTGAAAATGCCCTTTACGGCCGTAATCAACCTTCTGAACAAAAAAAATATATAAAATCTGCTAACTCTATTTACGACCGTGAGGATTTGGTTTACGGCCGTAAATCCCCTTCTGCTTAATTTCGCCTTTGTAGTGTTACGGCCGTAATTTTGGCTTTACGACCGTGATTTCAGGCTTTAAGGCTGTGAATCAGCTGCTGCCTAATTTCTTGTTCTTCCTTGATCCCAATGTATTGCTATAACTTTGGCTCCTCTTCCACATTGTTATGCAACGTAAATGAAGTCTTTGCACTAGAGTACTCGTCCATCCACGCTTGCATGAATCCTTGCATTGCCTACTCGATTCTTTTGGCTCTTTGCCTCGTTATTGGTCCTACGGGCACGTGCAACGGGTCAACGTTCGTCGAGCCACTCCGAAACTCATCAGTTATTAACAAAATTAATAAATTGAATTATAAATTAACTAACAATTAACTTTATCTATTTTTGTAATATTGACTAATAATTTTGAAAATGTAATTAACAAGCTAAATTATAAATTATTCCATAATTAACTTATTTATTTTTTTATAAATTTTGAAAAGACAAGAAATTTTATAATTTAACATTATGTTGTATAATATATTTTGGAAGTAATTCAGACATGAACATTATGTTGTTAATTTCTTATAATAATTTTTGGAGTTGAACATTAATGACTTTATTTATTTTTGTAATATTTTACTTGTAGTTATTAATTAGTTCAACAAAAATTAGATAAAAATATAAATTTTTTAATTTAATCCACTAGCAAATTAACTACAAATAATCTAATTAGTATTCTGCAAAATTTCTAGCATAACGTGTTTTTCAGCTTTTCATTTTCAGAATCAGTTTTCAGAAATGATAAACCAAAGGCGTTTTCAACAAATTTTAAAACAAAAATAAAAAAGGAAATATAAAAAATTTTCAAAAATAAAAATACAAAATAAAATATAAACAGACCGCCCCCATAATTGTTGGAGTCAGACATAAAGTGGAAGTTTCATATTAGCAAGCAAAAGGATTTGAATTTAAGTTTGGAAGCTTAATGATACTTTGATTTTGTAAGTGAAACTTATTGTTGAGCCAAATCTTGTCTTCTTGCTAAACCACATGATTTAGATGGGATAAGAAGTTTCAAAAGGGTTCTAAGACATAATGGAGTTACATACTTGACAGACCACTTTATATGCGTTGAAACTTAGAATTTTGATACTAGTTGATGTTGGTATTTATGTCTAAATTGTGTTATTAGCCTAGTTTATATTCTATGTTCACCACACATGAATTGAAATGTATTATAAGGCAATATACATGCTTTAAAAATCTGCTATATATAACTATCTATTTAAAAAGTTCACTTTGAGAGTATTTAAAGCTAGATTTTAAGATCAAAAGATGTTGGACTTTATGTCTAAAACATGTTATTAGTTTAAGTTACATTCTAATGTCAATACATAAGATTAAAAGTGTGTTAAAATGTCATAACATGTTTTAAAATTCTGTTGCAAAGACTCAACTAAAAATGTCACCTTGCAAGTGTTTAAAACTAGATTTTGAAGTCAAATGATGTTGGATTTCATGTCTAAAACTTGTTAAAGGCTTAAGTTATGTTTTATGTTCAATCCGCATGATTAGAATTGTGTTAATAGGCATTTGACATGGTTTTAAAATCTGATGAAAACCCTCATGTGAAGTTATCATTTTGCAAGTGTTTAAAACTAGATTTTGAGGTCAAGTGATGGTGAATTTTATGTCTAAAACTTATTATTAGCTGAAGTAATGTTCTATGTTTAATACTCATGATTAGATGTGTGTTAATAAGTGTAACGACCCGGGTCCCACTTAATGGGTTGTCCCAACCGTTAGATGACGACGTACTGTTCTCCCTGTACCAACATGAATTTTTTCAGCATGTTTTGTCCTCACTTGCACGCTCCTCGAGAAAAATTTACAGGAGGTCACCCATCATAGAATTGCTCCAAGCTAACCACGCTTGACTGTGGAGTTTCTAATGATGGACTTCCAGAAAAGAAGGTGCACCTTGTTGGTATGAGTAGTACCTATCATTTCTTTTGTGCTTTCCTGGCTTGGGTGTTACAATCACCCCCATTAGGCTCATGACATCCTCGTCGCGCTTAAATCATCTGAGGATCCATTGCCAAGTGTTGAGATTCTAGAGGTGGCTCGTACGGGTTCAAGAGGTGGCTCCCACCTTATGGCGTAGAACATTGTCCCTCATAGCACTTAGTTCTCGATTCTCGGCTGGCGGGCGACTCTGACACCATTTGTAACAACCTGGGTCCACTTAAAGGGTTGTGTTGGCCGTTAGATGACGACGTACTGTCTCCACTGTACCAACATGAATCTTTTCAGCATGCTTTGTCGTCACTCACACGCTCCCCGAGAAAACTTTCTAAGAGGTCACCCATAATATAATTGCTCCAAGCCAAGCATGCTTAACCTTGGAGTTTCTAATTATGGACTTACAGAAAAGAAGGTGCACCTTGTTTGTATGAGTAGTATCTATCATTTCTTTTGTACTTTCCTGGCCTGAGCGTAACAATAAACATCAAATTGAGTTTAAAAAGGCTGCCGGAATTACTCAAATAAAATATTCATTTGTATATGTTTAAAAAGGAAATTTGAGACTAAATGATGTTGACCTCGACAACTAAATCTTATTATAAGTTTAAGATATGTTATAGGTCTAACATACATAAGGAAAAGCATTTTAAGATGAAACAAACACGATTTACTGAAAACTGTGTACTTGGACATATCACGTTAGTGTTATGGTTATGAGAAGAATTTTCATGAGATGATGATATGATGATGTCTTAAATAGAAATCATGTTCAAATTTTGATGTCATGCTTGAATGAATAATTATATACAAATTGGTAAAGCCATATATGAAGAGATAATTATGTGCATGACCTTTCTAACATGATTTGCATGATTATTGATGTTCCATGTGCATCATGACATCATAAGCATTATTGATCATTTAAACATTCAAGAGAAAAATGATGTTTTCAAAAATGATTATGAATATTAAGAATGTCCCTATTTAAGTCGTTTCATCTAGGGAAAAAGACTTCCTAATTGGTCACTGGTTGTGAGGTGCCCTTCCGGGGTAAGTATCTCATGAGATATCATTCGAGGGTATCTCTTTTATGCTAGTAAGCCCAAAGGAATGAAGGTCAAGTCTTTTGTACTTGGAGATATAAAAGCATGCCAACTATTTATAAATGGTGATCTTGTGTCTTAAGTACACATATGATGCACGCAATGCACAACCCAAAATATGGGAAGGGCCCCCTAAAGTAAAAGACAAAGAAAGAATTAGAAAAGTGAAATATCCTCACTGTGTATGTCGCTTTTCAAAGAAAGAAAAGAGAAAGAAAAAAGAAAAAAAAGAAAGAAAGTATGAGAAAGTGAAAAATATTATCACTTATGCATATCACTTTAAACTACAACAAAAAACTATCTTTTGTAACGTTCAAAAAACGTTGTCAAAAGGATTTTGCAGCGTTTTTTGAGTGTTGCACATTGCAGTGTTGCCGCAGAGCAAAAATATTTTGCAGCATTTTTTAAATGTTGTTGTAGACCATTTGCAACGTTTTTTAAGTGCTGCCGTAGACCTTTTGCAACGATTTTTTAGTGTTGCGGTAGATCCTTTTGTAACGTTTTTTTAAGTGTTGCGATAGATCCTTTTGCAACGTTTTTTAAGTGTTGCGGTAGACCCTTTTGTAACATTTTTTAAGTGTTGTCTTAGATCCTTTTGAACTTTTTTTAAATGTTGCTGTATGCAATTTATATTTTGTTTTAAAAAAATTATGGAACATTTATTTGTAAAACCTATATTTCCTCGTTATTTATTAAAACTATAATTTGTACAAACGACAAAAGTAATTCATTAGATTAGTAATTTACTAATTCTCGAATCCATACAAAATAAATAACGTTTAATGTTTAATAAATTCACAAAACAACTACATAACCCATATAAAATAAATGGTGTTAATAATGTTTAACAAATCCACACCAGATCATCATATCACAAAAGAAATAGTTGATATCTTCACATTACCAGCCTGCTTAACTAAGACCAACGAATTATTATTATCATTGCCCTCGGAATCATGGCTTCCTGTGGTATCTTTTCCGGTGCAAATCCTAATGCTCATTCATTAGAAAATAAGAAACAAGTTGAGGCTACTGATCACCAATGCATTAACCTATGATAAGGTAAAACACAATAATTGACATGAAATTATATTAAAATCAAGAAATTTTTTCCCGTGTTCTACATGACATAAGGCATAGTAAGTCTAAATTCTTATAACAAGTGCAACGACAAAAGTGATTATATCTAGAACTTCGAACAATTCTGCATACTTCAATATTGAAAATCAGTTTAATTTAAAAAAAAAAGAAAGAAAAACTTGATCTTTCTATTTCCTTTAAGTTTATATTGACATTGTAGGTAATGAAACAATCCATGAAGAACTATATATGGTCATTACTACACATACATAGCTACAAGCAATGTAAGATCAAATTACACCAAAATAAATAAATAAACTGAACCAAATTATTTTTATTATAAATAAATAAGAATGTACTAATAAACCTAGCTTATTCAACTTACCCTTTACGTTTTGATGGGAAAGGAGGCTTTATATAGCTTTCAATAGGGGCATCAATGTCACAATAAATAGGAAATGGTGTTAAATATTCTTCTACATTCAAGAAATACTTTTTATATTTATTTCAACATCTACCAATTCATATTCAACGAAATATCATGCAAGTATTTGGCCTAATATATACATATCTTAGGCGGTATATGCCAGTGATCCATCTACCTTCATTAGAACTCAAAAATTCGACTTTCACCAATAAATCTTTTTGCTTTTTGACAAATTTTGATACTAAGTAATTATCTCAAACAAAGTAAACTGTATCACAATCATGTGGAATAATGCTTATCATAATGGATCATAACCCTTTGTGGCAACAAATTGACATCAAATGATGTCCAATTAAATGGCAAGACCCGAAATTCTTGTTTATGTACTATCATTCACTAACAAATAAAAAATATGACAAATAACCAATAGATGAAAATATACTTGTTTAAGAACAATTATTTACAGGAATATAGACAATTTGGAATCATATATTTATAAATTTTCCATGTTTGACAAATAGAAGTGCATCTGAACAAGTTATAGATATTGGAGCATTGAGACTGAATTATGAAAAATCAATAACACCTCATTTACACAAATGTTCAGGTATTTTTGAGATCAATGGTAATCCATAGGTAACCATCCCTCTATAGAGAACATCTACAAATCAGAATGTGAATGTCTAGACAACTTCAAATGGAAATAAACTAAAGAAAAAAAGAAGAAAAAATGTCTAGTCAACTTCAAATAGAAATAAACTAAAGAAAAAAAAAGAAGAAAAGTATTGACTAATTAAATTTAGACAAGACAGTAAGATACCAACTTCCCACACATAAAAAATTAAGAAATAAAAGAAAAATATTGACTAATTAAATTTAGATAAGACATCGAAAAATATAGTGAATTCCACTCCCAACCGCAGGAATGTGAAATAAATTGATCACAAATAGAATCTAGCACAAAGTAGGAAATAAAATTTAATGCGTAAAACCATAGGTATTATCATAATCATAACCTTCATAGTCCATAGCCAAAACCATAGGTTAATATCATGTCGTTTGTTGGTGTGAAATCGCAAGTGTACGATATCGCTACAAGTAATAAAAGTGGACTTTTGAGTCCGAGTTGTCGATCCCACGAGGACTATTTAATTCGCTATAAATTTACTTCGAATATAGAATTTCTAGACAAAAATCAAAACTAACTAAGAAAATAAATTGTAAAATAATAAAAACAAAAACGACAAATAATTGAAAATCAATGAAATAAACAAATCAATCCAAAATAAACAATAACAAATTAAACTAAAAACAATTAACGAAAGCAAGAAACAAACGTGGTGAATTTTGAACAATTAAATGAATATCGGGACTAACGATTTCGAAATAACGTTCTAACTTAATTTCTCATCTCAAGTTGTTTTCTAAAATTGTATTTAGTCGAATTCACGCATATATCTAATTTACCTCTCTCGAGTTCAAATTAGGCATATTTAACTAAGTCAACCATGTATCTCTACATCGGGTCAGAGTTCTCCTTAGCTAAATGCATTAAATTTTGGGTTAATAGCACAAAACGTCCCAACGTTTGACATGTATTGTGCAAAACTTCCCAACGTTTTGATTTTTGACGCTAAACATCCCAACCTTTACAATTCTTGGTAGAAGACATCTTTTCTGTCAATTTTAACCTCATTTCACCGTTAACTTCAAATTGAACAGTAAATGTCAAGGGCATTTTCGTCCCAAAAAAAAGCAGCACATTCATACTTGGGTAATTGGCACAAAACGTCCCTACGTTTGACACTTATTGTGGAAAAACGTCCCTACGTTTATTTTTTTGGCGAATAACGTCCCTACCGTTATTTTTTTGGCGAATAACGTCCATACCTTTAAATTTTCTTGTTCATTAGTCCCCAAATTTTACTTTTCTTTCAATTTAGTCATTCCGTATTTTATTTAAAGGTAATTTTCTTCAAACGTGTATAACTTTTGATCTACAACTCCGAATTGCACTCCGTTTTTTGCGTTGAACTCCAAATTCAACCATCTTTCTTATGATGTATCATGTGCTCATTTATTAAACATTTCGTTTTGACTTTTGTATAGTAGATACTTATTTTGTTAGGGCATAATTGATTGACGTAAATTGATTTCTGTAAATTTTATTGAAACAGTGAGATTTTAATTTTAGTGTGTGTTCGGCGGCCAGCGGAATTTATAAATTGGATTTATTTGACTTTGTAATCTTTTTAAGGTAAAATATTTGGTTAAAAATTGGTATGTTTAGCCCCTGTTTGAGCCATGTTATAATCTCTAATAACTTTCTGAACAACACACATTCTCTCTCTTTCTCCAATTTTTAAAAAGTGATTTGAAGTCAATTTACGTCAATTTACGTCCCATCTCTTTCTCTTCACGCTCCGAGTTAACAAAATTTGGGGCATTATAGTATGGTATCAAAGTCAACCGCCACCGGAAATAGGGAACTAAGTGCTATGCGGGACAAAGTGCTATGCCATAGGGCGGGAGTCACCTTTTGAACTCGTAGGAGCCACCTCTAGAATCTCATCGCCTGGAAATTGATCCTCAGATGGATCATCAAATGGTTTAAGCGTGACGAGGACGTCACAAGGGTGATTATAACACCCAGACTAGAAAAACTTAAAAGATTTGATAGGTACAACTCATACCAACAAGGTGCATATTCTTTTTCGAAAGTCCATCATTAGAAACTCCACAATCAAGGGTGCTTGGCTTGGAGCAATTTTATGAAGGGTGACCCCCTGAGAATTTTTATCGGGGAGTGTGCCAGTGAGGACAAAACATGCTGAAAAGACTCAAGTTGGTACAGTGAGGACAGTACGTCGTCATATAACGGTCGGGACATCCCGTTAAGTGGGGGGGGTCGAAGTTTTCTCAGGGAGCGTGTGAGTGAGGACATGCATATTGAAAAGACTCATTTTGTTATAGTGATCATACTTAATAGGCTGTCCCGACCATCAGATGACGACGTACTGTCTTCAATGTACCAAATTGAGTCTTTTCAGCATGCTTTGTCCTCACTCGCACGCTCCCCGAGAAAACTTCCCAGAGGGTCACCCATCATATAATTGCTCCAAGCCAAGCACGCTTAACTGTGGAATTTCTAACAATGGACTTTCGAAAAAGAATACGCACCTTGTTGGTATTAGTTGCACCTATCAAATATTTTAAGTTTTTCTGACCTGAGTGTTACAACTACAGATCTATGCCCTGTGTTAAGAGTCGAGATCCGAGTATTAGAATCTAACATGTCAGTGAACTGGATTTTTCATCTAAGGTTTTTAGCCAAAAGAAGATTTCGATTAATTGAAAAGGTATAGGGGTGGGTAGGAACCGGGAGTAGAACTCGAGGGTGAAGTTAAGAATCCTAACCTGCGATGACATGGAGGCACGGTCACTATCAAAATATCTGCTCAGAATTAGTGCTCACAGACTCGCAGTAGCGGCTCCAGCATCGCTACTCTTTCGACTTCCGTTCAGCTGCCTTCCTTCAATCTTTAGGGAGAGATTGGGAAGGATTCAAGAGCTAAGGAGGGTTTGGACTTTACAGGGTTTGAGGGCGAGATTCAGCGGGTGAAGAGGTGGGTTTTTGGGTTTGTTTGGGCAAGAACAACAAAGTTGAGAGGAAGAAATTGACCAGTTGGTTTTGAGAGAGATTGAGGTGGGGGGACATGGGTTGTTCGATTTTTAGGGGTGGGATTGGATTTTAATTGTTCAAAGTTTTATTTAATTGCAACTTAGTCACCCAACTTTAAATAATATGAAATTAAGTCCCAAATTTAGGCTATTGCAACATTTAGTTCTAAATGTTGCAAAAGACCATCATTTTACAACGTTTATTCAACGTTGCAAAAGACCATCCTTATGTAATGTTGAATATACGTTGCAACAATTTTGCAACATTTTAGTTTCCGTTGCAAAAGGGTGGCCTTTTGCAATGTTCATTCAATTTTGCAAAAGAGTGGTCTTTTGCAACGTTGAATAAATGTTGCAAAAGGGTCTTTTAGCAACATTCATTTGCTGAGTATTGCTAAATCTCAATTACTAATATCAATCGCAACACTCACTTGTCAAAATGTTGCGATAGGTCCCTTTAGCAACATTCAACTACCGAATGTTGCCTTTTAAGTGTTGTAAAAGCTTATTTTGTTGTAGAATTTATACATTACATTCATGTCATAAATATGAAATTCATTAATTGAATGTAGTTATATGGAAGTAAATGTTGTGAAGTGATTACAAGTGATACGTTGAACTGATTATAATTTCTTGTACTATATGAGCATTGATGTTAAAATTAGAAAGTGGTAAAAGAAGTAAACGTATGATAATAAGTAAATGATTCTTGTATGATATCAGTCTCCATGAACTTTGTTATCATGATTGAATTGAATATGATCTTTAGAGTTGCTTAAGTTGGTTAGCAAACTAAGTTTGTTATTTGAATGCTCAAATAAAAGATGGAAGTCAAAGTTAAGAGGTAAGGTGTATGATTTATATTCATGCATAAAAATGTGAAAGTTTGACAAGAAAATAATGTGAATGACAGATGTTTATATGACTTTATACACTTTATGTTGAAATTAACCTCTTATTACATGCATCAAATTTTATTCATTGGACCGTTCACAGTCGTTTCATGACTTTCTTTATAGGTAATGGAGCTTTAATTATTGTATGTGTAGATTCCCTTTGAAGAATGCTGACCGAGAATGAAGAGTACTTATTGGTAACCAAAAGAGATGAATGATTAATCCCTTTTGTACTTAGAGCTATTTTGAGATGAAAATCTTATTCTTATAGTATTTAAAAGTTAAATATTATTTGGGGCTTAGTTTTGAAATATATATGTAGATTTTTATGTAATTAAATGGACCTTGTATTGTAAAGTTTCGCTTGATGTTTAAATATTATTCTTATGAAGTGTTGAAATTTGTTTTTGACTAGGTTGTTATTAAAATGTTAAAGTCAAAGTAAATATGATGGTCCTAAAAGTTTAATAAGGTAAACTCATTGTTTACAACAATTAAATTAGTTCTAAACAAGTGTAGAAAGAGTTTTTGGCAAATGTATCAAATGTGCCATGTTTATGAAAGTACACTACTAGTAGCTACATGTAGTTACGTTTTCAGTTCAATTTTATGCTACTAGTAGCCTTCAATAGATAAAAAAAAAAAAAAAATATTGGGGTCGTAACAGGCTGATGGATAACATGGTGCATAATTCAATGACAAATGAAATATATTTCTAAGCTCAGTTATTGAGTAGTAACATTTTGAATAGTTGAGTGACTGATGATATATAATTCGAGTTCAGTAATTAAGTAGTAACACTTTATACAGTTCGACAACCATTCAAATAATAAACATTTGCTTATGTGGATTTGGATGGATGTTTGATGCGTCCACATAGGAAATTCAACAAACGACTTCGACTTGAATGATAGATGGATAACAAGGTACATAGTTCAGTGATCCAAGATGCAATTCTAAGTTTAGTTATTTAAGAGTATCTCCAATGGACTCTTTATATTTAAAGAACATATTCTATATAATAAAGAATATCTTTTAGTTTAAAGAGCAAAATCTTTTACAAGCTCTAACAAATTCTTTATTTTTGCTCTTTATTTTGCTTTTTCATAAAAGTAATTATTGTCTTTCTTTTTTTTAGTTAATATTTATTTTTTAAAAAAATATGAATGATCAATGATATCAAATATGTAATAAAGAAAGTTAATTTAGGAACACTGAAAATTGAAAATTTTTGAATGCATTTAATAATAGAGAGTAGATCTGGCTTTCCAAATTTTGAGAGTTAAACTCATTCTCTAAATTAAGATGTTAAATTAGAGAGTTTATTGAAATAGCATTTTAAGCATTGATTCTCTAAAATAAAAAGCATCTTAAGTTTAATGAGCCCATTGGAGATGCATAAAATAGTAACACTTTATATTTCAATCACTAATACATTAAAAGTCAAAGGCGTCGGTTGTAAAACAAAAAAGGCGTCGGTTGTACAGGAGACGCCTTTAGTGACGACGCTAAAAGTGTATATTTAAGGCGTCGGTTGTAAACCGACGCCTTAAGTTCTTAAAAGGCGTCGGTTTTTACTTTAACAACCGACGCCTTATCTCAACCAAAGGCGTCGGTTGTTATTTTACAACCGACACCTTTAGTTGATAAAAGGCGTCGGTTGTTAACGAAACAACCGACGCCTAGAACTTAAGGAGTCGGTTTTTAGTTTACAACCGACGCCTTTTAGTATTTTTTTTTTCATTTATTTATATTTCCCTCATATACCTATATAAACTAGAATCATGTGCACATCAAAAATTTATCTTCAAGAAATATATATAATCGAGGAATGCAGAACAAAACTTAATAAGATAAACAGAATTTCGAATTAATTAATCATGTTTTCACAATATTGTTAAAAAATTTGTACATGTTAAACATAAAATGGGCTCAGTTTACATACACTCTTCGACGAAGTATTTGGCCCATAAATTTCGAACCTCATCAATTTCCTCTGTTTAGTAAAACTCTTGAAATGCCTAAGAATAATTAATAAGAATTAATAATTATTATGTTAATTACACATAAATCGTAATTAAACAATTATCTTCAATAAATTATACCTCGTGTAGAGAAGTAAGTTGAGAATAGATTGTGACTATCTGGAACATGTTTCTCATAACATAATAGCCACACTCATCTCCTCCAGGTTGCTGAGGACACTGAAATTTGAATATTTAAAATTAAAACTATTATTAATAATCGAATGAAAGTGATATATATTAAACTAATATGAGAATTTGTAGCAATTTATAAAATTCTAGTTTTCATACCGAGATCTTTTTCCAATTTACATTGGATGTTGCCCTTTTGCCTCCTAACGACCAAAAAGCTCGAAATGCCCTAAAGTTTCAATAAATATGAATAAGTTATAAAAATAATAATAAAACTCAAAATTCTTACATAAATTTTGTCAGAGTCTCCCCTATAAATTGAACGTATCCAACCTGTATAGAGACCTATTTATTGAAAATTATCCAAACTATCATAATCACAACACAAGCATATCAATTTCACCTCAAACTCTCTACGATTATTCCATGAAAGTAACCCAACTTATGTATATGAATACACTAAACACAAAAGTTTGAACAATGCAATAATTACTTACACATTCAATGACGGCTTGATTTCTATGTTACGCCTACATGATTGTGCTGAATCTATCGAAAATATGATCAGACTTTTAAATGAAATCCTCTTGTATGTCACACATCATTTCATCTATCCGATCACTATCCACATCATTATGATCATTGTCCACATTATTCTCCTCTTGATCACCCTTATCATCATCGGTACTCGTCCTAGGAAGTATACTTTCACCATGCCATATCCACCGTGCATAACCTTCCTTAAACCCACGACGAATCAGATGACTCTTGACTTGCTCAGAGTTACAGAACTTTCTCATATTCTTACAATCACAACAAGGACACAAAAGTATTTCTTCACCTTCTTTTATTTTGTTTTCCTCGGCACATTTCATAAACTCTTCAACTCCTTTCACATATTCATGTGTATTACGTCTCTCATACACCCAACTTAGATCCATATCTAATAACACATATATCAAGATATTCACCATGTGTTAAAACGAATGAAATCACCTTAACTTATTATTTATAAATCTTACGAAAATTTAGACAGAATCTCCCCTATAAATTGGACTTAACCAACCTGTAGGGGGAATCAAAATGCCACAATGAAACTAAAATATTTAATTTCAACATATTCACAACATTTCTTCAGTATTCTTTACAGCTTAGCTCCATAAAATAACATTAGACATGATAAAAATTGGAGAAATGAGGGTGGGGGGACTAGGTTTTGGTTATTCACTTAAAGAATTTTAAACGCGTTCTTACTTTTTATTTATTTTTGGTTCTTCCAAATACTAATTATGGAAGCATATCTCTCCACGTCTATAAATCTTCTCCAAGATCAAATACAACCTATTATTTACAACTTTTCAAATCTCAATCATAGATTCAGTTCAAAGGTCAAAGAGCACAAATTCAAGAATGTTAAACACATTTTCCATACTAGTCTACTGTTTTTGCGGGTACAGGGAAACATGCAAATGAATCTACACAATGCAATGTGCACTTCAACCTCTATAGCAAAAATTATAATTTCCATATCACACATACTTAAAAAATTAACTAAAATAAATTCCCAGCATCAAAAATCAATAATGTTCATACTACTTTAGACTACTTTATATTGCCAAAATGACATTGTTTGGACAATGACAATTAAGAAATAACAATGCTAACTAAGAAATAATAATAATAATAATAATAATAATAATAATAATAATAATAATAATAATCTAAATTGAACGGAATTTATTCTCAACCTTATAAATATAATGACCCCAAAGTACGATGCATGCACGCGACTTGTTGAGAATCAAAGTTGATATGATTAAAGTTTATGGCAAATATCTATGGAATTGATTATTATGATCATAAGATTGGAGTGATTCCTTCCGTTTTATGTTAAATACATACACTCATATAAAGTTGGAAAGAAATGATTGTATACTAGTCCTTATCTTCATTTTTTCTATTTCCATCTTAAATATATATTTCATTCAATATCAAAATTTGCCCCACATATCAATTTCGTGAACATGTCAGCTTTAACCTTGGATTGTGATTTTGGCTCGACATTCACTTTTACTACGTACTGACTTCAATGTGACATAAGCTCGAAAAATCTAGCACGATCCTATTGATGGATACCAATGAACACGATCCTATTGATAGATACCAATGAAATGCACGTTTAGTATATATCATTGGATAATATAAATGATTTCTTTTTGGTGAAATATGTTGTTAAAAACTAAAAAGTGACCTAAAAAATCATATTGTTTATAAATGGTTTACCAAATACACTGTTTATATATTTTAGCATCTATTTCGGAACCAATTATAAGCGATTTAATTTGTAATGGATGAAAATGAGTTGTTAAAAATAAAGTTGGATCATTTATTAATTTTGCAAACCAGCCTTTAACGATTTGGACAACCACATGTCTTTGACTCTTTATGTTAAGCCACAGTTTGGTAACTCGTTTATAATTAAGTTTATAAACTATACATTTCTCAAATCACTTTTTAACCACACTATTTTTCCGAATAACTTTTCAATAACATATTTTATTCGAAAACATCATATTCTTTGTCTATAAACAAAATACTTTTACTAAAACTTGGTTGAAATCAATGTGGGACAAACACATTAATTTCATTTCAGTACAATACTATGAACATATGCAAGAATCTACAGGAAACAATTCATTAATGAATTCCGTTCAATAAAAATCAAGAACAGGCTTAAAGTGGTAAAAAAAATCTAACGACCTCTCATTTTTTGTTTTCTACTTCTTGTCAGTCAATTTTCTTGTTCTTTAATCGTGATAAAATACAATTGAAGAAAAAATAATGCTTGATGCAAAACACAATAAACAATTATCAGGATATATCAGAATAAGGCTCACCCTTTTGCTCTAAATCAAAGTTTCTTAAAATGGGTCTTACCGATGGAAGCGGCGTGTCCCAACCCAGTTACCCAGGTGGAAGCGGCGTGTCCCAGGCGTTGGTGGCGAGACCAAGGTGGTGAAGAATGTGAGGCTGCCAGCGATGAGGTGAGGGCGCGGCTTAGCTCTAGACGAGGCGGCGGGTCTCCAAGATTTTGATTAGAGGTGTAAAGAATATAATTAGGGCTTCAATGGTGATGAAACCGGGGAGTTAAAATGAGGGGATGGCTGGAATGGAGATGAAAACAAAGGGTAAAATGAGTGAAATGGTGGGAGGAGCTGGAATGGAGATGGAAACCGGGGGAAAATGAGGGGAAATAGGAGGCGCGCGAAAATATAATTTACGTATAGGCGTCGGTTCTGTTAGAAAACCTACGCCTATTATTTATAGGAGTCGGTTCTTCTTAAGAACCGACGCCTATAAAACTAGTATAGGCGTCGGTTCTTAGGTAAGAATCGACGCCCTTAAGGTGTGCTTCTATTGGCGTCGGTTCTTACCTAAGAACCGACGCCTTTAATTAATTTTTATTTACGACTTTGCCACCGCTTTTTTTACAGGCGTCGTTTTCTTTGAAAAACGACGCTAATTTGTTATATTTTTTTATGTTTTTGTACTAGTGAATGACCATTCAAATAATTAACCTTGAGATTATTAAAAAAAGATAAGCCTGTTTGGTAATGTGATCTTTTTTGCATAAAAAATTTTAAACTCAAGCTCAATCATTCATCAAAATTTTTTATTTTTTAAATATTTTTAAACCACACATTAAGAAGAAAAAAAATTCTAAAATCACATTACTAAACAAGCTATTAGTCACGTCAAAATGAGTAAAGGCAAAAAAGTGAACATAAAGGTTAGAAGTTTTAAAGTGAACTTAGTTGATGAGGAATATACTGGGCTTCACGAACATTTTTTTTTTTAGTAAAAATATTTTCTTTCCCTTACCTCCTGAGATCGACGGCTACATTCAGAACGTGAGAGAAAAATATCTTTCAAGGCATTAGTTTCATTCATGCTTTATTACTTTAACCAGTGGCGGATCGAGGATTAAAATTCAGCTAGAGCGGTCGTTGATCGACGATTGTCAACAACTGCAATAGCGATATTTTTTTTATTATTATTTAATTAAATAATATTAAAAATTCAACAATCAATATAGAAACACATTAAAACATAGTTGTAATGAAATATGAAAATATAATCCAATCAATATGATTCATTCTATTACGCGTACTTTACATAAAACAAACCAAACAATGATAGAAAAGCACACAGAGACTCATAATTTTATGCTCAAATATACACAAAAGTATAATCAAGTCTCCTCAGCAATAAAGCACGAGGCAAAAGCAAAACTTATAATTATCCAAGTGTTTAGTAACCAAAATAAATTGGTTTATAAACCAGATTATAAATTATACAATTTTTTAAATAATTTTTCAATCACACATATTTCCTCTTTACAAAATTCAACCACTATTTTTAATACAAAATTATAAATAAATCAATTTATAAATTACACAGTGTTAAATACAAACCTACTGATAATTCAAACTAATAAAAATCATCAAATGAATAAAAAAATCATAATAATCAGTAACCAAAAAAATTTAATTCCAACCTTAAAAAAATCCTAGAAAATACAACCTCAAATTGAAAGCACTACAATTGCAAGTCCTACTGAGGAAGGAGGCATAAGGAGGTGCAACTTACAGCCACACGAAGGACCCTTTATTCAATTTCCTGAATACGATCGAGAATATTGAAACAAGAACGTCGGATAAGTTCGAACAATCCAATAGTTAAAAAAATGGTTAATGGCTACTGACTAGGATTTGATTTCATTTTCTCCCCCAAATCACCCCTTCTACTCCAAGGTGCCAAAAACCCTATCTTCTTCTTTCTTCCTTCTTGCTCTGTACTTTATATGAGGGGAGGAGCAGGTGAGAGGGACAGCGAAGGAGATTAAGGGTGTAGTTGAGTGAATTTGTTGCCGATGGTTTGGTTTTCGTTTTCTATTTTCGGAGAAGACAGACAAAATGAAATGGATTTTGGGTTTTAAAAAAAAAAATGGAGTTGCAGGCGGATCTAGCTAGCGCGGCCAGGCTAGCTCGCCGGGAGCTAAATCCGCCTCTGACTTTAACCTATACATCAAGTAAGTTAAAATATTATTTTCTTACATAAAGATTTACGTCAAATGATATGAGTAATTATGGTAATAAATCAAATATTTCCTAGATTTTTTAAAGGTAAAACAAGTAAAGATCATATGTAATTAACCTAACCTTATTATTGCATATTTAACTAATCTGAAAATATCAACGATGGTAAGAAATAAGTTAAACACGACCTGCATAAATATTGCAAGAAAGCATATCTTATCATAAATGGAATAAAATATGAATTGACATCTTCATATTTTGTATGAACTTACCATTCACAGTTCTCCACAGAATTTACCGGAACAAGTTTTGTAAGAAAACTTACCATAAACAATTTTACACAAACTTTTCATACACATTTAGCGGCCAATACATGTAACTTTCCTTTCTCTTCACGATTTTGACCATTAGAAACCAAATAGTAAATTAAGTAAGTCAATATTTAAGCATGGTAAAAGTATTACAAAAACATTTTGGATGACTATATTGCCACCACAACTTTTTTTTTGTTCCACCCCATTTTAAATCCACCAAAATTGCACAAATGTGATAAATACACAACAACTTTACAAATATAGCCTGACCTATATTTCTCAAAATTATCTATCCACCACAAATGAAAATTTAAGCCAAACAATTCTCTAGTCTTTGAAAAACTCACTGCCGACCACCACAAAATGTACACCCCACAAGAACCATGAGTCAAGCCGCCTTACAAAGGAGCCAACGTCGGTTGTCGTGATGTCAAGTTCTCCGATGAGCCTTACCACCTCTCCAGCATCAACATCAGGCTGCCATTTTTCATGTAAAGTACTTTCTTCTTG
This sequence comes from Ligustrum vulgare, assembly GCA_963555705.1. Taxonomy (NCBI): domain Eukaryota; kingdom Viridiplantae; phylum Streptophyta; class Magnoliopsida; order Lamiales; family Oleaceae; genus Ligustrum; species Ligustrum vulgare. Next base: position 27,550,049 of record OY743182.1, read on the forward strand.
GGTCGTCATAATTTCGCTAAAAACTTGCTTCTACGACATCAATCTCAGGCCGCCATTTTTATTTGACATAGAGTCGAAAACTTCCTTCTCAGCAGGTAATTTACCCATCTATTTTCCCTTTTCTATTTGGCCCTTTTCACTTTTAGGCCAAGTCAAGAAGTTAAAACAATAACAACCACAAACAGCTTATTTTCAGTTTCAGATTTTTCCCATTGCCAACGGTCTCTGCAAAAATGGAAAGATGATGTTGTTCTTCTGTACACTCTTGAAACACTGAATTGATATTGAATTTTGTATGTGTCTTTGTGTTTATTATAGATGTTGGAAGATATGAAGACATTACAACGTGGCACAAGAAAACATGGTGCACTACTGTCAGAAGAGAGGGGGGGGGGGAGTTGGAGGGATTCTGGAGAGTTAAAAATAATTTTATTCAGGATCGTTTAAATAAATAAATAGAAGAGAGGGGGGAGGGATTCTGTTGGAATTTTGTTTGTTTTACTGCATGAATTTTTTTAGAGTGAGGTTATTAAAATAATTGTATTCAGGTTTGTTTAAATAAATAGAAAAAAAAAAAATTAAAAGAGTAGATTGGTGGAAACTCAGAGTCTTTACTTTATCCAGGATGTGTGATGTACATGTCATTTCGAAGTGATCTATTAATTAATCTACTAATAAGTCGTTTCATGACAGTTCTATCTATCACTTTATTGTGAAATACCAGATTGGTCCGTTCTTCCATAAGTACCTCCATATTCCGCTGAGTAAGATTCGACAATGGATTTGAGTCAGTGATTGGAAAACTTCATTTTCTCGATCTTAATTTGCATAGAAATTCCAGAACTATGGGCTTAGTTGAACTGAAGAAACCCGAATTCCTACTTGTATTATAGAATTCCTTAGCTTAGTTCGATACCATATGAACATGTGGTCGGCCGGGTCTTTCCTTGTTCTTTTGTTCCCTCCACGAGAAAGACGCACGGAAGAGGTATGCCTAGCGTGCAGAGGATCCGTTGAGAGTTTGTCTCGATAGGGAATTGTACGATTTTTCCCCTATTGTATTGAACAAGATTTGTGGTAGTAATATAATTTCTCAAACATTTTTTCAAAAATCTACTAACAATATATTTAATAGATTTTTCACGTAGTGAAGTAAAAGTGAGTGCGGTCAAATAGCTTGCTCCCTCTCAGTCAGTTCTGGTCCTCTCCAGTCACCATATACAACACAAAGTTAATTACCTTCACCAACAATGACCAACTCCCCAAATAATTACCAATTAAAAATAGCTCGTGATGACGATCCGCAAGTGTACGAAATGCGCAAGTAATAAGGTAGATTTTAAGTTCAAATATCGATCCCACAGAGATTGTTTTAAATCGTATTTTAGATTACTACCTTAACCGGAACGAGAAATTGTTTGAATTTGAGAATTTTGAATTTTAAACTATACTAAAGATTAAACTAAGAAAGCGAGAAAATTTGATTTATAAAAACTTATGAAATAAACATGTTAGAATTGTGATTCCACTTTGTTCCATCATCCATATTTTGAATTAAACATTTAACGACAATTTATGGGAAATTGAAAATTCATGTTCCTTATGTTTTTAAAACCCTCTTTCGAACGGTGAATTAAAACATTTTTCTCTAAGGAATTTGACTATATTTCTATGACAAATCCAAACCTATAGAAAAGCATTATCGATTTATGAATACTTTTTGGGATTACACAAAGTATAGGGGTATATTTCTATCCCCTATCGAACCTTGTGGCAATTGACTCAAGTCCAATAATTTCCTACTCTTTCGAACATATAAAATTATCACAAACATCAAATAATTATGCGTCCACAATTATATATGAAAATAAATATACAATCAATTGCTCAAACCCATAAAAAGCTTAAATTAAAATACTAAATCAAAACATGGAATCTGGTAAACAAAGTATCATCACAATTCCAACAATTAAAAACCTAGCCAAAATACATGATTGAAAATAAATCACAAGAAGTATGAAAAGATGTCACCCTATTCATCTCTTTGATCCTTGTTCTTCAATCTTGAATTTGGCCTCCTATGGATCCCCTCTCAATTCGACAACGTTTTGGCATGAATTATGAACATTGGGAACCTCTAATTTCGTGCCCCAAGCCATGTATTTATAGATGTTCATGAGAATTAGGTTACTTCGGGAGCAAGAATGCTGAGTTTCACGTCCAAATTAAATTCCAAAAGAGTTTCAACCGAATAAGGAAAGTTACCTTCGCGGAAGATCTTTTTGTCACTGCACAGCGTTTAGTATTTTGATCATATCTTTCTATTCCCTTATCCGATTGATGTGATTCAAAGTCTGTTAGAAAGATAACTTAAAGGAATACAATTCTTCCTGAAATATGATTTTCCCAATTCAAACGTTTACGTCCCCGAAATTAGCTTTCAAATCTGACTAAAAATCTGCCAGAAATCTTGTTTGATTGGAATGAATTTATGGTAATATTCTTACCATATTTTATTCATTTTTGACTTCTAATTGCATCCAATTGACTCCTAAAAGTCTTCAAGTATCTTATCTTGATTCGAATCAACTATTGAATATTTGCAATTTGGTCCTTGAAGTTCTGAAATCTACCAATTTGGTTCTTTCTTTGACTTTTCTTTCAATTTAGCCCTTGATCTACTTCATCCATTCTTGATTTGCATACTTTGGTTCTTTTATCATCCAATATGCTTGTTTTTGCTCCAATTCCATTGTTTTCTCGACTTTGAAATTATTTCTGAAATATAAACAAATAACACAAAATAAATAGCAAATATTCTAAAACAAACATATAAATTCATACTTTTAAGATAGAAATAAGTGTATAAAATACACTTATCAGCTAGTTCATTCACAAAAAATCACAAAAAAAAAATAAAAAATAGTTAACTTGATTTCAAACATAATATATTTTAACTTTTAATTAAGTTTATTTTTTAATGTATTGTTTACATATATTTTGTTTGCACTTTAGTATATTAATATTTTTCCTTTTTCAACATTTTTTAAAATTATATGCCAATTTTTTTAAAAAATTAAGAAAATGAACAATTTTTATTTAATTTAATTTATGTATTGGTAACAAAAGTTGATATCAACAAATTAACGATTCTTATAATATGCACATTGAAGAACATATTACTCATTTAATTGACGTATTAGGAAGGAAAACTTCAATGATTTTATTTATTTATTTCAAAATATGTTAAACCAGTTTTTTTTTTTTTTTTTTTTCATTTCTAATATGCACATTGAAGAACATAATACTCATTTAATTGACATATTAAGAAGTAAAACTTCAACGATTTTATTTATTTATTTTACAAAAATAATTTTTTTTTTGGGCAGAAATTATCAATATTTTCTCTATTTTTACTATGCATTGTTTGGCGGTTGGTGCCACCATTATTTATTTATTTAGGTGCTCGAGATAAAATGTGTGATTAAAAATTGGAGATAGAAAATATGTGTGGTAAAAAGTTGGTTTTAGAAATTGTGTAAATTATAAATTGCTTTATCTTCGTTTGGTGACTCATTTTTTTTCATTTAAATTGATTTTTTGAATTTCCTAGGTAAAATATGTGGTTAAAATTTGGATGAAATGTGTGTAGTTAAAAATGGTTTGAGAAATCGTGTAATTTAAAATTTTTATTCAAATTAAAGCCGTCGAAAATTAGTAATAATATTATTAAATCCCTATCCGTGAACTAATTTAAAGAAAAAATCCCAAAAAAAAAATAATAAAAATCCTGTAAGTAGTCCAAACTAAAAATTTATGTATTCATCTAAAGAAATAAAAACGTTGAAATATAAATTACCACGCATGGAGAATTTATCAAATTAACAAAAGAAATAAATTCTCACAGCAATATTCGATCCCCGTTGATAATCTTCAATCATCGTCCCTTTGTCTTGAATTTCGCCTTCAAGAATTAAATGATATATAAATGAATTATGATATTTAGAGACTCTACAAAAGTCTGATTTTCGTGCAAGACATGTTCCTTATATAGTTGGTGAAGAGACCTAGTTGAAAAATGAAAGAAATTTGTCAAACCCTCACGCAAATCTTTTTTTTTTTTTTGCATAGTGTTCAGTGTTTCGATCAGATCTTTCTATTCCCTTATCGTATTGGGGTGATTCAAAATCCATTGGAAAGACAACTTAGAGGGATAGAGTTCTCCCGAAATAAGATTTTCCCAATTAGAACATTTACTACCCAAAATTAGGTCTCAAAATCAGACTAAAAATCTGTCCAAAATTTTGTATAATTGGAATTAATTTATGGTAATATTCTTATCATATTCCATTCCTTTTTTACTTCTACTTGTATTCAATTGACTCCTAGAAATATTCAAAGTATCATCTCGTGGTATGAATCAATCAATTGATATTAACAACTTGGTCTGCTCATGTTTAATTTGCACCTTCAACTTCTAATTAGGTTATTTCAGTCCCCAAACTTCTAAATTCTTCCAACTAACTTATCATTAGCCTCAATTGACTTCATGCACTTCTCCATGTATATAAATTAGCTCCATTTATCATTCATTTGTCCATTATTCACTTCAATTCCTTCATTCGTTTAACTTTGGGATATTTTCAATAATATTATCAAATAATAAGAAAGTTAATAGCATTTATTCTAAAACAACAATATTTTATGCATGCATGTAGAAAGGCTCAATCCCTTGATGTCATGTCTTGTCCACCCAATTGCTTGTTTATACTCTCTAAGCGCCGAGTTAATTTCTCTTTCTCAAAGGAAGAGAGTTTCATGGAAATAATCACTGGAAGCATTTCAGCCATTTCTCCTTCTCCTAAGAACACCTACTGAAAATGGTCCGGTTGGGGTTTAAATTCCAATTTTGGTGCCTACTCAAAAAACGAGAGAACTTTTGTGTGAGAAATAGGTAATTCAATTTGAGATACATCGTACCTTATAGGTTTAACTCTAGTTCATGAATTACATCTTACAAATCAAAATCGAACACAAAATTCTTCATAGCTTTCTCTAGTTCATCAAGAGTGAGGTTTCTGCTAAGTGCAACATTCAACTTATCATCATCATTAAGATCCAAAAAAAAAATTGTGCTAGAGGGTCAATAATAACATCCATAACATAAACAAGGAATACATCACTCGGATATCTCATGGCTTCATGAATATTAAATTTAATAATTTCACCATCAAATTCCATTGTGAGTATTCCAACATGCACATCAATTTTTTTTCTAGATATTTTTAGAGATGATCTTTGTTGTGCTTGAATTTGAGATCGCAAGTGTACGATATCGCAATCAAGTAATAAAGTGGACCTTAGAGTCCGGATTATCGTTCCCACAAGGACCGTTTACTAAGTACCGAAATGTGTAAATTCTTATCCCTATTTGAACAAAGAAATGAATTTTTGATTGTTTGGAAACTAATGTTTATAACTATGACCAACAGATTAAAACTTTGCACAAGATTGAGGTTTCACAATTGCTGATTGTTTTTAAGTATAATTGAAAGTGGTTGGGATTCACGAGTTCACCTAGCCAATTAAATCAATTCCTGTTCCAGATTTTATTTTCTAAATATGTGATCGATCAAGTTCACTAAATTAAGTTGAGATTCCTCTCTCGAGTTTAAATCAACTCTACCTAGATAAGTCAACCATGTATCTCTACAGCGGGTCCGAATATTCCTTATCTAAATGCATTACATGCAAGAACTTAAACATGATCGCACTAATCACGAAAGTATATCTCTATCTCTCGTTCAATTAATGGATTTATTACCTAGATCTATGTTATTAACTCACCTCTCGGATTATGGAAATAACACATAAAGTCATGAATAAGTGGCCAATTCATTCAAGCATTAAACGCAATAATAAACCAACACATGCATTACGGCGTTAAAACAAGGAACATGGAATTAAAGTAATTGACTAAGCTACATCGTGATTCCCAACGTTAAGATTAGTTACTCATAATGAAGGAATAATGAAAACAATCTAAATCGAAATTAAACATATTGGAATTTATGGATTCAACAATAAGAAAAGAAGTCTTGTACCAAGAATTAGATTTCCGTGTTGAGCTCCTAATTCCCGTGCTTTTCCGTGCTTGAATCCCCTCGCGTCAACTTGATGTTGATTTGCCAAGAATTCTCCAATATTCAGCTCTGCAAAACCTCTCTCCAGTTGCCTCTCGCGCTCTGTTACGACTTAGGTTAATTTCCCGAGTCTTCCTCTTAAAATCGCGCACAAAAGCCCAATACAGGCCCAGTCGGACACCCACGCGATCGCGTGGTTGGAACGTCAGCGATCGCGTGGGCGAGCCATTTTTCGCTCTGCATGAATTTTGTCGCCATGTCGCGATCACTGACATGGGAATGTAGCGATCGCGACTCAACGTTTTTCCTCGCGATTCTTCATCTTTCTCTCAGCTTTCAATTCAGTCCTCCGGTTTTATTTGCGAAATGTATCCCTCACTATTGATTTGATCAATTTGACCCTAGAATTTCTGTTTCTCTTCAATTCTCCTTCTTTTGACCTTTATTTCCCGCAATTGCTTCCTTGTTCCTCTTTTTGACTAAAATCTGAAATAACAACAATTAAATGCAATTCAGGTAGAATAAATTCATAAATCAACACGATAAATTCTCATTTTGGCATATTCCCAAGTGTATAAAACACACCTATCAGTCTTCCTAGCAGAATGGGTGTAGAATTAGAAGAGTCTTCTTCTTCTATATTAATTACAAAAAAAATCAACAGGAAAAATTAATTCATTTACTTAAACCAAAACATTTTCTAAAACTCCCTCATGTACACATTAGACCTATCAGCTAATTGAATAATCACACCAATTTCTTTCAATTGACCAGTATTCAAAGATGAATAAACAGAAAGATGCATGACATTTATTCTAACATTGTCTTCTCAATTCTAACTTTACCTACTTCGTACGGGATAGTAAACATGTCTGGGTCCTTGCAATTAGGAGGCAATTTTTTATGGAGAATAGCTGAAACATTTTATCTAACACTTATCTTTTCGTTTCCTTTCAACTTTCTCTTGTTGGGGCACAACTCCTTGAGAGATTTAGCATATCGAGATACTTATTTAATTGCATCAAGTAAAAGAATATTTACCTTAATTTTTCGAAAAGTTTCCACAATTTCCTTATCTTCTTTCTCCTTTTTGGATCTATTCAATCTTGTAGGGAATGGAGGAGGTGTAGCGTAAACTTTTTGTTGTTCTTTGGTAAGGATTCAGGCTTATTAGATTGATGTTGTGGGATAACTTCCTTTTTAGTTTCTTCCCTCGAATTTCCTTGCTTCACCTTACTAAGCTCTTTCAGTTCCTTCCCACTTCTTAAGGTAATTGCACTGGCATTTGTTTTGGGTTAACAATAGTTTAGGAAGGAAATTTACCTTGAGATTCCAATATGCTCACAGTTGATGCCAATTGACTTACTTGAGTCTCCAAATTCTTAATGCCCGTCCTCGTCTCATGTTGAAATTGTTGTGTCTTAGTTGGAAGTGATTTAACAATTTCTTTTAGAGACATACCCGAACTTGAAGTAGGTTGTTGTGGTTGAGCAGTAGGCTGTCTAGGTTGGAATTACTGAAACTATTGGAATTGTGGTCTTGTCTGATAAGTGAAGTTAGGATGATCTCTCCATCCTAGGTTGTAAGTATTTGAATAGGGATCATATTTCATTTAAGGTGGGCCTGTAAGTCTTCCAACTGTATTAGTCTGCTCAAATGAATTTTCTTGAAGAGTAGGGCATGATAAGTGTATTTTATATGTCTAAATTAGAATATTATATCATAGTTTTTGAATAAATCCTACTTAATTGTTTTTTATTTGTTTATATTTCAGAAATTATCCCAAAATCACATGAACGAGGCAATTAATGGAAAAGATGAGCTTTTGGATGATAATCGAAACTAAATTGGACAAATTGGATGTAGATGATTTTAACCGGGAAAACCAAGAGGAGCTAAGTGAAAAATATCAATGATCAAGGGCTTAATTGGAGATGAATTAAGCTTGGAAGAAGAATTGAAGAGATTTTGAGGTTTAAGGATCAAATAGTTGCAATCAAAAGATGGACTCTTGGGTAATTAAATATAAAAGACCTACTTAAACACATTTGAAAAATGGAAAATAGCGCTAAAGAAGTCAACTGCGCGGAAACGCCAACCCTACCAGGTGGCTGCGCATTCAAGCATCAACTCAACTGATTCGGTTTAGATTGGCCTGTGCGGCCACCAACTTTATGCTTGTGCGGCTACGCAGGGTTATTCGGCCCAACAAGTAGGTCCATGGGCGGAGTTTTGCCCTGATTTCTTTCCTTACTTCACAAAGTATCTTCAACACTTATAAATACAACTTCTCATGCATTAAGTTGAGAACCTTTGAAGACCTTTACATAGCCTCTAAAACACATAATTCATTTTTTTATCATTCAAATCTTGGAGGAAAGAATTAAAGACAAAGGCGAGGGAATTGAAGATTATCATCAGGGAGCGAAATACTTTGTGCAATATTTCCTTTTATCTTTATTAATTTGATGAACTCTTTATGCATTGTGATTTATATTTCTACGTTTTTATTTCTTTATTGATGAACTATTAATTGCTTACTTGGGAAATCGATGTAGCTTGGTTTTACGCTTTTTAATTCTATGATTCTAGTTTTGCATTTATGATTGCATGTTTTGATTTTATTTTGTGTTTAATACATGAATAAAATGATCGCTTATTCTTGATATCATGGACTGTTTTCATAATCCGAGAGATGAGCTAACAACCTAGATCTAGGAATAAAATCCAGTAAATGGATAAACGATAAATATATACGTTTATTATTATTGCGATCAATACATGAATTCTTTTGTTCCATGCACCTAATTATTATGACCTGCTATCTAGAAACACGGTTGAATAATTAGGTAGAATTGATTTAAACTCAAGAGAGGATTTTTATATGCATAAATGAATTCGATCGAGCACATTAATATGAACGAAACTAGAATATTGGAATTAAAAGTATTGACTAATGTGAAATCGGTCCCAACACTTACAAACATCATTTAGAAAATATAAATGTGTAATATTTCTTTTATTTAGTTTAATTTTCTATTTCAGTTTAGATAATTCATCATCATTTTACCGTTCAAGTAAAGCGAGAACTAACATAATTTCGGTACTTAAATACAATCCTCGTGGGAACGATAACTCGCAACCCTTTTTTCTACATTATTACTAGGGTACGATAATGTACACTTGCGATTTTGCACATCATGACACATGTCAGTTGGATGACTAGTAGTAACACAAATTTCACACGCTTTGATCTATTGCATATTTCCTACAGTCATTTGTTGAACAAGAGATGTTAGATTTGCTATTTGATTTTCAAAAGAAGATATATTTACCTCATTCACCCTTTTCACGGGGGTGTCTCATCTAAACCCAAATTGATATGCGTTAGCAGCCATGATGGAGATCAAACATCTAGCTACAAGATGGGTTTTATTCACGATAGCATATCCGCTAGCTGCATCCATAATCTTTCTCTCCATTGGAAATAATCCTTCATAGAAGTATTGAATGAGCAGCTATTCAGAATCCCTTGTTGGGGGCAGCTTGCACACAGTTGTTTGAATCTTTCTAAATATTCATGAAGGGTTTCAGTATCTCTCTGTTTGATTCCACACATTTCTCTTATGGTATTTGCATCTCTTGAAGCTGAGAAAAAATTATCAAGAAATAATCTAACCATCCCAATCCATGTAGTTACAGAACCTGGTGGAAAATAAAATAATCAATCCTTTGCCTTATTAGATAATGAGAATGGAAAAGCCGGCAACTTGATTTGCTCTTCAGTCATTCCTTGCGGTTTCATGCTTGAACATTCCACATGAAATTCCTTTAAGTTCTTGTGAGGTTCTTCATTCTCAAGACCATGGAATTTTGGGAGCAAGTGGATTAATCCAGATTTTAACTCAAAACCCACTTCTAAAAACTGGATATTGAATGCAAAGTGGCTATTGATTTTCATTTGGTGCAACCAGATCCCATAAAGTTCTTTCATAATTGGCCATTGCTTGCTCTTGCTTTGTTTCAGGATGACTAGATGAATAAGTCGGGTCAATTGCTAGATTCAATTTGAGTGGTGAAAATGGTTTATTTGAGCAACTTAGTTTCCTTCCTTAATCTTCGAGCAGTTTTCTCAATTTTAGGATTGCATTGCAATTCACTTGTATGAGAACGCATAAAGAAATAAAACAATAAATGAAAAATTAAATCTAATTAACACCAATCCCAGACAACGACGCAAAAAAATTGGTGGGTGTTTAATCCAACAAATAATAATATCTTGCTCTTAAAAAAATTGTGATAGTGATGGGCAAGGTTGAATCCAATGGTATTGGTTAAATTTAATTCTCCTAGAAATTTTAACAATAAAAAAATGGGAGTTTTGAATTTTTGAGTGTGAAGTCAATCTGTCACAAAACAATTGCAAGGAATTAAATTAATGAAAATATCAAATTAAATAAATAACAACCCCAATGTATTTCTCATAATTGATTCATAGAACTGATCATGGATGAAAAAAATATTTTACTTTATTTTATCTCTAAATTGATTGTGGTTGTTGATACGATGAACAACATATATCTCCTTACTATCTCGATAATTAAGACACGCTCGTTGATTATTTTCCTAATCAATAGACAACCCTAGATACGATCTTAGGATTTCATTTACCAATAACATTAATCTTTAGAGAGATTATCAATTCTAACCAACAAATACACACACGTGATTCATTTAAGCTAGATTATATATTTTCATAACATAAATTGAAAAAATATATGAAATCAACTATGTTATTTGACACGAACATTAGAATATCTAAACACTTACAAATTTAGATTTCTAATTGGCTAAGTATCATTTCGACAATTAAAACAACTTGCACTTTGTATTAATCAATTAAAATACAAGTTAAACATACACTGAAGATATATAAATAGAGAACAAATAAAAGAACATTGAATTTAATTAGATCTCACAACTTTTTGTGAATCAAAATTTTGAATATCCTTGTACTGAAATAATAATTTAGCTATTCATAAATATTGCAAATTAAAAAATTAAAAGAGTAATCAAACAAACAACAGTCAAAAGAATTTAATAATGAAGATGAGAATAAATATGGTTGCTCCCTCCAATCAATCTAGTTGCTCGAAATTGTATCCAATTTTCATCTCCAAGCCTCCATTGTCTGCCTGCCTACCTCTTCTTTTCTTTTTAGTGTCATTCCCTTCCCATCATCCTCGCGGCTGGAGTCCCTTTTTTCACATTATGAGGTGCTTCCATCCAAGAGCCTATCAAGTCCATTCCGTTTAAAAAAAGCTACTGCTCGGCCAAAAAATGAGTACAAAATGGTAGGGTTAGGAAGGGAAATTGTGGAGTCCACCTATAGAATAATTACTTAGATATAGGGATTTATTTAGTTTCCTTGTTTGAGTCGAATTCTAATGTTTCCCTAAAATAAATAAAAGAGAAATATTTCAATTACACAAATAATTTCTTTAAATATTTCCATTCATTTAAGAGATAAACATGGGCCCAATGACTAGCTTTTCTTCTAAAAAAAATAAAACTCACCTATGTAAGTCAAGTTTTCCTGAAACAATAAGGTTTGCCCATACCTTACGCAAAGTCATCTGATTGTGTACCTTTAATATTTCAACTTTTTCTTTTCAATTTGTGATATTGAGTCCAATTTGATCAAATCCTTTATCTAGTCTACAAAGCATGAAATATAACTAATATCCATAACTTAAGCATTTAAAATTATTAGATTAAGAGGAAATATCACAAAACTAAACAACAATTATGCATTCTATTAGGGGCACTGTTGTTTTCTCAAAGATGGACGTAAGATCTGATTACCATCAGTTAAAGATCAAGCCGACTGACATACGAAAGATATTCAGGACTCGATATGGAAATTATGAATTCATTGTGATGTCATTTGGTCCCACGAACGCAGTTGCAATATTTATGGATTTGATGAATCGAGTTCTCTATCGTTTCTGGATAAATTCGTCATTCTGTTCATCGACTATATTTTGGTCTATTCTAGAGATTTGGAACAATGTGCATAATGCCTGAGGATTATGTTGGAGATGCTAAGAGCAGAAAAGTTGTACGCTAAATTCAAGAAATGTGATTTTTTGCTTGAGAAGATAGGTTTTATGGGTCACATTGTCATAATCAAAGGAATTGAAGTCGATCCTTCTAAGGTCGAGATGGTGACTAATTGGACTACGCCAGCGAGTGTCGGTGTTGTGAGAAGCTTTCTGGGATTAGCTAGATATTACCAACAATTCATAGAGGGTTTCTCTAAGATAACGAAAGTGTGTCAAATTTCAGTGGGCTGAGCATTGTAAGCGAAGTTTTCAAGAACTGAAGAATAGACTGGTTTCAGGACCAGTTTTGGCAGTATCAAATGGATCTGATGGCTTTGTTATTTAGAATGATGCCTCCAAAGATGGATTGAGATGTATATTAATACAAAAGGGTAAAGTGATTGCCTATACTTCGAGGCAATTGAAACCATGTGAGAATACCTGACACACGATCTAGAACTTGCAGCAGTAGTTCACGCTCTAAAGATTTAGAGACATTATTTGTACATGAGTAAATGTGAGATTTACATTGACCACAAGAGTCTCAGGTACTTCTTCACTCAAAAGAAGTTGAACATGAGACAGGGTCAGTTGCTAGAGCTGGTAAAGGATTATGATTGCACCATTCTTTCTCACTTATGTAATGCCAACAAAGTTGCAGATGCAATTAAGTAGAAAGGATACTGGACAATTGTAGGGGTGGCAAAACGACTCGTCAGCTCGTCGGCTCGGCTCGTCAAAACACAAGCCGAGGGTGGCTTGGCTCATCGAAACGACGAGCAGATGGACGAGCCAATCATCCTCGTCAAACCACGAGCCGAGCATGGCTTGGCTCGTGGTTCGATGAGTTGCTCGTTGGAACGATCCTAACGAGCCGGCGAGCTGCTCAGCTCATTTAATTAAAAAAATAATAAAAAAAAAAACTTAAATTCGACCTATGGGATGTCTCAACCTTCGGAATCTGACCATTGTGGTGAAAAAAAAGAAAAATATATGTATGTATGTATGTATTTTTCTTTTCCCCCCCTGTAAATACCCCTAAAATCTACTTCATTTTCACTTCATCTCTCAACACAACTCTCTACTATCACTATACATACTCTCAAATTCTCAATTACAAGTCTACAATTTCATTTCAATCTCTTAATTCTATTTCTATTTTCTAACCACTAATTATTTATACAATACACACATTTCATTTTGAATTTTTTTATCACTTCAAGTCTTCACCTACACTACAAATTGTCAAATTCTACAATTACACGCACCACACTCCACTCCACACATTTCAATTTTTATTTCACATTTTCTACTACAAAAGAATGGATCCCAGCAGCTGAAGATTTGTTAATGAATTGTTCGATGGTCCACCTGGACTTGGAGATGACTTAACACCACAATCTTACTGCAACGATGAATTCCGATCTCAACTATGTTCCAATTCCCGAAAATCTTGAAGAAGTTGCACTTAATCGACGAATCAATTTAGATGATGTTGAAGAAGATGTGGATGTTGAAGTCTTAGAAAATGATCCCGATCTTCCCGACGCAAAAGGGAAGCAAAAAGCTACAAAAACGTACAAAGAAATTTGCAAAGTGTTGGGATCACTTCAAATTGATCTCAATTAGGAAAAAAATTGAATCATCACCAGAAGAGTTCAAAGCAGTGTGCAAATATTGTGAACAACAATTGGCATGGCAAAAAGGTATTGGTACTACACACCTCAATCGTCACCACAGCAAGTGTGTTACCAAACACGAGTTTGTTGAATCAAATCAAAGTCAAGTACGATTTGGTTCATCCGCTAGTGATTCTGCTGCTGGATCTACTACATTTTCAAATTGGATGTATTCCGAACAAGAGAATAGAATCGGCATGGTTCAATTCTTTGCAGGGGCGGAGTTACCACTAAGCATAGTGGACAACGAACATTTTGTTACATATATCAAACAGTATCTCAACCCAGGTACGCTGGTATTACTCGAAACACTCTACATTTTGATACTATAGCATATTTTACTAAAACTAAGAAGCAATTAAACTCGATTTAAATGAATATAGTGGTGTTATTTCTTTTACGTCCGATCTATGGGAAGGAATTAACAAAAAAAAGTTATATTGCTGCAACTGCACACTACATCGATCCACTTTAGGTTATGCATAAAAAAATTATCGCTTTTAAAATTATAGAATTTCCTCATAATGCATCCAACATATTTAATGTTATACTGCAAATTGTTAGAGAATATGGTTTTGAAAGTAAAATTCGATCATTTACTTTCGATAATGCTAGCGTAAATAAGGTTGTAGTGGATAAGTTATGTAGAATTCTTAATCTGGACTTTGGTGATTTTTTATTTCATGTTAGATGTTGTTGTCATATTTTAAATCTAATTGTTCAAGATGTAATGAAGCATATTAAAGAGAAAATGGATAGAATAAGAGATGCATTAGTGTACATAATTATATCACAGAGTAGAAAACAATACTTTGAAGAGATGTGTTTACAATACAATTTAGATCCTAAGAAATTTATCACCGACGTAGGTCATATGTGGAACTCCACATATTTATTACTTAAATCATGTGAAGGTTATGAACACATAATAACCAAATATTATAACGGTAGAACACTTAGGAATGACGATGATCCTCTATTAATAGAATCAGATTGGGAAGCTGCTTTCAAAGTCAAAAGATTTTTGACAAGTTTTTACGATTCAACCAACATATTATCTGTGGTATATTACCCAACAAATTCAAGAGTTCTTAAACATCTCTATGTTATTACAAGAACTTTTTATAGATATAGACATGACACATTTTTTCAAGAAATGATAATTGCCATGGAAATTGAATTTAGAAAATATTGGGAAGATTTACCTATGTTATTTTCTTTAGCATGCGTAATGGACCCAGGTTAGAATTTAAAAGGTACGAAACTACTTGTTTCTAAAATCAGTAGCTCCTTGATTTTGGATAAACCTATCACTTATAATAATTTAGAAAGCACGTTAGTAAGCATGTATACCATATATGCAGCACAATTAGGAACTACTGTTAGTCATACACAAGTTGCACCATCACGTGACACTACACTTGAAGTCGATGAAGCAGGATTATTAGATTTAATGGATGAAATGAGTCGAAAACAAGGAACTTCTTCTTACACAGTGTCTTCTAGTTGTAACGAATCAGGTTCAAATCAAATTATAATACCTGAAGAATTACAAATTTATTTTCAACAAGATTTACTTAAAAATATGGAGCGTGCTAATTCTTCAGAGTTTGATTTACTAGAATATTGGCAAACAAACGAACGGAGATATCCAATTGTTTCGGACGTAGTGAAAGATCTGCTAACACCTCCGGTCAGTACGGTAGCTTCGGAGTATGCTTTTAGTGCAGGTAAAAGAGTTTTGTCAGAAGTCAAGAGCTGACTCAAAGAAGATATTTTGGAAGCGTTAATGTGTGTCAAAAATTGGCAAGACGCTCATTTTCGCAAACAAAATAAATATGTCGAAATTGCATGCAGTCAGGTAAATTATATGTAACTGTAAAATTTTAATTCCTTCCTTTAAAATAAAATTGTCATTTCCAAACAAAAATTGTACATGTAACAAGGTGTTTGTGTACAATTTTAACTCTTCCTATTACAAAATTCACATATTCAATTAAGTTAGTAGCCAGTCCCAAGCCCGAATAAAAAGGAGGATGGTTTAAATTTTAAAACATGTAAATTTTAATTTATTTACTCAATTTTATTTTGTCTTTCCAAATATTAATTCTTGACATGTTTACTAACATTCATCATTTATAGTCTTATTATACAGTATACTTACTAAGCATTAATTATTTGTTACAAATTTACACAACTAATTAAAATTTTAGATACAATATATAATTAATATTCAACTTATTTAATTATTTTCTGTCAACTTTAAAGAAAAAAATAAGAATGAGCCACGAGTCGAAGCTCGGTTCGCCCCACGAGCTCGTGGGCAGAGCTAAGCTAGGCTCTGCCCACAAGATTCGAGCACCTGCTCGGCTCGTTTAGATCGAGCTCATGGCTCGGATCGTCCAAATGATGTGTCGAGCATGGTAAGCCGGTGGTCGAGGCGGCTTAGATCGGTCCATTGTCATCCCTAGACAATTGAATAGTACAAGATAAGATGATTCGAGATTTTCAGAATTCGAGGATTGAAGTGTGAGCCCCATCAATCCAAAGTCTAGTAGATTAGAAAGTTTGACTGTTAAGCCAGATTCAAGGGGTATGGTTGTGACGGCTCATGGAGGTGATAAGTTGGATAAAACCCAAACTAAGGATGGAATTGACAAGAGAGTATGCTTCAAAATTTCCGCTGATAAATCACTTATTTTCAAGCGTCATCTTTGTATACCGAAAGATGATCAAATCAGAAATGAAATCATCAAGAAAGCCCAATCAACAACGTAGGCAGCTCACCTAGGAGGAACAAAGATGTATTGTGACTTGCGAAATGCTTCCTAGTGGAAGAATATGAAGGGTTGTATTACAAGATTTGTCTCAAGATGCATGACATGTCAGTCAAGGCGAACATCAAAGACTGTCAGGATTGTTGAATCCTTTGGATATAGCAGAATGAAAAGGGGAGAAAATTTTCACGGATTTTGTGACATATTTATCGAGATCAATAAGAGGATATGATGCCATATGGGTTATTGTGGACCAAACGATCAAGTCAGCCCACTTCTTACCGGTCAGGATAACCCTTGATGTAGATCGATCGATTGATATAGATATATGTTAGAGAGATTGTTCGACTTCATGGAGTTCCAGCTTCCTTTGTTTCACATAAAGACCCCAGGTTTACATCGAGGTTTTGGAAGAGTTTGCAGACCGCTATGGGTATTAAGCTGAATTTCAATACTGCCTACAATTCCCAGACATATTGACAGTCTGAACGCGCTATTTAGATGCTGGAAGATTTGCTTAGGGCTTGTGTTTTAGACCTAAGCGGAAATTAGGAAACTCACCTACCATTAGTGGAGTTTGTCTACAACAAGATACGCTTATACAAACTATTTCATCATCTATTAGTTTCAAAGTTTGCAACTCCAAACACTTGACCTTAAATTATTACTATTTATGGAAGCGTTTTCCTAACTCTCTTGAGACTTATATTGAATATAATATTTGTCAAGAGAGTTATTACGCTTGTGAAATCAATTCACTGTATTTGGATCATATCAAGGTCCCATAAAGATTGATTATTGTAAAGGAGTGGAGGTCCTAGTTGAAAGAAATCCCATCATTTCGAGGTTCGATTGTAAAGCTCGAAAAATGAGTGGTGTTCATTGTTGTAATTAGGACTGCAAGTTGGGTTGGAAAATCCAATTCCGTTTGATTCCATTTCGATTTTTTCCAAAGAAATTAGATTTTGATGGGTCAGAAATCTGAAACTTCCAAATTCTGAAACTTTCTAAAAGAATTGGATTGGAATCAAAACAAGATTCAAAATTCTAAATATTCCGAAATTTCAATCCAGAAATTTCTGAAGTATTCTGAACATACTCCAATCCGAAAATTCTAATTTTTCCAGAATAAATTCAGAAAATTCTTATACTGCATTACAATTAATAATATAAAATCTAAGAAAATAACTTATTGAACAATTAATAACTTTAAAATATTATTAACATAAGATTTAACATGTAACTGACGTGTAACACTTTCACTTAGATCTACACGAAGATATAAGATGAAAAATGCAAGAATTGTAACATTATTATCCTTATTAACATTTATTTGATTGGACCAGGATGAAAAAAGTTATGTTAAATCTATTATAGATATTATGTTGTTATTTTTTTTATCTTTTGCAGTTTATAACTTTAATAATAGTTTTTGACTATTTGAAATTTCGAACTCGTTTAATTTCAAAAATCCAATTCTTCGAATTTATTTTTTCATATACTTAAAATTATTATAAATCTTGATAAAATATTAAATATTGAAAATTTTCAAGATTTTTCAAAATTTCCTAATTTTGGTTTGGATGGAACGGAATCTAGAACAACATTTTAATTCCAAAATTTTTTTGGAACAGAACTTGAAACACCTATTTTCAATATTTTTCGTCCAAAAAAGCCCCTAGTTGTAAATTACTATTTGTGAAAGCTAAATAATTTGTTTTGGTTTTGATTGCTCCCTAAGTTAATCAATTATATAAAGACCTTGCTCGTGATGATGAGCTTCACAATGAAGGACGTAGAGTGATGAATTGGTTGAACTTGCTTAAATGAACTTATTTGTGCTCTTTTCTTTTCTTACATTGCACTTACTCTTATTCATTCAGTCCTTGTTTAGTATAGATTAAAATAATATACTTAGGAAATTTTGTTAAAAGTTGATGAAATGTGCAATTGAAAAGTTGTAGACATATGAGATGTGTGGTTAAATTAATTATAGATTTTGCCTCGGATTTTAATAAATTCTTTTAGAGTTACCAAATAGAGGAACTTTTGCAATAGTATCTCCATTCGTTATATTTGCTTGAATTATTTGTGTTTACATTCTTATAGCACTTTGATTGCATAAGATGATTACTTTGTACCTCTAATTTCACTAAGTGTTCATACTTGTGATCATTGGTCTTTAAGTTTAAGATTTGTTTTCGAAATGTTTTTAAAATCAATTTGCTCCCTCTTGGTTAGTTATTATTAAGTTATCACTATCTATCTCGTTGTACATTCGGTGTGAGAGTCAGTTATCTAGTTTTAGTATAAAATTGTAACTTAGGTAAGGAATAGAAGGAAAGTGGAAGATATCGTCCAAAAAAGGAAAAATCGATACTTGTTATGCTTTTGGAGTATATATAGGTTTCTAGAAGCTGTGCAGCTGACAAGCGACTGTCGTTCACGTGTCCAAGGGTTAATCCCCACTTACTAGGAGATTGAGAGGATCAGGGATAACATTTTGGATGTTTTTAACCAATGGAAAGAACGTTTGAACGATTGAGTATGGTCGACCATTTGAATGGTTGGTCGTCCACAGTGATAATCAATCGAGAATCGTGGTTGTTGATAGGTTGCTTGTATCAATTGCTTGTACCGTCTAGCATCAAAATGGTACAATATGGTATGAGCATGTTTTGTGACATCTTCATACTTTAAGTATATACCGGATTTGATTGTAGAGTTCTCTAGGGTACATAAGATTTAGGTCCTGTTCTCTTTGTTATTTTGAGGTCGTTTTCTGTTTTTATTTTCGAAAACGCTAAAAACGCGTTCTCTTTACCATTTTCGAAAACGCATTTTGGAAAAAAAAAAATTGTACACAAAACGCAAAACGTTCAAAACGCGTTCTCTTTACCATTTTCGAAAACGCATTTTGAAAAAAATTTGGGCGTTTTGTGTGTATTTCGATAAAAAATGTCCAAAACGCAGAAAACGCATTTTGAGATTTTTTTTTTAAAAAGAATTATCTTAACTTGGATTTAAGCTTAATATAAAGTTTTTATTTTTTTATTATTTTTTTTAGAATTATCATAACTTGGAACTAAGCCTAAATAAAGATTTTTTTTTTTTTTTTTAAGAATTATCCTAACTTGTAACTAAGCTTAAATAAAGTTTTATTGAATTCAATATCAACATTATAAAAAAAAAAAAAAAAAATTAAGTGAGAATTCTTGTTATTATATTTAAAAAAATGCACTGATAAATGGACTCTGATGGTTTTGAAAGAACTTGCATTTTCTAAATTTTAATAGAACTAGAGCTTTCTCAAATCTCAAACCAGACCAAGCTGTGTTAATATAGACTCTTAATGCTCACATTAGTGTGTTCCATGTAACCATGATTTTAGTGTATTATGAAAGGAATTTTGAATTTGAGTCAGTAGTATTCTGCAAGCAAATTAATTAAAAATAATTTAAGTAGTATTCTGTAAAATTTCAAACATAACGTGTTTTTCAGTTTTTTATTTTCAAAAACAGTTTTCAGAAATGACAAACAAAACGCGTTTTCAGCAAATTTGAAAATAAAAATGAAAACAGGAAATACAAAACATTTTTAAAAATGAAAATACAAAATAAAATATAAATAGAACGCCACCTTAGATTTTGGAAGTGTAATATTTGTATAATAATTTTGGAAAGGATTGGATCTACAAGGCATTACTTCTTCCCATATCCAACTAGGACGACAAATTGGCCTTTTACAACAATTTGTGTCCAATTTCCCTCCAATCGAGATGGCACTCTACGGCTACGTATTAATGAAGAGAGAGAAAGAATTTAAATTATTTTGTTGATTTATTTATGTTTTCTAGATAAAATGTGGGATTAAAAATTGGAGAGAGAAAATGTGAATGGTTAAAAAATAATTTGAAAAATTGTGTAAATTAAATTTTTGGTCGAATTTGTCTTTTAGTAAAATAAATTGAAGCCGCCGAACGGGGCTAAATTGGAGTTTGCTACATTTCAACGACATATATAGCGTTGCAATCTAGCAACGCCATTTCAATTTATTTTTTTTGGGAGGGGGGGGGGTGTTGAGGAATAAAATTTAGTCTTGCCGAATTTGGCCCCAAAATTGATATTAACAAATGCCCCAAAAGTTGAATTTAAATTGTTGTAAATATTGTATTGTATTAGTGAATGACAATTGTACCCCTCTAACCCTAGTTATAATTACTTTGTATATCCCTTTCTTCCCCTATATATATGGGGCTCTAGTTCATAATAGAATACACAAGTTTATTGGCGTCTCTAATTTTCTCTCTAGTTTATAATACGTTATCAGCACGATTCTCTAAAATTATTAGAAGGTAATTTTTTTTTAGCTATAATCATCTGTCATGTGTATCAAAATTAATTTGATTACACATGAATTTTTTTAATTGCATCAATGCGAATCTGATTCATGGAGCTTGATTTTTTTTAGTCCAAATCATTACAATTCCAAATCAGTTCCTGCATAATCCGAATCCAATTCAATTAAAAATCTGAATTCAATTCATTCCAAATCACAATCATTCATTGGGTTGCGTGATTGTTTTGTTAATTGTTGAATTGCGTCCATATTTTCCAATTGATTCTTCTATTTTTTCCAAATTCAATTAATGTTTCCGAATTACATAAATTTTGTGCCATATTTTAATGTTTAGTTGATGTGTTATTCACATATGTATTTTACATATTATGCGTGTTTAATGAATTACGTTGTTGCTCCTGAAGTAGCGCAACTGTATAATTAATATTTCAGAAGAATATTAATATGGGTGTTTAATTTATATATTATTGTTGAATTTTTTTCATTACGTTGTTACTCCTGAAGTAGCGCAACTGTATAATTAATATTCCAGAAGAATATTAATATGACTATCATGAATAATTTGTTGTTGCTCCTGAAATAGTACAACTGTATATAATTAATATTCCAGAAGAATATTAATATGACTATCATGAATAGTTTGTTGTTACTCCTGAAGTAGCACAACTTTATAATGTTCAAGAAAGATTATTATTTGCTCCAGAAGAGCATAAATTATAATTGTCAATATTTCAGAAGAATATTTGACCTATTATTGAAGAAATAATAGAAAAATACAACATGCTCCCGAAGTAGCATATATATCGAAGAATATTGACATTTTATTCTTGAATAATAGCAATTTTAGATTTATAATTATTCCAAAAGAATAATTCGTTATTGCTCTTGAAGTAACGCAATAAATAATTAATATTCAAGAAAAATATTAATTGTAAATTTGTCTATTATACATAATTTGTTGTTATTCCTGAAGTAGTACAACAATATAATTAATATCCTGAAAGGATGTTATTTGCTCCTGAAGAGCATGAATTATAATTTTCAATATTCTAGAAGAATATTGATTTATTATTTCTTTTGGAAATTTCGAAATAAATTCGTTAAAGTATGCCTTATTCCAGTAAATTATTATTGTTATTATTTTTTTGCTCTTTCAATTTTGTCATTGAAAATCACTACGTTATTTTGAATTCTCAAATACATTATTAGATTTGATTCTACCATATATTAGTTATATATCTAATTTTTATATATGGAATTCACGTGCATGTTTAGTATCTTTTGCATATTGGTAAATGATTTAGCCAATAAAAGATTTAGTCAATTTTGTTAACTTCTATATATAGAGATTCTTTTTCTTGATATATGTTTGGTAATTCATTTATATATAAAAATTCATATTATATTTATATGGTAATTAATATTCTTTAAGATGATTAAATATTTGTAGATGTTCATTCATAAATTCTGATTTAATAATGTATCATGTTGTTGCTCACGAAGTAGGACAACAATAGTAGTATTCTAGAAGAATATTACTTGCTTGTCATGAGCAGTATATTACAATTTCAATATTCCAGAAGAATATTGATCCAATGCTCTTGAAGAAGCATAATTTAAACGAATATGGTGTTGGTGTTCTCAAATAAACACAACCCACGTTAGATAAATATTCCAGAAGAATATTTTAACGTCACTCGTGTAGAGCACAAATATTGTTGGCTTGAAAGGAAGAATGAATAATTAATATCAATATTTCAGAAGAATATTGACTTATTATTCTTGAAGAATTGCAATTTTAGCAATATAATTATTTCAGAAGAATAATTCTTTATTTTGCTCCTAAATAGCAAAATAGATACTAATTATTGTTATAATTGAATGAGATTCGAATCAATATTCCAGAATAATATTGCGTTATTGCTACGTTTCAATATTCTAGAAGAATATTATTTTATTACTCATGTGATAAATATTGCATTCTTTTTCTCAAAGAAATTTGAATTTATTAATAATCCAGAAGATTATTATGATGTAGAATAACATATTGTTGTGATGATTCCTGAAGAATCATAATTTTATCTCATATGAAATATAATAATGGAATATAATTTGCTCTCGGAGAGCCCAATATTATGAGATATGTTATTAATTTAATACTACAATATTCCGGAAGAATATTGACATATTGATTTTGAATGAGTAATAGAAACGTGCTTTTCGAAGTAGCATATGTTTCGAAAAATATCTTATTTGAGTTCATGTTTATCCCTGAAGGAAAACATATAACTTATGTCATAAGGACATTGATTAATTTGACTACTTGAATAATATATGATTTAATCATTGAATTATATCTTATATTAAACCAGAAGTTCAATTTGATTTTATTATTTGGCATGACCAGTTGGACCATCACTGGATCAATAATGATGCGAAATTAAAATTGATACTCAATGAAGAACCAGAAGATTCTTCAATTCAATCATACATGATGTTTGTTCTCATTCATGAAATTTTTCATTATCACTAGCTAAAATAGGGATTAAATTTCTTATATTTCTAAAAATTAATTAAGGTGATAAATGGGGGGCCCATCATCCTCCACGTTGATCATCTAAATATTATTTGTATCTAATAGATTTGATACATGTACTAGATGATTGCATGGTGTTCGCAACCTGAAGTTTGCGAAACTATTGCTCAAATTATGAATTATGAGCATAATTTTCAGATTATATAATCAAGAATGTGTCTTGATAATGCTAGTGGACACGAATCTTAACATTTTGATAGGTGTTAATTGGGATATCGATAAATGATTTAATATTTTTGTTTGTTAAACGCCTCCAATTAATTTAATTGAGAACAAAATACTTCCCTTTTTGTTTAGAAAATTCTATTACGCATCATGCCAATATCATAGTTCTCCCTATTATAATTGGCTTATTGTTAGAGCCTAATTTTTCCATATAATTTTTTTTAATAGTGCAATTGATCCACCACAATGCACTGATTTGGGAAATAAAGAATGTTGAGAAAAATGCGTTGTTTGAACATATATCCCAAATGGGTGATATTTTACAACGTCGAAAAAAAAGTTATTGTTAACTTGATTGGACAATTTTCTCAACATTAGGGGGGAATAGCTTAAAATCAAACAAATGCATCATATTATGTTATATATATCCTCGCGATTAAAAATACGAACCAGAAGTTCGATTGAAAATATGAATGAAACGTTCAAAGATAACATAATTACAAGATGCATAAGAGATTAATAAAATCTCATGCTCTATCTTAGATTGATATGTAGCACGCCTGAAGCGTAGCGATATTTGATTCAAATAAAGATCACCAAACAAATAAAAATAGAGCAAATGATTATAATGGTCTTATTGAGGAGGCATATACTCGTGAGAGAGTATTTATTGACATAATTAATTATAAATCTCCAGAAGAGGTTCGAGTACTTGAAATATTGAAAATTGAGATCTCTATAGTTATGTCTTGTGGGGGAAAGAAATCAAATTGAGATGATAATTGTGTCGACACACTTTTTAAAGCACTTATGCAAAAGCAAATTGCGAAACTAGCCGCATCATAATTTGAATGATAGTGAAGATAATAAAAGAAAATATGTCGAAGAAAATCGACATAAAAATAGTTGACAAAAGTATGCATTCAGGCTAAATTAAACTTATTACAAAACCTGAAGTTTTGGGACCTGAAATCCAAACGCATAGAAGTGTAAAGCCAGTAAAATACCTATAGGTATAGTCGTAATACACGACTTGTTGCGCAACGAATGTTTGAAAGATCTGGCATAGATACAATATTTTATTTGCCTGAAAATGCATAATAAGTGCCTATAAATATATGATTATTAGAAATGTATATAATGAAAAATGATTTACTCTGATTACTAGCTTGCGCTCTTTGATGTACCAATGAGTGATATCAAAATGTATGATCATCAACTCGGTACGTTGGGAGTATTCTTTGAAGTACAAATGAGTCAGATTAAAAAGGGTAATCAATACCTCGATACTTTGGGATTGCGGTGAAATAATTAGAGAAAATCCATTTGAAATATAGGAATTGTTATCTATCTAAAGTTTCACGACTTAAATTTGGTGGTAGCAATTTGACAATTGCAATGTGAAACATATACGATGCTTGAAACATACAGTATAATCATTGAAGGATTAAATATATTTGAAATATATAGTTCAAGTTTTTAAGAAACTTGTTTGATCAAAGTATAAAGATACTTTGCTATCTGAATATATCATATGCCTTTAATAGATTCAATTTCCAATGAAATGTGATTGATAATATGAAATTAGATTACATGAAGAATGGTACAAATGACTCTATATGACAAAGTGTTGAAATTGAGATGTACCATTACAATGAATAAAAATCGTGGCAATTGATTTTCAAGATACAAATTCATGGTTAATTATTCACCTGAAGTGAATAAGTTAATTGTTCATTGAAGTGAATAAGTCACTTCTATATTTGAGAACTGCATTAAATGCATTGATGAATATTGATTATAGAACATGATTCGATGTAGCATGTTCAAATAATTGGAAATATTTTATAGTTCTTCAAGTTCAAATGAATAATTGAATTTATATTCGAAGAACAAATAATACAAGATATGCACCATATTTATATGTTTGGTAAACATATTCGATATTGCACCGATTTACAGTTGAAATAATTAAATGCAGTATCAATATAATTGTAATGTTCCAATGAGGGAGAGCTAATAAACGCTGCACTTTTTTTTCCTTAGCCGAGGTTTTATCCCACGAGGATTTCCTGGCAAGGTTTTTAATGATGTAACTGTCATCAATATCTATTGATATACTCTCCTATACGAAACTCCTGAAGAGATCAAGATATGAATGATTCAATAGAGATTGAATCAGGGGGAGTAACTATATGGATGATTCAATACATATTGAATCAGGGGGAGTAGCTGTACTATTTTTCCTTCGTTCAGATTTTTTCCCACTGGGTTTTTCTGATAAGGTTTTAACGAGGCAGCATCAAAATACTCCAAAATTTCAACAAATCTACTCAAGTGATAATGAAGCTGATTTATCTACAAAAGCACCATCAACATCTACATTCAAGAAACCAGTTCACAAGATTGGGATACATCAACTCGATGATTTACAACGATCAACACTAGGGGGAGTAGCTGTACTCTTTTTCCTTAGCCAATGTTTTGTCCCGTTGGGTTTTCCTGGCGAGGTTTTAACGAGGCAGCATTCATCTTAATACTCCAAGAACAACTGTACTCTTTTTCCTCCGTTTGATATTTTTGTCCCATTGAGTTTTTATCAAACAAGGTTTTAATGAGACAGATATTTTGTAATATGTCATTCAAGGGGGAGTGTTGTAAATATTGTATTGTATTAGTGAATGACAATTGTACCCCTCTAACCCTAGTTATAATTACTTTGTATATCCCTTTCTTCCCCTATATATATGAGGCTCTAGTTCATAATAGAATACACAAGTTTATTGGTGTCTCTACTTTTCTCTCTAGTTTATAACATAAATCACATTTTTGACCTTTTTTGTGTTATTTGTATTTTTTTAAAAACATGATTGTTTCATTGTATTATTGAATTGGTGTTGAGGAATAAAATTTAGTCTTGTCGAATTTGGCCCAAAAATTGATATTAACAAATGCCCCAAAAGTTGAATTTAAATCACATTTTTGACCTTTTTTGTGTTATTTGTATTTTAAAAAAAACATGATTGTTTTATTATATTATTGAATTTTATTGTATTTATATTTATAATTTTACCATTATATTTATCACATAATTAAATTAAAACCAATCAAAAGATTAGTAGATTACAATCAAACGACACAATAAAATAGGTTACTAAATCGAATTAGAAATCTGAGAATATAAGTTGTAGGGTGACATAGAAATTGAAAACGAAATGTAATGTTAAAGAGACGACATAAACATTGCACTTCAAAATGTTTTGATTGAACATTTGTGGGAACAATATATAAATTTTGATAATTGATATATTTCTCGTTTTATCTTTAACATAAAAAAGAGTGTGCACGGGGTAATAAATTTATGAAAAAATAAATATTTTAAATTAATTAATAATCAAAATTAAGTTAAAAAATAAAAAAAATATATTATTTATTTGGTGCAAAATTTGAAGTTTGGGTTGAAAATAAATTATAAAGATAGAATAAGAATTGATTGTATTTTAGCAAGTGTTTGTTAAACAAAATAAATTAGTTTATAAATTATATAATTTCTCAAATTACTTTTTAACTATACATATTTTATTTCTTTAATTTTCAACATCTATTTTTTATTTAAAAATCATAAATAAACAATGCATACACTGCAGAAATTAATCATTCGCTGTATTGATGCAGATGCAGCAAATAAATTCCATTCTCTTCTTTCCACACACTACTGGAACGTACTGTCTTCTTCCCAAGGACAGATTAATATGTATTGAAATCCATATGAAAAAAGATTCAGCTTTACATACTACTTTATTTTGTTTGTATTTGATCAGTTGCTAAATTTTCCAAAAGCACAAACAAGGGCGGAGAATGCATTTATGTCGTGGAGAGCAATGGACAAGTGCGACGGAAGCAATGACGTCGGATCTTTGCTGTTTGACTACCCCTTCAAGCTTTGGTCAAAGATCATAAACACCGTGCGCTGTGGCGGCGGGAAAAGGCCCAAGAAGAAACCCGAGTTGAAAAATAAAATCGATTTGCAGCCGCTGCCCAGATCCGATAAGTTGTCTGAACTTTTGAAGCAACCCGAGTGTTGGGAGGAGGAGGAGGAGGAGGAGGAGGAGGAGGATGATGTTAGAAGGAAAGAGGAGACGCTGGAGGAGCTGAAGCGAGTGGCTAAGAAGCTACAGCAGCAAAGCAGCTTGGAGTTGGTTCTGGAGGGTTCGACGGAGGTGAGGAGGCTAGCAAAGGAGGATTCTCAAGCAAGAACTACTCTAGCTCTTCTCGGCGTCATTCCGCCTCTCGTGGCTTTGCTCGATGCTGACGATCCCACCTCTCACTCTCAGATCGCCGCTCTCTATGCTTTGCTCAATCTCGCCATTGCAAATGATGCGTCAGTACCCTTTCACTCTTCAATTAATTGCGTTTATCCACTTTTTGATTCCAATTTCTGAATGTTGATTCAATTTTTACACCAATTTCTTTCCTCAGAAATAAAGAAGCTATTGTCAGATCAGGGGCTTTACATAAAATGCTGAATCTCATTCAATCTCCTTCCGATTCGGCTAATCCGGCCGTTTCCGAAGCGGTTGTTGCAAATTATCTTGGCTTGAGTGCTTTGGATTCCAATAAACCAATTATAGGTTCTTCAGGTGTAATCCCATATTTAGTGAAAACGCTCAAAGATTTCGATGGAACAAGTAGCTATCAAGCTAAACATGATTCATTGCGAGCACTGTACAATCTTTCAATCTATACTACAAATGTGTTCCCAATGTTAGACACCGACTTGATACCCTTTTTGTTGAGCAAGCTAGGGGATATGGATGTAAGTGAGAGGATCCTCTCTATTCTTAGCAATGTGATAGCCATAGGCGAGGGCCGGAAGGCGATCAGCGATTTGCAGGATGCATTTCCTACTCTGATTGATGTGTTGAATTGGACGGATTCTCCGGGGTGCCAAGAGAAAGCATCCTACATTCTAATGGTTATGGCACACAAGTCATATGGAGATAGGCAGGCCATGATCCAGGCCGGAGCTGTTTCGTCCTTGCTTGAATTAACACTTCTGGGAAGCACACTAGCACAAAAAAGGGCTTCGAGGATATTGGAGTGTTTACGGGTGGATAAAGGGAAGCAAGTATTGGGAAACTGTGGAGGCGGCGGATTGTCAGCTCCTCTTTGTGGGCCGAGTAATCAATTGAAAAAGCCAATGGAGGGAGATGACGTGATTAGTGAAGAGAGGAATGCAGTGAAGCAACTAGTTCAACTGAGTTTGCAAAACAACATGAAAATGATGGTGAAGAGGGCTAATTTGCCTCAACATTTTGTTCATTGTGATCATTTCAAGCCCCTCGCATGGAGTTTAACTTCTAAGAGCTTGCCATTTTGAGGGAGTTGAAAATTTCGGCAAGTTGACATATTGGATTCTGCAGTTTCATTTCTAGGCAGCTTAGAATGATATTAGTTAGGATGTTAATTTAGTATTTTGTTGATCATTCTGGGTTCATATTGTTTCTAAAGTATAGCACATTAATGTCATATTTGGTATCGAATGCTCGATTCCTCCACTATGACCAATACATTCATCAGCAAAAAGTCCCTCAAAACTCAACTTGATTCGTAAGTTTTCCATTCTAAAGCTAGTAGATAAAGTTTCAATAAGAAAGATGAAATCGGGCCTGTTATCACGAACTAGGTCCAACAGGATCTGAACCGCATGTGGGTTCCTTACCCATGGCAGTTCCAACTTAGAACGCTCATTGGTTATGGTGGGCCTGGATTAGAGGTCCCACCGCTAGTCCTCTTTGGAAGAGAAATACTATCATGAGGTGGGCTAGCTTGCGGCCCAACTTGGATTATAAATTCTTTGAGAATTGAAAGTTAATGTGTTTAATTGATTTAATTTTTTAGGTGAAAAAAGTGAGAAATTTTTCAATTTTTGTTATTTAATTAATTTTATTTTTCATGACAAATAAAGTAAAATTTAGCTATTTTAATCAAAATAATTTATTTATTTATTTTTTCACACATTTGTACTTGATAATAATAATGTTAATTTTTTGAAAAAGAAATAAATCAATTAACAATAACAAAACATATCAAACGCGACAAAATTTAATTTCCATGTAACATGGAAAATAAAAACCATGTATTTGGCAAGAATTGGTTTTCCTCATTTACAAGGAAAAGAGGCGCGTGGAGTGCAAAGGAGGAAATCATTTTCCATGTCAGTTCAAACCTATCAAACATAAGTAGGGAAAAAAGGGTGGAAAATGATTCTTTTCCTTGGAAAATAACTTTTTCAAACGCAGCCTAATTCCCTTTCCTTTTGAGCTTTCAATCAGTTATCCTTCACCCATATTTAGCTTGCTAGCTGGAACAAAATCTTCCTTCGCTGATTGTCCTCCTTGATCTTTGCTATTTTCTGTCGGATCCACATTCATTCCACCAAACATACCATGATTTTTGGAATTTCCAAAATTAGATGATTCGTTCCTCAGTCATCTCTCTCCCTCTCTCTTTGGTTGTTCAGATTCTGGCAAGGGGGTGCACGTAACCAAGAGCCTTAAGCACGTTCAATCTGTCCTTCAAGGTTTTCAAACTATTTCTCACAGAAAATGTTCGGAGTGTCCCAGTTTACCACTGATAAAACATAAAATCAAGAGACGTTCATATTTGAAAGTAACCCAAAACCACTCACCCCCTACTTTTTTTATTTTCATTTTCCTCTTAATTGAAAGACGAACATCCATCATTACTCTTATGCGCATATAGGTTATCCAACCTCCTGAAAAATTGTTTGGATTCGAGGCAATGAATGAGCCCAGGAATTCACCAATATGCTTTGCCACCCTCTCCGACATAAAACCAATCGGAAGTTCATGTACTTGCACCCAAAAAGCCACATGAAAAAGTTCAACTCTAGCAGGGTTATCATTTGGTTCCAACTGTTTGAGTAGAAGAATATGTTGATCAAAAGTCCGTGGACCATTTTCTAGAATTCAATTCATATCGAGAACGTGAAAAAACTGAAAGGAAGAGATGAAATAGTTATGCAAAAACAACATTTCCCCTGATTCAGTTTATTTTGTGTTTTAGGTTTTATTCACTTATAGTTTATGCTCTACATTTTTAACTGAGGTCACTTAGGTCTCAATCTGCCAGCAGATGTTCTTCTTAGATGACACTAATAAGCATAGTATGGAGTTATTTGATGAGATCCAGAATGTGAATTGTGAAATGGATGAGGATCTTTATAAACTAAATATTGCTTATAAATGTGAGTTGTTTCCTGATGCATTTTCTCCTTTTTCATCTCCAAACCCATTTTATTTGAAAAACTCACATTTTCTTCCCTAAAAAACCAATCCCAAAACCTTACCCACCCATACCCCTGCCAAAAATCCTCCAAATCCACAGATCTCTACAAATGCCATGAGTAACAACCACCGTCAACGGTCCGTCGTCGGGGCAGTTTGAAGGACTGGATGTGATTCTTGATGCGGTTGAATCCATTAGGGTGCAGTTTATGGATTCTACCACGTGAATGCATAATCCCAGGACTGTTGCAATGAAAGAGTTCCTCCGAAATCGCAGCTTTTCAGTGAACTCAAATCAGTAAGTTAAAAATATGTTAGTTCTTTTATGTGGTATTTTTTCTTGTGCAAATATTTTTATTTGAGAAAGTTCACGTTTGCCAAGGCCTTTTGTGAATAAAATTAACAACTTCAAGTTAATTGATTGTAAATCAACTTCTTGCAATTATTTTGTGATACAAAATTGGCAGGGTAAATCAGTTGCAACATTACAGGATGAAGAGGATGATGACAAAGATCCTTGCACTAAATGAACGGATTGCAGCCTACAACCTTGATTCTTCCCCCGATCACGCAGAAGGTAAGCTCTATGTGCTAAGAAGTGCCTGCATATAATGGGGATATTATAATTGTACCAATAGATTGAACTGGAATGCATGAATTTCAGTCTATTTGCCTTTTGCAATTTTTCTATTGTTTCGAGGGGTTGAGAATGTGTGTTATGTTCTTTCGGTGAGATTAATAATGTTAACATTTATTTAGTTTTTTTTTTTTTTTTGCATCTTGATTGTAAGTCATTACTGTTTTCTTAAAGTTCTTGCTACATACATATAGTGAAGACTTTACATTTCATGCCATAGGTGTCATTTTTGCTTGGTGTCATTCCAGTCATTGTTTATACTATTCTTATAGGTGGCTTTTGTAGAATTGGCACTATGAAGATAAGCGACGAAATGATGGAGTCATCATCTATTTATTAACCAATCTTTTGCATTTGTTGCTTTGACAAGTTTTTAAGCTATTGCACTGTCATAGTCGAGGGATCTTCAATTGCTTATGATAAAATTTTATTTTCATTGGCTGCTTTAAATTGTTCGATCACAAGTGTTAATTTTATCTCATGCACTTATTTGCTGCAGTAAATCTATATCATTCGTGTTCTACAGAAAGTGGCTGCCTCAATGTGGATATGTTTGTGCTTGGTACTAAAAGTATATGCAAGAACCATAACTATCAGTTTTCTTGTGAGTTGGAGGTAAAAATACATGGCACTTTTCATTTAAAATTCGTTATGAGCTGGACTATTTTCTTTTATCTGTTTATAATCTAATTGTTTGTTTTTCCATCTTTAATGATTGAGTGTAGAACGAAATATAGAGGAATAAGTGGGCATTTTTTGCAGCAGTAAAATATTTACTCTTTTAAAGGAGATCACTGAAATCAATGTTGTACTCTCAAAAAGAATTTATTAATTATTTTGCACCATGCTCTGTGTGAAAGAATCAAGGTTCCAGTGTTTCCAGGCTTGACTTGAATATCAGGGTGAATTTGATCCCTAAATGCAACAGCAAATTGAATGAGAAAGCTTATCTTCCATCCCTTCACCAATTTCAAAGTATTTGCGAGTCCTTGAGAACATCAGTGAGAACATCAGTATTGTAACAACCCGAGTTCTAAATACCCGGTTCGTCACGTCATCGTGTCGTCTAATCTTTAAAATAACGAGTTTAGCTAAAAAATAATAAAAATTTTCATGCTTTGCGACATTATTTTCTAAATAAGAAATCATTAAATAAAGATATAAAATTTGCTAGCATTCAAAAATTGAACATGAATAAATAATCTTTCTATTATTTAATTATTACTGCCACCACGCCCATCACGCGCCTCCATCTCCGAAATCTGCAAAAGCTATTAAAAATGGAATGTGCATTTCGAAAGAAATACTCAGTGGAATCGTCGCAAGCCAATAATTAATTTCCAGAATAATTGAACACATAATTATGCAACTAATACAGTGACCACATAATCTGTAACACCCCAAGTTCAAAAATCTAAATCTAGGCGTGTTAACTTCCCTTCACATTATATGCGGAAATAAATCGTTGAAACATTAAAATGCGGAAACCAAATCATTTAAAAACTTCAACCTTTTCATTTTCTATTCTAAAATTTTATAGAAATTTCGGCAGAGTCTCCTCTATAACTTGGACATAACCAACCTGTAGAGGGACATCACACCTACAATAATTATAAAATTTTCAACCCATTCAAATCCAATCATTCAACATTCAACCATAATTCCAAAATTCAACTTCAACATCAATTCCCCAAACTCCTCAACCAAAACAACTTGAAGTACAAATTTATAAACTCATGAAACCTGATAAAAACTAATCACAGGGGAATACCATAACTTATTTTGACTAAGAACCGAAACTAATTCAAAATGATTTATCAATTTAAAAGAATAACAACTAAAAACTTAAATTAAATCATTAACTTTAATTTTAAATAATTCAAGTCGGTACTGTCTGAGCCTGCCGCCACGTGCTCTCCTCTAATCATCTAACTTTCATCACCTGAAATGTTGGGGAGGGATTGGGGTGAGCTAAAGCTCAGTAAGTAAACTTTATGCATGAATGCATGCTTATGACATGAATGCTTTAACTTTGAAATATGTATCCCCATTCACTTTAACCTTTCAAAACTTTCAACATTTCGAACTTTCACTTAACATTTCAAAACTTTCACTTCATTTCCATCGTGAGCTCACTTGATGTAACTTCTAGTCAATTAGATAACAGTGGGCCATTCTTATTTGGAACCAGATTAACATGCGCATTTCCACCGCAAAGCGGTTTAACATTCACTTTCCCACCGTAAAGCGGCTCATTCATTCATTCCACCGCAAAGCGGCTCATTACATTCATTCCACCGCAAAGCGGCTCATTACATTCGGGTACGCCGATCCCCCGCGCCCCATTTCCCACTCGCATCTTTCATGACATAGAAGTACACCCATTCTTTCAAAAACTTGGGATACATAATTTTTGACAAAAATTGCACTTTGACACATTCCTTTCATTAAAACATTTGACTTTCCCATTTCGATGCCAATGCATGCTTGATGATGCAATGACATGTAACGTGCATGCTTGAACATTTCCTTAACTACACATAATTGCATATGGTAGACCAAAAGCATTAAAATTCCGTAATTAACACGAATGTCAATTAAGCACATTAATTCCACATTAACATTCAACTTTGATGAAAGTAGGGGGAAGTTTACTTACTTGTCATCCTTAGTATTTACCGTTATCTTGATTTGCAAGTGGAGAAGCCTCGGCTGCCCGTGTCGTCAATGTACCAAAATCCTAGTTGTATCCATTCATTAATAAAATATGCTTTCAGTTCAAAATCACATTTTAAACTCTAAGCAAGGTTACAACTTCTATTTCATTCAAGATTTAATCCCAACGTGACCTTACGCTAGGTCCAACACACAACACCATATTCGAAAATAAGATGTCAATTTCAATGTACTTTAGAAAGCTTTTCTTATCTATTAATGCAAACTCAAATTAAGAATTATAGAACTTAACTTTAACAAATTATTCAATTAATATTCTAAATATTAATAAATTTGAAAATCTCAAAGTAACTCAACATTCAAAAATTTCAATTAAACTAACTGAAATCAATTATCAGTTACACTAATTAGAACTAAATCTCCTAAATTCGAAAATACATTAAAATTCCAATTTAGTTATAAACTCAACAAAACCAATTAATTCAATGAATCCACAAATCTGAAATTTACAATATACATATATAATCTTACATATCTCCAATCTCAAATAAAAATTAAAAATTCAACAAATCCAATTAAGCCCCAAATCTGAAATTCTAATGTGAAATTACACGTCCATATATATATATATATATATATACACACACACAGAGAGACATACACACTCATATAATTATGAACCAAAGTTCCAACTAATAATTTAAAATTCGAAATCTTGACAAATTCGAATCTGAAATATAAAATTTATACAAATACACATCACATACATAAAATTTCATATTTATACGAGTGTGTGTTCGTGTGGGTGTGTGTATCAGTGCGCGGGTGCGTGCGTTGTGTGTGAGGGGGCGGAAAAGGGGCTACTGCGAGTTGGGCGGTGGTGCGCCGGCGAGTTGGGCGGTGGTGCGCCGAAGAGCTGGCCGGTGGTGCGCCGGCGAGAAACTGAGGGAGAGGGCGAAGTCGAGCGAGAGACAGGGAGAGAACCGGAGGTCGCGAGAGGGAGAGAGGCCGAGACAGAGCGAGAGATGTGAGATAGAGTGAGGGGCGTGAGATAGGATTTAGGTTTAAATGTTTAAGATTTGGTAATTTGCAATTTAGTCCCTCAACTCCCATAAACTGGTAATTAAGTCCAAAACTTTCTCATTGAACCCCCAAAAGCCTCTAAAACTTACCCCCAATATCAAATTTAAATGCAATATGCCACTAACTTAATAAAAATAGAATTGGCAAGCCTAACAATTAAAATAAACAATTAATCACATAAAATTGCATATAAAAAATTTATGAACTTTTTAATTTGGTACATTGATCGAGACGACGTCCAAGTCCTTCCACTGCAAAATAATTCAAATATAAATAATAATAATAATAATAATCAATTACATAATTTGTAATCGCATCAACATAAAATTACGTGAGATTCAAGAAAATACATAAAACGAAAAAGTGGTATTACATAATCATAGGCTCTTTAAAAGTCATAGGGTGTGGGTAGTCTCGTCTCATGCATTTAAACATTTAAGTTATCCATAATCATATCAATTTCTCATGCATTAAAGTATTTAAATTATGCATAACCATATTCTGATTTTTATCTCATAAGAGATATTCTTGTCTCGTCTTATGCTCAAAGCATTTAAATCACGTAAAGCACACATAATACATGCAATTATAATCTAAACTAGTTAGTGGGGACGAGTCTATCTTATTTCTCGAGTTTGTTCAACTGGAAAAACGTCAATCTTTTAAATATCCAAACGCCTCGTCTAGCCAATATATAAAATAAATCTTAAACTAATATTTTGGAATTCAAATGTTTTAAAATGAAAGAGTTTATAAAAGAAGAATAAATGTTTAGGGTTTAAATTGAAAATCAAACATAGTTGAGATTTGAAAAGAATTGGGACCAAAATAGATGATTTTAAAAAAAAAAACTATTGGGCTTACTCGTATGTTTTAAATATCTCGGGAACTATCTAATTTATTTTCAAAAGTGCAGGGCTGAATCAAAGCATTTTAAAACCAAAAGATCAAAATAATACTTTTAAAACTAAAGGGGCTGACATAAAATATTTTAAAACTTGAGATTGAATTAAAAGGCTTTAAAAAAATGGGGCTTAAATAAGTGACTCTAAAACTAACTGAAATAATTACTCTTCAAAAGTTGGGGGCTTAAGCATTAATTTCCAAAAATCAAAATATAAACAAAAGTTATCACTCTCTCTCTCTCTCAAGGCTCGGCAGACAGCAAAAGGGAGAGGGAGCGCGACGGCAAGGGTGAATCTGCCGGTGCGTTCACCGTCGTTTGAAGGAGGTGATGCCGCCGTCAAGGGGCGGCGACGACAGCGGGTGGAGGGGGCGGCGGAGAAGAAGAGCTGGGCGATTTCAGGTGCGAAAACCAAGGCTTGGGATTGGGCTTTTGGGGTTGCGATTCCGGCCATAACAGGTGGAGGTCGAAGGTAAGTGATTGGGTTTTATTTAATTCTTGGCTCTGGGTTTTTATTTGAGGAAGGTAGTGATGGGTTTGTTATTGGCTGTGATGTGGCTCGGTGGATGGCTGCTGTTGGTTGCGGTGGTGGAGGCTCGGCTGGTTTGGTTGTTTATAGTTGGTGGTTTTCTTGTAATGTGCATGATAATGGTGGAATTGAAGGCGGAGGAGGTTATGCTCGATTATTGGTGGCAGTTGGTCATTGATTGCCGGCGGTGTTGGTGGAAGAGGTGATTGTAAGGTTCGGTTGGAGCTGATGAAGGGGCAATAGTCAGTGGTTTTGAAAATTGGATTGTGACAATTCGTGGACCGACTATGGATTTGGTGAACGGGCAGTGAATACTTTTGTGGTTTGATTGTTGTTGAATAGATAGAGGTGTGGTTGGTTGTTGAATCGGCTCAGGGAATGAATTGTGGCTCGTTAATGGTTAAAGGCAGAAAACATACCTAGAGGAATTGAACTTTGAAAAGTGTCATGATTTTGTGTCGTGAATTGGACTGAGGGAATATGTGTGTATATATAGATTGGTATGGAGGTGTTATAGTTAGAATAGAATATTGAAATATGGAAACGTTTGATTTAGAGTATGATTGTGAAAACTTGAGATACAAGAAATCGAGTGCGAATAGAATACCTTTAAAAATAATTATTAAAAAGAAAAGACTTGGATTAAAAATAAATTTGGATAATTAAAATTGAACTTTGAAACTCTAGACTTACAAACAATTCGTATTTAAAATAGATAATAATTTTGGAGCTTAAATAAATTTGGACTTGGGCAATATTTAAAATTATGAAATTGGATTAAGAATCGAATTGGATTCACATTATATTTTATTGCCTCGAAATAATCAACATGTGATGTGATCCAGACCACGAATACAAGCCCGCACAAAGATCCATTGAAGATCAAAGGAGGACCGATGACTCGACTGCAAACAAAGAGGGCCAACGAAGCATTGGACAAGCTAGTGCAAGAAACAATGGCCAAAACAATGTTCGTGTCATCAAAAGAAGCAAGTTCCATGTTGGGACCGAGCCAAAATGATGAGTGGATCAACCTCGTTCAAGCCGTCGAAGAAAATTACAAAGTTTCAAAATTCACGGCCGTAACCCGTAATTCTTACGGCCGTGAAGAGCTCACTGCTGAAAATTGCGAATTTGAAGAAATTGGACTTACGGCCGTAAGTAATATTTGTCACGGCCGTAACGAAGCCTCGGGTTAAAGAACGAGATTCTCAAAATATGGCTTACGACCGTAAAAAGAGTCTCACGCCCGTAACGGTGAAACAGAAAGGGTCTTACGGCCGTAAAGGGAAGGGTCACGGCCGTAAGTAACTATACGCGTAAAATTAGGTTTTTAATTATTTCCTTATTTTTGGTTATTTGTTTCCTTATTTAATTAGAACTATTAACCTAGATTTTGACCCTATTTATAGGGATGTAATTTTCATTATTCACACACAACTTTGATATTATTATTGAGAGGCAATTTGCTTTCAAACCTTATTCTTTATTGAATAAAATCCGAACTTGCGAGTTAATCTTATTTGTTCAAATCTCGGGTGAGATTTATTTTCATTGTGATCAAGAGGTCAACATATCTATTGATTGTGTTGGTTGCTTGGTTCAATTAATTTGAATCAATCTCGAAATCGTGATTCTTTAGCGTTCTTGGGTCGATTCCAATAATTTGTGGGTTGCGTAGCTACAATTGCTACGTGGTTTGTATCATCTGGTATCAGACCTTAGGCTCCAAAAATCAAGGTTATATCTTTGTTTTGTTTTCTTGAGTCTTTTTTAATCTTGTTCTTCGTGTTCTTCTAGTTCTTGAGTCTTTAATCAAAAAAAGTGTCACAAAAAAATTCAATAGTCGTTATTTCCTTCGTTTGTCATCCAAATTAAATTTCGTTTGTTTCGTCGTTCTCGAAGTTGAATTTTCGAGAAATCTAAAAAAAAGAAAAAACGAAAATTCCAAGTCCAAGAAAAAAAAAATAGCTGTTATTTGATTTCAAGAAATATATTCTTGACTCAATCTTAGTTTCCATAAAAAGCGTCAAGTTCTATATCGAGTCAAATTTCATTCTCTAAAGGTCTTCTTCAAGTTTTCCAAACAGTTCATAAAATTCTCACTCTTACTCGATTTGAATCATTCGGGCTTAAACTTGTTTGAGTTCGGGTTGGTTCTTTGAAGCAATTGGGGTGAAAGCCATTGAGTGAAAAAAGGCAGAGAGGTGAGATCAATAGAGGGTAAAAGCCAAATTTGAGTGATACACGAGCGAAATACACGTGAGGCATATAATATTTAGTTTTAGGATGTCTGAGCAATCTTCTACTACGAAAAACAACGATCGAGTCAACATAACGGAAGAGATGGTACAACGGTTTGAGCGGTTGTTTGGGGATGTGTTAGGTAGGTTAGAAAGGCTTGAGCAACCTCGGGAAGTGCCTAATGCCCGTAGGAAAGGTGGGCAAGGTCGTAGATTAGAGGGGATCGATGAGAATGAAGAAGGTAGTGACTTTGACGATGGGGCAATTGTGGATAGAGTAGTTAGGCATGGAAGAAGTGATAGAGATCTTGGTGGCGATAGGATGGATGGTAGTATGAGCAACATCAAAATGACAATTTCGTCCTTCAACGGTAGGAGTGATCCGGAAGCATACCTAGAATGGGAAAAGAAGATGGAATTAATTTTCAATTGCTACACTTATTCGGAAGAGAAAAAGGTTAAGGTAGCTGTACTTGAATTCTCCGATTACGCTATTACTTGGTGGGATCAATTGGTGACTTCTAGGAGGAGGAATCGCGAGAGACCCGTTAGTACTTGGGATGAGTTAAAAGCTATCATGAGAAAGATGTTCGTTCCTAGTCATTACCATCGGGAGCTTCATCAAAACTTACAAAGTCTATACCAAGGATCAAAGAGTGTGAAGGATTATCATAAGGAGATGGAGATGTTGATGATTAGAGCTAATGTAGAAGAGGATAGGGAGGCTACGATGGCTCGATTTTTGAATGGGTTGAATAGGGATATAGCTAATGTGGTTGAACTACAACATTATTTGGAGATGGAAGATATGTTGCACATGGCTATAAAGGTGGAGAAGCAAATAAAGAAAAAGGGAACAGCAAGGTATCAATCTGGTTCTAATTCTTCTTGGAAGTCGAAGTGGGAAAGTAAAGGAGATGGGGCTGTTTCTAGAGGGAAGTTTGAAGCACCAAAAGGGGAGTTTGAGGCACCAAAAGGGAAGGAGGAACAAGCTAGTAAACTCGCACCTAAAGGGGAACCTCAACCATCTAGGAGTAGAGACATTCAATGCTTCAAATGTTTGGGGAGAGGACATGTGGCATCTCAATGTCCTAATAGGCGAGTGATACTTGTGCGGAAGGATGGAGCCATGGAGAGTGATAGTGAGGAAGAGGATTATAGCGATATGCCGGCATTGGAGGAAATATGTGATGATGAGGATGTGTTATCCGGGGAGCATGGCGAGTTATTAGTGGCAAGGAGAGCTCTTAGTGCTCAAATCAACACGGATGATTTGGAACAACAACGGGAGAACATATTCCATACACGATGTCGCATTAATAACAAGGTATGTAGTATGATTATTGATGGTGGTAGTTGCACTAACGTCGCTAGTACTATACTTGTTGAAAAATTAGGATTACCTTGTTAAAACATCCGAAACCTTATAGGCTTCAATGGTTAAATGATAGTGGAGAAATTAAGGTGAATAGGAGGGTGTTGGTGAGTTTTTCTATTGGTAGCTATGTGGATGATGTTATGTGTGATGTGGTTCTTATGCATGCAGGACACATTTTGTTGGGTAGACCTTGGCAATATGATAGGAAGATAGCACATAATGGGTATAAAAATAGGTATAGCTTTACCAAAGGGGGAAAACCATTACACTTGCACCATTGACACCGTCACAAGTGTATGAAGATCAAATAAAATTAAAAAATGATGAAGAAAAAAGAGTGAAGGAAAATGAGAGAAAGAGAGTTGAGGTCACGACCTCAGAAAAAGGAGAGGAAAAGAGAGTTGGAGCAACGACTCCAAAAAAAAGGAGAGGCGAGAGAAAAAAGGAGTGTTGTGGTACATACCTCAGAAAAAGGAGAGGGAGCGAAGAGTGTCAGAAAAGAAAGAAAAATGAGTTTCTATGCAAAAAAGAGTGAAATCAAGAAAGCATTCATGGAAGAACGGCCAATGGTCCTTCTGCTATACAAGGAATCATTCCTTGCATTTGATGAAACTAACAAATCCCTCCCTAATTTGGCTATTTCTTTATTGCAGGAATTCGAGGATGTGTTTCCAGATGACATACCTAGTGGGTTACCACCCATTCGAGGTATTGAACATCAAATTGATTTTGTACCTGGAGCAGTCATTCCAAACCGCCCCGCTTATCGAAGTAACCCCGAGGAGACAAAGGAGCTTCAAAGGCAAGTGGAGGACTTGATGAGCAAAGGGTATATAAGGGAAAACATGAGTCCATGTGCCGTACCTGTGTTACTAGTACCAAAAAAGGACGGAACTTGGAGAATGTGTGTTGATTGTAGGGCCATCAACAACATAACGGTAAAGTATCGTCATCCTATTCCTAGGTTAGATGATATGTTGGATGAATTGCATGGTTCTAGCATATTTAGTAAAATTGACCTTAAGAGTGGTTATCATCAAATTCGAATGAAAGAAGGAGATGAGTGGAAAACTGCTTTTAAACTAAGTATGGTCTGTATGAATGGTTAGTAATGCCTTTTGGGCTTACTAATGCACCTAGCACATTTATGCGTTTGATGAATCATGTTTTACGTGCATTTATAGGTAAATTCGTTGTACTTTACTTCGATGATATCTTGATATATAGTAAAACTTTGAATGAGCATGTGGAGCATGTTAGGTGTGTGCTTGTGATTTTAAGACAAGAGCAACTTTTTACTAATTTTAAAAAGTGTGATTTTTGCATGGAAAAAGTTGTGTTTCTTGGCTATGTGGTTAGTGCTAAAGGAATAGAAGTAGATGAAGAAAAAGTCAAAGCTATTAAAGAATGACCAACACCTAAAAGCATAACTGAGGTTAGAAGTTTTCATGGCTTGGCTAGTTTTTATAGACGTTTTGTTAAGGGTTTTAGCACAATTGCTGCACCACTCACA
Source organism: Ligustrum vulgare (assembly GCA_963555705.1). Classification (NCBI taxonomy): domain Eukaryota; kingdom Viridiplantae; phylum Streptophyta; class Magnoliopsida; order Lamiales; family Oleaceae; genus Ligustrum; species Ligustrum vulgare. The sequence goes on from OY743182.1 coordinate 27,592,145, forward strand.
GAAGTTGTCAAAAAGAGTGTAGGGTTTAAGTGGGGAGTAGAACAGGAGCATGCATTTGAGACTATTAAAAATATGTTGTGTGAAGCACCGGTTTTATCACTTCCTAACTTTGACAAGGCTTTTGAGATTGAATGTGATGCCTCAGGGCTAGGCATTGGAGCTGTTTTAATGCAAGATCGAAGGCCAATAGCCTATTTTAGCGAAAAGCTAAAAGGGGCTGCTCTTAATTATCCCACATATGACAAGGAGTTATACTCACTTGTGCGCGCTTTGGAGACATGGCAACATTACTTGTGGCCACGGGAGTTTGTGATTCACACCGATCACGAGTCCTTGAAGCATTTGAGAGGTCAAGCTAAGTTGAGTAAGAGACATGCAAGGTGGGTAGAGTTCATCGAGACATTCCCCTATGTCATCCGGTACAAACAAGGTAAGGAAAATGTAGTGGCAGATGCATTGTCTCGAATGTATGTCCTTTTAAATTCTTTAAATTCTAAATTGCTTGGATTTGAATACATTAAGGACATGTATGCTAATGATCCGGACTTTTCTAGTATTTATGAATCATGTGGTAAGGGGGCTGTGGATAGGTTCTTTAAACATGATGATTATTTATTCCGAGAAAATAAATTGTGTGTCCCTAGGTGTTCAATGAGAGAGTTACTTGTGAGAGAGGCCCATAGTGGAGGTTTAATGGGTCATTTTGGGGTTAAAAAGACCATTAAGATCCTAAGTGAACATTTCTATTGGCCTAAGATGAAAATTGATGTGGTTCGGGTTTGTAATAGATGCATTACTTGTAAGAAGGCTAAATCTAGGATTAAACCCTATGGATTATATATGCCTTTACCTGTACCTAGTGAACATTGGGTCGATATCTCTATGGATTTTGTTTTGGGATTACCTAGGACTAAGAAGGGAAGAGATTCAATTTTTGTGGTAGTAGATCGCTTTAGTAAAATGACACATTTCATACCATGCCACAAAACTGATGATGCTACTAACATAGCTGAAATTTTCTTTCGGGAAGTCGTACGCTTACATGGGGTTCCTAAAAGTATTGTCTCGGATAGGGATGTTAAATTCCTTAGTCATTTTTGGAGAGTCTTGTGGAACAAATTAGGAACAAAACTACTTTTTTCTACAACTTGTCACCCACAGACCGATGGACAGACCGAGGTAGTAAATATGACAATGATTCAATTATTGCGCACCATAATCAATAAAAAATTTTAAAATTGGGAAGAGTGTTTACCATTTATTGAATTTGCATATAATAGGGCTATACATTCTACTACTTCTTATTCACCATTTGAAATTGTTTATGGTTTTAATCCGCTAACACCATTGGATTTAATTCTTTTACCTGTGAATGAACGTAGTAGTTTAGATGGAAAGAAAAATGCTGAGATGGTCAAAGCACTCCACGACAAGGTGAGGTTGGCGATTGAAAATAAAAATGAACATTATGCTTCGCAGGCTAACAAAGGAAGAAAATGCGTCATATTTGAACCCGGTGATTGGGTTTGGGTACATTTGAGAAAGGAGCGGTTTCCAGAACAACGCAAGTCAAAGTTACAACCGCGAGGAGATGGTCCATTCCAAGTGATCGAAAGGATCAACAACAATGCTTATAAACTCTATCTTCCTGGTGAGTATAATGTTTCGGCGTCATTTAATGTTTCTGATCTATCTCCGTTTGATGCAGGTACAGATTCGAGGTCGAATCCTTTCGAAGAGGGAGGGGATGATGTGATCCAGACCACGAACACAAGCCCGCACAAAGATCCATTGAAGATCAAAGGAGGACCGATGACTCGACTGCAAACAAAGAGGGCCAACGAAGCAATGGACAAGCTAGTGCAAGAAACAATGGCCAAAACAATGTTCGTGTCATCAAAAGAAGCAAGTTCCATGTTGGGACCGAGCCAAAACGATGAGTGGATCAACCTCATTCAAGCCGTCGAAGAAAATTGCAAAGTGTCAAAATTCACGGCCGTAACCCGTAATTCTTACGGCTGAGCTCACTGCTGAAAATTGAGAATTTGAAGAAATTGGACTTACGTCCGTAACTAATATTTGTCATGGCCGTAACGAAGCCTCGGGTTAAAGAACGAGATTCTCAAAATATGGCTTACGGCCGTAAAAAGAGTCTCACGCTCGTAACGGTGAAACAGAAAGGGTCTTACGGCCGTAAAGGGAAGGGTCACGGCCGTAAGTAACTATACGCGTAAAATTAGGTTTTTAATTATTTCCTTATTTTTGGTTATTTGTTTCCTTGTTTAATTAGAACTCTTAACCTAGATTTTGACCCTATTTATAGGGATGTAATTTTCATTATTCACACACAACTTTGATATTATTATTGAGAGGCAATTTGCTTTCAAACCTTATTCTTTATTGAATAAAATCCGAACTTGCGAGTTAATCTTGTTTGTTCAAATCTTGGGTGAGATTTATTTTCATTGTGATCAAGAGGTCAGAATATCTATTGATTGTGTTGGTTGCTTAGTTCAATTAATTTGAATCAGTCTCGAAATCGTGATTCTTTGGCGTTCTTTGATCGATTCCAATAATTTGTGGGTTGCGTAGCTACAATTTGTACGTGGTTTGTATCAACATGGCTAGACGAACACGCTTTAGTTTTAAAAATAGGTGAAGTTGCAGTGACACTTTTTTAAGAAATTAACTGATTATTTAAAATTTAACTGGAATTTTCTCAGTCGCTACAAGTATCCTGTTATTTTCTTCTACTATTGTATGACTAGCAGATTAATTCTTGCGACTAATAAATGAATTTGTTGAACTGCTGCATTAGAATGGCTGTGATCTCTAATGATGAATCAGGTTCTGCTGAAATAGAAGATGAGTCTAATGCAGAAGTGATGAATTCAGAGGTATCAAATGACAGTAAACTAATGTAAAATATTGATGATGCTTTTCTTGATTTGAACAACCAAAGCTTCAAGAATAAGGATTGTTACAGGTAAATTAATCCTCTTTATTGTGTGGAAAAGGAGAAATGCTTTGATGACTTGATCATTAATTCTTCCAATCGAGAGCTTTAGTTTAGTGCCTCTGTTTATCCATTAGTGTTTTGCAGCCGAGAGCTTTAGAGCCTCTCCAACATGGAATATTCACCCTGTTTACAGCAGGTAATAATCATAATTCACTGGCCTAATTTTTTAGAGTTTTGTAAGATCGTTTCATAACATTACTTATTTTGTTGTAAATTTGCAACAATATTCTTATTCAAGGAATTACAATCCTAGCTTCAGTTACAACCCCAAATACAGATGGACGCAATGCGTCTTCCCGCCCTGCCACCCCTATGCCACCGATTTCGTAAAAGCCATTAAAGGGTATCATTCAATTAATAGTAGAAAAATAAAAATCCATGTTAATAAATGAGGTCCTTAGTTGCTAATTACAAATTTGAATCTTTCATTTTGAATTAAAGTCCAATAGCTAATATAGCAGTTTTGTTCATATTATGAGGTACTTTACATTATTGTTGTTGTTGAATATTTAGACCTATTTCAAATTTTTTTGAAAGCCCGTGTGTGCATCATAATTCAATCATTTGCCTCTTTCTTTATGCATCAACTATGCTGAAACATAAAATAAGTAATTTTGATTTTGATGATTTTTTCATTGAATCGAATGAGCCCAGGAATTTAAAGCTTGACTGCTTCCATTTACTCTTTATCTTCTATATAGGATAGTTTAAATTTGTATGATTGCAAGTTCGTAGTGTAATAATTCTTACAACTTTGCACATATAGTCATTGATTTTGATTTATTTTAGCGTATCATATTAGAATAAATTATATTTTCCAAGTCGTTTCCATTTGAGCATGTACTGAAACTTTGTGTTATTACTTAAAGGATGGGAATTCTGACATAGTTTAGTTTCATGGACTAGGATTGGAAGTACATGCATAGTTTAGGCTTTCAGTGAATCCGATCAATGCATAGTTTATGTCCTCAGTGTGATTTGAATTGGTTTTGTAATTTATTTCACTAGATTATAAAATGCTAGCAAATTTTTGCTTTGAAAACTTTGTGAGATTTTCTTATGTTTTAATTTTCTTGAAGGTGAAGTACTTGCTGAATTTGCAAGTTGTGATTTTGTTTGTCCTTAAAAAAATAGTTTTCATGATACAAGAATTATCTATCCAACACCCAAATGTTAATGAATACGTATCTCTTGCGTGCCGTATGAAGGGAAGAATTTTGGTCTGTAATTAGCAAAATAATTGTTCCAAATTCTCTGAGGACATTAACCATATCACAATTCGCAAAACTGTTGGTGAGACTATGATTACTGCAATTTCATGTTTGAACTGAATCCTTGCTTTACTTCCTAATTATGGGCAGGAGTGGGAGATGATTAAAGATCTAAGAGCAGATGTTGCAAAACTTCAGCAAGGTATGAACCAAATGCAGTTGGAGTTGCAGCGGTCAGTCCGACAGGAACTCTCAACCATTCTTTATTCTTCAGGTGGTGGACAAGGTCTGTTTGTAATCTTGATGCTATAAACTTGATTACTTTGCATTTTCTGTTAGTGCTCTATCCTATATTGTTTGCTGTAATTGGTTTTATTAATGCATGTGCATATGCATATGCAGGGATAGTAGATACTTCATGGATGGGTCTAAATGGGGTCAGGTTAGAAAGGGCACCCGCTGTGTTTGTTGTGATTACTTTGAATTTTCTTTTAAAAGTTTTACTTTGTTGTCAGTTGGTGGGTTGTTAAGGATAAGTGTTAGGTGCCCAGAAATGCTATGAACATTATCTTATATTCATGAATGGTCAACTTTATGTTGCAGTTTTTAGAGTTACAAATCATTCGGGGTTGAAGATACTAACTTGCGATCGAGATTGAGTATCATCCAATTCAAATGTAAAAGTTGTTTTCAAAGAAGTAATTCAAAATTCAAATTAGACGATCATGTAATACTATTTTATTTAAAGAATACATCCTTAATATTAGTTACATTTATTATGCATTTGCATATAATGTAGATAAAATTTACCTATGTGTTTCTCTTCTAAGAATATTTCTATCGTAAAATAAATTCGTGCATTGCGCGGGTGGATGAACTAGTAAAACATAAAGTCGAGAGAAGTTCATTTTTGAAAGTAACCCAAAACCACTCACCCCATGCTTTTTTTATTTTCATTTTCCTCTTGATTGAAAGACGTGTAAGTGTTATGCCCTAGGTCCAATCGTCTGACCAAACAAACACTTACTAATATATTTGATGCATTTAATATATGGAAGATCTGTTATTTAATTGATTTACAATAATATTATTATTCTTGCTAAATTAAATCAATAGAGTTCGTAAATTCAAATCTTGATAACTTGTTAATTACAAGGAGTTGTGATCGTGAGATACATGTTATAATTGAATCTTAAATATCTTTGGTCGTAAAGTAATATCAAGATACGAATATCTTTATTACGGATAAACCAACACATGTGTCATCCCCCACTTTAGACGTGAGTAGCTGATCTCACAAGCTAAGATGTAGAGACATCTAAATGAACTTGTGGATGTTTTGTTAAGATAACAAAACATTGGAGACCCGCAACGGAGATTCCACATGGATAACTATCTGAGTGTGAATGGTTAATCTCTAACGTTCGTTAGTGGAATTGATCCTTTAACTTGAGGTCATCATAGTACCTTATATGAGGGCAGTCATACTTTGGTGATGTCGGATGTTGCTCTGAAAGGAGTCGCTAATACGATATCGTTCGGGTATGTCAAGAATCACATGAAGGTTGTGAATGATCAATATAGGATTCATCACTCTTAGATAGTAAAAGATTATGATCTGCATTTTATTTGGTTAAGTCGATATCAAAATCCTTGGCCAAGGTGAATTAATAAAGTCGAAAATAATTTCAACGTTTATTGACTTAAGTGCGAAATAAAAGATATGATCAATAAATGAGATTGACACATTTTCATATCTCATAAATGATTGGATCATATTGACGAAGGGATTAAAGTTTCATGATAAACGAACTAGTTTGATTTTGTCACACCACGTGACATTTCCCATCATATGTATTGCCCGACACATTGCTAGATGTCAATCTAGGATAACTAATGTGAATTAATTAATCTAGGAGAATTAATGATTAATTTAAAAGAGAGTTTTAATTAATCTTATTTTGATTAGATCAAAATAATAATTCACGTTCGACATCGTGGTTGGGAACCTAAAGGGTCATACACAAGGGGAGAACTAAAAGAATGTGATTGGAATTAATTAATTAACAAGTGTTCGACATTTGTAGGATTAATTAATTATATTGTTTATTAATAGACCCGAGTTAATTAATTGGATTGATTAACTAACCTCCCATGTTTAATTAAAGGGATGTTTGCAAAAATACCCAACTTTTAATATCATAATTGAAACTTACTTCATTTTAAATAATCACTGAAAAATACTATATTTTTAATTTTTTTTGGAAAAATACTGTTTTATCTAAGTATCATATTATGATACTTTAAAAGAGTCTTATGATACTTTTAAAGTATCACAATATGATACTACAAATTTTTGATATCATAACCTGAAACTTTATCAAATATCTATGATACTTTGGGCGAAATTGTAATTCACAACTTGAAACTTTACATTTTTTTGTGATACTTTGATTCAGAAATAAAATTAAACAATTTTTGTGCAATATTGAGAATTTATAGCCCACAACCACCGACCACCACCACCACAGCCACCACGACCGCCACCTTGACAATCACCTTCTTAACACCATCATCATTGTCTCCTTCTCAACACCATCACCATCACCTCCACTGACAAGACCACAACTACCTACACTGCAACTTGCTGCCACCACTCTAAACCCACCTTATCACCAATAACAATATTTACAACCACCACCACCAACACTGCAGAGGCGACGCTGGTTCAGTCGGGGAAGAAGAATACAGGAATAAGCAGCGCACGCAAGCCAGAGAGATTTGAAGTAGGAGAAGTTGGACCGCCATCTCAACACTACACCATCACTGTCTTCAACCTTCTAGCAGTGGGGGTGGTGCAAAGTGCTTCAGTGGTGACCAGTGCTGGGTTTGGAGACGCAGCAGGTGGTGGAAGGTGGAGACACAACAGGTGGAAGCAGCAGGCGTTTTGTTCGGGGATCATCCACAGTGTCGACGCCACTTGGGAGGGAAGAAGACCGTATATTTCAATTTTTCGTTTCTGAATGGTAAACTTCAGTTTGGGTTTTTTTTTTTTTTTTTTTTTTTTTTTTTTGCAGTAGACGGTGCAATTTTCCCTTAATTAAACCACATGGACTAGGTCATGTTTAAGTTATGGGCTAAGCCCACTCTGACTTATATTAATGAACAACTAGGGTTTGGAAAAAGTAAACCATAATTCATTATTCTCTTGCTAGCACAAGAAGAGAGAAACCCTAGCCTCTCATTCTTGTTCTCTTGTGTGGATCACCTTTGGAGGCTGGACAATTGGACAACTGTGGTGTGCAAGTAGATTGAAGGAATCAAGATTCTCAGATCCGTCTGCAAAATAATCAAGAGGTATTATTTTTATCACGAATTCTATCTAAACACAAAGCAGATCCTCGTTTGGGAATTGAAAATATTTTATATTTCCATGTGCATGATTAAGTAAATTCCCAACAAGATGAACATCCACCATTACCCTTATGCGCATATACGTTTTCCAACCTCTTGTAAAATTGTTTGGATTCGAGGCAATGAATGAGCCCAGGAATTCACCAATATGCTTTGTCACCCTCTCCGACATAAAACCAATCGAAAGTTCATATACTTGCACCCAAAAAGCCACATGAAAAAGTTCAACTCTAGCAGGATTATCATTTGGTTCCAACTATTTGAGTAGAAGAATATGTTGATCAAAAGTCCATGGACCATTTTCTAGAATTCAATTCATATCGAGAATGTGAAAAAACTGAAAAATGAAAGTAGAGGCATTGATTTCCTTTATGCAAACTCCTTTAACTGGATGCCACAGTGAGACTAGTGTATTCTTCATTGCAGTAAAATTGATCATCCTACCCATAAGGAATCTCCCCACTACACATAAGCGAAATTCTTGACTGATTCTCTCGGCTTCATCTCTGTTGATCTCCACACCCAATTCTTCTTAGTCTAGAGTAAGCATTGTATAAACATCTTCCAGTGCCATAGATTTGGTTTTGGAAGAAAATCTATGACAAGAGAAGTTTAGATCAAGATCAAAAGCGTTCTAGAGAGCAAGACATGCATAACTTACCAGAGAGCAAGACATGGTTTTTAATATTTTCGATCTCACTTTACCATGTAATCAGAGTAGTTCAATTTGGATTTTAATGCAATGTGCATCTTAGAAACTAAGAGTTGTCTAGTCGGTTTGTATTTCAATCTGGAATTTGGTTGGTTCTAACGTTATATCGAGCTTGATATGAACATTGCTGGACTGAGCATGTCTTTCCGAGGTCGTTGCCAGTGTAGACTCAGCAAACTAATGATTTTGGTAACTTGGAGGTTGGTATCTAGGACAATTGGAGATGCTAGGGACTCAGAGTTTATTGCATCTTTTTAAATATTGCTTCTTTTTCAAAATTTGAGACACTCTTTCATTTCTTTTCCTTTTTAGAAAACTGGGAAGATTAATCACATGTCAAAATAGGCATTTTCAATCTAGAGTTTCAAGAATTTCAATGACAAACTAACTTTAAAAATTCGATTACGATCGTACACCAATTGAATCCATGAATCATCTATTCTATTTAGAAGTTCGTTTGGGTCTACATCGTAACCATATTTAATGGTCCAAATGGACATAGAGAATAGTTAAACACGCATCTGGATGAGAAGGGAAGTTTAACTCATATTTTCTTTATATATTGTTTTAAAAAAATTATTTCATCGACATTTTATTATTTTCACACGATAATTGCATCATTTCATATGATCAGTGATGGATTCAGGAATTTTGTTCAACTAGGATGGCCGTTTAGAAATCTTGTTCAGTTAAGGTGGATATCAGTTAAATAGATATATTTTTTCGAGTTTCAGCCTAAAAATGGCATGCTATGCATCCATCCCTGCATATGATGTCAAACATTTTCGATCGCTTTATTAAATTTCACATAATTCAAAACTAAGCAAGATTACCAAATAATTTATAGTGCATTGATTTTATATTTAAACAAGTTCATAAATTAGCTCATGGTCAAATATAATTAAAAAAAAAAAATGTGTCCTTTAACGGAAAATGTCTGCATCAACCCCTTAAATTGTTGGAACTTGAAAAATTACTTCTAGGAATCCTAGTAAAAAGTATATTAGGATAAGAGAATGAACAACACGCACAACTTTCAAATTGATTAACATTTCTAGTTTTACGATTAAAAAAAACACACTGCTAGTTGGCAGTCATAATGCAATGAGTATCACATTATGTCAGATGTCAATTTAATACTATTCAATCTATTCCACATAATATAATAATGTTTAAAAAAAATTGTTTTAACATTAATTTAAAGATATTGTCAAATCTCCCGTTTTACCATTTTCGTTCTAGAGTGTTACTTAAAAAAAATACGTTGGAAATAATTTATGGTACGACTAACTACGCAACTTTTTGTCAGCTTAGGAAGCGGTATGTAATGGAAAGTAGCAAAATTGTGAAATTTAAAACTAAATAAAATTTCAATAACCCAATTTAGACAGAATTAAATACGCGGATTTGTTATGAAAATGAAGCAATTAGATTTGTGGAATGAGAATTGAAGGTTATGAAATTTCACTAAAAAAACACTGCATTGCAGAGATAATAGAAAATGAGATTTTCAAGTATTATTTAGAAGGTGAATGGAAAGTTTCTAGATTTTGGGAAGTCCAAGCCTATCATCGTTGTTCTAAAAGGGTGTTATATTCACACTTAATTTCATGCATTGTCAAGTTTTTTGCGTCTAGATGTGCTTAAGCATGATGTTCGGTCTCACCGTTTCATCACACTTTACGCTTTTTAAAACATTGTCCATCATCAATCCCACCACTCATAGAATTAATCTGTTTTTACATCATTTTCGTTCATATCCGTTTACCGATGGCGTGTTGATAGGTTTGTAGTGGTTGATTTTTGAAGATGATGTGATGGATAAGAATCATAAGATAATGGTTGTTTTCCAAATGGCGTAACTATAACCGAGTCAGTAAATGGCTATGTACAAATAGCATAACTCCCACTTGTAACACCCAGTACAAGGTCCAGGGTATGTCTATGTTAGATAACTTCTTTATAAATAAACAACACAAATTTCAAAATCACTTTTTAACCAAACTCATTTTTCAAAATTACTTTCCAACATCAAATTTTATCTTGAAAACATCACATTCTTAATCTCTATTTGGTAAACTATTTATAAACGACCTTCTTCAGGATGATTCGTCCCGAACCATAGCTTCGTTCATGATGTATCAATGCATCTCCTGGATCAAACGAAAATCCTTTGCTTCTATGCCATAGGACCAACCAATAATCTCCCATTACTTGAATTGCATAAATGAATCGAAATGTAAGCTTCCTTGGCCATGTGTGATGCAGCTGAAGCTTCCAATTATTTCCAACCTTCAAGAAAGATTCAAATAAAGTGAGGACAAAAATGTTAGTTTCATAAGGTATAAGGTGTGGATCCTTGTACTTATGACTAGTTATCTCCAAGTCATTTTTCCCAACTACGATGTTATCCTCTTCTCCTCCACTTTTCTTTTCATCTTCTTGCTCAATCTTTTTACCCTCAAGCCCAACCACATCTTCTATACTACTAACCAAGAATTGATCTACAACAACTTCCAATTTATGCATCCCCTCATCAATAATTTTAACTTCTTGTTCATCCACCTCTTTACTACCCAATTCCTCATCTCCTACCACAAATTTTTTATTTTTTTGGTCAATTATTTCTATTTTCAACTCTGTCACATCTCCTTCAATAATTTTATTCTCAATCACCTCCTCGCTACCCAACTCCTCCTTTTCTTTCTAAAATTTTGGAGTTTGTTCAATTACTTCTAACTACAATTCTTCCTTCTCAACATTCATAATCGAGACTCTTCTTGAAATTCAATTAAAACTTTCTTTTCACTCTCTTCTCATAATTTGATAATAGTTTCTTTTTTACTCTCCTTCTTTCTCAACCAAGCTTCTTTTCTAACCTTATTTTCGTTCATCATCTTCTCCTCATAAATTTATGTTTGAATCTTCGAAATCATTAATCTCTTCTTGCCTCTCGACCCCAATTCCAATCCTATGATTAGAGTCGCGCCTAATTGCCTCATAGCAACAAGGCTTGTTTTAGCTTGGTCATTTTGTAATTTAGCAATAATTCTACCATTTTTATCCAACCTCCTATTCACAACCTCCGTTTGCAATTTAGCAAGTACGACACATTAATGTCATATTTGGTATCAAATACTCGTTTACAGGGCACATCCCAACTGACAAAGGTTCAGGATTCACAAACGTCGATAGGGTAGATGTCATAGATTCGAATCCTCACATATTTGAATTTACTTGTTAAACATTTTGTCAGTCCATTGGGTGGTAGCCAACTTGAGGTATAACTAGAGAATTTACATCCTTCACCAACTCTCAAAACATGGACGGTGGGGGCATCTGCGTTCAACTTTTATTTTTATTTTTATTTTTTTGGTATCAAATACTGAATAGAGTTGAGAAGACTTTTGACATCTTTTTCTATTTTATCACTTACGTAAATATTGTCTTCACTTTACCATGTTCAATTTGGATTTTAATGCATTGTGCATCTTGAAAAATAAAGCTACGTTCTATTTGGATTTTAATGCATTGTGCATCTTGAAAAATAAAGCTACGTTCTATTTGTAATTTGTTTTATTTTCGAAAATGTTTTCAATTTTTCGTTTCTATTTTATGATTTTAAATTTGCTGAAAATATTTTTTGTTTGTCATTTCTGAAAATGTTTCTAAACATGAAAAAAATGAAAAACACGTTCTGTAAGAAATTTTGCAGATTGCTACTTTGATTATTTGTAATTTATTTGCTTATGGATTAAGCCAATATTTTTAATGCAATCATTATAAATTATAAATCAATTTATAAATAATACAATTTTTCAAACTACTTTTTTAACCACATATATTTTCTCTCTTCACTTTTTGAATCACATATTTTATCTAAAAGATATAAATAAACCAATTTATAATTGTTACCTTGTTGTCGAACTAAATTATAAAATTTTTTTTATTTCAAATATTTACTCTATATTATAAGAGATTAAATTATATAATTTTTTTTGGACTAATAATAATGGCTAGAAAAATATTACAAAAATAGATAAAGTTAATATATATTTTTGTTCAAAAAGAAACCAATCAACAACAAGGATGTATATAGTTTTGCTAAAAGAGAAACCAATCAAGAGCTTCTATCCCTTTGGTTTACTTGCTAATATTCAAAGTGAAACAACTTGGTTCGAATCTGAATGGTGGTAGCTTTATTTAAAAAGGTTTTGAAGTCTATACGTTTAAAGGAACTCATTTGTACAAAATTACCTTCAGCTTGGATTCGAACTGTCGACCATTTCCAATTACAAGACCTTGCCAACTGAGATAGAAACATTATTGGAAAATGTTGTGTTTCCTGTTGTGAAACTATCAAAATTCTAAACACAAGAATTAGAGAGAGATTGAGAACTAGAGAGAAGGAGGAGAATTCTTTCTTCTTGATCAAGAATTGGTGTACAAATTCAAGCAATTCCTACCTCTATTTATAGGGAAGGAAAAGTCATTCATTACATTAATTTACAATATAACTTGAGTGGAAATTAGGTATAAAATTAGTGGTGGATTTCTTAATAATTTCCATAATTATTTATAACACTCCCCCTTGAATGACTTATTGCTCAATAGCTCAATTGTCTGCCTCGTTAAAACCTTGCTAAGAAAATCCAGTGGGATAAAACTTGAGCGAAGGAAAAAGAGTACAGCTGCTCCCCCTGATGTTGGTCATCATTAATCATTGAGTCTAATATCCAAAATGACATCAATGATAAGTAGTACAAATCATGTACTGGAAACTTCGAATTATGAAGTGCTGAAGTGCTTCATTGCTTCATTGCTTTATTGCTTTAGTGCTGCATTGCTTCAGTGCTGCAGTACTTTAGTGCTGCCTCAGTGCTGCAGTACTTTAGTGCTGCCTTGCTTTAGGTCTTTAGTGCTGCCTTGCTTTAGGTCTGCCTCGTTAAAACCTTGTCAGTAAAACCCAATGGGACAAAATCTGAACGAAGGAAAAAGAGTACAGCTGCTGCCTCGTTAAAACCTTGTCAGGAAAACCCTGTGGGACAAAACCTGGACGAAGGAAAAAGAGTACAGCATGACAGCATGATTCTCCCCCTGAAGTGTGCAATCAAGTATTCATGAACCTTTTGAATAATGATATCATCTTTCGTCTGGAATATGTATATATGAAAATCTTCTTGTGTGTAGCCGATATCATAACATTCTTCATAAGATGTCTATGATTTTCTTCATTTGTTGATATCATTTCAGCACAATTTAAAGAGAGAGCTTGTTGTTGAATTATTACTCGCAGATAGCTGTGACAATGTCTCAAAAACCTTGCTAGGAAAACCCTGTGGGACAAAACCTTAGCGAAGGGAAAAAGAGTACATTATTCTCATTGATACGCCATAATTGTTCCATAATTGCTGCCTCATTAAAAACCTTACTAGGAAAACCTTGTGGGACAAAACCTCAGTTAAGGGAAAAAGAGTACAGTGCGTATTTGTTCCCTTCATAGGAATATCACAAGTATATTAATGCAATCTTAAATTATTTCATCAAACATATAGTTTGTGATGAGCTTTTATAAATAGTTTATAACTCATTTATGAAGTCATAGCTCATTTATGATGTACTGAACATGCTATACCAAGCAATGTTTAGTTAGTTAACTGATTGCATTACTCAAATCTAGAATTGATTCACTTCTATCAAAATCTAGAATTCACATCTGATAAATAATTAAATATTCATTTTCAAATTCACTTCTGGTGATATTCATTTTCAAATTCACTTCTGGTGAATATTCATTTTCCCGGTGGATAATATAATTTTGCATATTGAAAATCAATTGCATGCCCAAATATTCAAATATAATAATAGTACACTCCAATTTCATTTTCAACATATTATATTATGGGGTTATATGTATCATATCATTATTCATGTGATTTTATTTTAAGAATCACATTTCATTCTATAATGATATTATTTTGGGCAAATTGAATCTTTCAATGATTTATACATGTACGTTCTTACACTTTATAAACTGCAATTTCTAATTTGCAGGAGCATAATCAATCATTGAAATAGATATCAATTTCGACATATAATCTATAATCATTTCGCTTGAAATCCCAACGTACCGCGATCAACTGGTACATCAAAGAAAAACTCCCAAAGTACCGAGATGAGAATCACACTTTTTGATCTCACTCATTGGTATATCAAAGAGCTCAAACTAGTGAATTTAGACTATAGTCTATCCACCATATTTCATGCCAGTTTTATGAAAAATTTTGCGCGCAACTAGTCGTCTTTTACGACTGTGTAATATTTTTCATTTGTATAAATAACTATTGGCATTACACATTTAAGTGTTTGGACTTCAGGTCCTATAACAATAATCCCTATATTGGGATTTTATACTTGGCCAAAGTATTATAATTTCATCAACCTCATTTTCATAAGAGGGTTGTTTATGTATGTAGTCGACTTATTTATCAATTCCATTTCATGTCAATATAACATAGAGAGATCTCTGTATATGTTCTATCATCAGGCCTGAATCTCTTACATTTAATTATATCCCTTTTACTCACTATGAGTATTTAGCCTCAAATGGATCATTTCCATTATTCAAGAGATATTTGTTTTTGGAATCGATTGTCATTATGCTTCAGGCCTAATTACGCTTTAAGCTTGATCACGCTTTGTGACGACCCGAATTCTCGACCATTCGAGTGCCACTAAAAGTGACTCATATCATATTATCGAGACTTAAATAGTAATGTAAAATTATTCAAAAGAATAATTAGAATCCCATAATTTTATTTGTGAATAAAAATAGAACATAATTTTCTTACATAAAGTTCAACATAATTATCTCATCAATCTTAACCACTTTTGTCACTTCCATGTTGACCGCCTCGAACCTTCAATTATCTGAAAATGGTAAATATCGTGGAGTGAGATTTATAAAATCCCAGTAAGTATACCAAGCATAAATTTTCTTTTGAAAGCATATGGATCATTTTCATCATAACATAGGATAGGATCGAAATACTCATAAACATAGGGAGACACAAGAATTTTACCGAACTTAAATGGCAAGAATTCTTATGTGTAGCGCTACTAAACTCCGGTCCCCTTAGCATAATCATAAACATATCATATGGAACCCATAACAATCTTGTGAGATTGATTTCATAGCAATGATCCAAACATTTTCATAAAAACATAAGATATACTTACTTGTCATAAAAACATACTTACTTTTCATAAAAACATAAGGTGTATTTACCTTTCATAAAAACATACTTACTTTTCATAAAAACATAAGATATACTTACTTGTCATAAAAACATACTTACTTTTCATAAAAACATAAGGTGTATTTACCTTTCATAAAAACATACTTACTTTTCATAAAAACATAAGATATACTTACTTGTCATAAAAACATACTTACTTTTCATAAAAACATAAGGTGTATTTACCTTTCATAAAAACATACTTACTTTTCATAAAAACATAAGATATACTTACTTGTCATAAAAACATACTTACTTTTCATAAAAACATAAGGTGTATTTACCTTTCATAAAAACATACTTACTTTTCATAAAAACATAAGATATACTTACCTTTTAAAAGATTAAAATGAAGTGTAGTAGTAAATGGACCAAAACTTTCTTAACCACCTTGAATTTCTCTTACTTGTGGATTTTGTCAAGAGATTGGAAATAAGTGTATATGTGTAGAGTTGTGTGTAAAAGAGATGGGTTTAAATAGATGTATAAAGTTGGCATATTGTAAACATAATCATTCAATTCTATTAATTTTAACACATCCTTTTCTTAAAGTAAAGCACCATTCATATACTTTTCCATATTTATACAAATAATATGCTCTTCATGATTATATATAATGGAGTCTTATCAATCATTCATATACTTTTTCATATTTATACAAATATTATGCTCTTCATGATTATATATAATGGAGTCTTATCAATCATTCATATACTTTTCCATATTTATACAAATATTATGCTCTTCATGATTATATATAATGGAGTATATAAATCATTCATATACTTTTCCATATTTATACAAATATTATGCTCTTCATGATTACATATAATGGAGTCTTATCAATCATTCATATACTTTTCCATATTTATACAAATATTATGCTCTTCATGATTATATATAATGGAGTATATAAATCATTCATATACTTTTCCATATTTATACAAATATTATGCTCTTCATGATTACATATAATGGAACCTCCCATGCTTGCATATATTTTCTTAATTTCAATAATAAAAGTAATTTTTGTATAAATAAATATTGGGATAACATTGAATTAAGTACTTGGACTTAATATACTTTAAATCAAGAGAATGGAGATATTTTTTTTTAGAAATTCGGAATTTAATTTAAAATCGAACGATCTCGATTATTTCTTGACTTGGCTATACGAATACGTCGCGGCGTTAACTTAATAGTAGCGACACGATTTTCTATTAAAATAATTATTAATCGCGTAAAAATTCTGGGTCGCTACAATCTTACCTCCTTAAAATAATTTCGTCCTCGAAATTAAACTTACTTGATCTTATGATTTCTGAATACTTAATCAGAATCTCTTCTTCTTCTTCTTATGTAGCATCATCGCTACCATATTTAACCCAACCATATTTAACCCACTGGACTTTGACTAAATGCATCAATTTGTTTTCTTAAGACATGGACTTTTCTATCAATAATAGACATATGTCTACTCATAAATTCTTCTGAATCAAAATGAAAATTCCCAATCGTATGTGATATTTCATCATATCTTGTAGTATTCATGTAACTTGTCACTTATCATCGTATCATGTGA
This sequence comes from Ligustrum vulgare, assembly GCA_963555705.1. Classification (NCBI taxonomy): domain Eukaryota; kingdom Viridiplantae; phylum Streptophyta; class Magnoliopsida; order Lamiales; family Oleaceae; genus Ligustrum; species Ligustrum vulgare. The sequence continues at coordinate 27,609,381 of OY743182.1, forward strand.
CCTCAGATATTAGTATATATCTCTAAAATTTCAACAAATCTTTACTGATATATCATATCATAATAATTTTTCCTTTCTTCTTATCATCTAATATTCTCAAAATAATCAAAACAATTCCCTGAATAATCTCTCTATGTAATATACCCAATAACATATCAACATAATATCATCAACTTATCTTTCCAATATTTGTAACCCAAATTCAGTAAACAAATATCTCCCAAACTAAGATTCTTTACTTAAATATCACCACATTTCCTGCAAAGTATTTCTTTCACTTGTATATACGTATGAATTCTGATTCAATACGGTCCTTATTTCTCTTTCACGTATTCCCGTATTATTTCTATACCTTGATTATTATATCAGAATATCAGTACCCAAAATCCAAGAAAAATATTTTATATCTCAAATCTTATCATCAAATCTTCCTTTATCGATAAAATTTAACAGTGCATTACTTCTTGTCTCCTCTTTTCATTAAAATAATCCTGCGCTTTCTTGCTGGACACAACATCACGCGGATTCACTCAGATCCTTTACGCTTTTAAATAGTTCATGCTGGGAAGAGGTTAGAATCATCAAACAATGGATATCATCCTTTCTAACATTCGCAAGTATTATTACAATCTTCCTATGAATGATCTGAGAAAGATCTATAGAATAAGGCTCGAAAGATTGAGGTTGCTGATGGCTCATGATATTCCAGAAGATGTTCGCTGGTTGATCGAAGCAAAAGTTCGACTATCTGGTGAATTACCTATGACCTTTCCAAAACATATGCCTGGTTTAGGCAAAAGCACGTTTGCAAAGAAACGAAGAGCAAAAAGACTGGGTGGTTGCTACAAATGTGCTCGTTGGAACTGTAATACTCGTTGCAAATCATTAGGATATTCTTCTACTAATCGAGATGATAAAATCGAATTCATAAAAGGTGGACTGAGTAAGGAGTCTTTGGATGATATTCGATTGACTCTCGAGACGCACCCAAGTGGGTATGTGCAACGTGAACTCCTTTCCTTATATGCTCAATTTAACGAGGACAAAAATCGTTATAGTCTCAAAAATATAATCGCAAAAGATCCTGTTTGCCAGTCTGTTTTACAAAATGAGGTTGTGGCAATTCAGCATTGATATAAGGTAAATCTTTGATACGCATTTAAAAATATTCTTCTGTTTCCTTTCACACGTTTTGATAAAGCTGGTAAAAATATATTTTCCTTTCTCGAGTTTTTATAAATATTGAAAAAATATATTTTTCTTTCTCGAGGTTTGATAAAGCTGGAAAATAAATCACCGAAAGGTAATATCTTTGATAAAATAGTCAAAAGTTGGCCGATTTTGTCAAAAGTAAATCTTTACTTTTTCAGAATCAATCAAAAACAGTAAATTTTTCCGGCTTTAAATAGCCAAACATATTTCATAGTTCAGGTATCCCAAAATCACATCTTCTTCGTAAGTTTTCCCTTCTATACTATCAAAGATGGAAGCACCAAAACTTCGACAGATCAAAACTATTTGTGTATTTTGTGGATCAAAAGTGGGGAAAGGCTTCGGTTATCTAGAAGCGGCCGTAGATCTTGGAAAGAAACTGGGGGAAAAAGGTATCACTCTTGTATATGGGGGTGGTAGCAGTGGTCTAATGGGTTGTGTTTCCCAATCTGCTCTTGCAGAGAAATCAAAAGTAATCGGTGTCATACCTGTCCCTTTGGTAGATGTTGCAGGAAAAACACGAGGGCATGAAGTTCAAACCTTATCCATCCATGAACGCATAACTTGTATGCTATATGGTTCTGATGCCTTTATAGCCCTGCCCGGAGGTTTTGGTACCTTAGAAGAAATCTTTAACATTACCTCGTGGGCTCAACTAGATCTCCATACTAAGCCTATTGGGCTTCTGAATGTTAACAATTTCTTTGATGGCTTGTTAACCTTTCTTGATTATGCTGTGGAACAGGGATTCATCTCTCCATTTTCCAGAAGGCTCCTTATTTCTGCTCCTACTATTGATGAACTACTGGATAAGCTGCAGTCATATATCTCAATACAAGATCCAGCAGGGGTTAAGATAGATTGGTCGCAAGTAAGGGGAATCAAGCGAAAATGGAGTCCGGTTAATGTAAACTTAACTTTATGAATCTTAGAATAGGTGGGGGTAGAGTACGGAGTATTCTTACTCTCGAGACACCCCTCTAATTTCCTAGGATTTCCTTAATGTTTAAATCTTGTGTGTACCTCAAAGGTTCCAGGTGGTAGATTACGGAGTATTCTTACTCTCGAAACACACCTCTTTGAAGGTTTCTTTATTTCCTCAAAAGGTCAGAGGTGGTAGGATACGGCTACTCCGGAAACACATCTCTCAATTTGAGGAATTTCCCATGTTGCTTTCTTTTGCTTTTGCGTGTTTCATGTATTTCTTTCCAGTGTGACTCTTGTGTGTTCTCCTTACGAGAAAATAATAATATCTCTGTTATCATCTACTAAATCTCGTTTGTGATGTAAATGAATTTGCATGTCTAACCTCAATTCTCTTAGTGATTGCATACCATACTATGCTCTTAATTCCAAACGATAAAATTCTAGGCAGAGTTTCCTTTGAAATTTGGACTTATTCAAACCGTAAGCATACTTCATAACTCACAATAATAAATAATTCCACATTTGATCACAACGATCTAAAAATTGACCACAATTTCATCAAACTTCAATATCATAAAAAATATTCCAGAAAATCAATTCATAATTCCTCAACATAGAAATTTCAAATCATAGTCGTCAATATCACAATATCACTTCCTTCAATACCTTAATTGGCTCAGAAGATTACTCATACTTATATTTATAAGTCATAAATCATATTCCCAAAATTTAATCACAAGGCCAAAGTTCATAATAAATTTCTCTTCAATATAGAGGCATAATTCACTTACTCAACATAATAGCCATTACTTAATTCCCAATAACCAAATCTTTAAATCTCTAACTTCATAATGCTTCTCATAAAAGTCTCATTAAAATCATATCACTTATAATCTTAACATCTCATAAAACTTCATAAAATTGGCTCGCTATTTCTCATTAAATCTAAATGATAGATAATCTGAACATATTTCTAATCATTTCTGTTGACTTCTTATACTTAGTGCCATGTCTAAAATCAATTATGCAAAGTCCATTTAAGGTTCATCATTTCTAAACTCGAGGACAACAATTATTTTGAAAATTATTTCTAAGTCATATTATTCCCATTATGCTCAACACCCGTTCTCTTTCTTTCTTTCCGAATTTTTTTCAGAATTGAAACTTGAAGAGTGGTACCAATAATCATCCACAGTTTTTCCTTGCTTTTAAGCAAAGGTAGTGATAAAGGGATAAATTATTGAACCGAAAATTCAAACTTGAAGAGGAAGTACTAATAACCATCCACAGTTTTTTCCCTTGTTTTTACACAAAGGTAGTGATAAAGGGATAAATTATTATACAAATTCATTATTAATTTTGTTTGTTTAATATATTATTCCATATATTTTTTTGGCAAAAGTTACGAACCAACTTATTTTTCTAATTTAGTCAGTCTTACTAAGCTTAATATGAACCAAAATTCATATCAATATCCTCTATGTCTCATGATTCTACATAAAAAGGAATAAATTATAATTCAGGCTTCTATCAATTCATATCATACTCAACATGTATATTTCACTTAAAGATTCATAACATATGAAGATTTCATACTTAACATGTCTTAATAAAATCGTAAATGACTTGCAAAGCATATAACATACCTGGTTCGAGGAGTCAATACGTGGAGAGTGACATAGTAGAGTGATGAGTTAAAATATTTCATATAATCTTATTTTCCTTTAATCAACAATAATTTAATGTGGTTGTATCCAAATCAACATTTTCTTGAATCATAATTCCTAATTAATCACAGTCTTCAAAACAAATCCAATATCGATATAGTAATTATCTCCCCATCAATAATTAATAACTTAACCCAAATAAAATTTATCGTCAAATCTTATTTTTCCTTTAGTCCCCGAACTTCTAGAAATTTATCAAAGACATCAATATAAACATCATATCACTAACTAATTATATTCCATCAAATTTTCAGGACATTACAAACTCCCTTGCTTAAAATGAATTTTGTCCTTGAAATTCGCACATCAAATTTCATCATGCTTTTCAAAATCATAACCATACTTGACATGTGAAAATTCAACTTTTTTTTTTATAATGAATAGTGATTTCGTTCACTGTTCATCATGAATAGCACGTCGTTTTACTGTTCACGTGAATAGTGATTTTTTTTTTTTTTTTTTTAAAGAAATAAAATTTCAAAAATCTACAGAATCGTTTTTAAAACTCTTTGCTCTGATACCAACTGTGACGACCCGAATTCTCGACCATTCGAGTGCCACTAAAAGTGACTCATATCATATTATCGAGACTTAAATAGTAATGTAAAATTATTCAAAAGAATAATTAGAATCCCATAATTTTATTTGTGAATAAAAATAGAACATAATTTTCTTACATAAAGTTCAACATAATTATCTCATCAATCTTAACCACTTTTGTCACTTCCATGTTGACCGCCTCGAACCTTCAATTATCTGAAAATGGTAAATATCGTGGAGTGAGATTTATAAAATCCCAGTAAGTATACCAAGCATAAATTTTCTTTTGAAAGCATATGGATCATTTTCATCATAACATAGGATAGGATCGAAATACTCATAAACATAGGGAGACACAAGAATTTTACCGAACTTAAATGACAAGAATTCTTATGTGTAGCGCTACTAAACTCCGGTCCCCTTAGCATAATCATAAACATATCATATGGAACCCATAACAATCTTGTGAGATTGATTTCATAGCAATGATCCAAACATTTTCATAAAAACATAAGATATACTTACTTGTCATAAAAACATACTTACTTTTCATAAAAACATAAGGTGTATTTACCTTTCATAAAAACATACTTACTTTTCATAAAAACATAAGATATACTTACTTGTCATAAAAACATACTTACTTTTCATAAAAACATAAGGTGTATTTACCTTTCATAAAAACATACTTACTTTTCATAAAAACATAAGATATACTTACTTGTCATAAAAACATACTTACTTTTCATAAAAACATAAGGTGTATTTACCTTTCATAAAAACATACTTACTTTTCATAAAAACATAAGATATACTTACTTGTCATAAAAACATACTTACTTTTCATAAAAACATAAGGTGTATTTACCTTTCATAAAAACATACTTACTTTTCATAAAAACATAAGATACTTACCTTTTAAAAGATTAAAATGAAGTGTAGTAGTAAATGGACCAAAACTTTCTTGACCACCTTGAATTTCTCTTACTTGTGGATTTTGTCAAGAGATTGGAAATAAGTGTATATGTGTAGAGTTGTGTGTAAAAGAGATGGGTTTAAATAGATGTATAAAGTTGGCATATTGTAAACATAATCATTCAATTCTATTAATTTTAACACATCCTTTTCTTAAAGTAAAGCACCATTCATATACTTTTCCATATTTATACAAATAATATGCTCTTCATGATTATATATAATGGAGTCTTATCAATCATTCATATACTTTTCCATATTTATACAAATATTATGCTCTTCATGATTATATATAATGGAGTCTTATCAATCATTCATATACTTTTCCATATTTATACAAATATTATGCTCTTCATGATTATATATAATGGAGTATATAAATCATTCATATACTTTTCCATATTTATACAAATATTATGCTCTTCATGATTACATATAATGGAGTCTTATCAATCATTCATATACTTTTCCATATTTATACAAATATTATGCTCTTCATGATTATATATAATGGAGTATATAAATCATTCATATACTTTTCCATATTTATACAAATATTATGCTCTTCATGATTACATATAATGGAACCTCCCATGCTTGCATATATTTTCTTAATTTCAATAATAAAAGTAATTTTTGTATAAATAAATATTGGGATAACATTGAATTAAGTACTTGGACTTAATATACTTTAAATCAAGAGAATGGAGATATTTTTTTTTAGAAATTCGGAATTTAATTTAAAATCGAACGATCTCGATTATTTCTTGACTTGGCTATACGAATACGTCGCGGCGTTAACTTAATAGTAGCGACACGATTTTCTATTAAAATAATTATTAATCGCGTAAAAATTCTGGGTCGCTACACGCTTCATGCGTGTTATTGTTTAATTTCCCCATAATATTCAAGAATCTTGTATTATATCAGTTGGCTAACAATGCCGCAACACATGTCATTCATAATTGTGGATATAATCATAATATTATATCTAAGTGCGTTTTGTTGGAGTGTATATAGATATCGCACTTTTTAGAAATCATAAAGCTTTACAAGCAAATCTTTATTTCATCGTATTGACATGTTTGTATGTAGAATATTGCTGCATAAGGAATATTTATATTCAAGTTGTTCTCATAGCAAATAACTTGAGGCTATTAATCTGCTAAATCATTAGCAATATAATATTCTATTATCTCAACTAATTCGTAAAATCATTAATGACTTTAAGATATATTCATGCTAGCATTTATTACTTTGCTCGTAATATCATTACTTGAGCAAATAATCAGTCATTCATTTTCTTAGTGAGATAATTAATTTGCTTTTCAGGACAAGCAGCAATGATAACTTGTTAACCTGAACAATCTTCTGGTTCTTTAATGAATGCCATTTTGCATTCTCAATAAATCTCATTATTGAATTGGAATCTAACCAATCATTATAGAACTTCTGGTTCAGCAAGATATTTCACTTGTACATATGTATGAACTTCTGGTTCAATACAGTATTCATTTAATCAGTAAGTATTTCTGTATAGTTCAAATTAGTATACTTTTATTACTTTTAGTATACCGAAAAAATCAGGTACAATATCCAAGGAAATATCTCATGATCTCAATCTTGTCGCCAAATCTTCCCTTATTTCGAAAAAGGTAATGACACATTATCTCATTGTTCCCACCTTTTCAATAATTTATTCCATTATTTCTTGATGGAATCGATATCACTGACACGCGGAGCGCTCCTTTACGCGTTTAAATATATCATTTGGGAAGAGATTAGATCCATAAAAAATGGATGTTATATTATCAAATATTCGCAAATATTATTCTAATCTTCCAGTAAATGTTTTGAAAAAAAATTTTTACCTAGTTCAACTTGAAAGATTGAGGTTGCTGATGGATCAAGGCATTCCAGAAGATGTTCGTTGGTTTATCGAAGCAAAAGTTCGATTAGCTGGTGAATTACCAGATTCATTTTCTAAGCACGTGTCTGGCTTAGGTGAGAGTACTTTTGGCTATTCAGCATTGATAAAGTGTATTTAAAAAAATTACCGAAAGGTAAGCTTTATCAAAAGTAGTGTAGTTTAGTCAGAATTAGGTTTTCACTTTTTTCAAAAGATGAGCAGTAAATAGTGAAGTTTTTCAAGTTTAAAAAGCCAATGATTTTCACAGTTTCATACATCCCAAAATATCATTTTCTTCATAAGTTTTTTCTTCCTTATATACTCTCAAAGATGGAAGGACCAAAACTTCGACATATCAAAACTATCTGTGTATCTTGTGGATCAAATGTAGGAAAAAGTTTTGGGTATCTAGAAGCAGCAGTGGATCTTGGAAAGAAGTTGGGAGAGAAAGGTATCAATCTCGTATATGGAGGAGGTAGCAGTGGATTGATGGGTTGTGTTTCCCAATCTGCTCAAGTAGAGAAATCAAGAGTGATAGGCGTTATACCCGTTCCTTTAGTTGATATCGCAGGAAAAACACGAGGGCATGAAGTATAGACTTTATCTATTCATGAACGCATAACTTGCATGTTATATGGTTCTGATGCCTTCATAGCCCTACCCGGAGGTTTTGGTACTTTAGAGGAAATCTTTAATATTACCTCCTGGGCTCATTTAGGTCTCCATACCAAGCCTATTGGGCTTTTAAATGTTAACAATTTCTTTGATGATTTGCTAATATTTCTTGATTATGCTGTGGAACAGGGATTCATCTCTCCATTTTCTAGGAGAATCCTTATTTCTGCTCCTACTATCGAGGAACTGCTGGATAAGTTGCAATCATATGTCCCCATACAAGATCCAGCAGGAGTTAAGATAGATTGGTCGCAAGGAAGGGGAATCAAGCGAAAATAGAGTCCGGTTAATGTAAACTTAACTTTGTGAATCCTAGAATAGATGGTGGTAGAGTATGGAGTATTCTTACTCTTGAGACACACCTTAAATTTCTAGGATTTTATCAATGTTTCTTCTTGTGTACCTCAAAGATAGGTGGTAGAGTACATAGTATTCTTACTCTTGAAACACACCTCTTTGAGTGTTTCTTTATGTCCTCAAAAGTTCAGAGGTGGTAGGATACGGCTACTCCCGAAACACATCTCTAATTTTGAGGATCATAAATGTTTCCTCCCTTTTGTATGACTTGTTTTATGCTTTTTCAGGAGCAATAATAATATCATTTCAGCATGTTTAGATGATAATTTTTACTTCTGGTATAAATATGTACTTCTTCTTGAATACATAATTGCTCGTGCAAGAACTTTTTCAGATACTTATCATCTAATATTCATCTCATAATACTGATGAGATTATTTTCACATTAGCTATGTCCATGCTATCATGTGATATTATCTTATCATACATCAACATTTTTCTTGTTGGATAATCCATTTTTATCTATCTTTTCAATACAGATAATGGTAACTTCTGGTACCGTTTGATAAAATATTTTTATTAACATCTATCAACTTCTTATCAATATTTACCAACTTTTGGTAATGATAACTTCTGGTAAAATATTTTCTAACTTTAGTATTGATAACTTCTGGTATCATTTAATGAAATATTTAATAACAATAATATCAATAATAATACTGGGGTTATACCACCACGTATATATGTTGACAACAACCTCTAATATGTTAGAATTAACCAACAACTGAGGTGTTTCTGAAATAATATAAAACTTGAATATACGTAAAGTATTCCGTAAACCGACCATATAGGCGGTGTCTACATAATAAAATAATTACCTTTTATGAATGAGCGAGTCATATCCTCCAGTCAAGGTATTCATAATAGTGATCAAGTCATATCGTCAAATCCAGTCAAGGTATAGTGATCGAGTCATATCGTCAAATCCAGTCAAGGTATAGTGATCGAGTCATATAGTCAAATCCAGTCAAGGTACTCATAATAGTTCAATTCGTTGCGGTATAAATTCAGTCCATAATAACTCAATCCGTCACGGTATGACAATGATTATTTTTAATTATACTTTGTTTAAAATCTTTAATTTATCTTGTTGATCTCATATTAATCGTTAATTTTCGATTAATTTACTTTTATGTATTACCAAGGGTAAAATTGTCCATATTTTAATATGTTGCTCATATGGATAAATCAAAACCGTCAATAGGTTTGAAATTTAATTTAGAACAAACTTACTTTTGGTCCGAAGTTCAAAATCCCGTCGGAAGTGCTTCAAAAACGGTTTTTAAGAAAACCGCCACGTTCGATCGCCGAAAAATCTCAAAACTGCACAAAACAGAAAAATAAGATCATAGAAAAATCAAGAACGTCGATATGAACAAACTTCCTGTTGACGTCGTCGTCTGAATCGGTCCCACGCTCCGTCACGCGCCGTGTTGACGTCTGCGCGTGGTCTTCACGCGCCTCACGCGCCGCCGCGCCGGTGCCAGTGCCGTCGACACGCGCTGGTTCGGAAGAATCGTCCGGTCGCCGTGGTCATGGATCCGGTCTCCGATCATCATTTGGATATACAGTTTGGCGTGAATTTGGTTTGGAAGTTTCGGATTACACAATTTCTTCAATTTTTCTATGTATTTGGAATTGATCTTCTAATCTATGATGTATAAATGATGATTAATAATAATCTGGCTTCTGATACAGAGGTTCATCATTTAGATGCAACTGTAGAGCATACTCCCGTCATATTACTCAATAGGGTAGAGACTCGTGCTGATAACGTGTTGTGAAACTATCAAAATTCTAAACACAAGAATTAGAGAGAGATTGAGAACTAGAGAGAAGGAGGAGAATTCTTTCTTCTTGATCAAGAATTGGTGTACAAATTCAAGCAATTCCTACCTCTATTTATAGGGAAGGAAAAGTCATTCATTACATTAATTTACAATATAACTTGGGTGGAAATTAGGTATAAAATTAGTGATGGATTTCTTAATAATTTCCATAATTATTTATAAAGAGTTTTTGAGTTTTTTGTCTTTATAACTTAAAACAATCAAAAAGACATTTTTCAGGTTTTGGGTTTCCATTAAAAATTTTCTTTATGTTTTCGATAATGCGTTTCCAAAATTTTTAAATAGAATGTGTTTTTGCTGTATTGAAAAATGAAAACAGAAAACGACCTAAAAATTCTATAGAGAATAGGGCTTAAAGTTGCCTACTCGATTTGTATTAATCTAGAATTTGGTTGGTTCTAATGCTATATCGAGCTTGATATGAACATTGTTAGAATGAGCATGTCTTGCCGAGCTAGTTTCCCGTGTAGACTGAACAAACTAATGATTTTGGTAACCTGGAGGATGGTCTCGAGGACTTTTTGATAGTTTTAAGTGTCGACTTGCTGAAATTATTGGTGTCTTCGATACACAAAAATCGGGCTCCGTAAGCTCTCCAAAATTGACCCCAAATCTTAAGCACTTCCCAGTAACAACATCAACTTGGTTGTTCCAATATTACTCTAACCACATCTTGGTAGAGGGAGATGAATAATAGATGAAGAAGACAACAATAAAAAACCTCAAGAACTCCAAGCATGTCTCTTCCCTCTCATTCTCTTCTATTCAAACTCAAATGACAAATGAGACTTAGGGTAGATCTTATAACCAATTGGACTAAGTCTTAACTCATGGGCATTTCAACAAGCCTAGAGGGTAACACGAGCCCACCACAATTGGGCCTCCCAAACTTGGCCACTATCGAGTTGAGTTAATTTGTTTGATGTCTATATAAATCCCACAACTGTTTTATATCATCGCCCGGGATATTGGATATCAAAAAACCCAACAAACCTCCACCTTGATACCCAACAATCTGCAAGCAAACAACACAATGTTAATAGTTGCCTAATCAATGTAATCCAATTAAAATTAGAATCACAGACATTACTTCGTGTCTCACACTCAAAACATACATCATACTTGCTCCATTTACTGACTAGGGATAAGGTCAAAAAACCCAAGTAGAAGACATGTAATCATAGTAATCAATCAAGAACAAATAATACAGGCAAAGAAGATATAACCGTTGAATAATACATAGATCTTTTCAAACATGCTCACAAAAGAACTTAGGATTAACTCTAAGTTAATCAAACACAATGGGTCAACAAGTATACTCACCCCCGTACATCTCATCAATGTACACTTAGGCATCTATTCCACACATTACCAAAAGATATACTCTCACTTACTGCTAATGCATCATAAACCTACTATGCATGCTGACACATTATGCTTTGTAAAATTGATTACAGACAAATTCATACAAAGTAACACTCATCAAACACAAATTCATGCAAATTAACTAATATCAAATAAATTGAAATGCTACGCAAAATAATGCATCGAATTAAGTAATCAAACACATGCAAAAAGGATCACATGGTTGCACATGTAGTAACATCGAACACTTATCTTCAATAAGCTTCACTCGGATCTTACCTAGATCCAGTGGCATTGTTTGCCTCATATATCTCCTAAAACCTTCCCCGCTCCCAATGAGGACAAACTCCTGTAAGAAAGTCTAAATATAACATAGTAATATCAAATTTCACACTAACTCAGACCTAAAACCTTGCCATCACACGATACACGTTCTAGAAAACCAAATCACTATGCAATCAAGAAACCCCAGTATTTTTATCTTACCTAAAAATGCACAAAAATGACATGCAATAAATGCAAAGGCTACAAGAAAAGTATACAAACATTATAGAGAATACAACCAATCATACCTCCTAAGGTCACGTGCATTTCTAAATGTTAACAGAACATTTAAAGCGCTATATATCAAAATCATACAGAAATTATTAATATATCAAATTCACAAAGAATACATGACACGAATTAAAATAATTCCTAAAACACTTGGCATCATAAATTTATGGTGTTATAATGTATTTATTGTTATAAAGTATAGAAAAAAGAGAGAAGAAATAAAGAGGCCAAAAAACTTGTGTGTTTTATTATGAATCAGAGTCTTATATATATAGGAGAGAATAGAGATATATAAAGTAATAATGCCTAGGGTTATAGGGGTACAATTTTCATTCATCAATAGAAGATAATATTTACGAATGACATATTACAAAATATGTGCCTTGTTAAAACCTTATTTGATAAAAACGCAATGGGACAAAAATATCAAACAAATGAAAAAGCGTACTTTTATTCTTAGAGTATTAAAATAAATGATGTCTCTTTAAAACATTGTCAAGAAAACCCAATGGGACAAAACATTGTCTAAGGTAAAAGAGTACAGCTACTCCCATAGTGTTGATTACTATAAATCATCGAGTCGATACATCCCAATCTTGTGAACTGATTTCTTGAATATAGATGTTGGCAGTGCTTTTGTGGATAAATCAACTACATTGCCACTTGAGTTAATTTTTGAAAAGGTTGGAGTATTTTATTGTTGTCTCGTTCAAACCTTGTCAGAAAAACCTAGTGGGACAAAACCTGAGCGGAGGAAAAAGAGTACAACTACTCTCATGATTTAATCTGTATTGAATCATTCATATAGCTACTCCTCCTGATTCAATTTGTATTGAATAATCCATATTTTTATCTCTTTAGGAGTCTCGTATAGGAGAGTATATCAATAGATATATGAGAATGTATGAATTATATATTATTACGATCATAAAAATATTCTTCATGTAATATCATTACACAAAGAATATGCCTCGTTATCTACATGAGATTTGTATATCATGTTTATCAATTTCTCAAGTTTATTTGAAAGCTCTTTAAGAGATCCAACCATATTTAAATTATCAAAGATGATAATAGCAAATACAAATATGGTTCTTTAGATCAATAGGCATTATTGTTCATTCTTCATCAATACGTTATATATATGACATAATATGATGCATTTGTATGATTTTACTCTACTAATCCTCCCCCAGTAATGAGAAAATCTCCAATCAAATTGAAAATCGTTTTTTTGACATTATAAATTATCACCCATTTGGGATATATGTTCAAACCATGCATTTATTCTCAGCATTCTTTATTTTCCATTTTATTGCACTGTGGTGGATCAATTGCACTATAAAAAAATTAGATGAAAAAGTTAGGCTCTAACCATAAGCCAATTATAACATGGAGAACTATGATGTTGTCATGATGCGTAATAGAATTCTCTATACAAAAAGGTAAGTACTTTCTTCTCAATTAAATTAATTGGAAGCGTTTAACAAGCAATAATGTTAAATTATTTATCGACATGCCATCTAATACTTATTAAAATGTTGAGATTCACGTCAACTAGTATTATCAAGACACATTCTTAATTATATAATTTGAAAATTATGCTCATAATTTAGAATTTGAGCAATAATTTCACATCTTTATTGATCCAATGATGGTCCAACTGGTCATGCCAAATAATAAAATCAAATTGAACTCCTTATTCAATATAAAATATAATTCATTGATTAAATATTATATAATCATATATCATTCAAGTAGTCACACACACACACACACACACACACTATAATGTTGTGCTACTTCAGGAGTAGTAACAAATTATTTATGGAGTCACATTAATATTTAATATTCTTCTAGAATATCAATTATACAGTTGCGCTACTTCAGGGAGTAACAACGTAATGAACTATTAATTTAAAAGTAGGAAAAAAAAAATCAACAACAACAACAATAATAATAAATTAAACACATATAAATATGTAATATGTACATGAATAACGTGTGAATTAAACAATATAATTAATATAACAACTAGTTTCACACCCGTGAGATGCACATATATATTCTACAAGCAAAAAATAATGTATTGACATTTCATTGACTTTCGGCAAAATCATACATCCACTTAATCAAGTAGAAGGTAAATACATGAATTACCAGGATAACCAATATTACAAAACTAGTTCTTATATGCAATCGTGTGTAATTGACAATAGAACTGAAATGGTTTAAAAGTTGAATTTATTGAAATTGATCGCCCTAAGATCTACCAATGAGATTGCAAACATGCCATTATTGTGCATATTGTAATGCTTAGTGCACCAAAACTGCAATTATACGGACAGGGTGTGGACTGCATGTGGAGTGTTAGATGTTAATTGTGGTATGTGGATCTAGTGAAGGGTAAAGAGTCGACGAACATGGTGGACTGGGGAGGGTTTTGTTGGGAATTACACGTTGATTCCCCCTTCGTTTTAACCTACGGGATCTTTTAATGTTCAAGAAATAATTGAGCAACAAAAAAATAAATAACAACGACGTAAAATTTTCGGATCGGCAAAGCCTTTCACTATATATTAAATTGTTACAAATATATAGAATTTCACTCACCAACCCAATCTCATAGACTATAGAGAAAATACTAATAATGAACTTCTATCTAACCCAAGTTTCTACCCTTTGAAATATCTCACAAAGAGTTCACAAGAAACTACAAAGATAAAGCTCTCCAATTCTCTCTAATTAGTCTCATATAAGATTCACAATATTATGGCTCCCTAACATACATATTTATAGGTAAAAACAACCCCTAGAATAAGTAGAATTCGTGTCCAAGTAAGTTTCCTTATTGAAGTAGAATACCAAAATAAAGTCTTTTATTTTTCTTTTCACCTTGAACTTGGTCTCCAAATTATCCACTTTAATAGGGAAATTAATTGTCCAAGATATTCCCATTCTTAATTTGAGTCAATTATCCTAACAGGTTTTGGTGATAAAGAGGGTTTGTTGAGAGATTTTTTGGGTAAAATTCGCTACATGGTCTTTGCTAAATGTCGTGGATGATTCTAGGAGATAATAACTGAGCACTCGGTCTCTCCCAACTTCGAAGCAGGAAGTAGTACTGAGTTATCCAATCATATATACCTCTAAATTTATGGCAAAATTGCAGATCCAAGCTTAAATGTTCAAGTACTCTAGCTAGGGAGACTAATCTTTTCCCTTATTAGTACTCGTAATCTGTAACGCCCCAAATTCCGCGGAGCCCGGGACGCCACTTGATTGAGGGGAAATGGATGAAGGAAGTTGGCAATTGAAATGTACAAAATTGAGGGAGACGTGTGAAGATTTCTGGGAGGGGATTGTGGGATTGGAGAAGATGAATTGACTCATTAAATTCTGTAATTTAGGTTGAATGGCTAATTGAGAGGGATTGGGTAGAGATGATGGGGGAAAATGTGCTGTATATGCAAAAATGGAAGTTGGGGAGGAAATTTTAGGATTTAAATTGAAATGGAACATGAATTGGGGATTTAAAGCATTTTGGACTTAAATAATTAAAATTTGGATTAAAATACATAAATAAATAAATAAATAAATAAATAAATAATGAAAATAAGATACTTTCATAAAAATTGAAATTGAACTACGATAAATTTAAATAATTTAAATTTTAACTTAAATGGTTAGACGAAAATGTGTTTAAAATAAATAGATAAAGTCGTAGCGACACGTTTTAAATAATATTTATTTAAATAAGTCATGAAAAATTCTTGGTCGCTACAATCCTACCACCTTAAAATAATTTTGTCATCGAAATTTAAAATTTTCTTGATTTAAAATAATTGGATACTTGATCAAAATTTCTTCTTTCTTAAACCAGGTAACTTCATCACTACCATGTCTACCCCAAGGAACTTTAAAATAAAGAATGAAACTAAGACAAGTTTAAAGTCGAAATTTGGACTTAAAGATTTAAACGAATTTAAATTTCTTTCTTAAAATCTTAAAATAACAATATGAGTAGACGAGAGTGCTGATTTTGAATAATTAACGTTAAGGTTGGAGAGTCGTAGCGACAAGTTTGGTAAAACAAGTCTTTTAAGTTTGAAAATTTCTCAATCGCTACAACCTTCTCCACTTAAAATAATTTCGTCCTCGAAATTTTAAACTTTCTTGATCTAAATATATTTGGGTATTAAGCCAGACTTCTTTCTTCTTTCTTTTCTCAAGTAGTTTTAGCACTACCTCGTCTACTCCATTGGACTTTGACTAGAAAAACCTCTTTATTAATCTCTACTATTTCCTTAGGAAAACATATCACACCATAATAATTAATCATTATGAAGTCTATCCTCATCTTCTCAAACCTCTTATAACGAATAACCAAAAATCAATTATAACATTAGAAATCACATGAATATTCTTCCGTGTAATATGCCTAATAACATGTTATTCACAAATCAGCACAATATCATCAGCTTATCGTATATGAGAATCTATTCATATAGTACATTTATGCACCATCTTGATTTCTAACATCTTCCCACATACGTCACCAAAACGTATCACAAAATTCAATTAATATTAATAAAAAAAATTTGTTCCCAAGTAACTAAGATCTGCTCCTGAATACCACAACATTTTCTGCAAGATATAACTTGGTATTTCCTATGTATACCTCAAATGATCATATAACTCCATATATACATTGATACTTAATCGATTGCACACTTCACCAATCAGGATGTTTATAAATAACAATCCCCAAAATTATCAAAAC
This sequence comes from Ligustrum vulgare, assembly GCA_963555705.1. Classification (NCBI taxonomy): domain Eukaryota; kingdom Viridiplantae; phylum Streptophyta; class Magnoliopsida; order Lamiales; family Oleaceae; genus Ligustrum; species Ligustrum vulgare. The sequence goes on from OY743182.1 coordinate 27,626,256, forward strand.
TTTAACTCCAAATCGATAATCTGTTCAAGATTTCACTCTTGTAGTAAACATGCTTACCTAAGCCACAACGTGAATAAACAACCAATAACTCTCAACCATTTATACTTGAAAAATAATATTTCCTCATTGTTCATGGGTCAACAAAAATTTCCCTTTCATAATCTCGAAGTGTCTCCAACAAAATCCTCAAATGTTCCTCATATTTTTTACTATCTCTAGGATAAACCAAAATATCATCCATGAATACAATGAAAGACATGTCCAATTAATGTTGGAAAACTCGGTTCATCAAATCCATAAATATTTTCGGTGGGTATTTATTCTTTATTGCCAACTTGTTAAGTAGTATAGTTATTCCCTATAGAGATACACTTGACAAAATAAAAACTTTAAATCCTTTTTTTCCAAATCTCAATCAAATGCTTAAGCAAGAAGACAAAACTTAACCCAATAATAAGTCTAAGCATCACTATATTATCAAAAACCCAAAGTTCAATTCTTTTTTCTTGCTACCATAAGCTTCAACTTCATATCTAATCATATCTAATCCCAAAATTAAATCTCTGACGTATGTGTAACATAGCCTAATTCAATCATGAAATAGAACATTCTAGTCTCCAAATTCGATTTAAATCACTATTTTCCCATAAAATGGTCAGAGTTACAACCATCAATCATGACAAATATAAAGTAACAATTTTCGTCTGATGCAACATCTACGTACATAGTCTGATATCCCTTTGATAGGAGCATATACTAGATCTAAATTCTTCGGTTGACTTCTTGTGAAAGGTGCCATGTCCTAAACCAATTATGCAAAGTCCAATTAGACGAGGTTTATCCATTTCTCTTAGTTAAAATTTCGAGGACGTAAAAATATTTAAAAACTCATTCAAATTATGCTCAAACTCGTTTTCTTTCTTATTTCGGATACAAAAATTTCTCATTCTTTCTCATCAAATTCTCAAAATACTTCATTTCTCATGTATCCGAAATCATCATAACATAAATTTCATGATAAAATCATTTACCTTCAGAGTTGGCGGAGCGAACGATGGCGATGACAAAAGTCGACAAAACATTATTTATTATTATCTTTTAAACAAATTCTCTTTTCAAAATCTGCAAGTCTACAGAAACGTAGACCCGCTCTGATACAACGCTGTAACGCCTCTAATTCCGTGGAGCCCGGGACGCCACTTCATCGTCTCACATTAATTTTGAAAATAATGATTTAGCGAAAAATAAAACAATAATTGAAATTTCATCTCACATAATTTTATAAAGTTTGACCCAAAAGGTCAACAATTCGAATATTGAAATAATTTGAAAATAAACTTGGAACAAACATGAAATAAATAGGTTTCAATTTCAAATAAAACATTTCTAAAATCTCAATAATGGCCACCATCGCACGCCTCGCCGCCGACTCCGTCATCTACAAAATTTGTTTTGGAAAACGTGAGTATTTCAAAGAAATACTCAGTAGACTCGTGCACAATAATCATTTAACATCATAAATTAAAACACATAATCATGATATTCAAGTCTCAGGTGTCTAACGATCACCAATATTCTCATGAACATACGAGTTCAAGTCTCATGCATTTAAGCAAGTAAATTCTCGTAACATAGTCTCATGCTTAGAAAGCAAGAAATTCTCATGAACACAATCATACATACTAAACTTATAATCCAAATAATCATTGATGCGCACTTTTGAAAAACGTAAATTTGTGAATTGTCTACCTTAATTTCTCGAGTATTGAGCAAACGGGAATAAATACTTTTAATTTTCTCGCGCCTCGTCTAGCCCTAAAATAAATGATTTCTATTAGAAACTTTAGATTAAAGTTTTGTAATTGAAAGTAAATTTGAGAGTTGAATTGAAAGAATTTAAAAGTGTAAAACTCGGACTAAAATGGTAAAGTGCAAAGATTTGGGATTGAAATGATCATTTTAAAACTTGGGGCTTAAAATCAAATGAATTAAATCTGCAGGGACCCAAATAAAATGGTTCATAAATCTTGGGACTAAAATAATAACTTTTGAAGTTTAAAGTAAGATTTAAAACATTTGAAGCTTTAGGAACTGTTTTAGACTATTATGAAACGTGAGGGACTAAGATGGAAATTATCAAAATTTATAAAAATATCAACGTTTTAATCTCTCTCTCTCCCTCTCTCCCATTTCCATTTCAGCACCGAGTAGAGAGCTGGCGACGACATACCACTCCGATCTCCGATCAGGTGCTCACTGGTGGTAGCACCACCGCCCAAAGGTGGCGACGTGTGTGGTTGATATGGGCTCGACTTCGGGTGAAAAATGGGTGTGGAAAGTTTGAGGAAAACGATGGTGGAGGTCACGGTTTTTTTTTTTTTTTTTGGGTTTCGCCAGCGGAATCCGGCCATAAATGGGTCGACGGTAGAGGTAAGTTTCTGGGCTTCGTTTATTTCTTGGTTTTGATTTTTATTTTAGCTGATTTGATGAGGATTTGGAGTTGGGCAGTGGCTTATGTGTTGGATTGTCCGGCTATTGAGGTGGTGAATGGCGGTCGGTTATGATGATGATGATTTGCTTGTGAAATTCATGTTGGTTGGGTGAAAGGGCTGTGGGCAGGGGCGGTGGTTTGACTGTGGCGTGCTGCGGTGGTTGGGTGGTGGTCCTTGGTTCGACCATTTGGTGTAGGTGCTACGGTGATGGTGCTAATTGGTTCGACAGTGGTTCGGTGAAGGGGCTGCAAAACGGTGGATGTGGCGGTGATGTTGGTCGTGAGTGTTGAGAAATTACCTACAGCCTGGAGCCGTGAGTTAGGATGTGTGGCAGCATATATGTGTTGTGAAGTAGGCAGTGTTACGGTGGTTATGGCTGCTCAATTGCGATGATGGTGGTGATGTTCATTATTCAATTTGGCGTTGAAGGTGGCAACTTGGTAAATTGGTTTGGGTAGTGGCAATGATGTGGTTTGATTCGGTGATGAAAAATCAATTTGATTGATGGTGGTGGTGGTTCTTTGGTGAATTGACAGTTTCGTGTGTTGCTTGGAATGGTGATGGACTGGGAGAATATATGGTGTGGCTATATGGTGTGGCTGAGTGTTTGGTTTATTTTGGATAAAGTGTGGCAATTTTCTGGTTTAGGAAATGTTGTGAGATTATGCAAGGGGTAATGGCTGAGAGGAAGAAAGAGAGATTAAAGGGATGCATTCCAGTTACGGTGATTGAGTGACTTAGGATTAGTGAGGAAAAATTTGAGAAAATTGGTCATGGAAATTTTTGCAATGTTGGGGAAGAATGTTGATTGAGGGGAAATAGATGAAGGAAGTTGGCAATTGAAATGTACAAAATTGAGGGAGACGTGTGAAGATTTCTGGGAGAGGATTGTGGAATTGGAGAAGATGAATTGACTCTGATTAAATTCTGTAATTTAGGTTGAATGTCTAATTGAGAGGGATTGGGTAGAGATGATGTGGAAAATGTGCTGTATATGCAAAAATAGAAGTTGGGGAGGAAATTTTAGGATTTAAATTGAAATGGAACATGAATTGAGGATTTAAAGCATTTTGGACTTAAATAATTAAAATTTGGATTAAAATACATAAATAAATAATGAAAATAAGATACTTTCTTAAAAATTGAAATTGAACTTCGATAAATTTAAATAATTTAAATTTTAACTTAAATGGTTAGACGAAAATGTGTTTAAAATAAATAGGTAAAGTCGTAGCGACACGTTTTAAATAATATTTATTTAAATAAGTCATGGAAAATTCTTGGTCGCTACAACCCTACCACCTTAAAATAATTTTGTCCTCGAAATTTAAAATTTTCTTAATTTAAAATAATTGGATACTTGATCAAAATTTCTTCTTTCTTAAACCAGGTAACTTCATCACTACCATGTCTACCCCAATGAACTTTAAAATAAAGAATGAAATTGGGACAAGTTTAAAGTTGAAATTTGGACTTAAAGATTTAAACGAATTTAAATTTCTTTCTTTAAATCTTAAAATAACAATATGACTAGACAAGAGCGCTGGTTTTGAATAATAACCGTTAAGGTTGGAGAGTCGTAGCGACAAATTTGGTAAAATAAGTCTTTTAAGTTTGAAAATTTCTCGATCGCTACATAATCTGTCTATTTCTTCCCAACAGTGCAAATTTATATAGGTCATTTTCCTTCTTACATTGTCAAAATCGAAATTCCTTGGGTAAGAAAAAGAGAATAATAACTCTGAGTGCAGCAACTCATTTGAAATTGCATATCTGAACTGAAATGAACATGATTGGTTCAAAATCATTATTTTTAATAGGAATTAAACCTTGTTGGTTAGTTTTACTATAAGATTTATATTCTGAAAGTACTCTAAAATCCATTACCTTGTTGAGCATCCTGAACAAAGAAAATCATTTAAATGTAACAAATGTGGCTTTTACCTATGGCCATTGTTGGTGGAACTGCATACTGAAGCAGAAGAACAAGGTGATATAACAAATCTGATCCCACCACGCTAAATGATTGTGCTGCTTTAATAATCAAGATTCCAAAAAGAGGCAAGATAATAAACCTAACCACAATGATTCCTATGATGAGCCACAAACTCAATCTTAATCTTTTGAAACCTGAAATAAAGTAAAAAATATTTGAAATGTTACCACCAGAAATCAATATAATTTCCATTCGTATCCGCTACGGAAAATAGAAATCTTGCAAGTGAAAAACTCAAGAAAAATGGAAAGAGTTAAATTACCTCTAAGAAGATTCGCTCCAATTATCAAAGTTATGGATGGTATTGCTGCTTCCCTAGAGCAAAACAGAGAAAGTAAGTGAATTTTTTGACTTCATTTCATGACTATCAACTCATGCGGTAACATACAAAAAATGCAATAAAAAGAAAAGACAGATAATGGTAGGACAGATTTGACATAACGGATCAACTGATAGTGGTATGATTAATGACCTGTTGTACCTTCAGGAACAAAACTTTCTGTGAGGTTTATGACTTGCTAACAGAAATGCTATTGCCAAGCAAAAATTCATACTAACCATAAATGTTGGATGCCTTTTCAAGCATAGTTTACAGTTGATCATTACAGTGTGGATAACCATGATAGCGCCTCCATCATAGTTTCTGTTGTTTCAGACTCATCCATACAATTAACTCTAACATGGTCAGCGGAAAGAGGACGGCTCTTACTGTTATTATTGTTAGTAATTTCATCAGCACATTCATCAAAATCTTCATTATCCACACCACCATCCTCATCAAAACCAACTTCGCCGTCGTCATCTCCCTCATCCTCATCTCCATCTTTATAGTCAGTTATGTAGTTATCTGAATCTGAGTTGCTAGCAACTTTAGTCACAATGCACCCTGCAAGTTCATGAGAATCCTACCTGGTTCATTCTCATAGGTCGAGCTCGGATCAAAATTATGTCCATTTGATGAAGAAGAGCCTTCCCTCGCATTGTCTTCTTTAGTAGCTTGTAGGTTTGTTAAAATTGGAAATATCACACTGATGTCCAGATTTTGTCTATAAAAGCAAAAGAAGACTAACTAACAAAGTTATTACAAAAACTAAGCATTATCCAAATGATTAAGTGGAGCTACAATCATGGTTCATTACAACTGTAAAAAGCTCAACCGCTTCAACTATCCAAAAAACTCACAGAATATGTATATCCCAATAAGCCAACATTTCAAACCAATTTCTTTAAGTCAGTCCAGTCTACAAAGAGAAAATGAAGACATATGCATAAATTGTCGATGTTATAATTACGCTGCAAAAATGGCATGAAAGATGTTCCCTTAATTTGTGGAAAGAAATTGTAACGCCCCGAGTTCCGAGGAGCGCGGGAACGTCATTTTTCTAAATTCTGGAATAAACTTTGTTGCGGAAAATGAATTAAATATTAAATAGCACATTTATTGGATATAAGTTTATCGATAATTCAGATTAAATAAAGAAATTCTTACAAACTTATAAAAAAAATAAAAATTCTTGCTAAAATGAAATGTTTATTTCGAAATCCACGACTTTCAAAAATAATATCCAAATTATATTCTTCGCCATTGCCCATCACTCGCCTCCGTCACCGAAATCTGCAAATTTGTTAAAACAACGGGGTGAGCATTTCAAAAATGAAATACTCAGTAGACTCAACTCCAATAATTAATCTATAAGATAATTGGACAAGTAATCATGCAAATAATGTAGTGATGTTCTTTTCTTATCCATAAGCATCATAAAATGAGTGCAAATGAACACATTCTTTTCTTGGCATCATGCTAGCAGATAAGTTATGACATGCATAACATAAATTCTCAAATTTATCTCATACGAGATATTCTTTTCTTTTCTCATGCAATTAAGCATACAAAATCACACAAATCCACATAATCACGTGCAATTATAAAATAAATCAATTAGTGGGGGCGAGTCTACCTTTAACGTTACGAATTCTCAAAAACTTTGGAGCGGGAAGTACGTCAATCTCTTAATTCTCCAAATGATTCGTCTAGCCAAGAAAATTAAATTAAATTAGTATCTTGAAATTTACAGTTTTGAAATAAAACTAAAGTTTGGGATTTAAAATAAATAGTTTTAAAAACTTGGGACTAAAATGGAGTTTTTTTCAAAAATTAAAGGACTCATTTAAAATGCTGCTTAAAATAATCAGGGACTCAAATAAATGTTTTTGGAACTTAGGGCTGAACTCTAGCTACTTAAAACATTTTAGGGACTGAAACAATTTAAAACGACAAATTAAGGACCTAGAAGCAAATTTTTTTTAAAAAAACAAAGTTATATAAAAATATATATATACATAACACACACTCTCTCTTCTCTATCTAATACCGACAGAGAGAAGAGAGACGGAGAGTGAGGGGAGCGTGGACGCCCTCCTCTCCGATTGATCGCCGGCTGCAATGCCGGCGATAATACCTTCGGTGCAGAGAAACGGCAGTGGGGAACCCGGGTGAGCAAGAAAAATGGAGTTTTTGCTGGTTTTTGGGTGCGATTTTTGAGGAAAACCGAGGCTTCGCTCGTGTGTTCTCCGGCGAAAATTTATGACTGAGGTATGTAATAGGCTTCTGAGGTTGTGGGTTTGTATATTTGTGCCTTTAATTTGAGTTTTAGGGAGTTAGGGGAGACGGCTGTGGTGGCGGTCGAGGTGTGGATTGCGGATGCTGGGAAAATTGATATTTGGTTTTTGATTTAGGTTGCTATTTGGCTGGTTCTGTGGTTTCGTGGTGGTAGTACCGCAGGCTAAGTGCTGCGACTTGTTAGCGTTTGGCAGTGGTGGTAGTTGCAGGCAGATTGGTGGTTGGGTTGTGACCTTGATTTGGAAGTGGTGGAATGGGTTTGCGGAGAATTAACGGAGATGCAGCGGCAATGGTGTGATTGTGTGGTAATTTTGGAGGTTGGGTGGTGATGCTGATTTCGTGTCATCAGATTATGAATTTCAGATTGATCTTGCTGGAGGTAGAAATTACCTGTTCTGGGAATGCTGAATTCGTGAGTATCAGAATAATGGTGATCGGGAATATAATGGTTGGATAGGTAGTGATGGAGTTGGATTACAATTACATAACCTCGTCAGATAAACATGGGTTAAGAAATTGATGAGGTTGAATTTGGGTAAATCACAAAATTTTCAGGATAATTATGAACTCGAACTGATAATTTGGATAATTTAGAATTTAAAAAGAGAATAAGCTAGAATTTAAATTTTGGATAAACATTGGATTTTTAAAAGAAATAGATTTTGAATTTATTGGACGAAAAAATCAAGTTGGACTGAAATTTTTTTATTTTCGACTCAAAATTTATAACTTGGCTAAACGACGTACGTGAATTTTAAGTAGCGGGTTAAATTATAGCGACGCGGTTCTTAGTAAATAAAATACTTATTTTAAAAATAAATTCCGAAATTTCATGGTCGCTACAAAAATAGTAAGTGCCAAACCAAATGAGAACAAAGTATTCCATCAATATTCCTAATAATTTGATAAAATTGAGTTCATTTCTTAAAGTTTTCTCGATACAAACTAATGGACAGCGACTTGGTGATCAAATTGTAACAAAGTTTAAGTTTAGCGATCAACTTGAAAGAAATGAAGTCGGTAACCAACAAGAAGTATAACTAATAGAGTAATAGTATAGTGACAACCAGTGTATTAAACCCAGTAATACCATATATCCAATCAATATGTTATGGTACTTACTATGCTAATGCATTGCCCGACCTATGGATAGTGATGATCGAATCTCTGAACAAAAAATGGAGCAATGGGACGCAAGGGGAGGACGGTAAAGTAAACATGCTTCGTAGAACTTGACTTTAAAAGTATGCTCATTAACAATCACATCCTTTGTTCAGGGAAGTTTCAAATGGTGAGTCCTCTCATTGACCCACTACATTGGAAGGGTGCTCCTCTTAAATGTTTCATCAGACTCATAAAAGCTGAATCTAGGATAGGGAAGAGAGACCCATAACCAAAATCCAAGATTTTGTGCGAAATTTAAAGACCGATAGCTGTAGAAATTAGAATAGATGATGGCCACCTTCAAATCCCAACATCGATCCACAATAGAGGCTATATTGGAGCCTTGCAAGGTAGTGAACGATAGATTGTAGTTGGGTAAGTGGAAGCCGTCCCCAAAATCACCCCTCAATACCGATTTTGAACTTCCAGCCTCGGCGAAAAATGTGTAGTAATAAGTTAACCACCGGGAAGAAATGGTGTTCAATTAAAACGATTTTGAACTTCCAGCCTTCACCATATTTGTGTTGCTATCTGGTTTCTCTTTTCTGTAATAATAAGTTCACCACCGGGAACAAATGGTGGCCAGTTAAAATGAAAATGGCGTAAATCCAGTCATTTTAAAATCCACTTTCCAAAATTAAGGCAACAGCCCAAAAATCAAAATTATAAAAAGAAAAATTGAAATTAAGATTCCTTGACAATAAGATTATAGTCAAAATTAATCACTCAGAATCTCTATTTATATCGATATATTGATTGTAAATTGGAAGCGTTAGTTAATATATGAACCGTAAATTTCTCTATTTGAAATTAAAAATTGCATGAATTTTGAATTTAAAAAGATTTCACAGAAACATGATTCAACAATTCGGAACATATTCGAGTTGCAAAACTGACTTTGCCTGTGTTTGTTAACCGTACATTTTTTTTATTTATAAATCATTTTATAAACTGCACAATTTCTCAATTCACTTTTTAACTACACACTTTTCTCTCTCCAATTTTTAATCACTATTTTTATACCTCAAAATTATAAATAAATCAATTTATAAATCAAACAGTGTTATCAAACGGAGCTGGACCATGAATTGGAATTGATTCATATTCAACTTCGAGAATTCAAGATTCTGGATTCGACTTGATTATGCTTTAAAAAAAAAAAAAGAAAAAAAGGAAAAAAAACTAATGGAGTCAGAAACTGTTGTGAGAACAATTGATGTGACTTTGTTCAGAACAATTTTGAAAAATCAATTCGGAACAATTTAGAACAATTTGAAAAAATCAGAACAATTGATATTCTCTCGTCACCAAATTAATTTTGATACACATAATAAATAATTATGCTTAAAATCATTATTACCTTCTAGCCAAATTTTTTGAGAAAATGGTGCTGATCCTGGGCAAAAGAACCGAAATTAGCGGTTCGATTCGGTTCGGATTTGGTCTCGGTTCGATTCGATTCGGTTCTATCAAAATTTTAAACGGTTCTGGTTCTAAAAATCCAGAACCATCGGTTCCGATTCTGGTTCCAGTTCTTGATTCAAAACCAGAACCAAGAACCAACAAAACATGATTTTTTTTATTTTTTAAAATATAAATTAAAAAAGAAAATTATCAATTATTAATCTTAATGCATGTTATCCAGTCCATTAGTCAATATCAATTACTCAACAATTATTAACTCATTCAACATTACAATAACTATAAACAAAACAAGTAATAAATAAAAAAAAATAGATCAAAAATATTTTTCTTTCAATAGTTATATTGTTCAGCTTCAAGCCTTCAGCAGTCAAGCCTGCAGTCGTCAGTTCTTCAAGAATCAACAAACAATAAATTTTCAGTACTTTTCATCTTACAATTAATTGTTATCTTGCTTTCAAAGATTTGTTGGACTTGTGCGACTGTTCCCTTAAAAGGTGAAGAATTATGACAAAAATTGAAGACTTTTTAGAAGAAGTACATACACACGGATGAGGAGATGCGTTACTGCTTGGAAAAGAGCGAATATTTTGATATCAAGAATTTTAAGTGTTGTATTCGCATTTTGATCAAGGTCGATAACCTTACCGTCTTACGACTCTTACCAGCTGGAATTTACCATGGCTTCATCGCTTAAGTTAGACAATTTTAGTTTAGGAAATCAGAACTAGAATCAGAACCAAAAGAACCGAACGGTTCGGTTCTTCTCTTGCGAAAAGAACCATCGGTTCTTGGTTCGGTTCCCTAGGAACTAGAACCATATGGAACCACGCCTAGCTGATAACGTGTTATAAACTAGAGAGAAGAAATAAAGAGGCTAGTAAACTTGTGTGTTTTATTAGGGAAACGTATATAACTACAATACTTTAAGTTTTATTTTCTAAAACTAAAAAACTTAACATTTTTTTTTCTTTTCAAAAATCAGTTGTCTAATAATTAAAAATAAATATAATGTTATGTTATAAACTAGAGAGAAAAGTAGACATACCAGTAAACTTGTATATTTCATTATGAGCCGAGCCTCATATATATAGGGAAGAATAGGGATATACAAAGTAATACCGTCTAAGGTTACAAGGTTACAATTTTCATTCACCAATAAAAGATAATATTTACAATACTCCTCTAGAATTACATATTACAAAATAATCTGCCTCATTAAAACCTTGTTTGATAAAAACCCAATGGGAAAAAATATCAAATGAAGGAAAAAGAGTACAGTTATTCTTGGAGTATCAAGATGAATTCTTCCTCATTAAAACTTTGCCAGGAAAATCCAATGGACAAAACATTGGCTAAGGAAAAAGAGTACATCTACTCCCCCTAGTGTTGACCGTTATAAATCATCGAGTCGATGCATCCCAATCTTGTGAATTGATTTCTTGAATGTAGATGTTGACAAGTGCTTTAGTGGAAAATTAGCTAGATTGTTACTTGAGTGAATTTGTTGAAAATTCTGGAGTATTTTGATGCTACCTCGTTAAAACCTTGTCAGAAAAAACCTAATGGGATAAAACCTGAACGAAGGAAAAAGAGTACAGCTACTCCCCCTGATTCAATCTGTATTGAGTTATTCATTTAGTTACTCCCCCCGATTCAATCTCTATTAAATAATCCATATCTTAATCTCCTCACGAGTATCGTATAGGAGAGTATATCAATAGACATTGATAAGAGTTACCTCATTAAAAACTTTGATAGGAAAACCTCGTGGGACAAAATATCGGCTAAGGAAAAAAGAGTGGAGCGCATATTAACTCCCCCTCATAGGAACATTACAATTATTTGGATATTGGATAAAATTATTTCAACTGTTAATTGGTGCAATATGGAATATGTTCACCAAGCAAATATAAATGACACATATCTCAAATTATTTGTTCTTCGAATATAAATTCAATTATTCCTTTGAAATTGAAGAAGATAAAATATTTCCAATCATTTGAACGTGTTGCATTGATCCATGTTCTATAATCAATACGATTAATGCAGTTCTCAAATCCGGAAGTGACAACAATTAAGTTATTCACTTTAGGTGAATAATTAATTATGAATTTGAATTTTGAAAATCAATTGCCTGAATTTTCAAATATAATTTTATGCGATAATCACATTCCATTACAAAGTGATTCTATTCAAGGAATATTAAATATTCAGATCGCAAAGTATCTGTATATTTTGATTAAACAAGTTTCTTAAAAACTTGAACTATATATTTCATATATATTTAATCCTTCAAGGATTATACTGTATGCTTCAGACATAGTATATGTTTCATATTGCAATTGTCAAATTGCTACCACCAAATTTATGTCGTGAAACTTTAGATAGGTAACGATTCCTATATTTCAAATAGATTTTCTCTAATTATTTCACAGCAATCCCAAAGTACCGAGGTATTGATGACCCTTTTAATCTCACTCATTGGTACTTCAAAGAATACTCCCAACGTACCGATTTGATGATCATACATTTTGATATCACTCATTACATCAAAGAGCGCAAGCTAATAATTAGAGTCAATCATCTTTCGATATTTACATTTCTAATAATTATATATTTATTGGCACATATTATGCATTTGTCAGGCAAGTAAATAATTACATCTATGCCACATCTTTGAAACATTCGTTGTGCAACAAGTCGTGCATTACGACTATAGATATAGGTATTTTACTGGCTTTACACTGTTAAGTGTTTGGACTTCAGGTCTCAAAATTTCAGATTTTGTAGTAAGTTTAATTCACCCTGAATGCATACTTTTGCCAACTATTTTTAAGTCGATTTTATTTTATTATCATCGCTATAATTCATATTATAATGTGGCTATCTTAGCAATTTGCTTTTGTATAAGTGCTTTATAAAGTGTGTCGACACAATTATCAGCTCAATTCGATTTCTTCCCCTACAAAACATAACTATAAAGATCTCAATTTTTCAATATTTCAAATACTTGAACCTCTTCTGGATATTTACAATTAATTATGTTAATAAATACTCTCTCACGAGTATATGCCTCCTCAATAAGACCATCATAATCATTTGCTCTATTTTTATTTATTTGGGGATCTTTATTCTAATCAGATATTGCTACGCTTCAGGCGTGTCATATATCAATATGAGACATAGCATCTACAGCTAATAAATGAGATTTTGTCAATCTCTTATAGATATTGCATCTTTAAATTATGCTATCTTCGAACATTTCGTTCATATTTTCAATCGAACTTCTGGCTCGTATTATCAATTACGGGTATATATGCATAGCATAATATGATGCATGTTTATGATATAAGCTACTAATATTCCACCCAATGTTGAGAAAATTTTCCATCAAATTGACAATAATTTTTTCGGCGTTGTAAAGTATCACCCATTTGGGATATATGTTCAACCACGTATTTTTCTCAACATTCTTTATTTTCCATTTTCGTGTATTGTGGTGAATCAATTGCACTATTAAAAAAATTGATGAAAAAAACTAGGCCCTAACCATAAGTCAATTATAACAGGGAGAACTATGATGTTGGCATAATGCGTAATAGAATTTCCTAAACAAAAAGGAAAGTATTTTGTTCTCAATTAAATTAATTGGAGGCAGTTTAACAAGCATAAATGTTAAACCATTTATCGATATCCCAACTAACACTTATTAAAATGATGAGATTCATGTCCACTAGCATTATCACATTCTTGATTATATAATCTGAAAATTATGCTTATAATTTAAAATTTGAGCAATAATTTCGTAAACTTCTGGTTGTGAACACCATGCAATTATCTAGTATATGTATCAAATCAATTAGATACAAATAATATTTAGATGATCAAAGTTGATGATGATGGGGCCCATTTATAACTCCCTTATTATTTTAAAAAATATAGGGAATTTAATTCCTATTTTAGCTAGTAATAGTCAATAAATTTCATGAAAGAGAGCAGACATCATATATGATTGAATTTAAGAATTTTCTGGTTCTTTATTGAGTATACATTTTAATTTCGCATCATAGTTGATCCAGTGATGATTCAAATGGTCATGCCAAATAATAAAATCAAATTGAACTCTTGGTTCAATATAAGATTTAATTCAATGATTAAACATTATATAATCATATATCATTCAAGTAGTAAAACTAATCAATGTCCTTATGACATTAGTTATATGTTTTCCTTCAAGAATAAACATGAACTGAAAATAATATATTCTCGGAAACATGTGTTACTTCGGAAGCACGTTTTTATTGCTCATTCAAAATCAATATGTCAATATTCTTCTAGAATATTGAAATTGCAATATCATACTCTTCAAGAGCAGATAATATTATTTTATAATTGTTGTGCTTCTTTGGGAGCAACAACATATTAAACTTGAATATTCAATGTGAAGTGAGATTTTGCTTCTTCAAGAACAAAAACAAAATATTCAATATTTCATTAAATAACTCAAATGAGATATTCCTAATTTGCAATATTCTGCGGGAATATCGATTTAGATCAATATTATTCTGATACATTGAATTAGATTGTTTCTTTTTCTAGAATAGTGATACAATATTCTTTTGGAATATTGTACTTTATTATTGAATGTAAATCATACATTCAAACAAATATTTATTATAAGTTGGTATAATCAAAACGATATAATAAGATCGAATAACTATACCACTTTCTCTAAAAATTCAAAGTTAATAGAATACTAACCATTACTTTGAGCAGAAAAAATTATGCTATTCGTGACCAAGAAACATGTTAAATTGAAATATTTATCAAAAAATAAAGTTGTTATTCTTCAGGAGTAATAACAAAATATTGGCCAAAAATATAAAATTAATAACATATCTCATAATATTGGGCTCTTCAAGAGAAAATTATATTCTGTTATAATATTTAATATGAGATAAAATTATGATTTTTCAGGAATCATCACAAAAAAATATTATTATACATCATAATAATCTTATGGATTATTAATAAATTTAAAAATTTTAATTTCTTTGAGAACAAGAGTGCAACATTTATCACATGAGCAATAAAATAATATTCTTTTAGAATATTGAAATGTAGCAATAACGCAATATTCTTCTGGAATATAGATTCGAAGCTCATTCAATTATAACAATAATTAAAATCTATTGTGCTACTTAGGAGCAAAAAACGAGTTATTATTCTGGAATAATTATATTTCTAAGATTGCGATTCTTCAAAAATAATAAGTTAATATTCTAGACTTCTAGAATATTGACAAATTATGTTCTCTAGGAGTAAATAATATTCTTCTGGAATATTGATATTAATAATTCATTCTAACTTTCGAACTAACAATATTTGTTCTTTTCACGAGTGACGATAAAATATTCTTCTAGAATATTTATCTAACGTGGGTTGTGTATCTTCGAGAATGCTAACACCATATTCGTTTAAAACATATTTTAAATTATGCTTTTTCAGGAGCATTGCGTCAATATTTTTCTGGAATATTGAAATTGTAATAAACTGCTCTTCATGAGCAAGTAATATTATATATTGGATATTACTTAGGTTACAAGACAAAGATAAAAAACTTAAGATTACAAGAATATTAGATTAACATACACAAAGAGATATACTACAAATAAGCCGTGAACATGGTTATCCAATCTTTGCTGATTTTGATTCCAAGATTCTAGACTGATCTTGTAGGTCACAAATGGTACAGACAAACATAATTGATATAGGAAAAAAAAAAAAGACAATGACAAATTTACAATACCTTTTAAAATGAAATTTAATATGCTAGAACAAGATATGTCTTCTTCCGCTAACGAACTTATTTCGATTCTTCAAAAACAATAAATCAATATTCTTCTGAAATATTGAAAATTGTAATTATGCTCTTCATGAGCAAATAATATTTTTCTAAAATATTAATTATAATGTTGTGCTACTTCAGGAGCAACAACAAATTTTTATAATAGACAATTATATGGTTTATATTCTTCTGGAAGGAGCAACAACTTATTGAATTATCAATTTAAATCAATAATAACAATAATACTTGTAATTGACAAATTTATAATTAATAATCTTCCGGAATATATATATTGTTGTACTATTTCAGGAGTAACAACACAACAAATCAATAACATCAATAAATTTTTAATGGACAAATTTATGATTAATATTCTTTTGGAATATTAATATACTATTGTGCTACTTCATGAGTAACAACAAATTATTCTTCTCGAATAATTATAATTCTAAAATTGTTATTCTTCAAGAATAATAGGTCAATATTCTTCTGGAATATTGAGAATCAAAATTCATGCTCTTCAGGAGCAAGTAATATTCTTCTGAAAAATTAATGAGAATGTTGTGCTACTTCAAGAGTAGCAACCAATTATTTATAATAAATAAATAAATAAAAGGATATAATATGTAATTGAACTTCCTTGACGACGTGCATAATCAGAATTGCACTATATTTTTGCTCGTACGTTTGTCCTTGTGCACTCAAGGGATTGATTAAAAAAATAACAATATGCACAAATTTCTAAAAGAATTCGAATTGAAAGAGAATTCAATTGGTGTACAGGATACTAGTTGAAGAAGAATTGCGATTCTATTAATAATTGGAGAAAACTTGAGCGGAAGAACAAATTTAGATTCCAGGTTTCAATAATTAGAATTTGTATTTCAGCAATTTCAACTAAAAAAAGAATTCGGCTGCATTGATTTCGGAACTTTGAAAAAATCATATGCCACCAAATTAATTTCGATGCACATGATAATACCTTCTACTAATATTTTGATAAATGAGATTTCGGAAAAAAATTCTAACTCAATTTGGTAAAGAATCGTGCAGATAACGTGTTATAAACTAGAGAGAAAAAGAAAGAAAAATAGAGATACCAATAAACTTGTGTATTTCATTATGAATCAAAGCCCCATATATATAGGGTAGAATAGGGATATACAAAGTAATAATGTCTAGGGTTACAAGTGTATAATTATCATTCACCAATACAAAATAATATTTACAATATATTATATATAATAAAAACATAATTATTTATCTTATATTATATTAAAACTAATATACTACTAAATAAAAGATTCAAATTTTGACGTCACAACCTCTCTCATCCCCGCCCCTCGCCTCGCCCATCCTACCCCACCGCAAAAAATGATTTTTTTCTTTCTACTTTTCCACGCACCCCGACAACACCCCACCCTAACCATCCCATCCCACCACAAAAATGTTTTTTTTTTCCTTCAACATTTCCACACCCCCACCAACGTCACCCAACCCTGACACCACCCTGCCCACCCCACAAAAATGAGGTTTTTTTTTTTTTTTTAAAAAAAAATCTCTCGATATTTTCCCACCTACCCCACCACCCGCCCCACACAAAAATGATTTTTTCTTCTAATTTTCCACATCCCACCCACCCCGCCCCGGACCCTACCCACCACCTACCCAACCAATCCACCCCACCCCACCCAGACCTTACCCTTGCACCCATCCAACCACACCCACCCATTCCATTCCTACCCAACCCTCCCCCAAAATGATTTTTTTCTTCAATTTTCCACGCCCCCACCCGCCTCTCTCCTGACCCTACACCGTCATCCACCCAACTGACCCAACCCAAAAATAATTTTTTTCTACTTTTTAACACCCTGTCCCGACCCTCGCACGTCACCCACCAACCCCACCACTACCCACCCCACAAAAAAATGATTTTTTTTCTACTTTTCCACACTCCCTCTCTACCTTACACCCATCACCCACCAACACCACCCCTACCCACCCCACCCAAAAACGATTTTCTTCTTATTTTCTACACCCTGCCCCTACCCTGTGATGAAGATCAAATTTACAACAGACAATGATATTTTAATAACACGGATTGCATTCAAGAAAAAAGAGGCGTTTTCTTATTTCATAAGCAACCAAGAAACCCTACATCACGTTATAACATCTTAAATAAGAGCAAAATGAATAACCTAAAAAGCCAACAATCCTTTAATGGGCTGGCCTACAAACGAAATAAGCAAATAATGAAAAATACTAAAAGAAGAAACTTCGATTACCGTTTTGATTCAATAAACGTTCTCAAACCCCCAAAATCTACCATACATCACAGCATAGCAGTGAGTTCAATGGAGATCGTCAAGACCTTTTCGAAAAGTACTTATGGGCCCAAAACAGACACCGTATGCAAAATTTATGGTCATTTCTTTGATGAACGATCATCGAAGCGTTCCAAGTATGCAAGAGCCTGTTCTTCCGCATTAGACACATGAACCTCATAACCCCCCCACCCACCCAACAAACCGACCCCACCCAAAAATGATTTTTTTTCTTCCACATTTCCACACCCTACCCAGACCCAACCCCACCCACCCAAAAATGATTTTTTTCTTATAGTTTTACTTATATATATATATTTTTAAATTAATTTATTCGTGGCGAGTTCGAGTCGGGGTGGCCAAACATGCCCCTCCCCCAAGACCTGCTCGAGTCGCGGGAACCTACCCTAAACCCGCGAGGCGGATTTTTTTTGCCCCATTCGGATCGAGTTGTTTTGCTACTATCTATTAAAAGTGTGGATGAGAGGGGAACTTCCATTTTGTCCTTAATTCTTATGTTTATGGTCAGTGACACCTTTAGCATTCTATTTATTCTCATCAGATATTATTATTATTATTATTATTATTATTATTATTATTATTATTATTATTATTTAATTTATAATTTATTATCATCTTATATTATTCGAGGGTTGTTTTGAACCTATAATTTTATAAAGAATGTGCATTCACATTTTCCATGAAATTGATATATAACCTCTGTTTGATGGTGATTAAAATCAAATTTTTAGTATATTTTGATAAAAGTTGATGAAATATGTAGTAGAGATATTGTAGGTCCCATGAAATATATGGTTGAGATTGACTATTGACTTTGACTTAATTTTAAAATTTATATTTTAATTTATACCAGATATGGACATAATTGTCTAAACTCATAATATTCATGGAAGAGTGAATAGTATAACGACAAGAATAAATAATAGAAATTAATTTCTACAACAATTGTGGTGATGGAAGATGTTTCATTTGACACTAATTCGTGTTATAATTTATTTTAGTTTGTATTTATTCATTCATGAATATGATTATATTTTAACTACAAAAAGAAAAGACATTTCATTTTTTGTCTAATTTAAGAATTCAAATCTATTGCATTTTTAACAAGTAAAATATAACAATTTAGTTACTATAAATTTTAATTTGACAAAATATTATTATTATTATTATTATTATTATTATTATTATTATTATTATTATTATTATTATTATTATTATTAAGTGGCGTGTTACAAAATTGATTTCAAAATCTTCAGTCTTGAATTCATGGTGCAACATATAAAATTGATACAGAGTTTTTTCACATACAATATTTTCTTTGCTGATGACAAAAAGTAGCGTTGTGTATTGAAACTTCTAATGGTACATGCTTAGAATAAATTTGATATGAATTGTATGTCGTTTGCTTATTTGCATGGTTAGCTCTTATGGTTGTTTTCTTAAAAAAATGATTTTCTCGTTAATTTGTATTGCGAAATTACTTAATTTTCCCAGTTGGAGCTTCTTCATTTGAAGAGGTCATAAAAATGTGTAACCAATAAGTTAATCTTGAAAATAAATTCGCCAATGGTGCTCTTCAGGAATCTAGACTCATCCAACATTCTTTGTAATGAGACAATAATGATTTATCGTGATTTCAAAAGACATATAATCCATACGAAAATAATCATCGTACAACAAGCTTGAAAACAAAATTTTCTTTAACGTATCATATTAATGTCAGCAAATGATGAAGGATATTAATTCAAATTCATGATGAACAATTTTCAATATGCCTATACATTGCAATAATTATTAACAAGACTTAAGAATAAATAATGCTTACTGTTGGAATATATCGTTCTGAACATGCATTCTCTTATGGACAACTATATATAATACATTCTCGCGAAATTTCAATGCAAACTATGAAAGCCTTGGTAAAAATATAAAATAAAAATAAGAAAAATACTGAGAAGTTGACAAAAAATATTATGTATAGAAGTGATATTATAATCAACATTATATTTCTGTTTATTCATCATTTTTACATTATATAAATAATTTCATTAAAAACGATTATTCATATATAACTTTTTTAGCAATTTTAATTTTTCGTTTAATAATATCTAATACCTCATCTACTTTAAAAAATAGTATTAGTATTTTAAAAAAATTACACTTCTCATTCATCATATACACAAGACATGCAACGCATGTACTTACTACTAGTATATCAAAAAGTAAGGTGACCTATAATTTGGTGCCAAAATAAAAAATAAAAAATAAAAAACAAGCACATCTTTGTGGGACAAAGGGAGTATATAGAAACTAGCTTTGATTGATCGACATGTGGTGACTTTAAAATCTACATAAATTGTTTTTGTTTTAAAATTTTGGTTTGGTCGAAGAGGATATGAAATCAAATGAAGAGGACACCGCGCACATCAAGCAAAGTACTATTTAGCCTCTAACTAGTGTAGTTAAAAATTATATATTCAGTAGATCTTGATATCAATTAGTAAAATGTGTGGTGGTTGTTGCACATGGTTCGTACACAACAATTAGATTAAAATTTATACGATTATATGGATGAACAAATATTTTGAGACAAAGCCCAAAAGGGGTGCAATTAAAAATGCAGTTTATGCCTCCAAGTGGAGTAAGCCCACAATTGTAAGAAGTAAAAAAAGTTTTGTAAAGTAAATAAAGTACAAAAATGAAAATTACATTTTTTGTTTGAGAGTGATTTTTTGGGTTCTAAATCTCTTGATTTCTTATTTTTATATAGCTTTGTAACCGCATCTCTTATACCTTTTCTTGATATGGTAACTGTCACGTTCTGTTTCTGCCATGATCCAATTGATAACTTCTCTTGCTAATAACTACCAGATCATGGGGAGTTATGGAGAATCACTTTTGATAACTGCTCCAATATGTTGTCACTTTTTTCCATATACTCATTTTCTTCTAAGACACATTATGATGAAATCTCATACAAGATGTCTGCTCTATTTTACTTTCCTTGTACAGGTTGTGCTAATTTTGCTGTAGTGTTTCGCCTTCTATGCATGGTGACACATCGCCCAATGTCGATTTCTTTGATGTCCAAGCGTCTTCATTACCGTTGCATTTATTTTTGGAGCATTTTGCATGTCAACAATTGCCCCCAAATACATCTTAATTAATGTTGTAATCATTAACTTAGCCATATTAATAAGAAATAAAGGCGAACATTCCCTATTTTTTAACACCCAAGTTGACTTTTAAACGTCCTTCAATTGCAGCATAATTAAATGCTCTTACACTTATGGTATGCCACAATCATTACTTATACATCATTTGACGTTCCAATCATGAGTCATAACTCTTAATTTTAGCCAAATACAATACTTGGATTTCAACATCCAAATGGCGCCTTTTAATATTCAACATATGCATGCATACATGGCCTTTTGCATCCTTGAAAAAGGGTTTCCTTCCCAACTGACATTTGCCACCATAGGTTGTTTCAAAATTTTCTCCGACTTACTCTCTGCAACCAAAATTTTCTTCTGAAGCTTCACTCTTCCCCTCTTCATTTCTACACCAATAGCCTTGCCAAATGCCCCTACCTTCAGAGATTACAAAGACTTTTGGGAGGAACCCTTCATCACTGCTAACTATCTCTTCCTATTGAGTTCCAGCACCGGCCATCTCCGTTTAGGCTTCAATTTTACTAATAAAGATGACATTAGCAGGGTATCTCAAGCACAAATATTCCAAACCTCACACGCTCTTCCATTTTAAATTCTATTGGCTCTGGGTTCAATTTCTTCTCAAAGCGTAAATGGGACGTTGCCGAAGTCAGATATGTTCTTCAAGGATTGGCTCTTACGTACGGTTGCTCACGCACCTTCTAGGGAAAGGTTCATGGAGGTAGGTATTTGGATTTTCTTGAGCTTTACACCTGAGTTCCTCCTTTCAACTCTTCTATCTTCCCAATCACTTTAAGTCATTGCCTTATTTCATTCCTTTTCCTCAGAGTCAGAGTCATGCCTTTGTGCAACATCCTTTGATGATAATTATAGGGGGAGGGGTTGTTGTGATAAATTTTAAATACTCGCAAGCGCACGAATCAGTTGTAGGAAAGAAAAATGATTGCAAAGTCGAACCCACATGAACTAAATACTTTTAGAAAGTGTAATTTAATCTTATTTAACTATTATTCTAGCCAGTTGTGGAAAAGAATCAATTTGGTTGAATTGCTTGAAACTAAATAATCATAAATAAAACAAGATTGAAAATTTTTTAAAAAATTTATTGAAATACAAATTACTAAGGTTCTAGAGTTGACCACAATTTAACAACACAATCACTTAGTTATCAATTAATTCCCGAATTCAAGCAACAAATAAAAATCAATTTATCGTTACCTTTAGATTTAACAATTAAGCCCAATTTAGATTAGCATTTCTAATGTAGATTCTTCTTTCACTTCTTTAACAAATTATCCAAGCATTCGTTGTATCGACCTTTGTAATGAACAAAACGAGGAATCAAATATAATTACTTAGCAATTAAAATTCAAGCATCAATTAATTAATCAAAACTTTTAACTATAAAAAATACCTGATATGAATGATAAAATAAAGTTTTGGATTAATTATTCAAATAAGAAAGAACCATAAACATTTCACATAAAAGGGAATTAATATGATAACCAAATAATTATGAAATTAAATGGGTTTCATCATCAACCTTAGTACAAAATACTTAGAACATAATCAAAGTAAAACACGAAAAATGATAAAACCCGGCATTATTTCGAATGAATCTTCAAGCCAATATGATAGTTTCTCCTCTTTCTTTCTCTCCTCTCTTGTTGTAGTGTGTAAGAAGTGTATATAAGAGGTCCCTTCTTCTTCATTTTCCCTTGCTATTTATAGAATGAAATAGCATCTTATTTATGGTTAAAGAAATCTCCAATTGTAAGAATAATTCACTTTCATCATTCATCACACCATGGATTCTCATCTTTTCCACCATTTTTTTTCCACTTTTGTCTCCCACGTGGAGTGACTTTTGACTCCTTTATGATCAATTACAAGAATTATTCCACATTCTTCATTGTATACTTTCTTTTTCTTCATTTTCACCATCTTTTATCATTCACTTCCAACTTTTGTCTCCCACATGCTTGTGTCAAATTGTTTTAAATTCAATGAGTCTTGTTCCCACTAGCCTTTGTTCCACACTTTTGTATAATTCCAAAACAGTTGTAAAAAATCGAATTTTCAACTGTTTTCGTTGTGCGCGCATCAGATTCTTCTTTCGACCAGTAGTCGGTAATTTCCTCTTATCTTCTTTGTCAGATGTCCGATCGATGCGATTCAAAATTATGTGGAAAGCTGACTCAAAGGGCTATAATTCATCTGGAAAAGATATTTCCAAATTAGAACGTTAATGGGATGAAACATGAGCCTTAATGCGAAGCTGAAAGTTTTGAGCATAACTTGTTCAGCTAGAATTCTTCCGTTTTCGTCCATTTGCGTTTCTCTCACCCAATTTAGCTTCCAACTTTTCCAATTGAATCTTTAGTATCATGCGATAGTAGGAAAATGGTTCGAGTAATCTTTTTGAAAGTTTGCATTTCGGTCCCGAACTTTGAATTATCTCAATTTAGCTCGATTTCCTACCAATTTCCTTTGATTCCTTCATTTCGCATCGGATTTCACCTAATACATAAAAATAATCAAATTAAGCTATAATTCATTAAAATCAATAACAAATACTCTAGTTTAACGATTAAGATAGTGTACAAAATACACTTATCAAATACCCCCAAACTTGAACATTTGTTTGTCCTCAAACAAAATATAGATTAACTCAGATAGAAGTTAAAACAATCATTGGTTAAACAACTTGCCGTGAGTCTCAGGATTGGAAATGTTGCATCAAAACTACAAACAACATCAAAATCGTAGTGCTAAAATCAATTTATACCTATTCAATGCAAAATTGATGTGTGTGTGTGTGAAGATTTATGCAAAACACCATAAACTCACAAATTGATTCAATTCCCAACCCTTGATGGTCAAATATTTCCTTTCTTCTCTTGTAATATACACATCTTCCCCCAAACTTGTTATTTTCTCTCTAAACCGAGGGTGCAATCCCAATGTTGAAATAATATACTAATCATTACCCTCTCTAGTTTGGATAGGCCTCACAAATTGCATCTCAACACATCAACAAATAAGGATTCTCCAAAATTTTGATTGTTTCAACCACCAAGAATCAATTGGGTTACTGGACATCGAAGGTCTAATTCTCTCCAATGGGACTTAATCAAGGCATTAGTACGTCTTCTGTTTTATGCACCTTTTTTTTAAAGGCATTAGTGCGTCTTCTGTTTCATACACCTACTTTTTGGCATTTTTAATACAATAAAATGATACAAATGAAAATACAATGAAAGACATTAGTGCGTCTTCTGTTTCATACACCTGCTTTTTTGCCTTTTAATACAATAAACTAGTACAAACAATAATACAAATGAAATAAGAATGATAATGTCTCCTATAATTTTCGAACCGTCTGCTTTTTTTTTTTTTTTTGCCAGGATTAGTGCAATGTCCCTCATTTGTCTTCAAAAACCAACCTTCAAAAGAATTCACTCCACTTTCATCCCATTAGTTTAGACAATCCACAAAAAAATTCACACACGGAATCCTTATTTATCTCAATGTCTCCTTACAACTGTACAGACCCTCCAAACTATCCTACAATTGGTTCAAGGATTTATATATATATATATATATTTTCGAATGTTTAGGTTTAGCATGTAAGGCTTAATTTTCTCAACCTAAATAGCAGTTTGAATAAAATCATTCCTTCATGATGCAATGCATAAATCTCATGCTCAAATAATATCAAGTTTAACCTGAATAAGCATAAATTACCCTAACCCACAATTTTTCCACAATTTGAAGCTTAATGCTTGATTCCAATGTAACATCATTGTTGGCAAGGTCATCTAACCCACACAAGAACACAAATTTATTTATTTAATATTTTTTTTAGAGAATGTGTCTCAAGAGTAAAAACTTCTCCATACTTAGCCATTCTAAGAAAATAAGCATATCCAATAATTTTACAAACAACATTTTTTTAAAAATAATTGAAACAAAATATTTTAATTTAATTATAAAATGTGTCTCGAGAGTGAATAACTCCGTACTCGGCCATCTATGATTAAATTAAAATACAAAAGTGACACACAAAATAAAATAAAAACATAAATAACAAGTATTTTAATTTAATATAGAATGCGTCTTAAGAGTGAATGTAGCGACCGAGAATTTTCGTGATCTTATTCAAATAAATATTTTTAAAAGCGTGTCGCTTCGACTTTGCCCATCATTTAGTTATTTATTTTTAAACGCATGCTCGTCTAGCCAGTTAAGTGAAATTAAATTTATTTAAATACTTAGTTTAATTTCAATCTTTATCAAAAATATTTCAATATCACAGTCTATTTTCAAAAGTCCAAGTATTAATTATATTAAGTCCCAATTTTAAATATTTTAATCCAATCCAACTTATCGAGCCCAAATATTTTTACCAATCATTCAAGCCCATTTAAAAACCCAATAAGTCTTTTCTTGGCCCAATCAATTCAATAGCTTCTTCCTCCCCAAGTCATTCCTTACCCAATCAATACTTATTTCCAAAATTCTTACAATTTTCCATAAATCAAGATTTAACCTAAACTACCATGTTTAACACCTAAATCAACTATTAAATAGATGCCTCACCTCTTTTCCCTCGATGCACCAAACTTCACGACTGCTGGGTATGTCTTCCCCTCTCTCAAACTTCTTTATCCTCCTCCAATTTCGAACCCACCACTGAGCCACTGCCGTGCTGACCAACACCAATTACCACCAGAAATCATCACCAACCACCACATACAACCATCGCCCTAACCGAATCAGCTGACCTCAAAGCCACAACACCATGGTCGAACCACCACCAGCCACCACAGATTGAATTCACTGACCAAAACCACCATGGCTACTATCACACCAAATTCACCAGTCAAGGCCACACAATCATCGAGTCACGGCTGCACCCAAACCTCCACCTTCGTCCTCCAACCGCCCATTTCAATATCACCAAAAAACCAAGCCTGCAACACAAACCACAACCAAAATGCTGTCACCACCAATTTCACAAGCCACACCTTCACTACCATTACAACCCAATCGCTAATCCACCATCAGCAATGACTGCAACAACCCAGTCGCACACCACAACCCGCCGTTGCCCTTATGAAATTGACAACTCCAAACACACCACACCATCCTATAGTCCAGCCAAACCGAACCACCATCTCAAACGGAGAAAACCCAATCTCACAAAACCACCACCGCGTCGGAATCAACACCTCCAACTGTCATTGCCTCACCCAAAAGCCACAATCAAATTTCCCCAAATCAAAACCCAAAACCAAGAAATAAAACCTGAACCAAATACCTTACCTTCGACCGCCGTTTGGTTGGCCGGAAATTTGCCGGAGTCACAACTCAAAAACTCGCGACCTCCTACCCTCGGTTTGCCTCTACTTTCACACCCAAACGCGCCCTAATCCCACTGCACCTTACACCGGTGCCACCGTCGTGTGGTGGCGCGATCGTCGTCAGCTAGGTGCCGGCGATCTGGATCAAGGAAGGGGCGGAGCCCTTTCTCTTCGCCATCGCTGCCTCTCTGCTCTCTCTAACTGATTACAGAGAGAGAGAAATGAGATGGAAATTGGATTTTAATATTTTGATTTTGATAAATGAACTTTTAGTCCCCATCTTTCAAATTCGTTGGTTTTGGTCCTCACCTTTTAAAAGTTTTAAGGTTCATCCCTTTTTTAAAATTATCTTATTTCAGCCCCTATTTCTAAATTAAGTCATTTCAGTCCTTTAGTTTTAAAATATTTATAACTAGTCCCAAATCTTTACACTTTACCATTTTAGTCCGAGCTTTACACTTTTAAATTCTTTCAATTCAAACCTCAAGTTTAATTTCAATTACAAAACTTTAATTTCAAGTTTCTAATAGAAGTTATTTATTTTAGGGCTAGACGAGGTGCGAGAGAATTAGACGTATTTTCCCGTTTGCTCAATACTCGAGAAATTAAGGTAGACTCTAATCTACAAATTTACGTTTTTCAAAAGTGCGCATCAATAATTATTTGGATTATAAGTTTAGCATGTATGATTGTGTTCATGAGAATTACTTGCTTTCTAAGCATGAGACTATGTTACGAGAATTTACTTGCTTAAATGCATGAGACTTGAACTTGTATGTTATTTACTTGTTCATGAGAATACTGGTGGTCGTTAGACACCTGAGACTTGAATATCATGATTATGTGTTTTAATTTATGATGTTAAATGATTATTGTGCGCGAGTCTACTGAGTATTTCTATGAAATACTCACGTTTTCCAAAATAAAATTTGCAGATGACGGAGTTGGCGGCGGGGCATGCGATGGTGGCCATTATTGAGATTTTAGAAATGTTTTATTTGAAATTATAAACTTATTTTTATTATGTTACGTTCAAGTTATTTTTCCATGTTTAAACTATTTTGACAGTTTGAGTCAATTTTTATAAAGTTATGTGAAATGGAATTTCAATTAAATTTATTTTCCGCTAAATTATTATCTTCAAAGTAAATTTTTAAACGATGAAGTGGCGCACCCGGGTGTTCAGAACCCGAGGCGTTACAGGTGGTATCAGAGCGGGTCTACGTTTCTATAGACTTGCAAATTTTGAAAAGAGAAATAATAATAAATAATGTTTTGACGACTTTTGCCACTGCCATCGTTCGCTCCGCTAACTCCGAAGGTAAATGATTTTATCATGAAGTTTATGTTATGATGATTTCGGATACATGAGAAATGAAGTATTTTGAGAATTTGATGAGAAAGAATGAGAAATTTTTGTATCCGAAATAAGAAAGAAAGAAAGAAAACGAGTTTGAACATAATTTGAATGAGTTTTTAAATATTTTCACGTCCTCGTAATTTTAACTAAGAGAAATGGATAAACCCCGTCTAATTGGACTTTGCATAATTGGTTTAGGACATGACACCTTTCACAAGAAGTCAACCGAGGAATTTAGATCTAGTATATGCTCCTATCAAAAGGATATCAGACTATGTACGTAGATATTGCATCAGACGAAAATGGTTACTGTATATTTGACATGATTGATGATTATAACTTTGATTTTTTTTTTTTTTTTTTGGGGAAAATAGTGATTTAATTGGAATTTGGAGACTAGATCATATTCTATTTCATGATTGAATTAGGTTATGTTACACATACGTCAGAGATTTATTTTTGGGATTAGATATAAAGATGAAGCTTAGAGTAGTAAGAAGAAAGAATTGAATTTTGGGTGTTTGATATTTAATGACGCCTCGATTTTATAAGTGAAACTTATTGTTGGGGTAAGTCTTGCATTCTTGTTTAAGCATTTGATTGAGATTTGGATAAAAGGATTTAAAGTTTTTATTTGGCCAAGTGTATCTCTATAGGGAGTAACTATGCTACTTAACAAGTTGGCAATAAAGAATAAGTACCCACCGAAAATATTAATGGATTTGATGAATTGAGTTTTCCAACATTAATTGGACATGTTTTTCATTGTATTCATGGATGATATTTTGGTTTATCCTAGAGATAGTAAACAATACGACGAACATTTGAGGATTTTGTTGGAGACACTTCGAGATTTTTGAAAAGAGAATTTTGGTTGACCCATGAATAATGAGGAAATATTATTTTTCAAGTATAAGATGGTTGAAAGTTATTGGTTGTTTATTTACGTTGCGTCTTAGGTAAGCATGTTTACTACAAGAGTGAAATCTTGAACAGGGTATCGATTTGGAGTTAAGATTTTGATAATTTTGGAGATTGTTATTTATAAACATCCTGATTCGTGAAGTGTGCAATCGATTAAGTATCAATGTATGTGTGGAGTTATATGATCGTTTGAGGTATACATAGGAAATACGAAGTTATATATTGCAGGAAATGTTGTGGCATTCAGGAGCAGAATCTTAGTTATTTGGGAGCAAATTGTTTATTAATATTATTTGAATTTTGTGATACGTTTTGGTGACGTATATAGGAAGATGTTAGAGATCAAGATGGTGCACAAATGTATTATATGAATAAGATTCTCGTATACAATAAGTTGATGTTATTATGCTGATTTGTGGATAACATGTTATTAGACATATTACACGGAAGAATATTCATGTGATTTC
Source organism: Ligustrum vulgare (assembly GCA_963555705.1). Taxonomy (NCBI): domain Eukaryota; kingdom Viridiplantae; phylum Streptophyta; class Magnoliopsida; order Lamiales; family Oleaceae; genus Ligustrum; species Ligustrum vulgare. The sequence continues at coordinate 27,655,439 of OY743182.1, forward strand.
TAATGTGACAATTGATTTTGGGTTATTCACTATAAGAGGTTTGAGAAGATGAGGATAGACTTCATATTGATTTATTACTATGGTGTGATATGATTTCTTAAAGAAATAGTAGAGATTGATAAAGAGGTTTCTCTAGTCAAAGTCCAATGGGGTAGACGAGGTAGTGCTGAAACTACTTGAGAAAAGAAAGAAGAAAGAAGTTTGGCTTAATACCCAGATATATTTAGATCAAGAAAGTTTAAAATTTCGAGGACGAAATTATTTTAAGGGGGTAGGGTTGTAGCGACCGAGAATTTTCGTGATTTTATTCAAATGCATGCTCCTGTTCTACACCCCATTTAAACCCTACACTTTTTTGACAATTTCTGTGAGTGGTGCAGCAATTGTGCTAAAATCCCTAACAAAACGCCTATAAAAACTAGCCAAGTCATGAACACTTCTAACCTCAGTTATGCTTTTAGGTGTTGGCCATTCTTTAATAGCTTTAACTTTCTCTTCATCTACTTCTATCCCTTTAGCACTAACCACAGGGCCGAGAAACACAACTTTTTCCATGCAAAAATTACACTTTTTAAAATTAGCAAAAAGTTGTTCTTGCCTCAAAACCATAAGCACACACCTAACACGCTCCACATGCTCATTCAAAGTTTTACTATATATCAAGATATCATCGAAGTAAACTACAACGAATTTACCTATAAATGCACGTAAAACATGACTCATTAAATGCATAAATGTGCTAGGTGCATTAGTAAGTCCAAAAGGCATTACTAACCATTCATACAGGACATACTTAGTTTTAAAAGCAGTTTTCCACTCATCTCCTTCTTTCATTCGAATTTGATGATAACCACTCTTAATATCAATTTTACTAAATATGCTAGAGCCATGCAATTCATCCAACATATCATCTAACCTAAGAATAGGATGACAATACGTTACCGTTATGTTGTTGATGGCCCTACAATCAACACACATTCTCCAAGTCCCGTCCTTTTTAGGTACAAGCAATACAGGTATGGCACATGGACTCATGCTCTCCCTTATGTATCCCTTACTCATCAATTCCTCCACTTGCTTTTGAAGCTCCTTCGTCTCCTTGGGATTAGTCCTATAAGCTGGACGGTTTGGAATGATTGCTCCAGGTACAAAATCAATCTGATGCTCAATACCTCGAATGGGTGGTAACCCACTAGGTATGTCATCTGGAAACACATCCTTGAACTCCTGCAATAAGGAAATAGCCAAACTAGGGAGGGATTTGTTAATTTCATCAATTGCAAGGAATGATTCCTTGTACAACAAAAGGACCATTGGTCGTTTTTCCATAAATGCTTTCTTGACTTCACTCCTTTTTGCGTAGAAACTCATTTTTTTTTTCTTTTCTGGCACTCTTCGCTCCCTCTCCTTTTTCTGAGGTATGTACCCCAACACTCCTTTTTTCTCTTGCCTCTCTTTTTTCTGGAGTCGTGGCTCCAACTCTCTTTTCCTCTCCTTTTTTTGAGGTCGTGGCCTCAACTCTCTTTCTCTCATTTTCCCTTACTCTTTTTTCTTCATCCTTTTTCAACTTTATTTGATCTTCATACACTTGTGACGGCGTCAATGGTGCAAGTGTAATGATTTTCCCCCTTTGGTAAAGCTATACCTATTTTTATACCCATCATGTATCACCTTCCTATCATATTGCCAATGCCTACCCAACAAAATGTGCCCGGCATGCATAGGAACCACATCACACAGAACATCATCCACATAGCTACCAATAGAAAAACTTACCAACACCCTCCTATTTACCTTAATTTCTCCACTATCATTTAACCATTGAAGCCTATAAGGTTTAGGATATTTTAACAAAGGTAGTCATAATTTTTCAACAAGCATAGTACTAGCAACATTAGTGCAACTACCACCATCAATAATCATACTACATACCTTGTTTTTAATGCGACGTCGTGTATGGAATATGTTCTCCCGTTGTTGTTCCAAATCATCCGTGTTGATTTGAGCACTAAGAGCTCGCCTTGCCACTAATAACTCGCCATGCTCCCCGGTTAAGACATCCTCATCATCACATAGTTCCTCCAACGCCGACATATCGCTATAATCCTCTTCCTCGCTATCACTCTCCATGGTTCCATCCTTTCGCACAAGTATCACTCGCCTATTAGGACATTGAGATGCCACATGTCCTCTCCCCAAACATTTGAAGCATTGAATGTCTCTACTCCTAGATGGTTGAGGTTCCCCTTTAGGTGCGAGTTTGCTAGCATGTTCCTCTTTCCCTTTTGGTACCTTAAACTTCCCCTTTGGCGCCTCAAACTTCCCTTTAGAAACAACCCCATCTCCTTTATTTTCCCACTTCGGCTTCCAAGAAGAATTAGAACCCGATTGATACCTTGCTGTTCCCTTTTTCTCTAATTGCTTCTCCACCTTTATAGCCATGTGCAACATATCTTCCATCTCCAAATAATGTTGTAGTTCAACCACATTAGCTATATCCCTATTCAATCCATTCAAAAACCGAGCCATCGTAGCCTCCCTATCCTCATCTATATTAGCTCTAATCATCAACATCTCCATCTCCTTATGATAATCCTCCACACTCTTTGATCATTGGTATAGACTTTGTAACTTTTGATGAAGCTCCTGATGGTAATGACTAGGAACGAACCTCTTCTCATGATAGCTTTTAATTCATCCCAAGTATTAATGGGCCTCTCGCAATTCCTCCTCCTAGAAGTCACCAATTGATCCCACCAAGTAATAGCGTAATCGGAGAATTCCAGTACAACTACCTTAACCTTTTTCTCTTCCGAATAAGTGTAGCAATTGAAAATTAATTCCATCTTCTTTTCCCATTCCAGGTATGCTTCTGGATCACTCCTACCCTTGGATTGATGGAATTGTCATTTTGATGTTGCTCATACTGCCATCCATTCAATCGCCACCAAGATCTCTATCCCTCCTTCCATGTCTAACTCCTCTATCCACAATTGCCCCAACGTCAAAATCACTGTCTTCTTCATTCTCATCAACCCCCTCTACTCTACGACCTCGCCCACCTTGCCTGCGGGCATTAGGCACTTCCCGAGGTTGCTCAAGCCTTTCTAACCTACCTAACACATCCCAAAACAGCCGCTCAAACCGTTATACCATCTCATCCGTCAAGTTGGCTCGATCATTATTTTTTGTATTAGAAGATTGTTCAGACATCCTAAAACTAAATATTATATGCCTCATGTGTATTTCGCTCCTGTATCACTCAATTTTGGCTTTTTCCCTCTATTGATCTCACCTCTCTAGCCTTTTTCCACTCAATGACTTTCACCCCAATTGCTTCAAAGAACGTGATGTGATCCGGACCAGGCATCGAAGGGCGAAGTCGAGCCATCGGAAATATGATAGTGATCTACGTGCAAAACGGAGTAAGTTTCGTGTTGGGGTCGAGCCGAGAAGATGGACGGATCGAGCCGAATCGAGTAAAAGAAAGTATTTATGCAGAAAATCCATTACGGCAGTAAAAGAAGACCTTCACGGCCGTAACCCCTATATTCACGGCCATAAATCTTACAATCACGGCCGTAATCAATTAACGAGGAAAAAGGATGAATTTTGGCAGAACGAGGCTTACGGCCGTAAGCCTGGAAGTTACGGCCGTAACATGAAAACTGAAGGAATTTCAAGGCCGTAAGCATTGTGTCACGGCCGTAAAGAATAACATAAATTTAATCAGAAAGGCCTTTACGGCCGTAAGAGATTTCGTCACGGCCGTAAACAAGCAGAGCCAGATTTTCCGGAATTTTATAATTATTTTATTTCCTTTTATTATTTTAGGTTATTTTCCTATTTTAGAATTTTAGTCTAATTAGAATTCTATTTTGAGTAAATTAGATGCTAGGTTATTTTGCTTATTTATACGCTTTTTCAATTCATTGTAAAGACAGTTAAGTTGAGTTTGATTAATAAAATTTGTGAGAGGATTCTCCAAAATTGAGAGGTTGAGTTTATTCCCTTTTTCTTGAACTTATCAAAGATCCGATCTTTGTGGCGTTCTTCCAGCAAACTTATCAAATATTCAAAAGAATATTTGTGGCGTTTCCAAATTCGAAACTTATCAAGGAAATTGACAAGTCCTTGTGGCGTTCACCAATCTTGGTTCTTCAATCCGCATCGCCATAAATTGCGTCGTGATTGTCGGGTCAAGGTTTTACCGTCGTTCTATCCTTATTTTTGTTGTTTGTTCTTGTGTCAGATCTGATTTAGATCTTTCCTAGGTTTTAATTGTCGTTATTCCGCGTGTTCGACGAGATTCCCCGACTGGGATCTCATCAGAACGAATCCGAACTCAAACAAGTTTAAACTTGAATGACTCAAACCGAATGCGAGTGAGAAGTTATCAATTTGTTGGAAAACTTAAAGAAGACCTTGAAAGAATGTAATCTGACTCTATAAAGGATTTGACACTTTTATGGGAACTAAGGATTGTTTCAAGAAAGTATTTCTTGAAATCAAATAACAACTTTTTATTTTGCTGTTGAAATTTTTGTTTTTTTTTTTAAATTTCTCGAAAATTCAACTACAAGAATTACGAAATAAACGAAATTTAATTTGGATACCAAACGAAGGAAATAACGAAATTTGAATTTTTTGTGACACTTTTTCTGGATTGAAGACTCAAGAACTTGAAGAACACGAAGAACAAGATTAAGAAATTCAAGAAACAAAATAAAAATATAACCTTGATTTTTGGAGCCTAAGCTCTGATACCAGATGATGCAAACCACGTAGCAATTGTAGCTACGCAACCCACAAATTATTGGAATCGATCCAAGAACTCCAAAGAACCACGATTTAGAGATTGATTCAAATTGATTGAACCAAGCAACCAACACAATCGATTGATATGTTGACCTCTTGATTACAATAAAAATAAATCTCACCCAAGATTTGAACAAACAAGAATAACTCACAAGTTCGAATTTTATTCAATAAAGAATAAGGTTGTGAAAGCAAAATAGCCTCTCAATAATAATATCAAAGTTGTGTATCGAATAATGAAAATTACATCCCTATAAATAGGGTATAAACCCTAGCTTAAGAGTTTTAATTATACTAGGAAACAAATAGCTAAAAATAAGGAAATAAATAAAATCCTAAAATTACGCGTATAGACATTTATGGTCGTGACTAATTCTTTTACGGCCGTAACCTTGTTACTGATCCACATTTACGACCGTGACATATTTCCTTATGGCCGTAAGTAAAAAAAATTCAAATTCCGGTTTTTGAGCAGTGACTCCATTACGGCTGTGAACTTCAGCACTTACGGCCCTAATCTTTTATTTCTCGCAATATTGATTTTGGCAGTGAGCTGGTTACGACTGTAAGGAAATATATGTTACGGCCATAACATTGAAATTTCACAATTTTCTTCGATGGCTTGAATGAGGTTGATCCACTCGTCTTTTTGGCTCGGTCCCAACATGGAACTTGCTTCTTTTGATGACACGAACATTTCATGTTTTTTAGTACTATTTCTAAGTAATTTAACATGTAGAATAACATCCAGTAATTTTTGTGTCACTTTATAGAGTAGCAGTAAGAATGTGGAGGACAGAAGTTCACGTGCTTTTACTTCTCAGGTTTTTTAATCTAGCTTTACATATTGTTTATTTATATTTTTTTTATTATATCTTATTTATTTAATATGGAAATAACTTAATTTTAATGTGAATTTGTAGTCACAACAAGGAAGTGATATCCATTATCGCAAACAAGGAAAATGCAAGGTACCAATTATTGCATTGGTACATTGAAGATGAAGAAGTTGTAGCTGAAGGGAGGATTGCATCAGTAGACCCAGGCGTGAAGGTACATCACATGCCACTTGGACGAGATTGTTGGAAGGTTTAGGTTGAGGAAGTGCATATGGATCACTTGACCTTATATAGGCCTACCGATGAATTTCGAGTTCTAAAGGAAATCTTCGGAAGTACCATTGCTTGGCCAAAGAGTTGTATTAGATTAGTTTGACAAATGTATGTTTCTCACATGCCAAATATTTCTTAAAGAAGTCTTGCGAAGTAACTTATATAGTGTGCATATACATTATAATAGATAGAGTTGATTATTAAAAACTCATATTTTCTCCCCCTCTTGTTTCAGGTGGTCATGAACTAAGCAAAAGCACTGGAAATATTAGTGGAAGAGCTTCTTATGGTAAGAACGTTTATTTATTCAATTATCTTGTGTAATTCTTATTTATGACTAACTTCATATAAGTCTATTTGAAAACAAGCTTAATTTGAATTCAAAATTTTTGTTTGCTATTATTAATTAGTTTTAAATTTTATCAGGGTTTAGATACTCAAATAGTGCCAAAGAAGAAAGCAATAACTTCTGCCATTTAGTAGTTATTGTTCTATTTAGTTAGATGGAGTTTATTGTTGAATTGTTGATGTTGAGGAGTTAGGGATTGATGTTGGAAGTTGTTTTAGATACTCAAATAGTGCCAAAGAAGAAAGCAATAACTTTTTCCATTTAGTAGTTTATTGTTCTATTTAGTTAGATGGAGTTTATTGTTGAATTGTTGATGTTGAGGAGTTAGGGATTGATGTTGGAAGTTGTTTTAGATACTCAAATAGTGCCAAAGAAGAAAGCAATAACTTCTGCAATTTAGTAGTTTATTGTTCTATTTAGTTAGATGGAGTTTATTGTTGAATTGTTGATGTTGAGGAGTTAGGGATTGATGTTGGAAGTTGTTTGAGGTGTTGGTTTGATTTTTAAATTATTATGTTGGTTATGAAGTCTCTCTACAGGTTGACTATGTCTAATTTATAGGGGAGGTTCTGTCGAAATTTTTATAGAATTTTTTACAATAGAAGGGAAGAAAAGAGAAGTTAACACATCTAAGTTTAGGTTTTACACTAGGGGTGAAAGCTCATTTTCCTTGGTGGTAGATCTAGCATCTAGCTGACATCTCTCATCGATGCAATTCACGTCTCTGGTCTAGTAGATTGATTTAGGACAAGTCATATCAATTTCTATGAAATCACATTGGAAAGATATAAATGTATTTTGCTTTTCACTCTATTATATATTTTTTCTATCATTTATTAAGTAAAGCGTGACATTCACTTGTAACTTTGCTCAAATTTGTTATAAGTGTAACTTTGAAGATAGACCGAATTTTGTGATCTAAAGGTGCGGTTATATTGCGGGATGAAGTTGATGTTCCCGTAGTAAAATATTTCTTTTGTCAAATGATGATTTTTTTTTGCGAATTTGTTAAACATTATCAACACTTTCTTTCATGGATTTTTTATTCTGTATTGTGGATTTATTAAACATTATCAAGACTTTATTTTGTATGGGTTTGAAAATTCATAATGTATTTACTTTTGTTTTTTCTTTAAAGTATCATTTTAATGAAGTAATTAGAAAAATTTGGGTTTTATAAATAATTCGTTCAATAATATTTTTAAAAAAAATATAGCAGCGTTCAAAAAACGTTGCAAAATGGTCTACGACAACACTCAATAAATGTTGCAAAAGGTTGGGTAAAAAGTTTTTGCAACACTTAAAAAGCGTTGCAAAAGGGTCTACGGAAACGCTCAATAAACGTTGCAAAAATGTTTACGGAAACACTCAAAAAACGTTGCAAAAATGTATACGGAAACACTTAATAAACGTTGCAAAAGGGTCTACGACAACACTTAAAAAACGATGCAAAAAGGTCTACCGTAAAAATTAATAAACGTTGCAAAATGGTCTACCACAACACTTAATAAACGTTGCAAAAGGTCTATTGCAACGTTTATTTAAATCTTTTGCAACGTTCAAAAAAAGTTGCAAAAAGTTTTTGCTCTACGGCAACACTTGCAAAACGTTGCAAAAGTCTTTTGACAACATTTTTTGAGTGTTGCAAAAGGCTATTTTTGTTGTAGTGAATATTTAGATGATTAAAGTGGAGGATGATAGGGCCCCATTTATAATCCACTTATTATTTTCAGAAATATTGGTAATTTAATCCCTATTTTAGCTAGTGATAGTCAAGAAATTTTATGAAAGAGAAAAAACATCATATATGATTGAATTGGAGAATCTTCTGGTTCTTCATTGAGTATCCATTTTACTTTTGCATCATTGTTGATCTAGTGATGGTCCAACTGGTCATGCAAAATAATAAAATCAAATTGAACTTCTGGTTCAATATAAGACTTAATTAAATGATTAACCATATAATCATATATCATTCAAGTAGTAAAACTAATCAATATCCTTATGACATTAGTTATATGTTTTCCTTCGAAGATAAACATGAACTCAAAATAATATATTCTCCGAAACATGTGCTACTTCGAAAGCACGTTTTTATTACTCATTTAAAATCAATATGTCAATATTCTTCTGGAATATTGAAATTGCAATATTATACTCTTCAAGAGCAGATAATATTATTTTATAATTGTTATGCTTCTTTGGAAGAAATAACATATTAAACTTGAATATTCAATGTGAAATGAGATTTTGCTTCTTCAAGAGCAAAAACGAAATATTCAATATTTCATTAAATAACTCAAATGAAATATTCTTAATGTGCAATATTCTACTGGAATATTGATTTAGATTAATATTCTTCTGGAACATTGATTTAGATTGTTTCTTTTTCTAGAATTGTGATACAATATTCTTCTGGAATATTGTATTATATTATTAAATGTAAATCATACATTTAAACAAATATTTATTTTAAGTTGATATTATTAAAATGATATGATAAGATCAAATAACTATACCACTTTCTCTGAAAATCCAAAATTAATAGAATACTAACCTTTACTTTGAGCAGGAAAAAAGATATGTTATTCGTGAACAAGTAACATAATAAATTGAAATGTTTATCATAAAATAAAGTTGTTATTCTTCAGGAGTAACAACAAAATATTGTCCTAAAATATCAAACTAATAATATATCTCATAATATTGAGATCTTCGAGAGAAAATTATATTCCGTTATAATATTTAATATGAGATAAAATTATGATTTTACAAGAATCATCACAACAATATATTATTATACATCATATTAATCTTCTAGATTATTAATAAATTCAAAAATTTGAATTTCTTTGAGAACAGGAGTGCAATATTTATCAAATGAGCAATAAAATAATATTCTTTTAGAATATTGAAACGTAGCAATAACGAATATTCTTCTAGAATATTGATTCGAAACTCATTCAATTATAACAATAATTAACATCTATTGTGCTACTTAGGAGCAAAAAACGAGTTATTATTATGGAATAATTATATTTATAAGATTGCGATTCTTCAAAAATAATAAGTCAATATTCTTCTTGAATATTGACAAATTATGCTCTCTAGGAGCAAATAATATTTTTCCGGAATATTGATATTAATGATTCATTCTACCTTTCGAACTAACAATATGTGTGCTTTTCATGAGTGACGATTAAATATTCTTCTAAAATATTTATCTAAAATAGGCTGTGTATCTTCGAGAACGCTAACACCACATTCGTTTAAAACGCATATTTTAAATTATGATTCGTCAGGAGCATTAAGTCAATATTCTTCTGGAATATTGAAATTGTAATATACTGCTCTTCACGAGCAAGTAATATTATATATGGGATATTATTTAGGTTACAAGACAAAGATAAAATCTAAAGATTACAAGAATATTAGATTAATATAAACAAAGAGATATATACTACAAATAAACCGTGAACATGGTTATCCAATCTTTGCTGATTTTGATTCCAAATTTTAGACTGATCTTGTGCGTCACAAATGGTACAGACAAACATAATTGATATAGGCAAAAAGAGACAATGACAACTATTCAATACCTTTTAAAATGAAATTTAATATGCTGGAACAAGATATGTCTTCTTCCGCTAACGAACTTCTTTCGATTTTTCAAAAATAATAAATCAATTTTCTTCTGAAATAATGAAAATTATAATTATGCTCTTCATGAGCAAATAATATTCTTCTGGAATATTAATTATAATGTTGTGCAACTTGAGGAGTAAAAAAAAATATTTATAATAGATAATTATATGGTTAATATTCTTCTGGAGTATTAATTATCCGTTGTGCTACTTTAGGAGCAACAACTTAATGAATTAAATCAATAATAACAGTAATACTTGTAATTGACAAATTTATAATTAATATTCTTCCGAAATATATTTACTATTTTGCTACTTCAGGAGCAACAAAAAATTATTCTTTTATAATAATTATAATTCTAAAATTACTATTCTTCAAGAATAATAAGTCAATATTCTTCTGGAATATCGAGAATCAAAATTAATACTCTTTAGGAGCAAGTGATATTCTTCTGAAAAATTAATGATAATGTTGTGCTATTTCAAGAGTAGCAACAAATTATTTATAATAGATAATATAAATAAATAAATAAAAGGATATAATATGTAATTGAACTCCCTTGACGACGCGCATAATCAGAAGTGCACTATATTTTTGCTCGTATGTTTGCCCTTGTGCACTCAAGAGATTGATTAAAAAAATAATAATATGTACAAATTTCTAAAAGAATTCGAATTGAAAGAGAATTCAATTGGTGTACATGATACTAGTTGGAGAAGACTTGAGCAGAAGAACAAATTGGGATTCCAGGTTTCAATAATTAGAAATTAGAATTCGTATTTCAGCAATTTCAATTGAAAAAGAATTTAGGTGCATTGATTTCAGAACTTTGAAAAAATCATATGCCACCAAATTAATTTCGATGCACATGATAATACTTTCTAACTAATATTTTGATAAATGAGATTTCGAGAAAAGCATTCTAACTCAATTTGGCAGAGACTCGTGCTGATAATGTATTATAAACTAGAGAGAAAAAAGAGAAAAGTAGAAACATCAATAAACTTGTGTATTTCATTATGAACTAGAGCCGATATATAGGGGAGAATATTAATATATAAAGTAATAATGTCTATGATTACAAGGGTACAATTGTAATTCACCAATACAAGATAATATTTACAACATATTATATATCAAAATCAAAAACTTAAATTTTGATGTTACAACATCCCCCATCCCCACCCCGCCCCCGACCCGCACACAACCCACCCACCCACCCTTACACTACCCCACCCCAAAAATAGTTTTTTTTTTTTTTTTTGCTCTCGATGTTTTCCTACACTTCTCCCATCCCATCCCAACCCCACTCGACCCTACACCTCATCGTAAAGAGACAAATTGATCTCACCCTAACCACAGACCCCAAAAACACTCCGCCCAGCCCAGCCATCCCAACCCACCCAACCACAAAAATGATTTTTTTCCTTCTACTTCTCCACGCACCCGACACCACCCTACACATCCCACCCACTCCACCCGACCTCATAAATGATTTTTTTCTACTTTTCCACACCCCCACCAATCCGACCCACCCTGACACCACCCTGCCATCCCAACCTAGGGATGGCAAAAAAACCCGAAACCCGGAGGACCCGAAATGACCCGCCCCGTCGGGTCCGCGGGGCGGGTTCGGGGCAGACCCGCCCCACCCCATGACCCGGCAAAAATATTTTTTTTTTAATAATGAAATGAGAAACTAAAATAAATTTGATGAAGTCCAGAAGAATTGAACATTGGTGGAATTTAGGGATATGAGAATATACAACCACTACACCATTATATTGTTTATTGATTTTTTTCTTCAAGTATATACATATTATTTTTAAAGTTCAAACTTAAAAACTCTAACTAGTTCAACGCCTAAATTTTTCACGTAAAATTTCATTACCAATTCATTTATTAAAAAAAAAAAAAATTCGGGTCCTTAGCGGTGCGGGAGGTCGCCCAGCCCCGAGACCCGCCCCGCGACTTCGTGGGTCGCGGGGCGGGGCGGCCCTGACCCGTCCCTAACCCGCCCCATTGCCATCCATAACCCCACCCACAAAAATGAGGTTTTTTTTTCTCTCGATATTTTCTCACCCTATCCCGCCACCCAGACCCTTACCCCCACCACCCACCACACACAAAAATGATTTTTTTTCTTCTAATTTTTCACACCCCACCAAACATCATCCAAACCATTACGATAAGTCCCAAACTCCTCAACAATATAATTCCAAATTAAATAAACTTTAGAAATTGAAATAAGAGGTAATTTAACCTCAATAATACATGAATTAAAGAATAACTAATGAGAACTTGAAATAAATTCTAATTTAACTTTATTTTAAAAGGGTTGAAGCGGGTATAGCTTGAGTCAGCTGCCGAGTGCTCTCCTCGGATCACCTAACTTTCATCACCTGAAATGTTGGGGAGAGATTGGGGTGAGCTAAATCTCAGTAAGTAAACTGTATGCATTAAATGCATGCTCATGATATGAATGCTTTAAAAATTTCATATATGTATCCCCATTTACTTTACTTTCCAAAACTTTCAAACTTTTCAAACTTTCATTTCATTTCAAAACTTTCACTTCATTTTCATCGTGAACTCACTTAGTGTATCTTCTAGCCAGTCAGAATGCAGTGAGCACATTTCCTTATTCAGAACAAAGTTATCACTTTTCCACCGCATAGCGGTTTAAAATTTTGCCACCCTCAAGCGATTAGGCAATCGTCACCGCAAAGCGGTTTAATATTTGCCACCGCCAAGCGGTTAAGCAATCATCACCGCAAAGCGGTTTAATATTTGCCACCGCCAAGCGATTAGACAATCGTCACCGCAAAGCGGTTTAATATTTGCCACCGCCAAGCGGTTAAGAAATCGTCACCGCAAAGCGGTTTAATATTTATCACCGCCAAATGGTTAGGCAATCGTCACCGCAAAGCGGTTTAATATTCACCACTGCTACATCGATTTAATTCGGGTTCGCCGGTCTCCCACGTCCCATTTCCCACTCACACCTTTCATGGCATAGAAGTACATCAATTTATTCTTAAAACTTGGAATACATGCATTTTGAGAAAACTTAAACTTACCACATTCTTCATTTAAAATCATTTGACTTCCCCAACTCAATGAAAATGCATGCTAGACGATGTAACGATATGATAACATGTATGCTTAAACCTTCTCTTAATAGCACATACATGTATAAAGTTCATAGAAGGTACCACAAGTAAATAAATTTCAAGAATATAATTTAAGCCCATTAATTACACCTTAACATTTAACTTCAATGAAATTAGGGGAAGTTTACTTACTTGACGTCCTTAGTAGTTACCGTTATCTTGATTTGCAAGTGCAAGAGTCCCAGATGCCCGTGACGTCAATGTACCAATTCTCCTAATTATTTTCATCCATTCATACAATACAACATTTAGTTCGAAACCAAAATTTAAACTCCTAACCAAGGTTAAAACTTCAATTTAATATATAATTCAGACCAAACGGAACCTTAAGCCATGTCCAACACATTTAACACCATATTCGAAATGAACAATCAATTCAATACACAATAGAAAGTTTTACTCATCTTTTAGTTCAAACTAAAATTCAAAATTACATTACCTAACTTTACAAAAATTCTCAATTAAATTTATAATTATTCATAGTAAAAATTTCGGAAATATGGTTGTAAACTGAAGATTTACCATTATGGATCAATATTAAATTTAACATTGCTAAAATTTGAAATCTGCAAATAATTTATAAACTCAAATTTCATATCACAACTCAACCATCACCAAACAATTAAATTTCTTCATAATCCCATCAAATATGAAATATTCTCATACTTCAATAAATATGACTTTTAAATACTCCTAACTAAAATTAAAACTTCCATCTAACCTAATGTGACCTTACATTAACACTACATTTGAGACAAGCAATAAATTTCAATGTACATTAGAAAATCGCTTATCTTTTTTGTGTCAACTAAAAAAATTAAAATTATATAGCTTAACTTTACTAAATTACAACTAGAAATTTAACTATTAATAAATCTGGAAAAATTAAATTTCCACTTTTAAGAATCAAGGTGAAATAACTGCTGAGTTTCTACATTTTGAAATTTGGAATTAGTACACATTTAAAATTTTACTCTAAAATTTGAAATTATAAAGAAAATTCCAAATTAACTAATCGAAGTAAATTGTCAATTACACTAATTAAAACTAAATTTCCTAATTCCAAAAATACATTACAAATTTCAATTTAGTTATAAATTCAACAAAACCAATTAATTCAATGAATCCATAAAATCTGAAATTATACAGTATGACATTACATATCTCAAATTTTCAAATAAGAATTCAAGATTCAAAAAAATCTAATTAAGCCCCAAATCTGAAATTCCTTCATATACTATGCAAAACCCATATTCATATATTTGAAATATGACAATCTACTGTGAAATTGCATATCCATATATACATATATACATCAATACCCACATACATATGCATTACCAAACCCCAATTTAACGGTATAAGTCGAAATTAAGTAAACTTAAATCTGAAAAATATGAGAAACATCACATATTTACACACACTCAACCTATATACACATTTATGTACACACATCAATACAGAGATCGGGTGGCGTGTGAAAAATCACGTGTGCGCTGTGTGTGTTCGGTCGGGGGAAAGGTGAGTGCCTTATCGGTGGCGGTTGGTGACCGGTGGTCGGCGACAGTGAGGGAGGCAGCAGCAGCGTCGTCGCTGTGAGAGGAGAGGAGAGTGAGTCGCGAGAGACAGAGATGTGAGGGTTCAAGAGAGAGGCCGAGAGTTGAGTGAGGCGAAGGAGAGTCGAGAGAGAGGCGACCGAGTAGAGAGAGGGATGGGAGCGGTGTGAGAGAGAGAGGAGTGAGGGTTAGGTTAATATTAAGTTTTTAATCTTTCGAAAATTGCAAGTTGGTCCCTCAATTCCCCTCTTTTGTTTAAGTAAGTCTATAAGTTCTATTTACCCTCAATTGTCACTAAACTTTCCCCCCAAGTTTCAAATTAGCATAATAAAATAGAAAATAACATGCTTAGGCAATAAAACAATTAATCACATAGAATTGCACGTAAATAATTAAAATAACCAATTTATAAACTTTCAAATCGGTACATTGATCGAGACGGCGTCCAAGTCCTTTCACTGCAAAATAATTCAACTTATTATCAATAATAATTGTCAAATAAATTATTCATCATAAAAATTGGGTGGTATTCAAGAAAGCACGTAAAACGAAAAGTGGTATTACAATTCCTTACCCCCTAAAAGAAAATTTCGTCCTCGAAATTAGAATTTACCAAAATGAATACTTGGCATGCATTTCATCATTGCGTTCTCAATTAATCTCTTCCACTACATGATTCCTCCAAAAGGACTTCAGTTAGTGTTATCTTCTTCCTTCTAAGTTCTTTGCCTGCTCTCATTAGGCTTCTCACAGGTGCTTCCTCATAAGTTAGATCCTCACGAAGATTAAGTGACTCATAGCTGAGAATATGAGAGGGATCCGAAATATACTTCCTCAACAATAAGACGTAAAACACCATTTGTATCACAGATGGCTTTGGTAGCAATGCAATCAGATAAATTAGGCCAGTCTTTATTTCTAGCCTCTCAAAGGGCCAACAAAAAGGCTCAACCTTCTTTTCTTCCCAAACCTCATAATTCACTTCATTGGAGCTACCTTCAAAAGGATCATTAAGCCTGCGGAGAATTCCAAAGATTTCCTTCTTTTGTCCACATAGCTTTTCTGTCTACTCTGTACATTTTTCATCCCCTGACGAATTATTTCTACAACTTTTGCTGTTTGTTGTACTATTTCTGGACCCAATAACTTTCTTTCTCCTATCTCACCCTCGTGAACTGACGATCTACACTTCCTATCGTATAGTACTCAATACGAATCAAAGTTTGATAGCTATTGTTGTAGGTGACCATCAATCGACATTATCCCACTTATGAATCCATTCACTAACTTTCTATTTCCAGCCTTCCATAGGATCTATTCTAATGTCTAAACCTTAACATATATATATATTGATTGATCACATTCTTAAAACTAAAATCAAGAAGATGGACCAAAATAAGACTTTATAATCCAGAATTAGTGAAACTTGATGTCTATACCAACATATACAGTAGAAATACTAAAACTTTGACAGAATCTTTCTGGAAAGATTTACAAACGAAATCATTTCTAAACATGCTGACATTTCTTTTAAAATCGGAGGATCAAACTTAAATCCGGTAACCCATACTTATATATCGTAATCAGTATTCAGCATTATACACTCATCTTAAAACTAAAGCCAACGTACTAATTTAAGAATCCATGCTTTCAACATCATCATAACAATACTCTAACCAAGTATTTTATAAATAAATCATTGACCTATCACCAATGAATAAGACTTTTGTGATTCATATAGGATTCCTCATCAAGTTTACTTAATTCCAAAGATACAACTCCACAATAAGTAAAAGTTACACTAATGATCGTCTTAGATTTTAACCAATCCAAATTTATGTATATTCCATGGAGATCTCAAAATGGATAATTTGCTCTACTCACATCTAATGCACAACCAACAATGCGTAACCACAACTACGTCACCAAAATTTTAAATAAATTCATCTATCTTATCGTAAACAAATGAAGTTTCCCGACCATAGGTCATATTTAGCAATAAACAAACCATTGATCAAGATAGGATTAATTAGTTCAAACATATCATCACACTAATCTTCCATAAGACAATCATAACATTCATTAACTATCTATTCACCATAAATTGTGGTAATCATGTGACATGCCACTTATCACCATACCATATGACCTCAACATTTAATCATATCAATCTCCTTAAGATCATAGTATAATAGCCATCATATATATCACATGAACACTTCTACATCAATAAATCACTAAAATCTTATATATACCAATTTCTCAATCTCAATAAATCTTAAATTTTACAATTCTTTACTCCCTCAGTTGCCTAGAAGTGTAGGCCATCACCTTGTCATATTGCATAAGAACACAACCGAGCCCTTTTAATGAAGCGTCACTGTATATGAACAACCATTCATTTCCTTGTGGAATAGTTAAAATGGGCGTAGTTTTCAGCCGTGTTTCACAATCCGAACTCTACTGAAATTTTGTATCATTTCTAGTTAACGATGAGGCAATCTTCGAAAATTCCTCGACAAATCTCTAGTAGTAACCAGCTAATCCGAGGAAACTACGAACTTCTTGAACATTATATGGCGTCGCCAAACTTCCTCAATCTTATTCGGATCAACATTAAACTTAGTAAAAATTTCTCTTCTCAAAGTTTCTAAAGCTCGATCCTCAAATGTCTTGTTTTTTCCCAGACCTCAAATAGATCAATATGTCATCAATGAAAACTATAACAACTTGGTCCAAATATTCTTTAAAGACCCAATGCATTAAGTCCATAGATGCTGCAAGGGTATTTGTTAACCTAAACACCACCACTAAGAACTCATAATGCCCATATCTAGACAGAAAGATGTCCTTGAAATGTCCTCTTCCTTGATCCTCAATTGATAGCAACCAGATCGCAGATCACTCTTAGAAAAACACCCTGAAGCTGATCAAACAGGTCGTCAATTCTTGACAATTGATATTTATTCTTAATTTTAATTATCCCGAAATTTCCCTTTAATATATTTTAAATTTCGATTAAGTTAATTTTTAATGTATTACATAATTACGTTTCATTCAATCTTCAATTTATACATTATTTAATATTTTTTTATTTTTCATCCTTTTTATAAATATAGTAATATATGCAATTTTTCGTCAAAATAAAAAAAAATGATTAAATTTTATTTAACTTATGTGTTGATAACAAAAAGTTGACACCAATAAATTAATGATTCTCATACTCATTTTATTGACATATGAGGAAGTAAGACTTCAATACTTTTATTTATTTATTTTTAAAATATATTAATCCAATTTGTATTGTCATTTGTAATGTAACACATTTTATATAGAATATATTTATTTTAACTGTTTCTGGAATATTTTTTTTTTTCACAAAATTAATATTTTGCTTATTGACAAAAATATAGCCATCAAACAAAATATAAATTTATTAAAGTGAAGAACACAAAGAAATATAATTAGATATTGATAATTAAAAATGACAAATTATTTTAAGTTCTAAAGTAAGCAATAAATAAGGACAATATCATAATAATGTATCTTCTAATCAAGTTGCACTCCTGAACGCTGTTAAAGGAAAGTATCAAGCATGAGATTTCACATATATTAGTTACCAACTTACCATGGAAAAAGACAGATGTTGACCTAACATGCTAATTATTACCCATAAACAAAAAAATATTGTTCTTGACTATCATCATTTCCCCCTTTATACCTGATGCATTACTCAAGGAAACTTGATTAGTTTTGTATTTCAATGTCTTGTTGCTCTATATCTTCATTGTCTTCTTCATCGGAGCTTGACATCATATCATTGTCAAAATTCTGTATCCAAAATGGAAAATGGATGATTAAGTCGTTGAACAGAACCAATCTATAATAAGGTGAGTTTTAGAGAAATAACATGTTATTGATGCCTTATGCTGCTTTGAATTGTCGTGATCATCAGAATCAATATGTACATGGGAAGAAGTACACCACCAGCCTTGACAATGAGCAACTGCAAAGAATGTGAAGAAAAGAATATTTTAGCTGTGGATAATTGGATATAGCTAGGGTGGTAACGGTAATAAAAGAATAGGAACCTACAGTAAGAGGTGAAAAAGTACCAAGAAAATCTCTTCAAATCCGTTTAAGGAAAAAATGTGTATATATATATATACACAAACACACACACACTCTCTACTTATATTCTCATGTAGATATTACAAAACTTAAATTGTGACAGTAAGATAGAAGGGAGCAATTTATTCAATCACCTAATTTGTATAAAACCAAATGACAGAGCAAGAAAAGGAAACTAATTTTTGAAATATTTCTATTAAAAAACACAATAATAAGAGAAACAGAACAGAAGGCCAAAAAAAATAGAAATATTTCCATAAATTTTTGAAAATTCAAACATATAAAGGCCAGCAAAAGAATGCAAGTGTTGAAAAATCAGGGTAAAATTTCGAAAGAATCCCCCCACCAAATCAGATGTTGACATAAACTTGCATCATTCTTAGGTTTTCAAGTTCCATGAGTAGCATATTCAAAAAAAGGTGTGCAATGACAAAGTATATTGAAATCAAGAAAATCCTTATATTCTGTCTTTCCAAGAATTTATGCAGGCTACAGAAAAACAATTGCAAATGCTTAACAGCAATGACATACCAGCTTCTTTGTTTTCCTCTCGAGAAGCCAACCTTAGCCACTTCTTGGCTGGAAATGATCTTGAATCTAGAAACTTAGTTGTGGGACGGGCTTGTGCAGACTCTGATATTGACCGAAGAGCCTATAATCATGAGTTTACATGTTCTGCTACCCTTTGTCTACTGGATGGCTCTGGTTCCTCCATACCACGTTCAAATCCTTTAAGCTTGTGAAATGGAGTTAAAACTCCTTTTCGAACTAACTTGTCCCTTTCCTAAGAGAAATAATGTATCAGTTATCATTAGCCCAATATCCCAATTCCTGATTTATCAGTGCACTAATAACAATCGAAGTATCACAAATGACAGATTTTTATTCAATCACCTAATTTGTAAATAAATAGGACACCGTAAATAAATAAAAAATCATCATTTTCAATACGAAACTTGTACTCAGCATCTTTTGGCTCCAACTATTTGTAAATAGTTTGGGATACTTGAAATCAAAAAAGTTGTATGAATATTACAAAACTTAAATTGTGGCAGTAATATAGAAGGGAGCAATTTATTCAATCACCTAATTTGTATAAAACCATGACATCTTTCATCACAAGTTAACATAACCTCCAAAATGTTCTACACTAATTTTCCTTCACTTGATCTTCGTGTGACCACTAATTACCTTTATTTGAACTACTTTTGGGAGCATTCAGAAGTCATAAATATCCCCCAGAAGTAATAAAAGATGTTTGAAAACAATAAGCACCTTAAATATGATAGCTAATAAAATTTCTAAATCAAAAAGGAAACCCAGCATACCCCGACACTCGAAGGTGAACCCTTTGAGTGTGCAACTTGTTGGATATGATACATGTTAAGCATTGATTGTGGGCCAAACATGAAATTGTCATTAGGCATGAATCCTTTTGATAGCAACTGAGCAAGGTCTTCTTCCTCAAGCTTCAAAAAAAAAAAAAAATCGTATTTATCACATGTAGGTAATTTCTTTCCAAGGATAGACATGGGAAAGAGGACAGCATTCAAGGAAGAAAATAAATATCAGATTATTAAACAGACATACTTTAGTAAAGCTAGATAAACTTGAGACTATGATGTCTTGAACATACATTTCAGATTCAATGGTGTTCTTCTTCAATTCAGTGAGCATTGATAAAGCTTCTTGATTATCAGCAATAGAACCATATTCACCTAGATCACTTTGTGGCTTGAGAAATACTTGGAAGTCATCTTTATGCCTAAATATGGATCAACTTAAGTTTGTAACAAATCAGATTCATGTATAGTAAATACGAATTGTACAAGTTTGCGCCATAATTGGAAACAAAATGGCTCAATAAACATAAAAGTTTAAGTGAGAAATGGAACATTAATCACCAAAACATTAATAAGCAATGGAACAACTAAAGCAATATGACTTCCAGAGAAGATTGAGCAGTGGAACAATTTAATTTGCCTTAAAATTTGCCAATCACCAAAACTAAACAGGAACTATATCTTCTCTAAGCATATGCTTTAATCTTTATTGTGTACAAATTAGCATTTATAGTAAAAGTCAGTGTGGACTATTAAGAGAAACTATAACCTGCAGACCAATGCAATCAAATGCTCTAAACTATAAAACATTCAAATATAATGAATATTTGCACATTTTATAACGAAAAGCTCTAGAAACAATTTTTTATTTTTCCAACCATGATATTGGTACAGAACTATATCTGCATAATAATAATAATGATAAAATGCTAACAAAATTAACCGCTAACAAATTGTACAAAATCACATTTTCCAAGCAAGTATCCCTAGCTTGATTTCAAACCAACCAAACAAATGGGTTTTTAAACTTGTACAAATATCACAAAAAAAATAAAGGAGTATGAGGATCCCAAAAAATCAATCCGCTGAAAGTCAAGTAAAGAGAAAAATCTAACGTAAATATATACACTACCTTTAAAAGTTTGTCTATTGGTTATTCACTCTATTCAGGCAAGATGATTTTTCATTTCCTCTTCAAATTAAGATATCGTCTAATATTATTTACTTTTATGTACTAAACATGTTTCAAATCTCGGCTCTTTCACCTTGCACATATATATGCATATAGACCAGACGGCCATTTTATTATTAGATCTCAATCATTTTCTTTTGTATCCCTTTTAAACCTAAGAATTGCCTTCTCTAAGCACTAAATTTTTTTTGAAAGAAACCAAAAAAAAAAAAAAAAAAATTTAAAAATTGTCTTCCTTTCTCATCTCTATTTTTAATTCAGAAATGCTACATGATTTTCAGAACCCGAGAAGAAAAACAGCAAAAATAAAGAAAAAATGGTTCTATTTTATACTCCAAATCATAATAACTAATAAACGATGAAATAGATGATGTGTGCTCACCACATGACACTGTGTCATTGTAAAAGGTGGGGACCTCGCAAACATGTGGGAATTTGGGAATGGGGGGAACTTTTGTCACGTATCTTCTTCCGTTTTGATTGCACTTTAAAATGCAAAAGAAAACAATAATTATCAGTCAACAAATAAAATCATTTAATATTAATGCACCAAATTCAGCCTTTCATCATCAAAGGCAGCTTCACGCTGCAGTTTATGCAAAAAAAAAATAAAAAAAATTGAATGAGAATCTTGCCTTCTTGGTTAGAAAAGCTAAGAACTTTTACAATTCTGACCAAGAAACCATTGCAAACTATGCACCAACTCAACAATGACACGATAAGATCAATGCCACTGATTCCACCAATGTTCCTCAACATTGAATGTCAAAATTGCGTCGGAACTACTAAGCATGTTTAGACATGCTTGTCAACAGAAAATTACTTTTTGGAAAGTAATATTAACATGTATAACATATACCAGATAGAATGAAAATAGTGAGCATTAACAAAAATTGGTCTATTTATCAAATATTACCAATCAAGTTTGAAGATGCCAAATAGAATGGAAATAGTGAGCATTAACAAAAATTGGTCTATTTATCAAATAATATAATTCATTTCCTCACCATCTTCCTCTTGCTCAGCCATTGCAACACTTAGTTACTCAGTCAAGGCATTAGCATAAAAGATGAACATAAAATCATATAACGAAAAATAGGCTATGTACATTTAATGCCAAAAATTACCAACTGATTTACATCTAAAATTTGAAACTATACCCTTTCATGTATGCATAATTCCCAATAACCTGCAATATGAAAAATGCCTCTTTCCCATCATGCACCACCTACAGAAATAAAAGCCAAAAATAAATAAATAAATAAGATGGAGAAAATATGCATATTGACTGCTAAAGAGAACCCAAAATTCAGCATCACTTAAAACCTAGAGAAATGGGGTTTCAGATTTGAATCTGTATCAGGTTTTGGCTCGGTATCTTCAAGTTTCATAGATAAAAACACAGCTTTTCCATCAGAAAGTGAAATTGAAGTCCGAACTATCAATTTCTACGGGATAACATCTATTAGCAGAATTCTGAAAATAAACGCTAGGATATTTTCTAATAAATAAATTTAGATAATCAAACACAGACAAATTGCTTTATAAGTATGTACTCGTACAAAATCATACCTCAATTCTTGTGCATTCTAGCCAATTATCTGTAGACATTCAAGGTTCCACAATAGAAATGATGCACCGCCAGTCTCATCGATAACTCTCACTAATAATCACAATATGGTACCTGCATTTTGATTTTACCTGGCTGAACAAAGTATCATAGAGAGCCATCAGACTATTTTGTCCAACAGCTGCACAAGACTATAGATATTGAGTTCCATCCGTGGTTCGTGGAGGTTAGCAAAGGTGCAGTCTGCAGAAAGCCCAAAGTCACCAATATTAGTAAATTTGTAACTGAAGAAAATTCAACTTTATTCAGTGAAGGTTCCATGATATATATTCTTTACCAGAGCTTCCTGAGGTTTAAAAGAATGAAATCCAGCTGCAAGATTAATCAAATAATTAGTTCTTATCATTTCACCTTAATTATCACAAACATTGTAGTTCTTTATATCACTTATTTATAGTATTAGTCTTTTCTCTATTATGTACTTTTTGTTTTCTGCTAATAATTTAGTGGAAGAAAAGAGGATGTTGAAATCAAGAAAAGTTGCTTGAATAAAAAAAAAATTATAAACTAAATTTACTTTACCTATAAGTTTATGTTTCAAATTGTGAATACCAAATAAATTGCTATCCATTAAATTAGACATTCTTGATGGGGTTGCTCTATTATAATTGAAACCTAGAGTCAAATACCAAAACTAATGCTTTGGCTGCTAATAGCAATCAGATGCAACCAAGTCACATTTGAATAACTGCAGAGATAGTAAGAAGTAATCGTCTCAATGCAAAAATTAGACATATAAAGGCACCCAATCGATCAATAATCATAAAAGTGTGATTAGCCACCTGAGTTTTAGTCACCTTTGGGCTGTGACTCCATTATTGTCCCATAAATGCATGCTGAAAAATGTAATTCGTACCTTGACGCCCTTTTTTGCAGCTGTTATCCCATCGATGTGCTTTATATCTTCCTGTCCACTGTCAATAAAATGGAAAAAGCATTAGTAGTGGCGCTCGCAGTATTGGGGCACTATGATTCAATCACCAACTCGCTCCCTGATTCAACCAGCGACTAAGGATGAGCCGCGAATGCCGAGTCATCAACCTCGGAGCCAGAGTTCGCTGGAAGGGACTGAAGAATGAATGTTTCTGGAAGTGGAAGCGGTGGAGAGAAACGATTCAGTCTTGCAAACCCTAGTCAACACTGAAAAATGGACAAAGCTTTTGTTGTTCGACATACTTCTCATCAACCTTCAGTTTCTTCTCTCAATTCTCTGCCTCCTCTTCTTCCTCCCTGTCGCGGTTCGAGCTGCCGCTGTTAATAGAAGCGGCTGTAGTCGAATCAGCTAGCACCGGGTCGAAGGCATCAGCGACTGGAGGTGTGAGCTCCATGTCTTGCTCATGGGTTTTTGAACAGAGGCACCAATTATTTCAAATTTTCACTGTTTAATTTGGAAGAGCGATGTTGTGAAGAAAAGGAGCAGAGAGAGAGAGAATCGCTGAGATTGACTGAATTCAAAAATTCAAAATTCAAAAATACACTGAGGGCTTGATTCGTCTATCTTTTCAATTTTAATTTTTTTTAATGATATAATAACATTTTGGGGGGAAACTTGGGAGGGAAAACATTGCTGACTTTCCTTCTTTAATATATTAGATAGATAAATTATTCATCATAAAAAAATTGGGTGGTATTCAAGAAAGCACGTAAAACGAAAAGTGGTATTACATTTCTACACCCACCCCTACCCCGCCACCTATCCAACAAATCGAACCCACCAAAAAATGATTTTTCTTCTACTTTTCCACACCCTACCAAGACCCTACCCCACCACCCACCCACCCCACCGAAATGCATACTTTTGCCAACTATTTTTATGTTGATTTTGTTCGACATATTTTTATTTATTATTCTTGCTATCATTCATATTATGAAGTGACCAGCTTTATAGTTTTTTTTTTTGCACAAATACTTTGTAAAACGTGTTGATACAATTATTATTTCAATTCAATATCTTCCCCCACTATGGCGTAAATTCAGAGATCTCAATTTTTAATATTTTAAGTACTTGAATCTCTTCTAGATATTTACAATTAGGTATGTCAATATATACTCTCTCACAAGTATATGCTTCCTTAATAAGACCATCATAATCATTTGTTCTAGTTTTTTTTTTTTAATCAAATATCGCTACGTTTAAGGCATACATCAATATGAAATAGAGCTTTTGTAGCTAATATATGAGATTTTATTAATCTCTTATTTATATTGCATTTGTAATAATGTTTCAATCGAACTTTTGGTTCGTATTATCAGTCTTGAAGATATATATAACATAATATGATGCATTTGTATGATTTTAAGCTACTAATCCTCCCCCCTAATGCTGAGAAAATCGTCCAATCAAATTGAAAATCATTTTTTTGGCGTTATAAAATATAACCCATTTTGGATATATTGTTCAAACCATGCATTTATTCTCAGTATTCTTTATTTTTCATTTCAGTGAATTGTGGTGGATCAATTGCACTATCAAAAAATTAGATGAAAAAGTTATGCTCTAACCATAAGCCAATTATAACATGGAGAACTATGACGTCGGCATGATGTGTAATAGAATTCTCTATACAAAAGGGAAGTACTTTATTCTCAATTAAATTAATTGGAAGCGTTTAACAAGCAATAATGTTGAATCATTTATCAACATCCCGACTAATACTTATTAAAATGTTGAGATTCATGTTCACTAGCATTATCAAGACACATTCTTAATTATATAATTTGAAAATTATGCTCATAATTTAAAATTTGAGCAATACTTTCACATAATTATTGATCCAATGATGGTCCAACTGGTCATGTCAAATAATAAAATTAAATTGAACTCCTGATTCAACATAAGATATAATTCAATGATTAAACATTACATAATCATATATCTTTCAAGCAGTCAGACTAATATATATATATGCTATTTTGTGTACACATTTTCTTTTGCTATTGTTTCTTCAATAATAAATATGTCAACTATTTTTCTAGAATACTATAATGCTGTGCTACTTCAGGAATAATAAATAATTATTTATGATAGTCACATTAATATTCTTCTGAATATTAATTATACAGTTGCGCTACTTCAGGGGGTAACAACGTAATGAACTATTAATTTAAAAGTAGGTAAAAAAATAACAATAACAACAACAATAATAAATTAAACACATAAATATGTAATATGTACTTGAATTACGCATGAGTTAAACAATATAATTAGTAAAACAATTGTAAATTGGAAGCGTTAGTTAATATATGGACTCTAAATTTCTCAATTTGAACTTAAAAATTGTATGAATTTTGAATTTAATAAGATTTCACAGAAACGTGATTCAACCAGTGGCGGAGCCACCTATAGGCGAGGTAGCGCGGCCGCGCTACCTCGCCGCCGGTGGTCCGCCACTTGCGCAATGGCGCTGCGGAGACGGTGCCCAGCTGAGGAGCTTAAAATTTTTATTTTTTTTTTTGGGTCCAAGAAGCAAAATCTGAAGAAGAAGCAAAAAAATCCCTAACCTTACCTGTGCTGTGCACTCCGATTCTCTCTGTCAGCAGGCAGCTGCGCGCCACCAGGCCACCACCGTCGCCGTCGGCCGCCACTTTTGACGCGGCTCCGCCACTGCTCCAGCCTCCAGCCAGCGTCCAGCTCCTCAGCTCCAGCGTGCAGCCCTGGTCGCTCTGCCTCTCCCGAGTCCTGACGGTAATTGTTGTTTACTTGTTAAATTTTTGTCAATAATAAATGTTAGTTAAGACTTTAAGTAGATAAGTTAGTAAAGTTTTAAATTTTTGTCAATAATAAATGTTAGTTAAGTAGATAAGTTAGTAAAGTTATGAATATTTTATTTGTTTTGATTGTGTAATTTTCAGATTTTATAAAGTTATTATGTTAATGTCCAAGTTTTAAACATTTTAATAAATATTATTGATGTTTGATTTATTAATTTTTTTGGTTAGGTTAGATGTCATTCCCCAATTTTTTTTTATCAATTTATGATTTCTCACTAAGACTAAACCTTAATTCGTTATATTTGATTTGAGAATTATACATAAATGTTACATTTAAGTTTTTGTAAAGTGGTTTAGATTTGTAAATGGTGACTATTGTGATGAAAATATGATTTGATTTGTGAATTGTTATTATTGATTTATAGGTTGTGAATTGAGATTGGTGAATATTTGATTTGATTTGTGATAATTGATTTACAGATAATGGAACGTTTTTTCCAACTGAAACGAAAATCTGAACTTAGTGGTTTATAGGCTCATTACATTGGCTTTGATAGGCTCATTACATTGGTTTATAGGCTCATTACATTGGCTTTGATATTACCTGTTGTAACTGCATCTGTTGAAAGAGCATTCTCTGCAATGAATTTAATCAAGAGTGATTTGCGCAACGAAATGGGAGATAAATGGTTGAATGATAATTTGGTTGTGTACACGGAGTGAGACATTTTTAAAAATATTGAGAATGAGGCAATATTGCAGCGTTTCCAAAATATCAGACCCCGAAGACTGTAGTTTTCTGAGCCAATGAATACCAACGGATGTCATTATCATGTATTTTGCATCTATTTTGGTTTGTATTGGATTATATGTTCATATATTTAATTACAACTTCTTATTCTTATATCTATTTATTCATTTTTAAATATTATTTCATTAAATAATATTCACGCTATTGTTCACGTTAGTCGGTCAACGGTCAACGGCCGACGAGGTCAACGGTCAACGCTCTACCTGGACTTCTCGACTGGCTCCGCCACTGGATTCAACAACTCGGAATATATTGGACTTGCAAAACTGACTACTAAACAATTGGAACTGGAATAAACCAATCTAACTTTACAATTAGGACTTGGGAATTGCAAATGTGAGACTTCCATTCATATTCAAATTGGAGAATTAAGGATTCTGGATTCCAAATTGATTATTCTTTAACAAAAATAAAAAATAAAAAATGGAGAATTCAAGATTCTGGATTCCGAATCGATTATGCTTGAAAAAAAAAAAAAAAAAAGCTAATCGCGTCAGAAGCTATTGTAAGAACAATTGATATGACTTGGTTCACAACAATTATGAAATATCAATTCGGAACAATTTAGAACAATTCGGAAAAATAATAACAATTGATATTCGCTAGTTACCAAATTAATTTTGATACACATTATAGATAACTATGCTTAAAAACATAATTACCTACTAGCTAAAGATGTCAATAAACTTGTGTGTTTTATTGTAAACTAGACCCCAATATATATATATATATATATATATATAGGAGAGAATAAAGATATTCAAAATAATAATGCCTAGGGTTACAGAGGTGCAATTATCATTTACCAATACAAGATAATATTTACAATATTTATAATTTATCAGGCTATTTTCCGGGATTGTCAGAATGGACCTATGAAAGGAGCGCTTTAGGTCGACCCACCCCAGGCTTTGTCAGTCTCGGCCAGCTAGCTTTCTTCTATAGGCCGGGATGTATGCTCGACCTTAAGACCATCCCGGCCCAGAAATGCCCGACATATTCAAGTCCTGCATCCATAGTGGGAACATGCCCGGTCTAGCCCGGTCACTTCGGGATTCCGGGTGTTCTTCGTTTATGGGCTTCATAAATGGGCCACCTTCTTGGGCCCTCGGAATAAAACAAACCCATAAGGAATCATCCTAAAAAAGAGGAAGTACAATTCTTGTGAGATTAGAACTCTTCACAAAAGGTAAGTTTATAGTAATAAGGATTCCTTCCTTAAATAAAGGAAGTTATGGGCTTTTTCAACCCTATAAATATGCTCATTTGCTCACATATATTTATTCATTATTCTTTACGTTTTTCAGTCAAAAAATATTCTCTCTCTACTCCAGAAAACTCATTTCCAAGCGTTATTCCGCGAGTTACGACGAGGACCCCCTCCCGGGTTCTCATCATATGGTATCAGAGCTGGACTCTGAATTCAGGTTCTTGTGTTTTTCTATCCAGTTTGATTTTTATGTTTATCATCGAGTCCCATAAAAATCATCCATATCCTATTTTTGTTATTTGAGTCTTTGTTTTCAATTTTTCTTGTTCTTCTTGCCAGTAAATTTTTTTCCAGTTTGATCCATAAGAGTCGTCCTAATTTACAAGGCAGGGTCCTACCGGGCTCCAAGTCAAGGCCGGCCTGACCTAAGATCTCGCTGGTAGTAAAATCTGAAGCCTCCTCGGTCAGAAGAAACTCTTATGGCATTGGCCAAGAGGTCGGCCATCAGGTCCTCCCCCACATTACCCATTCTATTAAAGTTATCTACTTCCGGATTCCTAAAGGTGGGCAAAAAAATATTCTCACCTTCCCGAGGTTTGATATAAAGTTTTTTTTTCCTTCCAATACTTTAAGGAAGAGGGGACCCAGGGCACCTCGAACCTTCCCTTCCCGCATAAATAAACGAAGCAGTTACATCGGGGTAAAAACTTCAAATCTAAAAGGCATTTACAAAGGTTCACGGTAGGCTTGATCCCTAGACTCCTACATAAAACAAAAAAGTAAGCTAGAATTCTCCACCCGTTTGGAGCCAGCTGCCCGGGAAGAATGCTGGCCGTAAAAAGGAAGTCTACAAAAAAAATAATGTAAGGGAAACCTGAGGCCGGCCACTAATGAGTCATGGAATACTACGGTCTCCCCTTCCCGGAAATGATATGATACATCATCATGCTCGGGGACCCGGGAAGTATACCTATCAGAAAGACTAAACTTCCTCATGTCTGCCTCGACCATGTGTTCCTTCATCCTACTGTTGAATGTTGGTAACTCTAGGTCGGGAGTTCCCGGTCTCTCATCAAATTCAGGGCTATTGACTTCCTCGTCATCGCTCGACTCGTCCCCCCCAGAGGTTGGTGGAGGTTGATAAAATCCTATTGGCTCTACATCTAAGGCCTCGTCCAAATTTCTACCTCCCTAAGGTCCGTGATGTTCACTTGCCTGGCCATGTTCCTAACGAGTAAATTACGGAATAAAATTAACGTCCTGAGAGGTCGAGATTACCTAAAGGTCGTGCTTGGAATTTTAGCTCGTGTTAGACGCTCGAGGATTTGTTTGGTTTTTACTAAAATTGCAAAGTGAAAAGAATAAGAGGATATGGACCACATATATATATATAAGAGGAAAATGGCGGGAAAATTTTTGAAATCCCGCCACTCATTTTTGACACATGGCAGCAATCCAGAAGTGTGGTATTAATGATGACGCGTAAAACAAAGGACAAAACAGTTGGCAAAACACGTCATTAATAAATGTGACAGCTGTCAGGAGTTAATTGCATTCAGGCATCAATCCCCGATCCCTGATGCACGAGGGCCATTGATCGGGCTATTTTTCGGGATTGTCAGAATTGACCTATGAAAGGAGCGCTTTAGTTCGGCCCATCCCAGGCTTTGTTAGTCTCGACCAGCTAGCTTTTCTTCTATAGGCCGGGATGTATGCTCGACCTTAAGACCATCCCGGCCCAGAAATGCCCAACCTATTCAAGTCCTGCATCCATAGTGGGAACATGCCCGGTCTAGCCCGGTCACTTCGGGATTCCGGGTGTTCTTCGTTTATGGGCTTCATAAATGGGCCACCTTCTTGGGCCCTCGGAATAAAACAAACCCATAAGGAATCATCCTAAAAAAGAGGAGGTACAATTCTTGTGAGATTAGAACTCTTCACAAAAGGTAAGTTTATAGTAATAAGGATTCCTTCCTTAAATAAAGGAAGTTATGGGCTTTTTCAACCCTATAAATATGCTCATTTTGCTCACATATATTCATTCATTATTCTTTACGTTTTCCAGTTAAAAAATATTCTCTCTCTACTCCAGAAAACTCATTCACACATCGGAGGGGCGACGGGGAGAATCCTTCTCGCCTTCCTTTTTTGCAGGTCATTCAAGGTGAATTTATTGATCTTTTCCAGCAATCAAATATCATCAGATCCTGCCACGTCAAGGTTAGGATTTTTTACAGCATCAATATTGTTGATTTAAGATATATATGAGTTAAATGTCACAAAATATAGAAAGAAAAAAATTAAACCATTACTGCATCAAATTAATGAGAAAATTAAGGTTGGGCTCCATAACCGTTCACATTAAATAATTTATGGGTTTTTAACCTTTAAAAGTGAAGTTTGAGGTCCTTTAAATTTTTGAATCTTGGTCTCATGTAATTGAAACAATCAATATCGTTAATGAAATTGCATCAGATAGAAAAAGGTTAAGTGATTTTGCTGTTTTTCCATGTAGCTTCAAGAAAACTTGATGTGATCCGGAAAAAGGCGACAAAAAAGAAGAAATCAAGACACGGGCAATTCAACAATATTCTACATGGAATTTCATGGTCGTAACATCAATCTTCACGACCGTAACTAATATTGAGACATTTTGATCCGAGAGGGACTTACGGCCTTATTGATGTGTTCCGGACCCTCGACAATCGGAGTCATAGCAGGTTTGACGGAAAAAGTTAAATATTCAAGCCAAATAAAAGTGCAATCCAGTCAACCATGTCGGAATTGGATGGATAATATATGTTTTTCGAGTAGAAACAGGTCACTGAGCAAGACTCATGGGCTAATGCCCTTGAGCCCATTGATTTTAGGGACAAACTCCATCGTTTGGGGCTTCGAATTGGCAAATCAATGATGTAGACGGAAATTTACTATATTTCCATAATTATAGGATTTTTAATTATTTTGTTTCCTTTTTGTTTTTAGGTTATTTTCCTAATTTAGTATTCTAGTTTAATTAGAATTCTATTCAGAGTCAGTTAGCGATTAGGTTTTATTTTGCTTATTTATATGCTTTTCCATTCAATGTAAAAACAGAATATTTTGATGAATAAAAATTATATTGAGTGTTTTCTCAACATTGTTCTGGAATTGAACAAACTTCGAACTTATCAAATATTGTGGGATATTTGTGGTGTTCAACAAATCGAACTTATCAAAGGCGTGGACATCCTTTGTGGCGTTCAAACCATTACGGTTCTTGTTTCCGCGTCGTAACGGGTCTTGGGTTTAATATACCCATGATTCTTATGTCGTGAGGCTCGGGTTGTAGTGTTATCGTCCGTTCCAACCTGAATTCGGAACTTTCCAAGCGTTATTCCGCGAGCTACGACGAGGACCCCCTCTCGGGTTCTCATCATATGGTATCAGAGCTGGACTCTGAATTCAGGTTCTTGTGTTTTTCTATCCAGTTTGATTTTTATGTTTATCATCGAGTCCCATAAAAATCATCCATATCCTATTTTTGTTATTTGAGTCTTTGTTTTCAATTTTTCTTGTTCTTCTTGCCAGTAAATTTTTTTCCAGTTTGATCCATAAGAGTCGTCCTAAAAAAATCAAAAGTGTTCTTCTTATTCGATTGTTTTCCAAATCCTGTCCCGTTTGTTTTGTTGCGTTCGTGTCGAATTTTCGGATTTTATTAAAAAAAAAAAATTATTTGTTTTATTTTTATTAATTCCGAAAATTCATCATAATTCAAAAAAAAAAAAAAAAAAAAAAAAAAAAAATTCACTCCGGAATTCAAGAACCACTTTCTTGAATTTCTTTAAATTCTTGATAATTCCTTACCTTCTAAGTCAAATTAAAATTCTTGATAATTCCTTATCAAAGGCGTGGACATCCTTTGTGGCGTTCAAACCATTACGGTTCTTGTTTCCGCATCGTAACGGGTCTTGGGTTTAATATACCCATGGTTCTTACGTCGTGAGGCTCGGGTTATAGTGTTATCGTCCGTTTCAACCTGGATTCGGAACTTTCCAAGCGTTATTCCGCGAGCTACGACGAGGACCCCCTCCCGGGTTCTCATCAAAACTTGAAAGTCACATTTGATTAATTAAATATATACTCGGGACATGAGGAACCAAATCTACATATTTAAACAGGTTGAAGACTAATAGCATAAAAGGTTAAAGAAGCAACCCAAATTTTCCTCAATTAATTCCCAGTAAATAATTATAACAATAGAAAAACATACTGAGAATTCAACCACTACATATATTGACCGGCATCCATTTTACATGGAAAAAAAAAACAGCAACCTCCCAAGGTTTTATTACAAAATAAGACTAGCAATGTTTCATTCAAGAACATGCTTCGAGGAAGGAATCTGCAGCAAATTCAATCTCTCGATCCGAAGTATAAGTGAATTCGAATGTTTTTCCACCATAGATAGGGTTCCCGTTGTCAACAAGACACAAGTTATTGTCCATCTTCGAAATCGACTTGGACTTATTTTTTACGGGATCAAATCCTGGGCAATGTAGCGTCACGTGCAAGAAGGTACATTTACATTCATTTGTGACTGTCACTTTCCATACCGTTTTCACAATGGATTTAACTTGATTAACCTTAAGGTCGCTAGGTGAGCACTGCAGAGTACCTGCAATATGAAATCAAAATTGTATAAATTAATGTTAAATAAGTGAAAGAAAGAAAGAACCAAATGTTATACCTCTGGTCATACAGCACATCAACAAAACAAAGCAAAGGAACTTGTTGAAGAATTCCATTGATGGAGAGTGATATATATTTGTATCAGAATGGAATGGAAGAGCACAAGGAGTTTCCTATTTATAGGGGAAATTTGGATGTGAATTTATGGCAAGATTGTAAAAATAAGGTGAATGTAATTAATTATATTGTTGGACTGCATGAATGTTCATTTGCTGTTTATTTAATTTGAGTTTTCAACGTCTGATGTTAGATGCAGTGAATAAATTTTATTTACACTAAGATTTTGATAATATGAAATGATTGCTTGAATCAATAATTAGGTTACCTCAAATATGAAGTTTTCAAGAATAAATAAATCCACATAAATTTTGAAATGATAATAATGTCATATTTTGAAATAGACAACGTATTTATATAGTGATCAGGCTATTTTCCGGTGTCAAGGATGGGCCTACGAAAGGAAAGCACTAGGTCGGCCCATCTCGATAATTGATCGGCCTCATATCCCGGGCTTGGGAATCTCGACCCGCTAACTTATGGACTATAGGTTTTCTCAGGTCGGGATGTATGCCCGACCTCATTACCACTACAGCCCGGAGATGCCCGACTTGAGCAGGCCTTGCATCCGCAGTGAACATGACCGGTCTAACCGGGCCACTTCGGGCTTCCAGGTGTTCACCGTTTATGGGCTTTATCCATGGGCCACCTTCTTGGGCCCTCGGAGTAAAACATAACTCATAAGGAATCATCCTGAAAAAGAGGAAGTACAAATCTTATAAGATTAGAACTCCTCGTAAAAGGTAAGTTTATAGCAAAAATGACTTCTTCCTTAAATTAAGGGAGTTATGGACTTTTTCAGCCCTATAAATACAGCTCCTTTGATCACATATATTCATTCATAATTCTTTATGTTTTCCAGTTAAATATTCTCTCTCTACCTTTTCCAGAAAACTAATTCTCACACCGGAGGGGCGACGGGGAGAATCCTCCTCGCCTTTTTTGCAGGTCATTCAAGGCGAGTTTATTGATCTTTTCCAGCAAGCAAGTATCATCAGATCCTGCCACGTCAAGATTAGGATTTTTGACAGCATCAATTGGCGCCGTCTGTGGGAAGAGACACAATCAGCCATGGTTAATAGACGTCAAGCACATCCCTCCGCATCCACTGGTCAATCCCTTCCGGCCAATACTTCGACTGAGGATGATAATCCTCCACCTCTGGAAGATGTTGGGGAAGAACAAAACCCGGAGGCCACTCCGGACATTGAGCCCGTTAGTCGGGAAGATTTCAACGAACTTTAGCAGCAGCTCCGCGAACTTCGTCAAGCTCTTCAACAACAGAACAGTCATCAAACGCCACTTGACCTGAACACTCCAGGCACAATTCCCAGAGAAGATCTCCAACCAGCTAATCCTATGGCTGACAACTCCCCGGGAATTAGGGGTGCTCATCCCATGACAGAAGTATCTGCCAACTTGACACAGCAAGAGCTCTCAAGAATCATTCAGGAAGGAATTGCTGATGGAATACGACAGAACACCCAGGGTCGGACACCATTCGTGAGAAGAACCCCATTTACTCCTGAAATAACATCCTTTCCCTTGCCAGACCGATTTAAATATCCTCGGATAAAGGAATACGATGGAACAACAAGTCCTAACAACCACTTGAATACCTACACTGATGTCATGGACATGCAGAATGCTCCCGATCAGATTCTGTGCAAGGCCTTCCCGCAAACCTTAACAAATTCAGCTCGAGACTGGTTTTCCACGATACCTCCAGGGTCCATTTCTTCCTTCGCAGATCTTACTGAGAAGTTCACTGCTTTCTTTGCAAGTAGCAAAAGAATCAAGAAAACCGCTGCATCCCTCACGCAGTTAAAGCAAGCTCAGAATGAGACGCTGCGAGAGTTCATGACTCGGTTTAACGCTGAAAGACTTCAGATTCCAGATCTCCATATATCATCAGCAATTTCAGCCCTTACCTTGGCCATTCGAGGTCTGGAATTCAGAATGTCCCTATCCAAGAACCCACCTCAAAATGTAACAGAGCTTCTCCGAAGAGTAGAAAAGTACATAAACATGGAGGAAACACTTTTGTCAGTTCGGGCACAGGATCAAGGGCATTGGACAGCAGCCCAGTCTTCACAATCAACAAGGCAGGGGAGTAAGAGGTCAATACAGGAGGATGAGAAAAATTCTTCCCAAAATAACCAAAAGGGGAATGGTCATGGGCATCAGAGTTTAACTCCGCTAAACGCACCACGATCTCACATTCTGATGGAAATCAAAGGACGGAAAGATTTTCGATAGCCCAAGCTTATTAAGGGGAAAGTCGACGAAAAGAATCGACATAAGTATTGTGAATTTCACAAAATCCCGGGCCATACCACGGATGAGCGCAGAACTTTAAAACAGGTGATAGAAGCCCTCATAAAAAGAGGCTTCCTGGGGCACTACATAAAGAAAGACGATAAAGAGCATGGAGCAAGGGAAGAAAATAACAGATCCGCTGGTACCATAAATTTTATCGTCGGAGGAATAGCATCTGGAGGTGATTCGAATAATGCACGAAAAAATCATGCCCGTGCTCTAAGTGATCGGGAAGAAAGGTCGGGAAGTCATGACCAGGAGGTCTCAAACAACATCAGCTTCAGTAATGCAGACATGGAAGGAATTTCGTATCCTCATGACGATGTTGTTGTTATCAGTGCAATAATAGCCAATTTTGATGTCAGGAGAGTGCTAGTTGACAACGGGAGCGCTGCCAACGTTCTTTCCTTGGAAGCTTTCAAACAGATGCAACTTCCCAAAGATCGGCTTCGACAGGACCTTACTCCCGTAACTGGGTTTGGTGGAGGAACCGTGAAACCAAAAGGTCTGATTGACCTTCCCACTTCACTGGGATCAGAAGAAGAACTTGTAACAAAGATGACTCCTTTCCAAGTCGTGAAAACTCCTATAGCCTACGATGCCATCTTGGGAAGACCATTCCTAAACAACCTGAGAGCTATAGTATCAACTTATCACCTGGCAATCAAGTTCCCAACTTTCGCAGGCATAGCAACTATTCAGAGAAGTCAATCTGTAGCCAAAAGTTGCTATATCAGTTGTATTGGAAAGGGCAAGACGGATCTGATGTCAATAGAATTTCCTCTCGAAGAAAGAATGTCTCCAGTAGAAAAGTTAGAAGAGGTTCATGTCTCAGAAGGGAAGAGCTTCACAATTGGGAAAGAGCTCCCCAAAACGATGAAGGAAGAGTTGTCACAATGTTTAAAGAATAATATCAATGTTTTTGCTTAGAGTGCTGAAGATATGCCCGGGATAGATCCCGAGCTCGTCGAGCACAGACTTGACGGCATGCCCAATAAGAAGCCCGTAAAACAGCGAAGAAAACAGTTTGCAACAGAAAGGAGACAGATAATAAAAGAGGAAGTAGATAAACTCTTGAAAGCAGGATTCATCAAAGAGGTGAAGTATCCGGAGTGGCTAGCCAATGTGGTCTTGGTAAAGAAGCCAAATGGGAAGTGGCGAGTTTGTATAGACTTCACTGATTTGAATAAGGCATGTCCGAAAGACAGTTATCCTATCCCCAGGATCGACAGGTTGGTGGATTCCACATCAGGGTCCGAACTTTACAACTTCCTAGATGCCTTCTCGGGATATCATCAGATTCGGATGGCACAGGAAGATCAGGAAAAACTTCCTTCATGGAAGATGAAGGAATATACTGCTACAAGGTCATGCCGTTTGGATTAAAGAATGCTGGAGCTACTTATCAGAGGTTGGTTAACATGGTCTTCTCCAGACACATCGGGCTTAACATTGAAGTGTACGTTGATGACATGGTCGTAAAAAGCACAAGAAAGAAAGACCACATTGCCGACCTTGAAGACATATTCAACACACTTAGAAAACATCGGATGAAACTGAATCCTGCAAAGTGCGCCTTCGGAGTGGGCTCGGGAAAGTTCTTGGGATTCATGATCACTCAGAGAGGTATCGAAGCTAATCCAGATAAAATTTCAGCCCTAGCCTCAATGGAACCTCCCAGAAACATCAGGGAAGTGCAGAAGTTAACAGGAAGAGTAGTAGCATTAGGTAGATTTATGTCAAGGGCAGCAGAAAAATGTTTCCCCTTCTTCAAAACTCTTCGAGGAAACAAAGACTTCAAGTGGGACGAGGAATGCGAGGTCTCCTTCAGGAAGTTGAAAGAATACTTGGGTACACCTCCGATACTGGTAAAGCCGAATCCAGGAGACAATCTGCTCTTATATCTAGCAGTATCTGATCATGCTGTGAGCGCCGTTTTGGTTAAAGAGGAAGAGAAGACTCAAAAACCTATATATTACGTCAGTAAGATGATGTTGGAAGCAGAAACCCGATATACATTGACAGAGCAGCTTGCACTTGTTTTGGTTACAGCAGCGAGAAAGCTAAGACCGTATTTTCAAGCCCATGCCATAATTATCCTCACAAATCAGCCCTTGAAGCAAATCTTGCAGAAGCCAGATGTATCTGGCCGTCTACTCAAGTGGTCAATCGAGTTTGGAGAGTATGTTATCGAGTTCAAACCTCGACCTTCCATCAAAGCACAGGTCTTGGCCGACTTTGTCGCCGAACTCACACCAAGACCTCAGGGGCCGACAGATCAAGACCGGGAAGAGGCCACATGGACCTTGCAAGTGGATGGAGCTTCGAATGCTGTTGGCTCGGGGGCCGGAATCATATTAAGAAAAGATGATGGTACAATGGAAATTCAGTGTGCAATACGGTTTGACTTCCCAGCAACTAATAATGATGCAGAGTATGAGGCCGTAATTGCTGGACTTCAAGCAGCTCAACATCTAGGGGTCGAGCATGTCAAGGTCCTGAGTGATTCAAAATTGGTGGTAGAATAGGTAAACGGCACTTTTGAATTAAAAGATGAGAAGATGTCATCTTATAGGATGATGGTCTTGGACTTGCAGAGAAAGTTCAAGTCTTGCTGCATAAACAAAATTTTGAGGTCCACCAATCACAAAGCAGATGCTTTGTCAAGACTCACTTCTTCCAATCTAGACCACCTGGAAAGGACCGTGTTCGTACGAACTCTTCATGAGCCTAGTATCGTACAACAACCGAAGGTCATGGATATTTCAGATCAAGAGCCCATTTGGATGGACCCAATAATTGAATATCTAACATCAGGAAAGTTGCCAGGTGACAGAGTAGAGGCTAGAAAAATCAAAGCAAGGGCCCCGAGGTATACCTTGCTGCAGAATACCTTGTTCCGCCGAAACTTCACCCTTCCTTATTTGCGATGCCTAACTCCAAAAGAAGTAGCTTTTGCTATGGCCGAGGTTCATGAAGGAATTTGTGGAGGAAACCAGGGAGCAATAGCTCTGGCACTGAAATTGACAAGATACGGGTACTACTGGCCGAATATGAAGAAAGACGCCCTCAGTTATGTGAAATCCTGTGACAAGTGCCAAAGATTCGCAGCCCGATTACATCAACCCGCGGAAGAGCTATCCTCAATATTGTGCCCATACCCTTTCGCTCAATGGGGAATCGACATACTCGGTCCTTTCCCTATAGCCTGGGGTCAAGTCAAGTTCTTGGCAGTTGCAGTGGAATACTTCACTAAGTGGGTGGAAGCCGAACCGCTAGTCGTGATCACAGAACAAAAGTTGGAAGCATTTGTGTAGAAATCAATAGTTTTCCATTTTGGTCTTCCCAAGACATTAATAATAGATAATGGGCGTCAATTTGAGTGCCAAGCCTTCAAGAAATTCTGCAAGAAACTGGGAATAGAGAACAGGTTGACCTCCGTTTCGCACCCGCAGAGTAATGGGTTAGCTGAAGTTACAAACAGACTCATCTTACAGGGCTTGAAGACTCGCCTTGGTAGTGCCAAGGGAGACCGGCCCGATCTTCTCCAAGAAGTACTTTGGACCAACCGAACCACGTTCAAGACAGCGACGGGGGAAACCCCATTCATGCTCGCCTTCGGGATGGAAGCCGCTGTCCCCGTGGAAGTAACCATTCCAAGCTTCCGTGCTATGGTCACCGGGTTGACCGACCACATCGAAGGACGGAGAGAAAGTCTTGATCTTCTAGAAGAAGTCAGGGAAAATGCATCATTAAGAATATCAACTTATCAACAGCCCATGTCTAAGAAGTTCAACATCCGAGTAAAGAAGAGGGAATTCAGAATGGGAGATCTTGTCCTTCACCGCAGTGAGGCTGCCGGTCATCAACCAGGGAAACTTGGGCCTATTTGGGAAGGACCTTATGAAGTCATCTGAAAGGCGGGCAAGGGCTCATACAGCCTCCGCACAATGGATTCAAAACCTCTTCCTCGGCCATGGAATGTGGAGAACTTGAAGCCATACTACAAGTAATCATATTTTTGTTGATATCAAGTCATTTAGTCCTAGTAAGGTCGGGCCTGCGCGCCCATTTTTATTTTTGCTTTCGAACTTGCACGTCCATCAGTGAATATTATGGTCGGGCCTGCGTGCCCATTATTCTGTCTTTCAGTGTCAGGGACGGGTACTCTTTTTCCTTATCCAGATTTTCCCCAATGAGTTTTTCTGGGTAAGGTTTTAACGAGGCCCATCATTCAGTTTCCTTCAATAAAAGTACTTCTTCCAAAGAATGAGCACTACAAAGATCAAATATCGAATTTACAAGGTTATTCACATGACTTTACAAATTATTTCTCATCAAATAATTTACAAAGTCTCATGGTAAGACTTTACAAATTATTCTTCCACGAATAATTTACAAGGTCTCATGGAAAGACGTTACAAATTATTTCTCATCAAATAATTTACAATGTCTCATGGTAAGACTTTACAAATTATTATTTCTCGAATAATTTACAAGGTCTCATGAAAAGACGTTACAAATTATTTCCCATCAAGTAATTTGGAATGTCTCATGGTAAGACTTTACAAATTATTCTTCCCCGAATAATTTACAAGGTCTCATGACTAGACATTACAAATTACTTCCCAACCAGGAATTCAAAATAATTGTTTCTTAAAATAGAGGTCGGTATTATCCGACCTTATAGAATACCTTTTTCTGAAAAATTGCAAGTAAAGGGCTCGATCTTATCTTTAAGTCAAACGGTCGGGCATACGCTATCTTGTTGGTCATTCATCTTCCCCTTAAGTTTCTATATGTAAGGTCGGTTACCACCCGACCATATGGAGTCAAAACAAGATGATTTTGGGAATCTTGCAGAAGCTCGACCCCAGGAATTGCTAAAATAGGTCGGTATTACCTGACCTTATAAAATATCTTTTCTGAAAATTCGTAAGTTAAAAGCTCGAACTATTTTATACTAACGGGAAGATCGTGCTTTATTAAAAAAAAATTAATATCATCGATCCATAAATTAGATACGAAACAATAAACACGAGCTTTGACAAAAGAAAAATTCTTCATTAACAAAAAACCTTGTTACAAAAAAGGCCACGAGGTCTACCTCGGGCTATACAAGGGAATTTTACAAGAGATTTTCCTACTGCTGCTCGGGGTCACTGGCCTGGGCTTCTTATTCGTCAGAGTCAACCTCCACTACATCTTCCATGAAAGGAGTGAGGTCAAGATCTTCCATGCCCAATGGAAATTGAGAGAGCGGACTGGTATCCAGGTCGGTCGCATGTATCTTGATCCATCCCCGGGCTTGCCTCATGCCTTGGGAATAGGATTCCAGGGAATAATTACCCACGGCAAGGTCATATTCTTCAGACTTCTTGTAAGCCTCAACCGTCGCCACCTTCGCCGCTTCTATCTCTTCCCTGGCCCGACGAAGATCTTCAGAAAGTTTAGCATTTTCTGAGCGAGCGAGGTCCCGGTCTTGAGTCATCAAGGCCAGGTCAGTTTCCATTCTGGTTAACTTTTCTTCAGCATTGTTAGCACGGGTTGCCTCGTACTGAACAGAATGGACGAGCTGACTTGTAGC
Organism: Ligustrum vulgare; assembly: GCA_963555705.1. Classification (NCBI taxonomy): domain Eukaryota; kingdom Viridiplantae; phylum Streptophyta; class Magnoliopsida; order Lamiales; family Oleaceae; genus Ligustrum; species Ligustrum vulgare. The sequence goes on from OY743182.1 coordinate 27,696,814, forward strand.
CTCCCCTCGCCGGACACCTTGAGTTAGAAGACCCCGGCCAATGCTAAGCATCTGTACTAGTTAAATACTTGTATTATTTCAAGATTGAAGGCAAAATGTAACACAAAAGGTAGAAGGTCGTCTTGAAATTACCTTAAGCGCCGCATTCAGAAAATGGTCCACCCCGTTCTCCAGCGAGACTTCATCAGAATATTTTTCCAGTAGACCGGGGTTGTAACTCTCCTCCAATTTGGACCGCAGGTCGGCCAGGGTAGGACCCTCTACTGCAGCTTCAGGAGGAGGAGATCTGGTATTCTCTTCCCGGACAGGAGGGCGGCGAACACCTTGGCTGGTCTTGCACCGAGGTGGAGCTTCCGCGTTCCTCCTTGAAGTTTCGCCTGCCCCGGACTGTGTCGGGCGTGGCCTTTTTTGTGGCCGTCTTCGGGTAATGCCACCTTCCCTCCTCCTCTCAGCAGCAGCTCAAGCTCTCTCCTCGGCTGCCTTCCTTAGCCTGTCTCCGTCAAAAGCCATACCTGTGAAGAACGGGAAGGTATACATAGATAAAAGGGAATAAGATGGGGAAGGTAACGTTTTCTAGTGGAAAAATGAAATCAACTATTACTTAATTTACAAGGCAGGGTCCTACCGGGCTCCAAGTCAAGGCCGGCCTGACCTAAGATCTCGCTGGTAGTAAAATCTGAAGCCTCCTCGGTCAGAAGAAACTCTTATGGCATTGGCCAAGAGGTCGGCCATCAGGTCCTCCCCCACATTACCCATTCTATTAAAGTTATCTACTTCCGGATTCCTAAAGGTGGGCAAAAAAATATTCTCACCTTCCCGAGGTTTGATATAAAGTTTTTTTTTCCTTCCAATACTTTAAGGAAGAGGGGACCCAGGGCACCTCGAACCTTCCCTTCCCGCATAAATAAACGAAGCAGTTACATCGGGGTAAAAACTTCAAATCTAAAAGGCATTTACAAAGGTTCATGGTAGGCTTGATCCCTAGACTCCTACATAAAACAAAAAAGTAAGCTAGAATTCTCCACCCGTTTGGAGCCAGCTGCCCGGGAAGAATGCTGGCCGTAAAAAGGAAGTCTACAAAAAAAATAATGTAAGGGAAACCTGAGGCCGGCCACTAATGAGTCATGGAATACTACGGTCTCCCCTTCCCGAAAATGATATGATACATCATCATGCTCGGGGACCCGGGAAGTATACCTATCAGAAAGACTAAACTTCCTCATGTCTGCCTCGACCATGTGTTCCTTCATCCTACTGTTGAATGTTGGTAACTCTAGGTCGGGAGTTCCCGGTCTCTCATCAAATTCAGGGCTATTGACTTCCTCGTCATCGCTCGACTCGTCCCCCCCAGAGGTTGGTGGAGGTTGATAAAATCCTATTGGCTCTACATCTAAGGCCTCGTCCAAATTTCTACCTCCCTAAGGTCCGTGATGTTCACTTGCCTGGCCATGTTCCTAACGAGTAAATTACGGAATAAAATTAACGTCCTGAGAGGTCGAGATTACCTAAAGGTCGTGCTTGGAATTTTAGCTCGTGTTAGACGCTCGAGGATTTGTTTGGTTTTTACTAAAATTGCAAAGTGAAAAGAATAAGAGGATATGGACCACATATATATATAAGAGGAAAATGGCGGGAAAATTTTTGAAATCCCGCCACTCATTTTTGACACATGGCAGCAATCCAGAAGTGTGGTATTAATGATGACGCGTAAAACAAAGGACAAAACAGTTGGCAAAACACGTCATTAATAAATGTGACAGCTGTCAGGAGTTAATTGCATTCAGGCATCAATCCCCGATCCCTGATGCACGGGGGCCATTGATCGGGCTATTTTCCGGGATTGTCAGAATTGACCTATGAAAGGAGCGCTTTAGGTCGGCCCATCCCAGGCTTTGTTAGTCTCGACCAGCTAGCTTTTCTTCTATAGGCCGAGATGTATGCTCGACCTTAAGACCATCCCGGCCCAGAAATGCCCAACCTATTCAAGTCCTGCATCCATAGTGGGAACATGCCCGGTCTAGCCCGGTCACTTCGGGATTCCGGGTGTTCTTCGTTTATGGGCTTCATAAATGGGCCACCTTCTTGGGCCCTCGGAATAAAACAAACCCATAAGGAATCATCCTAAAAAAGAGGAGGTACAATTCTTGTGAGATTAGAACTCTTCACAAAAGGTAAGTTTATAGTAATAAGGATTCCTTCCTTAAATAAAGGAAGTTATGGGCTTTTTCAACCCTATAAATATGCTCATTTTGCTCACATATATTCATTCATTATTCTTTACGTTTTCCAGTTAAAAAATATTCTCTCTCTACTCCAGAAAACTCATTCACACATCGGAGGGGCGACGGGGAGAATCCTTCTCGCCTTCCTTTTTTGCAGGTCATTCAAGGTGAATTTATTGATCTTTTCCAGCAATCAAATATCATCAGATCCTGCCACGTCAAGGTTAGGATTTTTTACAGCATCAATATTGTTGATTTAAGATATATATGAGTTAAATGTCACAAAATATAGAAAGAAAAAAATTAAACCATTACTGCATCAAATTAATGAGAAAATTAAGGTTGGGCTCCATAACCGTTCACATTAAATAATTTATGGGTTTTTAACCTTTAAAAGTGAAGTTTGAGGTCCTTTAAATTTTTGAATCTTGGTCTCATGTAATTGAAACAATCAATATCGTTAATGAAATTGCATCAGATAGAAAAAGGTTAAGTGATTTTGCTGTTTTTCCATGTAGCTTCAAGAAAACTTGATGTGATCCGGAAAAAGGCGACAAAAAAGAAGAAATCAAGACACGGGCAATTCAACAATATTCTACATGGAATTTCATGGTCGTAACATCAATCTTCACGACCGTAACTAATATTGAGACATTTTGATCCGAGAGGGACTTACGGCCTTATTGATGTGTTCCGGACCCTCGACAATCGGAGTCATAGCAGGTTTGACGGAAAAAGTTAAATATTCAAGCCAAATAAAAGTGCAATCCAGTCAACCATGTCGGAATTGGATGGATAATATATGTTTTTCGAGTAGAAACAGGTCACTGAGCAAGACTCATGGGCTAATGCCCTTGAGCCCATTGATTTTAGGGACAAACTCCATCGTTTGGGGCTTCGAATTGGCAAATCAATGATGTAGACGGAAATTTACTATATTTCCATAATTATAGGATTTTTAATTATTTTGTTTCCTTTTTGTTTTTAGGTTATTTTCCTAATTTAGTATTCTAGTTTAATTAGAATTCTATTCAGAGTCAGTTAGCGATTAGGTTTTATTTTGCTTATTTATATGCTTTTCCATTCAATGTAAAAACAGAATATTTTGATGAATAAAAATTATATTGAGTGTTTTCTCAACATTGTTCTGGAATTGAACAAACTTCGAACTTATCAAATATTGTGGGATATTTGTGGTGTTCAACAAATCGAACTTATCAAAGGCGTGGACATCCTTTGTGGCGTTCAAACCATTACGGTTCTTGTTTCCGCGTCGTAACGGGTCTTGGGTTTAATATACCCATGATTCTTATGTCGTGAGGCTCGGGTTGTAGTGTTATCGTCCGTTCCAACCTGAATTCGGAACTTTCCAAGCGTTATTCCGCGAGCTACGACGAGGACCCCCTCTCGGGTTCTCATCATATGGTATCAGAGCTGGACTCTGAATTCAGGTTCTTGTGTTTTTCTATCCAGTTTGATTTTTATGTTTATCATCGAGTCCCATAAAAATCATCCATATCCTATTTTTGTTATTTGAGTCTTTGTTTTCAATTTTTCTTGTTCTTCTTGCCAGTAAATTTTTTTCCAGTTTGATCCATAAGAGTCGTCCTAAAAAAATCAAAAGTGTTCTTCTTATTCGATTGTTTTCCAAATCCTGTCCCGTTTGTTTTGTTGCGTTCGTGTCGAATTTTCGGATTTTATTAAAAAAAAAAAATTATTTGTTTTATTTTTATTAATTCCGAAAATTCATCATAATTCAAAAAAAAAAAAAAAAAAAAAAAAAAAAAATTCACTCCGGAATTCAAGAACCACTTTCTTGAATTTCTTTAAATTCTTGATAATTCCTTACCTTCTAAGTCAAATTAAAATTCTTGATAATTCCTTATCAAAGGCGTGGACATCCTTTGTGGCGTTCAAACCATTACGGTTCTTGTTTCCGCATCGTAACGGGTCTTGGGTTTAATATACCCATGGTTCTTACGTCGTGAGGCTCGGGTTATAGTGTTATCGTCCGTTTCAACCTGGATTCGGAACTTTCCAAGCGTTATTCCGCGAGCTACGACGAGGACCCCCTCCCGGGTTCTCATCAAAACTTGAAAGTCACATTTGATTAATTAAATATATACTCGGGACATGAGGAACCAAATCTACATATTTAAACAGGTTGAAGACTAATAGCATAAAAGGTTAAAGAAGCAACCCAAATTTTCCTCAATTAATTCCCAGTAAATAATTATAACAATAGAAAAACATACTGAGAATTCAACCACTACATATATTGACCGGCATCCATTTTACATGGAAAAAAAAAACAGCAACCTCCCAAGGTTTTATTACAAAATAAGACTAGCAATGTTTCATTCAAGAACATGCTTCGAGGAAGGAATCTGCAGCAAATTCAATCTCTCGATCCGAAGTATAAGTGAATTCGAATGTTTTTCCACCATAGATAGGGTTCCCGTTGTCAACAAGACACAAGTTATTGTCCATCTTCGAAATCGACTTGGACTTATTTTTTACGGGATCAAATCCTGGGCAATGTAGCGTCACGTGCAAGAAGGTACATTTACATTCATTTGTGACTGTCACTTTCCATACCGTTTTCACAATGGATTTAACTTGATTAACCTTAAGGTCGCTAGGTGAGCACTGCAGAGTACCTGCAATATGAAATCAAAATTGTATAAATTAATGTTAAATAAGTGAAAGAAAGAAAGAACCAAATGTTATACCTCTGGTCATACAGCACATCAACAAAACAAAGCAAAGGAACTTGTTGAAGAATTCCATTGATGGAGAGTGATATATATTTGTATCAGAATGGAATGGAAGAGCACAAGGAGTTTCCTATTTATAGGGGAAATTTGGATGTGAATTTATGGCAAGATTGTAAAAATAAGGTGAATGTAATTAATTATATTGTTGGACTGCATGAATGTTCATTTGCTGTTTATTTAATTTGAGTTTTCAACGTCTGATGTTAGATGCAGTGAATAAATTTTATTTACACTAAGATTTTGATAATATGAAATGATTGCTTGAATCAATAATTAGGTTACCTCAAATATGAAGTTTTCAAGAATAAATAAATCCACATAAATTTTGAAATGATAATAATGTCATATTTTGAAATAGACAACGTATTTATATAGTGATCAGGCTATTTTCCGGTGTCAAGGATGGGCCTACGAAAGGAAAGCACTAGGTCGGCCCCATCTCGATAATTGATCGGCCTCATATCCCGGGCTTGGGAATCTCGACCCGCTAACTTATGGACTATAGGTTTTCTCAGGTCGGGATGTATGCCCGACCTCATTACCACTACAGCCCGGAGATGCCCGACTTGAGCAGGCCTTGCATCCGCAGTGAACATGACCGGTCTAACCGGGCCACTTCGGGCTTCCAGGTGTTCACCGTTTATGGGCTTTATCCATGGGCCACCTTCTTGGGCCCTCGGAGTAAAACATAACTCATAAGGAATCATCCTGAAAAAGAGGAAGTACAAATCTTATAAGATTAGAACTCCTCGTAAAAGGTAAGTTTATAGCAAAAATGACTTCTTCCTTAAATTAAGGGAGTTATGGACTTTTTCAGCCCTATAAATACAGCTCCTTTGATCACATATATTCATTCATAATTCTTTATGTTTTCCAGTTAAATATTCTCTCTCTACCTTTTCCAGAAAACTAATTCTCACACCGGAGGGGCGACGGGGAGAATCCTCCTCGCCTTTTTTGCAGGTCATTCAAGGCGAGTTTATTGATCTTTTCCAGCAAGCAAGTATCATCAGATCCTGCCACGTCAAGATTAGGATTTTTGACAGCATCAATTGGCGCCGTCTGTGGGAAGAGACACAATCAGCCATGGTTAATAGACGTCAAGCACATCCCTCCGCATCCACTGGTCAATCCCTTCCGGCCAATACTTCGACTGAGGATGATAATCCTCCACCTCTGGAAGATGTTGGGGAAGAACAAAACCCGGAGGCCACTCCGGACATTGAGCCCGTTAGTCGGGAAGATTTCAACGAACTTTAGCAGCAGCTCCGCGAACTTCGTCAAGCTCTTCAACAACAGAACAGTCATCAAACGCCACTTGACCTGAACACTCCAGGCACAATTCCCAGAGAAGATCTCCAACCAGCTAATCCTATGGCTGACAACTCCCCGGGAATTAGGGGTGCTCATCCCATGACAGAAGTATCTGCCAACTTGACACAGCAAGAGCTCTCAAGAATCATTCAGGAAGGAATTGCTGATGGAATACGACAGAACACCCAGGGTCGGACACCATTCGTGAGAAGAACCCCATTTACTCCTGAAATAACATCCTTTCCCTTGCCAGACCGATTTAAATATCCTCGGATAAAGGAATACGATGGAACAACAAGTCCTAACAACCACTTGAATACCTACACTGATGTCATGGACATGCAGAATGCTCCCGATCAGATTCTGTGCAAGGCCTTCCCGCAAACCTTAACAAATTCAGCTCGAGACTGGTTTTCCACGATACCTCCAGGGTCCATTTCTTCCTTCGCAGATCTTACTGAGAAGTTCACTGCTTTCTTTGCAAGTAGCAAAAGAATCAAGAAAACCGCTGCATCCCTCACGCAGTTAAAGCAAGCTCAGAATGAGACGCTGCGAGAGTTCATGACTCGGTTTAACGCTGAAAGACTTCAGATTCCAGATCTCCATATATCATCAGCAATTTCAGCCCTTACCTTGGCCATTCGAGGTCTGGAATTCAGAATGTCCCTATCCAAGAACCCACCTCAAAATGTAACAGGGCTTCTCCGAAGAGTAGAAAAGTACATAAACATGGAGGAAACACTTTTGTCAGTTCGGGCACAGGATCAAGGGCATTGGACAGCAGCCCAGTCTTCACAATCAACAAGGCAGGGGAGTAAGAGGTCAATACAGGAGGATGAGAAAAATTCTTCCCAAAATAACCAAAAGGGGAATGGTCATGGGCATCAGAGTTTAACTCCGCTAAACGCACCACGATCTCACATTCTGATGGAAATCAAAGGACGGAAAGATTTTCGATAGCCCAAGCTTATTAAGGGGAAAGTCGACGAAAAGAATCGACATAAGTATTGTGAATTTCACAAAATCCCGGGCCATACCACGGATGAGCGCAGAACTTTAAAACAGGTGATAGAAGCCCTCATAAAAAGAGGCTTCCTGGGGCACTACATAAAGAAAGACGATAAAGAGCATGGAGCAAGGGAAGAAAATACCAGATCCGCTGGTACCATAAATTTTATCGTCGGAGGAATAGCATCTAGAGGTGATTCGAATAATGCACGAAAAAATCATGCCCGTGCTCTAAGTGATCGGGAAGAAAGGTCGGGAAGTCATGACCAGGAGGTCTCAAACAACATCAGCTTCAGTAATGCAGACATGGAAGGAATTTCGTATCCTCATGACGATGTTGTTGTTATCAGTGCAATAATAGCCAATTTTGATGTCAGGAGAGTGCTAGTTGACAACGGGAGCGCTGCCAACGTTCTTTCCTTGGAAGCTTTCAATCAGATGCAACTTCCCAAAGATCGCTTCGACAAGACCTTACTCCCGTAACTGGGTTTGGTGGAGGAACCGTGAAACAAAAGGTCTGATTGACCTTCCCACTTCACTGGGATCAGAAGAAAAACTTGTAACCGACAGATCATGACCAGGAAGAGGCCACATGGACCTTGCAAGTGGATGGAGCTTCGAATGCTGCTAGCTCGGGGGCCGGAATCATATTAAGAAAAGATGATGGCACAATGGAAATTTAGTGTGCAATACGGTTTGACTTCCCAGCAACTAATAATGATGCAGAGTATGAGGCCGTAATTGCTGGACTTCAAGCAGCTCAACATCTAGGGGTCGAGCATGTCAAGGTCCTGAGTGATTCACAATTGGTAGTAGAATAGGTAAACGGCACTTTTGAATTAAAAGATGAGAAGATGTCATCTTATAGGATGATGGTCTTGGACTTGCAGAGAAAGTTCAAGTCTTGCTGCATAAAGCAGATGCTTTGTCAAGACTCACTTCTTCCAATCTAGACCACCTGGGAAGGACCGTGTTCGTACGAACTCTTCATGAGCCTAGTATCGTACAACAATCGAAGGTCATGGATATTTCAGATCAAGAGCCCATTTGGATGGACCCAATAATTGAATATCTAACATCAGGAAAGTTGCCAGGTGACAGAGTAGAGGCCAGAAAAATCAAAGCAAGGGCCCCGAGGTATACCTTGCTGCAGAATACCTTGTTCCGCCGAAACTTCACCCTTCCTTATTTGCGATGCCTAACTCCAAAAGAAGTAGCTTTTGCTATGGCCGAGGTTCATGAAGGAATTTGTGGAGGACACCAGGGAGCAATAGCTCTGGCACTGAAATTGACAAGATACGGGTACTACTGGCCGAATATGAAGAAAGACGCCTTCAGTTATGTGAAAGCCTGTGACAAGTGCCAAAGATTCGCAGCCCGATTACACCAACCCGCTGAAGAGCTATCCTCAATATTGTGCCCATACCCTTTCGCTCAATGGGGAATCGACATACTCGGTCCTTTCCCTATAGCCCGGGGTCAGGTCAAGTTCTTGGCAGTTGCAGTGGAATACTTCACTAAGTGGGTGGAAGCCGAACCGCTAGTCGTGATCACAGAACAAAAGTTGGAAGCATTTGTGTAGAAATCAATAGTTTTCCATTTTGGTCTTCCCAAGACATTAATAATAGATAACTGGCGTCAATTTAAGTGCCAAGCCTTCAAGCAATTCTGCAAGAAACTGGGAATAGAGCACAGGTTGACCTCCGTTTCGCACCCGCAGAGTAATGGGTTAGCTGAAGTTACAAACAGACTCATCTTACAAGACTTGAAGACTCGCCTTGGTAGTGCCAAGGGAGATTGGCCCGATCTTCTCCAAGAAGTACTTTGGACCAACCGAACCACGTTCAAAACAGCGACGGGGGAAACCCCATTCATGCTCGCCTTCGGGATGGAAGCCGCTGTCCCCGTGGAAGTAACCATTCCAAGCTTCCGTGCTATGGTCACCGGGTCGGCCGACCACATCGAAGGACGGAGAGAAAGTCTTGATCTTCTAGAAGAAGTCAGGGAAAATGCATCATTAAGAATATCAACTTATCAACAGCCCATGTCTAAGAAGTTCAACATCCGAGTAAAGAAGAGGGAATTCAGAATGGGAGATCTTGTCCTTCGCCGCAGTGAGGCTGCCGGTCATCAACCAGGGAAACTTGGGCCTATTTGGGAAGGACCTTATGAAGTCATCCGAAAGGCGGGCAAGGGCTCATACAGCCTCCGCACAATGGATTCAAAACCTCTTCCTCGGCCATGGAATGTGGAGAACTTGAATCCATACTACAAGCAATCATATTTCTATTGATATCAAGTCATTTAAGTCCTAGTAAGGTCGGGCCTGCGTGCCCATTTTTATTTTTGCTTTCGGACTTGCACGTCCATCAGTGAATATTATGGTCGGGCCTGCGTGCCCATTATTTTGTCTTTCAGTTTTAGGGGACGGGTACTCTTTTTCCTTATCCAGATTTTTTCCCAATGGGTTTTTCTGGATAAGGTTTTAACGAGGCCCATCATTCTGTCCCCTTCAATAAAAGTACTTCTTCCAAAGAATAAGCACTACAAAGATCTGATATCGAAGTAATTTACAAGGTCATTCGCATGACTTTACAAATTATTCTTCCACGAATAATTTACAAGATCTCATGGCAAGGCGTTACAAATTATTTCCTATAAAATAATTTACAATGTCTCATAACAAGACTTTACAAATTATTCTTCTACGAATAATTTACAAGGTCTCATGGTAAGGCGTTACAAATTATTTCCCATCAAATAATTTACAAGGTCTCATGGCAAGGCGTTACAAATTATTTACTATCAAATAATTTACAAGGTCTCATGGCAAGGTGTTACAAATTATTTCCCATCAAATAATTTACAACATCTCATGGTAAGGCTTTACAGATTATTCTTCCACGAATAATTTACAAGGCCTCATGACCAGACGTTACTTCACAATAAAAAATTCAAGTAAAGGGCTCGATCTTATCTTTAAGTCAAAGGGTCGGGCATACCTTATCTTGTTGGTCGTTCATCCTCAATTTAAAGTTTCCGTGTGTGAGGTCGGTTACGACCCGACCATATGGAGTCAAAACAAGATAAATTCTAGGAATCTTGTGCTCGACCCCAGGTATTGTTCAAATAGTTCAGTGCTACCCGACCTTATAGAATATCATTTCTGAAAATTTGTACAAGTAAAAAGCTCGAACTATGTTATATTAAAGGGAAGATCGTGCTTTGTCATTAATCCATAAATTAAATACGAAACAATAAACACGAGCTTTGACAAAAGAAATATTCTTCATTAACAAAAAGGTAGTTACAAAAAAAAAAAAAAAAAGAAGGGGGCCACGAGGTCTATCTCGAGCTGTACAAGGGAAATGTACAAAAGATTTTCCTACTACTGCTCGGGGTCACTGGCCTGACTTCTTCTTCATCAGATTCGGCCTCCACTACATCTTCCATGAAAGGTGTGAGGTCAAGATCTTCCGTGCCCAATGGAAACTGAGAAAGCGAGCTGGTATCCAGGTCGGGCGCATGTATCTTGATCCATGCCCGGGCTTGCGTCATGCCTTGAGAATAAGATTCCAGGGCATAGTTGCCCACAGCAAGATCATATTCTTCAGACTTCTTGTAAGCCTCGACCGTCGCCACCTTAGCCGCTTCTATCTCTTCCCTTGCCCGGCGAAGATCTTCAGAAAGTTTGGCATTTTCAGAGCGAGCAAGGTCTCGGTCTTGAGTCATCAAAGTCAGGTCAGTTTCCATTCTGGTTAACTTTTCTTCAGCATTGTTAGCACGGGTTGCCTCGTACTGAACATAATGGATGAGCTGACTTGTAGCCTCCCCTCGCCGGACGCCTTGGGTTAGAAGACCCCGGCCAATGCTGAGCATCTGTACGAGTAAAATACTTGTATTATTTGAATAGTGAAGGTAAAATGTAACACAAAAGGTAGAAGGTCATCTTGAAATACCTTTAGCGCTGCATTCAGAAAGTGGTCCACCCCGTTCTCTAGCGAGACTTCATCAGAATATTTCTCTAGTAAACCGGGGTGATAACTTTCCTCCAATTTGGCCCGCAGGTCGGCCAGGTTAGGACCCTCTACTGCAGCTTCAGGAAGATCAGCTCTGCTATTCTCTTCCCGGACAGGAGGGCGGCGAACACCTTGGCCGGTCTCGCGTCGAAGTGGAGCTTCCGCGTTCCTCTCGGAAGTTTCGCCCGGCCCGGACTGTGTCTGGCGTGGCCTTTTTTGTGGCCGTCTTCGGGTAATGCCGCCTTCCCTCCTCCTCTCAGAAGCAGCTCGGGCCCTCTCCTCGGCCGCCTTCCTTAACCTGTCTCTATCAAAAGCCATACCTGTAAAAAAACGGGAAGGTATACTTAGATAAAAAGGAGTAAGAAGGGGAAGGCAACGTTTTCTAGTAAAAAAATGAAATCAACTATTACTTAATTTACAAGGCCGGGTCCTACCGGGCTCCAAGTCAAGGCCGGCCTGACCTAAGATCTCGCTGGTAGTAAGATCTGAAGCCTCCTCGGCCAAAAGTCCGAAATCACAAACTCTTATGGCGTTGGCCAAGAGGTCGGCCATCTCGTCCTCCCCCACATTACCCATTCTATTGAAGTTATCTACCTCCGCTTTCCTAAAGGTAGGCCAAAAAATATTCTCACCTTCCCGGGGTTTGATATAAATTTTTTTCCTTCCAATACTTTAAAGAAGAGGGGACCCAGGGCACCTCAAACCTTCCCTTCCCGCATAAGTAAACAAAGCTGTTACATCAGGGTAAAAACTTCAAATCTAAAAGGCATTTACAAAGGTTCACGGTAGGCTCGATCCCTAGACTCCTACATAAAACAAAAAAGTAAGCTAGAATTCTCCACCCGTTTGGAGCCAGCTGTCCGGGAAGAATGCTGGCCGTTAAAAGGAAGTCTACGAAAAAATGATGTAAGGGGAACCTAAGGCCGGCTACTAACGAGTCATGGAATACTACGGTCTCCCCTTCCCGGCAATGATACGATACATCATCATGCTCGGGGACCCGGGAAGTATACCTATCAGAAAGACCAAACTTCCTCATGTCTGCCTCGACCATGTGTTATTTCATCCTACTGTTGAATGTTGGTAACTCTAGGTCGGGACTTCCCGGTCTCCCATCAAATTCAGGGTTATTCACTTCCTCGTCATCACTCGACTCGTCCCCCCCAGAGGTTGGTAAAATCCTATTGGCTCTACGTCTAAGGCCTCGTCCAAATTTTCTACCTCCCTATGGTTCGTGATGTTCACTTGCCTGGCCATTTTCCTAATGAGTAAATTACGAAATAAAATTAACGTCAGGAGAGGTCGAGATTACCTAAAGGTCGTGCTTGGAATTTTAGCTCGTGTTAGACGCTCGAGGAGTTGTCTGGTTTTCACTAAAATTGCAGAGTGAAAAGAATGAGAGCATAGGGACCACATATATATAAGAAGAAAAAGGCGGGAAATTTTTTTAAATCCCGCCACTCATTTTTGACACGTGGCAGCAATCTAGAAGTGTGATATTAATGATGGCGCGTAAAACAAAGGATAAAACAGTTGACAAAACACGTCATTAATAAAAGTGACAACTGTCAAGAGTTAATTGCATTCAGGCATCGATCGCCGATGCCTGATGCACGGGGGCCAATGATCGGGCTATTTTCCGGTGTCAAGGATGGGCTTACGAAAGGAAAGCACTAGGTCGGCCCATCTCGATAATTGATCAGGCCTCATATCCCGGGCTTGGGAATCTCGACCCGCTAACTTATGGACTATAGGTTTTCTCAGGTCGGGATGTATGCCCGACCTCATTACCACTACAGCCCGGAGATGCCCGACTTGATCAGGCCTTGCATCCGCAGTGAACATGCCCGGTCTAACCCGGCCACTTCGGGCTTCCAGGTGTTCACCGTTTATGGGCTTTATCCATGGGCCACCTTCTTGAGCCCTCGGAGTAAAACATAACCCATAAGGAATCATCCTGAAAAAGAGGAAGTACAAATCTTATAAGATTAGAACTCCTCGTAAAAGGTAAGTTTATAGCAAAAATAACTCCTTCCTTAAATTAAGGGAGTTATGGGCTTTTTCAGCCCTATAAATACAGCTCATTTGATCACATATATTCATTCATAATTCTTTATGTTTTCCAGTTAAATATTCTCTCTCTACCTTTTCCAGAAAACTAATTCTCACACCAGAGGGGCGACGGGGAGAATCCTCCTCGCCTTTCTTGCAGGTCATTCAAGGCGAGTTCATTGATCTTTTCCAGCAAGCAAGTATCATCAGATCCTGCCACGTCAAGGTTAGGATTTTTGACAGCATCATATAGTTTTCTTTTTGCACAAATACTTTGTAAAACGTGTCGGTACAATTATCATTTCAATTCAATATCTTCCCCCACTATGGCGTAAATTCAGAGATCTCAATTTTTAATATTTCAAGTACTTGAATCTCTTCTAGATATTTACAATTAGGTATGTCAATATATACACTCTCACAAGTATATGATTCCTTAATAAGACCATCATAATAATTTGCTATAGTTTTTTTTTTTTTTTTGAATCAAATATCGCAACGTTTAAGGCGTACCATACATCAATATGAAATAGAGCTTTTGTAGCTAATAAATGAGATTTTATTAATCTCTTATTTATATTGCATTTGTAATAATGTTTCAATCGAACTTTTGGTTCGTATTATCAGTCTTGAAGATATATATATAACATAATATGATGCATTTGTATGATTTTAGGCTACTAATCCTCCCCCCTAATGCTGAGAAAATCATCCAATCAAATTGAAAATCATTTTTTTGGCGTTATAAAATATAACCCATTTTGGATATAATGTTCAAACCATGCATTTATTCTCAGTATTCTTTATTTTCCATTTCAGTGCATTATGGTGGATCAATTGCACTATCAAAAAATTAGATGAAAAAGTCATGCTCTAACCATAAGCCAATTATAACATGGAGAACTATGACGTCGGCATGATGAGTAATAGAATTCTCTATACAAAAGGGAAGTACTTTATTCTCAATTAAATTAATTGGAAGCGTTTAACAAGCAATTATGTTGAATCATTTATCAACATCCCGACTAATACTTATTAAAATGTTGAGATTCATGTCCACTAGCATTATCAAGACACATTATTAATTATATAATTTGAAAATTATGCTCTTAATTTAAGATTTGAGCAATACTTTCACATCATTATTGATCCAACGATGTGTTGAAAATAAACTTGTTTGGCCCAAAATCTTATTGAGTCCAAGTCCAACATTTTATGTGATCCAATTAGCCCAAAGCATGGAAGTTTCTTGTAGTAGGCAAGATTGAATAAGAATCACTAGATTGAAGTTGGTAAGATTAATTGTAGATTGTTGGATGGGAGTTGGTATGATCAAATATTGATCGTCGGATGTATCTTTGTTTTTAATATTTACAAGGTCATTCGCATGACTTTACAAATTATTCTTCCACGAATAATTTACAAGATCTCATGGCAAGGCGTTACAAATTATTTCCTATAAAATAATTTACAATGTCTCATAACAAGACTTTACAAATTATTCTTCTACGAATAATTTACAAGGTCTCATGGTAAGGCGTTACAAATTATTTCCCATCAAATAATTTACAAGGTCTCATGGCAAGGCGTTACAAATTATTTACTATCAAATAATTTACAAGGTCTCATGGCAAGGTGTTACAAATTATTTCCCATCAAATAATTTACAACATCTCATGGTAAGGCTTTACAGATTATTCTTCCACGAATAATTTACAAGGCCTCATGACCAGACGTTACTTCACAATAAAAAATTCAAGTAAAGGGCTCGATCTTATCTTTAAGTCAAAGGGTCGGGCATACCTTATCTTGTTGGTCGTTCATCCTCAATTTAAAGTTTCCGTGTGTGAGGTCGGTTACGACCCGACCATATGGAGTCAAAACAAGATAAATTCTAGGAATCTTGTGCTCGACCCCAGGTATTGTTCAAATAGTTCAGTGCTACCCGACCTTATAGAATATCATTTCTGAAAATTTGTACAAGTAAAAAGCTCGAACTATGTTATATTAAAGGGAAGATCGTGCTTTGTCATTAATCCATAAATTAAATACGAAACAATAAACACGAGCTTTGACAAAAGAAATATTCTTCATTAACAAAAAGGTAGTTACAAAAAAAAAAAAAAAAAAGAAGGGGGCCACGAGGTCTATCTCGAGCTGTACAAGGGAAATGTACAAAAGATTTTCCTACTACTGCTCGGGGTCACTGGCCTGACTTCTTCTTCATCAGATTCGGCCTCCACTACATCTTCCATGAAAGGTGTGAGGTCAAGATCTTCCGTGCCCAATGGAAACTGAGAAAGCGAGCTGGTATCCAGGTCGGGCGCATGTATCTTGATCCATGCCCGGGCTTGCGTCATGCCTTGAGAATAAGATTCCAGGGCATAGTTGCCCACAGCAAGATCATATTCTTCAGACTTCTTGTAAGCCTCGACCGTCGCCACCTTAGCCGCTTCTATCTCTTCCCTTGCCCGGCGAAGATCTTCAGAAAGTTTGGCATTTTCAGAGCGAGCAAGGTCTCGGTCTTGAGTCATCAAAGCCAGGTCAGTTTCCATTCTGGTTAACTTTTCTTCAGCATTGTTAGCACGGGTTGCCTCGTACTGAACATAATGGATGAGCTGACTTGTAGCCTCCCCTCGCCGGACGCCTTGGGTTAGAAGACCCCGGCCAATGCTGAGCATCTGTACGAGTAAAATACTTGTATTATTTGAATAGTGAAGGTAAAATGTAACACAAAAGGTAGAAGGTCATCTTGAAATACCTTTAGCGCTGCATTCAGAAAGTGGTCCACCCCGTTCTCTAGCGAGACTTCATCAGAATATTTCTCTAGTAAACCGGGGTGATAACTTTCCTCCAATTTGGCCCGCAGGTCGGCCAGGTTAGGACCCTCTACTGCAGCTTCAGGAAGATCAGCTCTGCTATTCTCTTCCCGGACAGGAGGGCGGCGAACACCTTGGCCGGTCTCGCGTCGAAGTGGAGCTTCCGCGTTCCTCTCGGAAGTTTCGCCCGGCCCGGACTGTGTCTGGCGTGGCCTTTTTTGTGGCCGTCTTCGGGTAATGCCGCCTTCCCTCCTCCTCTCAGAAGCAGCTCGGGCCCTCTCCTCGGTCGCCTTCCTTAACCTGTCTCTATCAAAAGCCATACCTGTAAAAAAACGGGAAGGTATACTTAGATAAAAAGGAGTAAGAAGGGGAAGGCAACGTTTTCTAGTAAAAAAATGAAATCAACTATTACTTAATTTACAAGGCCGGGTCCTACCGGGCTCCAAGTCAAGGCCGGCCTGACCTAAGATCTCGCTGGTAGTAAGATCTGAAGCCTCCTCGGCCAAAAGTCCGAAATCACAAACTCTTATGGCGTTGGCCAAGAGGTCGGCCATCTCGTCCTCCCCCACATTACCCATTCTATTGAAGTTATCTACCTCCGCTTTCCTAAAGGTAGGCCAAAAAATATTCTCACCTTCCCGGGGTTTGATATAAATTTTTTTCCTTCCAATACTTTAAAGAAGAGGGGACCCAGGGCACCTCAAACCTTCCCTTCCCGCATAAGTAAACAAAGCTGTTACATCAGGGTAAAAACTTCAAATCTAAAAGGCATTTACAGAGGTTCACGGTAGGCTCGATCCCTAGACTCCTACATAAAACAAAAAAGTAAGCTAGAATTCTCCACCCGTTTGGAGCCAGCTGTCCGGGAAGAATGCTGGCCGTTAAAAGGAAGTCTACGAAAAAATGATGTAAGGGGAACCTAAGGCCGGCTACTAACGAGTCATGGAATACTACGGTCTCCCCTTCCCGGCAATGATACGATACATCATCATGCTCGGGGACCCGGGAAGTATACCTATCAGAAAGACCAAACTTCCTCATGTCTGCCTCGACCATGTGTTATTTCATCCTACTGTTGAATGTTGGTAACTCTAGGTCGGGACTTCCCGGTCTCCCATCAAATTCAGGGTTATTCACTTCCTCGTCATCACTCGACTCGTCCCCCCCAGAGGTTGGTAAAATCCTATTGGCTCTACGTCTAAGGCCTCGTCCAAATTTTCTACCTCCCTATGGTTCGTGATGTTCACTTGCCTGGCCATTTTCCTAATGAGTAAATTACGAAATAAAATTAACGTCAGGAGAGGTCGAGATTACCTAAAGGTCGTGCTTGGAATTTTAGCTCGTGTTAGACGCTCGAGGAGTTGTCTGGTTTTCACTAAAATTGCAGAGTGAAAAGAATGAGAGCATAGGGACCACATATATATAAGAGGAAAAAGGCGGGAAATTTTTTTAAATCCCGCCACTCATTTTTGACACGTGGCAGCAATCTAGAAGTGTGATATTAATGATGGCGCGTAAAACAAAGGATAAAACAGTTGACAAAACACGTCATTAATAAAAGTGACAACTGTCAAGAGTTAATTGCATTCAGGCATCGATCGCCGATGCCTGATGCACGGGGGCCAATGATCGGGCTATTTTCCGGTGTCAAGGATGGGCTTACGAAAGGAAAGCACTAGGTCGGCCCATCTCGATAATTGATCAGGCCTCATATCCCGGGCTTGGGAATCTCGACCCGCTAACTTATGGACTATAGGTTTTCTCAGGTCGGGATGTATGCCCGACCTCATTACCACTACAGCCCGGAGATGCCCGACTTGATCAGGCCTTGCATCCGCAGTGAACATGCCCGGTCTAACCCGGCCACTTCGGGCTTCCAGGTGTTCACCGTTTATGGGCTTTATCCATGGGCCACCTTCTTGAGCCCTCGGAGTAAAACATAACCCATAAGGAATCATCCTGAAAAAGAGGAAGTACAAATCTTATAAGATTAGAACTCCTCGTAAAAGGTAAGTTTATAGCAAAAATAACTCCTTCCTTAAATTAAGGGAGTTATGGGCTTTTTCAGCCCTATAAATACAGCTCATTTGATCACATATATTCATTCATAATTCTTTATGTTTTCCAGTTAAATATTCTCTCTCTACCTTTTCCAGAAAACTAATTCTCACACCAGAGGGGCGACGGGGAGAATCCTCCTCGCCTTTCTTGCAGGTCATTCAAGGCGAGTTCATTGATCTTTTCCAGCAAGCAAGTATCATCAGATCCTGCCACGTCAAGGTTAGGATTTTTGACAGCATCATATAGTTTTCTTTTTGCACAAATACTTTGTAAAACGTGTCGGTACAATTATCATTTCAATTCAATATCTTCCCCCACTATGGCGTAAATTCAGAGATCTCAATTTTTAATATTTCAAGTACTTGAATCTCTTCTAGATATTTACAATTAGGTATGTCAATATATACACTCTCACAAGTATATGATTCCTTAATAAGACCATCATAATAATTTGCTATAGTTTTTTTTTTTTTTTTTGAATCAAATATCGCAACGTTTAAGGCGTACCATACATCAATATGAAATAGAGCTTTTGTAGCTAATAAATGAGATTTTATTAATCTCTTATTTATATTGCATTTGTAATAATGTTTCAATCGAACTTTTGGTTCGTATTATCAGTCTTGAAGATATATATAACATAATATGATGCATTTGTATGATTTTAGGCTACTAATCCTCCCCCCTAATGCTGAGAAAATCATCCAATCAAATTGAAAATCATTTTTTTGGCGTTATAAAATATAACCCATTTTGGATATAATGTTCAAACCATGCATTTATTCTCAGTATTCTTTATTTTCCATTTCAGTGCATTATGGTGGATCAATTGCACTATCAAAAAATTAGATGAAAAAGTCATGCTCTAACCATAAGCCAATTATAACATGGAGAACTATGACGTCGGCATGATGAGTAATAGAATTCTCTATACAAAAGGGAAGTACTTTATTCTCAATTAAATTAATTGGAAGCGTTTAACAAGCAATTATGTTGAATCATTTATCAACATCCCGACTAATACTTATTAAAATGTTGAGATTCATGTCCACTAGCATTATCAAGACACATTATTAATTATATAATTTGAAAATTATGCTCTTAATTTAAGATTTGAGCAATACTTTCACATCATTATTGATCCAACGATGTGTTGAAAATAAACTTGTTTGGCCCAAAATCTTATTGAGTCCAAGTCCAACATTTTATGTGATCCAATTAGCCCAAAGCATGGAAGTTTCTTGTAGTAGGCAAGATTGAATAAGAATCACTAGATTGAAGTTGGTAAGATTAATTGTAGATTGTTGGATGGGAGTTGGTATGATCAAATATTGATCGTCGGATGTATCTTTGTTTTTAATATTTACAAGGTCATTCGCATGACTTTACAAATTATTCTTCCACGAATAATTTACAAGATCTCATGGCAAGGCGTTACAAATTATTTCCTATAAAATAATTTACAATGTCTCATAACAAGACTTTACAAATTATTCTTCTACGAATAATTTACAAGGTCTCATGGTAAGGCGTTACAAATTATTTCCCATCAAATAATTTACAAGGTCTCATGGCAAGGCGTTACAAATTATTTACTATCAAATAATTTACAAGGTCTCATGGCAAGGTGTTACAAATTATTTCCCATCAAATAATTTACAACATCTCATGGTAAGGCTTTACAGATTATTCTTCCACGAATAATTTACAAGGCCTCATGACCAGACGTTACTTCACAATAAAAAATTCAAGTAAAGGGCTCGATCTTATCTTTAAGTCAAAGGGTCGGGCATACCTTATCTTGTTGGTCGTTCATCCTCAATTTAAAGTTTCCGTGTGTGAGGTCGGTTACGACCCGACCATATGGAGTCAAAACAAGATAAATTCTAGGAATCTTGTGCTCGACCCCAGGTATTGTTCAAATAGTTCAGTGCTACCCGACCTTATAGAATATCATTTCTGAAAATTTGTACAAGTAAAAAGCTCGAACTATGTTATATTAAAGGGAAGATCGTGCTTTGTCATTAATCCATAAATTAAATACGAAACAATAAACACGAGCTTTGACAAAAGAAATATTCTTCATTAACAAAAAGGTAGTTACAAAAAAAAAAAAAAAAAAGAAGGGGGCCACGAGGTCTATCTCGAGCTGTACAAGGGAAATGTACAAAAGATTTTCCTACTACTGCTCGGGGTCACTGGCCTGACTTCTTCTTCATCAGATTCGGCCTCCACTACATCTTCCATGAAAGGTGTGAGGTCAAGATCTTCCGTGCCCAATGGAAACTGAGAAAGCGAGCTGGTATCCAGGTCGGGCGCATGTATCTTGATCCATGCCCGGGCTTGCGTCATGCCTTGAGAATAAGATTCCAGGGCATAGTTGCCCACAGCAAGATCATATTCTTCAGACTTCTTGTAAGCCTCGACCGTCGCCACCTTAGCCGCTTCTATCTCTTCCCTTGCCCGGCGAAGATCTTCAGAAAGTTTGGCATTTTCAGAGCGAGCAAGGTCTCGGTCTTGAGTCATCAAAGCCAGGTCAGTTTCCATTCTGGTTAACTTTTCTTCAGCATTGTTAGCACGGGTTGCCTCGTACTGAACATAATGGATGAGCTGACTTGTAGCCTCCCCTCGCCGGACGCCTTGGGTTAGAAGACCCCGGCCAATGCTGAGCATCTGTACGAGTAAAATACTTGTATTATTTGAATAGTGAAGGTAAAATGTAACACAAAAGGTAGAAGGTCATCTTGAAATACCTTTAGCGCTGCATTCAGAAAGTGGTCCACCCCGTTCTCTAGCGAGACTTCATCAGAATATTTCTCTAGTAAACCGGGGTGATAACTTTCCTCCAATTTGGCCCGCAGGTCGGCCAGGTTAGGACCCTCTACTGCAGCTTCAGGAAGATCAGCTCTGCTATTCTCTTCCCGGACAGGAGGGCGGCGAACACCTTGGCCGGTCTCGCGTCGAAGTGGAGCTTCCGCGTTCCTCTCGGAAGTTTCGCCCGGCCCGGACTGTGTCTGGCGTGGCCTTTTTTGTGGCCGTCTTCGGGTAATGCCGCCTTCCCTCCTCCTCTCAGAAGCAGCTCGGGCCCTCTCCTCGGTCGCCTTCCTTAACCTGTCTCTATCAAAAGCCATACCTGTAAAAAAACGGGAAGGTATACTTAGATAAAAAGGAGTAAGAAGGGGAAGGCAACGTTTTCTAGTAAAAAAATGAAATCAACTATTACTTAATTTACAAGGCCGGGTCCTACCGGGCTCCAAGTCAAGGCCGGCCTGACCTAAGATCTCGCTGGTAGTAAGATCTGAAGCCTCCTCGGCCAAAAGTCCGAAATCACAAACTCTTATGGCGTTGGCCAAGAGGTCGGCCATCTCGTCCTCCCCCACATTACCCATTCTATTGAAGTTATCTACCTCCGCTTTCCTAAAGGTAGGCCAAAAAATATTCTCACCTTCCCGGGGTTTGATATAAATTTTTTTCCTTCCAATACTTTAAAGAAGAGGGGACCCAGGGCACCTCAAACCTTCCCTTCCCGCATAAGTAAACAAAGCTGTTACATCAGGGTAAAAACTTCAAATCTAAAAGGCATTTACAGAGGTTCACGGTAGGCTCGATCCCTAGACTCCTACATAAAACAAAAAAGTAAGCTAGAATTCTCCACCCGTTTGGAGCCAGCTGTCCGGGAAGAATGCTGGCCGTTAAAAGGAAGTCTACGAAAAAATGATGTAAGGGGAACCTAAGGCCGGCTACTAACGAGTCATGGAATACTACGGTCTCCCCTTCCCGGCAATGATACGATACATCATCATGCTCGGGGACCCGGGAAGTATACCTATCAGAAAGACCAAACTTCCTCATGTCTGCCTCGACCATGTGTTATTTCATCCTACTGTTGAATGTTGGTAACTCTAGGTCGGGACTTCCCGGTCTCCCATCAAATTCAGGGTTATTCACTTCCTCGTCATCACTCGACTCGTCCCCCCCAGAGGTTGGTAAAATCCTATTGGCTCTACGTCTAAGGCCTCGTCCAAATTTTCTACCTCCCTATGGTTCGTGATGTTCACTTGCCTGGCCATTTTCCTAATGAGTAAATTACGAAATAAAATTAACGTCAGGAGAGGTCGAGATTACCTAAAGGTCGTGCTTGGAATTTTAGCTCGTGTTAGACGCTCGAGGAGTTGTCTGGTTTTCACTAAAATTGCAGAGTGAAAAGAATGAGAGCATAGGGACCACATATATATAAGAGGAAAAAGGCGGGAAATTTTTTTAAATCCCGCCACTCATTTTTGACACGTGGCAGCAATCTAGAAGTGTGATATTAATGATGGCGCGTAAAACAAAGGATAAAACAGTTGACAAAACACGTCATTAATAAAAGTGACAACTGTCAAGAGTTAATTGCATTCAGGCATCGATCGCCGATGCCTGATGCACGGGGGCCAATGATCGGGCTATTTTCCGGTGTCAAGGATGGGCTTACGAAAGGAAAGCACTAGGTCGGCCCATCTCGATAATTGATCAGGCCTCATATCCCGGGCTTGGGAATCTCGACCCGCTAACTTATGGACTATAGGTTTTCTCAGGTCGGGATGTATGCCCGACCTCATTACCACTACAGCCCGGAGATGCCCGACTTGATCAGGCCTTGCATCCGCAGTGAACATGCCCGGTCTAACCCGGCCACTTCGGGCTTCCAGGTGTTCACCGTTTATGGGCTTTATCCATGGGCCACCTTCTTGAGCCCTCGGAGTAAAACATAACCCATAAGGAATCATCCTGAAAAAGAGGAAGTACAAATCTTATAAGATTAGAACTCCTCGTAAAAGGTAAGTTTATAGCAAAAATAACTCCTTCCTTAAATTAAGGGAGTTATGGGCTTTTTCAGCCCTATAAATACAGCTCATTTGATCACATATATTCATTCATAATTCTTTATGTTTTCCAGTTAAATATTCTCTCTCTACCTTTTCCAGAAAACTAATTCTCACACCAGAGGGGCGACGGGGAGAATCCTCCTCGCCTTTCTTGCAGGTCATTCAAGGCGAGTTCATTGATCTTTTCCAGCAAGCAAGTATCATCAGATCCTGCCACGTCAAGGTTAGGATTTTTGACAGCATCATATAGTTTTCTTTTTGCACAAATACTTTGTAAAACGTGTCGGTACAATTATCATTTCAATTCAATATCTTCCCCCACTATGGCGTAAATTCAGAGATCTCAATTTTTAATATTTCAAGTACTTGAATCTCTTCTAGATATTTACAATTAGGTATGTCAATATATACACTCTCACAAGTATATGATTCCTTAATAAGACCATCATAATAATTTGCTATAGTTTTTTTTTTTTTTTTGAATCAAATATCGCAACGTTTAAGGCGTACCATACATCAATATGAAATAGAGCTTTTGTAGCTAATAAATGAGATTTTATTAATCTCTTATTTATATTGCATTTGTAATAATGTTTCAATCGAACTTTTGGTTCGTATTATCAGTCTTGAAGATATATATAACATAATATGATGCATTTGTATGATTTTAGGCTACTAATCCTCCCCCCTAATGCTGAGAAAATCATCCAATCAAATTGAAAATCATTTTTTTGGCGTTATAAAATATAACCCATTTTGGATATAATGTTCAAACCATGCATTTATTCTCAGTATTCTTTATTTTCCATTTCAGTGCATTATGGTGGATCAATTGCACTATCAAAAAATTAGATGAAAAAGTCATGCTCTAACCATAAGCCAATTATAACATGGAGAACTATGACGTCGGCATGATGAGTAATAGAATTCTCTATACAAAAGGGAAGTACTTTATTCTCAATTAAATTAATTGGAAGCGTTTAACAAGCAATTATGTTGAATCATTTATCAACATCCCGACTAATACTTATTAAAATGTTGAGATTCATGTCCACTAGCATTATCAAGACACATTATTAATTATATAATTTGAAAATTATGCTCTTAATTTAAGATTTGAGCAATACTTTCACATCATTATTGATCCAACGATGTGTTGAAAATAAACTTGTTTGGCCCAAAATCTTATTGAGTCCAAGTCCAACATTTTATGTGATCCAATTAGCCCAAAGCATGGAAGTTTCTTGTAGTAGGCAAGATTGAATAAGAATCACTAGATTGAAGTTGGTAAGATTAATTGTAGATTGTTGGATGGGAGTTGGTATGATCAAATATTGATCGTCGGATGTATCTTTGTTTTTAATATTTGTACGGTTAGGATTGGTTTGTATTTCCTATAAATAGCCCTCCCCATTCTCATTTGAAATTATCAAGTGAGTGAAAGAAGAACAAGAAGCATAGCTTCTTTGAGAGTGTGAGGAGTAAGTTGTAATATTTGAGTTTGAGTGTTTTAGTTAATAAAAGTGTGTTTTTGAGTGAAATCGATCCAACAAAGTGGTATCAGAGCGAGGTTATAGGAAAAGGAAAAATATCGTCATTGAATATCAAATCGAAGCTCTCAAAGAGAGAAAGTAGCGGTGCAAAAATCGGCCAAATCTGAAGTCGTTTGAGCCCCAAATCATTCCACAAGTTGCTGTCCCGGAACCGAGTTGACTCATCCAGTGCACTGAGTCATACTGAGTCAGACCCAGTACAAACCGAGTTCAACCGAGTCAGACACTACCCCGACGTTTTCCAGCATTCCGGATCCGTCGGTGTGATCAGAATTTCCAAATTCAGTTTCTATAAATGGCGAATAATGGTATGTCTTCCTTTCAAGTATCTACACTAAAAAACAACAACTATGATAATTGGAGTATCAAAATGAAAGCTCTTTTGGGTGCACACGATGTTTGGGAAGTCGTAGAGAAAGGTTTCAGTGAGCCCGAAGATGAAACTACTCAAACTCAAGTGCAAAAGGATTCATTGAAAGATTCAAGGAAAAGAGACAAGAAGGCTCTCTTTCTCATCTATCAAGCATTAGATGATGATGGTTTCGAGAAAATCTCAAGCGCAAAAACTTCCGAGGAAGCATGGAATAAATTACAAACATCCTACAAAGGAGCTGAACAAGTGAAGAAGGTTCGTCTTCAAACACTAAGAGGTGAATTCGAATCCTTGCATATGAAAGCATCCGAGTCGATTTTCGAATATTTTTCTAGAGTCTTGACCGTTTCTAATCAATTAAAAAGAAACGGTGAGAAACTAGAAGATATAAGGATCCTAGAAAAGATACTCCGCTCACTTGACCCAAAGTTCGAGTACATTGTCGTGACTATAGAAGAAACTAAAGATTTAGAAGAAATGACGATCGAGCAATTACAAGGATCATTGCAGGCTTATGAAGAAAAGCATAAGAAAAGGCAAGGAATCAATGAAAAACTGCTCAACACACAACTCAAAGAGAAAGAAGAAATCAGAGGCTACAACAGAAATCAACATAGTCGAGGAAGAGGCCGAGACCGAGGACGAGGTAGAGGTCATAGTCGTGGACGAGGTTGGAATTACAATAACAACAATTTCAACAGTAATTACGAAAGAGGAGAAAGTTCGACAAGTGGTCGTGGAAGAGGCAATTCAAACTCGAGGTACGATAAATCTCAAGTTCAGTGTTACAATTGCAAACAGTATGGCCATTATGCAGCAAACTGTTGGAATCCAAATAATGGAGTCGAAGAGAAGGCTAACTATGTTGAAACAAAAGAAGAGGTTGATGGAACAATGCTATTTGCACACAAAGACAGTGACGGAGGCCAAGGAAGTATTTGGTACCTAGATACTGGTGCAAGCAATCACATGTGTGGAAAAGGAAGCATGTTTGCAGAACTCAATGAAAGAGTAAGTGGCAATGTTTCGTTTGGAGATCACTCTAAAATACCAGTCAAGGGAAAAGGTAACATCCTTATTCGCACTAAAGCTGGAAGACATCAAATGATTTCAAGTGTCTACCATGTGCCAAATATGAAAAGCAATGTCTTAAGTCTAGGTCAGCTATTAGAGAAAGGCTATAATTTTTATTCCAAAGATTATAGCATTTTTGTAGTAGATGACCAAGGAAAATTGATAACCAAAGTGAAAATGTCGAAGGATAGATTATTTCCTTTGAATATTGAAAATGATGTTGCAAAGTGTCTTAAAACTTGTTACAAAGATGCATCATGGCTTTGGCATCTTCGATTTGGGCATCTAAATTTTGGAGGATTGGAGCTATTATCCAAGAAGAACATGGTGAGAGGCTTACCTTATATAAATCATCCAAATGAATTGTGCAAAGGATGCTTACTTGGGAAACAGTCCAGGAAGAGTTTTCCAAAGCAGTCAGAATTAAGAGCCAAGAATCAAGCCAAGTTCTTGTGGTAACAGTAATTATTTCCTTCTCTTTATAGATGGTTTTTCAAGAAAAACCTGGGTATATTTCTTAAAACAGAAATCAGAAGTTTTTCAAGCATTCAAGAAGTTCAAAACTGCAGTAGAAAAAGAAAGTGGTTACCAGATTAAAGCCATGCGATCAGACCGAGGAGGAGAATACACTTCCAAAGAATTCCATGAGTTTTGTGAAGCAAATGGAATCAGACGTCCACTAACCGTTCCAAGATCACCCCAACAGAACGGTGTTGCGGAAAGGAAGAACAGAACCATCCTTGACATGGTACGAAGCATGCTCAAAAGCAAAGGATTACCAAAGGAGTTTTGGGCAGAAGCAGTTTCATGTGCAGTCTATTTGTCCAACCGATCTCCAACAAGGAGTGTATGGGGAAAGACACCACAAGAAGCATGGAGTGGAAGGAAGCCTGGAATATCCCATCTACGAGTATTTGGAAGTATTGCATACAGACATGTACCGGATGAGATACGGAGAAAACTTGACGATAAAAGTGAGAAACTTATCTTTATTGGCTATGATACACAGTCCAAGGGCTACAAGCT
Source organism: Ligustrum vulgare (assembly GCA_963555705.1). Classification (NCBI taxonomy): domain Eukaryota; kingdom Viridiplantae; phylum Streptophyta; class Magnoliopsida; order Lamiales; family Oleaceae; genus Ligustrum; species Ligustrum vulgare. The sequence goes on from OY743182.1 coordinate 27,723,980, forward strand.
ATACAATCAAAGAAATAAGAAAGTTATCATTAGTCGAGATGTGGAGTTCGATGAAGAAAACAATTGGGATTGGAGTACCCAAAAAGAAGACTACAACTTCTTTCCTCACTTTGAAGAAGAGCACGAGGAGGAACCAATCATAGAGCAAGAGCAAGCAGTAGGAGAGCCAAGTACACCACCTACTTCACCTACAGTAACTGAAGATAGAAATTCTCCACCATCTTTCTTAAATGAAAGAAATGAAGAACGCACAAGAAATCTCCAAGATATATATGAGGTAACTGAGAGGCTTGATAATCTTACTCTTTTCTGTCTCTTTGCTGAATGTGAACCAGTGAAATTTGAAGAAGCTGTACAAGAAAAGAAGTGGAGAAATGCGATGGATGAAGAAATCAATTCCATCAAGAAGAATGATACATGGGAACTTGCATCTCTTCCAAGAAGTCACCAAGAAATAGGTGTCAAATGGGTGTACAAGACGAAGAAGAATGCTAGTGGAGAAATTGAACGATACAAGGCAAGACTTGTAGCAAAAGGATATAGTCAAAGAGCTGGAATTGACTATGATGAGGTATTCGCTCCTGTTGCTCAATTAGAAACTATAAGACTAATAATTTCTTTGGCTGCTCAGAACAAATGGAAGATTCATCAGATGGATGTAAAGTCTGCCTTCCTAAATGGAGTCCTAGAAGAAGAAGTGTACATTCAACAACCACCACGTTATGAAGTGAAAGATCAAGAAGACAAAGTCTTAAAATTGAAGAAAGCCCTTTAGGGTTGAAGCAAGCACTAAGAGCATGGAATAGTCGAATCGACAAGTACTTCCAGGAGAATGGCTTCACCAAAAGTCCATATGAACATGCTCTCTATATCAAGAATAAAGATACAGATATTTTGATCGTGTGCTTGTACGTGGATGATCTTATATTTACTGGAAGCAGTCCAAGCTTGTTTGACGAATTCAAGAAAGCAATGGCTAAGGAGTTTGAGATGACAGACATTGGGCTTATGGCATACTATCTTGGCATTGAAGTCAAACAAAAAGAGGAAGGTATCTTCATCTCCCAAGAAAGCTATGCGAAGGAGATACTCAAGAAGTTAAAAATGGATGATTGCAATCCGATAAGCACCCCAGTAGAATGTGGAGTCAAAATGTCCAAGCATGAGGAAGGTGAAAGAGTAAATCCAACATTATTCAAAAGTTTGGTTGGAAGTCTACGTTATTTGACTTGTACAAGGCCAGATATCATGTATTCAGTTGGATTGGTTAGTCGCTACATGGAATCTCCAACAACTACTCATTTCAAAGCTGCAAAGAGAATTCTTCGCTATTTGAAAGGTACAACTGATCTTGGCTTGTTTTATTCAGTTTCTAATGAGTATAAACTTGTTGGATATAGTGATAGTGACTGGGGTGGAGATATAGATGATAGAAAGAGCACTACAGGGTTCGTGTTCTTTACGGGTGACACTGCTTTTACTTGGATGTCAAAGAAGCAACCAATTGTCACTCTCTCAACCTGTGAAGCTGAATATGTAGCTGCAACCTCGTGTGTTTGCCATGCAGTTTGGCTAAGAAATTTGCTGAAAGATTTAAACATATCTCAAGGAGATCCAATCAATATTTGTGTTGATAACAAGTCAGCAATTGCCTTAGCAAAGAATCCAGTATTCCATGATAGAAGTAAACATATCGACACGCGCTACCACTACATAAGGGAATGCATTGCAAGGAAAGATGTGCAGCTACAGTATGTGAAGTCTCATGATCAGATTGCTGATATTTTCACCAAGTCTCTGAAGTATGAAGACTTCACCAGATTGAGAAATTCTCTTGGAGTTATAAAACAAGTTTAAAGGGGGATGTTGAAAATAAACTTGTTTGGCCCAAAATCTTATTGAGTCCAAGTCCAACATTTTATGTGATCCAATTAGCCCAATGCATGGAAGTTTCTTGTAGTAGGCAAGATTGAATAAGAATCACTAGATTGAAGTTGGTAAGATTAATTGTAGATTGTTGGATGGGAGTTGGTATGATCAAATATTGATCGTCGGATGTATCTTTGTTTTTAATATTTGTACGGTTAGGATTGGTTTGTATTTCCTATAAATAGCCCTCCCCATTCTCATTTGAAATTATCAAGTGAGTGAAAGAAGAACAAGAAGCATAGCTTCTTTGAGAGTGTGAAGAGTAAGTTGTAATATTTGAGTTTGAGTGTTTTAGTTAATAAAAGTGTGTTTTTGAGTGAAATCGATCCAACACGATGGTCCAATTGGTCACGTCAAATAATAAAATCAAATTGAACTCCTGATTCAACATAAGATATAATTCAATGATTAAACATTACATAATCATATATCATTCAAGCAGTCAGACTAATATATATATATATATATATGCTGTTTTGTGTACACATTTTCTTTTGCTATTGTTTCTTCAATAATAATATGTCAACTATTTTTCTAGAATACTATAATGCTGTGCTACTTCAGGAATAATAAATAATTATTTATGATAGTCACATTAATATTCTTCTGAATATTAATTATACAGTTGTGCTACTTCAGGGAGTAACAACGTAATGAATTATTAATTTAAAAGTAAGTATAAAAATAACAATCACAACAACAATAATAAATTAAACACATATAATATGTACTTGAATTACGCGTGAGTTAAACAATATAATTAGTAAACCAATTGTAAATTGGAAGCTTTAGTTAATATATGGACTCTAAATTTCTCAATTTGAAATTAAAAATTGTATGAATTTTGAATTTAATAAGATTTCACAGAAACATGATTCAACAATTCGGAACATATTGGAGTTGCAAAACTGACTACTAAACAATTGGAACTGGAATAAACCAATCTAACTTTACAATTAGGACTTGGGAATTGCAAATGTGAGACTTCCATGAATTGGAATTGATTCATATTCAAATTGGAGAATTCAATATTCTGGATTCCAAATTGATTATTCTTTAACCAAAAAAAAATAAAAATGGAGAATTCAAGATTCTGGATTCCGAAATGATTATGCATGAAAAAAAAAAAAAAAACTAATGGCGTCAGAAGCTATTGTAAGAACAATTGATTTGACTTGGTTCAGAATTTTGAAATATCAAATAGGAAAAATTTGGAACAATTCGGAAAAATAATGACAATTGATATTCGCTAGTTACCAAATTAATTTTGATACAAATTATAAAGCATAATTACCTACTAGCTAAAGATGTCAATAAACTTGTGTGTTTTATTGTAAACTAGAGCCCAACATATATATATATATATATATATATATATATATATATATATATATATATGAGAGAGAGAATAAAGATATTCAAAATAATAATACCTAGGGTTACAGAAGTACAATTATCATTTACCAATAAAAGATAATATTTACAACATTTATATTGTTGATTTAAGATATTTATGAGTTAAATGTCACAAAATATAGAAAGAAAAAAATTAAACCATTACTGCATCAAATTAATGAGAAAATTAAGGTTGGGCTCCATAACCGTTCACATTAAATAATTTATGGGTTTTTAACCTTTAAAAGTAAAGTTTGAGGTCCTTTAAATTTGTGAATCTTGGTCTCATGTAATTGAAACAATCAATATCGTTAATGAAATTGCATCAGATAGAAAAAGGTTAAGTGATTTTGCTGTTTTTCCATGTAGCTTCAAGAAAACATTGAAAGTCACATTTGATTAATTAAATATATACTCGGGACATGAGGAACCAAATCTACATATTTAAACAGGTTGAAGACTAATAGCATAAAAGGTTAAAGAAGCAACCCAAATTTTCCTCAATTAATTCCCAGTAAATAATTATAACAATAGAAAAACATACTTACTGAGAATTCAACCACTACATATATAGACCGGCATCCATTTTACATGGAAAAAAAAAAAAAAAAAAAAAAAACAGCAACCTCCCAAGGTTTTATTACAAAATAAGACTAGCAATGTTTCATTCAAGAACATGCTTCAAGGAAGGAATCTGGAGCAAATTCAATCTCTCGATCCGAAGTATAAGTGAATTCGAATGTTTTTCCACCATAGATAGGGTTCCCGTTGTCAACAAGACACAAGTTATTGTCCATCTTCGAAATCGACTTGGACTTATTTTTTACGGGATCAAATCCTGGGCAATGTAGCGTCACGTGCAAGAAGGTACATTTACATTCATTTGTGACTGTCACTTTCCATACCGTTTTCACAATGGATTTAACTTGATTAACCTTAAGGTCGCTAGGTGAGCACTGCAGAGTACCTGCAATATGAAATCAAAATTGTATAAATTAATGTTAAATAAGTGAAAGAAAGAAAGAACCAAATGTTATACCTCTGGTCATACAGCACATCAACAAAACAAAGCAAAGGAACTTGTTGAAGAATTCCATTGATGGAGAGTGATATATATTTGTATCAGAATGGAATGGAAGAGCACAAGGAGTTTCCTATTTATAGGGGAAATTTGGATGTGAATTTATGGCAAGATTGTAAAAATAAGGTGAATGTAATTAATTATATTGTTGGACTGCATGAATGTTCATTTGCTGTTTATTTAATTTGAGTTTTCAACGTCTGATGTTAGATGCAGTGAATAAATTTTATTTACAACAAAGATTTTGATAATATGAAATTATTACTTGAATCATTAATTAGGTTACCTCAAATGTGAAGTTTTCAAGAATAAATAAATCCACATAAATTTTGAAATGATAATAATGTCATATTTTGAAATAGACAACGTATTTATTGAGATATTGACACGTTTCAATGCCTAATTATTACAAAAATTAACTTTGTGGATTCAATGTACAAACTTATACTCTCCGTACATAAAGATACGTTACAAATGAAGAAAATATAATTAATGCATATTTGAACTATAAATTTATTTACTTTTTTTCTAATATATCTACATTAACTAATGATAGTTCATATTTATTGGTAATAATATACACTTTGGATGACTATGTGTTAGAAAAATAATGTATTAATTATTTACTGTCTATTATCTAGTGATGGTAACGGGGTAGGTTCGAGTAAGGTATCTCCGACCTTTGTGTGCCCCCCAATATATCTACATTAACTAATGATAGTTCATATTTATTGGTAATAATATACACTTTGGATGACTATGTGTTAGAAAAATAATGTATTAATTATTTACTGTCTATTATCTAGTGATGGTAACGGAGTAGGTTCGAGTAAGGTATCTCCGACCTTTGTGTGCCCCCCCCCCCCCCCCCCCCCCCGAGGCTTTTTTCTTTGTCAAATTCGCTACCCGCCCTGCGAATTTTGAGACGGGTTGGATTTGGGTTTAGTATGGGTCAACCCCGTCGTCCCGTTTATTTATTATTATTTTTCAATATTTTTTTCTTATTTGTTTTTTTTAATTTATTTATTCAGGGCGGGGAGGTCAAACATGCCCTACCCCCATGATCCGCTCGAGTCTCGAGAACCTGCCCCAGACTTCCGGGGCAATTTTTTTCTCCCCATTCGAGTTGGGTTGTTTTGCCATAACTATTATTATCTATTAAAAGTGTGGATGAGTGATGAACTTTCATTTTCTCATTTTGTCCTTAACTTTTATGTTTATGGTCAATGACACCCTTAACATTCAATTTATTCTCATCTAATGTTATTATTATTATTATTATTATTATTGTTATTATTATTATTATTATTATTATTATTGTTGTTGTTGTTGTTGTTGTTTAATTTTATAATTTATTATTATCTTATATTATTCGAGGGTTGTTATGAACCTATAAATGCATAAAGAATGTGCATTCACATTTTTTCATGAAATTGATTTATAACATCTGTTTAATGTGATTAAAATCAAAATTTTAGTATATTTTGATAAAAGTTGATGAAATATATAGTTGAAATATTGTAGGTCCCATGAAATATATGTTTGCGGTTGATTATTGACTTTAACTTAATTTTAAAATTTATATTTTAATTTATATCAAACATGGACATAATTATCTAAACTCATAATATTCATGAAAGTGGGAATATTATAATGACAAAAATAAATAATAGAAATTAATTTTAAACAACAATTGTGGTGATGGAAGATGTTTTATTTGGCACTAATTCATGTTATAATTTATTTTAGTTTGTATTTATTCGTTCATGAATACGATTATGTACCCAAAAAAAAAAAGACATTTAATTTTTTCTTAATTTAAGAATTCAAATCTTTTGCATTTTAACAAGTAAAATATAACAATTTAGTTACTATCAATTTTAATTTGACAAAAATCTAGTGATTTTATTTGTTTTATTTTTTTAATAAGTAGTGTGTTAAATAATTGATTTCAAAATCTCCACTCTTGAGTTAATGGTGCAACATATAAAATTGATACGAAATTTTTCAGATACAATAATTTCTTTGTTGATGACAAAAAGTAGTGTTGTGTGTAGTAACTTCTAATGGTACATGCTTAAAATAAATTTGATATGAATGTATATCGTTTGCTTATTTGCATGGTTAGCTCTTATGCCTTTTTTCTTAAAAAAAAAAAAAAAAATCTCATTAATTTGTATTGCAAAATAACTTAATTTTTTCAGTTGGAGCTTCTTCATTTGAAGAGGTCATAAATATGTGTAACCAAAATTTAATCTCGAAAATAAATTCTCAAGTGATGTTCTTAAGGAATTTAGACTCATCCAACGTTTTTTGTAATGGGACACTAATGATTTATCTTGATTTCAAAAGATGTATAATCCATGCAAAAAAAATCTTTGCACAACATGCTTGAAAACAAAATTTTCTTTAACGTATCATATTAATCTCACCAAATGATGAAGGATATTAATTAAATTCAAGAGGAACAATTTTCAATATGTCTATACATTGCAATAACTATTAACAAAACTTAAGGATAAATAATGCTTACTATTGTAATATATTGTTCTGAACATGTATTCTCTTATGGATAACTACATATAATACCTTCTCGCAAAACTTCAATGCAAACTATCAAAGTCTTAGTAAAAATATAAAATAAAAATAAGAAAAATTGTAAGAAGTTGACAAAAAATATTATGTGAAGAAGTGATATTATAATCAACATTATATTTCGGTTTATTCATCATTTTTACATTATATACATAATTTCATCAAAAATAATTATTCATATATAACTTTTTTACCAACTCGCAAAGGTTTGGGATTCAAAAACGTCGAACGGGCAAACGTCACAGGTTCGAATTTGTTTACTAGACATTTTGTCCGTCCATTGGGTGGTTGCCAACTTGAGGAATAACTGGAGAATTTACATCTTTCACAAATTCTCAAAACATGGGCGATGAGGGCATCTGCGTTCAACTTTTATTTTTATATTTTTGGTATCAAATACTGAATAGAGTCGAGAAGACTTTTGACATCTTTTTCTATTTTATCACTTACGTAAATATGGTGAACATGTTCAATTTGGATTTTAATGCATTGTGCATCTTGAAAAATAAGGTTACGTTCTATTTGTATTTTGTATTTTGTTTTATTTTCGAAAATATTTACTATTTTTTGATTTTAAATTTGCTAAAAATATTTTTTGTTTGCCATTTTTGAAAATGTTTCTAAATATGAAAAAACGAAAAACATGTTCTATAAGAAATTTTGCAAAATGGTACTTTGATTATTTGTAATTTATTTGCTTGGGGACTAAGTCTATGTTTTTTTAATACAATCATTACAAATTATAAATCAATTTATAAATAATACAATTTCTCAAACTACTTTTTTTAACCACATATATTTTCTCCCTTCACTTTGTTAATCACATATTTTACCTTAAAAATATAAATAAATCAATTTATAATTATTAATGTGTTGTCAAACTAAATTATAAAATTTCTTGTATTTTAAATATTTACTCTATATTATAAGAAATTAAATTATCTAATTTTTTTGGACTAATAATAATGGCTAGAAAAATATTACGAAAATAGATAAAATTAATATATATTTTCATTCAAAAAGAAACCAACCAAGAGCAGCTAGCCTTTGCTTTACTTTCCAATATTCAAAGTGAAACGACATTGTTCGAATCTGAATGGTGGTAGTTTTATTTAAAAAGGTTTTTAAGTCTACACGTTTAAAGAAACTCATTCGTACAAAGTTACCTTTGGCTTGGATTCGAATTGCCGACCTTTCCAACTGAGATAGAAACATTATTGGAAAAAGTTGTGATTTCCACATTTTTGATGTTTTTTGTCTTTATAACTAAAAACGATCAAAATGACATTTTTCACGTTTTGAGTTTCTTTTAAAAATTTTCTTTACGTTTTTTATAATGTGTTTTCAAAAATCGTAAAGAGAACGCATTTATGCTGTTTTGAAAAATGAAAACAAAAAACGGGCTAAAACAGTATAGAGAATAGGGCCTAAAAGTTGCCTGCTCTATTTATATTAATCTGGAATTTGGTTGGTTCTAACGCTATATCGAGCTTGATAGGAACGATGTTTGAATGAGCATGTCTTGCCGAGCTAGTTGCCAATGTAGACTGAGGAAACTAATGATTTTGGTAACCTGGAGGGTGGTCTCGCGGACTTTTTGATAGTTTTAAGTGTCCACTTGCTGAAATTATTGGCGTCTTCAATACACAAAAATCGGGCTCTGTAAGCTCTCCAAAATCGACCCCAAAACTTAAGCTCTTTCCAGTAACAACCTAAATTTGGTTGTTCCAATATTACTCTAACCATATCTTGGTAGAGGGAGATGAATAATAGATGAAGAAGAAAACAATAAAAATCCTCAATAATCCAAGCCTGCCTCTTCCCTCTCATTTTCTTCTATTCCAACTCAAATGACAAATGAGACTTAGGGTAGATCTTATAACCAATTTGACTAACTCTTAACTCACGGGCATTTCAATAAGGGGTATTTGTAATACCCTACTTTTGGTATCATAATTGAAACTTACTTCAATATTTTAAAAAGTTGCTGAAAAATATTTCAATTTTTTTTTTTAAAAAAAAAAAAATACTGTTTTCATACTAGTATCATATTGTGATACTTTAAATGTATTTTATGATACTTGTGATACTTTGAAATTTTTAGTATCATATTCTGAAACTTTTTCAATTTTTTGTGATACTTAAGGCAAAATATTGGTATCACACTTTGATACTTTACAAAATAGTTATGATACTTTCATACAATCAATGGGTCTCCTCCTTTATCGTCGGACCACCATGCCGCTTCTATCATCACCAACATGCCGCTTCCATACAACCAACGAGTCTCCTCCAACTAGCTGTGAATCAGCCACAACAGGTGCAGCGGCCAAGGTTTATGGCTTCAAATCACCACCACCACCACTACCTTACGTCTACCGCACCACCTTCAAATCACCAACACACCACCACCACCACCACTACCACCGCACACACAACATAACAGTCAATTTCGATCTACTTGGTTGTACCACCACCGCGCACCATCAACAATGTCTCATGTCCACCTCACCACCTTCAAATCACCAACACCACCACCGCACAAAAATACAGCCAGCCATGTTTTTTCCGTCCAATAAGACTGCAGCAGTGGAGGCGTCGTGTTCTCAGACCGTTTCCAATGATGATGAAGATGGTGGTGGTGGTAGTGGTTGGGTGGTGGCTTGGAGGTTGTGCGGTCGGGGAAGATAGCACCGTAGCAGCAGGAAGAGGGAAGAAGATGATGAGCATGTTTTTCCAATTTTTTCTTTGAATGGTTATTTGTGCAATTAGCCCTAAAAGTATAGAATGCAATTATCCCTTTCAACAAGCCCAAAGAGTAACACAAGCCCACCACAATTGGGCCTCCCAAATTGGGCCACTACCGAGTTGAGCTATTTTGTTTGGTGTCGATATAAATCTCACAATTATCTTTTATCATCGCCCGGAGATATTGGATATCAAAAAATCCAACAAATCTCCACTTTGATACCCAACAATCTGCAAGCAAAAAATACAATGTTAATAGTTGCCTAATCAAGGTAATCCAATTAAAACTAGAATCACAGACTTTACCTCGTGTCTCACAATCAAAACATACATCATACCTGCTCTATTTACTCATTAGGGATAAGGTCAAAAAACCTAAGTAGAAGACATGTAATCATAGTAATCAATTAAGAACAAAAAATATAGGCAATGGAGATATAACCATTGAATAATACATAAATCTTTTCAAACATGCTTACAAAAGAACATAGGATTAACTCCAAGTTAATTAAACACAACGGTCAATACATAAATCTTTTCATACATTACCAAAAGATATACTCTCACTTATTGCTAATGCATCATTAACCTACTATGCATGCCAATACATTGTGTTTGGTAAAATTGATTACACACAAATTCATGCAAAGTAATACACATCAAAAAGTTGAAATGCTGCAAAAAATAATGCATCGAATTAAGTAATAAAATATGCAAAAAAGACCCAATCCACTATGCATATACACACATGATCCACAGTAAAAATTGATCAAACATAAATTCATGCAAAGTAACTGATATCAAATAAATTGAAATGCTACGCAAAATAATACATCGAATTAAGTAATCAAATACATGAAGAAAAGATGACACTGTTGCACATGCAGTAACATCGAGCACTTATCTTCAATAAGCTTCGCTCGGATCTTACCTATATCCAGTGGCATTGTTCGTCTCACATATCTCCTAAAACCTTCTACTCTCCCAATGAGGACAAACTCCCAAATGAAATTCTAAATATACCATAGTAATATCACCATAGATTTCGCACTAACTCAAACCTAAAACCTCGCCATCACACGATATACATTCTAGAAAACCAAATCACCATGCCATCAAAGAAACCCTAGCATTTTCATCTTACTAGCATTTTCATCTTACCTAAAAATGCTCATACGCGACATGCAATAAATGCAAAGACCACAAGAAAAATATCGACACACATTATACAAAATACAGTCAATCATAATTTCTAAGGTCACATGCATTTCTAAATGTCAACAGAACATTTAATGTGCTATATAACAAAATCATACAGAAATTATGAATACATCAAATTCATTCATTTTCGAGAGTTGGACTTAAAAAACAAAAAACAATTCTCACCAAACAAAAACGGAAACTTTTTTTTTTGTTCATATTAAAGGGTCAACATAGAGTTGAACATCCTTTTTTTTTTCTCTAGGTACTTTTTTTAAAACACTTGGCATCATAAATTTATGGTGTAATAAATGTATTTATTGTTATAAAGTAGAGAGAAAAGAGAGAAGAAATAAAGAGGCTAAAAAACTTGTGTATTTTATTATGAATCAGAGTCTCATATATATAAGGGAGAATAGAGATATAGAAAGTAATAATGTCTAGGGTTAAAGGGGTACAATTGTCTCTCATTGACTAATACATGATAATATTTATGAATGATATATTACAAAATATGTCTCATTAAAATCTTGTTTGATAAAAATCCAATGGCACAAAAATATCAGGCGAAGGAAAAGAGTACAATTATTCTTGGGGTATTAAAACAAATGCTGCCTCTTTAAAACATTACCAGAAAAACTCAATGGGACAAAACCTTAGTTAAGGAAAAAGAGTACAACTACTCCCCTAGTGTTGATTATTATAAATTATCAAGTCGATGCATCCCAATCTTGTGAACTAATTTCTTGAATATAGATGTTGACAGTGCTTTTGTGGATCAAAACCTTGTCAGAAAACCTAGTGGGGGCAAAACTTGAGCGAAAGAAAAGGAGTACAACTATTTACCTGATTCAATCTGTATTAATCATCATCCATATAGCTACTCCCCCAGATTAGATTTGTATTGAATCATCCATATTTTTATCTCTTCTAGAGTCTTGTATAGGAGAGTATATCAATAAATATATGAGAATGTATGTGACGCGATCCCAATCGGGGAATCTCGTCGAACAATGGGGAATAACGAAATTAAAACCTAGGAAATATCTAAATCAGATCAAACGCGAAAATAACAAAAACACGAAGAAATTAACGGAAATTAAAAGATAGATTTGACGATAAAACCTTGACCCGAAAATTACGACGCAATTAATGACGATGCGGATTGAAGAACCAAGATTGGTGAACGCCACAAGGGTTGTCAATTCCTTGATAAGTTCGTTGGGTGAACCCCACAAAGACCAGATCTTTGATAAGTTCAAAAAAAAGGGGAATAACTCAACCTTTCAATTTGGAGAATCCTCTCTCAAATATTATTAATCTCAAAACTCAAATTGTTCTTTACAATCATGAAAAAGGAATATAAATAAGCAAAATAACCTAGTCCCTAATTTACTCAAAATAGAATTCTAATTAAACTAGAACACTAAATTAGGAAAATAACCTAAAAATCAAAAAGGAAATAAAATAATTGAAAAATCCTCGCAAAATCTGGCGATGCTCAATTACGGACGTGAAGAACTCTTTTACGGCTGTAAAGGTCTCTCTGATCTAAAACTGTTTTATTAGTTACGGCCCTGACGAATCTCTTACGGCCGTGAAATGCCCGTGCTTGAATGTTACGGTCGTAACTTCCAGGCTTACGGCTGTAAGCCTCGTTCTGCTGAAATTCTTCATTTTTCTTCGATAATTGGTTATGGCCGTGATAGTAAGAGTTACGGCCATGAATATATGGGTTACGGCCGTGAAAGTCCTCTATTATGGCCGTAATGACTTTTCTGCCCAAATTACTTTGTTTACTCGGCTTGGCTTGATCATTTCACCTTCTTGGCTCGATTCCAACATGAAACTTACTCCGTTTTGCACGTAGATCACTGTCATATTTTCGATGGCTCGACTTCGCCCTTCGATGCCTGGTTTGGATCATATCATACTCCCTCTCTTGAAAAGGATTCGACCTCGAATCCATTTTTGGTTGGATTTTCAAACTCCTCATGTTTTTCCAGGTCGATGATCATTTTTAAGCTTTGTGCGATCTTTTAGACTTTTGGCCTACCCATTTTGGCCAATGAATTTCTTTCCCGCTTTAAGTTCATGGCTTGATTTATGCCCTTAAAAAATAGATTTAGTAGAACTGGGGAGGGATGTGTTAGGAAATGCAAATAAACTCATTTTTGTGGTGGACTCTCTTTTCTTTTCACTCTCAAGCTCACCTTTTTCTGAGGTAGTGGCCTCAACTCTCCTGTTTTCAATTTTCACACCCTTTCCTTTTTCTGAGGTCGTGGCCTCAACGCTCTTATTTTTTCCCTCAAACTCGCTCTTTATTTTCAATTGGTCCTCTTGGACCTCTTTAGGTGATAGAGGAGCAAGAGTGATCCTTTTTCCCTTCACGAAAGAATATCTATTTTTAAACCCATCGTGCACTACCCTCCTATCATGTTGCTAGGGTCTCCCCAACAAAATATGACCAACATGCATAGGTACCACGTCACAAACTACCTCATCCTTATATCCCCCGATGGCAAAATTGACCATAGCCTGCTTATTTACCTTAGTTTCTCCCGACTCAATCAGCCACTGCAATTTATAAGGGTTCAGATGTTTTATCAAGCTCAAACCCAGTTTCTCAACCAACATTGTACTAACCACATTAGTACAACTTCCCCCGTCAATCACCATACCACAAACATTTTCACCCACTAAGCATCTAGTAAGAGATTATCCCTTTGCTCACCAATTTCATCCACCCTGACCCTAGTACTAAGGACACGCCGATTAACGAGTGAATCTTTAATAGCATAGGTCAGCCCTTCCTCATCACTACTACTAGCCCCAACATCCACTAAATTAGGCATTCCCTTAAATTCATCCTCGGATTTATTTTCACCATTATCACGTAAGATCATTAGCTTCCTATTCGGACACTGGGATGCTATATGACCCGTACCCAAGCACTTAAAACACTTAATATTTCTATTCCGAGTAGTTTGAGAATCAGAAATATTTTTACCTTTCGTTGTAGGATCCTCCTTCCCTTTCGGGTTATGTTCAACGTTGGATTCCTACTTCGGTTGTGATGTAAGATAAGATGGTGAGTGTCTTGCTGCCCCCTTTTGCCTTAGCTGCCTTTCCACCTTCATGGCTATATGCACCATATCCTCTAGCTCCACATAGTGTTGCAGCTTAATGACATTGGAAATGTCTCGATTCAGCCCACTCAGAAACCTAGCCATCGTAGCTTCCCGATCCTCCACCACGTTAGCCCGAATCATCGCCACCTCCATATCCTTATGATAATCTTCTACACTCCTCGACCCCTGAGTCATACCCTGCAGCCTCTGATAAATATCCCTATAATAATGAGTCGGCACAAACCGCTTCATCATTATGGTTTTTAATTCACCCCAAGTCTCCACCGGCTCCTCAAGGTTCCTCCTCCTACCCGTCACTAGTTGATCCCACCAAATATTTACGTAGTCGGTGAATTCAATCACAGCTAATTTCAACTTCTTCTTTTTCGAATAATTATTATAATCAAAAATTCGTTCGACCTTTGTCTCCCAATCCAAGTACGCCTCCAGATCACTCCTACCCTGGAACGATGGTATTTTCACTTTAATTTTCCCAAGGTCGTCATCAACATCATCTCTACCCCCACGATGCCTCCTAGCATCACGACGCTCCCTATTCTTCCTCCTCTCATACCTATCTCCTCTATCCCTCCTTCGCATGCTACCCAAAGATATACTTCCACTTTCACTTTCCATGCCCTCATCATTCATACCAACCCCACGCATGTTACCTCTCCCAACTCGAGAACCATTATGAGATTGATCCCGATCTCTTTGTTCACGCTCTGCACCTCGATTCTCCACCTGTGCCATAAACCTCTCAAATTGTGCCCTTATTGCTGCAATATCATTGTTACCCTGTTCATTCCTTCTATTCACACCCCGAGTTGTTTTCTGTCTCCAATAGAAGATGAAGATGTGGAAACCTCTCTATCAGACATTTTTAAGACACAAACAAGGAAATTCGGAATATTTGGGAATTTTTGAAATTATTTTTTTTAATCTGATGGAGAATTGGACTACGAGTATGACAGGAAAAACGGAATTGGATTTGGACAAAAAATGAAGAAGAAAAACACTTTTGAATTTTTGGGACTGACTCTTATGGATCAAATGAAGAAAATTATGACTGACACGAAGAACGAGAATAACACAAAAAAAATCAAGAAATCCATGAAACGCAAGAATCTAAAATAGATCCAAGCTCTGATACCAGATGACGCGATCCCAATCGGGGAATCTCATGGAACAATGCGGAATAACGAAATTAAAACCTAGGAAAGATCTAAATCAGATCAAACGAGAAAATAACAAGAACACAAAGAAATTAAAGGAAATTAAAAGATAGATTTGACGATAAAACATTGACCCGACAATCACGACGCAATTCATGACGATGCGGATTGAAGAACCAAGATTGGTGAACGCCACAAGGGTTGTCAATTCCTTGATAAGTTCATTGGGTGAACGCTACAAAGACCGGATCTTTGATAAGTTTAAAAAAAAGGGAATAACTCAACCTTTCAATTTGGAGAATCCTCTCTCAAATATTATTAATCTCAAAACTCAAACTTTTCTTTACAATCATGAAAAAGGAATATAAATAAGCAAAATAACATAGTCGCTAATTTACTCAAAATAGAATTCTAATTAAACTAGAACACTGAATTAGGAAAATAACCTAAAAACCAAAAAGGAAATAAAATAATTGAAAAATCCCTGCAAAATCTGGCGCTGCTCAATTACGGTCGTGAAGAACTCTTTTACGGTCATAAAGGCCTCTTTGATCCAAAACAATTTTATTAGTTACGGCCATGAATGTTACGGCCGTAACTTCCAGGCTTACGGCCGTAAGCCTCGTTCTGCTGAAATTCTTCATATTTCTTCGATAATTGGTTACAGCCGTGATAGTAAGAGTTACGGCCGTGAATATATGGGTTACGGCCGTGAAGGTACTCTATTACGGCCGTAATGACTTTTCTACCCAAATTACTTCGTTTACACGGCTCGGCTTGATCGTTTCGCCTTCTTGGCTCGATTCCAACATGAAACTTATTCTGTTTTGCATGTAGATCACTGTCATATTGCCGATGGCTCGACTTCGCCATTCGATGCCTGGTCCGGATCATATCAATATGACTTATACGTAATTATGATCATAAAAATATTCTCCATGCAATATCATTTTACAAAAAATATGCCTTATTATCTACTTGAGATTTGTATATCATGTTTATCAATTTTTCAAGTGTTTTTGAAAGCTCTTCAAGAGATCCAACCACGTTTAAATTATCAAAGATGATAATAACCAAAAAAAAAAAAAAATTGTTCTTTATATCATGTAGGAATTATTGATCATTTTTCATCAATACGTCATAGCAGCTGCCTCATTAAAAATCCTGCTAGGAAAATCCTGTGTGATAAAAACATATTTAATCATCCAATGATTATATTACATGCTTCCGGCATAGTATATGTTTTACATTGCAATTCTCAAGTTGCTACCACCAAGTTTAGTTGTGAAACTTTAGATATTTAACGATTCTTCTATTTGAAATAGACTTTCTCTAATCATTTCACCACAATCTCAAAGTACCGATGTATTGATTACCTTTTTTAATCTCACTCATTGGTGCTTCAAAGAATACTTCCAACGTACCGAATAGATGATCATACATTTTGAAATCACTCATTGGTACATGAAAGAGCGCAAACTAGTAATTAGAATGAATCATCTTATAGTATTACTTTGTTAATAACCATATATTTATTGTCACTTATTATGCATTGTCAGGAAAATAAAATATTAAATGTACTGCACATCATTTCACATGTATTGCCAGATCTTTGAAACATTCGTTACGCAACGAGTCGTGTATTACGACTATACCTACAGGTATTTTAATGGTTTTGCACTTTGAAGTGTTTGGATTTCAGGTCCCAAAGCTTTAGATTTTGTAGAAAGTTCAATTTAGTATGAATACATATTTTTGCTAACTATTTTTATGTTGAATTTTTTTCGACATATTTTCTTTTATTATCCTATCTATCATTCATATTATGAAGTGACCGGCTTCATAGTTTTCTTTTTGCACAAATACTTTATAAAGAGTGTCGACACAATTATCATTTCAATTCGATATCTTCCTCACTATGTCATAACTTCAGAGATCTCAATTTTAAATATTTCAAGTACTTGAATCTCTTCTGAAGATTTACAATTAGGTATGTCAATATATAATATCTCACAAGTATACGCTTCCTTAATAAGATCATCATAATCATTTGTGCTATTTTTTTAATCAAATATCGCTACGCTTAGGGTGTACCATACATCAATATATATATATTGCATTTTGTCATCATGTTTCAATCGAACTTTTGGTTCGTATTATCAATCGCGAAGATATATATAACATAATATGATGAATTTGTATGATTTTAAGCTACTAATCCTCCTCCTAATGCTGAGAAAATTGTCCAATCAAATTGAAAATCATTTTTTCGGCGTTATAAAATATTACCCATTTGGGATATATGTTCAAACCATGCATTTATTCTCAATGTTCTTTATTTTCCATTTCAGTGCAATGTGGTTGATCAATTGCACTATCAAAAGATTAGATGAAAAAGTTAGGCTCTAATCATAAGTCAATTATAACATGGAGAACTATGTTGTTGGCATGATGGGTAATATAATTCTCTATTTAAAAGGGAAGTTCTTTTTTCTCAATCAAATTAGTTGGAAGCGTTTAACAAGCAATAATATTATATCATTAATCGACATCCCAACAATACTTATTAAATTTTGAGATTCATGTCCAATAGCATTATCAAGACACATTCTTAATTATATTATTTGAAAATTATGCTCATAATTTAAAATTTGAACAATAATTTTGCATCATTACTTATCCAATGATGATCCAACTGTTCATGCCAAATAATAAAATCAAATTGAACTCCTGATTCAATATAAGATATACTTCAATGATTAAACGTTATATAATCATATATCATTCAAGTAGTTATACTAATCAATGTCCTTATGATATTAATTATATGCTTTCTTTCATGGATAAATATTATGACATATTCTTTTATATGTATATATATATATATATATATATATATATATATATATATATATATATATATATATATAAACACACACAGAGCACATTGTCCTTTGCTATTGTTTCTTCAATAATAATATGTTAAATATGATCTTCTGGAATACTATAATTAATGTTGTGCTACTTCAGGAGTAATAACGAATTTATGATAGTCACATTAATATTATTTTGGAATGTTAATTATACAGTTGCGCTATTTCAGAGAGCAACAACATAATGAAATATTAATTTAAAAGTAGGAAAAAAAATCAACAACAACAACAACAAAAACAACGTTAATAATAATAATAATAATAATAATAATAATAATAATAATAATAATAATAAATTAAACACATATAAATATGAAATATGTACGTGAATAACGCGCGTGAATTAAACAATATAATTAATATAACAATTATAAATTGGAAGCGTTAGTTAATATATAAACCGTAAATTTCTCTACTTGAAATAAAAAATTGCATGAATTTTGAATTTAAAAAGATTTCACAGAAACATGATTCAACAATTCGGAACATATTGGAGTTGCAATACTGACTTCTAAACAGTTGGAATTGGAATAAACCAATCTGACTTTGCAAATAGGACTTTGGAATTGCAAAAGTGACTTCCATGAATTGGAATTGATTCATATTCAAATTGGACAATTCAAGAATTTGGATTATGAATTGATAATCGCTTTTGATAAATATTAATAATCGCATCCGTGAGATGCACAGATGGTATAATTGATTCTTCAAAAATAATTTTTTTCAATATTCATTCTCAACCAAACATTCTTTAACATTCATTTTTCACAATTGCACATGCTATTTATGTGCATGTTAAATAAGTGTGCACCATATTCTATTTTTAAATTAAACGATCTTGCTAACACCTTTTATTTTACAAGTTGAACCAATAAATTTATCGGAACCTAAAATTGTAAAAAAAAAATAAAAAAAATTACATGATTTAATTGAATTTATTTAGAAAGATCGGATATCTATTATTTATTTCAATTTGATAAGAAAAAAATTCGAAATTAATCATTTAGGTCAAATTAAATTTAGGTAAAAAATGACAGGTATCATTTTAGGACTTATTGAAAAGATTGGATGTTTTTAAAATTAATAAATATAAGTAAAACTTTTACCTTTAGTATTTAAGACGATTTAACGAATGATATGTTTAGAGTTTGCTCTTATTTGTTAGTTTGTATTAAACTTCTCGTTGGAATCTTAGATTTGACACTCATATTGCATATTTTTAAATTTGAAAATAATGCAATAACTATCAAAAGAATAAATATAATCTATAATTTAACTTTTTATAGATATTTTCTTTTTCACATATCCATAAATCATTTACTAAATGCATTAATTGAACTCTCTTAATCCATGTATTAAAATAAATTGATAAAATTAAGAAATTTCCTAAAATGACAAGTGAAAATGGGCTGGAAACTATGTGCGTAAAATGTTAACGGTTATCATATTATTACACATTTATATATGTATAGATTAAATATAATAAATTAAAAAGATTGGATGCTGGAAAAAATTAAAAAGTATAAGTAAAACTTTTATATTTAGTATTTAAAACGATTTTACGAATGATATGTTTAGGATTTGCTCTCATTTCTTAGTTTGTATTAAATTTCTTGTTCAGATTGGATTTGACACCCATATTGCATATTTTTCGACATCAAAATAATGAAATAGTTATCAAAAGAAAAAAATCTATAATATGAGTTTTTATAGATTTTTTTCCCAAATCCATAAATCATTTATTATATGCATTAATTGAATTTCCTAATTCATGTATTAAAATAAATTGATAAAAATAAGAAATTTCCTAAAATGATAGGTGAAAATGGACGGGAAACTTTATGCGTAAAATGATGATGGTTATCTCCTTATTATATATGTATAGATGATAGATAATTATGCTTAAAAACATTATTACCTTCTAGCTTAATTTTTTGGAAGAGTCAATTTTATAACGTGTTATAAACTAGAGAAAAAAGATGGAAGAAATAAAGAAGTCGATAAACTTGTATGTTTTATTATGAACCAGAGCCCCATATCTATAGCGCAGAATACAGATGCAAAAAGTAATAATGTCTAAGGTTACAGATGTACAATTGTCATTCATCAATACAAGATAACATTTACAACATTTATGCTGTTGATTTAAGAAATATATTTTTTCATAAGAGACTTTTTTGAGTTCAACGTGTCACAAAATTTAGAAAGAAAAAAAAAAATCATTTCGTCATTCTAAACAGAATGGATTTTTTAACGAAATTCTTTAAAACAAATAAAAGCATTTCCGAATATCAATAAATTAAACCATTACAGCATCAAATTAATGAGAAAATTAAGGTTGGGCTCCTTAACCGTTCACATTAAATAATTTATGGGTTTTTAACCTTTAAAAGTGAAGTTTGAGGTCCTTTAAATTTGTGAATCTTGGTCGCATGTAATTGAAACAATCAATATCGTTAATGAAATTGCATCAGACTTTTAGTTGGATAGAAAAATGCTAAGTGATTTTGCTGTTTTCCCCTGAGGCTTCAAGTAATTACTTGAAAGTCCCATTTGATTATTTAAATATACTCGGGAGGAACCAAATCTACATAGTTAAAGAGGTTGAAGACTAATAGCATAAAAGGTTAAAGAAGCAACCCAAATTTTCCTCAATTAATTCCCAGCAAATAATTATAACAATAGAAAAACATACTGAGAATTCTACCACTACATATATATAGACCAGCATCCACTTTACTTGGAAAAAAAAAAAAAAAAAAAAAAAGCAACCTCCCAAGGTTTTATTACAATAAGACTATCAATCTTTCATTCAAGAACATGCTTCTAGGAAGGAAGTTGGAGCAAATTCAATCTCCCGATCCGAAGTATAAGTGAATTCGAATGTTCTTCCACCATAGATAGGGTTCCTGTAGTCAATAAGACACAAGTTGTCGCCAATCTTGGAAATCAAATTAGACTTATTTTTGACAGGATCAAATCCGGGGCAAAGTAGATTCACGTCATAGAAGGTACATTCACATTCATTTGTGAGTGTCACTTTCCACACCGGTTTATCACCTGTTTTCACTTTGACTTGATTAACCTTAAGGTCGCTAGGTCTCCCGGGAGAGCACTGCAGACTTCCTGCAATATGAAATCAGAATTATATAAATTAAAGTTAGATAAGTGAAAGAAAGAAAGAACGAAATGTTATACCTCTGGTCATAAAGCACATCAAAAAAACAAAGCAAAGGAACTTGTTGAAGAATTCCATTGATGGAGAGTGATATATATTTGTATCGGAATGGAATGGAAGAGCACGAGGAGTTTCCTATTTATAGGGGAAATTTGGATGTAAAATTATGGCAAGATTGAGAAAATAAGGTGAATGTAACATGAATGTTCATTTGAATGTGTATTTAAATTGAGTTTTCAACGTCTGATGTTAGATGCAGTGAATAAATTTTATTTACAACTAAGATTTTGATAATGTGAACTGATTGATTGAATCATTAATTAAGTTACCTCAAATATGAAGTTTTCAAGAATAAATAAATCCTCCAATTTTACAATGATAATAATGTCATATTTTGAAATAGACAACGTATTTATTGAGAATTTAAAATATTGACACGTTGCATTGCCTAATTAGCACAAAAATTAACTTTGCGGATTCAAGGTACAAACTTATACTCTCCCCCATAAAGATACGTTACAAATTAAGCAAATATAATTAATACATGTTTGAACTATAAATTTACTTACGTTTTTTCTAATATACCTATATTAACTAATGATAATTCATATTTATTGATAACAATATACACATTAGATGAATATGTGTTAGAAAAATAATGTATTAATTATATATTGTCTACTATCTCGTGGTGGTAACAGGGTAGTTTCAGGTTAGGTAACCTAGACCTGTGCCTACCCCCCCCTCCCCCGCAGTATTTTCTTTGTCAAACCTGCTACCCACCCTCTCAGGGACCTGCCCCATACCCCGGGGGGGGGTGTTCGCCCCATTCTAATCAGGTTGTTTTGTCATCTCTATTACTTACTGTACTATCTAGTAAAAGTGTGAATGAGGAGAAAACTTTCATTTTCTCATTTTCTCATTATGTCCTTAATTTTTATATTTATGGTCAATGATACCGTAGCATTCAAATTATTCTCATCTGATATTATTATTGTTATTGTTATTGTTATTATTATTATTATTATTCGTGGGTTGTTTTGTACCTATAAATGCATAAAGAATGTGGATTCACATTTTTCCAAGAAATTGATTTATAGTCTCTGTTTGATGGTGATTAAAATCAAATTTTTAGTATATTTTGATAAAAGTTGATGAAATATGTAGTTGAGATATTGTAGGTCCCGTGTAATGTATGGTTGATGTTGATTATTAACTTTAACTTAATTTTAAAATTTATATTTTAATTTTTACCAAACATGGACATAATTGTGCTCTTAATATTCATGGAAGTGGGAATATTATAATGATAAGAATAAATAACATAAATTAATTTTCAACAACAATTGTGGTGATGGAAGATGTTTCATTTGGCACTAATTCATGTTTGTTGTAAATATTATCTTATATTGGTGAATGATAATTGTATCCCTGTAACCATAGACATTATTACTTTGTGTATCCCCATTCTCCCATATATATATGGGGATCTGGTTCATAATTTATAATAATATACACAAGTTTATTAATGTCTCTATTCTTTTATCTTTTTCTCTCTAGTTCATAATAAATTATCAGTACGAGTAATAAAATAATATTCTTCTAGAATATTGAAACGTAGCAATAACGCAATATTCTTCTGAAATATTGATTCGAAGCTCACTCAATTATAACAATAATTAATATCTATTATACTAGTTAGGAGCAAAAAAATGAATTATTATTTGTGGAATAATTATATTTCTAAAATTGTAATTCTTCAAGAATAATAAGTCAATATTCTTCTGGAATATTGACAAATTATGCTCTTCAGGAGCAAAAAATATTATTCTGGAATATTGATATTAATGATTCATTCTACCCTTCGAACAATAATATTTGTGCTTTACACGAGTGACGATAAAATATTCTTCTGGAGTATTGATCTAACGTGGGTTGTGTTTCTTCGAGAACACCAACACTATATTCGTTTAGAACATATTTTAAATTATGTTTCTTCAAGAGCATTGAGTCAATATTCTTTTGGAATATTAATAAACTGCTCTTCACGAGCAAGTAATATTATATGTACAGGATTTGACTTGGGTTACAAGATAAAATGTAAAGATTACAAGAATATTGGATTAATATAAACAAAGAGATATATTACAAATCAACCGTAAACATGGTTATTCAATCTTTTCTGTTTTTGATTCCAAGATTTTATGATGATCATGTGCGTCACAAATGGTACAGATAAACATAATTGATATAGGCAAAAACAGACAATGACAAATTTTCAGTAGATATGTCTTCTTCCGCTAACGAACTTATTTCGATTCTTCAGAAATAATAAATCAATATTCTTCTGAAATATTGAAAATTATAATTTATGCCCTTCATTAGCAAATAATATTCTTCTAGAATATTAATTATAATGTTGTACTACTTCAGAAGTAACAACAAATTATTTATAATAAATAACTATATGGTTAATATTCTTATGGAATATTAATTATATGTTGTACTACTTCAGGAGTAACAGTATAATGAATTATCAATTTAAATTAATAATAACAATAATACTTGTAATTCACAAATCTATAATTAATATTCTTAGAATATTAATATATACACTAGTACAAAATCGCGCATAAAAAATGGGGATTATGCGTCGTTTTATGTAACAACCGACGCCAATTGAAAACGCGGTGACAATTTTGTAAATAAATTTTAAGTAAAGGCGTCGGTTCCTATTGAATCGACGCCCAAACGCTGGTTTTGGGCGTCGGTTCAGGAGAACCGACGCCCAAACCCAGGTTTTGGGCGTCGGTTCAATAGGAACCGACGCCCAAAACCGGGTTTTGGGCGTCGGTTCAAGGGGAACCGACGCTCAAACCCGGGTTTTTTTCCGCGCCCTTTTCAATTGTATCGCGTAACTCACTTCAATCACAAAACTCTCTCTACGCCCAAACTCTCTCCACTCTCTCCACACCCAAGCCGCCACTGCCCGCCTGTCGCCGCACCGCCCGTCGCCGCCGCCGCAAGGTAACCTTAAATCTCTACCCCCTACTTAGTTTTTTTGTAAATGTGTGTGTGTATATATATACACACATATATATCTATATGTTTATATAATGTTTGTGTATATATATGTATGTATCTATATATATATATATATATCTATGTGTGTATGTGCGTGTATATCTTTGTGTGTGTGTATATATATATATATATATATATATATGTGCGTGTATGTATATATATATATATATATATATATATATATATATATATATATATATATATATATATATATATCTGTGTGTATGTATATGTTTGTGCATATATATATATAATTGATTTATTATTTATCAAGTTAATTGGTTTGTTTGAATATATATTATTGATTTGAAGTTAGTAAATTGGTATATAATAATATTTGATTTATTGGAGTTAAGTTATGCAATCTTAGTTTGATTTTTAAAAGTTGAGAATTGATTTTGGATTAATGTTGGAGTAGTAGATGATGTTGAAGTTTGATTGGAGTTGCGTTTGAGTTTTGAATATGTCGA
Source organism: Ligustrum vulgare (assembly GCA_963555705.1). Classification (NCBI taxonomy): domain Eukaryota; kingdom Viridiplantae; phylum Streptophyta; class Magnoliopsida; order Lamiales; family Oleaceae; genus Ligustrum; species Ligustrum vulgare. The sequence goes on from OY743182.1 coordinate 27,748,899, forward strand.
TGGTGAATAATTTGGTTTTATTGTAGTATTTTCATTCCCCCTATAGGTTGGCCAAGTCCAATTTACAGAGGAGACTGTCGAAAATTTGGTAAAATTTTACAAATAAAAAATGAAAATTATAATTTGTGGTGACTGTCACTCGTACAAAATTGACCATACTAATAAAATAACTATATAAAATACAATCATCCTTGTAAACTTTTAATCTTTTTAATTATATCTTCACATATAGGTCGTAAATTATCTTATTTGATTCCAACTACTAAACTTTCTTGTATTCCTTAGCGCTATACATTGTTAATATTATTTGTGATCTTGATAACAATAATTTGATATATATATATTTCTAACATGAATATTGATTGTCATATGTGCAGGTACGTGTTATATTGTTTTAATATAATGGCGGAGTCTTCAAGTTCTTCAGACGATCATAGTACTACCCAAACAAAAAGGACAAGAGGGCCGACTATGTGTAAGAAAATTAAGAAGGCAGGGCCAGAAATCAATGTTATTGAGTTCGATGAAAAAAATAGGCCGATCGGACCAGGAAAGAATAATTTCAAAGATAAAAAAATCTAACGAACAGAACAGAAAAATTGTCTTCTTGCAGGAAGAGGCACAGAAAAAGCTAAAAAAATCTAACGAACAGAAAAAGCCTCAAAGTTTTGAATTGTCATCTACCCAGCGACCTGCAATTGTCGACGATGAGACGTTACAACGTCTAGGTGACAAATGCAAAATGTTGAACACTCTAGTCCTTCAATTGCCTGTTGGTGATGACTTCTACCAGGTGCCCATAGATGCCTCTGTGTTCAACTGTGCATTCGACGATGGTATTTTTGTTACAGTCGGAGACATCACCGATTTGCTAACGTTGCAATGGTTGGATACATCTATCTTACAAATATTTTCAATGTAAGACTTCTGATCAGAAATTATAACTTGACTTTAAATCATTATTTTATTTATATTTATTGGTTTAATTATTTTTAGGTACCTCCATGAGATGTGTCATGAATACGGTATTGAATCAATTGGATTCATGTCTCCGACACACATTGCATCGGTTTCGATAAGAACAAATGCAGATGGTGTTGTAACTTACATGGACAGCACCATGAGGGCAATGCAAAGTAAGAAGTTCATTATAGCACCGTATTTTCAGGAGTAAGACCACCGACATTCTCTCTTTTTTTACCTAATTTGAATCATATATGTTTAAAGTTGTATTTACACGTTCATAATACGTAGGAACCACTGGATGTTGCTAGTGATTTCTCCTCAGAAGAATACGGTGTACTTCTTGGATTCAGCTGGTGCATGTAAGCGTGACTTAGATATCAAGCCGCTATTGAATACGTAAGTTATGATAATTTTTCATGAAATAATTGTTGAGTTGTGATGAAATTGATTGTGGAGTTGTGGTAAAATCGATGAATTTCTGTTGTGATCGTTGAGAATTTATTTCAATAGCAACTTGCCTCTTTACAGGTTAGATAAGTTCAATTTATAGGGGAGACTCTGCCAAAATTTCTGTAGAAAATTTAGAGTATTTTTTTTTTTTTTTTGGTAACTTGTTCATATAATTTATTAAAATTTTAGGGCTTTCAAAATGTATTGGGCCCAAGGAGGTGTTAGGACGAAAGGCAATACCACGTGGCTAAAAATAAAGGTACGAAAACACATTTAAAATTTATTGTAATGTTTTGAATTATTTTCATATTCTATTAAGTTTGATTATTCATTTTAGTTTTCAATGTGAAAATTTCAGTGTCCTCAGCAACCTGGAGGTTCTGAGTGTGGCTATTACGTTATGAGAAATATGTATGAGATAGTCACAGAACACTTCCAGCTTCCTTCGTTAGAAAATGTATAAGTAATTTAAATTAGAGTTTTTAATTAAGACTTTATATTTTATTATAAAATAACTAATAATATGTTTTGATTGTTTGTAGGCATTTAAAAAATACTACTCAACGGAGGAAATCTTTGAGATTCAAAATTTATGGGCCAAATATTTCGTTGATAGGTGTGTGTAAAATGACGCGTATCCAAACTTAAATTTACATATTTGTATAATAAAACAACAATCTTGTATATATAATTGTTCTCTATTTAATTTTATTATGTATATGTCGATTATATATATATATTTGATGATGCGCATGTGGAAAATGTTCAAGTCATCGCGGGCCACGTCCAAATGACTGCAGGTCACGACCTGCAGCGGCTTGGGTCACGACCTGCAGCGGCCTGGGTCACTGCAGGCTATTACCTGCAGCGGCCTGGGTCACTGCAGGTGTGAAAACGGGGAAAAAAAAAAAAAAAAAAAAGACCACTTTAGGCGTCGGTTCAAACTTTAGAACCGACGCCTAAAGTTACACTTTATGCGTCGATTTTTAATAAACCGACGCATAAAGTCGAACTTTAGGCGTCGGTTCTAAAGTTTGAACCGACGCCTAAAGTGTTTATTTATTTTTTTTTTTTAAAACTTAAAGCGTCGGTTATTAAAAAACCGACGTATAAAGTCGAACTTTAGGCGTCGATTTACAACCGACGCCTAAAGTAAAAACTTTAGGCGTCTGCGTCATAGGCGTCGCCCCTACAACCGACGCCTATGCCCTTTTACAACCGACGCCTTTTCCACTTTCTGTACTAGTGATATTATCATGCTACATCAAGAGCGACAACATAATAACATCAATAAATCTGTAATGGACAAATTTATGATTAATATTCTTCTGGAATATTAATATACTATTGTGCTACTTCAGGAGCATGTTGTATTTTTCTATTATTTCTTCAATAATAGGTCCATATTCTTTAGAAAATATACTCTTCTGGAACAAATAATATTCTTTCTCGAATATTATAATGTTGCGCAACTTGAGGAGCAAAAACAAATTATTTATGATAGTCATATTAATATTCTTCTGAAATATTAATTATACAGTTGTACTATTTCAGGAGAAACAACGTAATGAACTATTAATTTAAATGATAAAAAAATTCAACAACAAAAATATTATATAAATTAAACTCACGTAAACACAAACTTTTAATTGTAGTCCCAAAAAAATTTGCACAAAAATCGGATGGCACTTTAATTTGTGTGCATAACAAAATCGGTTATTTGAATTAATAGTGCGATAATTAGAATTGGTGCTACGAATTAACAGCACAGTAATCAATGTGGAATCAATTTGCATGCATAATTATAACCAGAATTTGGATTTACTTCTATCATGCTTATTTATTAAAAAATAAAATAAAACGTGGAACAAGAACATATACATCAATAATACACGTAAATTAATGAATTGAATACAAACATGTGGAACAAGAATTAACAACAGGATTCGGCATCGTTATGATGTACATGTATATATAAAAAAATTTACGTGTTACCAAATTAATTTTGGTTCACTTGACAGATGATTATACTTCAAAAAATATTACCTTCTAACCAAATTTGATAGAGATTCGTGCTTATAACGTGTTACGAACTAGAGAAAAAAAGATAAAATAATAGAAACACTAATAAACTTGTGTATATTATTATGAACTATACCCCCCATCTATATAGAGGAGAATATGGATACACAAAGTAATAATGTCTAGGGTTACAGAGTATAGCGACCCAGAATTTTTATGCAATTAATAATTATTTTAATATTTAGAAAATTGTGTCGCTATTGTTTTGAAGTTAACGCCGCGACGGATTCGTCTAGCCAAGTCAAGAAATATCGAATTTGTTCGATTTTAAATTAAAATCCGAATTTCTAAAATTATGTTATTTTAATTAATTATTCAAAGTATTATTTTTAAAATCATTTTTGAATTCCAAATTTATTAAAATATCTCAATTTTCCTTATTCAAATTATTTCAAGTCCGAATAAGTAATTCAATTTTATCTCAATATTATTTATTTTAAAATTTGATTGTATCTAATTAAACCAAATTTTCTCCACATATTTTCACATCTTTACACAAATTTCTTTATTATTCTTTCCACCTCATTGCACTATCAACAAACACTATCATTATAATCACCAATTCCACCTAACACAAAACTTTCATCACCTACGCCACTCTCTCCCTCATCATATTTTCTTTCCATTTCCCACAATAATCTAATCAATCATCCTATCTTTACACTAAGCAACCACCATCCCATATCAACCAAATTATGATAATTTTCACTCAATTAATATATCAAAGATTCCTCCAAATCATAATGTTTTCCACTAATCAATTTCCCTTTTCTTTTTCCTCCATCATTCCATCATTATAACACCATTATCAATCCTCCAAATTCTCTGCAAGAACCCAACTCAAAGCCCAATCACAGCAGCAGCCACCCCTATCGCCAACCAAACCAATAACAACTGTGAACTTCAACCTTCGTACCAGACACCAATTTCCCAAACACCACCACAGCCCATCATCAACACATCAACCAAGCCTCAATTGTCTACACAATCACCATCCACTGTATGTATCAACTAAGAGCCACCACCCAACCAACCATCATCAGTACCAATCAGTTACACCACAATTCCATCACTGCCATTACTCAATCTTCAGCCATGAACTTCCATCATCACCACAGTCACCACTTACGCCTCTACTGCCCAAATCAATTTCCAAACCATCAACCACCGTGAGCCACTACAACCCAACACCGCCTCAACTAAGAACCCAAACCTTCATCACCAACATAATGACCGCAACCAGCATCACCGGCCACCTACTCCACTGTAATCACTACGGATCAGCCACCTCCATGACTTCCAATTCACAGAGTCACTGCACTACCATTTTCATCACTACCAATTCAAACCGTCAGCAACTCCATCATCTTCAACCATAGCCATGAATGAAACAAACCAATTTGCATCAATCCCCTGCAGTCAGAATCATCACCGATTGCTCACCCACTGCCCTACCTCGCATATGAACCCCAGATCAGTTGCAGAAACCAAATCATCATCACCACCAATGAACCTATATCAATCCGCCACTGCATCATTCAGATCAAATTCACCACAGCCTTTAATCCCCAACAAATCAAACCCAAAATCAACTCAAAACCAAAGAACTAAGTTAAAGCTCATAACCTACCTCGACCGCCGACTGTTTTGACCGGATTTACCACCGGCAATCGCTACCTTCAATCGCGATTTAGTCTCAGTTTCTCACACCCAACTCGCACTGAAACCTTAATCTTCAACCCCCAGCCTTAGCGCCGTTCGCCGCGCCCTGTGTTGGCGTTGCGCCGGAGAAGAAGCACCGGCAGATATGAATCGTAGCCCTCGCGTCCCTCCTCCCCTCTGTCTCTCTCTCGTATTCTCTTTCTGTGAACGAAATGGGGAAAGTGAAAGAAAACAGGATATTATATTAACTTCCAGATTTTACACTTTGGTCCCTAAGTTTGCTAAATGATTTAAATCAGTTCCTACAGCTTTGAATAGTTTATTTCAGCCCTTTTAAAGTTTTAAATGATTTTATTCAGCCTTCATTTTTAAAATATATTATTTCAACCCTATTGTTTTGAGTTTCCGACTCAACTTTCAAAGTAATCATTTTAGTCCTTCAACTTTCAAAAGTATTCATTTTAGTCCCTCAACTTTCAAAACATCAATTTTAGTCCTCAAATTATAATTTATCATTTTGAACTATATATTCGATAGACTAAAGTGACTTATTGGCTAAGACGAAGCGTACGGAGAATTTAAAGAAATTGAAGTCATTCCCGCTCAACTTTGCACTCGTCGGATTTGAGGTAGACTCGCACTTATTAATTGATTTAAATTATGATTTCATATAAATGTCATGTGACTTGTGAAAGTCAATTTTTAAGAAAAACAAGTATGTTTTTATGAAAGGTAAATATACCTTATGTTTTTATGAAAAGTAAGTATACCCTATGTTTTTACGATAATGTTTTATATGTTTTGGATCATTGCTATGCACATAAGAATTCTTACCACCTAAGTTCGGTAGAATTCTGTGTCTCCATAAGTTTATGAGGATTTACCACCTAAGTTCGGTAAAATTCCTGCCTTTCCATATGTTTATGAGGATTTACCACCTAAGTTCGGTAAAATTCCTGTCGCGTATGTTTATGAGGATTTCGATCCTATCTTATGTTATGATGGAAATGATCCCTATGAATTTCATGAATTATGTTTTGGTATACTTACTGTTATTATGATCTTACTGTTATTATGATCTTACTGTTATTATGACTTACTACATAAGAATTCTTACCACCTAAGTTCGGTAAAATTCTTATGTTTATGAGGATTTCGATTTTATCCTATGTTATGATGAAAACTTACTGTTATTATGGTTTTACTGCATAAGAATTCTTGCCACCTAAGTTCGGTAAAATTCTTGTGTCTATTTATGTTATGAGGATTTCAATCCTATCTTATGTTATGCTTTCAAAAGAAATTATGCTTGGCATAATTAAAATGTTTTTATAAGTATATGGTTTTCAAAGAGCTATTTTCAAAGAGCTATTTTCAAAGAGTCTATGATTTGCAAAATATGTCCCGTGCTGTAATGCACAATATGAGTGTTATCAAGAGCTGTTTTATAAAGAAGCTCTATCAATGCCGTTTTATAAAGAACCGGGATTTATGTGTGTAATCATCTTATAAATTAAATTAATTTGCGATGAGTCTACTGAGTATTTCCCCCATGAAATACTCACCCTACTTTTTAACAGTTTTGCAGATTTCGGAGACGGTGGCGAACGATGAATGATGGTGGCAATAATCGTTGAACGGTTGAAAGTTTGACGTTAATGATTTCCGTATTTTCCAAACAAATCGAATAATTTAGAGAAGTTCATTTATTTGAGAAATTATGATATTGGCAATTTCTTTACAATATTAATGGTTCGATTTACTATTTCAAATGGTTTCATAAATGTTTTCAATTTTAGCGGCCATTACAGTTTATTTAATGTTGCCAAAAATGAATTTCAATTATTTCTTCCGCAAAAATATTATTCGAAAAATTTAGACAGAAAATGACGTAGTGAATCGGGTATACGGAACTCGGGGCGCTACACAGAGGTACATTTTTCATTTACCAATATAAAATAATATTTACAAAGAAATATTGCATTTTTTTTCTCAAAGAAACTCGAATTTTTAACTTTATTAATAATCTAGGAGATTATTATGATGTAGAATAATATATTATTGTGATGATTCCTGAATAATCATAATTTTATCTTATATTAAATATCATAACAGAATATAATTTGCTCTCGAAGAACCCAATATTATGAGATATGTTATTAATTTGACATTCTGAAAAAATATTTTGTTGTTACTCCTGAAAAATAATAACTTTATTTTATGACAAATATTTCAATTTATTACGTTACTTGTTCAAGAATAACATAGTTTCTTTTTCTACTCAAAATAAATGTTAGTATTCTCTTAACTTTGAATTTCCATATAAAGCGGTATAGTTGTTCGATATTATCATATCGTTTTGTTTATATCAATTTATAATAAACATTTGTTTGAATGTTTTATGAAATAGAGAGAAAGAGAGAAGAAAATAAAGAGGCAAATAAACTTGTCTTTCATTAAGAATTAGAGCCCCATATATATAGGGGAAGAAAGGGATATACAAAGTAATTATCCCTAGGGTTATAGGGGTATGAATGTCATTCACTAAATAGTATAATATTTATAACACTCCCCTTGAATGACATATTACAAAATATCTGCCTCGTTAAAACCTTGTTTGATAAAAACCCAATGGGAAAAATATCAAACGAAGGAAAAAGAGTACAGTTATTTTGGAGTATTACAATAAATGCTGCCTCGTCAAAACCTTGCCAAGAAAACCCAGTGGGACAAAACTTGGGCGAAGGAAAAAGAGTACAGCTACTCCCCCTGATACTGATCACTGTAAATCTTTGAGTCGACGCATTCCAATCTCATGAACCATTTTCTTGAATGTGGATGTTGGCAATGCCTTTGTAAATAAATCAGCTACATTGTCACTCGAGCGAATTTGTTGAACATCAATATCCTCAGTTTTCTGAAGCTCATGCGTGTAGAAGAATTTTGGAGAGATATGCTTTGTTCTGTCTCCTTTGATGAAGCCTCCTTTGAGTTGTGAAATACAAGCTGCATTGTCTTCATACAAAATTGTTGGGCTGTCTCTAGTTGAAGTTAATCCGCATGATGCTTGGATATGATGGGTCATGTTCCTCAACCATACACATTCTCGACTTGCCTCGTGGATTGCAATAATTTCTGAATGATTTGAAGATGTTGCTGTCAAGGTTTGCTTCACGGATCTCCATGATATAGCTGTTCCTCCACGTGTAAACACATATCCTGTTTACGATTTAGCTTTATGTGGATCAGAGAGATAACCTGCATCTGCATATCCCACTAAAGAAGATACCAATTTTTGAGAATAAAATAATCCCATATCAATAGTACCCTTTAGGTATTGAAAAACGTGTTTAACACCATTCCAATGTCTTTGAGTTGGTGTAGAGCTATATCTTGCAAGGAGATTTACAGAAAAAGCTATGTCAGGTCGAGTACAATTTGCAAGATATGTTAGCGCTCCAATTGCACTAAGATATGGTACTTCAGGACCAAGAATTTTTTCTCCATCTTCAGGTGGACGAAATGGATCTATTTTCACATCAAGTGATTGGACAACCATAGGGGATGCCAATGGATGTGCTTTGTCCATATAAAAACGATTTAAAACTTTTTCTGTATAAGAAGATTGATGAACAAATAATCCTTCTGGGAAATGTTCAATTTGCAACCCAAGACAAAACTTAGTTTTTCCCAAATCTTTCATCTCAAATTCATTCTTTAAATAATCTGTAGTTTTATTGAGCTCTTCAGGAGTTCCAATCAGGTTTAAATCATCCACATATACTGCAATAATTGCAAATCCACTATTTGTTTTCTTTATGAAAACACAGGGACAAATGTCATCATTTTTATAATCCTCCTTCAACAAATATTCGCTAAGACGATTATACCACATGCGTCCAGATTGTTTCAATCCATATAATGGTCTTTGCAATTTAATAGAGAACATAGTTCTCGGGCATGTATTATTTGCTTCTGGAATTTTGAGTCATTCATGGACTTTCATGTATATGTCACTATCAAGTGAACCATATAGATAGACAGTTACTACATCCATAAGGCGCATATCAAGCCTTTGTGACACAGTCAAACTAATTAAGAATCTAAAAGTGATAGTATCCATTACGGAAGAATACGTTTCCTCATAATCAATTCCTGGTCTTTGAGAGAGACCTTGAGCTACAAGTCGAGCTTTGTATCTTGTAATCTCATTATTTTCATTCATTTTCCTTACAAAAACCCATTTGTATCCTACAGGGATTACATTTTCAGGTGTTCGAACTACAGGTCCGAATACTTTTCGTTTCTCTAAGGAATTTAACTCCGCCTGTATGGCTTCTTTCCATTTTGGCCAATCATTTCTATGCTGACATTCTTTCACAGATAGTGGTTCAGGATCCTCATCTTTCATTATTTCAAGAGCCACATTAAAGGCGAAAATGTCATCTATGACAATAGTATTCCTTTCCCATAGTTTATGAGATACTAAATAGTTTATTGAAATCTCATTATTTTCGGATACTTGTGGTTCTGCAGGAACCATATTCTCAATATCCGATTGATCAATCTTTTCAAATACTACTTCTGCTGAAGTTTTTGGTTGGTTTTTCTCTTGTACTTTTCTTTTTCGAGGTACAGAGTCTTTAGCACCAACTGGTCGACCACGCTTCTGGCGTATTTGAGATTCATTTGCTATAGCAGATTGTCCTTCAGGGACATCAATTTGTGCAGGGATATTTTCTGCTGGTATATGTGACTTTGTCACTTTTCTCGTGTCAACAAATACATCCGGTAATTGATTTGCAACTCTTTGCAAGTGAATGATTTTTCCAACTTCTTGCTCACATTGATTGCTGCGGGGATCAAAGTGAGACAAAGTTGTTTCATTCCATGAAATTTTACCATGTTTTTCAGGATGTAATTTTGTTCCTCCCAAGGTTGGGAAAGTCATTTCGTCAAAATGACAATCTGCAAAACGTGCAGTGAATAGATCACCAGTTAAAGGTTCAAGATACCTTATTATTGATGGTGAATCAAAACCAACATAAATTCCAAGTCTTCGTTGGGGACCCATTTTGGTACGTTGTGGGGGTGAAATTGGGATTTGGACGGCACAACCAAAAACTCGTAAGTGAGAAATATTAGGCTCATGACCAATTGCAAGTTGCAAAGGAGAATATTGATAATACGCAGTTGGTCTTAAACGAACCAATGATGCAGCATGTAATATGGCATGACCCCAAACAGAAGTTGGAAGTTTTGTTTTCATGAGTAATGGTCTAGCAATTAATTGTAGACGTTTGATAAACGACTCAGCTAATCCATTTTGTGTATGGACATGAGAAACCGAATGTTCAACCTCAATTCCAATTGACATACAATAATCATTGAATATCTGTGATCTAAACTCACCAGCATTATCAAGACGAATTTTCTTGATTGAATAATAAGGGAATTGAGCTCGTAATTTTATAATTTGAGCAAGTAGTCTAGCAAAGGCTACATTCCTAGTGGAAAGTAGGCAAACATGGGACCATCTAGTAGATGAATCAATTAAAACCATAAAATACCGAAATGGTCCACATGGTGGGTGTATTGGCCCACATATATCTCCATGAATTCTTTCCAAGAAAGTTGGAGATTCAATGTTGACTTTTGTAGTTGAATGTCTAATGACCAACTTGCCTTGTGAACAAGCAGCACATGGATAATCATTAGGTAAAAGAATCTTCTGGTTCTTTAGGGGGTGTCCATGTGAGTTGTTAATTATTCGGCGCATCATTATTGTTCCTGGATGTCCAAGTCTATCATGCCAAAGTATAAAACTTTTTGGATCAACGAACTTCTGGTTCGTGATAATATTTGATTCAATCATCTTTATAGATGTACAATACATGCCACAAGGGAGTGCCGGAAGTTTTTCTTTTATCTGCTTCTGGCCAGATATAAAAGAAGTTATGCAAAGATATTCTGCATTATTTTCATGCATCGTCTCAATATGATATCCATTGCAGCGAATATCTTTAAAACTAAGCAAATTTCTTCTGGATTTGCTAGAATAAAGTGCATCGTCAATATATAATTTTGTATTATTTGATAAAATAATACAAGCTCTTCCGGAGCCTTCAACGATTTTTGATGCACCTGATATTGTATTAACATTATTCTCTGATAATGTTAAGTTCAAGAAATACTTTTTGTCTTGAAGAATAGTATGTGTAGTTGCACTATCGACTAAACAAATATCCTGATCATTCATCATGAATTTATAAACAAAACAAAATAAATATTCTAAAACTTTGATTTCATAAAAAGAAATTTAGCGACATTTTTAATCAACTAAAAATGCTTAATAATGTAAATGTCTCTAACTTCAAAAAAATAAGTAAAAACATAATTCATAATAACTTTTAAAGAAAAAGAACAATTCAGATACTGAAAATTAAACTAATCAATATTCTCAATTTTTGCCAGATATGTCGAGTGCAACAAACTCGAGTTTAGTGATGTTGGCCATTTGTATAACTACACAATAAATAAAAAAAATACAACTAATTTCGAAGAATGTGATTAAACCACATAATAATAAATCAGATCATCAACATCACATAAGTTGTATGTTTTCCTTCAGGGATAAATATTATGACATATTCTTCGATATATATGCTACTTCGGGAGCATGTTGTATTTTTCTATTATTTCTTCAATAATAGGTCAAATATTCTTCTGGAATATTGACAATTATAATTTATACTCTTCTGGAGCAAATAATAATCTTTCTTGAATATTATAAAGTTGTGCTACTTCAGGAGCAACAACAAACTATTCATGATAGTCATATTAATATTCTTCTGGAATATTAATTATATAGTTGCGCTACTTCAGGAGCAACAACAAATTATTCATGATAGTCATATTAATATTCTTCTGGAATATTAATTATATACAGTTGTGCTACTTCAGGAGCAACAACAAATTATTCATGATAGTCATATTAATATTCTTCAGGAATATTAATTATACAGTTGCGCTACTTCAGGAGCAACAACGTAATGAACTATTAATTTAAATGTAAAAAAAAATTCAACAATAACCATAATATATATAAATTAAACACATATAAATATGTATGTGAATAATGCATGAATTAAACATAGTAACATGGGTACACAATCTACATAATTTAGAACATGAATAAATCAATTATTATTGGAAACGAAAAGAAATTAGAGAAATTATCGCATCCAGCCTCAATTCTGACTCTGAACGATTAATGGCACTAGGGTTATAATTCAACATGGAAACTAATGATAATTGCACGCAATAAACTTTGAGTAAAAAAAATCAAGTTCGAAGCTGCCAGATTCCAAATTGGAGACCAATTCAAGGTTTGGAAATGATTAAAATGATAATTCTTGGTTTGCGTGTGCAGATTCAAAATTGAATTGAGGATGGAGTTCATACGAAATTCATATGTGTAACTTGAACAAGATTCGACATCCTTTTGATACACACATATAAAAAAAATTCACGTGTAACCAAATTAATTTTGGTACACATGACAGATGACTATATAAAAAAAATATTACCTTCTAATAATTTTAGAGAATCGTGCTGATAACGTGTTATGAAATAGAGAGAAAGAGAGAAGAAAATAAAGAGGCAAATAAACTTGTCTTTAATTAAGAATTAGAGCCCCATATATATAGGGGAAGAAATGGATATACAAAGTAATTATCCCTAGGGTTACAGGGGTATGAATGTCATTCACTAAATAGTATAATATTTATAACATAATGTATATTTTACATTCAATAATATAGTACAATATTTCAAAAGAATATTGTATCACTATTCTAGAAAAAGAAACAAACTAAATCAATATTCCAAAAGAATATAGATCTAAATCAATATTTTAGCACAATATTGCAGCATTAAGAATATCTCATTTGAGTTATTTAATAAAATATTGTAGAAAAATATTTCTTTTTTGCTATTGAAGAAGGAAAATCTTATTTCACATTGAATATTTGAGTTTAATATGCTTAATATGTCGTTAGTCCCGAAGAAGTACAACATTTTTAACATAATATTATCTGCTCTTGAAGGGTATGATATTACAATTTCAATATTTCAGAAGAATATTGACATATTGATTTTGAATGAGCAATAAAAACGTGCTTTTCGAAGAGCATATTAAAAATTTGAGGTTGTCTAAATTTTATAAACAGATTGTCACAGACAAGTCTGGACAGTAACCAGTTAACAGTAAATCGTTAATCGTTATTTAGCACAGTACCAGATGAATCCTTCTAAGGCAGATTCGTCTGGATTGTAAAACGTAAACAATCAGAATAAATTGTACGGAATTCTAAATGGACAAGAACACAATAAATTTGAGCTTAACGTGGGAAAAACCCTAATAGGGAAAACCCAAGGTTCGCATCCTGCGAACAAAAACAAATCACTATATAAGGAAAGAGTTTATACAGATCAATCTAAACTACAGGATAAATCTACGCATAGACTTTATAGAACATTCAAGAAATAGATCACTCCCTGATCCTTCTGTGGCATGTAATACGAGATGGCGTCCCACCACTCTTCAATAGTTTTCTTTGAATCTGCAACACCTTTTTCAGCAACCTCGAACTCCCGTTCGAACACGATCCAAACCTCCCGTTTGATCTTCACGCTGAAATACTTTCCTTCTCTCAGTGATTGAATCCTCCTCCCGGAGTATTGAAGTTACAACACAATTGAAGCTTTAATTATTTTTGCACCACACGAAAATAAAGCTTCAAGACTTCTTTAACAAGGTGGACGTGTATTTCTCTAGCACCACACGAAAATTATATTTTCACGTCACAAGAAACACGTCCCATACATATTTCTTCTTTTTATAGTGCAATTAGGTTTTCTTGATTCCCAAGTTTCCTTATTGCACAAGATCTCTACTACCTGCAAAACATGGTAGAGATAATTAGTAAAAAGGTAAGATAAATATTCTTACTAAATATTACCATAACCAAGATATAGATAAATCATGTAAGATCTTACCATAAGTTAATCAATCACGTGATTAACATAAACTTGTACTTCATATTTTCGGCCCTATCAAGAATTTTCCCTAGATAGATTTTCGTCCAACAAATCTTACCATATGCAAAGATAAGAATGAAATAGTCTTGACCATATCAAGAAGATGCTTACGATATTTTGGATACCTTGACAATCAAGAATAAACACAAAATATTATCAAGAATATTACCAACAAATTTTCGAGATTGTGATCAAGGATTTTCGGTCAATCAGAATATTTAACAAGACTTAAAATATAATCAAAATACTTATAAGTTATAAAGATATGATTTCAAGCCAAGTAAAATATTATCACAATTTTGATCACAAACGATAAGTAATAGACTTCTACCATTATCACAATATTACTTATCATATCAGATAAGCAACCAACATTATCACAATATTACGTCCAAGAAATGTTTAAGTAATTTAATTAAACTTAATAAATTACTAAATAAAAATATTAAGTAATAAACTAAATTTATCAAATTACAAACATATAGGAAAATAGAAAATGTCAATTAATATAACTTAAAATAAGTTAACAATCTCCCCCTTTGGCTTTTTCTATTTTTCCAAAACCTAATCATCTTTTCACAAACACAGAAAGAAGTAACATGCAATTATTAAGCTCCCCCTATCAAAATTCTCCCCCTCAAGTCATGCATGTAACGAGAGAAAAATAATAAGCACATAAAGGAGAATCAAAATAAACCAAAAGTTACTTCAACATTCAATCAATCAGAAAAGATGAGAAAAAAATACTACTCCCCCTATTTGGAAGAAATAGGGGAAGCAATCTAGGCTTTGTAACTTTCCAATGTAAGCACGATTAGTCAAAAATTAGGCAAAATTCAGTTACAAGCAATAAAACCTGCAAATAAAGGTTGAGTTTTAGAAAACTCTGAAAACACAAATGCTCCCCCTTACTGCAATACTTAGAAATTTAATGCAGTAGGATATCTATGTCTCTCCCCAACGATCCCTCAAACATAGAATTCATAAAAACATGCAAATAGATTCCAGTTGCCAATTCTGCCATCCTGTCCAGTCGATTTAGGTTGTTCAGATCCATCTATAGGTCTCTAGACACCCAGATATATGGTTTTTGAGAATCAGCATGGGCACCAGTCAACCAAGACTTAAAACTGAAAGGTGTAAGCGTACCTTTGGTAGTCTGCATAGGGCTGCTAACAAATGATGAATGATCATACCTGGATCCACCTGGTGTAGTGTATCATCTGTCCTTGTACTTAGTTTATTTTTCTTTGTGGTCACCGTGTTATTCACCTTTTTCTGTTCTTTCTGTCTGGCCTAACAGTCTCTTCTTCTTCAAATTCTATAGCATCATCCTTGTTTTTAGGCCTTTCTCTCTTATCAAATTCATTCTGCTCCTCTGATTTTTCATTTTCAACTCCAGACTCAGATTCCTCTGTTTCATCTGGTTTTTCTTTTGAAGAACCTCCAAGCAACTGGTCCAGCGTGTCTTCAAGTCTTTTGATACAAACCTTGAGATCAGATACCTCTGCCTTTAACCCAATAATCTCTGCTTCTAGCTGGCCAATTCTGGTATCCTGGCCAGACGAATCCTGTTTACCAGTACAATCACCCAAAACCTGTTTCCTGTAAGAGGTCTGCACCTCCAGTGTTTTCCTCCATCTGACCCTGTTTAACACCTTGGGATTGATCACCAGATTTCCTCTAGCATCTGAATACCCTGATCACGAAGCAATTGTGAAATAATCCAAGGATAAACCAACAATTGATTCCTCTGCTTTCTCTTCTTCATCCTATGACTCTGAATCACCAGATTCATCTGATGTACCTGAGTCTGGGTCAGATCCATCTACGTCTTCTGCCAATTCATTTTTCAGATTTACCTTCTTTCAGATCTTTATCATCTTCTGGCATCTCCCCCTTTGTTTCAGACTGTTTGCTCGAAATTTCTCTAGCAACAATCAATTCAATTCGAATATCTAAGGGAGAAAGGTGACTGGTAGGAAAATCATCAAACATAGGTGTCGAATTTGCACCCATAACTTGTGGCTTGGTGGTAGAGCCGCCTTGGCTTGGTTCGGCTATATGCTGAGTTGAAATTTGAACTCGGCTGGTGTGGAGGCAGTGAAGGAGATTTGAAAAGAGATTTTTGAGGAATTTGAGTACAAGTAGAATTCAAGAGATTTTTAATTCCATTCCTTGTAGAGAAAGATATCTCTTGAGAATTTTGAAAAATCAATTCGGACAATTTAGAACAATTTGGAAAAATAAGAACAATTGATATTCGCTTGTCACCAAATTAATTTTGATACATATTAGTAATCGCACCCGTGAGATGCGCAGAGAGTATAATTGATTCTTCAAAAATAATTTTTTTCAATATTCATTCTCAACCAAACATTCTTTAACATTCATTTTTCACAATTGCCCATGCTATTTATGTGCATGTTAAATAAGTGTGTACACCATATTCTATTTTTAAATTAAACGATCTTGCTAACACCTTTTATTTTACAAGTTGAACCAATAAATTTATCGGAACCTAAAATTGTAAAAAAAAAAAAAAAAAAAAGTTACATGATTTAATTGAATTTATTTAGAAAGATCGGATATCTATTATTTTTTTCATTTTGATAAGAAAAAAATTCGAAATTAATCATTTAGGTCAAATTAAATTTAGGTAAGAAATGACATGTATCATTTTAGAACTTATTGAAAAGATTGGATGTTTGAAAAATTAAAAAATATAAGTAAAACTTTTACCTTTAGTATTTAAGACGATTTAACGAATGATATGTTTAGAGTTTGCTCTCATTTGTTAGTTTGTATTAAACTTCTCGTTGAGATATTGGATTTGACACTCATATTGCATATTTTTCGATTTGAAAATAATGCAATAACTATCAAAAGAATAAATATAATCTATAATTTGACTTTTTATAGATATTTTCTTTTTCACATATCCATAAATCATTTACTAAATGCATTAATTGAACTCTCTTAATCCATGTATTAAAATAAATTAATAAAATTAAGAAATTTCCTAAAATGACAAGTGAAAATGGGGTGGAAACTATGTGCGTAAAATGGTAACGGTTATCCTATTATTATACATTTATATATGTATAGATTAAATGTAATAAATTAAAAAGATTGGATGCTGGAAAAATTAAAAAGTATAAGTAAAACTTTTATATTTAGTATTTAAAACAATTTTACGAATGATATGTTTAGGATTTGCTCTCATTTCTTAGTTTGTATTAAATTTCTTGTTGAGATATTGGATTTGACACCCATATTGCATATTTTTCGACATCAAAATAATGCAATAGTTATCAAAAGAAAAAAATCTATAATATGACTTTTTACAGATTTTTTTCCCAAATCCATAAATCATATATTATATGCATTAATTGAATTTCCTAATTCATGTATTAAAATAAATTGATAAAAATAAGAAATTTCCTAAAATGATAGGTGAAAATGGACGGGAAACTTTATGCGTAAAATGGTGACGGTTATCTCCTTATTATATATGTATAGATGATAGATAATTATGCTTAAAAACATTATTACCTTCTAGCTTAATTTTTTGGGAGAATCATTTTTATAACATGTTATAAACTAGAGAAAAAAGATAGAAAAAATAAAGAAGTCGATAAACTTGTGTGTTTTATTATGAACCAGAGCCCCATATTTATAACGCAGAATACAGTTACAAAAAGTAATAATGTCTAAGGTTATAGAGGTACAATTGTCATTCATCAATACAAGATAACATTTACAACATTTATGCTGTTGATTTAAGAAATATATTTTTTCATAAGAGACTTTTTTGAGTTAAACGTTTCACAAAATTTAGAAAGAAAAAAAAAATCATTTCGTCATTCTAAACAGAATGGATTTTTTAACGAAATTCTTTAAAACAAATAAAAGCATTTCCGAATATCAATAAATTAAACCATTACAGCATCAAATTAATGAGAAAATTAAGGTTGGGCTCCTTAACCGTTCACATTAAATAATTTATGGGTTTTTAACCTTTAAAAGTGAATTTTGAGGTCCTTTAAATTTGTGAATCTTGGTCGCATGTAATTGAAACAATCAATATCGTTAATGAAATTGCATCAGACTTTTAGTTGGATAGAAAAATGTTAAGTGATTTTGCTGTTTTCCCCTGAGGCTTCAAGTAATTACTTGAAAGTCCCATTTGATTATTTAAATATACTCGGGAGGAACCAAATCTACATAGTTAAAGAGGTTGAAGACTAATAGCATAAAAGGTTAAAGAAGCAACCCAAATTTTCCTCAATTAATTCCCAGCAAATAATTATAACAATAGAAAAACATACTGAGAATTCAACCACTACATATATATAGACCAGCATCCACTTTACTTGGAAAAAAAAAAAAAAAAAAAAAAAAGCAACCTCCCAAGGTTTTATTACAATAAGACTATCAATCTTTCATTCAAGAACATGCTTCTAGGAAGGAAGTTGGAGCAAATTCAATCTCCCGATCCGAAGTATAAGTGAATTCGAATGTTCTTCCACCATAGATAGGGTTCCTGTAGTCAATAAGACACAAGTTGTCGCCAATCTTGGAAATCAAATTAGACTTATTTTTGACAGGATCAAATCCGGGGCAAAGTAGATTCACGTCATAGAAGGTACATTCACATTCATTTGTGAGTGTCACTTTCCACACCGGTTTATCACCTGTTTTCACTTTGACTTGATTAACCTTAAGGTCGCTAGGTCTCCCGGGAGAGCACTGCAGACTTCCTGCAATATGAAATCAGAATTATATAAATTAAAGTTAAGTGAAAGAAAGAAAGAACGAAATGTTATACCTCTGGTCATAAAGCACATCAAAAAAACAAAGCAAAGGAACTTGTTGAAGAATTCCATTGATGGAGAGTGATATATATTTGTATCGGAATGGAATGGAAGAGCACGAGGAGTTTCCTATTTATAGGGGAAATTTGGATGTAAAATTATGGCAAGATTGAGAAAATAAGGTGAATGTAACATGAATGTTCATTTGAATGTGTATTTAAATTGAGTTTTCAACGTCTGATGTTAGATGCAGTGAATAAATTTTATTTACAACTAAGATTTTGATAATGTGAACTGATTGATTGAATCATTAATTAAGTTACCTCAAATATGAAGTTTTCAAGAATAAATAAATCCTCCAATTTTACAATGATAATAATGTCATATTTTGAAATAGACAACGTATTTATTGAGAATTTAAAATATTGACACGTTGCATTGCCTAATTAGCACAAAAATTAACTTTGAGGATTCAAGGTATAAACTTATACTCTCCCCCCCATAAAGATACGTTACAAATTAAGCAAACATAGTTAATACATGTTTGAACTATAAATTTACTTACGTTTTTTCTAATATATCTACATTAACTAATGATAATTCATATTTATTGATAACAATATACACATTAGATGAATATGTGTTAGAAAAATAATGTATTAATTATATATTGTCTACCATCTAGTGGTGGTAACGGGGTAGGTTCAGGTTAGGTAACCTAGACCCGTGCCTACCCCCCTCCCCTCCCCTGCAGTATTTTCTTTGTCAAACCTACTACCCACCCTCTCAAGGACCTGCCCCAAACCCCGGGGGGGGGGGGGTGTTCGCCCCAATCTAGTCAGGTTGTTTTGTCATCTCTATTACTTACTATACTATCTAGTAAAAAAGTGTGAATGAGGAGAAAACTTTCATTTTCTCATTATGTCCTTAATTTTTATATTTATGGTCAATGATACCGTAGCATTCAAATTATTCTCATATGATATTATTATTGTTATTATTATTATTATTCGTGGGTTGTTTTGAACCTATAAATGCATAAAGAATGTGCATTCACATTTTTTCAAGAAATTGATTTATAGCCTCTGTTTGATGGTGATTGAAATCAAAATTTTAGTATATTTTGATAAAAGTTGATGAAATATGTAGTTGAGATATTGTAGGTCCCGTGTAATGTATGGTTAATGTGGATTATTAACTTTAACTTAATTTTAAAATTTATATTTTAATTTTTACCAAACATGGACATAATTGTTCTCTTAATATTCATGGAAGTGGGAATATTATAATGATAAGAATAAATAATATAAATTAATTTTCAACAACAATTGTGGTGATGGAAGATGTTTCATTTGGCACTAATTCATGTTTGTTGTAAATATTATCTTATATTGGTGAATGATAATTGTATCCCTGTAACCATAGACATTATTACTTTGTGTATCCCTATTTTCCCATATATATATGGGGATCTGGTTCATAATTTATAGTAATATACACAAGTTTATTAATGTCTCTATTCTTTTATCTTTTTCTCTCTAGTTCATAATAAATTATCAGCACGAGTAATAAAATAATATTCTTCAAGAATATTGAAACGTAGCAATAACGCAATATTCTTCTGTAATATTGATTCGAAGTTCATTCAATTATAACAATAATTAATATCTATTATACTAGTTAGGAGCAAAAAAGTTAATTATTATTTCTGGAATAATTATATTTCTAAAATTGTAATTCTTCAAGAATAATAAGTCAATATTCTTCTGGAATATTGACAAATTATGCTCTTCAGAAGCAAACAATATTATTCTGGAATATTGATATTAATGATTCATTCTACCTTTCGAACAATAATATTTGTGCTTTACACGAGTGACGATAAAATATTCTTCTGGAGTATTGATCGAACGTGGGTTGTGTTTCTTCGAGAACACCAACACCA